>JBBDHG010000076.1:2510000-3882500 GCA_037951165.1 Lophius americanus | reverse complement strand
ATCCTTGTAGGATTTGCTAAGACTCACATTGGAGTCGCAGTGTTCTCCGTACTGGCGGGTAGTCTGGTGCTGCTGGTTCTCCTTCACAGATTGACAGCTGGTGAGAATCACAAACTATATCAGTAGTCTCTATACAGATATCATCACATTAAGTAGATGTTTCACATTATTCAGAATATTTTATACACAATTTGACTACATAATTGTCATAATGATGTGTAATAATTCTGTTTATTTCTTCTAGGAATGTGGTTCTTCCAAAAAAGTAAGAATTCATGCAAGCCATATCTAAAATATAAATTGCAATTGCTGGTGGCAGATGACTAAAACAGGCATCAAACATAAGTAAACAGGTCGTCACTAACTCACAATGAATGTCACACCAGATGTTATGTTCTCTTTGAAGGAGGTCATGTGATTATATGCATGCATTTTTTTGTATACAAAGGTAATAATAATAACACATTTAATATATAACGCACTTTACATTTGGATCAAATCTCAAAGGGCTACAAAGTAAGAGCAGATAAAAGCATCAATAAAAAATAAAATAACAATATAAAAACCTGACCAAAAAGCTGCAATGTTAATTAAAGTTATAGGTTCTGCTAAAAAGGAAAGTTTTAAGTCCTTTTTTTAAATGTGTCAGTCTTCTGTGGAGTCCTCAGATGGTCAGGGAGGGCATTCCACAGACGAGGGGCAGCAGAACAGAAGGCCCGATCACCCATGGTGCTGAGCTTAGTCCGGGGACAAGGGTAATGGATAAATGATCTAATGTATGATCATTTATGGTGGTTGACAGGAGCTACTCATTCTCATACTCATGTAAAGTTTGTAACCTTGACCATTTTGTGTATATTTTATATAGATATACATATGTATAGAGAGAGAGACTGTGCTATAAGTTTGATAATGGTATGTATGAATAAATCTCAATAATAAAAAATGTAAGCTAAAAAAAAACAACCTTACACTTAAAGGATTCAATTAATTTTTTTTCTTTTTTCCCTACAGTAAATATCGAGAGTTGTCTCATGCACAGTGAAAATATACAAACATAGTGGCTCTGCTACATTCGTTAAATTTGGGAAATTCTGATTAAACTGCTCCTAGTGTCTGATCGCTCAATATTCACACTGCAAGGGAAATTGAAATAAATACTTCCTGTATCTGTATAGTCAATTGTTTCATTTCAAATAACTTTTTCTCTTTAACCCTAGGACCTCACCTGCATGATTTATTCATAAATAACTGAAAATCCACATCAGGAAGATTTTACCTTATTTTACGTCATAATTACTCCTTTGACTCAGCACAATATTTTCCGGAGGTTTTTGTAGTTTAGTGAGGTTGGTTCTTTTTGTGTGGCACAATCAGTTTTTTAAAAAAATTATAATTTTTTCCTCTGCTCTAATTCTTCCCTGCAGATTCCATGCCATGGAAATCAGGTCAGTTATTGAACTGTTCAGTTATTCTTATTAATGTGAAAAAAAAAAGAAAAGTCAAACAGCCAAGAACTTTACAGATACAATAACAGACTTCTTTTGTGCTGTATTTCCCTTTACTGTTGGCCTGTGGTCCACTTCTAGAATTCTGGAGCAAAAGTAAGAGGCAACATAAGTTTAAGACTCAATCTGTTTTCTGTACTTCTTTAAATGTTAATTGTTGAAATTATCTTTTGTGACGGTGAAAATATGTTTGTATCCTTAATCCAGCAAATCCAGCAAAAGAAGATACTGAAGAAACTACTTATCATTTGGCGGGTGAACCAAAGGGTAAGATTAAACTTAAAATGGTCCGTTTCTAACCACTCAAAAGATGCGTTGCTGCGTAAAAATATTTGAACCACCTCTGTTTTCACCTATTTTTGTGTGACTCTAATACTAATTTGTATCAGATTTTCAAACTAAATTTAACGAAAAGCAAGGCAACCCTAGTAAACTCAACATATGTTTTAACTGACAATTTTATTCATAAAGTCAGGAATTTAAACAATCCCTAAATCACCTGTGAGAAATGGTAAACAGCCCACTAAAACTAATAACTAGCAGCATCAACGTCAAACAAAACCTTCTTTTTCACCAGCGAAAAGTCTATGATATGGACAGCGGGTGGACGACCCCCAAAAAAGAACATGAACAATGAGAATGAAGTAAATCCAGAAGTAGGCTAAATACAACTAAAAGGATTTCTACTGCAGTTAAACCCCAAACAGTTTTTTTACCCATTTTTTACACTTTTAGATTCCCCTGGGTCAGAAGTGGCTTTGGCCTTGCCGGTCTCCAATGAAGCCTCTTTTGCCCAGTACTTGCCAAATAGTGGAGACATGAAAATGGAGCTTTGGTCAGGTGAGAGGGTCTGGCAGTTCCTTGAAAGTTTTTCTTTCGATGAGTCTTCATCGTACACTTGGGGGAATTTTGGAATATTGGCCATTTCTTGGAATGTTTTTGTTCCAAGTCTTCTCCATTTTTAGATTAGGTGTCTCACCGTGTCCCAGAAACAGAACCTTAGAAATAGCTTTGCGACCCCTACCAGTCTGATATCAATCTCTTTCTTCTTCATCTCTTGTGGAATTCTTATGCTATTGAGATAGTGTGCTACTGGTTAGACCTACTAGCCAACATCTTTATTCTGAAAATATTCTCTTTAAGTGATGATGTGATTGAACAGGAATTGAATTGAATCAGGCTTCATGTGTCTCGTCCAAGTGCAATTTAGTTTGGGCGTTTGGATCCTGTTAGTTGGTGTTAGATAACCATTTAGGTTCGATAAATACAATTATCATTTAAAGCCTGAATTATATGTTTACTGAGGTTGCCTGGTTTTTAGTAATTTTTTTCTCTGTAGATCTGACACTATTTAGCTTTAGATACATACAAAAAACTTTAAGAAATGTGGAATGAGTCAAATACTTCATCACAGCACTCTAGGAAATTTTTTAAAACCTCCAAACCGTTGTCTTGGTCTTTACTGTCTTCCCCAACAGAAAGATATATATCCTTGAAAAATTCCCCAATCCCCTGTGTTGTACAAGCATTCCCCCTCATTGAATTACTCAAATTAAATTTGAAGTTATGTCCACAAAATTTTTCGGGGAAAAAAGCTCTCCTAGTGAGTAAAATCTGAACTATTAGAGTAAACTATGATGTATAGAAGATGGATCTTGTTGAGTAGTTTCATATGCACCAAATTTAATTTTTTACAATTTGTCATGTATCGAAAACCTTTGGCAAAAGTGCCCCCTAGTGTTGGAAATATTCAACTGACCTTTGCCAAAATCAATGGTTTATCCTTGTACTAAAGACTATGAAGGTATAAACCTTCAAACCCATGACCCACAAAATAGTTCTTGAGTTTTGATCAGAAAAGTGTTTTGTTTTTTTGTTTTTTTGTTTAAAGAAAAAAAAGGAGAGTGAGTAAAATATGAACTACTGGAGTAAAATATGTTATATACAAGATAGATCTCCAGGAAATTCATATGTACCAAATTTGGAATTAATCATAATATTCAGAAATTATGGCCCGAAAACTTTTGAGGATAAAGTACCCTCTAGTGTCTGGAATATTCAACAAACCTTTCCCAAAATAAATCACCTCTTCCTCGCAGTATGGTCTATCTGGTTATAAAATTGATTGATGAAGATGATGATGATGATGATACAGTTTTTGATTTATGGCTTTCACAATAAGGATCTGGGGTTGACACAATGACGATTCTTTAGTATTACATGTAAGCATGTCTTTCCACTGACGTGTGTGACCATCCTGCCAGTGTGACTTTTCTTCTGTCCTTTTATCATTGAGCAGGTGACTAAATAACATGAGGCCAAACGACCCCAAGCCATGGCATGTCGGGTATGGAGGACGACAACCCAAGACCCATAAAGAAACTCAAATATACTTCAGAATTGAAAACCCCTAAAAAGATTGATGCATCAGCAGAAATGTTATATAATTATGTTTTTTAAAGCAGAAGTTCAATTGTTTTAAAGCTACTTTCAAAAGTTAGTTTTTGATCATGTTTTTGGCTTTTAAAGCCATACTATTGAACTTGGGCGTCTTATTTGAAACATTACCAGGAAAGGCTCTGAAGTGTGCATTCCTGTTGATACGTGGTACCTCGAGCTCTTTAAACCACGGCTGGAGGAGGATTTGTTATTGGAGGGCCGTCATGTGCCGAGTCATGCAGCCTCATTGTGGAAAAGTACCTGGACTAAGCGGTGAGGAACTGGACTGGGTGCAGAGGAATGAAGGGGAAACCATTGTCTGGTTGGATCAACAGGGAGGGCATTATAGAGGACTTTAATGTGACTCCTCATTAACAGCCTATCTATGTTTGAGGCAAGTATGCAAATGAATGATTTTGATATTACAATATATCAAGCTCAAACAACGTCATACATGCATTGCGGTGAAATAGTATTCGATAGATGACCCCTTTGGTTCAAATAATTTCTTATGTTGCATTTTGTTTGTAAAATTAAGAAATAGAAGAAACCAGGAGGGATCCAAATACATTTTCAAAGCACTGCATATTTTTGGCTTTTTTAACTCATCTCCATCTTTGGTTGTATTCTGTTGCACATTCTCTTTGAAGGTTGTGGGTTTATGCAATATGTGTTTAAAACAAATGTCAGCTTTGATTTTGCACGTGCTCTATAGTCACTTTTTCTTACACTGTTTTTTTTAACTTTAAAATATATATACATATACATAATATACCGATCTACTCAGCGTTTGTGGAGTTTCATATCATTTTGATTTATTTATAAACTGCTTTTTGGACATGCAAAGCATCACTTTGAGGCAAACATCACCAATTTAAAACCAAAAAGGTACATAATAGTGATAATAGAATGTGCAGAATGTATATTCCACTATTTTGTGTATCCAGAGCACTCTTCTCGTTATCCATCAAGTTATGAACTTTAGATTGTCCAAGTTGTCACCAATCTCTCGTCAAACAATATTTAGGCTTTGCTGATCTAATATGAACCAAAAATCTGTTGGTGCACTGCTCCTGTCTTACCTAAAATGTTACTGAAAGATATTTGTATGTTCATTTTAACTAAAGTGGAAGTGTTTTTATGCCAAATACATGTATTAAAACCCAGTGTGAAACTTGAAATTAGCTGCTATGTTGTCTGTTAATATACAGCGGTACCTGAAAGGACTCTGACCACGAGAAACAATATTCTCTGGTCTGATGAAACAAAGATTGAACTCTAGCCGTCATGTCTGGAGGAAACCAGGCACTGCTCGTCACCTGGCCAATAGTAGCTCTACAGGGAAGCATGGTGGTGGCAGCATCATGCGGTGGGGATGTTTTTCAGCGGCAGGAACTGGGAGACCATTCAGGATAGAGGGAAAGATGAATGTAGCCATGTACAGAGACATGCTTGATGAAAACCTGCTCCAGAGCGCTTTGGACTCAGACTGGGGCGAGGGTTCATCTTCCAACAGGGGGGCGACCCTAAGCACAGAACCAAGAAAACAAAGGAATGCCTACGGGACAACTCTGTGAATGTCCTCGAGTGGCCAAGACTTGAACCCGATTGAACATTTCCGGAGAGATCTGAAAATGACCGACGCTCCCCCTCCGACCTGATGGAGTTTGAGAGGTCCTGCAAAGAAGAATGGGAGAAACTGCCCAATAATAGGTTTGGCAAGCTTGTAGCATCATACTCAAAAAGACTTGAGGCTGTATTTGGTGCGAAAAGTTCTTCAACAAAATATTGAGCAAAGGCTGTGAATTCTTATGTATGTGTTATATTTTCATTCTTTGATTGTTTATTTTTAATACATTTTCAAAAAAACAAGCTGTTTTTCAATTTGTCATTATGGGGTATTGTGTGTAGAATTTTGAGGAAAAAATGTATTTAATCCATTTTGCAATAAGGCTGTAACATAACAAAATGTGGAAAAAGTGAAGCGCTGTGCATACTTTTCGGACGCAATGTGCTCATCACACCCTTTGACCATTTTTTATTCCACTACCCAGTATTATTGAAGTTGTCAAAACGACCAGAGTTGAACCAGGAGAGCAGCAAGTCTGCACATTTCAAATCATGCATCGCAAAAGCTGGATTTGTTAGATGGTTTGGGTTTCTGTAATAACTACCAGCTTCAGAGAATATTCTTTATTACTAATATTTTATGATTTACATCATATGCAGAAATTACTGTAGAAAATGTGTTAATATTTTATTATAATACTTAAGTGGCACCAGACCTACATAAGTGCAGCAAAAAGAGGCCCAATTCTTTCGGCGGCATTAGCAGCATGTAGGGCCTGATTTTTGAACCGATGCCAATGAATTGGAACTGTGTACTACATATACAAGAGCCATCAGACGGTTTCTCACCTGCCCAAATTGATAGTTTTCCTCATTTAAAACAATTTGATGGCTAAAACACAGCGTACATAATGTGAACCTCTCAGCAATACATGCAAGGGAGATATTTTTTAAAAGTTTACAGTTACATCTATTTGGTTTTTGTTTCCAAGGAAAAATGCTCGTTCATATTCAACACTAATGATTTTCAACTTCAACAAAACTGAGGAAAGGCCGAATCAGATGTAAAATTTTCATTGAAGGCTGAGTTGCTGAATCATTGCTTTTTCAAAGGATTCGGGTCTGAAGGGCAGGACTGCTGACCGTGCAACATCAAACAACTTCCTTGTTTCCTTTTCTTACAACGTTTTCCTGACTGAGGACAAAACAGGTCGTAAACAAGTTAAGAATAGCCAGAGAGGAGATCATCAGCTGAAGAAACAGTCGAGATGGGGGGGATGGGGGGGATGGGGGGGCCCTCCCATCAGTAAAAGCAGAACAACAAATGACAGAGGGCTCTTCCTGTTGGGATCAGCAACTGCAGCTGATCAAATAACTGACATTTAAAAACCTATCTGTATTCTAATAGATATATGGTATATAACTTTGTGACACTGGACTGAACATTATCTGAATTAGTTCCAGCAACAACAAAAAAAATTACATATTTCATACAAATAAGCTATTGCATAATATTCAAGACTAATCATGTGATTCTCTTTCTGGAAAATGTGATATGCAGCATTAAGTGGTTGCGTTCACCTCTTGTACTCAAGGCGGTTTCTTGTTGTTGCAAAAGCAGGTCAATCTATTTGCTGAACCGGACGCTCTCCTTGAACCATGAGATAACAGGAGATCGTTCTTTAAAGGAAAATTAAGGGAGACATAAAATGGACATCCTCTAATATATAACTGACACGATTTTTAAAATGCTGCCTTGCAACAGAGATCTGTAAATGATACATAAATATTACAAAAGGCGTTGGCTACTTTCTTAATTGTAATGCCAAAAAATATATCAAAATTCCAACTTTGCTGAGGTTTTACAACATTAAAATAGATTTTTTTCTCCCCCCCAACTTTTCTCCTAGCTTTAAATCAAAATATTCAAAATATGTAGTGAGGACAGGATAAATGTCATACAGGTTGTGCTATTAATTAAATGGAAATATTACTTAAGCAGTAGATTGAAATGGCCAAAGCTCATTTAAAAGTAGGTTATAGTATTGGGGAGAGGTATGGCCGTTTAAGAAAGAGATCAGCTAGATTTTTTGCACATTGCATTGCTCACATTGTTCAAACATTAGTTATAACTCATTTGGATACAATTAACAAATAAATCAGCTTTCAAAATTAGTTTTAAGAGATATACGATTGCACAGGATACCGGCGCGTTTCAATACATAACATGACAACACAATTAAGAGTCCAGCTAATTTTATATTAAATTTCTCAGCCCCTGTATCAGCTGTTTTTTAATGGTGCTGTTATTTTGAGCTTGGTTTACTTTTAAGTTGCGATGTCGAAGTTATCATTATGAGAGATTTTAATGTTGATTCATTGTTTTTGTAGTTTAACAGGTTTTTTTCTTGTGCGTTTGATTTTAATTACACTATTGTTTTGTTGTCGCTACATTAGCAATGACTATATGTAGTTACATGGCAACTGCATACAGTCTTTGCTGTATTGTAGTTACGGATGGGGTTCGAAATAAATAAATCTACTAAATATTTAACCTTGATCTCTAATACAACGTTGTGCTATTGTTCAAGGCAATTATTTCAGTATTGAATGATGTCTAGTAAGCAGGATTTAATAGCATCAAGAAGCAACACAGCCCTCTTTGAAAGAGAACTTGTAATTGGGGAAAGGCTCACTCCAAGGCAAAGAAAACAAACTTCATAGGTTCAGTTGATTATCAGCTCATGACGGATACAAAGGGCTGTCATATTCAAATTCTACCCCTTAACCCTGCACTCTAAACCTGCAAGTATGTTTTAGCATCAAATAAACAAAAAACAAAACCAACAAGGATTTTATCCACCAAGCTATTTATTTGTGAATAAAAAAGTAAATAAAACATTTTCCTCATTCAAACAGGTTCACATTTATTTTTTTCAGCAATAGTTCAATCAGTTTATTAGAAAAACCACAATCTCTGCATTAAAGAATAATCCAACTGAAAATTCTTAGTTCTGTTGCTTCTATTAAAAAAAAGATCTGCATGATTCAAACTATATAAAGGTCACATCTGCTTTTTAATAAAGCAAATATACATTTTAAAAAACCTAGGAAATTTTTGCGCTGCAGATCCTTTTTCATCACATAACACTGGGTTCCTATGTTATCTGCAGGACAGACAGCAGTGCTTCCTGCAGCTCTTCATATATAAAAACATCTGTAGTTCTGAGCACGAAATGCATTTAAATTGTCACTAGTTGGAGCTCTTTTTGTAATTTTACAAAAAGACGAAAAAAAATCAAAGGCATTAAACAACTTTGCTTTTCATCATAACAGCTGGAATTAACACTAAGAAGAAATGTATATAATGTATAACCAAATTCCGACTAGTCACAAATAAAGCAGTTATTCATGTATAAATCAATATAAACAATTTATCCTATGCAACATATTCTGTAACATGATCGAATAGGCTTCTGCTTTTGGATTACAAACAGCCACACAAGCCTGATTCACACACTAAGTTAACTGTTGGAACAAAAATGTCAAATGTCATGTCAAATTTTACATTCTCCTCTTCTGCTGTTTGCATCTTACGGAGTTTAGCACCTGTTTAGCGAAGTCACAGAAACATTTGAGCTAGAAACTGGCACAGGAAAATGTGCTGGCTAATGGAATGAAAAGGCCAAGAGCATTTTCACTTTGTTGTGTTTGCATTTAGCCATTTTCAGTACAGAGTTCTCCTCCTCACGTGCAAACGAAGTTATTCCTGAGAAAAGCGTCACCCATGATGATTCACGATTAAGGCAACTCATATCTCCCCTTATACCAGAATGGAAGTGGGTTTTACCAGACCTTTTTTCAGCGTTTATAGTGTTGACTACCTAAAATGTGGGTTTGTGAAAGGCAATATGACTTACAGCATAAGAGCTGCAGTTTCAAGCTTGAAATTAACCTTCAAGAAGGATGGCAAAAGTCGCCCCTCGCCATTTGATTGAATATGTTGCGATTATCAATACAAAAACAAAAACAAAATCTATATGTATCTGAAAAAGATCTAAGCTATCTAAATTTCTTACAGAAACAAAAAAACAATTAAGGAACTGTAACTTCAGATACAGTTGGAGTGTGGATGAGGAATACGAAATGTGTTGGTGTCAATTCTGATGCATACTGTTTTTAAGTAATATTTAAAGATTGTTTAGCAACCAAACACTTCTAAAAAATTTCCCTGCTAAATGTTTAATACCAAATACTACAAAAATGTAATTCTTGCCATTTAAATCAATGGTGATCCTCTCTGCTCAAAATGATATGATGATATTACAGCATAGGCAGAGTAGCACGTTTTTTATAAAAACTTATAAACATCAGACACAAAACCCTGCAGTCTCTCTGACAGCTGTAATGCAGCAGTTTTAGGTAGACAATGAGGCACTTCAATGATTAATACTCAGCAGCTAACACTGAAAAAAACACTCTCAACATCAGATGGATAAATGATTGATCTTACGTCTAGGGTCCGAAGACCTCTTTTGCAAAAAAAAAAAAAAAAGAAAAGAAAAAATAATTCAGATAAGATGCCGATGTAGAAAAACTTTTGTGGTTATTATGTGCAGGTACTTTTGCCGTTAGTCAAAGTTTCTGGCTCTGTAGTCTCGGCCACTGGATGCAGCTCTACACTAGTAGTCTGTTTGTTGGTGTCACCTCCTCCCCTGACAAGGTTTCTACGGTGACGGAAGATGACGACAGCAGCCGAGACAAAGTAGACGACGGTGAGAATGGTGAAATAAATGAAGTAAATCTTGAACTGTGAATGATAGACAGAAATTTCAGAATTAGATCAAATCACAAACATAATAATCCATGAATTATCATTGATATTTTGAGATTTTTCAAGACAAAGAGGCTCTCAAAAGATTTTTCTACCTCTGTAATCCATTAGAAAACTAAAAACTTCACTGAAGCTGTCCTAATTCTTGGAGGTGATTATACATTCCTTGCTTAAGAAAAGCACAAAAAAAAAATAGGCGTACTGTCGCCCTGACAGCAAGGGTATAGCCCCGAAAAGCCCCCAACACAATGTGTTGTATAAGAAACTCTCCTGATTGAGATTATTAATGAGTCACATTTAATTAGTGAAGTTCAAACAGTCCATATTTAGTCAACCTAACACAGACAGACAGATTTTTTGAGCTAAATTTGGAACACAATTGGACTTATTGGTTGGGATGTCACGGACAGGAAACTTTGTTTTCCACAAACAGCTCCCCCTAATAAGTAAATTATAAACTGTTATATTGAAATAAGATATGTTCAAGATAGTTCTCCTTGTGTGCACTCAGATAAGCCAATCTGGAAATAATCAGACATATGGTTAGCAAGTAATGGTCGAAAAACTTTTTTTCTTTTCCAAAAAAGCCCCCTCATGAGTGAAATAGGAACAAATACCCTAAATATGTCAACTTAGAGGTGGTCCCGACGAGGTAAATTTGGACTTAATCGGAATAACGGTTAGTTGTGTTCGAAAATCAGTGTATTGTCATTTAGAAGCTCCCCCTAAAGAGTACAATAGGAACTATTAGAGTAAAATACAATATATGCAAGATAGATATCCCCGAGTTGATTCATATGCACCAAACTTGGACTAAATCAGACCCAAAGTTGAGAAATTACAGCCTGAATAATTTGAGATAATGCTACCCCTAGCTGTAGTTTATCTGGTCCGCTGGATCATTTTATGCATACAAACTAAACCTTCTTGACTTATAATAAAATATATAAAAGACTTTTTACCTGAGAGTGTACTTCCAATGCCAGGCCTCTCTTGTCAGCAAATATCAGGTTAATGATGCTCTTCAGAAGCGTCCCCAAAAAGGTGTTGATGCCAAACACCAATGCGCACAGCTCCTTGGTGAGTGACGAAGCAATCTGGAAACTATGGAGAGGTAAGATAATCACCACAGAGCCAGATGAGTTTGACATTCCAGTCTGTGCAACCTCTAAATGTATCCTCAGCAGTCTGAAGTACACACCGCCCAATTACTTTACAATTTGTCTTTTGGTTTTGTATAAAATAACTATGCTATGTTTCTCTGCCAAAACTGATGACTAAAAGTTGTCAGTAATCTCTGCAATGGAGGTCTGCAGATCTAACAAGAAGTTTTCAATTTTTTTGTCTTATTTGTATGTTTATAATGTTTTTAAAAAGTTAAAAAATATAACTTTTAAAAAAAAAGTTTAAATATTTATGGGAAAAATTGTCATTGTTTTAAAGCGGTAAAATGTAATGTTAAGTTCAAAGTATTGTTAAAATCTTTCTGGACTTTAAAGCCCAATGTTGAGCATTACCAATCTAGAAGATTTATTTCATTATTTATTTATTCATTAACTTTGTTAGTTTATTTTTACTGGCACGATACATGTGGGCATGGTCACATTTTGATACAATGAAACTCATGCTCTGAAGATGGGACTTCTAGCCGTAGTTAATTTGCAGTCCTTGGCCCTGGTGAGACCTTTGCTGAGTAAGACGGACAATATTAAACTTTCCTCTAGCTGCACGATCAAATTGAATCCTTCAATGACAAATTTACTTTGGGGAACTCCTAACTTTACCTGTTATGTAACTTCCTGTTTAACCACATTTAGACTGTAAATCATAATATTTTATCGAAAACTCACGTGGCGATGGGCACCAGGAACTGGTAGAAGCCCCTGAAGAGGATGTAGGCTATGTAGCAGATATAGATGTTGTCCGTGCTTATCATGAGGAGCAGCATACCAGCCTGCAGTGCTGTGATCAAACCGATAACCAGCTCAGACCAGACGTTCCACCGAATTTTCGCAAAGCCCGCAATGAATGATGTCACTGTACCTGCCGAAATACACCCATCAATCACGGTTATAATGTAAAAGAACACAACAAACACTAAATAGGAAAACTATTGTAGAGTGATATTTCCTTCTGATATTGAAACTTTGTCATTTGACCAGAATCATCCTAACTTGGTGGTGCAAACCATTATTTTTAATTCATAAAGATCTGTTTTCAGGAAATGGTTTATTCCTGAAAGTCAATTAGTTCCAACTATTCAGGAACCTTTGCCACAGTAAGGAAGTTCATTTTGTTATCACCACTATCTGATTTAATCCTGCACTTTAACTGCTTACACATGTCAGGGTAATCTAAACAAACTGCTACCATTGAGCTTGATAGCAATTATAAGGGTCATTACTGATATCCCGACATGATGTAATCACTTGTCAGAATGAAGTTCGGAGAGCGATCCTTTGCCTACTTGTTATTAGATAGACGTGCAATAAGTTCACTGACATTGCATTTTTTCTGACCTTTGAGGTTGTACGTATAAATATAAAAACATAAACTGCTTGAAGACAAAGTGAAATTTCTGTTTGTGCTGCACTTTTAGCAGAGTCTGTCTCAACAACTGGTTTCTGAGAGACGTGGTCAGTCACTGTAAGATCATACTCGATTCACCTAGACTCCTCGCGGGACTTTCTTAGACTCTTAGAATCCTACGGTCTGAAGGAGCCTTCTGACACATAATACACTGAAATCCAGATTGAATATTTGATGAGACATCAATCTATGGACACCATTAATTTATCCGCAGCAAGTACAACATCTGTGAATTGGAAATTTTAACTCCATGTGGGCACTTAAAAATGACTTCAGATTGTCAACCAGTTGCCTTGCATTGAAATGTTCACAGTACTGCCTGTATTCACTCACAATAAAACAAATCTTCATAAAACTTTAGAAATGAAAGATACTTCTTAACGAGCAATCATTTGGCAAATTAGGATTGGCCACATTGATGGAAAATTCCTGTCACATTTGTTCTATAAAGCTGCAGATTTTTGTGGATGACTCTGGTTGAAACAGTGTCATTAACTACACTTTTAAGATTTGTAAATGCCAAACAGATCTTGAACCTAGGCACATTTTTCGGGATTATACCAACAAGGTCATTATGACATAAGTAAGCTGTCTATTGTTTGATAATTTTATGCTTTATCTCAGGCTTCTATTTTTTCCATTATGTGTTTTGCGTATTTACATGCGGCTGTAACAGTATAACGTACCTTTGGTATTAATTAATTAATTAATTAATTATTAATTAATTAAGTTGAATTGTATAGAGAAGAAAACGCTTCTTCAAGGTTCAATTTATCTTTGTTATTCAACATTTAGGCCATTTTCAAAACGTTATTGCAAAGATGATCAAGAATCTTGGGAGTTTTCATGGCAAATTTGCATTAAGATATATTTTCCTTTTGGTGTGTAGTAGAGTTGTCCACATCAAATCGAGGTGGTAGGCTGAGGTCACATGTCTACGTGAATAAAAGCATGGAGAATTGGGAGGCTGAAACTCAACTGCGGTCTGTAAACTGAGTATAACAATAGCGATAAACAATAAACTCTATGACATTTTAAAAAATGTTTTACTTAGCAATGTAGAAGCGGCTTCCACTCCACCGTTGTAGACATGCTTGTTCTCTGTTGGCGGGTAGACTTTGCTCCACAGGATGTGCACGTAGAACAAAACCAGGTAATACCCTGTGGAGTTGAACACCCACCACAATGACCACAGCCTCAGGTTGGGCTTCTTCAACACTTCTCTCAACTCAAGCAACATCTGCACAAAGACGGAATCTTTCCAGCATGTTGCAGACGATGGCGGGTTATCTTTCGGGTTAATTTGATCCAGTTCAGATTTGGTGGCTACATCCGCCAATTCCTTTCCACCCGGATTCCGCAGCCGATTGAAAAACAGCGAACGTTTAGGCCAGGGCAAGCCAAGTGAGAGCAGCAAACCAAAGCAGACAAATCCCAAGGATATGGCATTAAGGGTGTAATAGGTAACGTTGCCCACAGACATAAAGAGCTGGCCCAACACCGAGCTAGTGAACACCCCCAGGAGGAGTGATGAGCGCGAGTATCCCGCCACACGCTGGTAGAGGTCTGGGCTGACCAGGGAGAAAATATAGGAGGAGTAGGCTACACGGCAGGCCATGGTGATGCCGTAGAAGAACTCCATGAACTGCATTTCGAGGAGGGTGGTGCCCAGGAGCAGAATGAGCCAGATGACCACCTGGCTGATACCCTGGATGATCAGGACCGGCTTGTAGCGCAGGAGATCTGTCAGCAGGAAGGCAGGCACCAGCACAACCATGTATGAGTAAGTCAGCACGGGGGTGATCTCATTGGTTACCTGAAAATGAAAACAGACTCGCGATGAGGATGAGCAGTGAAGAAGTTGAAGCTGCAGTGCATATTTAGAATGACTTATTGACATAATCTCGCCCATGTCAGCTAATTAATAAATACTGATTGCTTAATACTTTGTCCAATGTTTGCAAAGACAAACTTTTCTTAGTAACAATGAACATCATGTTCATTAATATGCCTCCGCCCGCGAGCACAAATGTAGAGCCAATGATTAGATCTCAACCAGAGGCGCCTTTTCCTCTAGATGTATTGTGTTGTGGTGGTCCTCTGTTATGGGGCAGCAAGAGGAAACACACAATACCCTAAGCAACATGAAAAAAAGGAAATGTTTCACAAGCACTGTTTGATAGTTCATCATATATTAGATAAGACCATTGTCTCTATTGAGACGGAAGGAAGGCAAAGAGAAAAATTCTGCTCACAATGATAACTTAATCCATCTCATAATAACTACATCGATGGCCTGTATGAGTCTTGTTAAGTCCAGCTTCATATTCCCCTAACCTCTAAGGCTCCTCGTTCATTTGAGCTCTGTCAAATAAACTACAGGAGGACCAGAAATATGCAAGTCTTATCACTGGCAGTCTAGAAGATGGACCCATATCTGTAGCACACGCCAACAGCAGCTATGTTTACTGCTGACAGGAACTCAGCCAGAACATTTCAGAGCTAGTTTAAACCTAAATATCGAAGGTAAAGGATCATCTTCTTTTTCCAACATGTAAATTACAAATTTTGGTGGGGGTTGAGGGGGGCAAACTCCATGTGCATAATCTCCCACGGTGATTAAGCTGGTTGGCTGCTGGTTAAGTGAGACCAGTCGGCTTACAGCAGTCTATCACACGTTGTGAAATAAAAAATATATATTTAAAAATGAATAGAAAGAAACTATTTCACATTCCAAGTCACTACCATGTGGATAAAAAATAAATAAAAACTTGTATCTGTATCTTTTGTTGTGCGCCATCCATTTTCATCCCTTAAATAACAAATAAAAGCCCCAAACTTTACATTAGATATTGTGTGTATTATATACACAATGAAACGTGTTCTGTTCTTAAAGCTATAGCACCTGTTCTTAAAGCTATAGCTTTAAGAACAGGTGTGTTGTTGTGTGTCTGTTGTTAAGGCACATTTTGAGATCACATCACATGTTTGCGACATAAAATTGGCAGTCGAAATTAATAATTTCAACTAAACTGTGACTAGAAAGCTTGCACAAGCTTGTTCAATTTTTGTTTTATACTTGTAAAGAGTCTAAATTTACTACTGATAACCACTTATTTTAGATTTGTTTCATTTTTGGATTTTCCTCAAATAATTGATTAATTTGTCAATAAATTGACTTAAAATGTATACTCACAAAGAAGCATATTCTTACAATACATTATAGTATATAGCAGTTGCTCTGAATCTGTTTCATCAATCTACTCCTTTTATTTTATTTTTTCAGTCAAGTATCCGCTGAACAGAGAAAAAACATTGGGAAGGAAGAATATGTCTTTATAAATACATTCAAAACACCGCTTTGACATCAGTGTCTGACTTATTCAACAACAAAATTGTTATTGATTTCTACATTAAAAATGTTTACCATAAATCACTAAATCCTGGACAAACCACTTTTGGACATCATTCAATAAAAATGAAACAGCATCTGTAGTTGAAGTGAGAAATTGATGGTAATTTGTTGTCTTAGTTTTATTTTGTCTTATTTAAACAAAGCATTAATCTATAGTACTCCTATGCCCCCATAGAAAAGGTTTTTATTAGCTGCCATCCATCACACTGATAAATAAAGGAATTTGTGGTAGGGACATCGTTTCAGATGTAAAACAGAAACAGAAACTGGGGTGGACGGTGTGACCAACACAACAAATATGTGAGAAATAAACTCTCGGTAAAAGGTCTTGGTAGACTCCGAGGGAGGAAATGCAGACAACATAAGTTTCAGGAAACCTCAACAAGCCCATTACACTGACCCAATTTGGAGGAATGTGAACTTTGACTTCAGTAAGATGGATCAGCACACTCACCACAGAGGCACTCCTATGTGCAATGGGTACCTGACTGTATCAAGTCTTGCAGGTTAACTTTTAGTCCTGATGTTCATGGATTTTAAATCTGTATTACTGGCTGTGTCTTTTAATGTTGCCTTTTTTGTCACTAATTACATCACAATGTTAACACAAATGGCCTGCTGGTAATTTCATTGCCTCAAAACCAATAATAACTGCATTAAAACCATGTTGTGTCAGAAAATACTACTCACCTCTTCTCTGGTGAAGTTCTTCACAGGGCTGAGTAGATATGGTGTAACGAAGGGCTCCCCAGGCTTTATCGATGACATAAACCCATAAAAACACAAAAATATCACGGCCCTGTTCCACTTTCTGGGCTCCTTGACATCTTTTGTGGGTCCATCTGAAGAAGAGAGGGCCTCAGAAGACAGAACAGCCATGACTGCATCTCCATCTACATGTTCCCCATTGTCGTAACAAGGAGACATCTTCAGATCTATCTCCTTCTCCTCTACTGACCGGTCCATACTTTCCACTTTGTTATCCTCCACCATTGCGTCAGCTGGTTTATGGATCCCTCTGTGATTTAAAGTGCAGTTATTTCTTTCAGTCAAATCACCATGTGAAGATTTGTTTTGATTCCTGTTTCAAATGACAAAATAACACCCAACTGTTCGGGCTGCAAACTACAGTCTTTGGTTTTGCCTCAACGTCTCCGTCTCTCTCCATGCAAGCGAGAATAAAAATGTTGAGAATTAATCATTTAACAAATTGATGGCAATATAGTTAAAATCCTACAAAAGCCCATTTGCATGTAGGAGGGAATGTTGACCTTTGCTCCAGTCAATGCTGACATTTTCACACAGCAAGCCATCCAGCAACCGAGTCCGGTTTCATTGTTAACCTGGAAAGATAATTCTTTCTGTTAGACAGTTTGCAGATGACAGTGGAGCATAAGTTTGTTTTTTTTACCATATTGCAAGATGCTGCTTTAAATCATCTGGAGCTACCACTTTTACTATCACTTTCTAAATGAATAACTTGTTAGTTGCATAACATCGTCATCATTTTACTTTGTTGCACTTTGAGATTTGATCCAAATGTAAAGTGCATTATAAATTATATGTATTATTAAGTGCATTATAAATTAAATGTATTATTATTATTATTAATTATTATTATCAGCAGAAACATTTTCTACCACAATTGTCCACTGCATGGGCTGATGTCATCATATGTTGTTTACTCTGACCATTTCAGGTTACAAAATAAATTCTGACGCAACGCTAGATACAAATAATTACGTTTATCTGTAAACCATGAAGACTGTGTGCCCCTGTTGAATGACCTGAGTTACATGTCAAGACTTAAAAGGACAGTACAAACAAGTTACACAAGCCTGTCACTGGATAACTCGTTGTGTTAGCATACCAGAGCCCCCTTAACTGCAATATAAACTGCCGATGGGCTAAACCCGGTCTGATATCCGAACACTCATCTCACATTTAACGATGCGGGTATGAAGTTAAAACCATCCAGAACAAAGTGTTTTCCAGTATTTAAGTTCAGCACAGAGGGGTTGGACGACTCTAGCTTTAGATGACACAACACGTTAATAGCAATCTTAATAGGTAGTGTCTGACACAACAAACTGGTATTCCCTTTAAAACGCTTTATTTTGCTGTTTTAATAGTTTCTAGATGATAAAAGGGCAGCAAAAGTATCATACCTCATGCTCTCTGGAGAAGCAGCAGTTAATTTGCAGCAGAGATCAGACCGCTCACTCCACTCATATCCCTTATGTGTTTCACATGGCTTTCACCAATGCTTATTTATTCCAGCGGGAGACGCTAACGATAGCACCAATTGTGAGCGACTCTTTCATCCTTTATACTCCAAAGTATACAGTGAGTACAATTAACAAGAACTACACATATGACGAACTCTCTGACACCAAAGTGAAATGTAAGATAAAGTTCACGTTTTATGAATTGAAGACCTCTCGCGAGATCTGCCAATCACGTTGTTGATTTAAGACGAGATGTATTATTTTCAGCTATTGCACTGACTGAGTCGGAGTTGAAAGTGTTAATATAATTTCATCCAAATTATACAGTTTTAAACGGGTAAGCCTTTTAGAAAAACAATTTAGAGAGTCTAGTTTAATGTGTCCAATCAATGATGAGCATACACCACAAAATCCTCGCCGGTGTATATGCAAGCTTAGTGAGACTTATCATGAATATGATCATTCGAAAACAAACGCACTGTGACCATCAATTACTAGATACGCATGCTGAAAATTAGTGATTGTCAACGGTGGGTCGCGACCCAAAAGTGAGTCGCGGTCCTTCGTCTGGGGAAAAAAAAAATGTTAAGAAAAAAACAATCCTGTGCTTTTATTTTGAATGGGTATTTTTTTATGCAGGTAATTGCAGTCTATTCAGTCTCCGTTACAGTAAGCGGCAATAATGCCCTGTAATGCTAATTCACATCCGCCATTTCATAGCATAGAAGAACCTGCAAAGCTTGTTTTCATATGTTCATGGAGCATGGCGAAACGGAAGTACAGCGCCGACTACATGACATATGGATTTTCATACATTGAGGACAAAGAAGGACAAAAACCTAAGTGTGTTCCACCTGCTGGTCGCTTTGGTGTATCATTAAACTTGTTTTTTTGTGTTGGCATACTGTGGTATTCTGTACTATCTCAGGTTCAAACTGCACCATCTTTTCATTAAATAAATTTGAGAAACTGGAAATTTTCCTCGATCTGGGTCGCGGCCTGTCATTAAGGGGTGACGGTGTGTCCCGAAGCTAGACCCGTTGAGAACCGCTGCTGTAAATTAAGAATACATCGTCATCAAGTTGTGTTCTGTCACATGCTGCGCGCATGTGACAGAACACATGCGCGCAGTGTAGCAAATAAAGAAAACATTTTCATCAATTTCACAACACAAGTACACTGCAATAGCCTCAACACATAAAGAAATACGATCTGCCAAAACTACAAGACCACAGAAGTGTTTACGAAGAACATTCAAAAGTGATGCATTCATGGACACTATTTTTATCGCTTCATTTAGTGAATAAAACATATAATAAACAAACATTTCATGGTATTTTGATTAGACGCGGTAGTTTCGCTTAACTTCCAGGTCATGCAGATATGTGACTTACAGTAAACTTTAATTAACATTGCGAAAACGACTAATAAACTTATTAATGACCGTGACATGCACAGTACCCAAAGCTACAGTAAAAAAGGTGTATTGTACTTGCTGAAGAAAACTCTTAACCATCATCGCACATACTGAATTCTGTTATCGCAATGGAACCATGTACACAACAGTCAGAATGTCATAAACGAGAGCTATTAAAATGACTGGTCAAGAGTTTTCAGCAAGTTCGGTACACCTTGTTAACTGTAGCTTGTTCCGCGCTGTATTAACTTTATCTGTTGTTTTGACTATATTCGGTGAACTGTGTTTAGTGAATAAAACAGATATAATACACAAATGTATATGGTACCGTTGCTTAACGTGTGGGTCATATACCTTTGTGACTTAGAGTAAAATTTAAATCCATGTTGGGAAAACAACAAATAAACTACAGTGAACAGGTTGTATTATAATTGTTGAAGAAAACTTTATTTACCAAATGAAGCTATAAAACACTGCGTCCGATGATAAATCACTTTTGAGGGTCCTTCATAAACACTTCCGTTGTCTTGTGGCTTTTGTAGATTGTTTTTTCTTACTGTGTTGTGTTGTGGTTTTTGCAGAGTCATTGCGTTTGCCTCTGTCGGCCAACGTATAAATTGACATGAAAGGCTTGTGCTCTAGTCTTGCATCTGTTGTACAATCAACTATTACATAGCTCACATTTTTAGAGTAGTAAAATTATCGTGCATTTATAAACAAATACACCACTACACAAAAAAACATCCCAGATCTTGATGAATGAAATATTCCGTTTGAAAATCATTATTGATTATGTAGTGTAAAACTACCGAACTCTTGTAGCTTGTAAGAACGATCAATGAAACCCAAAATCATTGACTCATTCATGACTGGAGTAAGAATCCCACCCAAAATCAAAGTGGAAAAATTAGATCCCAGGCTGATCCAACTTTTGTGAATTTCGTCAAGACAACTTCTAATGTGGCTCTGGCCTGTATGCACTCCTTAAAACATCAGGGCTTGCTCCTTATAACATGATGGATGGTCTCTTGGGGGATAACCCGCCAGACCTGCATCAGGGCCTCCGTCAGCGTCTGGACAGTCTGTGGTGCGACGTGGCAGCAGTGGATGCAACGATACATGATGCCCCAGATGTGCTCGATTGGATTCAGGTCTGTTGAACGGGCGGGCCAGTCAATAGCATCAATGCCTTCGTCATCCAGGAACAGCTGACTCCCTCCAGCCACATGAGGTCAGGCACTGTCATGTAACAGAAGGAACTCAGGGCCCACTGCACCAGAATAAGGTCTGATAATTGGTCTGAGGATCTTAGTGTGAACTTTCTCTCATCTGTGAAGAGAACAGGGCGCCAATGGCAAATCTGCCAATTCTGTGCTCTCTGGCAAATGTTAATCGGGCTGAGCAGTGACGGGCTGGGAGCACAGGCCTCAATTGTGCCTCCCTCATTGAGTGTTTTTCCGACAGTATGGACAGAAATTTGGACACAAGTGTACTGCTAGAAGTCATTTTCTAGGGCTCTGGCAGTGCACCTCCTCTTTCTCCTTAGACAAAGGAGCAGATAGCCTTATAACATGAATATATAACTCAGAATATAACACGACTGCCTTGTTGTGTGATTCAAGTTGCTGAAAAAAGCACGGGACATACAGGAATAGTTCCGAGTGATTAGAGGTGATTCTGAGGATCGTTACGTGCAGGACATCGATTGACAGCATTGCTCAGAAAATGGAGCCACTAAAAAGGCGAAGGACATCAGCAGTTTGGGAGAATTTTGACAAGTCTAGGTTAAATATAACGTACACCTGCTGAAATCAATCACATGGAGGATGGTTAGAGGTGTGTTTGTATCTATATATATATATTATAATAATACATTTAATTTATAACGCACTTTACATTTGGATCAAATCTCAAAGTGCTACAAGGTAAAAGCAGATAAAAGCATAAATGAAAAATATTATAATAATTATATCAAAATATGACCAAAAAGCTGCAATGTTAATTAAAGTTATAGGTTCTGCTTAAAAGGAAAGTTTTAAGTCCTTTTTTAAATGTGTCAGTCGTCTGTGGAGCCCTCAGATGGTCGTGGAGGGCATTTCACAGATGTGGGGCAGCAGAACAGAAGGCCCAATCACCCATGGTGCTGAGCTTAGTCCGGGGAAGGAGGAGGTGGTATGAGTGGGTAGAACGGAGGGATTGTGTTGAGGTCAGTGGGCTGAGTAGTTCTTTTAGGTAGGGGGGTGCGTTACCATGGATACACTGGTGAGTGAGGAGAGAGATCTTATAATCAATCCTGGTTGATACGGGAAGCCAATGAAGGGAATGAAGAACGGGGGTGATGTGTTTATATTTACGAACTCACATCAGGATCCTTGCAGCACTGTTTAGAACATACTGTAGTCTTTGAAGACTTTTATGGTAGAAGAAATATATACTACAGCAAAGGAGAAGGCAAAGGAAGAGGTCCAGAAGGCTGCAGCTGGAAGTCTGACAACAGATATGTGGCAATCTATGAATATGGAGGCCTATCTATGCTTAACATGCCACTATATCACAAAGGAGGACACCCTAAATACCATCTTGCTAGGTGTGGAACATTTTCCACACAGTCACACAGCTGACAACGTTGCCAAGGCGAAGGATAAAATCATGGAAAAGTGGGGGGTCAAGGGTGGGGTGAGGTGCTTGGTCACAGATGCTGCATCCAACATGAAAGCCTGTGCAAGGACACTGCAGGTCAGGCACAGCATCTGTGTCGCCCATGCTCTCAATTTAATAGTGCGCAAGTCGTTTGACCAGGTCCCATCCTTGTAGACATACGGGCAAAATCAAGTAAGTAACATACTTCCGGACCAGCACTGCAGCAAAATAACGTTTAAGCCAGATGCAGGAGTCAATGGGATGGCCAAAACATAAATTACTAATAGAAGTAGAAACCCGATGGAATACCACCCTATTAATCTTACATTTGAACAGCGTGAAGCTGTAATTGCAGCCCTGGCATCTCTTTACACAGATCTTCTCCCACTCAGTTCACGTGAATATGACGCAATTAAGGAAACGGTAAAGGAGTTAGGACCTTTCCACCAGGCCACAGTGGAACTGACTGAGGAGGAACCTGTGTCAATCTCAAAAGCGATACCTCTCATGAAGATGCTCCACCACAAAGTTAAATGTGAGGCCTCAAATTTCCAGACTGACCCTGCCAAACCGTCAACCGACAGCCTAATCCGTCGACTCAGAGAACATCTGGCCAGTTTAGAGACTCTGAGTGTGATGACGCTGGCAACATTGCTGGACACCAGGTTTAAGGTCCTGGGGTTCAACAAGAAAGGAAATGAGGCAAAGAAAAAACCACGGATGGAATGTGCTAATGTAGTTACACTGCAAGATATTCCTCCGCCGATGCCTCAATCAGGCTTCATGCAATCAGCCTTTTGGAGAAGCAATTGGCCAACAAGATTCGACACATTCACGGCGCTTCATCACATCAGTATTACAGATACCGCCTCATGCTACCACTAGTGGCGAGGGCAGTGGAAAAATGCAAAACTGGCCAAGAACCATCCAGAAAGGATGAGGACAGGGAAATGATGTGTGGCCCCCACCAGCTAAACCATTCCTTAATAGGGGTTGTCTCGCTAGTTGCCTCTCCTTTCCACCTGTTATCTGTCCCATTTGTACACAGCAGGTTAAATTGATTCACAATCATTATTGCTTCCTGACTGACAGGTTGATATCCCAGAGGTGTGATTGACATGGAGTTACACTGTGATGATTAAGTGTTCCCTTTATTTTTTTGAGTCGTGTATATATACATGCTGTGTAAATATACTGTGTGTATATATATATATATATATATATATATATATATATATATATATATGTGTGTGTGTATATATATATATAATAATAATAATAATAATACATTTTATTTATAACGCACTTTCCATGTGGATCAAAAAATATCAAAGTGCCAATTAGAGATTTGCATAAAAGTGAGACTCCCCTCTCGACCCCCAAGGATGACCATGCAATAGTAAGATGCAGTCCAAATTTTTTTTTAATTAAATAATTTTTGGTGTCAAGGTGTTCACGATCCAAAACAACAAACAAAACAATCATGATATATCACAACTAAATAACCTAGCCTTACCTTCTTTACAAAACTAAGAAAATAAAGTACATGAAACTTACCTAACTATCTATGACAAAAACAGGACAGAAAAAATACTACTAATGGAAAGTGCATTCAAATCCTACATTCTGTGGCCTACTGCAAATTTAGGAGTTTTGCAATATGTGTAAGATGATTTATAATAACAAATGATGCACCTACTGTGTCTCAGCGTGTGCGATGGGAAACTCTGATAGCATTTTTGCATGGCTATATTATCAGCTATGTACTAAATTCTAAAATTAAAAAAAAGAGAGGACTTCAAAACTAAATTATCTCTTCGCAAGCATTGCAAATACAGTATATATAGACTTGCTATGCTATATCTCCAATCTACCTTCAAACCTAATATGAACTTACTTTAACTGCTTAAGCGGAGCAACTACTTAAGGCTCGACATCTGTGAATATGAAGATAAATCTGGCAAATGTTCTCAGATTTCTATATGAAACTGTACTCATCAGAAAGTCAAGCCGACATAAGAGGAATTGATTCCTTTTTAGACGGGTTAATTTTGCCTCAGCTGGATGAAGCTGCCTTGATAGTCCCCTTTCAGTGGATGACATTCAGGAAGCTATAGGAAATATGTAATCGGGGAAAGCCCCTGCTCCATTTTAGACAGGCCTAAATACGTCTCCTTCTTAAAAAAGATAAAGACTTGCTCCTTCCTGCATCCTTTAGACTAGACGTGTCAAACCCGTAAAACAATTATATCCGGCCCGCGAGACAATATTTAATTTATATAATTACTGGCCCGCTGGTATACAGTACAAACACCACAGATACTACAAATCCCAGAACGCACTGCGGTAGCCTGTACGTCAATCAATAACGCCAGCGCCTCACCCTGTTACTCTGCTGTCAGGTGTCAGATTTAATTTTGTCACTCTCATAAACATCTTCCTTTGAGAAGATGCTAGCGATAACGGGAGGAGATATAGTTGATTAATCATTCTTAAAAACGATAAATAATAAACGTATTAGTAAATAGAATGCACGTTTTCATTAACTGGCGAGATGCGTTATCGTCCTCCAGCCGTTAAACGTGTCAGTGCTGCTGCGTTAAAAACAAGAAAAAACACATGAAGTTGCTCACCTTTAATGTGAAACACACCTTTGGGCTGTTCGTCACTGTTTTCTACTTTTACTATTAATTGTGGCAGAAGACTGAAACGGCTTAATTAGTCTAGCCATTTACCAAGGGGCAGATAAAGTTCTTTTTTGTTGATGTCCGATTGATTTTAGATGACATTTTTAGGTTGGAAAATATAATTGTATGTCTGATATTGATGCTGGTCAATAAAACTTATCATTGACATTATTCTGTGAAACAATGCTGTTACAGAAGGAGACACAAGAAATATCTATGCTGATCCATTTTGAATTATATCTGTAATTTGGGTTTTTTCTATTCCGGTTTTGTTCTCCAGAATTCTCTAAAATGACTAAATGAAATAAAAATAATAAGGTCATAATACCTGAAAAATGGCCAGTTCGAGTCCTGTTCCGCCCTCGATGTAGAATCCTTCTTTGATTTTGACCCCCGCTGGGATTGAATTTGACCATCTTGCTTTAACCAATCTCACTATTTAATAGAGACTACGAAATCCTAGCAAAATCTGTAGCTAAATGCTGAATGAAGGTACTCCTACAAATTATATACCCCGATCAGACAGAATTTATCCGGGGCATATATATAGATAAAAAGTTTTTATGATTATTCATCATAAAAATGATTTTATGGTGAAATTTTGAGTTTCATAGAAAATAGCCAATTAGCTGAACTTTTAGCTAAAGCATGCTTTAAGAAAATAAACAAATAGGACTTTTTCAAAAGCCACGGTTAATAACTAAATAAATAGGGACTCAAAATTAGCTCAATCAAATCGTTAAACTGGACAGTAAAGGGGTTTAAACATCAAATTGCATTATAAGCATGCTAAAATGGAAAACCAACTTTCATGCTTTCTGTGTTCATGTCATTATTTAGCTCAAATCAAAGTAATCGACAGAACTCCTCTGCTAGCATTCATGATTTAATCACACTTAATGCATTATGTCAAAATAATGAACAAATGTGACATGAGACTTGGCCAGTTGTAACGACAAGCCAACCTACCGTGGCCCAAAACCTCCCAAATCATTTAATACAGAGTAATTCAATTGCTTAAATTTAAGTTGTCAAGATTTTTATTTTGTGCATTGTTAACTTTGTGCCGGAGTTAACTGTATTTTTCTAATCGGTAGTTTATTACAGTATATTCAAAAGATAAAAAATGATCATTATGCATTTATTTACCAGTCCTCAATGCAGAAATTAACTGCCTGGCTAGCAAAAAAATCAAGAGTAAAAACACGGAACTGCTCACATCATTTATATCTAGAAAGTCTAGAAAGTGACTTGAATATAAATATTCAAGTCACGTGTGTCACTGATGTACTGACTTTGGTTATCAACAAATGTCATACACTTGTTATATGCATGATATCATCCATACACAAAGTAGCTTTGAGAATATAAGGTCTGGGAAATCCATATAGATCTCTATTGTCAGTAAGTTTGATTTACTTTAACACATTACCTCATTTCACCTGGGAATTATTCAAAGTAACCTTGCTTTCTATTTTTTGTTTGAGATTCCTTTAAAGTCTACCTTTTTGTGTTTTTCCCTATCTTCTAATACAGACTTGATCAGGCTCATCCATGCAAATGGCCGTCTTCCAGTTTAGTGGCCCTAATTCTCCTATTATTGGAACTATGACTTGTACACTCATGTGGGAATTATAACATCTCAATGTTTGGGTGAGATCTCTTCTCAACTAAAAGGCCTAGATAAATGTTCTCTGTATTTTTAAAAGATTCATTTGAGAGAAGCGCCATTGCTGTCAAAGGTCTGAGATGTTGACCTGCAGAACATTGACCCCGACCTCTGCTTTATTCGGACCTTCCTCCGAAGAAGCAGTCTCATATTTCCCCTGAACTTCTCTCCCAAAAAGGCATAGAGGAAAGGGTTGATGCAGCTGTTATCTAAATACAAAGCTATGGTCACTGACCTACTTGCAGCACACCCAAATAGGACCAAGTCAGCCCTCAGTATTGTGTCCATCACCATATCACCTTCGTGGCCCGGTGCTTCTAGAAACCTTGAGTGCGTAACAGCCTTATGAAAGTAATACAGCGTCACCAATGTCAAAGTCTTTAGAGCAAATCATTCTCTGTGGGTCAGACATAAGCTTGGTGAAATTACTGAAAAGTGGAGGCAGGGAGAGGGCCCCACAGAGGACCCAGACTGCTGCACACAGGAACCAGCTGCACATCTTCTGACGACTCCTGAGACTCTCACTGGCATGCACAATCCCAATACATCGATCTATGTGATGCAGACCAGGAAAAGGATGCCGGTGTAGAAGTTTGCTTCGATAATGAGGTTGAGGAACTTGAAAATGAATTCTCCAAAGATTCATTCTTTAATAAGTTTTGCCCCCCAGAACAGTAGGGTTAGGGCTGCAAGTGCCGATCAACCAGCCGACCAGCACGTTCCCAGGAATTGCCAGTAGAATGGTTATGAGGTTATGAGGTATGATGGTTATGAGTTAAAACATGGTTCTGAGGAGGAGACACAGTGTCAACGCTGTTTGGCGATCCAGTAGTTTTATCTCACATGACAGAGTCTGTGGATTCACAATGAGGGCATTTCATGTAAAGATTATATTACTTGGTAAATGAAAAACTGCCACAGTTTGAGGCATCCAAATCTGTGTTATACAGCTTTTCAGCAAGCCTATGTAACGGCTTGGGATAACAATAAATATAGAGAAATAATTGCACAGCTAGAACTGAGCAAAGCTTTTTGCAAACTGTCAGTTAAACTGCAATATCTACCAAAACATTGCTGTTGATGGTCAATTTTTAGCTAACCTAACAGAGGACATTTAGACATGTGACAGGAGCAATAGCACATATGTGCATTTACAATTTAGCTTCATCAGGTTAGAGTTCTTGGTATTGTACATCTAAAAACAACAATCCAATAGCAGTTATACTCCTCTGCTGACATGCTCAGGGTTGGAAGCTCAGACGCAGGATTTTAACAATTCTATATGCACCAAATTGCTTCTGGCCATTTGGTGATGGCAAAAATATTGATTTTATCACCCAAAAATGGTCACGGTAAATTATGAATATATATGTTTTCTATGATTTAAAACACATTCTTATGAATATAAGATGAAAATAAACATAAAATAAAATGTAATAAAAGATAATAAGATAATAAAATTTAGCTTTCTCAAAGTAAAACTGTTTAAAAGATGTAAATGCACACAATGTAGGATTATAGGACTGGAATGGTAACCTAGTCTTTGAATTAATTTTATTACATACTAATAATTTTAAGCATTTTTCTGTTAAATACATACGTAGTACGCATATATTTACTCATATAATTGGATAAGACCTTGGATAAGAGTTTCCAGGATGATGGACGAGAACGGGGGGGGACAAGAAATAGACTTATAAATAATTTCTCATGATTTATTCGATCACTTGAAAATGTATTTGTCTTCTTCATTTATTTTTAACTGTAGAAACTCTTTCAACATACACATAAGGCATTGCAACTAGCAAGTACATATTTCCTTGTTCTTAGGTTCCTAAAATGTTAGGAACCCTTACTTTGATAATTTTAGGATAGAAAAAAATCGGTCACGTTGTAGACCAAGGGGAGATTCTTCTCACCTTTCGATGAAACAACACTGCATGGTTACATGCCATACTTTTCCAAATGTCAAAACGTCTTCTAGCTCCACCATCATAATAATAATGATCTTCACTTAATTTATCACTTTACACAGAACATACAGAAAAGTGTCCCTGCAATTAACCCATCCCTGAGGGAGCAGTGGGCGGCCCCTGTGAAGTACCTGGGGAACCGAGGTTTCAGGGTCTTGCTCAAGGACCTACGGCATGTTGCCTCAGGGGCTAGGCTCGAACCCTGGTCTTCGGGTTGTTTGTCCCACCATCCAACACCAGTCAGCAGAGAAAAATGTGAGCAATGGCAGGGGACCAAGCGGAGACAAAAACGCCTAATTGATTCACTCCTCCTCTTCTTGATTTTCAAGTGAACTTAATATATATTCTGACAGACACGTTTTTCCTGTACCGCCACCTTTTCCTCATAAATCAGGTTCCCACTGCTGAGACACAGCGTTTTGCATTACTGCTGTAGCCCTGCAGCTGTCACACGTGTCATTAATAACAGACATAAAGACCCCACATCACTAAATGATAGTATTGTCATTATTGTTGAAGGTTCTCAAACAATAGTGGCTTGTTCGTCAGTTCTGGTTACCTTTAAGGAAGAATAAAGCATTAATCATAAATAAATGCTATTTTTCTACAATGAAAAAATAAAATACTAATGGAAATATCAATTAATCCATTAATTGGTCACTGAATGTATACACTGTATGTACTTCATACTCTATTTATCATGGATGCCAGCAAACTTTATTAAGGTTTTGACTTTTCCTGTCCTGAACTATTTGACAGATATTTAAAAAAAATATTTCAGATATTAATGGAGGGACCAATGACACAAAAGCCCTCACAGCATGGTTTGGAATCTCCCGTTCAGTATCTTCCCCGTGTATGACTGAAAAGGATGTTATTTCTCTCATCACTTTAATTACAGGGGAGACTTATAGTGACTTTATGGAAGTTTAAAGTAAAGAGCCTCTTTCAGGTGTTCTTTACCTCGTTGGAGTAAAAAGATAAAATTATACAATCTTGCAATACATTTTGAAAAATATGGGGCTCTTTTTCAGTGTTTTGAAAAGTTTAGTTTCCCTCTTATCCCTCATTATTGTACCTGGACTGGATTATGGGCTCAGCCTTTTATTACGCACGAGGTCTGTGTTGTCTTTCATATTTGCTTTGCTGATTTTAAAGAGTTTATTTGATTGAAACTGTGAAAATAATAAATAGATGGGGTTACAAAGAGAAATGAGGAACGTCTCCTTTTAAAACCCGCTGGCTTCATTGAAGAAGAGCAAATAAGATTTTTCAATCTTACAAGGAACATTTTTGAGTATTTTTTGAAGAGTTTAAGAGTTAATAGTTTCCTCTTATTCGCCATTAGGGTACTTGAGCTTGATTTGGGGTATAAATGTTATTTTTAATGTTTGCTTATTTGACACTTAAAGCCTATTTTAATTTTCTTTGTTATTGTAACTGTTTTACTTGTGAAAATAATAAATAAATGCGGTAAAGAATGACCTTCTTTCATAAGGTAGAAGGTCACTGGTATAGGTATATGTAAAAGAGGATCATAAGTGGCAGAATTATCTTATTTGTAATGATAATTGGCCTTTATATAACGTCGACCAGCAGGGACAGGACATTACCTGGAAGCATCAAGCAGAGATCTAGCAATTACACAACCACTACCAACTTGGAAGAGTACATCCATTTTTTTAATTGTTGTAACATAGCATCTCTGATGTTCTCGAACCTGTTTGAAAACAAATCTGCTTTTTAAGTTGAAAAAAAATTAATTATTTTATTTTATTATTAATTACCTGAGCGTCTCCCAACTAACTGGAATCAACTCTATCTCACTTCTTCTTTTTTAGCCGTTCGCTTAATTCTGGAGTAACATGAAAATTAAATCTTTGTCCTTTGGATAGGGTTGTTGAAATTTGGATTATTATCCTTCCCTCCGATCCCTCCGTAAACAACTTTTACTCTGCATCTTCTTTCATCTTTACTCCTCTCAGAGTTTAGGTCAAAACTTGACAACATCAGAAACAAATTCATCATTTCATCAGCATATAACACTGGAAACCGGAGAAAATTTTCCAAACATAAAGCCCGGATTCTATCTGCTTACCAACCATTCTTAGAAATAGTTTATGATGAGTGAAGCTGTTTAAATGCTTTTATGTTCTTTTAATTTTTTTGTGAACCAGCTGTCCAAACCCCAAACATATTACATTTAAAATGACATAAAATAAATATAGCAAATATTCAAAGTAGATAATCAAGAAATAGAGATTATCTGGATCTCTATTTCCAGATAATAGAGATCCAGCCGAGGTGCAGATAGGCATTCTACTTAGTCCATAGGGTTCTACTTCTTTGAACATTAATGTCTTTTTGGACCGTTTCTGTTAATTAGACACCTGTGAAATTTTGGACCATGGGCTATGGAAGAAGCCATTAAATTATGGGGGTGTGCCCATATAATAGGTCAGAGGCATACATTTTTTTGTTTATTTTAAGATAACATAAGAAAAACATTATTGTAAGAAATTCGTATTTGACTTGCTCAACAATAAATATATAAAAACATATTTAGGCCAGAGCCGTGACAAGAATGACAGTGGCTTATGTTTGTCTAGAAATAATATATTCACAGATGAAGATTCAATAAAGCCAGACCACTGTTCTAGTTTTCTTGAATTTCAATATTTTGTAAAGGAATTGAGAAATAAAACTCAAACATACAAATGTATAAACACCAAACAATGCTTGACTTAAAAAAAAAACTACATGTTGTGTGAGTACACTTAACTTAGATATTTTATTTATAATATAACTTACGTCGTCTTTTCCTGAGGTTTTTTACTCTGTTTAAAATTGCAATGAAAAGCTGATGTAAAATTGATGTCGCTTTGGGCATTTTTTTTCAATATAGAGAACAACTATTAGTCGTCTCTGTGTAAATTTTAATCGTCGTTACGAATTAACTACAGGCAACGTTGTGGTCATACCCGATAATCGGGGTCCTGAGTGAAGAATACGCGGAAGTAGCTTCGGAGGAAGCGGTTTCGTCTGTCAGGGGAGGAAGGATTTGCAGAATTTGACACAAAGCGGTTATTCTCACCGAAAAGCACCGATTTACACCCTTTTCCTCGACAACGGTGTCCGCTGCGATGATCCTGTTAGAAATCAATAACCGCATTATAGAAGAGACGCTGTCGCTAAAGTTCGACGGCGCATCCAACGGGTGAGGAATCATTGTTACACCTGGCTAGCTGTGCTAATGTCAGCTAGCAACCCGTCAGCGTTTCAATTAGAGATGAGGCCTGGATTGAACAAGGCGGAGATGCTCTAAGGTGCAGCCACTAACCATTTGCAGAATTTCGAAAGAGACTTAGACAGTTTTGTTTTAGAAATAAGTTTAAATACTCATTAACTTAGCCGCGGTGACTGGTTTGCCCTAAGCTGGGGTGTGTCGTCACGGTCGGTATAGTGATAGAATTCGTAGCCTGAATTGATTTTATCAACCATGGGGATCCTCCCACTGACAGCTGTAGGAAAGTTGCAAAGCATTTTTTGACTAAATTGCTCCCATTCACTTGCAAAGATCTATAAACGTTATTAAGCGTTTTATACCATAGCATACCGATAACACTAGCCGACCAAAACATAATAAATGCGGATTTCCTTTTGTTAAAATAGATTTTTTTATTGGTAATAACAAGCTGTAAACATTGGCAAATAACAAAACTACCCTTATTAGAGATACTTCATCCGCTTAAAATGTGATTACTGAAAAGTTCAGTTTTTCACTGAAAACTTAAATCGTTTTTGAGCCCAGTGAGTCCTTTGCAGAGAAGAAAAACTACTCATATTTAATGATCCTTCTATTGAAGGATCATCAAATATGAGTAGTATTGTATTCAATATGGGTCTGGTAATGTTTCCCTGCTAATTACTTAATAAATGGAAATCAGTTGCATTCTGTGGAACTGTAGAGTCATGTAACGGCCACATAATAGTTGCTAACCATCGCCCATCTATCCAGCTTCCGCATTCCTGAAGTCAAGCTGAGTCAAGTCTGTTGTTGTCAACTGTTCAAATAGCAATAGATGGAGTATATAGCTACTGCAGCATCCATCTCATAATAATGTGTTTGCTATGGTTCACGCCAAATATAGTCAACTTGTGATTTTAGAAAAGACACAAGGAACTCCTCCTTAAATTATTAGTGGTAATGGATGGAGAAGAAAACCCTCACCAGACCAGCAGTGGCTTAGCCTGAAATCAGAAATAACTGATTATTTTCGTTTGTGTTTGTGATTCTGTCATTTTTATCCTCGTCCGACATAGAGTGGTGCAAAATAAACAAAATAAATTCGTGTTTTAGATACATGTACATGGATTCAGGTATTTTACCAGTTGAAGTATGTATAAATTTATTTGGAAAGGGAAAATCTGTCACCTCCCAAATAAGCAAAAATGTAATTCTTGCCATGTATTAAACATTTGTTCCAATGTTTATCACAGCTGTCTCTGGTGGAGAGTCGGTTTGTAACCTTTTTCGTTTAACAGTTTTGTTGCTGGCAGCTAATAAGAGCTTCCGTAGATATTTATCTTGAACTGGATGATGAGCTGCAGTTGTACCCCAATAGATTAAGAATTAACAATTAAATCTGTTGCCAGAGTATTTAATATTTTTCCCCAGAACAAACAATATACGACATCCAACTGCTGAAGTAGTGCCTTCTGCTATTAATGAACCTTTTCTTGTTTGTATTTTTTTGTTCCCACCATTGCATTTTTATTTAAGCTCTTTTTCTGAGTAGCTTTTATCCATATAAGGGCTTCCAGGGTATAACTTTTTAATGGGGCTGTTTTCCCACAAAATATAATTTAAACTGGACACTGATCAGCCATAAGATTATAACAGGTGAAGTCAGAATAATATTGATTATCTTGTCACAGTGGCACCTGTCAGTAGGTGGGATGTATTAGGCAGCCAGTGATTATTTTGTACTCAAAGTTGATGTGTTGGAAACAGGAAGTTGTCTCGTGTGCGGACCTGAGCAAAATTGACAAAGGCAAATTGGTGATTGCTAGATTACATTGACAGAGCATCTCCAAAATTCTATATTTTGTCAGTTGGTTTTTCCCAGTCTGTATTGGTTATTATCTACCAAAGTGTTATGCAGAAGGACAACTGGTGACTCCGAGACAGGTTAATGGGAAACCAAGGCTCCTTGATGCACATGGCAAATTGAAGGCTAGTCTGTGTTGTCTGATCCCACCAAAGAGTTACTGTTGCCAAATTGCTGAGAAAGTAAACACTAGTTTTAATAGAAGGGCGTCAGAAGACACAGTGCATGACAGAGCTGTTTTGGCAGCAAAAAGGGGACCTATTCAATATTAGGTATGTGGTTTTAATGTTATACCTGATCAATGTTTGTCAAATATCAAAGGGGGATTTGGTATTTTTCCGAATTTTATATATTTAATTTGTATAATGCCCGAGCAAATGGGGAAAAATAGGATTGCCTTTGTCCATATGTGACAGTATATAGTCTGTTCACATCTCCTCAACAAGTGCCAGACCGAAGTTAGTGAAATTTCAGATATGGTGTGTAGGGGCGCCAAAGCTGTCCATGAAATAATTGGTTTATTTATTTATTTATTTGCGAAGTTAGCATTCCTTGGCTACGCAATTTTAAAAACAAAATCACGGTTACTTAAGTTGGCCTATTTTTCTGTTTTTAGGCACTTGAATTAAGTGACATTCATGTCATTATGCTCATCTGCTTCTATCTATGCTAGATATTACCATATCTACATCAGGACAAATTTGGATTTTACCATAACACAGGAATCTGTATCATCAGACAAAACTTTTCAGTTTATTTTTGAAACAAATATTTTTGCTAATGCGTATTTAACTAAATTGCAATTTATAATAACGTCTTTCCACCTGTCTTTCCATAAAATGTAGCCCTGGTAGAATTTTTTTAATTATTTAATGTTACTCTATTTTAGAAATATTAAGATATTTATATTTGTTTGTAACCCTTACATTTTCGGCATTGTTTATTAGTTTGCATAATATTTCATTATATTTGTCCTACTGTCTTGTTTGGCGTCTTTAAATCCATGTTTTATCTGACCAACAGAAGAATACATTAAGATTCAAATTTAAAATTGCCTATTTTCAAATCTAAAGAGTTTGAGTTTAAGTTAATAAAGAGTTTTGGTCCATGTTTCTATTCCTGAGAGTCATTTACTTTTGCCCATTTCCCAATTTTATATTCTCCTTGCAGAACCAAGCCGGAGGCCGTCGATGTGACGTTTGCAGGTGAGAGATTTCATGATACCTGATCTAATAGCTTGTAGACAGTGTCTAGTTTCTCTGAATGGCCTTGCTCAGATTTGACCACACAACTCCTAACTGCCTGTTTGCAGTGTTATAAAATTTAAAATGTTAATGTTATAAAGTCTTAAGTGATGCTGTGTTGAAGTGGCTTTTGCTACCGATTTCATCATCGTAATTATCTTCCTATTATGCAATTCAAGTTTTACACAAGGTCGTCATTGCCAGTAATCGTTGCTAAATGGCACAAATTGTCACATCTCCTCTTTGAAATTGATTGAATTAATCTAATGGAACAGGCATGATTAGGATTGCTAATTAAAGACACATTTGTCAAAGTTCAAAATCTCTGTGTGTCAATCTACAGGAGTCAAAGGTCAGGCCGTCCCTCATCCATCATTTGCAGACTTTAATTTTGTGCAACATTCCTGCAGATTTCGATGGCGTCTTGTACCATATTTCCAACCCCAATGGGGACAAGACCAAAGTGATGGTCAGCATCTCCCTTAAGTTCTACAAAGAGCTGCAGGAACATGGAGCTGACGAGGTATGAAGCATAAATACAGGGCCTGTGAATGTTTCTGTGCTTGCCCAGACTGAAACCAGGACCTCACCAGCAGTTGGTTCATTTTACTGTCACTGGTTTTTGCAACCTTTAAAATACGAGCGCACATTATATACACAGCAGTCAGCCATAACATCAGAACTACCTGCATAATATTGTATAGATCCCCCTTCTACCACCAAGCAGCTCCGAGACTCACTCTGTGATCTTTATGTCAGAGTCAGAAATTTTGTGATACAATAGCGCTTCTCTAGGAATAGTTACACAGGCTATCCTTTGCTCCACACAGATCCTGGTGATTGCCCATCTTTCCTACTTCCCACACATAGACTTTGAGGAAAATATGATCATTTCTGCCTAGTATATCCCGCACACTGACTAGCACCATTGTAATTAGATAATCAATGTTATTCTTACATCAATTGCCAATGGTTATATTGTTACGACTGATTAATGTAAACCTCTGACACAAAACAGGCTGTGCTTTTAAGTCTTGGAAAAGTTGTTATAAATGCTGTCATCTTAGTCCAAGGACTAAAATTATTAAAATTGTATTCAAATTCTCTGGTTCTAAACAAAAAAAATAAGAAAAGCAAAATCTAATACAGAATTAATTACTTCCTGTCTGTTTTGATGTCTGTTTGAAATGCTAGTGTATCAAAATAAAAGCTGAGTGAGTTTGAGAGATACTATCTACACACACACACACACACACACACACACACACAGAAACACACACAAAAAGAGTTCTGTTGCCATATAAGGAAGAAAGGAGCTGCTGAGGCTGCTGGCAGAAAGAGGAAGTGAGTTTGTGTGACTCACCCCAGACGAGGAAGTGCTGACTTTGAGCAGCAACCTCTGTGTATGAGTGTCTTGGCTGCCGTCTATCAACTTCACTCCTTGTTGCCTGAAAAACACAGATGATTCAACACAGAAGAGTTCAACAGTCACATTCAGTTATTTATAATGTTTAAAACCTCCATGTGGAAATTCAGACTTATTTTGTTGAGGGGCTTGTCTCTTCTTATACTTCCTCATCTGATAAGCATTTGATGAATATTGCTTTACACAATTATAGAGCAAGACTAGTAACACACAATCTTTTGCTGATTTCTGGTTTGATTAGTGTTTTCTTGCAATGTATATCTCAATTCATTCCATCGTTGCAGGTATCCAGTAGAGAGGACGCTCCCCATGTTATGATTGTAACCTCCAGTAGACACATACCTCCTTCCTGTCTTATCTTCTCCAGCGTTTCTTTGTCTGCTTTTTATTGGTTTTGACATTTCAGCTGGTTTCGTCTCTTAAAACTCCTGCTTAGTTTCAGGTTTCCGAAATATTTTTAAAAACATCACTGCAGTGTTCACTAGTTTTGAAAATCAAAGGAGGTACTGATTTTGAAGTCCACAACCTATATTATCTTCTGTTTTTTAAGCATTTCTATATTATTTGTTCAAAAAAGCAGCATCTGGATCTCTATAATAGCCAGGGATTTCCTTTGAAGTGTGTCTGCGTATTTGTGTATTCAAGTGTAGTACATATAAAGGTCATATTTTTGCTTTCAGCTGCTGAAGAGGGTCTATGGGAACTTCCTGGTGTCAGCGGAGGCTGGTAAGTTTTCAAGAGGTCATTGATTTTCTTTTTTCATAGCCACCTGTAACAAATTTATCGTTGACTTATTAGACATCTTACCCAGGCATTACCCAAGTGCGCCACAACAAAGACCCTTCTCAAAAGTGCTGTTGTTATTTACTTTGAACAAACCAAGTGCAGCATAAACACTCTTTGAACTGTGTTTTTAAATAGCATTTCACAATTTTGCAAGCCATAGCGTTATGGCTAATAACCAAGCAGTTTAGGCGTCTAGTGTGACTTTAATCTTTTCATAGGTGTGATTTACTGTAATCAGGTAGAAATAAAGTTGCTCCGCTACACCTTCACAGATGTGATGTTCCTTTAATACAGATGTCGTTAAGGCCTTGTTAAAACCTTTGATACTGGCTGAGAGGCAGAGCAATAGTAACCCCACTATTATGCCTTTGTAATGTTTATCCGGTACATTGAGGTGCAATGAAGGTGCATAAGTCTCTCCTAGAGCAGACTTTAAAACTGGCCATTGCTTGAGATGGCACGGCAGTTATTAATCACAAGGGTTTTCCTCGTTTACTTGAGCTAATAGTAGAAAACTGAAACTACGGGCAGATTTTGCACATTCTGAAAACCTCATTGTTCCATATCTGATCGGTTTCCTCCTAGGCTACAACGTGTCCCTCATTTACGACCTGGACACTCTACCAGCCGAAAAAGAAGAGATCATCCACCAAGCAGGGATGCTCAAGAGGAACTGCTTCGCTTCAGTGTTCGAAAAGTATTTCAAGTTCCAGGAAGAGGGCAAAGAGGGAGAACAGAGGGCTGTGGTCCACTACAGAGACGATGAGTCCATGTATGCCAAATTTTAGAGGTAATTTCAGTGGTGATCCCAATTTCTCTGTAGATCCTAAACCTCTGACATTTTCTGTCCTCTCAGGTACGTGGAGGCCAAGAAAGACAGAGTGACAGTGGTGTTCAGCACAGTGTTCAAAGATGATGACGACGTTATCATTGGCAAAGTCTTCATGCAGGTGTGTGAGGGCGCACATACAAGTCAGCCATCACTAAAAATTATATAATCAAGCTTCAACATAGATTAAGCCTCGATATAAAGCAGTTCTGCACTTAATTTATTCTAACTAAATTTATAATAATTTTTGATGATTCAAGAGTCTGAAAACCGTTTGCTTCATATACCTTGAATTTGCTTGAAAAGTCCTTTGCTTTAAAGTGAAACTCTATTGAAGGGCCCACTGAAACAATTATGCAATTATTAATTAATACAATTATTTCTGTTTGTAGGAGTTCAAAGAGGGTCGGCGAGCCAGCCACACAGCTCCTCAGGTGCTTTTCAACCACCGGGAGCCCCCAATGGAGCTGAAGGACACAGACGCTGCTGTCGGGGACAATATTGGGTACATCACCTTCGGTAAGCTAGTTGACTGAAAGCTCCTTTGTCTTTGTTTCAGCTGTAAGACTACTATAACTGTTCGCTGTAACTGCTTGTGTGTTTTCAGTACTCTTCCCACGTCACACCAAAGGCAGTGCCGGAGACGAGACCATCAACCTCATCCACACCTTCAGGGACTACCTGCACTACCACATAAAGTGCTCCAAGGTTAGTTCAAAAACTAACAAAAAAACTGGCATCAGAAACAAATGCATCAAAGATCTGTTTTAATATTATGTGCGGTCAGAGCAGTTTTGACTTTGATACTCTTGGTAACTTATCCCACAAGGATTAATAGGTTCTGGACCTTTCAAAGTTATTTTGAAGTACAATCCTGCAAAACATTAACATTAGTCGCATTTCTGAAACATTTTCCATATTTTCTGAGAAACTGCTGAACAGAACAGAAACAGCAGAAAAATGTCAATATTCAAATTAGACTGGTTTAAATTATTAATTTAGTATTTTTTTCTTTGCTGGAAATTTTTGATACAATCATATAAATCAAACTTCAGCATTTTTTCCAATAGATTCAACAGCTGTTTTTGTACTATTGGTTTTACCTGTTCATTGTAATGATATATTCAGATTTGAGGCTGAATTTCAAAGTCCACTAAAGCAAAATTAATATCTAGATGGAACTTGTGAAACCTGCTCTAATCACTAGCCACTAAAGTCCACTAAAGCAAAATTAATATCTAGATGGAACTTGTGAAACCTGCTCTAATCACTAGCCACAAACAAGTAATTCTCTATACTAATACTTGTTTTAGTGCCTCACAATGCCTTCTGCTCAATAGAAATGAAACAAGGGCAGCTGCTGAGTAGGACTAGCTCCACAACTCGTTGATCACACTGTTTTTTAGAGCCACGTTTGTATACATATCTCACTGAATGAGACTTACGTCTAATGGCTCGTAAAAAGAACTTGTGTAGGTTGTAAACACAAATCAAAGTGCTTCTTGGATAACACACATGCCAGAAGGATGTATAAGGCTTTTGTGCTATTTCGTAAGTGTCAGGTGTTCAGAGTACAGGTAATAAAACTAATTATTGGATGTCTTTTTGGGGAGTTTGCGTGGGCGACAAAGCCAATGAATTTATGGGCTGTCGCCTTAAGTTTGAGAAAGAGGAGCTGAACACAGCTGGCTGCTACTCAACCCGATCTCTGACACCAAATGTCTTGTTTTTGTGGTGCCTTTAGCTCACCTGGTGTAGCATGTGCTCTGTGTGTTTAGGGCGGTACCTCAACTCTGACTCTGGTTTGATACCAGCTTATTGTTTTATCTGCATGCTGTTCTCCGTCTCTCCATAAGCTGTCATGTCCAAATACTGACTACAGACGCCCAACATGTCTTCAAGAATATGTTCTTCTTTAATGTGCATTTCCATTACTAGATCAGACAAGTTATTGTAGGTGTTTCAGTGAGGCATCTCTGTCTGTATGTCCTCTGAATATATTGGGGTTCCAAGATGTGCATCATCAAATTTGGTGCAATTTTTGCATATTATTTATACACTTTAAATAACCAAGCAAGTGTATCCTGTAAAAATAGAATTAACCAGAAAAGTTATGCCAAAAGAGTTGAGTCATGAGTCACATGATGTGTGATAAATATAAAAAAATTAATGGTGTTAATAAAGTTGACAGTTGACAGTTTTCAGCACAGCTTTAAGTATTCTCGGGAAGAAGCATCAATAAATATACTGCTTTGGAGCCGCTACAAATGACTTATGATACATTGTTCAAGTAATAAAAACATCTTAAGCATCCCTAAATTAGTCACACGCTCAATTGCAATACAATTATTCCATCACTAGAAAGTTTCTATGTTGAAGTAAGTATGGGTAACCCTGCACTGTCTCTGTTTAGTGTGCAGTAATTACGACGAATGGTTCTCGAGGCTGACGAATCAGCCCTTCGTGTAGACAGGTTTTGAATAAATATATGATTGTTGAACATCTGATTTGTTGCCTACAGGCTTACATTCACACTCGTATGAGGGCCAAGACTTCAGACTTCCTTAAGGTGCTGAACCGCGCTCGCCCTGACGCCGAGAAGAAGGAGATGAAGACCATCTCGTAAGTAGCCTCCTTTTCTTGGAAGCCCCCACGTCTGGTTTCTAGACTACTGCTCAGCTTCTTAGAATATATGTTTGGGCTGAAGTCGATGGTTTAATCAGCTGTATTTGAGTTGATTCAATGGTTTCTTATTCAAGCTTAGTGGTTTTATTTTACCATAGTCTGACTGTTTTAAATCTCTTCTCTGCTGGTTACATTGTTTGGATCCTCTGTTAATGACTTAATCTGTTCATGAGAACAACTAATGGTCACCATAAATCATGAATGATTTTTATTTCTTGGAAGCAAAATGCAACCTGATTCAGCTTTGAGATACACTATCTCTACATCGTCGTCGCAGAAGGCCTTATATTGTCTTCCCCTTTTTTTTATGAATAAGATCTAGCAGGAATGAATCAAGACTATTTATTCAACTTATCTTATTCTTGCACTTTAACGAAGAGCTGATTAGAATCCAGTGGTCAAAGGTCAGCATGACCTCACAAAACAGTCATAACCCAAGAATTCAGTTGCTAGTTATGACAAAAGTGCACACAATTGTGAAGAACTACAAGTCAATGTTAAGCTGAGATTACAGACGACTGTGCAGCGGACAACACAAACATCCAAATATTGTAAATTTTTCATTATGAGCATCGTTCAAGCGACTTAAAAACTTTCAAGAAAATCATGTTACTCTGGGATTCTCCCAACATCCCATTGCCTGGACGTCAGGATGTGGATGTAGAGGTAAGCTTATACATACGTGGACATCTGAATTATTTGCCTCTGAATAATTTTGTGAACCTACAACAAATAACAAGCAGCCCTAGCGTTTGCTTTGGTCATGGTTGATGACGGAGGTGGATGGCAAAAATAAACATTGGTGTTGTTCCCTATCATTGCGTGAAGGCGAATAGCGTAATGCACAATATGCATTGCATTTTCATGTGAACACAGCTTAACAGGATAGTATAGTGAAGGGATGACACTTTTAACAGGTGGAGAGTCAATTTTGCATACAGCAGTCATCCGCCACAAGCTCATTGATTTTGCTATATATAAACATAAAAAAAACCCACAGCTCTACTCGTGTATGGAGTCATACACGCATAACTCAGTTCTAGTTTATTTTAGTCTTAGATCATTTTCTTCTGTCTGTGAGTCGACTGCATTTCGTATTTATGTGTGTTTTGAAGGTGTGTGGACATATTTGTCCCTACTGTTTTTGCACCGTTTGAAGTTAGCAAGAGGTTTTTGTTTCGTTACAGATTTCCTCTTTGCTAAACCTCAAACAGCTGCACATACTCGGATTCTTAGGCTCGTATCTCTGAATTGAGTGGAAAAAGTTGTATATATTCTGATAGAGCACACAAGGGTCTTTGTTCTGTGGTTACTGTGTAACTGGAATAATGAGGGGACCCCCCCATTGCTGATATCTCTGAGAGTTTCACATCAATCCTGGGTTTGGCTGCAAAGCACAAAAACATAGAGCCAGAAAACACCCATAGGAATGTAAACTAAAATGGAGGGCATGTCCCATATTGTGTAACTTGTTTGACTAAGAGAGGAAGAGGAATAAAGCATTCCTCAAACAAATGTATTATTCTTATCAGTAGCTCTAGCATGTTAATTGCCAAGTATGTTTACACTAATGGGATTTTATAGTCGAAACTAGCAAACTGTGAAGCAGCTTAACAAAAGGTCGGTCAAAAATGTGGCAGAAAACATGTCAGAAATCTAACAGCAGATCTGATGCAGTCATAACATTTACTGCTCTCTCATAGAGCAGATTCTTGCTAAGCAGGGGCATGGAGAACATAGATGCTGGGCATCACATTCATGTGTTTATTCAATTCTGATTGTTTATTAGTAAATATTAGCATCGGTCATAGGGTCAGTTTTTTATATATTTTGATCCCCTATCAGCTCAAGCCTCCTTACATTAACCTTTTTTAACTTAAGTGATTTTCAGGTTGCTGCCATCTTCCTGGTATCAAATTCCAAACAAGTGTGCTATTTAGTAACCTTCAGTGGATGGAGGGGGTGGTTCAGCAGTTTTCTAGCCACTGAGCAAATACTGATGCTGAAGGGTATGGTATATCCACATCAGTACAAAATTAAGGTTGTTTTTTTCCACCGACTAAGTAGGATGTCTGTGTCCGAGGATACACTTCTTTGTCTATCAGCTCTTCCCTTTCGGGACCGCCACAGTGGCAAATTTGGTTCCATCCACAGACCGTTTTCGATGCTGGCCAACAGTACAAGTGATGGTATTTATTAACCCGATCCCCGGATGATGTGGGTTATATTCAATTCCAAATCAATGTCCTCATTTATCCAGACTTGGCACGGGCACCAATAGGCCCCTGGATTTTAGCGTTTTTCATTCTGGGCTCTCTGTCTTAGGCACACACACACACACACACACACACACACACACGATGAGAGAAAATCAACCGACTCGAGTACCCTGCCAGGCCTGGGTAGAGGCCCGCCAGCGAGGGTGTGGTGGCCGGGCCTTCACCCATGGGGCCCGGTCGGGTTCAGCCCGAAGCAGAGACATGGGTCCGTCCTCCCGTGGGTCCACCACCCACGGAGGAATCCACAGGGGTCCGGTGCATTGTGGATCGGACAGTGGGAAAAGGCAGGGGCCTTGGCGGTCGGATCCCCGGCTACAAAAGCTGACGGTGCGGACATGGAATGTCACCTCACTGATGGGGAAAGAGCCTGAACTTCTGCGAGATGTCGAGAGGTACCGACTAGATATAGGCGGGCTCACAAGCACAGCACAGCACTGGTTCTGGAGCCCGCCTTCTCGATGAGAGCTGGACCCTCTACTATGCTGGAGTTGCTTCAGGTGAGAGGCGGAGGACGGTGCTGTCAGGCTGAAGAAGGAGTTGTACAGAGCATGGCCGGCTTGTGGGACTCCTGAGCAGCTGACAGCTACTGGCAGGCCAGGCGCCCATGAAAGAAGACTTTCGGTCGAACCCGAAGAAATTCTGGCAAACCGTCTTGCGTCTCAGGGGTGGGAAAGCGGTCATTCGTCCACTCTGTCTACGGGGTCGATGGGGACTTGCTGACCTCCAATGAGAAAGTTATTGGGCGGTTGAAGGAATACTTTGGGGATCACCTCAATCCCACCAACACGTATTCCCAGGAGGAACCAGAGCTGGACGACTTGGAGGTGGGTCCGCGCATCACTGGGGCTGTGATCGCTGTGACTGTTAAACAACTCCGTGGTGGTAGCCCCCCGGGCCGGATGAGATCCGCCATAAGTATCTTAGAGCTCTGAATTTTGTAGGGCTGCCGGGGTGACACGCTTTGCAACATCGCGTGGACATTAAGGGCAGTACCTCTGGAGTGGCAGACTAGGGTGGTGGTTCCCCTTTTCAAGGAAGGGGGACCAGAGGATTTGTCCCAACTATCGGGGGATCTTCATCCTCAGCCTCCCTGGGAAGGTCTACTTCAGGGTACTGGAGAGGAGAGTCCGGTCGATAGTTGAACCTCGGATTCAGGAAGAACAATGCTTTTTTCGTCCTGGTCGTGGAACGCTGGACCCTCTCGAGGGTGCTGGAGGGGACATGGGAGTTTGCCCAACCAGTCCACATGTGCTTTGTGGATCTGGAGAAGGCTTACGACCGTGTCCCTTGGTGCATCCTTTGGGGGGGTGCTCAGAGTATGGAGTGGATGGCTCACTGCTACGGGCCGTCCAATCTCTGTAGTGTCGGAGTCCGAGTCTGGGTCGCATTGCTGGCAGTAAGTCCGACTTCTTTCCAGTTCCTGTAAGACTCCGACAGGGCTGCCGTTTGTCACCGATTCTGTTCTTAATTTTTATGGACAGAATTTCTAAGCGCAGTCAAATGGCGGATGGTGTCGGGTTCGGCGACATTCGGATCCCGTCCTTGCTTTTTGCAGATGATGTGGTCCTATTGGCACCATCAAACAATGACCTCCAGCTCGCACTGGGACGGTTTGCAGCCGAGTGTGAAGTGGCCGGGATGAGAATCAGCACTTCTAAGTCTGAGGCTATGGCTCTCAGCCGGAAAAGGTAGATTGCTCACTCCGGGTCGGGGAGGAGTCTTTGCTCCGAAAGGAGTTCAAGTATCTCGGGGTCTTGTTCAAGAGTGAGGGGAAAGGGAGTGGGAGATGGACAGACGGATTGGGGCGGCGTCTGTAGTGATGCGGACGCTATATCGATCCGTTGTGGTGAAGAGAGAGCTGAGCCGAAAGACAAAGCTCTCGATTTACCGGTCCATCTACGTTCCGGCCCTCACTTATGGTCATGAACTTTGGCTGAAGGAATGAGATTGCGGATACAAGCAGCTGAAATTAGTATTCTCAACAGGGTGGCTGGGCTCAATCTTAGAGATAGGGTGGAGAGCTTAAATATCCGGGAGAGGCTCAAAGTAGAGCCGCTGCTCCTCCGCATCGAGAAGAGTCAGTTGAGGTGGTTCATGGGGGCATCTAGTCAGGATGCACCCCGGACACCTCCCTGGGGAGGTGTTTAGAGCATGTCCATCTGGGAGGAGAACCCGGCGCTACCCAGGACAGGCTGGAGAGATTACATCTCTGGCTGGCTTGGGAACGCCTCGGTATCCTCCCAGAGGATTTGGTGGATGTAGCCGGCGAGAGGAAAGTCTGGGCTACCCTGCTGAAACTGCTTCCCCCACGACCCGGACCCGGATAAGCGGAGGATAACGAGACGAAACGAAATAACAGTAATTTATGTTTCTTATTACATGGCCGCTAATTTTGTTCCACTCTTTTTAGAGGAAGGAGCTCTCGGACCTTCTTTGAATTAGATGGTAACTGTTACTAGCTGTTGCTTAAATCTCCTAACTGTGCGACAGACATGTATTATGTATTCAGAATGTCAAACTTACGCTGTTTCGCCAGATCACCCCGTTTATACAGATGTCTCTCCAGCCCACTTCCTACCTTTATTTTGACTCAGAGGACAAACAACAAGTGTTTACTGTAAAAGCGTCTTTATGAAACTGGAATTTTTTTGAAGCATACTGTAGTTTCTCTTTAATTGTTTGAGGTGTGTGAATTCCAGGATAATAATTGGTTGCTAATATGTCTGTATGCTTCTTCTTTTTTTTTTTACTGTTTTAGAGGAAAGACCTTCTCCCGCTGAGGCCAACACCACCACCAGAGAAAATCCAACCCACCTGGACACGCCAGATTGCGCTACACTGAGACTCAACACCACATTGGACCGGACTCATTGATGCTGTAAATGCCCCCGCCGAACCCAAAAACGTGTCCATTCTTCTTTTTTTTTAAAATAAAAATAATAATTTTGGTTCTATTTATGGAAAGCCAAAGCTCAAAATGGAAAAGGGGCATTCCTTGCTTTGCGTAGTTAAAGAGAATTATTAGTCCTATATAAATATATATATGAAAATAATTGAAACTTTTTATACAATATCTTTTACTCCATTTGGTACTCTGGGGTGTATGTTGCCCCTCAGCCCACATGCAACATACACCTGTTGGATAACTTCAATCCCCCGTCCTCGCTCCCTGTACTTTCTTGTTGTCTGTACCATTGTCAATTGAAAAAATTAAATAAATTACTCTTCTCGGCAATTTGTGATTTTTTTGTTGGATGATGATTTTGTGACTTTGTCTTTTGTACAACCAAAGAATTCCCCAGTCGATACAGAATATTTCCCTTAAATAAGTCAATTTTTCAGATTTGCACAATAGTTTATCAAATTTTAATTTGATGTCCCAGTTTGAAGGGAAAACTATTTTGTTTCTTTGAAATTCTTAATTTTGTATTCAGTGTTTATATTTTGGTTTAATACATTTTTTTTTAAATTGTGTAACGTCCAAGCCTTACTGTTGGTTTTGAGGAAGCGAAGCCAACTTTAAGCTAGGATATTCAAAGAGCATTTTAACTGGAAATCACCAAGCAGTGCTATCACTAATCGGAAAGTTATTTTTGTCATTTAAGCACTTTTGTCATTTTCTATCAGTATTCAGGCCTTTAAGGAAGAACAGTCAATGCATTCTTTTTTGTATCATCGTAAGAAGAATTATTTTTCTATCATGACACCACCGTGATAGTGATGCTTTACTGGGATCTGCCGAATTTACACCTAAAACCTTGTTCCACAAAATTCACTCATAGTATTTTGAATCCCGCGTGTACCAGTAATTTTAGTTATCAACAAAATCACGATTCACCTTAATGGCAAATGGACAGATCTAACTTCTTATATAGCAGAGAGACTAAATTCATGTGAGTGACTGAGTCTGCATTACCTCAGCTACATACTGGTGTCAGTGCTGTTACTATCCCTTTCTCACATCATACTGTGATCCAATGACCTCTAAATACATATTTAACCTCCCACATCTGGATCATGATCTGAATCGGGATCATATTGTGGAATTTTTCATTACTATTTGATAGGCAATTTTAGTGGTAGAAGGTCAAAAATAAGTAGCCTTTGGAATACTGAAGAAAGTGAAAAAGTGTCACTTGGTCCAAGATCTACTCTGATACAAAATTTGAGTGTCCATATTTTGGTGTAAGAATGAAGAATCTGTTCATCATATGAACTTCATTTCACATTGAAGAAACCCACTTTTTTTAAAGGGAAGGGTGCTATATTTGCTCATGATTTCTTCCTCTGAGAACCAAAATATTATAAATATTTTTTTATATTTGCAATGTGTTATGTTTGGGTGATTACATGTTTTTTTTCCTGTCTTTATTTAATAAGTTATAATTATGCTATAACTACAATATATATAATATTTCTCATTGGCCTTTTAATCTTCCATTGTCTTATATCTCATGTTCCGTTTCTGCCTATATCTATAGATATATCTATGTCTATATATGGATATATATTTATACAGTATATATATTTATATATCGCTGCCTCTAGTCTCTATATAGATATATTCTTGTATATTTCAACTTAAACATATTAGCTTCACTACATGGAATTACTTCCACATACACCCCAACACCTTTGAAAGTATTCTTTGTTGGTAATCACTTCATTCATTTTCTCTAACTGGTAATCCTGTTCAGAGTGTAGTAAACTAGTTTAAATGACCTCAAACAACTGCAATATAACCCACATACCATTAAAGCAAGAAATTAAATGTATTGCTGAGCAACTTGCTTTTGAATGTCAATATTTTTATTGGCCGACCTCTGCGAAAACATCTTAACAAACATATGGGAGTTTTACAGACTTGACACTAATAGCTGGATATCATACTTCGGCAGAGAAGAAGAAGTGGAAGATCAGTTTTTGGTGATTTCACTTTCGTTCTCGTGCTTTTGATTTTCGTCCTCCGTGGAAGAAGAAGAAGAAGAGGAGGAGGAGGAAAGGAAGAAGAAGAGGGGGAATCCTTCTTATTCTTTGTCTTGGGTTTTTTTCTTCTTTGTGGAGTCGCTGCTCTCCTCTGGGGCTACGTTCTCGGCCGAGGTGAGGTCTCCCTCTGGTATTTCAGGGGCTTTATCTGATTCAGCAGTAGCATCTTCCGGTGCTTTCGGGGAAGTAGTGTTGTTAGAGGGAGCTCTTTCCTGCTTAACAAGAGTTTCTTCCTTCACCATTGCATCACACTCAGGCAACTCATTGTCAAGCTTTCGCATGTCTGGAAACAAGAGGACTCATTTAATTGTGTTTAAAATCCTTCTAGATTTGATTCTGAATTTCAGTCTCAGTATGCTTCAACAATTTGCAAAATAATACAATAATACGGGAAAATATGACAATGAACTCATTATTTTACTAGAAGAGTCATAATATTAAGATAATAAAGTCGAAAATTTTGTCTACATATTAGAGGAGAAATATCAAGAGTTTTGCCAGTGCCAAAATTAGGAAAGGTATTAAATCTGTTGGCAGATCAACACAACACAAGTCTATCGGCACTATGAAAAGATTGAGCAAGAAACTGGGTTTGTTCCCAAGAAAGACCCAGAAAGTTAACTAGTAAAGCTCTTTCCCTCTAAAGGGGCACAAACACAATGTCATTTTTGTACAAATTATATGAATGGGATACAACTTCTAATTTCTAAATGTTTGCAGTCTTTAGTTTTGAAATGGCCAAACTAGCTGTTTCCCTTGTGCTCTGTGCTAAGCTATGCTAATGAGCTGATGGCCTCACATTTAACTTTCAAACATGAAAGTAGCATCAGCTTTCTCATTTCACTAGTCTTGAAATGCTAAAGCTGTAGTCATATTGATCATTTTTAACAGCAGAGATTAACTTGTCACAACAACATGCTGGAGATATTTCTTTCTTGATCAACAACTTACCACTGTCCAGAGCATCATCTAAAGAAAAGTCCGAGCTGAAAGGAAAAGAGGATAAATACACTATGTGCTACAAAGTGGGCAACAATTACAACATTATTTTGTTTAGTCAATCCCTTGACACCTTTTGAAACACAGTCTTAATATTTTGGCGAAAAAAGGGGAATATTTTCATGTATGTGTAATCTCTAGATAACTCAGATTAAAATTTCTTATCTAGAGGTTTTTATCTAAATGTATGCATTATCCATGACACAATATTATTGATCAGTGACCATCCTCACCTTTCGACATCAGCCGTCATGCCTTGAATCAGTTGCTGGTAGCTGTTGATTTCTGCCTCCAGCTTCATCTTCACACACAGCAGGTCGTTGTTGATTTCAACTTGGCGCTCAACCTTTGACCTCACCTCTTGCAGCTCCGCCTCCAGGTCGAGTATCATCTTATTTGCGGGGCCGAGGCGCTGACCGTTCTCAACCTTAGTGCTCGTTAGGGTTTCATCCAGACTGCGAATCTGAACAGAAAACACAACTTTTCAGTCCATTATGGGGTTCTCTAAAAATTATTTTGTGATGGAATAACACATTTTTTACTTGGATAATAGAACAGACATACGCCTAAATATGACATCAGATCTCAGGATGTGACTCATCAGGCGTGTTTTACTTTTACATGTCAGTATTGTGTTATGCAAATTGAGGTCCAGGTGATTCTTGAAGCCACAGTTACTGTATATAGATGAAGAGTTGTCAAGCTTAAAGCATCAGGTTCACAGCATAATGACAGGGCAGTCAGGAATGCTTGTGAATAGAAAGAGGTGCAGAAACATTCCCACAGGTGTTTTTGTCATTCCTGACATTATAAAGCGAAAACATTGTCAAATATTTTGTTCTATACCTCCAGAAGAACTGCTTCTAAGGCTTTAGGGCCTCCCAGGGGGCCCCCATAATCACTGTCATACGGCATTGGTGGGTGTGTGTTGTTAAATGTCAAGTGTCAGCCTCATCTATTTAATATAGTATATTGACTTTGATATTTCATCTAAGTTCTGCGGTCAATTAACCAAGCTCCAATGTTTGCCAAATGTCTTGAAGTTATCATCCACACGGAAAAATTTAGATGCTGATATTTTGTTGGTTTTAAGTTGTAATGTTAAGTAATCAGAATTTTTCTGAAGTTGAATTTCAAGGTATTGTTAGTTTTTGAAATCAACTTGATATTCTTGTTAAACCAAAATTCCTTGTCTGTCCAATATTCGATGTTGACGTCCAGCCAAAGTTGGGATTTTATGTCAACCTGATATTGTTTTCCGACAAAAAGTAACATCTATCCTATGTTACAATTTATTTTAAATAATAACATAAACTCGATATTACGATATTAGCTGAACAATGTGTTGTCCAATGCCTTTCTAATTTTTTTTTTATGTTGTCCAACTGACTTACTAACTTACGAATAATTATTGTTGTTTTCAATGCCTCTGTCTCTGTTCCTCAATCCATCTCTCATACACTCTTTCTCAACCCAACCCATCAGGATCTGCTGGTTTCTGCTTTAAATGCATTTTTTTCTACACCATCGTTGCCAAGATTCTGCTCATGTGGCTCTTTTTGGAAAATGCATTGGCAATTGGCCTGGCTTGATAGTTAAAGGTCAAATCCGGATCTACCATCTGATGCCACAGGCTTTTTAAAAAGGAAGAAAATGGTGATCTACATCTCCAAAAAGGTGTTGATAATCAACTCCATATTCAAATCTACTATACGCCCGCTCAATCTTTGTCTGCTAAATGTCTATTTTACAGGAGATTTCACTTTGTTGTGTGATGGTAGTATTATACATCAGTGTGAGAAGTGGTGAGGGTGTGTGGGAGGAGGTTTGTGTGGTTACAATGTTGTAGAGAGTCTGGATCTTGATTTCAAGAAATTGTTTCTGCTTGATCAGCTCCTTGAGCTCCATCTTCCCAGAGTTCATCACTTCATTGTTTTGAGCCTCCACCACCTTGATGTCTTCATACTGGAGAAGCAAAAGAAGGTGGAAATTGTGAGAAAAGGGAGTAAAAGACAAAAGGGTGTCCGACCTGAGGATCTTCTAGGTAACATACTTTGCTCTGGTACCACTGTTCGGCCTCACTCTGGTTCTTCTTGGCTAGATTTTCATACTGGTCCCGGGTCTTGTTCAGCATCTCTGCCAGATAGGGGCTCCGGGAATCAATCTCCACCTTCACCTCAGAGTCCTTGATCTTCTCCCGCAGGACATGTACCTCCTAAGAGAACCACAGTGACAGATTTACCTTAGAGTTCACGTACATTGGCAGATCTTATATTGTGCTTTTCTCTCTCCTCTCTCACATCGTCATGCTCTCTCTTGAGCCGATCAAGTTCTTCCTTCACCATATCAATCTCTTTCTGGGTCTGCTTGCAGTTCAGCTTGGTGTCTTCATTGGTCTTCTTCAGATCCTCCACATCTTTTTCTAAATCCTCCCTTGCCTTCTTCTCATCCGAGAGCCTAAACATAGAGACCCAAGAATGATGCTTTCTATTCCACTCTGATACAATTTGCCCCCCTCCAAAAAAAAATTAATCTCACTTGTTCTTGAAGTCATCATTAGCTAGTTTGGAGTTATCAATCTGCAGCAGCAGTTTGGCATTATCCATGGTGATGTATTTAATCTAAGGAAGTTAATGCAAAAAAAAGTAAAACTTGAAGTTTTAATAATGTCTTAAATTTCATTACAGATTAAATTTAAAAAAAAACAATAAAAAAGTTGATGACAAACCTTCTTTTTGAGGTCCTCCAAGGGTTTCTCCACCTCTTTCCAGTCGCGCGCCTCAGGTGCGCTCCTCTTGGCCAAACTGGCCTCGATCTGTTTCTCCAGATCACCGTTTTCACTCTCCAGCTGCCTCACCCTGCCCAAGAAGCCGGACAGCCGGTCGTTCAGACCCCGCAGTGTCTGTTTGTCGTCTGCAGGGGCTGCAGGGGCTGCAGGAGCGACCTGAGCCGGTACCGCTGCAGGTTTTGCTGGAGCAGTAGGAGGGCAGTCTCTCTCCGTCTCTTTGCGCATTACGTTGCGCAGACCCTCCAGGCTGGCCACGGACACCCTGGAGCCCCTTCCCCCGGCTCCACCGAACATGCTGGCAGCAGTGTTTGAAGGCATGGTCACAGATGGATCTGGTGGATCTGATGAAAACAGCGAGTGTTTCAGACCGGAGAGGATGAGACCACCTGGATCAGGTAGGTTTTATACCTGGTTTTAAGCATGAAACCGCCCCCATTGTATACCCTGTACTGGGAAAACTGGTTTATATACTTAATCACGAGATCTATTTATTTTTTTATCACCTGATGTTGCGCTTCTCCTCTACTGATTGGACGCGTCAGAGTTAGTGGGAGGTGATGGGTGGTCCTCCACTACCTTAAAAACAGGCGGTCTGTAAGGGTGCAGGTATCTTCAACGCTCATCTGTCCTGTTCCAGACATCTCTCTGCTGCGAGCTTCAGGATGTCTAAACCAAAAGATTACAGCAGCCAGTCCTACTCCCCCAGGAGTAATGCCCCCACCAAAAACTACCCCAGCACCAGAGTGGACCCGTCAGGCAAATCCAGAGAGAAGGACGACATGGTTGGACTCAATGATAAGTTTGTCAGGCTGATTGAAAAGGTTTGTAAAATATAATAATAATAATTATCATCCACTATTATTATCATCCACTTTTTTATTTCTTCTTCATCTACCTCTTCTTCCGGTTACTAGTCACTGCTGTTGTTTTATAGTAGTATTTTCAATAATTGGATTAATTTGTGTGTAAATTACAATTTTTCTCTGTATCCTACTCTTTATTCTTAATATCTTCATCCTCTTATTATACTATCATTAAGTACTGTCCTTGTCATATTTGTATTTTAGTGTTTTCTCTAACAAATAAATAATGTATTTGTTATACATTTTTGATAATTAATAATGATAATTTATGTTATCATTGTTGTTGTCACATTTGTTATAGGTACATTTTTTGGTAAATTATTCATTTTTGTTAGTATCATTCATTTCATTCTTATTATTACTCCTTCTGGTTTTTACAATAGTAGTATTGTATCAGTATTATTCTTTTCATTATATACTTTTTGTGTTTGTAAATTACTAATTTGTTTATAAGTAAATCTTCTTATATAATCTTCTTGATTTTCTTCTTATATTGTTTTTTTTTTTTTATGTTGTTGCTATTATGGTCATAGTAGTGTTTCCTGTAACGCATAGATTGCTTGTAAATTGAAGAGTGAAGGAGTTTTCAAAACTATTAATCTTTTACTACCGTGTATAAATTCTATGATTATTGTATGGTATTTGTTAAATACCTGCTATGGTGACCGTCTGGACACCGTCCGTTCATCCCAAACAAAGCGCTCGAAAAAGGAGTGAAGCACTATTGGAGGCTCGTGCGTTGATTCCGTTCGGTCGGTCTGGGTTACAAAAGTGACAGACTGTAACATGTTCAGTCTCTTTGGAGACACGCATTCATTTTCCTTCACTCCCCCACTCAGACTCTGAGTGTGTAACATAACGATGTTAACTGAAGGTGTACGCTAGTACAGGGAACGTCAGCTGTTTGAATGTGGAGATCAGGGACATGTCCGCACAGACAAAATATACTGGTACCTGCCGGCACTGATAGCGGAGAAGGGAGAAGCACAGAAGGCCCGACCGGCCCGGCCTGCTGCCGATGGCTCCGCTCCCCGGAGTCATGCGATGAACAGAACAGGCCAGTGACTGACGTCACTGCGGGGGGGGGGGGCTCCGGAGAAGGGGGCTGCGTGCCTGATGTACAGCTACCAATAATGCAGCGGTTGATATTCCAGTGGTTGAAGACCCTGCCTTGGCAGCCAGCTCTGTGTCGAAGGGGCAGTCTGCTGCTGCAGGAGACAAAGTAGCAGAGTTGGAGGTTGACATCTTGTTAGTACAGTGAATTCAATTATTGATGCTGATTCTGATAATGTGAGGAATGAAGGTCATTCAGCCTACTGTTGCAGAAGATCAGATTGAAGCAGCCGATGTGGGCTGCTCAGCTCAGAGTCCAGATGATGTTGCTGGACAGTGGGCAGAGCTGGTGCAAAACCAGTTTGGACAGCGGCCTGGTTACTGATATGGCGAGTCAGTCTGACTCTGATGATACGTCTGTTACTGGGCGTCTCTCTCAGAATTCAGACATCTATTTTCTAGAAGCGATGAATGATTTTGTGTCTGGATGATACTTTAGGCCGGGTTGAGGATGTGACTGAATATTTTCCTGCTGTTGAAATGTTTATAAAAACAGTGAGCACTCTACAGAAGGTTGTAAGTGAGGACAAACTGGATACAAAGAGGTGTTATCGCCACAAAAAACTTGCTATCTGGAAGAGCAGAAAGAATAGGAGTTTGGGAGAAGGTTTAATTGATCCAGTCTACCGTCTCATCGGTTTGGTGGCAGCCCGCTGGGGAGTTGAACAACCCTATTATAAACTGACATACAACATCAGTGATTGAGTGGCATCAAACAGGTCCTGTGCTCAGTAGATGAGGACGGCTCTCTGGGGCTTAATATGATATAGCGATATGATAAACTTTATTTAGGGAGCTTTATTTCATATAATGGATATAGATCAAAGTGCTTTACAAAAAGAAATGGCACATTAAAATATAACACAATAAAATTGCACAATAAAAAGACGGTAAACACCTTTTCAAAATACATTAAAACCAATACCCAGTAGGAAAATGGTATAGATTAAAAGGTTTTCAGTTGCTATTAAAAGTATTCACCCAACTTGCCTCTCTTATGGCTTTTGGTAGGACATTCCATAGCTTTTAGAGCGTACCTCATTTTGGAGTTATTCACATTGTTTATTACACGCAAATTAATTTCATAGTCATATAAGTCAAAATACTTGGGCATTTCTTTGGTAAATTCCTTTGTTTCTTTTATTCCATGCGTCATTATTATTAAATTATATTACAATTGTTGTAAGTTTTTTGAAACCTGAAAAAACAGTTTCCAGTTCCTGTTGGGTAGTCCTGTTGTCTGCCCTGCAGGTCATGAAAATTGTCTTCTTTGGCAAATTACACTGTATAAAGCATGGTTACGATCCATGACGCCACCTTGTGTGTAGTCAGTAGATACTTCTACATTGAAGATCATTCAGCAGCATCACTCTGTTTACATAACCTTCAGAAGAGCACTGTAATAATTTCATGGCTTTCTTCAAATCTAAAATTGACCCAATCCATTCTGTCCTTTCTGGTTCCTCCACTCTACCTATCCAGTCTGCTTACTCACAGTTTGAGATCTTCAAGCCTCTAAAGTGCTTCCCAGAAATCTCACAGCAAGAGGTTGAGTTTATCATCAGGATCAGGAAACACTCCACCTGTGCCCTCGACCCCTTTCCTACTGTCCTAGTGAAAACTAAAATCTCTTCCATCAGTCCCCTGACCACCGCTGTAATAAACCAATCCCTCCAGGCCAGCTTTGTTCCATCTACCGTCACTTTTGGGGTCCCCCAGGGATCAGTCCTTGGCCCCATTCTCTTCATACTGTACATGCTCCCCCCTGGCCATGTCATCAGTCGATATTGACTCTCATTCCATTGCAACGCTGATGACACGCAAATCTACATAAAAACTGAGGCATGTTCCTCAGCAGCTTCTCCATCCTCATCTTCATCATCATCTCTCCTGTCAACTCTCCGCGCTTGTCTGGAGGAGATAAAGTTGTGGATGAATAACAACTTTCTCCAGTTGAACAGCTCCAAAACCGAAGCAATTTTAATTGGCACCCCACATCAGACCCAGTCTTCCTCCATAACCAGTATTACCTTCTCTGGTCACGACATTCCCCTCTCTTCATCAGTCACCAACCTCGGCGTAAGATTTGACCCTCAACTCACTTTTGAATCCCACATGAAACACATCTGCAAGATCTCCTTTCACCATCTCAGAAATATTTCCAAACTCCGTTCTTCACTCACCTGCAGTGATGCTGAAAAGCTGGTCCACGTGTTCGTCTCCTCCAGACTGGATTACTGTAACACACTTCTCATCGGGATCCCTGATAAAAGTCTTCAAAGACAACAATATGTTCAAAACAGTGCTGCAAGGATCCTGATGAGAGTTCGTAAACAAGAACACATCACCCCCGTTCTTCATTCCCTTCATTGGCTTCCCATCTCCACCAGGATTGATTATAAGATCTCCCTCCTCACTCACCAGTGCATCCATGGTAATGCACCCCCCTAGCTAAAAGAACTACTCACCCCACTGTCCTCAACACGATCCCTGCGTTCTACCCACTCATACCGCCTCCTCCTTCCCCGGACTAAGCTCAGCACTATGGGTGATGGCTTTCTGTTCTGCTGCCCCTCATCTGTGAAATGCCCTCCCTGACGATCTGAGGGCTCCACAGACGACTGACACATTTAAAAAAGGTCTTAAAATTTTCCTTTTTAGCAGAACCTATAACTTTAATTAACATTCTGCTTTTTGGTCATGTTTTTATATAGTTATTATTTTATTTTTTATTAATTTTTTATCTGCTTTTAGTTTTAGGACTTTGGGTTTTGATTCAAATGTAAAGTGCGTTATGTATTAAATGTATTATTATTTTTATTATTATAATCTGACGTAGTGTTGCTTTTAAGTAAACTCTGTGAACACAGAGACAACCATACAGTAAGTTATTGTTGTAATATGATCAACTGCTGTTATCCATACGAGTCACATAATAGAAACATCTGAAACTTTATATTTCGCTGCAGTATATATTTGACGTGCCTTTCCTTTGTTGCTGCCGTCTTTGCTCTGAAATATTCAGTCTCTCGTCAATACATAAGTTTGGTCACCTACCTCATATTCTGTCTCACTTCTCAGGTAAAACACCTGGAGGATGACAATAAAAAGCTGGACACAAAGCTGAAGATCATCAAGGAGCAGGAGATCTACGAGGGGAAAATCGACGACATCGTCAATCAGCTGGAGAACGAGATGGAGGAGCAGATTGACAACTTGATCCGGGATCAAGAAAAACTAAAGAGCGAGCTGCGGAAGAACCAGGGGGAAGTGGAGGACACTAAGAAAAAGTAAGTAGTCCTTACGTAGCTGGCATGATTCAATAGATCACTTTTTAGATAAAACTGAACCTCCATAAATGTTGACATTGATCACTTCTGTACTACATCTTGAATGAAAAAACAAAGATGTGCACACATACCAGATGTCCTGTTTTAGGTCAGAATGTGCTACTTGAAGTTACTTGCCCATAAACAGTATTCACACAAAGGCCTTCAAACTACACCGACGCTGTCCTCCAGAAAGCAAGGGTATATTCCCGAAGTCCCCAATCCCATTTGTTCTACAAGCAATCGCCCTGATTGATCTCCTCAAATTGAATAAGAAATTAAGTCCACAGTCATTTTTTTAAAGCTCGACAAAGTGAGTATAATATGATTTATAAGAGTATAATATCATATATACACGATAGATCTCCTCGAGTCAATTCATATGCACCAAATTTGTGCTGAATCAGACCAACATTTAATAGAAGATAGCCCGAAAAAATTGAGAGACAAAGCTCCCCCTATTGGTGGAAATATGCAACTTACCTTTCCCTCAATCAATCCAATTCTTCCTCACACTAAGCTCTTTAGGGGTGTATCCTTAGAAAACGATCCATGAAACAAGTTTTGAGTTAGGTCCGGAACAGATATTTTTGCAAAATAGCTCCCCCAACTGAGTAACATATGATGAAACACAATGTATACAAGATAGTTGTCCTTCAGTCGATTCACAAATGCCAAATTTAAACTAAATCGGACCAACGGTTGAGAAGTTTGGACCTGAAAACATCTGAAGATAAATCTCCACCTAGTGTCGGAAATATAACCCAGTTTTTCGCGCCAAGGCGAAGGATCTGCAGTGGTTACGGACGGGGAAGGAGGCGACGATGATGATTCCACAATAGCCCCAACTTTTAGGGGATAGTGGGTTATGCCAGTTTTGGCGCAAATCTTGATTTTCACTCTTTATTTCTCTGGGTTTCAGTTATGAGGATGAACTTCAAAAGAGATCTGACCTGGAGAATGAGTTTGTTGTCCTCAAAAAGGTACTGTAATCTACTAGTGATGCTTATTTATTTTATTAATTTATTATTAAGATATTTTAAGAAACTGGAATAATTGTTGTATTGATATAGTTAAAAGTATTCTGCAGCTAGTAAACAGGAGACCCCTCCAAAATGTAATTCTTCACTTATTGGCATCCATATGTGTTAAATGTTTGTGTGCAACAGGAGGTAGATGAAGGGCACTTGGAGGCAGTGGATCTGGTTCTGGAGGCGGAGGAACTCATGGGACAATTGGACTTCCTCAGGGTTGGCTATGATGAGGTAGCAATTGGGTTTATCTTATTTTAATTGTATTATTCTCTCAGGTTTTGTCATTTTTCTCTAAGTTTTTTGAAGAAAAAATCTTAACAACAAACAAACAAAAAAAGCTATTGAGACAGGAGAATAAATCACTATTTTGCAAATATGTTGCCCCGCTAAAGAGGAAGGTACACAATCAATTGGGAAAATCTTTTTTTTTTATGATTTTATTGTTATAATAATCAAGCTACCTACAGATGGTTGAAAGTTGAAATAGCGAGCCACAAATAGTATATAAACACTTAAAGTAGTTTCGAGACAAATGGCAACGTAAGACAAATGGAACTCTTGAAATGGTTGAAATAGAGCTAACAATTTTATAAAGGCAGATAATAACTACTTGAAATGGTTGTTTAAAGGTGATGCATCAATGTGTTAAAGTAGCTAAAAGTAACATCCAAAAACCTGAAATAGTTGGCTAATAGGTGGTGTAGTCAACCAAAATCAATGGGTAAATACTAGCAAATAAAATCCAGAAATAATAGTGTATAATAGTAATAGTATTTTATATATCAAATATATTGATTTTTTTTTAAATTACGAATTTTTTTTTTAGCAATAATATGACAAACAGATTATTTATAAATTACCCAATTGTTTTTTTTTTTACAGGAATCCTCCTTTTCAATGTTCTTCTTCTTAATATTATTATTATTATTATTATTATTATTATTATTATTATTGTTTTTAGGCTTAAGTTATGACCAGCCAAAATGCTATAAATAGTGATGTTATCATCAGTTTATATGCTATAAATAGCATTAGTAATATGATAAACTGTTTATGGAGCTTTATTTCATATAATGGATATAACTCAAATTGCTTTACAAAAACAAATGGCACATTAAAATATAACCCAATAAAATTGCACAATAGAAAGACAGTAAACACCTTTCCAAAATAAATTAAAACCAATATCCAGTAGGAAAATGGTATATATTAAAAAAATTTCAGTTGTCATTAACTATATAGAATCCCCCAACTTGCCTCTCTTATGGCTTTTGATTGGACATTCCATAGCTTTTAGAACTTACCTCATTTTTGAGTTATTTACATTGTTTATAACAGGCAAATTCATTTCATAATGCAAATACTTTTGCATTTTAACTTACTTAAAAAGTGAGCTAACAATAGCAGATAAATACATGAAAAGTTCAGTAATTAAGTTATTTAAAAACAGTCAAAATTATCAGCAAATAGGTATTAATAATTCCTGTAAGTATTCAGGTAAAGCCCTGGATACATGTTTTTAGTTATAATTAAAAATAGCTTACAAATAGTTAAAATTCTTAGATAAAAGCAACCGATACAGATATTATTTCTAAAATAATACATAAGGAAATGAATCTACTCTTGTAATTATATATATAAAAATTTTTTCCAAAACTTGCAATAGATAGCTAAAAGTTGTATATAAACACTTAAAGCAGAAACTTGAGATATTTATTTAAAATGAATGGTTTCCTAAATTAAAAAGTTAGCAAAAACAACTGATAATGGTTAATAATTAATAGTTAAAGGTTATTTACAAAAAGTTGAACTAATAAGCCAAAAGCAATGATGGAAAAGTTAGGATAAATAGCTAAAAGTAATTTAATAGCATTTTAAATAGCTAGATAAAAGCAATGGAGGACCACTTTAGAAAAAAGAAAAAAGGAATTTAGGCTTTTCGTATCAAACAAATAGGTCATCAAACAAATTTAATGGCATGAATGGCAGACAGAAAATAAAATAAGTGCATTGGATATATAAAACTGTCTCTGCCCCTTACAGGAGGTGAAAGAGCTGGAGTCACTCATCCAGAATGAGACAGTGATTTTACGTGACAGCAACATCCAGCGCTCTCTGGACATGGAGGAGATTGTTGAAAGTGTTAAGAATCAGTATGCCAGCATGGCCGCTCGCAGCAGGGATGAAGTCGAGCACTGGAACAAGAAAAAGGTGAGGACTGTGGTGTCATGGTGTCTTACTACAAGTAAATGCATCACCACTTCTATTTCAAAGCCTACAAGGTGCAAATGTGAGTACAATGTTGAGAGGGTGCTGCCGGATTCTGTTGGAAAACACCTACATTCTCAACATTATTTACATTTTACTGCTCCCCTCCTCCCCTGATTAGATGGACACCATGGTTTTCGGTGCAGGACAACGTGAGCAGGATGTGCGTGAATTAAAGAGGGAGATATCTGATACGATACGTCACATCCAGAGGCTCAACGGAGACCTGGAAGCTCTCAAAAGGAAGGTTGGGATCCCACAAATAAACATTCAAAGAGTCCAGGCCGAGCTACCCTTCATCCAACCAGCCTCTGATGCTCAATGTATCTCCTTTGATAGGAAGGGTCCCTGAAGAAGGAGATCAGTGACACTCAGGTAGAGGGTGACAATGACCTGAAGAAGAGCCGTGTGAGCATCATCCAGCTGGAGGAGGCCTTGAAGCGGGCAAAGAAGGACTTGGCTGGACAGGTCCGGGACTACCAGGAGTTGATGAACCTTAAGCTGGCTCTGGATATTGAGATTGCTACCTACCGCAAGCTGCTGGAAGGCGAGGAGCAGAGGTATCATTGGAGATATGGGATTTAGTAGGTGATCACATCAATGTGATCAAAAATATATTCATGTTACTGTTTTGTGAAATCTCCTGTGATGCATTAATGTTTACATTAACAAATGTCTCTGCTCCCTCTCTGTCAAGAATGAATGACCTCATGCGCCACCAAGGTGAGCTCCACCTTTTGGTTCCTATTTTCCTATTTCTCATATTAGCAGCACTAAAAATCCAGGTTCAATATGTGTTACAGTTATGACAATGAAAATGCTTGGCTTGGAAGAAAATGTGCAGGCATTTCTCACACTTCGCAAGATGGGACCTAATGATCTTAAACAGGGGTATCAAACTTAATCGCAGAGGGGGCCAACATTAAAGATGGGGTCCACATCAGGTGCAGAACAGCACCAAAACCGTCCATTTTTAATCTGAGGTGTTATGACAATTTTATTATTTGATTTACTCATTTTATAGAATTCTGAACAAATCAACTGAATAGAAAATACCCAAATTACAGACTAAATTCAAAATAGATCAGCATAACTAATTGTTGTGTCTCCCTCTCTATCAGCATTGCTTCGCAGAATAATGTGAATAATATCACAGTGAATGTAACGTTTTGGCTGGACTAATTCAGCCATTTCAGTCTTATGTCACAATAAAACAGTAAAAGTAGTAAAACAGTCATGAACAGCCTAAAGGTGTATTTCCCATTCAATGTGAAAAACGTCATGTGTTTTCTTGTTTTTAACGCAGCAGCAGGGACACATGTTGAACTTCTACAGGTGAACGCACCTCGCCAAATAAAGAAACACGTCCATTGTTTTTACTAATGCGCGCGTGCAAGTTACTAATACGTTTATTATTTATCATTTTAAAAAATATTTCCCGTCCATATTTCCTCCCGTTCTCCAGAGCATCTCCTCTAAGGATTAGCCTGATGTTTATAAGAAGCACTGGATGAACGCTGACAACAGAGGTGCAGGGAGAAAGGCTGACGCTATTGAATGGTGTACCGGCTATCGAGGTGCATTCTGGGATTTGTAGTACATGTGGTTTTTGGGTCGTGCACCAGCGGGCCAGTTATTATTAAAAAAAATTAAATATTGTGTCGCGTGCCGGTTTATTGTTGTGTGGGCCCGTGGTGGCCTAGTGGACCTCGACTTTGACACGTCTGATCTAAAATTATAAAATATTTATTCAAGTTTTACACAAATAAGACCTCAATATACCAGAATGCAATGCAACTAAGCGATGCATCCATGTTGCATTTCAAATGCAGTGTAAGAAGCAGGTTCATTCATGTGCCACTTGAATGAACCTGTTAATAATGTTACCCAGCGGCAGCAGGTATATGGTAAAGAGTAATGTGCCATGAACGGAGCCCTTGGGGACATACCGGTTCAAAGGGGCCACAGAGGAGGAGGCATAAAATATGGTGATTGAGAAAAGTCCCATTCAGTGACAAGGATTGTTTTGGCACATTAAAGCATGTGAAGCCCTTCTGAACAGAATGATGCAACTTCAAACAGCCAAAAAAGTCTTATAAGGGTTAAATAGTTGCTTAAAACTAGGACTATTTTCCACTACATACAAAATTTCATCATGAAATAAATTACATTCAAATAAAGTTAGATCTTTTTTACTGCTTTTCATAAAAATGACTAATAAAGGAATCTTGAATCTTGTATAATCATACTCCATTATATCCAAATGTATACATGCCCGTATTAAACTTCACTGTGGTCAAAAAGAACACTGGAAAATCACCAACTGAAGCAAAAGTTGATAAAAAAAAGTTTGGAGAGCACACAAACATTTAATTTAATATCTGATGATATATAGAATAGTTTAAAAGTAAAAGAAAATGGACATTATAAATACATTTTCAAGCGGGAAATTGACATTTTGCTTAAATTTGAGAAGAAAAATATACAATTAAAGAAAAAAGAAACATTATTCTCCAGTGTGCCTGGTGTGGTGTGTGCCACTAAAATCATACCTCTCTTTTGAACAGATTTCTAGCAACAAACAACCAATCCATGTCCTTACTTGCATGCAGACGTTAAACTGCTGGAGAAGCCAAAAGCCTCAGAACCCACTGTCAGCGCATCAACCACCATCATCCCGGTTAAACCACCAGCACCCTCCTTCTCCTCCAAGAAAAAACTGATGCTCCGAGTAGAAGTGAAGTCGGGAAGAGCCATATCAGAAAGATCCCACTACACTGAAAAGTGACGGTGTGGCCCTGACCTCACTACTCTGTCTGTACGATTACAATTAATACTGTAAAACCGCAAAATGTGAGTCATGATCGGTTGTATAAGACTAAATTACATATATACATCAGTAACTTTCAATAAAAATAAGCTGTGTGGCTTACAACTGGTACATTTTGTTTTTGTCGCGAGGAGATCTGGGGTATATACTTCATGCTGAGAACACTATTACATATTTTAAATTCAAAAATAGTCATAAATAAAGATTATCCTTGCAATCAGTGTTTCGTTGGTGCTCGATTTGATCATAACACTGTATTTATTTGAATTTCCTAAATAATAATAATGACCCCGATCCGGATGTCATTGTGCGTCGTGGTGGTGTTGTCGATTCATTAGTATTAATATCATTTTTTGATTATGTTTAAAAAAACGCTTTGTCTCGCTATGAGCTGTTCCCAAGATCCACCACAAAATTAAATAAAAATCAATTTACACATTTCGAGATATTGTGCGTACAAACAAACAAGGATCGGGGATCACATAACCTCCACAAACTGCACTGGAGGTAACGTTACATTAAAAATATTATAAAATGATGAGTATTATGAAGATATTAAGATCTTTCCTCTGCAGCCAAAGACAGTTCCAACAAGCAAAAAAGCGTAATTATTCAAACTTTAAGAGGAGGAGGTGTTTGAATAAGGATAAATTAGATTAGATTGTCAGTTTTGGATATAATGTCTTATATTATAATTTCGATATCGATTTCCTATATTTTGTCATCTGTCCCACAGTTAAAAGTAGGACTTTATAAGATTGTGGTAAAAAGTAAATGGTGTCAATTTATGAAAAAAATAACCTTACTCCTGAAATGAATACAGTATATCCTGCAATGCTTCTGTCTGTAATCACTAAATCAACCATCACCAGTTTGTTAGTTCATAGCCAAGGTAAGATCAAATGTTGAAATTAATGTGAAATGTGAAATATTAAAATGCTAAATGTGAGACCACATTTAGCACATTTAGCATTTGTGTCATATACTTATATTTTAAAGTCACAGATATTTTGAACAGACTTCAAATGTTCACAGAATAAAAACATCTTTATTTTGTTTCATATAGTTTTATATACAATCATCATTTTGTAAAATATGCTATTTGCAAGAGTTTGTATGCAAATATGACATTATACATGGTCATAAGACTAGAAACAAATATCTCACAGTCAGGACATTAAAACCACCAGCCTAGTCTCATTTAGGTCTTTCTCTTGCCCCCAAACTGCTTTGCGATGCATTGTGTGTTCTGACACCTTTATTTCTGAACCAGTATTAACTTTTTCAGCAGTATTCTTATGTGAGATTTGATAATACCAGTGAGCCTTCCCTACCAATTACCATCACCGAGCCTTAGAAAACCATGACGGTATCACCTGTTCACCAGTTGTCCTTCCATAGGTCAATTTTGTAAGTACTTATCAATGCAGACGGGGAACACCTAACAAGACCTGTAGTTTAGCCAGTCATCTAACCATCTCCATTTTGCCCATGTCAAAGTATATTTTCCTACTCTCGTCACATTTGTCCTGATAAAATGGTCACATGCTGCCTGATTTGTCCCATGAATTTACAAGTGCCATTGTAATGAGATTCTCCCTCTTGTTCTCTCGGCTGTTCCCTTTAGTGGTCACCACAGTGGATCATCTGTTTCTATCTCACCCTGTCCTCAACATCTCCCCTTTGTAACATTGATTATCTATTGTAACAAGTTAGTCAATGTTATTCTTGGTCATAATGTTATTGCAGATCGGTGTATTTGTTATGGGGACATTTTTAATATGCACATGTGACGCACATAAATGTATGGTCAAATTACATGTATATTGATTATTTTCATTTTAGAAAAATATTCCAAAATTTTGGAACTGGCTTACAAGGTCAAAATATATGAAATATGGCTACTAGGTGGGAAAACCAGATGTAGGGTCACAGCTGTCTGTGGGACTGCAGTGCCTTGTCTACTTTTCTATTGAGCCAGCAGGGGGCAGTATTGTACTGTGTTTCTCCAAACATAACTAACAGTTTCTTAGCTGTAAGTACAGAGAAGAGCCTATAGCCAATCTCTTTTGTCAACGGGACCTGTTACACAAAAAATGCATTCATTCTTCGCTGAAATACTTATTTCTCTTCAAATACACAATAAAATATGGTTTCTTATAAACCTGATGACCTCATTGGGGTATGGATTTAAGTGGTTTGATAAATATCACTAGTTATGACTTTTACTTACATACTTCAATGTCTTTTTTTTAAACTTTTTGCTGGAGATTCTCAAAATAGTTAACAATGCTTTACAACTCACGTGTTGCAGAATCCCACTGATTCCACAGAGTTGGATTCTTCCACATTTGACCTTTTCGCTTTGCCTCCATCCATGGTGAATGATCCAACCACCTTTGATTAAGAATATGAATCAAAGACAACAGATCTTCTCATCTGTCTTTCATTAAATCCATCCGACTTCTGCCTGTGGCAGTGTTGATGATCTTTACAAAACCATCAACTGAACCCTTCAGCACCAGAGACCCGTTCTATTTGCATGCCGGGCAGGTCAGCGTCCCCTGGTTTCCGCCATGACCTGTTGGAAAAGACGGAACATTAACTTACAGCGATGTGTGTTTTGTTTCGAATCTGATATTAAATATATGAAAGTAGCAAGGGACAGAGCTATATCCTCAGTAAAGAGGCGGCAAAGCATGGGCCTTGCTAATAATACTGCAAAACAACATATATCCTGTCCTATCCGTATTGTTACTTACTGAACAATTAAATTCCTATAGAAAACCATTATACAAGGCTTATTTAATTATAAAATATGTGACGAGTGATATGCTTTGATCAATTTCCTCTGCCCAGTTGCATAATGCTGTATTTATATATATACCTCAAAGCTAAACTGTAGTAAGCAGCGTCTGTGGAACTGAAACCTGTAAGTGCATGGTCAAGCTCCTAAGCCAATAAGTTTGTCGTTTATATGTATGCAAAAGCTTTAAAAAAAAAGATGCGGAATAAAAGCATCTGACGTGACAAAGTATACCGCATTCCCTTCCCACGTCAATGGGACTTACAAACTTTGTTGGCCATATTCCTTTCACCATTTCAAGGCCACCGGAAATTAAAAGGGGTTCTTAAAACTTTGAAAATTTACTTTATTGCCTATTTCACCTTCATTGGTTGACAATCAAAGTTTGAATGAAGAACATGGGGATTCTAAGAACGGATTCTTAGTAGCGAACGAGAAGAGCCGACTCCCGTCGGGAAAAAGTCGAATCTTCGCTCCTGTTCAACTTTGGTGAAAATCGATGCAGGCAGGGACCGGACTTTATCTTGATGGCCGCACCTTTTGACCAATCACATGCGAGGACAGAATAGGATCATACCATTATGTGAAGAAGGAAGGGGGGCAGACGCTCCAAAGACAGCGAGTTTAGTGGTACTGGCCAGGTACACACAGAGCAACTGAGTGATGGGGGAGCCTGATTTAAATCTAGGGAAAAGTGAAGAAATTAGCGAAAACCGAAATAGAAGCTTTATTTAAAGGATATTGGAGACTACAAAGCTGAGTGCACAGACATCTAAGAACCGCCCACCCGTCCGTGCAGCTGGAGGAGAGAGGGAAAGCTTTCTCTCTTCCACCCACTGACCCTAGAAAAGTGCCCTGTTTTGAGCCATAATTGTCTTGCCGAGAACTGTAGGTATATACAGTTATATACATTTAAATATATAAGTATTAATATGTATATATAAATATATATGACAGTGCAAAGATGTCAGAGTAATGACAGTTGGAGGTAGTTATTGTATAACGAGGTGATCCAGGTTATCAGTCAATCAACACTGACACTGGTTTGATTGTTCGTCAGGTTGATGGCCTGTGGATAGAAACTGTTCTTGTGTCTGGTAGTTTTGGCGAACAGTATTCTGTAACGCCTGCCAGAGGGGAGAAGTTGAAACAGGTTGTGTCCAGGGTGTGACGGGTCTGCAGTGATCTTTCCTGCCTGTGTCCTGACTCTGGAGGAGTATAGGTCCTGGATGGAGGGCAGGTTGGATCCCATGATTTTTGCTGCAGATCTAATTGTCTGTTTCTGTCCTGTTTGGTAGCAGATCCAAACCAAACAGTGATGGATGTGCAAAGAACAGATTGGATTACTGCAGTGTAAAACTGGATCAGCAGCACCTGAGGCAGGTTGAGCTTCTTAAGCTGGCGTAGGAAGTACATCCTCTGCTGGGCCTTTTTGATGATTTTGTCTGGGTTGGATGTCCACGAAGGGCCTGAGAGATTGTACTTCCCAGGAACCTGTAGGATTCCACAGCAGACACAGTGTTGTTCAGTACAGCGAGGGGGGGCAGTGACGGGGGTTCCTCCTGAAGTCCACTCTCATCTCTACAATTTTGAGCTTGTTCAGCTCCGGGTTGATGTGACCACACCAGACGACCAGCCGTTCAACCTCCCGTCTGTATGCAGACTCGTTGTCCTTTGAAGCATGAGCAGACTTCACACAGCTCCAGTGATCTATTAAGAATCTGTTTGAAGATGGGGACCAGCTGATCAGCACAGGCTTTCAGGCAGGAGGGGAAATGTCGTCTGGGCATAGAGCCTTTCTGATCTTTTGTCTCTGAAACAGCTTCCTCACCTCCGTCTCACAGGTTTTAAGCTTGGGGTCAGTGGGGAGGGGTGTGATGGGGGGCAGGGGTGTTGATAGTTCAGAGCGGGTGTCGAACCTGCAATAAAACCGATTCAGCTCCTGAATCGGTGAATCGGGGGGAGCGTCGTTCGGAATCCCTGTGGACTCAGTTTAACGAGCACACCGGCTATCTTCCCCCTCCGACATCTCCGGTAGGTCCCACAGAGAGCTGCTGCCCCTCCAACTAGAAGTTGACCCAGGTTAACAAATTGTTCGGAGAATTGTGAAAAGAATTTCCCAGTCGATTGGCGGATGTTTAAAAGTTCCTCTCTGGAGTATTCCAAAATAAATGACCTCAGCCAAACAGATAAGTGTTGATAAAGAGCTGGCTAAGATGATAGCCAGTGACTTTAAGCCATTTTCATTTGTGGACAAAGGATTTAAAACTTTTGTCCAAGCCTCAAACCCCATCTATATTTTCCCAAGTAGAAAAACCTTGTACCAAATACTTATTCCACGACTATATAACACGGAGCGTGTATTCTGGCAAGACAGGGTCAAAAAAGCTTCAGCAGTTTGCCTTACAACTGACAGTTTGACATCCAGAATGACATGCTCATACATGTCTGTCACTTGTCACTTTATTGAAAACTTTAAGATGACATCCTGCCTTCTTGACTGTTTTAAGTTTGCCAAGGGACATACTGCAGGAAACCTGGCAGAGGAGCCACTAAGAGTGGCAAAACAGTGGCAAGTAGACGACAAAGTGGTGTGCTGTGTTACTATTACTGCAGAAAACATATTAAGTTAGGAATTTATCAACAACAGAGCTGTGGATGAGGCACTTCAAAGAATAACTTTAGAATTTCAGACTTTTATCATTCACTTGGCACTCTCTCTCTCTCTCTCTCTCTCTCTCTCTCTCTCTCTTTATAGTGCCATCAAATGCCTGTCCATTGAACTTGAATGATTTCTGCATTTGACTAATGGTGGCAATAAAACTTGCTTGTGCTACTCCCTCAAGCATATTAGAAATACGTTTCAAGTGCTCGGTCTAAGCTTATTTAGACAATGGATCAAACAATACTTTGGTACCTGAGCACATTCTCATCTGTGCTGACACTGCTTCCTTGTTTTTGGAATAACAACTATTATTACCATGTTGGCAGTTTGCACTCATCTGTAGCTTTATTATCTGTTCTCTAATTTAATTAGCATTTTGTATATAGCATCCAGGTCCTGCAGCACAGGCAAACACACACCATTTCCTTTTGTGCCAGACTCCATAGGCTCTTGAATGGAATGGAAATAGGACGACTATGTGAGTATAAATGGTTGTTTGTCTCTATGTTTTGCCCCTCGGATGAACTGGCCGACCATCCAGGATGTATCCTGCCTCTTGCCCAATATCAGCTGGGATAGATTAGTTTTGTTTAAACCATGCAGGAATTTTTTAGGACCACTGTGGTAAATGTCACCATTTTCATCTCTTCCTAGCAGATGTACGGTATGTGATCTTGATCTTCAGCATTCAGCCAACTTTTCACGTGATCAAACCATGAACCGTACACAATTAGAAGAAAAATATATTATTACGAGTGAACGTGTCAAATCTTATTACCAGGTTAGTGACTCTATCTACAGTTAAGTTACAAAAAACATATCAAAATTATTTTTAGAACCTTGTCCATTCAGGTACTTGTGGAGATATGCAGTTTGGGAGCCCGGTGGACATATTGAGAGGCCATCCCATGATAGTGAAAGGAGGATGTAAATGTATCTTTCGGATTTTTCATGACATTGATGACTTGACATGATCACACATCCATTATTCAACATTTGCATGGCATCAAATCAGGCCTATGCCGTCCTCCTCGACAGCAAGGGTACATCCTCGAAAAGTACCCAATCTCTTCAGTTCCACAGACAATCCCCCTGATCCTCAAATTAAATGTGACGTTATGCCCACAGCATTTTTTGTTGGAAAAAGAAAAAGCTCCACTAAGTGAGTAAAATATGAACTATTTTAGTAAAATATGACACAAACATGCTAGATCTCCTTTAGTCAATTCATGGGCCCGAAATTTGGAAGAAATCGGATCAACGGTTAGGAGGTTATGTCGGGAAAGATTAAGGCTAAAACCAACTCTCTTAACTAATAGAAACAAGAGAAAAAAAGTGCAAAAGCAGCATTAAATCAGTTGAGCATAATGTTGAAATCAGCCATCTGACGGATTAACGTTGGGCATACCATTTTACATTCTTTGTTGTTTGATTCCAACTCCTACTGTTCGAATGAATTGTTTGCTGTAAAGCCAGCAGCTCCTTGTTGTAATTGACAATTGTCAACAAAAATCTGTTTGAAAGCCTCTAGACACAAATTACCTGGCATGATTCATTTTGCCATCCTGTGTGCTGAAAGCTCAAAAAATAAAGAGCGCTGGCGTTTGGAATCACAAGCCTGGAATGTCTACTGCCGGGAGGGAGAGAGGGATAAATCTCTCTATCTCTATGTGTCTCAACTGGTTTTTCTCTTCTGTTGCCACTAAACTTATCAAAAATGAAAATAAATATCAAAATCACAGTCAAAATCATTTTTTGTTTCACAATTTTATTTATTTTATGATTCTTATTGGTTTAAAGTGTATCATACGCTCTAACCTTTCACCAAGGGTGATATTTTATTCTTGTGTAGAACTATTACAACAACCTAGTGTGGAGGAAGTCTGAGTTTGCTTTTCCCAAAATGTGGAGAATCCACACACAGTTTTGGAACAGTAAGTCTGTTACATAATACGAGTAAGAAAGTTATTTCAGACACAAGTCTGTCTTTAGGAGCTGGAGCCTGAGAGTCTCTTCCTGTCTTTATTTTTCCCTACTCCTTCGCCTCCTTCGTCGGTTCTCCTCTGTCTTCTGGACACATGTGCACATAATGCTCTGATGTGGAAATCATGATGGGACATGACTCAGTACAGCAACACAGAACAATTATGATACCCCATCTCTTCTGATGTCCCACAACCTTTCAGACCTTGTTTAGTTTTTAATTTGATTAAAGTCTACTTTTCCTCAACGTGCCTTTGCTAGATGTCTCTTTTCCGCCCACATTAAGCTTCAAGTAAGGATTGCCATCGAATGGATTTTTGGCTGCAAATAGAGTGTTGGCTACTTTCCAAACATCATTTTTATAGTATTTAACCTTCCTGCAACATTCACACAAACAGTAAACTTTTTAGTTTCACATTTCTAACTTGCAAACGTATTTCTCACCTTATGTTTCTTTTCACATACTCATGACTTGTAGACATATTACTGACAGTGGATGCATCATTCTCCTCCCTCTAGCTTGCACACCATTGTATAGATGAACACCGGCCAGGGACGTAGAAGTAAACAATGAAAAGGTGACAGATGGAAGAAGTCTTTGACTGGTTAAACTGATATCCAGGCAATGAGAACTGGGATGAGTTATATTAACAGGGTGTATTAAAATGATAAGAATCTATTTCATAAATGGACATTTCTACAGGTGATTTTCGAGTGATTACACCTCCTCACCAGTAAGAGTCTCTGTTGCACTGAATCTAATGAAGAAGAGGAAGACTTCAGAATGATGTGGTTTTACTTGAGTACATTAATCAGGTGAAGTCAGAATAACATTGATTATCTCGTTTGAGAAATTTGAGATTAAATTATGCATTGCATAATGCATGCAAGGAGTCATTATGTATGGTATCACATAATGGAAACAGATGTAGAGACATGACTCTTCCACCAATATGCAGCTGAGATAATTCAATTTAATTAATTTATCAGAGGACAGATGTATCCGCTGAATATGATTGCAAATGATCAGAATAGGCTTCATTAATTTTCTGATGGTTCAGATTTTAGTAAAATTGACGTTGGCAGAGGCATGGTCTTTCTCCTTGTGATTGTTAGTTTGTGGTTGTGTGATTATACCTGCTAAATGTCAGTATGCTGTTTTCCACTTGTCATTATGTGATTGATTTTGGCAAAAGCCTTTAGTTCAATGCACCGCTGATCCTGCTGCTAGCAAAGCTGCAGCGCATCATTCAAACTGAATTTAATTCCCTATCAAGGTGAGTTTAACTTGATTAAAATCTGATTTGGAGCATTGTGTGACTAGTTTCTACCTCCATTCCAGTAAGGATTACAATTATACAATCTAAGTAGAACCTGGAAAAGAATCTCTGGAAAACCTGCATTGCATTGTATAATAATTTTATTGTTGATTGTGAAATTTGACTTTAAACACAACACAAAAGCTGCTCACTTATTCTGTATCTAATGTAATGTAACGCCAACCCTTCACAAATGTACGGCACAAGCAGATATTACATTTAAACTCCCAGTGTAATGGGATGCACAACAGTACAATACATTTGTTCAACTGCCTGATGTTTATCAACCCTAAGAGCATCATTTCTTGCTGAGTTATCTTCATAAATATTTATATTCTTTAGCATTTCCTCAGAAGTCCTCCTCCTCTGATCCCTGCGTTCTGTGTCTCCATCGGTATCTGAGTTTCTGGAGAAGTTTGTTTGCAGGCTCTGTATACTGCCTGTTAGCGAGTCCGAGCACCAGCGGCACCACCGCCATGCTTCCAATGCCGATGCAAGACAGTACGATGTGGGTGGAGGAGCTCCACCTGGTGTCACTCAGCAAGAACGCTATGCAGACGTGCATGTAAATGAGGTAGGGAACCCAGCACGCCAGAAATGTCAGTGACACCGCCACCACGCAGCGAGTGTACCGTAGGTTCAGCCTCTGCTCTCGGTCCGAGGCCTGGCTTCCCCTTTCCACTGAACGATGGAGACGACAGATGTCTCTCAGCTGGCCTCGGGTGATCCATAAAACGCGGCCAGTCATGCCAGCGATGGTGAGAATAGCAGGTAGGACAAGTCCGTACACCTCCAAGTAGATAAAAGCGTTGGGGAATACTCGCCTGTATGAGCAGCACGTGGTTTCATTTGTTGAGCATTTTGCAAGTGACATATTGTTTTGGCTACTTGCACAGCAGCCACTCCAATCTTGGCCCGTCCAGTTATTCCACCCAAAAGCAGGCAGAGACGCGTACAAGAGCGGTGGCGCCCACACCACAAGCAACGCAAGAGGAAAACTGCGATGCATCCACAAGTTATTGTAGTGCAGGGGGTCGACGATGCAAATGTAACGCTCGTAGTGGACCATCACCAGGCTAAATAGGAAGGCCAGGAAGAGGAAATTTGGGAAAATGTGAGCAGCCATGCAGGAGTTAAAAGTTAACTCTCGGTTCAGGCCCATTAATGGTATGAAAGGCAGAGCCACGCCCGTGCACAGATCTGCCACCAACAGGCTGAGGAACAAGTAGTTGGGAGTGTTGTGGAGCTGGCGATTCCAGGCAATGCCAAGGATGATGACGAGGTTGGCCAGGATGATGGAGGTCGATAGCGGTATGGTGATGGCATAGATGAGCTGCTCCTGAGACAGCAGAGCAAAGGAGTCATTGTAATCCATGATGTGTGAGATCTGTAGCCGTCCTTCAGTCCCATCGAGGTCCAGCTATCCTGTAGGACGGAAACAGGGTTAAGGTACCTGCACATGGTGTGTGAAACGAGAAAACAGTGAAGCTCATAACACGCAGACTTTGGATTTATGCTGTATATGTTAAACATAAAACACAAGTTTCAAAATGATAACTGTATTTATTGAATAAAGAATGTTTGTGAAAAAGTGTTTGTCACTTTAAAAACTAAAATAATAAAAACTACCAAACTCCATTAAAGCTGGACTGGACATCCCCTGACTGGATCACTACCAGTGTCATTCTATCACATGACCCTTTCCCGAAAGCAGGAAGCTGGTTCAGTAGCACAGTACGCCAAATCGAAAAGAAAATCTCAAAGAGATGAGGGTTCCAAAGATATTTATATGCTATTTCTATGAGAGACACATTATCCACAAATGGATACCTGTAACAGAAGTTTACATTCATCCATTCATTCATTAAAAAAATGTCCTTTAACGGAACGATTAAATGATATACTTAAGTATTTTTTGAATTTAAATCCTCCTAAAAAGACAAATATTCTTACACGCAGTAAAACACACATACAAACACACACACACACACACATATTTCACTCTTAAATTTTATGTACTGACACTTCCTGTTTTAAAATTCAGATTTGATGGATAGTTATCATGATACATTTTGTTATTTTGTCTTAAACTAGATACATTTGATCATTTTGTGTAATGCCAGTCATATTATAGTAGCTTCTGTATTAAGGTTATTTTATTTCATGTTTTTGTTTTTTGGCTTTTTGCCTCTTCCTGCAATTTGTAAGTATACCATTAGATTTTTATGTATTTTAATTTGTGCAAATAAATATAAAAACTAAAACTGAACTACTACATATAGGGTACTGTTGTGACATTTTTCCTAATGACACAAAAAAAATACTGAATTGCTTCACACATAACATAATGGAGGGGTGGAGCATGAGTCAGGCAAGCTAAACACACATGTATTTAATTATAGCCTAGTACCTAGAACCTGTATCTTTGAGGACCAGGGGGAAGAAAATGACAACATGAGATTGACCACAGAGCAGCCAGGCATCTTTTTAGGAAAGGAATCCTCCAACAGAAAGATGATATTGACCATATTTACCGTGGAAGTGTATGGAAAAGATGTAGAAAGTAAGGAGGACAGCAAATGAAATAACAGTTTTCGGTAGATGGAGGCATATTTCAGTTTAGTTTTCACATTGATTCGGTGTCATTAGGTGCTTATCGTCATTATTTGTACGCTTAGACGAGATGATTAATACAGACCAAAATGGTTGCATAAACTGAATCCCATATTTGGTCATCCATCCTGCAGCAAACAAGTAATGCTTCTTAAGACTTAAATTAAGAGTTTCATTTTATTTAATACCTAGGGTACTTTTCCTTTTTTTTTAACTTATATTAGAATAATATCCCCCAAATCAGTCAACTCTTCCTGTATTGATTTATGTGCTCTTCTGTGTCATTGTATGAGACATTGAAATTTACTCCTGACACAGTGAGCAGACAGTCAAAAACCGCAACCAGAGAAGAAGATAATCGACACACAAACACTACAGCTCATCCTGCAGTGCTTTTGTCTGTCACCACTTAAACAAGCGTCACCTGTTTGTTGGCTCAAAGCTAAGATAAGAGCAAATGTTAATGGATGTGAGGCCCCCGTCATTCAATAATTCATCATCTTCAACTCTGGAGTATCACCTTCATGTTTATCATATTTCAGAGAGTCCTACATATTTTGGAGAGACTTTGTGGTGCACATTTATGGGAAATTTTCACATATGAAAAACCACTTTTATTACATTTCATATAGTTTTATATGGTCTATCATTACATTTTATTACACTTGCCTAGTCCCATATGTGCTTAATACAGAATCAGCATAATAAAATGTATTATTTGCAACAATTTAACTAACATCTATATGCAAAAAAATATATATTATACATGATCATAAGTCCAGAAACTTTATTGCCAATGTTTACATTAAATGGATGCAATTTGCAGGTCTACAAGCTCAATAGAGGGAATTTTTATGGTGTCAAAGTCCTGTCACAGTTTCACAAATGACTATTTTTAAAAGGTGGATATACAAAAAGTGACATATGGCCTTGTTTTTATATTTTCTCTCTGATTGTTTTGAATGCATTTATGATATTAACAATCATTTTCATGTATTGAATGGCCTTCACAATAAATGTATGTCATTTGTAATCGTGCAATCAGTGTTATATAGAAACATATAACATGGGATATCAATGATACGACTTGAAGCATGTATTGTGTCTGATCAACTATTATCTGCTGTAAAATATCAACTCATGCCACTACTACCAGTAGTGGTAGTAATTATAATGTAATAACAATAACAACAATATTACAGATAATTATATTTAAAAAATACCACTCTACTACTACTGCTAGTTCTAAAACTACTAATAATAATCATAATCATAACAACTTTTACCTACAGGTGGTCGATCCTGCCATTTATCTTCAGACAAGGGAAGAAAAGCAGATACTTATTACTCTCCTGCTTACTTCAGAGTATCTCCTGCATGATATATCCACAATTTGAAGTGTATCTTATGTTTATCCTTTGAGACCCTCTTCAAGCACAGCAGAGAAAGAAGCCAAATGAAAGGCTGCTCCTTTCAGACTTTAAAGGGGAAGTGCACACACTGCAGGAGGAAGAGGGAGGAGCTGACAGCAGTTCTACTGTCTGTGACTCTTCAGGATGGGGGACGCTTGTCAAGCAGGGGACAATGCAGCAGTCTCCACTCATCCCTCACTAACATCTTGTTTTTACTCTTTGTGCTCTCCAATGGTCCATTTGAAACTGTCTTACAACTGTCTAAGACTGCATCTCTCTGAATGGAAGAGGATGTTGTTATCAAAGCAGCCTGAACAAGATAAAAACATTCCAGCGTAACATCAGCATGTCTGGTATGGAATTTGTTTTCACACCCATCTTGGTGGCGTCAATACACTTCAAGGTAGCCTCTGTAAAATTTAAGATAGAAATTTTCTGGGATGAGCATTTTACATCATAAAACACGTTTTTCTTTATTGCACATGTACGAGTCAAGACACAGTAACTACAAAACACAGCATAAACGAAATCTACAACTGAAAGTATTAACCATAAGAGATAAGTTTCATTCCGTTAATTAAGTATGGACTTAAAGTAGCAAGTCTTCATATATGTGTAGAAATAATAGATAAAATATTAAGACATCATAAAAACAGAGCAATAGATTATTCTTAAGTATTATAATTAAGATTAAGATAGATTTAAAATCCATCTTTCTGTCGTCCATCCAACCATTTTCAATAACCTCTATTCTTTTGTAGGGTACGATATTACTGAGAGGACAGGCAGTCGGTTCATCGGAGGGCTGACACAGGAGATACACTCTTAGGCTCACACAAACAAGCCTTTTTTCAGTTTCAAGTTCCCCTATAGTCAAACATTATATCCAATAATATAAACATTATATACCACTTTCTAGTAAGATTTCCATGATTAATTTGTAATACACATAAATTATTATATATTATATTCAAGACTAAAATCAAACCATTCAGTAAAAACAATCAGCACCATATGGAAATGAACTATATTTGAAAATTGCAGGATAAAATAGATGATGATAAAAGAGCAGGGCTAAAGGGTAATATCAGACTGAGGAGGTGAGTTTATGGCCGGGAGGTATCGAGAGTGATGATATGACACATGTCTCGTTTCCCAAATTATCCCAAAAGATTTAGAAAAACGTGGAGCAGTTTCTGAGCCATGTCCCGTGAACATTCACCTGAGTCAAATCCCGCTAATAGAGGGAGCTAATTCGTAACCATGGAAATGGAAAAATAAAAACTCTTTCGATCTAAATAACAGAAGCCACAATTTAAAGTTATGATTCATATGAGTACAAATATTTCTGTTGTCGTTAGTGATTCTTTATAAAGCTTGGAAATACCGGCACACCATACTGTTAGTGGGTTAAAACAAATTCTAAGATGTATTTGCTCCTCTTATTTGGCCCGGGACCATCCTAAACAAATATGCACACAGTTTGTACGTCTGACTTCATAACAGCTGTCACACGCGCCTCATATTTAAACAAAGCTCTGGATGGAAGACCGGCGTTGACCTGTTTTGTTGGCCAAACACGGAAACCTCCTTCCCTGATAGTGTGAGGCAAACCTGGTGCTGGTGGAGATGGACGAGCTCCAGTCAGATAATACTTTTAAACAGAAACGTCCCCGGGCCTGGGAGCATGTGTGGAGACACTACACAGGGAGGACAAGTTGGACAACAAACCAGGTCTTCACAGTACAAAGAACTTCACAACTTTCTTTGAACCCTCCTTCCTCTGCACTACATGATGAAATCTTGATTTTCTATATAAAGAGGTAAAGACATTGCATATTTGATATAAGCGACCACTCGGTTGTCCCATTTAGTCTAAACAACAAAAACAACTCTTTGCATAAAGCATTGCAATTCAGCAGCATCCCCATCCTTGGACAGCCCTACCACAACTTTGTATGAATGTATGTGTACATATGAATGAACAAATCTGTACCCATGTATGCTATATGTACATGGCAGTATTTGCATATCCAAAATGCCTTCTGCTTACACATCCTCCTCTCACTGTGGATGTTCTAGTTTTCATATTTGTGCTTAGTTCTTTGTTGACTGCAAGTTTTGCACCAGGATAACAGTTCAAATCCCTTCTAAGTGTGACTTAAGTGTCATTTAGTCAACTTCTTAAAATTCCACAATCATCGTATAAAAATGATGACAGCAAAATTATTTATTTAATTATTTTCCATAAAATCGGTTTTCTCAAAAAGGCCAGAGAAAAAAAAATCTCTTAGATTTTGAGAAAAAATAGTGTAAAGTCAAAATTTAAAAAAAAAAAGTCATTTCATTATAAAAAATAAAGATATAATTTTATGAAGCAAAAATAAAAAAATGTAATAACAATTTCTTAAATTGACAAGAAATTTTCCTATCAAATCATTTTTTCTCGTTATTTTCCATTTCATTCTTGTGACAATTTAATTTTTTTCTCTTGAATCACTAGAATAATTAACTAATGATTCTACTTTCTTAATATTTTTTTAAATATAAATCAAAATATATATTTTTTTGTACATCACTAATACTTTATGTATGTGTTACGTTAAAACACGTTCAAAAAAATCATCAAAAGATCACCAGATTTCTCATTAACAATATTCTAGTAAGCTATCATCCATTTTTGTTGGGATATTTTTTTGATGGGTTTTCTATGGCACCAGCCGTCTCCCTCAACCCATTTTTTCCAACATCTGTTGTCAGCACAGCAGCCCTGAGAGAAGATGAGCTGTGTTTTAATGGCTCAGGATTTGGCCCAGTCAAGCTTTGATGGTGATAATCCTTTTGTCCACTCCCGGCTTTTGTCTTCGCCCAGGCTGACCTTTGACGACAAACAAACGGCTGTGACAGATGAGGAAAACATCCTTCTGCCCTTGATGCCAGCTGAGCTCCATTCTAGCTGTATGAAACAACACTGCGGAAACACAGGTTGATGAAGTGTGTCTTTCTTGGGTATTAAAACCTCTGACTTTTCACTGCTAGCCTTTAGTAAGTTTATACAACGCAGGCAGCAAGTACACAAACATGTTTGTGCGGGCTGCTGCTGTACTGCCTTCCTGTCTGGGTGAGTTATTATACATGTACACATGTGCAGATCAAGACACATGCAATGACTGCGTGCACCGAGAATCCGTGCAAAGGGAAGAAGCACTTGTGCACAGGATACTGGTGTTTTATTCTCAGTGACAGAAAGCGGACCAGAGCAGCCAGAGGGAGGAAAAATACCAGAGGGACAGCAATAAATTTTAAGGACAAGAACAGGGTTTGGCTAGGAATGGCAACGGTCGAAGCCGTTATTTATCATTCATACGTATAATTACAGTAACTGTAAAGGTTAGGACATACCTTCTGTTTTCTATATTCTGACTATCTATGATCTTGATCTGCCAAGCTGTAGGAAAAAATGGACGACATCAAAACTATAAAATAACCCATATTTAAGTCTACATTAAAAAAATGGCATAACATTTTTGGAGTATATGCGCTTCATATTTACCTTGATGAAAGCTTTGCATTCCACAAGCTTGATGTTAACCAGCTTCTTGAGGTTGTCACTGAGGATGGTTGTGTTTAACAAGGTTTACATCATGCATGGAATCATTTCTTGCCTTCTTAATACATTTCAGGTCACTGGTAGCGTTCAGGTAGTTTTGTTATAGTAAATAGTTCCCTTGTACATCTCTACTCATGTGTGTGTAGATTCTAATTCATCCAGGTCGTGGTAATCCATGTGGGCTGAATCCAAAACCACTGGACTTCTGTCATGGCTTTGAAAACGCTTACTTATCATCCAAGTTCAGTTTTTACTGGCTGGTGGGGAGTCAGGGACTCATACACACTCTCATTAGTCATGCACAACCAACTGCCAATGACTATCTATGTACTAACATCTACTGGAGGTATAAAATCTCTGATCCCCCACCAGCCGGTTAGAACTGACGAAGCCTCCTGGATGAGATGTGAAGCGTTCAAAACAGAATTCCAGTTGCTTTGGGTTAAACCTACATGGAAAACTAGTCATCCATATTACCTCAAGAACCATTAGACTGAGTAAAGACAAATGACAATGTGCAACAATCTGGAAAAAAACAAGAACTCTAAATTTACACCAATAATCCATAACAATATAACCCATAACAAGATAAGTCAGGATAAAATGGATTGTTACAATAAAATGGTCATGCGTAAGAATATAAATGACTTTGATGGCTTGAAGACAAAACTGAATTTCTTGTGGGTTGATCTTGGTCTGCAATGGCTAGTGCCTACTAAATTGGTTTAGGGAGGGACAACTGGTGAACCGGTTAATGTCCGTCTGGTACTGCAGAGGAGCTACTGTAGCTCAAATTGTTAAAGTGAATGTTGGTTCTGTCATGGGTTTCAGTGATTCACAGAGCTGTATTGGAGACGTACATAATAATGGACAGATGGTCCAGTTTCTCGGATATACCAGCCTCAGAAATCACCAATTAACAGAACCTCAGGTTACGAGGAGAGGAGACATGAAAAGGGCTTAAATGGCCAAACTGCTACAAAGAAACCATTACTGAGGGAGTTAAATAATGAACTGTGATTAAAAGACAGTAGACCAGTGCAGATATGGGCTTTGGTTTGAAGGGTCTGAGTTTCCTGGTTCCAACAACTGTCTTTGTGAGTCGCAGGGATACTGATGGTTTCTGCATGAAGGTGATAAATTGATCGTACAGGGCTGGTACTACTTAGGTTTTAGTAGGCTTGGATTTAATTTCTAAGGGGCCGAAAACATTATCCAACAGTTTCAATTGTTTTAAGGTAAACTTTAGGTTCAATAAATGAAATCATCATTTAAACCTTGTTTATTCCCCCGCATATATTTGTGTTCATTTGTTTAATTTAAGATTTTATATGAAATTCCAAGACAAATAAGTGTGAGATACACACAAAAAACCAACAGGCTAATAAAGTTTCGGCAATTTGTACTACACTAACTCTTCTTGTATTGGGTAACACGGGTTAGTCTACACTTCCCTTGAACATCAGGAGCCTTGGGCACACATTACCCTGTCACTGGATCACCAGGGATCTTCATTAGACCACTATGGTAGGTAATAACAAGTGCACAGTGGTAAAATCTAGCAAGATCTAAATTTGTAGAGATGCTCTAACTGAATAATCCCACAAACTGAGAGGTGCGATCGAAACAGGCAGTTTTGTCACCTGGCAGTCGTTATAATAAGGCTGATCTGTTTGAGCTATAGGTATGAGAATTAAAGTGAAGGGGCTGAATGAAACTGCAGTTTGACTGTTTCAGGGAGACCACAGGAGGATGCATGTGAAATGTAAATACTGAATAAGCTTAAAGGTGTAATAAAACAACAGTAGAGAGACTTAGGGCTTAAGATGGACAGAAGTATTACCAATGAAAAGAGAAAGAGAAAAAAAGTCATTTATGTTAAAAATCTGAATTTTTCCATCATTGGCTTTTCTATATCTAGTTACATACTACTCTACAACTAAACTCATCACCTTCACATGAAGACGTTAATACTTTGACTCATATCTATGATGTGGTTTTTGGATTTCATGAAGGGTCCGCTCCAGTCTGACTGATCTCCTCCCCTAACTCTTATATGATGAAAAATACTGTATAAAACTAATACCTTGAAAAGTATCACCAATAAGTCTTATCAAGGAGAGAAGGTTCACTTCTGAGAGATTTTATAGCAGATTGCATGTATTTCTCCAACGTCATCATAACCCATTTTTGTCCTCAAACGTTTCATCTCATCAAAAGTGATACACATAAACAAAACAGACTTACATGTAAATTGTTTTCTCATATCCAGATGAGTTTGAAGAGGCGGAGACAAATTAGATTGGATATGATACGGCCCTCGGACTCACGTGAATATTGATTGTTGCCCAGAAGAAGGAATATTAATTTAAAGTTTAGTATTTACACTGGAGTTTCCATCAAAGAGTTTGGGAAGATAATTTCTGACTTAAGAAACTGAATGAGAGCTTCTCAGGAGGACCACACACACACAAAATGGGAGTATTTTAGGAAACAAATAATGATAATCAGCACTAAAGGAAACAACTGTACTCTATCGTATACTTCGTTCCAAAAACATTTTGGACAGGTCAATAAAAGGTTAGTCAGAAAAAAAAAGACTGATGCATTTTTCTTTGAAATCTTGTCCGTTTACCATTCAAGATTCTTAGTAAGCGAAGGCTTAGAGAACATGATGAGGAACAGCTTAGTTCCATATTCAGAAGAATCGGAAATGAAACTCGGGACATATAAGGCAATGACATTTTAAAATCCCAAGGAGAGGAGGAACATGTCGCACAGGATTGAAGAACAAATAGTCTGATTGTGAAATGTCTCTGCTGAAACATTTAACTTCCTCCTGCGCCATTTACCGGTCAGGTCTTTGGAGACAGAAGACTTTCGCCTGGTTATCTCCTGCAGCGGTTACTGCAAATGTTGCTTCCCTGAAAGAGGAGATCAGTGGAGAATTTAACATTTTAATTTATTCTTTTAAGAGCATTATCAGCGCTGGAAAAACCTTGCAACATCAATCTAAAGGGAGGACTGGAGCTTTGTAGCATACTGGTACCTGTTGATGGTGAAGTCGAGGATCTCTGCAGTGTGGCCGCCATACTCGGCCACAATGTTGCCGGAACGAGCGTCCCAAAAACGCAGTGCTCCATCTAAGCAGCAAGTTGACACCACAGCCGAAATCTCGTCCCACTTTAGTTGGACAATACCAGCCTAGAGGAACACAGAACTGGATTTTAAAGGTCAAATAAGGCTGTGAGCAGATAACATGACAAACCCTAAGCTGATTTTCACACTGTTGTAGTTAAGCAGGGTAGCTAGAATATATTGAGTAGACACTGGTAATAAATTGTCTCATTACAAACAAACACAGTGACCAAGCCTGTCAAGGCGTTGGTAGAGACCAAAAACAGAGCTACAGGAGATTAAAAACTGGACTTAAATTCATTAAGCAGCTAAAATAATGACTACAAATGTATTTATTATTGCTTTGTAGCTGTTGGAAGCAACTATTTGTCGAAGTTTGAGTTTAGAGGAAAATTTTGTCCTCTTTCTCATGTGTTAAAATTAATAAATGTCAGTTAAGTGTGCATTGGATGCCAGACCACCTATTTCAGGTGTCTGTGTTTTATTTGTTGAAAACTTATCGGCATACAAAGAACAATAGATCTCACGAATGGCACCGGAAGTGGTTGCTGGGACATATTTCACATGGAGAGAATCCTCTGTACAGGATAAGGACAATACAAGTGAGTGAGACGTGAGGGGGCTATAGATGGGGAACTAAACTAAACACAGACTTGCTCCCTCCTTCTGCTGCTGGTTACCTCATGTTGGCATCGGTGCCTCAGAACCTGCGTGGAGAGGTCATATATGGCCAGAGTCCCATCCAGGTAAGCCACTGCTATGAGAGGCAGGCTGGAAACGACAAGACCGGAGAGATGATTTAGAAGTTTAACTTGAATGTTACTTAAGTGCAGCAGTACTTCAAGATTATTTCCATCATAGATGATCTTCCATCTCAGTATTTCCAGTCCAAGGAGATGTTTTTAAAAGGTCCAGTGTGTAGGATATAGGGGCATATTGTGGAGTGTTTCAACTCAGCCCACCCTATCACATGTGTGGGACAATCTAAGATGGCCTTTAACCGTCAAAAGGATTTCATCATCTGCGATGTCATTGAGTAATCTGTCAGGTGATGAGGTATTCTTGGATAGATATATTCAGAGTTTGTTTTCAGGTTCAGTTTATCATATAAAACTAAAGGTCATTATCGTAAATGTATCATAAATATTATAATTATACCTGAGTACAAACAATTTATCCATTTAAGGCTACTGCACAAACATGTCAGTGCCACTCGGCGTACTCCATAGATGAGGACAGGCGTCCTCTGGAGATACAAAGAACTCATTCTAAGCAAGGGTTAACACAATCATTCTTAGTTTTAGGGAATTTTACACCAACAAAACATCATTATGAATATCATATTCAATCATATAAGAGATTTCCTATATACTACATGGAATCTTTAAATGTCTGTCGCAAACAGGAATCAGATCAGTTTCAGACTGTGTAAACCAAATGAAAAGCAGGAGATCCCCATATATAGCGAGGCTGTTGGTATTTTCGGGTATTTTTGAATGAAAACATCTTTGGATAAAAAGCTTTTAGTGAACTGTCTACTGGTCTTCTCGTTGCAGCTGTAGTCTAAGATTCAGGATTCCTTTTTTATTTTCATATGTTATATATAAATTTAGTCGTTTTGAACAAATGAGTGCACATTTATGAGTGCACATCTATTCTCATGTCAATCTATGTGTTGCATACTTTATATCTGTAGTATGAACCTGGCAAACTTGATCACCATGTTGTGCTGCGTCAAGATACATGGTGTGTAGTGCAGTACACACTTGCATTATAGACTACAAACCAAAGCTGACAAAGATAATTATTCAGCTAAAAAGGAAAAAAAAACTATTAATAGTGAATAATTAACAATTTATATGGTCCAAATTTCCAACTCTTCTTTTACCTACCAGTTAAGATTGAAATGAAGTAGATTCTCACAGAAGCAGCAGTCTCTTCCCATTTTAATGAACTTAATTTGAACCTAGTCTTGGCTACAAATTAAATATTTCTTCAGCCATTTAAATTACAATTATCTGAAGCACAACTTCAACTGCAGCAAATATTTTTCTTGTTCTGTGCGAAAGGATTCAATATTATGAAATATGGGACACCTGAATTCATACTTTAGACTTTTCTGTAGTTTATTGCACACTTAATTTTGATGCCACTCAGCAAGAACTAAAACTACTAAAGTTATCTTGGGACTTGATTTTATCTTTTGTCCATTTTCTTTATGTTTTAGCATTAATATGAATGCTCATCCCTGTTGCCCTCATAATGTGACATTCTAGTTGTTTAAATTAAAATGCAAGTTCAGTAAAAAGCCTCTGAATTGACTGATTGTGCTTCCGGGTGTTTATATGTACAAAGTGTGTGATGTATATATACACAGTTATCATCCATAACATTAAAACCACAAGCTTAGCCTCATGTAGGTCTTTCTCTTGCCCCCAAACAGCTCTGGAATGTGCTGTGTTGTGGCACTTTTCTATCAGAACCAGCACCAACGTTTTCCAGCAGTCACTCTTAAGCAGGATTGGATAATAAAAGCTAGCCTTCTTTCCCAATGTTCATCACTGAGCCTTAGGAGACTATGACCGCGTCATTGGTTCACCAGATGTACTTACTTAGACCACTTTTGTAGGTAAGTAATTAATAATGTCAAAGGAAAATCATTAAGCTTGCTCAATTTTTCTGCTCCTGATACATGGACTTCGAGGACAAAATACTCAGTTGCTGCTTAATATATCCCACCCACTGACAGGCTCTGCTGTAACGAGATAATCAGTGATATTCTGACTTTACCCGTCAGTGGCTATAATGTTCAGGCTGACCAGTGTATTTGTTATGGGCCCGAATGTGCATTATCAATTTGCACATGTTCATTTTCCTCACTTAAACTACTTATCTCTCGTCAAATAGGCCATACAGTATGGTGTTTGTTTTTTTTACCTGATGATCACATTATGGTTTGGATTCAGGTGGTTTGGTAATTATTGTAAATACCGATTTTACTTACAAGCTTCATTGAACATCACTTTGTAGTTGTAAATTCTAAGATTTAATGTATTTCTCTTTTAACATATTTGTATCCACATGACTTATCAGGTCACAACTGGCCCCTCTCCTTTTTTATTCATATCTAAAGAGGAGCCTGGACCTGAAATGTGACATCAAGGTCATGTGTGTTCTTGGAAGCATTGTCTAGTTAGCAGACTCTTCTTTCATCTTTTGCTGGTGACTCTGAAAATGTTACCAATGCTTTGCAACTTACGTGTTGCAGAATCCCACTGATTCAACAGAGTTTGACTCTTCTTCTTTTGACCCCTTGGCTTTGCTTCCATCCACAGAGAATGATCCCACCACCTTTGCACACACATTAGGAGATGATTAAGAATATGAATCGAAGACAACAGACCTTCTCATCTGTCTTTATTTGCATCGTTCTGATACCAACCTTGCCTGTGGCAATATTGATGAGCTTGGCACAACCATCAACTGAACCCGTCAGAACTAGAGAACCATCCTTGTTGCATGCCAGGCAGGTCAGCCTCCCTTGGTGTCCGTCCTGACCTGTCGAACAAGACAAACAATGTGTTTAATATGGAAAAGGCTTCACAGAAACTCTGATAATGTCTGAGTGACTTCTAACTTTAAATGTCAAATGTAGTCAAATGTAAAAGTTGAAGCTGCAAACTTTACCTTTGATGACATGGATGGCATTTCCCTGCTTCAAATCCCACACACGAACTATTCCATCCTCATAACCCACCACAGCCCGTTTGCCTAGACAAAATGAAATAATAAATTACTGTAAACCAGGTTTTTCTAAAGCTTTGTTTTTCTCTGTGAATGCCCTCTTCAGACTTAAGATACATAACGTTCTCCACAGCCATTCCAGATTCCCACACGTCTGTCACATGTGTTCAGTGAACTTGCTCTCATCTGTGAAGAGAATATGGCGCCAATGGAGAACCTGACAATTCTGCTGTTCTCTGGTGAACACTAATTGAGCTCCACAGTGCTATGCTGCAAGCACAGATCCCAGTAGTGGACGTCGGGGCCTCATGCCAACCCCCACGCAGTCTGTTGCTGACAGTTTTGTCAGAAACATCACACCTGTAGCGCACTGGATGTCATTTTGTAGGGATCTGGCAGTGCTCCTCCTGACACTGAGAAGCTGATACAGATGTTTGTCCTTCTACGGACCTGTCCAGCTCTCCTCTTATAACAGCCTGCCTCCTTGTATCTCCTCCATGCTCTTGAGATTGTGCTGGGTCACACAGTTAACTTCTTCCAACTACAAGTAGGGATAAGCCATCCTGGAGGAGCTGGACTACCTGTGCAGCATCAGTGGGCTGCAGATAGTGCCTCATTTCACAAGTAGTGACAAAGACACCAGCAGAACACAAAACTAGACAACAGTCAGTCAGGAAAGATAAGTAGAGAGAAATGGATTGAAGCCACCATCTGCAGAACCATTCATGCTTTTGCCTCACTATTGCACCTGCTGTAACTTTCGTTCCTAAATGGACTAATTGATATCCCTGAAGTTCACCTGACTTGGTGTTATACCGCGATGATTAAGTGTAACCTTCGTTTTTTTTGAGCAGCTTAGATTCTGGGCTTCATATTGGCCGAATTTGGCTTTTCCCAAATTCATGAGAACTCAATTTGTTAAAGAGAGACTTTTTGCTAATAATACATTTGGTTATCTGGATGGTTCACATTTAGATTTACAAGGAAATCATGCCAACCCATATAAGTCCAATGTGAACATTCGTCCTCCAAAACAGCAAGCATGAGCAAATCCATTTATTTTTCATAAACAAAAAACATCCTATTTGAGAGACAACTCATGAAACATAACCAACCGAAATGGAGGCACGAGTAGCGAATATGACATTTTGCAAATGTTTTGTCAGCTTTGCACATGAAGATTTTGAACAGGAGATGTTATGCATCTCTACTGTTGTTATGCGGGTTTTATTGAGCCACCGCAGTGACTGATGATGAAATGTGTATGTAAATTTAAATCTGACAGTTCTTATTCGTCTCATGGCCATGGATCAGATTTGTATCAAACGGATTTTTGCATTGTCACAGCCCTGAAAAAATTATCTAATCGGTGTCACATTATGAAAAGAAAAATATTACATATGGGTCACTTCAGCCTTGTATTACAAGTCTAATCTTGACAAACCCATACACAGGCTACACAATCACAGGGCAGATCTCAGCACTGCCAAGTTTTCCCAGCAATGTCTAAAAATACTCTTAAATCTTTGGTCCGAATTAGAATTTGGAGTCTATAACTACTGAGTGGAATAGACACTGTATAAGAGAATTTAAATAGAAGGTTGATTTTTTTTAAAAACAATAAATAAACAAAAAGAGAACCAAAATGAAAAAATCCACTTCTGAATAATGAGATCCTATGGTAAAACCATGTTAGCAGGAAATGGAGATATAATGTAGCCTATTGCAAACAATTTCTCTGGACGCTTTATTCTTCTTGTTTGCATTCTTGAACCCAGAAAGTCCAAATGAAAAGTAAATAAGAAAATGTGAACTTTCCCTGAAGTCCAGAATTTCACTTGAGAAACATGGGCCCAAATCCAAATTTATGACCCTTTAATGTTGCTACAAGACTTTTGATTGTACTTTTATGCCATCTACAGCATCCTGTGAGTAACTAAATGTCTTGTTTTTTCCTCTCACCATCAGGGAGGACCTTGCCGCTGGTGGCTTGGCATGCGGAACTCTGGAACGTTTTACAGTCTCCTGAAGGGATCTTCCACATCCACACGTTGCCATCGTCTGTTCCTGCCAGTAACACCGGAGCGCAGGGATGCCACTCTAACCACTGTGGAGGAAGCAGTGTAGACAACCACGAATTACACACAAACACACATATACTTCCCTTTAATTTCCTCTAAAGTTGTATACTGGTGGCAAATGAGCAGATCTTATAATTATCAGGGCTTAGGTGCCTTGCGGAAAGTTGGGAAAAAAATGTTCAGCAGCTGCGGTTAGGGAAGGGGAAAATCTGATCACCAACTTCCTCCGCAAGACCACAAATTCTCAGCCTGAGTGGTCATCCTCTTATCCCCTCATAAATTCCTTCACCTCCAATAAAAGACTTTACACAAGTGCTTACAGATGTACACTCTAAACGACACACATATAGAACAATAGTGCTGATGTAGCACAAATTTCTCTGTGATGAAGCTCTGACCTCCAGATCTTCCACTTCAAAGGACCAGATCTCCGCTTTGGTTTCAACGTTCCAAACTTTAATCAAGCCGCTCATGTCACCCGTGGCAACTAAACAGGAGTCACGGCTGAACATGGCACACGTCACAGAGTCTTTATGACCTAGGAGAATAAGGGACATAGATGAGTTTTTTTTTATAGCTACAACAAAGGCTTTTTGACAGATTTCAGTGTCTCATAAACTACAGAAACATAAATGTTTTAATACTGTCCATTTGCAGATAGACAACCCACATTCTACTTTAGTTCTGGTTGAAAAAGTGCTTTTAACTGAACATGATGGCCTTTAAAAGGCTCAAGCATAAACCCTATTAGTAAAAAGATGGTCTCAGTAATGGTCAGAGACTGTGAAGCCAAGTTTCTGTTGTAAGCAGAAACCATGTCATTTTAAATAGAGTATGGCCAATCACAAAAAACAGCTAATATCAACAACTTGCATCAGGATTTGGGTCGTCTAGCCCCATAAAATGACCACATAGAGCAGAGGGATATGGCAGATGATTAACCTGCTAACCTGATTAACTTGTTAAGGACTTCTACTGAAACCTAGCCCTTTTGGACTTTGAGATGTACTTGGGGACATTGTCTTTTTGGAATGTTTGATGGCATCCTAGATTCAGCATCCTTACAGATGTTGAGATACGTCCTTAAAGGATTTCCTGATACTTGTTGTTATCATTGTCATCACCTACAGTTTGTTTGTTTTCAATACCCGAGGAAGAAAAGCAGTACCAGAGTCTGGAAGCCGCTACCAATACCTAGTTTCTTTTTCTCACCCCTCAGAAAATCATCCTTAAACTTCTATTATTTATCTAGACAGTGTTAAGTAAACTGGAGCAGGGTTTTCTTGGTCTTTTGCTTAAGCAGTGGCGTATATCTTTTGAATTTGGACATGGCATCATTATGTAAGTTTAGGCCTTTAATAAAAGGTTGATATGAGTATTGTCTCATTAGGGATTCTATTCAGATGGTTGAATTCCTTTTGAGTCTTGAGTAGTTGGTAAAAGTAGGATTGTGCATTGAGGGTGGAAAATAAACTTACAATCTGTGGTATGGAGCTATATTTACAGACTGTTCTTGTGTAGTTTGATCATCGCAAATAGCCGATTACTATTACATTTTGCCAACAGACCGAATATTAAAAGTGGATTGAATAATTTCAACCTGACATTCACACAAACCTGTACACTCCAACAGAACTTCTCCATCGCTCACCCTCCAAACATAGGCTTTGTCATCCTCTCCTCCAGTCACTGCCAAGCTGTTTGTTGCAGGATCCAAACTCACACAAAACACGGAGCCTGAACAGAGTAAGGGAAAGACATTTTAAAGTTTGAATGACCCAGATAATAAGACCGTAAATCCAGGGCGGGATTTTACCGGTGTGTTTGGAAAAGGTGAGATCGCTGTCATCTTGCTCTGCCTCAGCCTCCATCTCGTCCTCAGTCTCCCAGCCCTCATCATCTACGTTACCTAGGTCTTCAATGTCAACGTCCCTGATGTCATCAGCCAAATCATCTGACAGGGAAACAGAGGGGATGCTAAATACCAACTTATTAATTAGGTTCGTTTAATACAAACCACCCAAAATAAATGGGTGATCTTTAACTCTTTTTTGAGAGTTAAAGATAACCACTGTCATATACGTTAATGCGTTTTCTACCCACCTGGACCAGGCTCGATGTCGTCTAGGTCGATAACTTCAATAATTTCCTCATCTCCGTGGAGTTCAATCATATTTTCCCCCGTGTTATCCATTCAGTTAGCAAGCTAAGAGCTACTAAAACTAAATAAAAGTGACGGTGCGAGTGAACAAGCTAATCCTAGTCTGTGTAACCTCACTGTTTAATTCTTATAGAGACTGACTTGATGAAAAGTTGTACTTTCGATCACAAATGTATAATGTAGTGTTGTGTATTCAGATAAACAGTTGTTAAATCTCAAGCTTACTGCCTCCCCATGTTTTCCTCATGTTGCGCTGACTGGTGGGACAGACGCACACCGATGACGTAGCCCAAATATTACAAGTGGCCGCAAGATGGCGACGTTTTTCCAAAAGAAATACATGAATGTTCTCAACTAATCCTGCATGATGAGTTTAGTAGCTGCATTACTTCTTCAAAATATATTTGAAGCCCATGTTGTATTATTTTCTTATGTTAAAAATATCGTACAACAAATACGTTTGAAATATTTGGAAACTCTTTATTTTCCCAAGCTGTCAAAGCATCATCATTAATTTGTTACTATTTGTGTTGCCAGAAGAAAATTTTGTATAAATTCATTCGTTATTCATGATTAGTTTTCACAGAAAAGAAACAGATTTGACAGACATGTCAAAACAATTTTATTTGTCCGAATTATGTTATGTTAGAAATATTATTAAAATCTTAATTTTACACAGTTAATCAATCTTGTTAGGTTTGCAGAAATAATACATGTCACTTTTAAATAATAATCAATACTCATTTAGAATATTCTTATTTAGCCTACTTATTTTTTCAGTTCATTTCAAGACTTACGAGCCACTTACTTTACTCAAAATTTCCGTAACATTAAAACCACCTGCAGTAATATGTAGATCCCCTTGCTGCTGAAACTGCAATGTTTGTTTTGACATCTCACCATTGATGATTCTACATGCTCTGTATTTCTAAATCCTTAACGCTTTCCCTTTTTTCTTCGTTTCAACTCATCAAGTTTGTTGAAAAAATGTTCAATTGCTGCATAATAATGTTATGGCCGATCAGTGATTTATTTTTCTTTCTTTCTGTCATTTGAGTGTAAAAACAGTTGTCTGTTAACTTCCAATAGTAGTGTTAGTTAGTTAGTGTTAAGCAGACCATAGTCTTTTCATGTGCAAATGTCTTTAGCAGTCCTTCTCTCTTAAAATATCACCATGAAGTATCTCAGTATAAGTATGTCATAGCGATCATATGCACCTCTTCTGTCTGATCACCATATATTACCCTTTTTTATATTATCATTATGCTACTTTCCCTCTTGCTAGACCATAAAGTGTCTATTTTTTCCTCTCTGTGATTAAAACTCTGTCATAGGTAGTAATGTGAGGACTCAGACACTTATGAATCATCATCATTCTATCAAAAACTGAAATTCACGCATTCTGCTGGACATGCTGGACAAAATGTTAAGCAATCAGTTGTGAGATTCTCAACTTGAAATGACATGCGATTGACCCTTTAAAATGTATTCCACCACGAATATTCCATAGGAATTCAATAGGGATTTATTGAGGCCCTGTAGTACACATACATTACATTTTATACAAAGCATTTTTTGTTTTTAATAATATACAATTCATGCAATATATTATTCAATAATGTAATTTTCATCTATCTATATTGCTTTTATAGTATCACTGCATTTCAATGCATTTTCATCAGTCATGCAAAGGCATGATGAAACATTAGAATTGCTTTTTAGATTGCTGCATTATGGATGCAATAACATTACAATAAATCTGGTAGAGTTTTATTTATATAGGGATATGATATTCTATGGTAATAACTGACAGTTTTAGATTTCTGTGATCTGCATTTTGACAGCTTAGATTTCATCTAAAGAGATTTTTCATGGGGAAATCTGAAACTATTTAGTGGGCAAAAGCTGAATTTCTTAAAAGTGACAGTGCCGTCTTACCTTGATCACTATTGTCTTGAAAATTGAAAAATGTCTTTCCAGACCCCTGGAATTTTTTCCGGAAGCAATGTCCCAAACAGAACGAGTTCCTGTAAAATCCAGGTGTTCTGAGTCTGAACCTCAGACCTTCCTGTTCAGGGTGAAGTGAATGGGACGATGAAGTTCCAATGCTCATATTTGGAAATATTTCTGAGTCTACTGTAAACCACAAGAATGATGGTCCAAATAGAGCATTACTCACTTTTAAAGGTGAACCTCTTCCCTTCATTGATATTGCGGTCAAAAGTTCAGGTTTTTGGGTTTTTTTGTCTATGAGTACATGCTGCTGGCAGGGCTCAGGGAATACATGAAAAATAAGTTCTGCTGGCCCTCATTTTTAAGCCCTCACTGGAAAAAAGCAAACATGTCCTGATGTGGTGAGATATGGAAAAACCTCAGTATACGTTAGTTAGACATTTTAAATCGTCACTGAGTGAGCAATTTATAAACTCTCCACTCAGTTTTGTGTAATGCTGGAAGAGGCAGTTGAAATTTCACAGTGGAAAGTTAGATGACATTAGTTATGTTGTTGGTTACAAACATATTTCATAAATCTATTTCAGTAGTTGTTCTGACTGTCAAGCAACAACCATGTTTAATTAATTCTTGAATTTTAATCAAGCCTTGGACATTTTAAGTATCTTGGGTTGGAGGTTGAACTTTTGAAGGATGATTCCAATACTCATCCTGGACCTGATTTCTTTTTTCTTCAGAATAAAATAAGCTTATCCTCAAACTAATCCATGGTGAGTAATGTCACTGCCTTCCCCAAGAAAATCCCTATCTGAAACAGCATCTAGACTATCATGACACACTAAAACCTAGGCTTACCAAATTCTTTTTGGGTTAGCACTTCCTTTAGGCAGTGTGTTCCATAAATAAAACTCATTGGATGTCCACAAAATTAGACTTGATTAAAACTTGATTGGCCTCATGGAAAGTTGATAACATGACTGAAATAAGTCTCATATACAGGTTGAATTGTAATCAGGGACCCAGACTGTGTATACACTCACTGGAAATATTATCAACAGGGAAGATGAGCTGATTTGACCTTTTTGAACACGTGAGTCAGTCCTCTGAACAACCAAGACATCTAATCAAACACTAAAGGTGAGCATAGAAAGGTTATTTCACCTCTCTTTTATTTAATTTATTCCACTACCACTTAGATTATTTTATTCTTTATAAATACATATGAAAGAGCTCAATGACTAGAAACGCTTTTGCAAAAACTGTAACCCCAGCGACTTTACTAACATATCAAGAATGGAAACATCTGATTAAATCCAATAGTGAAGGACTTGTCAAAATCAATTACATAGTGTGTGAAACATTATCACTCCTCACCCCAGAGAATGACATGAAAATAACATCAAGCTGGGAAATTTAGTACATTTCTGTGGCAGTTTCTGGGAAATAAATCCGACTCAACTATGCTTTTAAATCACTTATACAAATTTGAGCTTGAATGTCCTCACTTTCCGATGTTTCCTGAATGCAGCATCTTATTAGGAGCTCATAAAGACAAGTAATAGTTAATCAGCATTTTGACTCATGCCATCTAAAGCATCAAAGTATGTCATGTGGTGCAATTTAAATAAAAGATATAAAATGTTTCAAGGGGAACATTACAGATAAGTTCAAATAAAATTGATATTCTACAGAAAGGTCTTGTTTTTAAACATGCTTGCAATACAGATCAACACTTCAGTCCGGGTTGAAACATCTCAGTCACTATTTGATGGATTTGCACATAGTTACTGGATGAATTGTCATCTTTACTCGTCCATGATTATAATTTTCTGTGTATGTGAAAACAATCTGAGGAGATGAAAGTGAGGGTGTCAGCCTTAATTGTAGGGATACACATTACATAACATTAAGAAATTAACATTTTCTTTGTGAGCATGTCAGTGCTCTGATATTAGCTTATAGTTCAACGCTCCACTTTGACTGAGTATATTGTCACGGAGCTGCCTGCATTTACTGTCATGCCGTATTCAGATCACATTGGAAATGGGGGAAGGCTCTGACTCAGTTGGTCTGTATGAATTTTAGCTTGAAAAAATGTGGGCTGTCATCAGCGCATCCATATTGTTTGGTTGATTATTTAAATGCAGATCGGAAATTTACATTTTTGGTTTTACTATAGTCTTAAACACAAAATTAGTCTTTGTTCCTACCCGATTTATCAGCTCCTAACCCACAAATTTATACTGTGGCATATGGGGTGGGGCCAGCCCCCTATGTTGGTAACCCCTGAATTGCACTTGGCCTACTACTAAATCTAGCACCACATCTACTATCTTCAATGATAAAATGCTATTTACAGGGTTTAAATTTTGAAAAAACTTCAAGTACATTTGTGTCATTATTTCTTTTGTATATTTCCATTTGGCTGTATTTGGAATATAGAATGTTTACTTAGTACTTTAATAAAAGACAGATTTCTTCCACTCCAATTTCAATTTAATTTCAGTCAAATTTAAGATTCTGACTATACAAATAGTGACTTAAGATTATGAAAATGTATTTTGTGGGTCAGGAAATCCTTTAACCATTAATTTGGTATGATTGGAATGGTGCCTTCAGGTGCAGCAGCACGCTAGAGGACTGTTTAGCTCCTGTGTACGTTCTCTTTCTGTGTACGTTCGTCACAGTATTTTGAATGTGCGTATTTTTACCCAGATACTTTGGAACAGCACATTGGGTGGGCTTCTTTCTGCCGCCATCATGACACCAGAGACTAGGAACGACCCGTCATAACAACATTTCTCGGTTTATCACACCGGCAAGCTGGTTTATGTCTGAAAAGCAGGACACTCTGGGGTGCTGTTACTTTATGGGCATGCACATATGGAAACACATACTGGGCCTGACCGAGACATGGAAGCATATTTGTCTCATTTGTGTGTGTATGTGTGTAAGCACTGCATGCACCTTTGCACATGCATGCACTCACACACAAACAGTATCATTAATAACGCCTGGGAGCTGGTGCAGTGTGAGAGGTAATTACTCCATGAAGCTCAGCAAGGCTTTGATGGAAAGTTTTAGACTAACTGGCTTGACTGTAAGAAGCCCTGGCTTCACTTCTTTTTTAACTAGAACTCTTTATTGCTCCTTTTGCTCTCCTGTCCCTCTTAAACGCTCCGGTTTCGTGGCTTCCTGGAAAGGTTTTACACCTCATTCTAAAATACAGGCAATCCAACAAGAAACAAACTTAATTCATATAATAATGCTGATTAATGTTATTGTAGCGTCCTATCACAAACTGTCAAAGCAAAGTGAGATGTTTAGAAGTGTTTTCTTTGTTGCTGGCAAAGGAGAGCTGCTTTATGATGCTGAGGTCTGCCTGATTTATCTGCATGCTGTGTCTGACTCATGTGGGATCCTGTTGGGTGAGATGACGGCTTCCATTCTCAAACCACTAACAGCCAGTTGTGTGTATACTGCAAGAGGTCTGGTCCACAGCCTGCAGCCTGTGTGTGATGTGTTTGCTGTGGTAGCAGAGTGGTAGTTTGTGCAGGCCGAACACGCTCGCCTGTTGACTTTTTAGCCTGATTGCTGTTCCTTTTCTAGCCGCTGGCCAAAAACATGGAGTATTTTTGGAACATCATTACTCAGGATTTGCATTTTTATGCGAAGCCATGCAAGGTACCTTGGTACAGATGCTTTTAAGGCACCCTGCTCCAAATAAGAGCTACCTGGACGCAAAAGAGTTAAACTAACATAATCAGCGATTGGGCAATCTGACTATGATGTCCACTGAATTGCAAATGTGCTGCTCTGGGCAATATAAACCAATCTAATCCCTTCTTTGACATCACTGCTCTGGACACACTCTCTCACACAAAAGCACATATACACTCATCCAAGTGCTTTATGCATCTCTGTATTAACATAACTCAACACACAAACAATGCACCTGCATGTGCCCCTCGACCAATGTGTGCTCCTTCACAGGAAAAGTATACACTTGAAATGTATGCAAGAAAATCCTACATTTCTCTCTGGATATGATGAGAGCGATGAGTAAGTTGTATAACAAAAGAAATTCAGATAAGGATTATAATTGTTGCATTAACCAAATTAACAATAAATAGTGTAGCTCTTTTGTTTATGCTTTAAGTGTGACGGACATTTGCACCAATCTAAGTGGTTCTCAAACTTTTTTGTTAGATCATTTACCCCTTTTTCATTTTTATCATTTGAAGTACCAGCCGATCAGCGCAAAATTTGGAAGCATTTGGAATCATAATAAAGCTAAACTAAAAAGGGGCCTTCATAAACTGTACACTCGCTACTTATCAGAAAGGTAGCAGCACTAACCTGTCAGCATGCCGTTAGCATTTAGCATAAAGAACAGTGTGCTTTAAGCTAAGCTACAAAGCTATCCATGTCAGTTTGAGAAAACATTAAGTTTTAATGACTTTTCAGTAAGTCATTAAAACATTATCAACCAAGAAATATAAGTTTTATCGATTCCTAGAGATAATTTCACAAGGTAACCAGCAGTACAATTAATAATTAACACATTAGTGTACAAACATTACGGCAATATCTAACATGCATAATTTAGCTATTTTGCATAATTTCAGTACTTTAATTAAGTTTGTAGCTTACAATTCTTAATACAACAATACTTGTGGACTAGAGCATTTTAACATCATGGTGTTGCTACGTACTTTGATCTGAATGCTTTTTCCATGTGTGGTAAATCTTATAGGTTCAGCAAGTAAACAAAAGGACTATCATTGATAAATAATATGTAAAGTTTTAATATAAAGCTGGTGTACATGAGGACAGTTTGTAGTTGTACCGCGTTCAGGCCTAAAGAGCTTACTAAAGCACATGAAACGACATCAGGGCTGCCTTTAAGACCTTACATAACAGAGGCTTCATAGCTTTTCCACATAAATAATAATCCTCTGTTGCTATGGATAGGGCCGTCCCAAAGGTCCTCCCAGCGCTCCAGAAGACGAACAACCTCCATTAACATTAATTAATGCAAGTTGAACCCCAGCAGCAGAGAGATGGTACCAAGTTGAAAATAACTGTAAAGCCTACTTGCACATTTGTAGAAGCTGTGATAGTGACGAGGCGCAAGAAAGAAGCACCTACCCTGCCGGAGAGCCCTTGTGCAAGATGAAGAATTACTGAACCTGTAGAAAAAGATGGCAAGAGAAAATAGAATGTATTTGCCCTTGCATCCTAAGTAGAATATGAACAAAATGCAATTACCAGTATGATGTTCTACAATATCTTATGTTTTTTATTTTGTGCTCATTGTTGCTGCATATCAAATGTCATTACGAACACACACACACACTCTTGAACAGTATGGCAAATGTAAAGCTTGTGAAGCTTGTACTCAGATTAGAAACAGTGAGGTGTCAGTTACATTGAATTAGGAATCACTGTAACTTGGCTATTACTTGTTGTATAAGTTTTGTTTATGGTAAGTGAGTGGACTATAGATGTAGATACATACAAAGAAGCAATAAAAGCATGGCAAGCTCATTTGTAAGGCCAGAAAAAAAAACTTTATAGTTGTTTAAATTTAATTCAAAGGCTTTATTATAGAAAAAATACTTGAAAAGATAAAAAGGAAAATCAAAAATGTTATAGAAGAGTAAACATAGCAGATTTAATATACTGTAATTGAGTATAACAGACAACACACAATATCAATGAATTGTCCAATTATGTATTATTCTTAATGGTAAAAGCTTTATCAAGCGTGCTGAAATAATGAAAATTAAAGGATTTGAAATACTCTCTCTGTCTTTTGTATGTGAATAATTGAATAATCCAGTGAAGCATATTGGGAATATAGAGCTGTGGGTTACAGCAGAAAAAAAGGCTTACTGTGGTAAAGGCAAAAATAGAATATTCCTATAAGAAGTCTAAGGATTTTCCCTGAGATGTGACAATCTGGTGGACAAGTATTTTTTAATGTTAATTTTCCTTTTCAGCTTCACGAAAATATCCCAAGTGATGCTGACAAGAATTAAAGTTTTTCAGGTGTGCACAGTGATTAAATCAAAGCCCGGTTGTAATGTTGTTTGTAAAAGCGTTCTTTCCTTTGCTGAATGACATCCACACAAATCTTAGCAGCGCTGGCGTTTAGTCACGTTTCTATCTACTTCTGCTCTGTGGTGGGTTGGTCTGGTTCAGGCCCAGAATCTGTTCCCTCAAACATTTGTTAACATTTCTCTATGAATCTCTGTGCTGTCAAGGGGGCCTGAGGGTATGGGACATTGCAGCGAGAGAAGACTCCGTCCACCTGCACATGGTGTAAAATAACTCTCTGCCTGCAGATGTAGCCCATACAGAGACTGGTTAGCATATTACAGTAATCGAGTCAGCTAAACCTGGCACAGGCAATTTTGCCTGTGGGTGGCGAGACGCAAAATCAAATATACAGTAATGGAAATATAAGCATATTGGATTAGAAGGGGCAGGGTGGAAGGCGTTTCATGTTGCCATGAACAAGAAATGGATAAAAACAGTTTTTTCATTTTGTGACTTCTGGTTCTGGAAAATTATGAATAATGGAAGGAAGTTTTGTAATGAATTTATTGATCTCAGGCAGCACATTCTTTAATATAATTGGTAAATGGTAACCAATGATTGTAAAGAATACCCTAAAACGTTATTAAAACTGCCCTAGATGTTGTTAAAAATCATTATAGTGTACCAAAGATCTTTATATTCCTATATAGATATCACACAGCAGTTACAGTGTATGTGATCAGCCATAACATAAAAACCAGCTGCCTCATATTGCGTATGAGATTTTTAACTCAAATTATGATCAGGATCAAAGTAATATTCCTAATATAGTTATCCAGAATGTTTAAATTTATAGTGCTCTCAGGAAATACACCACTGTGACACTACAGCTAATAAAGTGACAGACTCTGCACCAATATCAACTTCTTGCTGAAATTGTGTTGATCCATGTAGGTGGCAAATTTGAAAGCATTACTTTATTATCATTCTCTTGAATAACTATTTAATTGGAATAATAACTATGTGAATCCGAATATTTGGGGGTCATATAATTAGGCTGACTATGACAAGACTATTGTGTAAGGTAAGATGACATTATGGGGAATATGAGCTGCTTTAGCTGCATTTTGCTCTCTCGGCACCATCTACTTTGTCTTCTTCCACCTCTGTGGATTTTAAATAAATGTGGAATAAATACATTCTTTTGTCTGAAACTGCATATCTTGATGTTTTTTGTACTTTAACTAATGCATGATATTTACCTGCAAGAGTATGTTAAAATGAAGTTGGTCAGTTTGTGGAAAATCAATCAAACGCTTAAATATATTTTTGGGAAAACTGTATTTAAAATAATCTAGTCCTGGAGTATTACAACTGTAGTAATATACTGACTTTCAGAAAATTAATACAAAGTACAAATTAAATACTCCTTCTTGTGAATCTGCCTTCTTGCTCATTATGGTAATTGGTTTTGTTTCAGAAGCAGATCTCAAATAATACTTTTTTCGCTTGATTTTCACTTTTTTATGGAATTGGTGCTTTGACTTTCGCTATTTGGAAAACTTTATGGCTTGCGTTTTTGACCCGTCTCCTTTACGCTTACAGTTAAATGTTAAAAAGAAATGGCAATGAAGAGTCACAAATTCACTTCGCTTTCCCTCTATGGATTATGGCTACACTGCCCCCCACGATTTCTAGTGGTACTACGCCATTTCATCCACATCTGTAAGCTTTCAAAAAACCTGCAGAGATGCAGACACAATTTAAGCAAAGTACAAATGAACAGCTTTCTGCGTATCTGTCTTTAATATTCAGCATAAATGATTATTTTGGCTGGTGGTTGGTTTGGTTTTCAGAACAGTTTTTAAGTATTAAATACTCCAACTAACCCTCTGAGTATCTCTCAAATACTCTGTAGCCTGTCATCTCCTTCGCCCTCCACATTAGCATCTCTGTTCCAAGCACTGAGCCCCCAACTCCACCCTAAAATAAAAATCAAAGGAATCAAAGGAACAAGGGCAGCAATGGCCACATCATGATCTCACTACTCCAAATAACTAATTCTTTGATTTTATTTTATTTTTAATGCTGCAAAAATCTTAACATCACCAAAATCAAATAATTACCTCTAGAAAAAGTCAAAATCTACCTCTGGGTAAAATACTGTGCAAATCTGTCCTGAAGTCCTTCCGTTATCCTGCTGAAAAGCAAACGTACAAACCTACGGGAGTGGAAACCTAACCTTGGCAAATAAGCCATTTGAAGTAGTGACTTCACAATGTGACTATTGTTGACTTTGTTCCTCTGATTCCTCTGATGTTCCTTTGGTGGTGGAGATGGTGGCTCAGTAGGCTGAGCAGAGACGCTGAAGTGGAAGGCTTCAAATTACATAATTATGACCTTTGCGAAACCATCCTGAAAGAGATGCACTTTTGGAGTTTCTTTTTTGGTAATAACTCGTAAATGAATGAGAAAAAGTGCATTAAATTTTACCCAGAGGTAGCTATGAACTCCTAAATAAGGGTATCAATTTAAATCTCTAGGGAATTTTATTTTTTAGATGTATGTAAATGTAATTACAGAGAATCCTAAATTTTGCAATGTAGTTGATTCTGCTCACAAAGAAATGTCTACCATGGATACTGGTGTGTCTGGTGGAGGTTTGCACTCTCTGAAGACTTTCTAGTTTTCATGATCATTTAAATTATAACAGGGGTGCCAAAGTGGAATAGTACAGTTGTTTTATTTGTCTCCATTGGAAAGGTTGTAAGATGGGCAGCCTAGGCTTGTATTGTGAGTGGACTTTTTTTTTTGTCATATAAGGGTTTCGGGTGCATAACTAAAAGACTATCAAATATGTGTGCACAAAACTTCACGTTAACATCTCCTATGTACCGGAGAGGCGTCCGTTGCGTTGATTCTTTTATCTAGAGTAAAACATATCTGAGTACTTCTCCCAGTGCAGCTGCTTATATAGGACACGCCCAGATAGTTTTTCCTTGTTTGACATCGCCCTAAATTCATATTTTACCCAAAGCACCATGCGCTGACACAGATATAGGGTCAGATAGATGATCGCATTCTGATCGGAGTGAGCCCGCCCCCGGTGAGAGTAGGGGCGCTCCATGTGACGCTGGGCTGTTACAAAAATCCAGTATGGCGGAATCTGTCAGGAGATGAATTTCTTCGTCCCCCCTGCGCTGAGAAAAACATGGCAGAGAAATAAAGAAGCCGAGGGACACATGTTGGGACGACTGGATTCTTCCTGGCCCGTGTAGGTGAGCAGTTGTTGAGTGTTTGTGTTCGCTCGGGATGACCGCGGAGCCGCGCTGATGGTCATATTCAGACAGGGATGATGCACAGACAGTATTCATCAAAACAATGTCCGGCTGAAGTTTCCACTCTCCGCCGCGGCTTCCCGGTTATTTTTTCCACGCCTGTTTTTCAGAGTTTCTCCTGGTATGACTGATTTCACATTTTAGAAGCATCTGGCTAAGATAATTCCACACGGTTTGTTGCACTGAAGCAGGCGGGAAGTGTGTAGGCAAGAAGAAGGGAATGGAGGGGCGATGTTTATTATGCCGATTGTTGAGGAGCTATTTTTAGTTCACGGTCGAGCCGCAGGCTTGAAAGCAATATGCACAGTCTGCTTTACACGCCCATGTTGCTTTATTCCCGAGTTATAGGTGAGAAAAGGCGTAAAATTAAAGCACGGGCCTGCTTAAGTGTATTAGTGAATGGTTCGGGATGGGCGGTGGTAATTCTCTGCATGCGTCAATCTTTTTTTTGTGAATGGGGGCGTACGGAGCTGTTGAAGCAACATCGGAGCTGCAGTTTACGACCGTTTTAAAGTGTCCCAAAACGCTTCAAACGCTTTCTAGCCGGAACTAATGGTCACTAGTTGTGAATTTATGCAAACTGAGTGCACCCATTTTTTTTTGTGACAGACTAGTGTCTAAATTATTAATGCAAGTTGTCTGCTTTTTTTTTAAATACATTTTTTGTGTGAATCTCAAAAAATATCTGGTTTTAACCAATTTCCAGTGTCCACTTTAGCCATGCCTCCCTAGATCTGTCGCCCTGCATCAAGCAAGCTCTTCCTAGGGACAATGGCCTTGGACACACACACACGCACACACAAGCACACATACGAATACCCCTCCCAAGACAGACAAGATGCCCTGGGAGAATAGGGTTGCACGAAGCCCCCCTGGAGTGTCAGCTTCTCCCCATGACACACACGTTCTCCTCCCAGCCTACATGCGTCACTTTTCAATCACAAAGCACAAGTGTGCGTACTCTGTGCAGTGACCGGATTTTTTAGGGGCAATTTGTCCTGCGGCTGCACTGTCTGGCCCTCTTGTCTTGAGACCCACCCCCCTGCCAAGTGCACATAGACAAACACTTACACATGCATACATCCATCGAGCTTCAGAGGTCCTCTGAGACCTCTGCCATCACACACAAGGGCGTGAACATGTACGCTACCCCCCCTCCCCATGGGCAGTTTTACCCCTTCTATTTGTAGTGATAAAATCGACTTGATGCTTTAGGCTCAAAACGTGATTACATCTGACACTCCTGTTCCAGGCTCAAGGACTCCAAGTTCCTCTCTTAAAATAAAGAATGGAACAATTATTTATTTCAAGAAACTGCAAAAAGAACAATCAGATTGTCTACTCACCAAATCAATAGAAGAAAATACGTTTTTGTTTCTGAAGAGAAACTTTAATGAGAGCTGCTCAAATTGTCTTTATAATGAAGTTATACATACTTTTTCAATGTGCTTCTTAGTCTAATAGTGTCCCAGTCAAAATTAAACAATGTCTGGGACAAACAATTTATTGGCTGAATAGTGTACAGCTTATTACTGCGTAAGGACGCGGTCAAACTTGAGGTTGCATTGAGTTTTTAATTTTTGTCTTGCTTCTGCCTGGCAATGGTATTTTACTTGTAAGTACCCCAGTAGTTATATCAAGGTGCACAATTCCGGAATTGGCCAGATTTAAATATTGAAAGTTGAAAGTTAATCCACCAGTTGGTGTATAATGGCACCGGAAAGGTTCTTTACTTTAATCATGATAAATGTCTCAGCGCCAAAACCATTTATTGATTAGTCATGTTGTAATAATTGGCAATCATGTAAGCTTATGTAAACTGCACTGGCAATTATGTGTTAAATAACTTTAAAGTGAATATTTTAATGACCTGCATATATTTTTATAAGGTGCTGATTACATGCCATGAGTATTTTTCGTCTTTTAATTTTGTGATCATTCTAAATGATTATCCCTAGTCAAATATTATGATGGTAATTCTTGGTTCCGGGTTACATTTTGATACAAAACTATCACGGTTCTATGACAGGTAACCAAAACCATATCAGCTACTCATTCAACGGTTGTCAATGAAAGATCAATACAATCATAGAAGGAGGTCTCTGTGTGTGTAAACTTATCATTTACAGTTTCAAAATCTGTATACCCCAGTGCATTTAACCCGTAAGAATATTATTCTTTTGATGGGAGGGATTTATGTAGCACTTGTAAGTGATATAATGTATCTGGTCGTAAACTCCCTGAATTTTACAAGGAAACCGACTGCAGTACTGTGTCTAATGTAGATCAATCATGATTCAGCATCAGATTTACCGAATTGGTAGTCAACGCAGATCCAACATGTTAATATGCTGCGTTCACAAAGTAAAGTGTCTTATTTGGGCGCAGATTCCAAACCAGTGATAGTATAAACATTAAAAGATTAGCGGTAATCTGTTATTACTGCATCATAATTAAGTTTTAATTTCTTTTAAGAAAAGTATTGACTCAGTCCTTTTATCCTCTCTGATAGGTTGGTATTGGTGCTAGACAGCGAGCTGGTGCTCTTATTTGATTAGTCAATTCCAAAGCTTTATGGGGATTGGCTGCTGCTGCTGGACATCTGCTTCCTGTTTCCAGCCTTGAGGGATTCTTGAGGATTCTGATTGTTGGATCAGTCTGAAAACACACACACAGTCATCGAGGCAGGATAACAGCCTCCCAATTGCTGCTCTGTAAATCACATCTGCACTTGCAGTAACACACGTCTGCTCTGCAAGCCGTCTGCTCACCTGCTGCACCCAAGCGGCCTGTCAGGGATGACATCACACAGCCGCCAAGGTAAGATCCATGACACTTTCTATTATTGTGTTTCAAGACAAGATTAAAGTTCAGTACGCAATAAAGTTAAAATATAACTTACTATCCACTTTATCAAATTCACAGTAAAGTTAGGTTTAGGGCAGTTTCATAGCTGTTAATTTCTGTCTTTTCATTTGCAAATAATCATGCATTTTAAAGCCTGAACTTTGTGTTGGATAATTGGAGTTAGCCACTGTAATCTAAGGATCAGCTGTTGCTCCAAAATCAGAGTTTTATCAATCTGACCTTTTCTCAACGTTGTATCCCAGGATGGTTTGAATTCTGGAGAAACAACGATGATCCAATAATGGTAGTCATTTTTGACTTGTTTTTCCCAAATACCCGTGTAGGATAGTGATAAAAAACATTGAATAAAATCATGTTTAACTTATTGCAAGGACTGTCATTTTAATAGCCACAGTGCAGCAGACAGACAATGAAATTTTATTCACATCTCCTAGGCCGGCGAAGAAACACCAATCCATCACTGCTGCTGAAACACATTGAGATTCTTAAACAAACTGTCATGTGGACTAATGAGAATTTAGATCCTCAGTACATTCACACTTAGGGAAATGGCTCTGCCGCTCCATCTGCCATATTGATGTATTAGAACATTTTGAACAGAGACAGATCGCTATATTCTAAAATGTAATAAAACATTTTGATCTGGTCTTGTGACTCTTAATTGGCCTTATTCAATATGAATGAGCTCTGAGGTTGACAGAAAGTCCATAATAACGGCTCATTAAAAGACTACTTTTCTCTCTGACACCTAATCATTCTGTTTTTCGAGGCTTCTTTTTTATTTCAGTGAGATGATGAATTTTTTTTCATCTGCCAGAGCAGCTGGCAGATGAAAAGGTTAGCTTCCTGCCCTGGTTGGTGTAGTACCTGACAGTGTCAACTGTTTACTTTGTACACCTGGGAGTGTGTTCACTATAAATACCATAGCTGTGGTAACCACCGGGCCTCGAGAGATGAGCTGCAGCCTCGACCGGCGCCCTCAGCTCTCCAACATCTCCATCTCTGACACTTGTGAACGCACCACAGTGGGTAGCAGGGATATCTTGTAATCCGTTGCTCATTTGTCTACTGCTTAAGTTGCGGCTGTCCCTTCCAGACAAGACACCTCTCACTTTGATGTCAAATCACAGACAAAGTTAGAGCCAAGAGCTTTATAGTGCTAGATCAATCTTGCATTGCTGAGGCTCATCAGACAGTCCATCCCATATGTTCCCTCATCTGCTCTACAAACACAGCTGACAGTATAGAAGCCATGAAAATGCTAAGAAAAATTATGTTGAGCGTAATTAATACCAATGACAAAACAGTGGCATGTTAAATTGTCAGTGGGGTTTTTTCCAGCTAAATGGAGCAAGAGGGCGCTGTATGGAAAATTTGAGGTGAGGCTACCAAGTACTCAATATCTATTCCTAATCTTGCACGACCGATATGTCATTGGTACTCATCTTGCTTTTAATACCACCTTTATCAGCTTTGTCCAAATGGAAAAACTTAATCTTCTTCTGTCTTGGACAGTTTTTGTCTTTCTTCCAGTTTGGGCAGCTTGTGAAAGGTCACAACAATGCAGCTTAATCTTGACCTCTGCCCGGAGGGTAAGGAGTTCCTGGATCTCTCCCTATTTGAAGAAATTTTAGGTTGATTTTCTTCATCTGTTATTTAGTTGTTTACAGCTAATAGCGGCTTTTACGTCATATGGTTGTGGGCTGCAGACATAATACATGGTCAAAACGTCACACCCCCTTACCGCCTCACCACCTTATTTTTATAGAAATGTCCAATTTTTCTCTGTTATTACGTGTTTTGCTGCCTTGTACTGTCGTTACGTTTATAAAGAACAGTGGGATAGTATAAAGGCACACCAGTAAACACATTGAATAAGCTGTAATAATTGTAAAGAGGTTGCAGAAACGTAATAAATAGAGCGTTAACATCCTCTTATCTGAGTTAGGCATCCCACCTAGTCTATCTCCAAATTTAAGTGGGAGTCTATTACCTTTTTTACACCGAGATTATACTCGTGCCATGATGAAGACCCTCCTACCCTGCCTCTGTTTATTTGCACTCGAGATCATGTTCCATTTTTGATTAATTTTCTTCTTGATTAATTTTCTTCTGATTGATTCTCGTTAGAAGGACTTTACATTATATTATATAACCCTAAGGCCTTTATCTTTAAATTTTGCCCAATAATTTGAACTAATGGCTTCAGAAGATCTACGGGACTGCATTATTTTCCTTGATGATGATCCCAACACCAGCAGGGTTATGTGGTGACACTCCCCCCAGAACTACACACTAGAAGAGGCCTCTCAGAGCTGCTAGCATAGCTTCAGCACATGTACCACACATACTTTTACAAAGACACTAAAGTTGTCATGAGGGACTCACAGAGCTCCAGCGGCCTCATTGTGGCTTCCATCTACACTCAGCGTAGGTTAGTCTCCTTACCTCCCGAATCACACACTCGACAATGCCACGTTTTCTCCACTTATCCTCCTTGTCCTCCGCAGTCGTCTGGTGCATTCTTTGAACCTTGCTGGATTTGGTTGTGCAGTTGTAACTTATTTCGAGAGATGTTTCTGTTTATGTGTATGTTTTAACTGCCATTTTTGAGTCTTTCTGTAAAGCGAGAGAACAAAATAAGCAAGAGAATTGCTTATGATTATGGGTGATGAATACATTTGCAAGTTGATGTTGTAAATTGAACCCTAAATGAGCCGTTTAAGAATGTAGAATAATACAATGCATATCGTTACGATCCTCCTTAGGTTTTTTAGGAAACAGAAAGCTAAACCACTCAGAACCCCTATAATCTGACTTTATTTTTTTAAATCTTATTTTTAGATACAATAAATATGTTGTTTATATATATACATATTATATATTACGATCCCTGCGACACAGCGAGTATGGAGGAGCATATAGAAGTCTGTCCATCTGTCTGGCAGTGAGAGATAAACAAATGTGCACAAAAAATAAATATCAAGATTTTCAACACACAAGATACTATTCAATATTTTTCAGCACATCTTTGTACACACAACAACCAAGTACTGAAGCAGTGCTTTTTTGCTATTCACTTTATTGGAAATGTTTAGTTTTAGATGTTTCCATTTCCATGGTTACAATTTGTACTTAGGCTCATTTTGTGGTTGGGATTTGTCTCAGATGAGGGTTTCTGGGGCATAACACAAAAACTGCTTTTTTCTCCATGATGTTTTATCTCTGATTTACTAGAGAGGTGCCTTTTGATGTTTATGGATTCCATCCACATGTTCTTATTTTGAAAATCTAACATTTTACTATCATATATACATCATCAATTACATTTAACAGGGAGGACTTATCAACATCTTCCTGTCTTTTTTCAATGACCTTGACATGTGTAGCTTTGTTAGGTGCTTGCTTAAAACGATATAGACTGTCAATAAAGCTTTGAAATAGAGCTTTCATAACATTTTTATTATGTGTAAATTAGAAATTTCTAATTTATTTCAGGGCTTTTCTTGGTTATTCTCAAAGCAACCCTTTCATTGTCCACGCTCCTAACTTTCTAACTTCATTTTGAGCTTATTTTGAAAAATCATTTTGACTCAATTTTCTAATTTACAAGCAAAACTTGAATTCATTCAATGGTATAAGTGGGACTGCTACAAATAAATGATTAATTAAAGCAGCAAATCCTCACATGTAGGAATTGGAGCAATTTGTTTTTTTTCTTTTGAAATGACAGAAATGATAAATTATCTAATAATTTGCATTTATCCTCTATTAATTGAATAATTGTATACCCGAAAAAGGAATATGCCTCCGACGATGACAATAATCTGTTGAGCTTTATCTCCAAAATTACAGTTTTCGCGCCATCATTTTTCAACTTTTGGACCGATTCAGTCCAAGTCTAGTGAACATGAATCGACTTGACAAGATCTATCTTGTATTATATGTAATCTATTCTAATAGTTCTCATTTTTAATCATTATAGGGAGCTGTTTTACAAAAAACACTGGTTTTGCCGTTACTTCCAAACCATATGTGTGAATACATTCAAATTGGCTCATATGAATCTGCACAAGGACATCTATCTTGTATATATATTATTTCACCAAAATTGTTAATATTTTAATCATTAGGGGGAACTTTTTATGGAAAACCGTTTCTAATCTGCAACTTCCCAACCATAAATCCAACTGTGTCTAAATTCAGCTCATATGAATTGACACAAGGAAATCCGTATTATTTTATGACTGAGCTCAGAAAAATAGTTAACTATATTTATCTTCATTATTGAGTCATAACGGGATCTTATCGTTAAACATATGGCTGACTTCACAGAAATGGTTAGGTTGAGTCAATATGGACTGTTTGAGATTATTAATGAGTTACATTAAATTTAAGGAGTTCCATCAGGATGATTGCTTTTAAAACATAGGAGATTGGGGGCTTTTTAGGGATATACCCTTTCTGTCAGGGGTAAGAGCGGAGGCCTGGTTAATTTATCAACTAATTGCATCATTTCTGTGTTCAAGCTCCTGAAACACTCAGTCTTATATTTCCCACAATGCAAATCTGTAGCATTTCTCAAAAAAACTTCTCGTATTAGATTGTCAGAAAACCTCTTTAAAATGAGATCATATTAGTTACATGTACTCCCAGAGCCTTTCTAGAGATAAGAAATTGCTTTTATTCTTTATTGTCAAATTTCTTCCCCCAATGATGCCTAGATCATATTATCGTAGTGCTATTCTACTGGAAGAAGAAAAACAGTGATATTGAATAAATGCCAAGCTCTGAACACCGGTAGAAACTTTACTGTTTTCTGGCCAGGGGCTGCAGCAGCTGATAGAGCAGATAAAATAACCAGCTCTTGTCAAAATATAATAAGATTTAGCTGGTTTTAATGTCCCATCATACTCTCCGCTCCCTCTCATCCTCACAATTTCCCTCGCCCAAGAAGCATGAACATGGCCACCTGCCGTCATTCGCGTTCACTCACCTCACACCAAATCAGAAATAGCTCTGTGAGTTGAGGAAACGATTCATACCCACGGTAGCTGTTACTCACTGTCTTGTTTTCCTGTGAAAAGCCTTCAGAGGAGACGATCTCAGCCCGCAGAGAGCTGCAAAGTGTGGGAGTCAATTTGAGGTGTTGCTTCTCTCGTTTGAATGACAGCTTTGAGACACACTTGTTGGATGCAAGTGCACAGAGAGGGATGGAAACAAGCAAGAAGTATTTAAAGAAATTAAATATGATAAATTAGACTTGTGGTGCTTGTCAGGCAATGGCAATGACATTTACAGAGGTGCTCCTTTTTAAGAGGATCATCAGTTTGATTTCTCTGTTAGAATTGCTGTTGAGAAATTAATCGCAAGAATATTGATCCAGTTGCTTCAGGTTTGTCTGCGACGAACTGTTTTAGATTTATTTTATGTGTGATCAAACAACATTGCCTTTGTTCTTAGGGTGAACAATGAGACTCAGATCCAGAGCTTTGTTACAGTGCGATCCGAAGCAGCTAACTTTATTTTCAGCTTGCCTCGCACTGGTTCCCAAGCATGTAACAGCCCTCTAAGTAAAGCTTTGAGTGTGTGTGTGTGTGTGTGTGTGTGTGTGTGTGTGTGCGTGTGTGTGCGTGCGCCTGCTTGTTCACCCTCTTTTAGCCGTGTTTTGCGAGTGTGCATGCCTGCCTTCCTGCTTGTGTGCCATTTTTCATAATCTGTAAATGAGCTTACTAGCACGCATGTTTTTTGATACAGGACTTACTCATTTTCTTTATTACAACAGCAGAGGGATTTTTAGATTAAATAACATTTACCACAAATCTCTTCCTCGAAAAGGGAAATGGAAAACGCTTTGTCGGGTTTATGATTCAGGGAACAAAGGGGGTCAGGCTGATAAGGACAGTTGTTTTTGAGGGCATATCAGCAAACAGGATAAAGTGTTTGCTCAGAAGTGATTACTTTGTGTATAGAGAGCTTTACTACGTTAGCTGGCGACATTTGTTTAGCACTCATGCTTAGCAATGAGCTAACATGTTGTTTGGCTGGACAGGGTCGTGTCTGAATACACTTGCTCTTGTCTTTGGATAAATACAGTCTGCAGTACATTCAATTAAAACACCACACACATTCAAAACAGAAGCGTGGTGGTTTCAAGATGATCAGTCCATGATAAATTTGATTATACATCACTCGTTTTCCCCCGTTGTTGAACAATTTTGGGAGTTAAGTGGTAAAATTGTCAACTTATTACTCTCTTTGGTTTGCCATTCAATTAAATGTTGGAAGTTTAGTTAGCTGTACATTAGCTTTCACTCAGGAAAAGCAGCATCAACTGCTAGCTTCTTTCCCATCAATCTCTCAGGGCCCTCTGTGGTTGTGGTCACTTGCCAAGCACCCTTATCAGTTGCTCGGGACAATCCGGTTGCCCTTTCTCCTGATAAAGACGCAGACTACACAACCCACATGTGTCTGTGTATTTCACGCAAAAGAAGGATGGCAAAAACAAAGAGGATGTCCTACTAGAAACCAACATGTGATGCACACCTGGGGGACAATTAAGGCAGAAGCTGAATAAATGAGTGAGTAAATAATTATGTTTATATTTCTAATTCATAAAACAATTCACATCATTTGTCACATAATCTGCTTATTGACAAATTCAGGCTACAAAGTCCATAAAAATGGCTCAATATACTGTGATTGAAGGCTTCATTAGTCCATAAAAAAAGAAACCTTATTAAAATTCTACTGTGTAATATATATAATTAGTCTAATGTTAATTTCATATATAGGGAAAAACTGAAGATGGTATGTACAGTTGGAACCAAAATTATTCAATCCCTGAGTTTTATTGATAAAGTAAATTAATAAAGTGTTTATCAGCTCTGTTTGCACTAACAAGTTCACAAAAGGAACAATGACTATTGCAGTCTCAAAATGATTGAACCCTCTGAATATTATCCCTCGTAAGAGATACATTTGCCAATCAGATGGGTCAAGGATCAATACTTCTGAACTTCAGGATCTACACCACGGGGGCCACGGATCAGTGGTATGTCTGGAGGAGGAAAGATGAAAAACGCCTCCAGTGACGCTTGGTGATGGCTTGGTGACGCTCTGGTGTTGCTTTTCTCCCTCTTAAACTGGAAACCTGCAGTGTGTTGTGGATAAAATGAATTTCATCAAAGATTTGAATTCCTAGGCGAAAACGTCTCACTATCTGTGAGGAATGTGAAACTTGGTTATTATTGGACATTGCAAAAGGACAGTAATCCAAAGCAGACCTCAAGAGTTCACCAAGGCTTGATTTCAGAAGAAGTTCTGTAAAATTCTTGAGTCACCATTACACTCACCTGATGTTGTAGGGTCCAGCATGTAAACCCAGGAACATTACAGAACTGCATGGCCTAACCTATGCGGCTAATATTCTTCCGAAGTGCTGCGAGAAGCTGGTGGCTGTGCATCATCTTTGTAGCAGGTAACGAGGTCTCTACAAACCACTGCAGATCCTTGAAATTAAAGGCTTAAAAAGCACTGGGAACAACAGTCTCACGTAGGGCTGGGAGATTCTTGCTGAAATGAGAATCGCATGTGTTTTGCTTAGAATTGAGATCATGATTCTCCCCACGATCTTAGCATTAAGTTTAAATAATTTTTCCCTTTCACTATGCATGCGGGCACTAAATAGTTAACCCCCACAGCTGTACTGCACAATTGTAGGCAGCTGGGGTGCAAATGTCTGTACGAGCCCCTCTGAGTCCGGTAAACTAGTGACAGCCCTGGCCCAAACCCAACAGACCTTCTGTTTTTGAAGCACAAATTCGACACAGTAAACACTATCTGAAGCACAGATCTTCTAAGCTGTTGCACAGTTGTTGTTACCCTTATTACCGCTCGTCTGTTTACTCTGATTACTGCTCGTCTGTTTACTCTGATTACCGCTCGTGTGTTTACTCTGATTACGGCTCGTCTGTTTACTCTGAGTAGTCATGTCGGCAGAGTAAATGACAGTAAAAGGGTCTGTTTTTGGCTCTTTGTCCCTATAGCTGTTGTTTTTATCTCGTCAAACCAGAACATTACACACTCATCAGCAGTTACAGATATATTGAAAACCTGTCTTATTACATGGACGTACTGCTTTGTCAGAATCTACATCCAGAAATAAATCAAAATTCCTCAAAACTATCAGTTTCCCTGTGTTGTTTTCAGCAATTAAACTTAACCGAAGACAAGCTTTTCATGAAGTCTTTCCTTGTTTAAGCCCGGCTATTACATGAGAAGTTACCGCTCGAAATACAACACCTATGCTGCGTTCAGGAACTCATAGCAGTCACGTAAAACAGCACCTCCGTGGCTATGTGATGTTAATTAAAAAATAAAATTGAAAAAGTTAACGCTGAATCCAAGTTAGCGATTAGTTTATGCAAGCTAAAACTAAGTTAACAGCTCTCCCTTTCTCCTCTAGCGTACATATAAACAAATCCCATAAGGCCATGCTCTTAAACAAACAGCACTCTCTCCTCGCAACACAAGCATCAGCTAAGCTAGCATTTTTTGCTCCAGCCTATTCTACGAATTAAGATACAGCAGAATCGCAGAACTGCAGAAACGACATCATATAATTGTAAGATTCGAGATTGCTATCTTTTCACGATTAATCGCCCAGCCCTACTCTCAAACTTTTTAAACTGTTCTTGTTTGAGTGGGTTACTTTAACAGCTTGAAAGTAGTATATATATTTGTTTACAATTAACATGATATACAATGGAGTTGAATAATATTGCTTCCAACTACAAATTCTATTCTTTTCAGTGTCTTTATTATATTCATCGCATGTCTGACTTTTACCACCTTTACACACCAAACTGAGACCTGCATCTTGTCTGATGCTTCTTTCTGTGCTCGTGTTCTCATGTGTTACAGTGTCCAACTTAAGAAGGAAATTACATTACATTACATTCATCACAAAGTACATCAACTTTCCAGGAATATCTTCAGTAAAACAAGAATGACAATGATTCATGAGTTATTGGTAAAAATGTGAGGTGCAATATTTAACATTTATTTGAATGTTACATTGTTGGATACAGAAATTGGGGAAACGCACTCCATGAACAAAATAATTTACTGCAGCAGATGAACTGCTTGCAGGTTATAGATTTACTGTTTTATTTTCCAGTGTGTTTGTGGGCGGGAGTGCGTTTTATGGTTATGATCTAGTGAACTTGACATAGTGCTCCTTTCCTCGAAGGCTCAGCGGTATCTAGGTTACAAGCGCAACAGTTTTTTGGTCTGCACAGCTTTAAGAGACAAACAAAAATAGTGAGGAAAATCAAGTAATTCAACACTAATCAGTTTGGTCAGGATGTTACATCATTTGGCCCAGTACACAAACTTAGATAATTTCTTTTCCGGCCTCAGGAACCGGTAGTTAGTTAGTTAGTTAGTTTGTGACTAAGACACAGGGCGAGAACAGGAAGTGAGTGCACTCCTCTAGAAATAAAAATTTGATGTGTGGCAAACAATTTTGATAATGTACCAGACAGACACAAAGAGATTAATTACATTGGAAACCTTAAGTTGGGTTTTAAATGGCTTTTAATAGACATGGAATTTTCTTGATGCACAAAATTTTTCTGGATTTTCCCCAACAAAACAGTTTTTTATAATTCCCCTGCCAAGGAGCGGGCACTCATACTCCGTGCCAGATATCAACCAACATCATGTTGGTCTAGAAACAAGCTTTAGTTTATTGGCTGAGGGCGGGGTTATCATAACCAACCAAATGTTTGTGACCACCAGTTTTAAAAACTGAGGATGTGACCAATTTGATCTGAACTTTTATAATGGACAGCTTAAGGCTCATTTATGCTTAATGTTAAAGATTTAATAGTAAGGTTTCTTTTGATTTCATGTGAACATTTTGCTAATATAATATGTTTGAATATTAAAAAACTTTGTGGGTTTATTTAAAAGTACTCGCTGTGGAAAAAGGTAGCTGGCAGCAGCCATCAGTACAACTATTTAGCGTTCAGACTTGAAAGTTACTTCAATCTACTCATCTGATATATAAAAGGAAGCACAAAAAATTTCATCAAAATGTTGAACCATTCCCTTAATATGTTGTTTCTGAATCCCAAATGTCCCAATATGTGATGTCTCCAGATTATATTTGTTTAAGCATTATGAGTGAACTTTTACTCTTTGGTCAGTGGGGAGTTATGGTGGGAATGGCGTGGGACTGTTGCTGACGTAAACAGTGATACAGACATTATAGAGAGGCACACACGTTTGTACCCTGGTGTAGGAGTTTGCGTTTGCTAGTGTGGGGCAGTTGACACAAGGGACACCAGACACTCATTTACAATACAATCACATATGCACTCACAAATACAGAGGTTTTTACTGACGTCATCGTCAAAAATAGGCCCCTAAAATGTGTAAAAGCTCCCACCCTGCTCATCCTGACCTCTTTGGTCAAGGTATTTGCTCCTGCAGTGTTGTCTTTACGACCCTATCTGAAGTTATTAAAAATCCTGAAGGTCGTGCCGTCAAGGTACCTTTTCAAGTGCTCAAAAACTAATGTGTTTGGTTTAATAGGACAGCCTCTTGTGGGGCTCCAGCGTGAATAACCGCTTTCTGACAGATTTGTATTTTGCCTCATAACACACTGCGGTATCAGAAAGTACATTTCAACTAAGTTTTGGTAATTTGACATTTTCTTTAGTTAAAAATTACAACTCAATTTCATATCATCTGAACCATCCTTGTGTTTCATTCCGGTCTAAATAAACACTGCAGTAAAGCCCACACAGCTTGCTGGATGGCTTTAAGTCTATACTATGGATTTACTTTTTATTACACCTGACAAATACTATTAATAGGCATCAGTGGCACAGCGATTTAAGGAGAAGAAGGAATCGCAGTGGACGATTACTGGTTTGTAAACAGAAAAAAATGAATGAACGGCACTTTCCGTTCACCTAGTAGGAGAAAGTGCATTGACATAAGTGTCCTTGAGCAAGACACATAATTCCTAACTGGTTTAGTGTTATAATAATTGTTGATTGGAAGAAGGCAAACAGAAGTTTCCTAATCAATCATTCTTTTAAATTTCAAAATAAAAATCTCTGCAGTGGTTGCTGCTAGAGATATTAATGAGTGGCCAACATCATTAGATTGGTAATACATTAAATTTACATCTCTTTCATCCTCCATCCAGTGACCCCGTTTCATCCTTTTATCCGCATGCAAGCAATCACACATCATATTGTCTAAATCCGGGGTTGAAGGGGTTAAAAGTTTTCTCTGCAATAAAGAGGGCCAAGCTTATCCCTGAGTCTATTTTTAGAAACAGACAGACAAGATAGGCTCACGTGCTTTCATGGCGAACAAACTGTTGATTCTCCTCTACATGATTGAGCAGTTTGTTGTCGGCTAAAAACGGAGCACGGAATGAGTGCATGCAGGACACAACCACAGCCTCTTTTGTACGTGGGTCAGTGTGATATGAGCATAAGCCTCATTGAGGGTAATTTCCAGCCTTATTTTCATGTTTCACTATTGACTACTTGCTGAAATATTGTTTCTATCCATCAAAACCAAATTATGAAATTGTGGCAGAGCGTGCTTGCACGCCTCACGCTCCCTCATTTTCAAAACCCAGCAACAGAGATGAGGCTCCTACTAGCCAGCCAGTTTATCAGTGCTGTCCTCTCGTATTCCACCAACTTGGCTGGACATGACTAACAGTTCATCTCAGAACTGACCCCGGGGGGTCTTTTGAGCAAGGTCCGACCACCTACATGCACACACTCTGTTTTCTCCTTGTGCAGATGGGCGCAGCAGCTATATAAGCCTCCCTCCTCAAAAAAACTAAACACCTAATCATGGCCTTGACGCATGGAGGTTTGGAAAAGCTGTTTTAATTGATTTAAGGACAGAAACAGCAGTCACAAAACAAGAGCAATGAAAAGAACAGGGCCCATCTTTTGTCCTCTTGTCTTTTGTCCCGTCCCAGTCAAGAAACGTGATACACTGTGTTCTGCCAACGAGCTGTCAGCGGCAATTATGTTTTACACTGCCGCTTCAGAGCCTCATCCTTGTGCCTTTTGACATTGTGCTCCACTGTGTTTGACAGAAACTTTGGACCTGGCTGGTCTGGGCATCGAGGAAATACTCCTGTTACACATGTGGATCAGAGTCAGAATATACCAAATTTTTAATGACTCTCAGCCAAGTAGATGCAGAGCTTCATTTTGTAGGTGTTTGTCAGGCCCAGCTGAAGAGAATTTACACATGCATCACAAATTTTGCTAACAACCATGCGTGGCACCATCATGGATTTCTTATGTGCTAATAATATCTAAATATATCATAACCACTCAGCATAAGAGTTAAGTTAGAGACATAAGAGAGTTAAGTCTATTTGGGAAGTGGTGTGTGAAAGCTTGCTCAATAATTGATCCATCTATCCAACTCTTTACTGCAGTGGGTCACCATGAGGGCAGCAGACTGCTCAAGAACGCACTGGACAAAAATCCGGGAAACACCATTTAGAGCTACTTTCCTCGAACTAGGAATGAAGCTTACTTCAATCGAAGCTCAATGCTTTGGTTCTCCAATGTGGATCTTTGGGGGGTGTTTCAGCACCTACATACATAGTATTTTGTTTTTTCTTTAACATTTTCTATAATCTCCATCAGCATTCCTCACATTAATTGTCACAATATCAACGGAGAAAATAGTTTTCCTTTTGATTAAGATTTGGGATACAGTTTGAAATTAGATTGTAAAAGCGTAATTTCCTTCTTGCTTCTAGGTTTTAGAATTAGAATTAGAACACTGTTTGTCATTCTGGAACAAAAGAATTCAGACTTTTCAGGTCGCATGAGACAAACCAAGGAAGCCAATGTCCCTGTAGGTTTAATCCACCTCCACTTTGCTTTGACCTTCTTCTTTTAATCAATCTGCAGCAGAGCATGAACTTCTAGATTAACTGCTTTTTGAACATTTGTTCTACACAAGCACTCCATAAATTATAAATGAACAAGTAAATCACATGCAGATGCTTATAAAGCCACATTCATATTAAATGTATAAATCTGAACGCAGGCTTTAAGGATTAATCCAGTGCATGTTTTTTAGATTTAGTCTATTAGGGCTTTGAAAATAACAATTTCACCTCAATACTTTAGTCATTTGATGCCTACCGCAGGGTTAAGCTATTCATCTTCATGTAGGGCGATTTTGATAGTCGATTAATCTTTTCAATAATCGACTGATTAATCGATTAATCTGATCCTTTTTTTTCTTCTCCTGGTTAAATACAGGTTAGGTTAAAGTACGAATAAATACACAACTACTTAATGACGCTTATTTTGCTATCAGCTTTTGAATCTAGCTCTAGTTGGTTTAGGGCTCATGCAAACTAAGAATGAAAACAATAAAGATGAATCTTCTATCCAAAATGTCTTTTAATAAACTTTACTGCTTTTATAACAGACTGTTAAACCAAACAGGTTTCTATACCAACAGCATATTTGCTCAACTGGAGTTTAGTCCTTTCATGTTGCATCACATTGCTGCCGATACAAAAAGTAAATAAAATGTATAAATAAATAATATGAAAAAATATTTAAAGTTTCTCTGGAATCAAATCAAACATCCATGTAAATTTAGGAAAATAAACAAGGGTAGAAAAAAAAGAAACAGTAAGTGCTTTGCTCATTCTGTAGTCAAAAACTGCATTAGGCTAAATCACTTACAAGGTGGGTGCAGCCCACATTGGACATGCACAAACGCAGAGGTGTGGACTCGGCAGGCGGCAGCACACTAACAGTATCTATATGTGTATATGTGTATATGTGTATATATGTATATATGTCTATATGTGTCTCATTTTACCCTTGAAGGTTAGCTTACTTTTGTAATCACTTGTGTCACTGCTTGTTTTCTACCCACCTTCCTAACCATGAATGGACCACAGCTGTGATGTCACACACTCGGAGATTATGCTTCTGTTGCTATATCTTAGGTATGAGTTGGACCAGTGGTTCCCAATTTTTGGACAGTCAAGTACACCAAGAGACGGCCAGCGAAGTGAGAGACCTGCAGTCTGAGATTAATTTCTTTTCCCTTGAAATCCACCACAACTCAGTGTGGAGTAACAGCGTTAAATGATCCACACCCACTTTGTTGCATAAGTTGGAAAATAGATGTAATTTAATGGCCCCTCGCTTTGACTAAGTTCATCATCGTTTTTCTCCGTATTATTCAGTTCAACAGTCAGTTTTGCAGACAGTAAGCGTACAAACTATGTGTGCTTGGCACGGGCAGACGCACACAAACGTGATGTAATACCAAAGGCTCGTGTGACTCAAATCACTCACCGTGGCAAATTGTAAAAAAGAGCTACATAAATTTAGCAATTCAAGGTTATCGTTGTGGCTGCAGTTTGTCTCCCAAAATGCCGTCTTTTCTGTCTGCCTCCACTCAGTGGCCCAATTGATTAGAAAAACTAAAACTCAAGCTTCCGTTTATTTACTCCTAGATCAATCCAAGTACTCCATGGCTGAGAGATGTAACTCGCATATAGTGCGAGATGTAACACGGGTAGATAAAAACGGTCTGCCAACTGCCATTAAAAAGTACAAGAAGATTCTCGATAGAGCTAAACCTGCCTTTCTATAATGCAGTATTTCAAAAGCATTAGATGTGGGCAATGGTGTGCTGTTAACCACTAAAGCACAATAATATGTTCATTTGACCAAGCAATTCAAAAAGAAATGTAATACTGTCACAGCCCTGTGGTCGAAGCATTTCTTGCTCTGGTATCCTTGCAGTCTAGCTTCGAAAGATAGTCGGTTCACTACTTGACTATCCTCAACACTTAAATGGATTTTGTGCGTGAAGCAGAAAAATACTTGTAACTAAGCAAGCTTAGTATACCAAATGTTAGCATACCTCAAGAAAAACAAGAAAACACCTAAGCGCCATGCCAAATTCTGCTACTGTTATGTCTCCGAGTGTTGGGTGGTTGTTTCCGACTGTTCACGGTATGCAACTGGTCGCTGCTCACATAGGGGTCACCCAGTCCTCGTTTTCAGTCACGGTGACGTCAGCTGTTGCCCTCGGGAAGCAAATTTGTGACCCAAAGGAAAAGGCTCTTCAAGGAGAGGTGCGTTTGATTAATCGTATTGTTCCTGTCTGGTTCACCTTGTTCACTGGAGTCACCCTGTAAGAAGCAGCCAGAACGAAAGTGCACTGATTGTAATGAGGCTGGAGCATCCTTCTTCTCTTTCTCTCTGTCACTGTCTCTCTTTTTAAATGCAACAGAGGCATAGGCAGACATCTCATTTCTCCCACATAACAAAGGGTCTCTGTCAACAGATAATACGAAGTCCGGGGCCTGTCCCTCTATGCTGTCACAAATCTGCATTTATGCAATACTGTGGGCAGTGCTCTTTACCATTCGGTTTGATCATTACGCCTGCATCCTTCCCATTTACAGTACAGATCATAACATGCATGTTTTCGACAAGCAGTAGATGCATAAGCTTGAGTCGACTGATTTTCTGCCTGAAGCTGGCCGAAGCTATTTATAGCTCCTCGTCTCCCAATGCTTTCCCACTGGGACCAAGAAGAGAGGAAAGAAAGAACGAAAGAAAGGAGGGAGGAAGGAAAGAAGGAGCTGGAGGGAGGAGGGGCTGCTGGGTAACTAGGCTACATTCAAGATTGATGGACCATGTTGCCAAGGTATACAGCAGTTCTCTGAAAGTGTATGCATGTGGTTTGTTGCTTCACCAAGTCCCTCTCCCGATTGCAAACACCTGTTCTGCATCCACAGTAGTCTCAGATATTGATTGTGTAGTTTGGTGTGAAGAATAAGAAGCCTTGTCTGACAAACTGCACATAATACTTTCATCCTTATTTCCCACACTTGAGAAAAATATACAAAGCTCTTAAAAGCAATTTGTGAGCCACAGGTGTCATCATGCAGAGATGCACCTCATTTTCATTGCAAATTCCAGCAGCTACTGAGTCATTTGAATAGGCTCATTAAAAGATATCAACTACCATTGATGTTTGTTTTGGAGGCGGTATATTCACCTGTCTGCTCTTGCAGTATTTCCTTATATGAAATCTGACCCGCTGTATGTGACCACAGACTTGTGTCCTGTGTCTTGCCAAAGTTTGAACTCTGAATAGCACCTGCTTTGAAGCAGCAATGCCTAGTAGCCACTGTCAAAAGGATTTAGGTAGATAAACCAATGCTGAGATTGAACAGGACCAAACATGATGTTGGAGGTCCACACCCAAGTCCTCACAGGGATTGGCGCATCAGGGGTGCAGCCATTCATGCAAGGTGGTGTGAGACGAAAACACATAATCAGCTCACAATTCATCCTCCAGCTTCATGGCTAATTAAGTGTGTATGTGTGTATGAGCCATCCTGGTCCAGAGAGAATTCCAGAAATAGATCATGCACAGTGAGACTGTTTTTCTCTCTGTTATTCCTCCAAAGGGGTTTTACATGGCTTTTCATCTCCCATCCAAATGAATAATTGCATGTTTGCGTGCCTTAGATGTCTTTAAGCCTTGTTCTCAGAATATATATATATATATATATATATATATATATATATATATATATATATATATATGGATCAGGGGTTAAATAGGCAGACTTCTATGTAATAGTGATGCAGGTCAATTCCATTCGTTTCTGTCTCCACCGTTTTCATTGCTTTTTCTTCATCACCTCATCCTCATTGCCTCCCTCTCCTATCTTTCCTCCTTACCTCTGTTTTCCCTCTGTTCCCCGATGCGCCCTTTTCCTCCCCCTATTCCTCCAACACCCCCTCTCTGTCGTTCTGCTTTTTATAGCCATGTCTTCCCAGGGCTCGGCAGCTACAAAAGCCTTTTCATGTTGCCACTATAATTACAGCCTACACACTTGAACACACACACCCACGGACGCGCTTGCATATAGACACAAACGCAGGAGAGGAGCAACATAGCAGTGTCTTTATGTGTGCATGTGTGTGCGTGCTCTGCCTGTGCTTTTATACACAAAAGGGTGAGCTATTTTTACCTCTCTCCCTCCCTCTCCTCCTCCCCATCACCCCCCATCCTTCTCTGTTGCTGCTGCCAGCCACATTTGCTATGCTGAGCACAGGCAGTATCAGTCGAGCCCCAACATCCCTCCTCTTGCACACTGAACTCACACACCAGAACAGATGAGCTGATGAAGGCTGCTCCCTCGGTATCCCTCATATTTCGAGCATATCTTAGAACACTGCTGTAGCCTAGAATCACTGCAAATTCACAGCTCGCGCACTTTCTCTAGTCATGAATCAGGCAGTTGCTCAGGTGGCGGGAGCTGAGCCGCGGCATGTGCTCGCAGCTCTGCAGATGACTTGAAGTCTGCTCGCACTGGCTTTGGTGTGGCGTTAACTGCCTGATTAGTAGGTTTGTTGCTGAAAGCTTGTCTCAATGTTGCGGACCATATTTGAAGCGGAGTGTGCTCTCTCTCCCACAGAGGGGATCCTGGGAAAGGATCAGCCGCTGGAGGTTCTGAAGACATCGGCACTCAACCACATCCCAACAGGTTGGACACTTTGTGTGTTCTTTTTTATGTTTGTTCATGCATCGTGTGAACCAAAACCTGTGTGTGCGCTTGAACGTGATTTCACTATTAATCGCTTCGTGTGACTTAGCAGCCATTGGGGCTTGAGGGATGTCGTTGTGATAATGTCACTACAATAATTGTTCTCACTTTCAAAATATATGTTTTCATGTAGCAGGACTATGAGAATTGTAATTAATTCAAATTAAATAATTTAAAAGAGTGAATGTTACTCTCCTGTCTGTTATGTTGATGCCGTTATCTCGCAATGGCAATACAGACGCTTCAAATGAAGACACTGTTTGTTAGCTTATTTTCAATTGTTGTCAGATATATGAAGAGTTTGGTCATCGCAAAACATTTTTTTAACACGGAATATTAAGAAAAAATGATCCCGTCTTTAAATCCTCATCTGTTTCGCCTTCTCTTTGCCAAAACACAAGTGCTGGAGTGTATTTACAAAAGCTTAGAAGCAGAGGTGAATTATAATAGAAAGTGCGCGAGTACAGTAATACGAGGCACAGATGGAGATGAGGTAATCTGAAGGAGAAAGGAGTGTGAGGTAATATATACATAATGCATTATCTAATTCCATAATGAGGATTTTTAAAATATTATGTGCCTTTCATTTTTCACTATGGTGTACAATTTGTATTTTCCCCTTAGAGCATAATGAAAATAGTAAAAGTGTGATACATAATTTACTCCAATCGCTGGCCTATGGTTGTTGTTTTTTTTAATTTGACTTAGAGGCAATAAGCAGGTGGATGGACAAGTGGCGAGCACAGCCAGCCTGTTGCTTGGAAAATAAAAAATACATAGCAACTTCATCTTTACTTTGACCCCAAAGTAGCTCTCTCATATCTGTCCATGTGATGCTGTTGGATTTTTTTGAGGTCTGCCTAAGGCCATGCTGATAAAATATTGAAATTAACTGGATTCGCTTCATTAATTATTCTCAAAATCTGTTATCTTGGATACAGAGCTGCATTAGTCCTCCAAGCATCCCTCCACTACATTGTTGCAGGGTGATATCGATACGTATATGCAACATCTAATTTGCACCACAAGCATCATTTTCCTTTGGGATGCAAAGTAGTGGTTGCTGCACCTGCAGGGAGCTTCATGATTCAAAATACTCCAGAGTTTTTCTTTTGTTTTGATTTTGACTTTTGAATTTTTGTGGAGATTTATTTAACTAAACTATCTGAAGTAAGAATAGACCAAGATAGATAGACTTTTTTTGCACTACTACTGAGATTGTTTCTCAGACAGCAATAGTTTCTCTTTCCTTTCTTTATCAGTGTAGTTTGGGCTGCTGGTCAGACCGGACAACCAATTTGAAGGTTCCTCCTTTGGAATGGGAGATTTTCATATTTTTTTGGCATTTGATGGAATCAGAATTTTTTGGTTACAGCAGATTGAATGATTACATGGCTTTTCTGGTGAATTAAATGTATTTCAGCGGTACAACAGACTTGTGCAAATTTTTTGTAATGGTCTTAAATTGTACAATAATGCCTTGAAATTATTGTTTTGACAACAGCCCAAAAACAAAACAGAACCTCACATGACAAAGGAAAAAAATTCCTCATAGGTAATGAGCTGAATGAAAAAAGGGAACTTCAATAAAAAATGGATAGCTTGGAAAAGGTTTGATCTGTCTGCATCAATTTGGTTGATAATGGTGCAACCAGTGCGTGGCTTTGATCCTCGTATAAAGAATATTCCTGTGGAACAGAACGCATTGTTGCTTGTACCGCACCATAGCCCTCTGTCGTCTATTCCTTCACGTCTCATTTGTCTCTTAAGCTGCAACACTGCAGAACGTTGTATGATGTCACTGAGACCATACCAAGTTGGAACATGCTTTTTGGCAGGATGAGACTTGCTGTACCTCAACTCGCGTCTCTCTCACGCCTTCCTCAACCTTTTAAAGCGGCCACAATGCCACCTTCATAGACAATCCATTGTCATTGCAACATAACAGGAAAATCTGTTTTTGTCTCCCAGAGTTTTTACTCAAAGAGTTTGTGCTTGGTTTGAGACCAATTCAGAGCAGCCCAGATGGTTGAGACTAGAAAGTAAATGAGGATGATGCTCACGCATCATACCCCCAGAGACCACCAGTAAGTGGGCCTCAACTATTTTAGCCATCAACAGATAGGTTACTTTTTGCCTTTCATTCACAATTGCTTCTAGATTCAATGTGAATCCCGGTGCAGAATACTGTTTGCTTTTATCTCTTTGCATGTTCTCAATGATGACTTAACCAAGACTGCTTTCGGCAGCTCTACTAGGCTCTGTATGACATCTATTAAGCCTAAAAAGTGTTGAGCTTAGGCAGTAGGACTGTGGGAAGTACGCTCAGTGAACAACTGAGTCTCAAATCAGAGACGCCAGCCCTCTGCATTGTCTGGTATAAATAGATCTGCAATTGGAGCCAGAAGAGTTGTGGAGTGGGCCCGAGGGGTTGTAAACAGATTGTGATTTGTTGCAGGAAGATGGAGGGAAGAAAGGTAGGAGGCAGCAACTGAGCGTAGAAGGACGAAGCGCTGGGCCGCAGGATAGGGCAAAAAGGAGGATGGAGGGTAGTGAGGCGAGGAACCTGCTGAAAAGAAAAATAGTGAAGGAGTAATGATGCATAGACAAAACTGAAGGAATAAAACTTCCAATGAGTGAAATAACCTGTCGCAATATCATAAATGCACAGTGGGCAAAAGAATATTTGAATTATTGTGCAGAGATTCCCTCTGATGCCTAAAATAATTTCCATATCAAACTTGAGGAAAAGGCTCAGTTGTGAAAGGGAGTACATATTGATATGTTTGGTCTTCAGGCATCACATCTGAGTAGAACCTGTAGAGAAAAATGCATTTGGAAGTGGAATTGATCTGAAGTCTTTTTTCTTGTAAAACCTCTGCTATTCCAGGTAATGCCATCAGTTGTGTAACACTCTTTGGAAGCTCCCCAGGTCTCCTGTGAGACGGTACATTTCTCTTTGTTGTTGTGTTCTCAGGGTGCCCCCATAATGTCTTCTATCTGTCACACATCAGTAAACCGTGGGACCCGTCGGATGTCACTGCTTTAACACAAGGATGTGCGGAATGGCAGCCGACTTAATCTGATAGGCTTCTCATTGACCACAAATGTTTTCTCTAAACTACTTGTACTGCTGCCATGTCAGAGTTAGTTTTGTGTTTGTGTGGTTAGCTCTTTAAGAGAGCAGGTTTTTAAATGGTATATTAGGTTTTTAATGAACTTTACAACTCTTTTTTTATCCAGATTTTATTGTGCGTGACCGGTTATAAGTATGGTTGTAAATAATGTTTTCATTTTAAGGCGCCCCTAATAAGTAAAAAGTGTTGTCTTCCTGATTTCCTCGACGATTTGACCTTCGACAAATCAGTTAATTGACTAGTTGTTTTTAGTTTTGTTTACTTTTTGTTTTATTTAATTAGAAATTTCTCTTTCACACACTTAAGGTGATTATAAGTTGGGTTAGGGTTAAGAAAAAACAAGTAATCCTCACATTTGAGAAACTGGAATGCCCCCAAATCTTTTACACTTTGCTTGAAATTATGCAATACATGTTATTCAATTTGAACCAGTTAATATTTTTCCAACAACAAATGAATTAATGTAATTTTCATAGAAAACGAAAGTAAAATTATGTGACATAAGACATTGAATCCATTTACTTTTTGATGATCCGCAAAAACTTAAATACTGATTTCCAGAGAATTTTATTTTTTCTAGTAACAGAAGGTGCCATTTATTTTACAGAATACCACACTATTACTTATCAATGACCTACTCTGCTGTTGCTTCTATGTTCTATCCACACATCTATAAGACTGAAATGCAATAGCCCTGTGTGAAGTTGGACTGTGTTGCTGTTTTTTAAAGAATCCCACGAGACATGCATGAGATTGGCCATGGTGTTGTTTTCATACATTACACCCTGTATTTCATTTAAAAAAACTTCCTTTTCCTTTTTGAGTGTCCGAAGGAGCAAAGTTTACTATTTTATGCAAAAATCATTAATGTGTAAACATCATCTGAAAGATTCTTGAATAAGGAGCTCACTGGTCTACATCTCCTAGTGACCGTAGGTGACGTGAAAGGTAGTTGTGTTGTATTTTTCTTCTGTGAGATTAACAGTTGGTGGTCAGATCAAGTTTTTCTTATAGAATTATCACAATTTAGCTCATCCTTTTTTTTCCTCTTTTTTTTTAAAGTAACATTTTTTTACCAACATTTTTTTTAATTTTGGTTCCAAAACATAATGAAAAAACACCACCCAGTTACATGTATTGAACAAACATGTCCAAACAAGCCAAATCCACCCCCCCCAAAATTATTTGAGTTCTTGGGGATGAAGCTAGTGACTTATACTTTATTTTAATCCATTTTATAAAACACCCCCAAAAAAACCCAATTCTGTTGAATTGATCATCACAGATAAAGTTTTAGCACTTTGAAATTTAAAGTGCATTATAAATTAAATGTATTATTATTATTATTATAAAGTAACATTTAGTAAAAGTAGCTATTACCTACTTGGGGTCTTGGCACAGAACTGATACTTTGAATCCCTTTCTGTCTAACACAAAAATATGACTTCAGACCAGTTCTTATTGGTTTTTTATAGTTCTTATTGTTCTTATTGGTTAACTAACTGATTCACCATTAGCTCAAAAATAAACATGAAACAACAAACTGTTTCAGTTTTAACCCAACATATGTCCAAAAAGCATACAAATAATCAAGTGCTGCTCAGTGCTCATTGTACGTGAAGCGGCTGTTTCTAGTTTGCTTGAAAAGATTTATAATTGTAAACATTTGCTGAAAAGGGCTTTTCTCTAGAAATTTTAATAAGTTTATCCGAACACATATACAACGGTGTAAAAGCAAAATTACAAAAGTGAGATAAATGATCATTACAAATGCACAAGAAAAGATTTCAATAAACCAACAAACAAAATTATAAACCTCCTTGATCGTAAGACATCCATCCAAAATCGCTCACACATATACAATTAAATATTATGTGAATAATGAAACAAAAAAATGTTGAATTAAACTACCGTAACAAAGCAATAATCAACGACCACCAGTTGCTGAATAAAGATCCGTGAATTTGTTATGATCCTCAAGTATTTGAATACCAGGGGAGCCTCCCTGCAGGGAAAGTCCTTACTCTGCTTCACCTGAAACCATTTTGTGGTTTCATTTGTTTGGGAAATGAAGGCAAATTCCATGGCAGGAATTTGAGCACACAGTATAAAAACCGCACGGGAGACAGACAGAGGAAGAGAGAGAGTGGGTTTTATAATTAGAGGGAGGGGGAAGTTAAGGCGACATCAAGCCGAATGGGATGCCTGCAAGTGTGCAGGAGATATTTGATGCATTACAACCAGCAGAGAGGGTTTTTCTTGGCCTTAGAAGCAAGGAAAGCAGGTTGAGCGAGGGAAAGAGCTGAGGGTAAGGAGAGAGAGTAATGCGTGTGTTCTAATGTGTGTGTGTGTGTCAATGTGACGTTGGTTCCTGGAAAAGCAGAGGGCTGCAGAATAAACAGGCTGCATGCCTGAGACTGCTCTGTGATGTCACCACTGGGCAAACGAAGGACAAGGGGAGGAGAGAGAGTGAGGGAGAGGAGTGAGAGAGAGAGGGAAAGACACCCATCAGGTTAAACAGGAGAGTGTATGAATGAAGAGCAAAAAGTGACAGTGGTGGAGAGCAAGAGGAGAAGGAATGGGACTGTTAGCCATTCTCTCTAATAGACTGACAGACTAAGGGAAGAAAAGGAGGAACAGTGGTAAGGAGGAAGAGGACGGAGGGAGGAGGCTGTTGGAGAGAGGAGGAGGCGGAGGAGAGAACTGATGGGTATGTAACACCAACACCGATTCCCACCTCTGTGTCTCTGCATCTTTTGGTATGGTGACAATTTGCAATGCTGGCATGTTAGAGATGTCATATGCGGTGTGTTTGTGTATCTGTGTGCTTCACCATCCATAAAAGCTCGGGGTCAATATCCATATAGGAACATTTTGTTCGGGGTAGAGTCTGCGCACGTTTGCGTGTCAGAGTTACAGATTTACGTTAGCTGATATCGGCGCTTAGACACGTACAGTTTTAAGTCATCATCACTCCTCTTGTAAGCCATCTTTCTTTTCTTTTCTTACATGTGTGACTTAAAATAAAACAAACTGTTTAACCAATCCCTGTTAAAAAAACAGGTTGACATTCTGGTCAATTATCCCAGTTGCTTTTGTACATTGTACTACCGCCCACCAGCACAAGTTAAATGCAAGTTAACCTTGACATGGCCGGCAGCGCATTTTAAATATTTGGGCATCATAATGCTAGAGGGTCTTAAAGAACTATAAAATTGATTAACTAAAAACGTTAAGGTTTCAAAAGTAAGGTGGAACTTGGTTCTTTTCTTAAGTCTTAGTGTAAGTAGTAAATCCATAAAAGACAACCAATCACCAGGATTCCAATATGTCTTTCAGACCATACTGAAATTGGTTCAAACGTTCATAGTTCATAGTTAGCAAAAAAAAGGTTGGATTGGGGTTACTACCTCCTTATTTTGGTTGATCCTGATAAGGGACCGCTATAGTGAAGGCTCATATGCATTGTTGGACTGTTTTAAGTTTTTTGTCAGATACGCTACAATTTGGAGTTCCTTCTTCCACATATTGTATAAGGTATGGAAGGGCGATTAATTATAAAAAGATCAGGAGCTTGATTCAGATGTATATATAATCCTATTTCTGAAGCACGGTGATTCTCTTCTCTTGTTTTAATTCATTACTTGAGCTGCAGCAAAACATGCTAGCTTAGGCGCAGCGTGAGTTACTTCATGCGTGGTCTGGGCCACTAAAACCACGGCCTGGTATTTTGAAATTTTTGCTTTGGGGGGTTCTGGTAGCTGCAAAGGGCCAAAACTAGCTGTAGCCTGCCTAACATAATTGCCAAGCTAAAAGCTAAGTTAGCAAGTTAGCAACTAGGAGGTCTTCTGAGTAGTTGGGGAGCTAACATCAAGTAGCACAAACAGAAACAGGAGTGGTAGTCTATCTTATTACTCCTAAACTCAATCTTTGTTTCTTCTTTATTTCTCTGTTGATTCACGGCAGTTTCTAATCTCTTTCACTTGTAACAACGGGGAGGATGTATACACTGGAGTGTAGATACCAGGCCAAAGCAAGGCCAGTCTCGTTAGACTCCGACGAGCCGGCCAGGTTTGGTTGTAAAAAAACGTAAGGCCAACCTGGCTGGGGACTGGCTGGATCAATTGTCTCTCAGACCTGGGCCGGGTTTGGACAAATATTAGAAAATGCATGGTGGTTCATGTCGGGGTGTGTCACGTCAGGTATTGCTGATGTCAGATTCGGTCATAACAACCAATTTAACATGATGCTTTTAAGATATCGTAGTAAAAAAAAAACAGTTTAACAGTAAAATAAAAAGTAATGATTCTACAGCCTGTGTGTCTGTAATGGCCTATGTAACTTTTTAGTATGAGATGCTGTTTCCTGTGAAGGACTTAACCCCTTTTTGTGCCAGCACACATCTACCTGTGTTCCACACATTCAGCGCTTGCCGCTTTTTAATTTTGTCATTTACATAACGAAGTGCAATATATTGTAAACTGAACGGTACGATCGTAGAGAGAATCGCAATTTCAAAACCAGCGATTCTCAATTTAGCCCATAAGGCCTATTAAATCCTAAATCCCCCTCAACCTTATTTATTAGAGCAAACTAAGAGGAAGAAATATAATCAGATCAGGGGAACAATAGTAAACAAATCATAACCATGTTTTCTGAGTTTCCCTGTTATAAAGGAACTTAGGAGAGGGATACAAAATACTTTATTAAATACTTTCAGATGGCCTGTGCTCCAGGAGAGAAAAACCTTAATTATTTGAAGCAAGAATGGCTGAAAGCAGACAAATATTTATCAAATATATTACTCAAGGAAAGCAGAAAAGAAAGAATTTAGCCAAAACTGAAGCCATCACAGTATGTAGTTGAATATAAGGTAGTAAAGGTCAGAACCTCAGAAGGACCCTTTATGTCTATGGGGGATTTCTAGTCAAACAATTCCAAACTTGAGGACATGTTAAGTATTTTAAAAACATGTACAATTTTAAGGTTTTGGGCTTGTTTGAGGTTCTTTTTCTTGGACGGAAGTGAATAATTGGAGTGAAAGAAAGGATCTTCTGACTGCCATCATCTGACTGGGACATGTCAACCGCATGTCCTGCGGATTGAAACAAATAGACCAATTTTCGCTTTGAAGGCATTGTCAGCAGATTACAAGACTATGCTGACTACTAACTCGTAGGTTGTTCTCATAACTCCCCGAAAAATGATGGCCGTCCTTAACGATCCCTCACATATTGTCGCTCGGCTCTCCATTGTGAGTAGCCATTGACAATAGTCATTGGGGTATGTTTCAACAGCTACGTGAAAATACAAAAGAAGAAGTTTTTAATGGCACCATATTGTGTTAATGTCAAGTGATGTTTGTTTGGATGCACAATTACAGTTTTTCCAGATTGGACAATGATTTTCTGGAAGAATGGAACTCCAAGTTTACTTCTGCAAGGCATTTAAATAATCTTCTATGAAGGGTTTGGATCTCAGATGATGATTAAAACTGAAAGGAGAGCAATTAGGGTCTGCAATATTGCCAAAAACGCATATCCCGATATTTTCTTGGATTTTATCAATTACATTTATTTGATTATATTCAGAATTCCTTCTTATATTTACAAAAATTCTTATCTCGTGTTAGCTCACTCTTTTGGAAAAGATTTTATAGTAATGAACTCAAGAGGGTTTTGAAACCATCTCCCGGCCATCTGAGTTGGTATCACGTCCTTTGCGATGTTTATTCATTGTGTGTTGCCATCGGTTGTTCTTCCTGTCATGTCCTGATGCCACTTTTAGTCATCTAAGTATGGAAACGTACAATGAGTACTTGCCAATACTGATACGAATATGAAATAAGGTAAAATAATGTTTTATTTTCAACACATGTTGTTGAAGTTAATTAATATTATGTTAACAATAGTGGTAGTACCATTGAAACTTATACCAGTACAGGTGCCTACTTTCCACCTTCTTACCATGTTACGTTTTTTGAGTGTGGTTTTTTGCTGATGCCTTTGGTTTGGCTTTTCCTGCATAGCTGATTCTGAAGCTTTTAATATTCTGAGTGTTGGTTTGTTCGGAGATGGCGAAACAATTTTTCTCATCACGCAGTTTAATGGCAGCCGATAATCTACAAAGTTTCCAGATGATAGTCTTTTGAGAAACATCTGCAATGCAAACCACCACCATGCACTTAAGGATAATTCAGCTATTACAACTAAGTGTTGCGACGTAGATGGCTAGGCTGGTGGTGTGTCAGAAATGTTTCCTGATGTTCTTTATTCACTTATTTTTCAGTCGTAAAAGACTGAAAAATAAGTGACGATGTGTGTCTACAATGGACTCTCAACACATGCACAGCAGTCTGTCCTAGTAGTCTATTAGCACATTTTATAATAACAAACTTCTAGCAAGAGAGAGATGTGCATAATATATTGTTGGTCATAAAACTATTGTATTAGTTTGTAATAGGTTGGTAGCCCCCAATCACTGGGCCGAAAAGCATTTTACTGCCATAACATTATAACCTATGACAAGTTAAGTCAGAAAAGTATTTTTTATCTAGTTACTATGGCAAATATCAGTGGGCGGGTTAGGTTTGCTAATATGTGAAAATTGTCTCCTGAAGTTGAAATTTTGGAACTATGAAACAGCATGGAGACATTGGGAGCATTGGAGACACACCTAGTGAGTATACAGGTGTGTAAAAGCACACAGAGATGGGACATCTATGGAATTTCATTGACAGAAATTGAGCAATGTTGTTATTGTGTGTGTGCACTTAGGGAGAACAAAATAGATTTTCGTTTGAAAGTGAAGTAATTTTTTTATAAACTGTTTTTGCTTCAACAATTACAATTTATGTGCTTGGTAAAAGTATTTGTAGGCACAAAGTGTACAGAGTAATCCATACAGTTTGGTCAAAATAAGATACTGTGGGGTAAGAATGAGGCAGAAATATAACACCACAAAAAAAAAACTATCAAACACATACTGTAGATATCTTCAACTTAAACAAGGGGGAAAAGATTTTGATGGCTTGGTCATTTGGACACAAAGGGTCATGGACGCCCACCTCTTTGTTGCAAAGTTTATGTTGGTTCTGATGGAACAATGTCAGTACACAGACATGATAGAACAGGGGGACTTATACATATTATGCAAGTTGTATAATGACATGGCTGACATATGTCAATTATGATTAGCACCCCGCTCCCCATTTGCTTGACTGTAAGATTACTAACAATATTAAACCGGTCCGGGGGTAAAAAACATTGGGTGGGACTGGGGACCACTGTCATAGAGAGCCCGAGTTGCTACAACATGAGTCAAGTATATGCTAATTTTAAAGAAAGTTTTTTTTAAAGTTTTGACATTTTATATGGAGTGCAATCGCACATCCTAAAAATAAACATAAGAACATGCTTCGAACTGGTGCAGACCCTCTGGATAATGCTACAACTATCTGTGCATTTGCATTATATGTGGCTCAGAAACATAGCTGTTACGTTGAGCATTGATGGCGTGTTTACCTCTTTATTGACCCTAAGTTCCATGCAAGTATCTCAGGCTTCCAACATTCTTTCTCTAAACATGTAGGTAAATAATCAGCCGATCGACTACTATTTATCCAGATTTAATAGGGAGGAAGCTGCATGGTTGGAAGGCTTCCTGTGCAGTGATTTGTAGGTGGCTGAACCGGCTCGAGGTCTGCACCTTACAGGGTGAATGCAATCTTTGTCAGATATTTAAGGGCGTAATTTCTAACGGCATAATTAGTCATAGCTATATCTGTGTGTCCACACTTTTTCTTGCCGAAGAGGCATCTGTTTTTTTTTTTATGTCATAGATTTCTTTATTGTAATGTGAAGCTTGATGATTCCCGAATGAAGATCCTGTTATCTTTTCTATCACATGGAGGTCAGAGGTCACGGTGAGCTTTTTAACACTCCTCCTCTTCCAGCTCCTTTGTTATGCTTTTACAGTGGCTCATGGCCACCAATGTATGGAGTACAGATTGATTGCTTTGGACAGATAATACAGATTTAGAGGTTTGGTTTGAGATTGCAGGTCAAGTAACAATACATATTCATCAATTACAGGCATCTATCATGTCGCACATGGCTATTAAGCTTTGATTATTACCAGCTAATATATTTTTATTACCATAATTGTCTTTGTAACACTTTCACAAAGCTTCTACATAAGCTGTTTGATGCAAGAGGATTAATGCTACAGCCAGGTAGTTCTACAGTTCGGTGCCAACAGGTATCTTTATAACGCTCAGCTGTGCAACCCTGAGCATGCGGCTGAATTTCATAACATTTTGAAGAGGTTGGATCTAAATTCATTCAGCTACACAGTGTTTCTTCTTGCAGGTGTACTAACTATGCAAACACCAAGATGCCTTCCAAATCAGTCTAAACTAACTGTTAAATGGAAAGACTGCATTCACAAATGGTTTTGATGATTGTTATTTTGTTCCAACTTTCTGTCTGTCTTTCCTCATCCTTACAGTGGACATCAACTCAGCGCTGCCCCTGCGTCTCCCTCCAGCTGCCATCCCCATGGACCTGCGTGTAGACCATCACCAGCAACAGCAGCAGCAGTTGTCCTCACTTTCTCCGCCCTGTCAGCTGTCATCTGGCCCGAGCTCTCTGGGAGGGAAAGGCCAGGCCGGCGGGGGCGGTGTGGTGGCGGCTTCGGTGTGCGATCAGCAGCTGCAGCAGGAACTGCTGACCCTGAAGCAGAAGCAGCAGATCCAGCGGCAGATCCTCATCGCTGAGTTCCAGCGGCAGCATGATCAGCTGTCCCGCCAGCATGAGGTCCAGCTGCAGGAACACATTAAGGTATATCATGAAAATCTCTGTAGGGTCATTTGAACACTTTTTACATCTTATTTTTCTTCTTCTTCTCTAGGGATGTTTAGAGCCAAGTATTTGCTTTATTTGTTTGTTAGTGTGCTAATTCAAATGATTACTGATTATTACATGTATTATTTACCATTCCAAAAAACTGGATGGATTAATAACGATAATGAATTATTTACTTGACATCATATAATAAGTAACACATGCTCCTTTTTATGGATTTTATTTTTATGTAAATATTAAGTAGAATGGTTTCATCAGGGCGAAGACCTTTTCCAAGGCTTAACAATCCTACACATGTCCCAGATGAACCAGACCTGGATCTACGTGAAATAATCCAATAAATAACACTAATCTGAATACATTTTTAAAATATAGGTGACAACTCTTAATGGAATTCATAGAGTCAATGTATTTGTACATTTACTTTATACTTACTTTATACATTACAGCTGCACCATTTCAACACATTTAAACAGATATAATTAAGATATAAAATAAAAATAAGAACTATTAAAAACAGAAAATAATGTTTATCAAAAAAATTATGTAACAAAGAATGTAATTCTTTATTTTTTAAATAACTTTACGCCCCTTATTTAATCAAAATTTCTAAGACAATGCTTAGTAGTCTCTCTCTCTAAGGCTGTATACCAAAGAATCCAGTGTAGAGTCGGGCTTGACTTTCTGTGAAGGTTGGTGCCGTAACTATTGCAATGGGGTTGGATACAGCAAACCGATCCTATGGCTTCATTAGCATGTAAACAGTGTGTAAAATGACTCAGCTATGAGAGAGTACAATGTGACAATGTTTTGCACGACAGATCTGAATGGGTCAGAGTACATGCTAACCAAGTAATCCATGCATCATTCTTTTCCTGGCTTTCAAACGAGCAAAACCAAACAAATTAACCTCACACAACAATTTCTATCTGTCATCATCTCTTTCGATGATTCTTCTTAAATCGTCTTATTATTTGCATCTGAAAATAAATGGAACTTAACTTGACCCTTTAGCTACATCAGACAGTTGACACAAATGTTTGAATTGTAAATATGATTAAATCCAGACATAAAACAGATTTTTGTCATGATTCAGGACCAAATGTTGATTTAATATACCTATACTCTGTTTTCAATGGTTTCAAATGTGCTATATTGATGTTTATCTGATTTCCTTTAATAATGTCCCTTATAATAATGATAAAAACTATAAGACAGACATTTATATATTATTTAAATTTCAAATTTATCAATATTTCATCATTTATTAATAATGGATTATAAAACCCCACAGTGTTTCGTGTCATTGGAGAATAATTATTTTACCCTTCAATGTTGAATGTATTGCAGAAAATGACCTGAAACATATGTCATTTCTCAGAGGTATCTTTGTGTCTTGCTGCCCTTAGGGTTAAGAGACCGGTTGAACCATTTTATTACATACACGTATAACAGCTTGGACACAGGAGGACATTTAATTGAATGAATAATCTGTGAACCGATGTTATCCCTTTATAGATTTTTTTTTAATTTGTTTATTTATATATTTTAGAATAATTTGTTATAAATCAATCTGAATGTTAGGCCCAGCTATTGAAGGTTAATGCATGTCTATAACTTTTGTTTGAATTTTTTTTTTCCCATTTCCCCCCAAATTTCAGTTGAAAGATCCCTTTTTCCATGATTTGGTATTGCAGTGAGTCGTACTGAAATATTCTGTACCATATTGCTATATATTGTGAAATTCCCAATTTACCAACACATGATCTCCAGGGCAAACCGAATTAATTGAGTGTATATTATGAAGTTTTCTGAAGGTGCTAGTTTACTGAAACGCAAAAAAATGCGTAATCACTGTCGTGTTAAACCAGTACACCAATTTTTTTTATCATTTATCATTAACGGCTCCTCAAAGATTAAAAGTTTTCGTTCAATTAATTCTCAATGAAATGTTAGCGTCATGAATCGTTTAGATCTGCAATGTAAATAAACAAATACAATTAAAACTGCAGCCAAAAGTCTGACTAGACTTCTGTTTCATTTCATTTAGAAATTCTGGCCAGCTTGAATAGTAAACCTATTTTTAGCAACAAAACAAAAGAAAACAGAGTAAGTTCTTCATTTAGTCTGCCACAGTGTTCTGCATTAACAAGCTAAACGCACCAGCAAACTGCCAGCTCTCTTTGCTCCGAGTAAACAAGAGCAGAAAACAAGGAGGCACTTTAGCTTGGGTTACTCCAACTTCAGGGCCAGACAACATTAAAAGGATGGCCTGAGATGCAGAAAATGTGCGAAAGATGGGATTTAGTTCTCTTGGTGTGTTACATAACTAAACTTTACGCACCAGTCCTTCAAATATCCGTATGTTCCGAAGGAACAGGAGTAAGTATAGAGAGCTTATGTTTATCTTCCATGTAAATGAAAGAATTGCACTGGATTGCTTCTTATCTGAAGCTGTTTGTGATGTATTACAAGGTGGGTTTTCACGGACAGCTTAATTCCGATTAGATTCGGAAAAGGCGTCTACTCGGAAAGAAAATACTGCATGTAAACACTACTTTCCGAATGGAAAGAACCTTTCCGAATTATATTTCATTCCTTTGCAAGGAGGTAGTCAAAATCCTTTCGGAAAGCCATTGCGATAGCCAGTCGCTGCATGTAAACGCTGTATCGGAAAGCTTTCTGTTTGAGTTGTGTCTGCGCATGCCCAGTGTCGTGACATAACGCTTTGTTAAGTTTTTTCAGCGCCGCATTGTAAATACAGCGACTTCAAAAACAGTACCGGTCTATATCAGAGAGGGATTTATTCAATGCAGCTTTGAAATATTTTAACATATGGCGGTTAGATGGGGGAAAAGTCACTTCCGCGCATGCCCTCTTTGTCATATTCTTCATATGGGCGCTTGTTGGCAGTCGGCGCCCAACTCACCGAAGCATGTTACCACTCTATGAACGGGAGTTTGGATTGTCTGCACATGTCTGAAAGCGTTTCCGATTAGTTGAGTTGATGTATGTAAACACCGGGTCGGAAAAGATCACAAGTCACGTAAACAGTCATTGTTCTTCCCCTGTCTTAACACCTTCCACCCAGTCTTCTTTTGCTTGTTTTGGTATTTGTATCTTTATTCCTTTCTTTTCCTAGCTCCTATTCTTTTTTTCCCTCTCTTATTGACTTTCATCTTATCTTGTTCTTACTTTATCATGTCGTGTCACTCTTGCTTTTCTGTCACGTTTTCTTCATTCCCTTCATCATACCATCGTCTCTCTTCCCTATTGTCCACATTGTCTCTTTTCATCATACTTTATTCTTTCCATTCACCCTTTCTTATCATTTCATTTCTTGTTCCTACCTCTCTTCTTTCGTCAATGTTTTTGAAGTCCATTTTCTTTTTGTTCTTACTGCACTACACTGTTTTGTCCTTCCAGTCTCCCTTTCGTTTTGGTATCATCAAGTATATTAGCACCTGTACAGACAATCTTTAATGTAATGGCTTTTTGTAGCTGATTCATGTTTTATGGATTTCATGAACTAGTATCTACTATGGGAGTCCCTCAAACCAAGGCTATTCGAGGTAGGACTTTATTAAGACTCACTATTCTATATAATCGTATAAACTTTTAAAAGGTGCAATGTGAAGTCATTGTGGTTTGTCTTCTGAGACAGTATTCGAGGTAGTAACGGTTCTCAAATAGTCTGTATAAATTGGACAGGTTTCCACCAGTTATTATTTGCATCACATATAATCAGGAGTTTTAAAAGCACTTAGTAGAGTTTAGCTTCTAACTCTAGGAGAGGGGAATCAACTGAATATTTCAGCAAATTGGGGAGAGGGCGTAAGGTCGGTGGGCTCCTTAAGGCTCATTTCCCCCTACATCCGGAATGCATCTGTCAAAGCCCACACAAATCATTGCAGCCCTAACATTGGCATCAATAGATCCATGAGATTGCTGTGAAGAGTAGAAGTTTCAACACTAACCATAAAACAAAATAAAAGAACGGAGGCTACGATGTATTCAGCTGTGGTCTTTATTTTCTTCCAAAAAGAAATGTATCTGTTTTGTCTTGCTTGAATTATGGCTACCGTTCTCCATTTCATCCGTATCCATACACTTTTCGGAAAATGTGCACGAATGCGAACAAAAAGACGGAGGGCTCCATCTATATCTAAAATTATATTCATGTTACTTAATTGTTTAAAAAGTGCCAATGCACATATGTGTCAAACAAGACAGAGATGCTGCTCACATCCCCTTTGCTTGAGAAACACTGACAAACTATCCAAAATCAGACACCGGCCTGGAGAGAAGCGTATTTTTTGGGTTACTATTAGTCAATTTTTGTGTAAAGTGCTAGGATTAAGCTGTTTGTGACGTTGAGGGTGACTGATCTGTCTGAAGGGCCATTTGCCCTGTGGTGGGGCTGCAGGACCACTCAGGTGGATGCTAGTGACGCACAGCCTAAGCAGGGAGGCCTGGCCTCAATCGGATCCATTCACAGACCCTGAGTACACACACAAACACACACAAGCGTGCAGGCATTAAAATATACATATCCTCTCAAATTTCAGTAAATACTGTCAGACTCATACCAAGTTTTGTCCACATTTGGGGCTTGCACATTAACGACCGGGAACGCTCATAAAGTGAGCGCTATCCTGAAGCTCTTCACAGTGTTGGTCAAAAAGGGAAAGTGTGTGTGCACATCTCTGGTCTGTTGAGCCACAGGGGTTTGGGATGTGTGTGTTTATGTGTGCATGTGGGTGGGGAGGTTACTTTGAGCCTTCCCACCCACTCAATCCCATATCCCCAATGTTGATTGAAAGGCAAAAAAAAAGTATAGAGGCTCCAGGCAGTAAGAGAGCCAGGGAGCCGGTGCTCTTTTCTATGCCAAGCCTCACCTCCGTCTCACCTTCACTTGCTAATTTATTCACAGACTTCTCTCAAACATTTGACTTGCCCTCATGGTAAACAGAAAAGCATGTCCCTATTGCAGGGTGTCTATTTAAGATGTTTTAAAAAGCCATAACAAGTTGATTATATGCAGTTACAGTAAACTGATCAAATATTGCTGTTGGGTGTGGGAAGACAAGGGGGAAGAGGAGGCAGTGTTGATTCCTTGGCATGTCCCAGAGTGGTGATTATGGAGCTGGCAGAGTTGAAGTACAGACAGCAGCTCTTTATTGTGTATTACAGGGACATTAAAGAGTAATCTGGACACTTGCTTTGTTGCCTGTAGTAGAAGTCATGGTTACAAGGAAGGTTAAAGCAGTTTTCATTGTGTATTCCTAGCATTTAATTGATGCTCCTTTCCGCAGCTACTGACTTTGAGTTCTTGGTCTTATTCAAGGCCACTTCAGGTGTTTGTGAGCAAAGGGGTTGCAGTCATGCTTTCTCTTTCCACATGTGAGCCTGAGCCTGAATTTCTGTGTCAATAGCTGAGAGCATGAATCTTAACTATACATTTATTTTTATAATATTTTTTTTGGACCTCACAGGCCTTTGATGATAGGGCAGCTCAAGAATTGTACCAATGTACCCATGCAAATATGGGTCATGGAACTGGATGGTGATTTCTGTGTCACTGACATGATTCTGGTGTTTGTTCCTACAGCAGCAGCAAGAGCTTCTGGCATTGAAGCATCAACAGGAGCTTCTGGAGCACCAGAGGAAGATAGAGAACCACCGTCTGGAGCAGGAGCTTGAGAAACAGCAGAGAGAGCAGAAGCTGCAGCTGCTGAAGAACAAGGAGAGGGGACAAGAGAGTAAGTTATAGATGCAAAACTTACATAAGACGCTGTTAGTTGATTTGGACAAGTTGCAGTTCCAACCGACTGCAAGTTTTTCAGTGTTTACAAAAAGCAGAAAACTAATTTCTAGTTTTAAATCGAATATGAAAGTATTTAGAAGGATAGATGGATTTTTTATATAAAAAAAACGTGTTCATCAATTCACTGCAAATAAAAGACACAAAGGATCCTCTTGAATAGCTCAAACAAAAGCTGTAAATGAATAATAGACATCCAAAACATTGAAAAAAGTCAAATAAAGATATATGAAACTGTGATATTATTGGAGGTGCATTGTTTCCTCTTGTGGCAGTCTGTGACATTTATGAATCCACATTCGTTTGGGTAAACAAGATTACCCTGCCCAGGTACTTACGTTAAAAGGGATAACTGTCAATGATCAGATGTCAGACTCAGTTTATCCTCCAGTTTTTGGAAATAAACACTTAATCACAGAAAAAATGTCTCCCGTTTTGACGGTCAGTCTATTTGGTGGTGCCAGAACTGCGCAACAACTCGTCATCCAAACACACTCCAAGGTTAAAAGGACCGTTGAGATCAGTATTAACAGTATGTGTTTCTGTGCATCTGTGTGTGTTTTTGTTTGCCTGTGTTTCCATTTTACTTGGAGAACTGGTGTATTTACCGTGGTAAACGAGCTGTATTAGCCGGTGGCCTTGATGGGGCCTAAGCCAAGTTGTTACTGCTGCCTGCTGGATGTCTCTCAACAGTTCATTGAAAGCAAGTGGACAGGAGTCCTTGAGAGCAGTTTACACTCTATATGGAAAGTGGTTACAGGTTGAGACAGCATCCGTGTGTGTCGAGTGTGTGAGAGAGAAGGATTGCTCAGTGCGTTTGCACTCACATGTGCCTGTGTGAATGAGGTTCGTGTCCAATTTTCTCAGCGTGTTGTGTTATTCTATTTATTTTGTCGCCCCAATTCCTGTTTCAGAAATCCAGCTCTACTGGTTTTGAACAAACTCCTCCAAGGCTATGTCAAGAGAAATCATTATCAATTAATCTCCTGGCAGTTTTCCTAATGTTTTTTTTATATTGTAAAATAATGGACGTTATTATAAAACATAAGACAATCAAAGAATTCAAAATCCTTGTATTGTCCAACCATCTATAATAATAATAATAATAATATTAATGATAATAATGACAGTCAAAAACAGAGCTCCTAATTCTCAAAATTTGAAACAAACCCAAAGAAAGTGAAGTTAATTTGAGAAAAGAACTTTGTAATGATCAGAACAGTTGCAAGTTGCAAGTTGCAAGTTGATTTCGACCTGGAATCTATTAATCAATTAATCATATAAGCTATAAAGAGATACTTTAATTTGTTGCTGCACATACTAAGATAGGAAGATTTAGAATAATCTCTTAACTGATAGTTTTTTTCTTATTTTAGAATAACTTTTCTTCAGATTATTTTTCTCAAACTGTAAAATGGCCTTAAATTAGTCGGAATTAGGAGAACTGGTGAAATAGTGGGGGGGTCTCAAATAATGAACATGACAAAATACCAGTTAAAATCCAGATTGGGATTTTAATCGGATGACCTATCTCCTTAATTTCTTCTTCATCTTGAAACAATAGGTGCGGTGGCCAGTACTGAGGTGAAGATGCGCCTCCAGGAGTTTGTCCTGAACAAGAAGAAGGCATTGGCCCAACGGAGTCTTAACCAAGGTGGCCCTCCCAATGACGCTCCATATTGGTACCGGTGAGGAACAGTTATATATACTCAAATATGCAGGGAACAAAATAAGATGTATTGAGACATTTAGATTAAACTCTGTTAACTAGGCTTGAAGTTTGCATTATATTTGATGTAGAGCAATTAATCAGCTGACTGATGGATCAGCTGACTGATGGATCAGCTGGCTGTGGATCAGCTGGCTGATGGATCAGCTGGCTGATGGATCAGTGCCTTGAAGCGGATCTTGCTATCATTGACCAGCAGAGCAGTCACTTCATGGCACAGTTGTGTCTATGATAAATCACTATTTCGCAAGTCTGTTTGAGAGCTCGGAAACAATTTAAATGTCTTTACATCTCATTTCTTTACAGTGTGTGCAGTAAAATATAGCTGAGGCTAATTGTTGTAAGTTTGGATGGTAATTCTCTCTCTGACAGTAGATGATTCATGTATTGAATTGTGTCACAGGGCATCCTCACCTGCCACACTGCATGAGCCTGAGTGAGAAATGGATTGAGCGGGGTTATAAAACAAAGATGAGAATTCACATGCACACTCACACACATCCACGTGACTGCAGATTACTGGAAACTGTTGATAGGGGCTCTTACAGCGAAGGCTCGACCTTGAATATTTATTTTAGCATCTCTAGAGTCTGTTATGGGTGTGTATATTCTCTGATTCCTCTTTGTTCACTCGCCCATCACACGTTCTCATTCTGTTGGAGATTAACGGCGTACATTTGGATTGATTGAATTTATGGATAAGCCAACCTCCTTTATATGCAAATAGACATGTCAGTCAGATCTGTTAGGATACCACAATTAGTAATGCATCAACTACTTTTGGAGTTTTTAAATGAAAAAGAAAAGTTTTAAGATGATTTGCATTGTCAGCAAAATGGCCTTAAAGGTACCAAGTACCTACAAAGAAGTTAAAACCTCTAAAACTTTCGGGTTATATACTAAACACATTTCTGTCTGTGAGCTTACATTCACATTCAAACCACATTATTCATTTCTGATTTTAACTCTTATCAGATTTTATAATCTTGAATGCTCACATTCATAATTTGTATATTTCGAATGTGATCATATCTGCCCTCTGAAATCTCCCTCATGTGCATAGTATAGACATAGTGACCCATTTTACATCAGTAATTTGCATCAACTATTATTATTATTATTTTGTCAGACGTATCGGTTCAGCACTTTCGTGAACCCATTCGGTTTTTTAAATGTTCTGTAAAAATAAACTTTGACTTGACTTGACTCAACAACAAACACTTCATATTTTTAATTCAACTATCAATATATTTAAACCGAAATGGACAAGATTGAATATATGCAGGACATTTTGCTCTGTAGGACTGCAAACATGGGATCTGACTACAAGCAGCTGATGATCTGCATGTGTGTTGTCATCTGTCCTCGTGGTAATTTGGTTTTCCCTCTATGCTGGTTTGAGCAATGAGGACAGTTCATATGTATATGCAAAAATACACACGATATCCAATCTTAGCATTTACATTCACGTCGCACGGCCACAGATCTGATATGCATATGATCTACAATTTCATATGAGAACGACTCAGATCTGTTTGGAAGAAAATCTGATTTGTGTCACTTTAAGGCGTTAATAGAGCATGGTATTGTGAACATGGCCTAATTGAATTGGATTTTCTGAGTCCCACAACATAAAGCAAAAAAAGTTGAGGTACTAATTCCTGAAACCAGAAGATTAGAATTGAGCAAGTGGCTGGGGTAAAACCCTGCAAGGCTGACTTACTTCACAAACTATTTGACAAGATAGAAGTTTGTGGAAGCAATTCTGAAATAAAATGATTTTATAACAAGAGAGTTTTTTAACTCATCATTGCATCGTGTTTTGGAAGCCATATATATGCTTTGAATGAAAAACGGTAAACAACTCTTAAATCAGTGTTGTGTAATACTTAAAGTAAATGTACCTATTTGTTGTCCCTCAGTAATAGACCCCAAAACTAAAACATACCAAAATGAAAATGTCACATAACATTTGTGTGACTAAATGAAGAAAATTCAACAGCTCAAAGAGCTACAAAAACTTTTTTTTTCTGTATTTCATTTATTTTTCTCCATAGTAGAAAGTTTCTCCACACATGAACTCATCGTGCCCCATCAATTTTGGAAGAGCGGAATGCGTAAATCCACTTCCGTCAGGAACACACATTTGGTCTGAAGCCAGCTCGGCTTAGCTTTGCCTACAAACACCCCCTTATTCTGGAGCAGTGAACAGATGGCAGCACATGTCTGTGAGGCTTTCCAAGGGATTTGCATGATGGGTTAATCATACGAATCTTTGACAGCCATCAAGATAGTGACTGTTCAGATTTATTTGGTCCCTTTATATACAGTACACAGAGGCCTGAGCATCTGGCCTCATTCGGCATGATCTGGATCTTAAATGGTGCCCTTAACATTGTGCTTTTTTTCCATAGCAAAACCCAGCACAGCTCTCTGGACCAGAGCTCGCCTCCACAGACTGGTGTGTCCACCTTCAACCAACCTGTGCTAGGTGTCTACAACCCTCGGGATGACTTCCCACTGCGAAAGACCGGTACATAACTCCCACTTGCTTACACACTAAGTTTGGCAGTGTAGAACCTACGCAAACCTCTGTTTAGAGGGGATTACACATCACACACACACGTAGTTTCCCTTGTGATGCCCCATAGCTGCTATGCAGAGTCATGTCTTTCATAATTTAGATGGCATCAGCTTTACACCATTAATCACCTCCATATAAGGCTGTCAAGGTCTACAAGCATCCTGTAAAAGTATTACAGAGAAAGTACAAGCGTGGGTGGTTTGAGAGTTGAAAAGAATGAAAGTTAAATAGAGTGGGAGTGGTTTTTACCAGTGTAGGATCCCCTTCTGGGGATTAATAAAGCTTTTCTATTCTATTCTATTCTATTCTATTAAAACTAATACTTAGTCTAGTTTGAGGCTATAAGTGATAGCATTGCCTGGAGCAAATGAAACATAAGCTCCCAGATTTGTTTTGTTCCTATATTAATAATTAGTTATACTTTTCATTAATTGATCACTTTCAGCTTGTAGAAAATACATTAAGTAAGATAATTACATCAATGAATTTCAACATTAATGCAAATCGGTGTTTCATTAGTTTTACCTTCACTTTTTCTCTTGTCTTCCTCTGGTAAGTACTAGAGATGCCTCGATTGAAATTATCTTGGCCGATCACTGATCACTGATTTTAAAAAGTCTGACCAGCCAATACCGTACCGGTCAATTCAGATTTTTATCTTTTAGAGTTTAACGATCATATTGAGTAATGTAGTCCAAGTGCTCTTATTTTGAAGGATTGCAGTGGAAGTAACAAGGCTGGATAGCATTGTGTTATGTGTATTTATTCTGACCTGTTCAAATTAATGTACCTCAACAGTATTTTTTGTCCTTACTTTTTTCGTCCTTTCTGTTATAAATTGCGAGCTTTGTGTTTTTTGGTTTACTTGGGAGATGTTTGGAGCCGTGGTATCTCATCCTTCGTGTGTGTAAACGGTTCATTCATACTACCAGCAGGTAACTGGCTGCCAGTGTCCCGGCTTGTCCGATTTCATCAAAATTGGCCTCCCGACGCTGATCGATCGATGCACCTTTATTATGTACTTTAGATTGTGTTTACGTAAAGCTTGTTAAAAAAGTGCACTAGAAGCACTGCTGCTTCAAGCAGTAACTACTCCGACCACCACTATAATCACTGACAGGTTAAGTCAGAGTCATTTTGATTATCTTGATACAATAGCACAAACAATGGTAGGATATATTAGAGAGCAAGTCAACATTTCATTCTTGAAGTTGATGTGTTGGAAAAAACAATAATGGACAAGTGCTGCTCTAAGCAACTTTGACCATGGCAAAAATTGGGATGGCTTGGTAACTGGGTCAGAGCATCTCCACAACTGCAGGACTTATTTAGTGTGCTTTCTCTGCACATACTGGACAACTGTTGAACTGACAATGGCATCATGGGCACCCAAGGCTGATTGCTTGGGGAGCGAATGATAGCTCATGGTGTCCGATCCCACATAATAGCAATTGTAGCAGAAATTCATGAAAAATCAAGGTCGAAAGGTGTCAGAACAGAAAACACATCACAGATCCTCACAATATGCATGTAGTTTTGATGTTAAGGATGATTGGTGTATACTCCTGCAAGGAGCAGTATGTTCTCTTTTGAGTGGGTGTCAATGCACCACTGGGGAAAAATAATCTTTTTGTGGCTACAGTCTAGTGTCTTGAGTAGAGAAGCCTTTACAGAGTAAAAACCAGCTGTTCGCTGTGTAGTTTTGTCAGGTGTGTGTATATGTATAACTTTGAGTGTGTGCAGAGTTCGAATGGTGTGTGCGGTGGTGTAGCTGTGATGCGGCGGTCGCCTTACAGTGCAATTATTCACTTAGTGTAGCGGCAGGCGGCTGCAGCCCATCCCTGTTGGGTCGGAGCCTTTGGGCTGCTGACTACGACAGCAGATAGACCACAGTTGACACTGGCCCACATGGCCACATTCCTCCCCCGGAGAGGAGAAGGTCAAGAAGAACTGAGGAAAAACAGTTTTAGGGGATGGAGAGATGTGGGGTGGGGAAGATATGTTTGGAGAAGCTTTTGGTGTCATCACTCACCATTTTAAAGACCTCAAAACACTGTTTTCTTGTCATGAAAAACATTGTAGGTAGATGATGGAGCGAGTGTTGATTTATTTTTATAAAAACAGAGCAAAGAATTAGCAACATGCCAGAAGCTAGCAAGTGGTATAATTTTCTTCATGAAAAGAAGGGGGAAAAGGGCTGAAGATGAATGATCCTCCCCGGAGTGTCAGTTCATCTCTTGATTTCCATAAGGCGGAGGATTGTACTGAACTGTCTAGAGAGGAGAGAACATGTGCTACCCTGATATTTGCCCTCCGTGATGACGTGCTTTGCGGGGTTTACTTATGGTAATGCCAGCAAGGGAGAGGTTAGAGGCTCTTTATATCACCTCCTGGTCATAAAGTAGAGGATTGGCACTCAGGGCTCCCAGCAACGGTCAAGGGAAGAAACAGCACTCTTTTGTGCATCTCCCATCTCTCCTTTCACATTTTAGAAATTAAGCATGGTTAATACTCATCTATTGCAAAATTAGAACAGTAGGGAATGAGATTATGCTCAGAAACGCTTATAATTGATAATATCAATGCATAGTTAGAAGTAAGTGCATTTATAGTATATGCCTAAGTCCTCTGCCTCCAAACATAGAGCTTATCCATAAGCCCCAATGGATGGGTTGAGTTTCATCTCTCCACAGAACAGCATCCTGAAAACTGCTGTTTCTTTTATATAGGTTTGAGTGACTTTTCTTGTGCTTGTGGGTCAGCAGTGATTTACACCTTATTTAGATCTTAATAAAAAGATACTTAAGGACGCTGCTGTGAAAGGTTGGTATAGTGTTAAAACAACATCGGATTCGCAAATGTCTTTTATGAAGGAAGATATTCAGGAGGTCAAATAAGTTAATATTAACTTTAAGACTATAGTCGTAACAGGATTGTGTGTTTATTGTAGAGGATAAACTTAAAATCTCTTTGGTTGAGTTTCATTTTTGTATGATTTGGTTGTTAAAAAAAGCTGATTTATGCTATATTTAGCCGGTAATTCTCATATATTATATATATGAGAATATATATATATATATCATATATTTCTTAAGGTGCCACGGTGGCGCAATGGTTATGGGTTCTCTCCAGGAACTCCACCTTCCTCCCACAGTCCAAAACAATGTGATATAGGTGAATTGGAATCAGTTAAGTTTATGCTGTATATATTGTGAATTGGGGACACAAAAAAGAATTGCCTGTAAGTGTGTGTTGTTGTGTGTCTCTATGTGTGTCTGCCCTGTGATGAACTTGCAACTTGCCCAGGGTGTACCCTGCCTCTCGCCCAAATTTTAGCTGGGATAGGCTCCAGCCCACCCATGACCCTGAACTGGATAAGTGGTAGATCATGAATGAATATATTTCTTAAGTTGAATAATTTTGCTTTCAACTATAGTTTTTAAGATTCAGTCCATTTGATCTCATTCAAATTAAAACTAAATGGTTATAGTTTAAAAGTTTAAAAAAAACAAAGGTTTAAATTGGACATGCATAGCTTAGCCCTCTATTCCATTTTTTTTTTTTAAGCACTAAAAATGCTTAAATAATTGAAATATTTAAAAAAATAAAAGGGGGTTAGTCGGATTGGAAAGCAGCATAAAATCTATTTTTTGCTGTGAAAACATACAACTTAATGGGTAAAACATTTCAGTAAAGTTGAGATAAAGTAATTTTTTCCAAATAGAGGCACCAGGCAGTAGAGGGTTAAGGATTATAACTTGCCCTGATGGTTCTCTTAGTAAACGCGGGAAAATATATGTACAGTTAGAGATGTTTTTTTTTTAACCTGAGACAAATGTTTTGAAGGACAAGTTGAGCGGTGACAGAACATTATATGGACATGTAATATGCTTTGAGATCCTGTGGCTCCCTATACCCTCTGACAGACCAAGGCATACTGTTTCTGTCTTTTCAGTCAGGCCACAAATGTTTTTTTTTTAGCATAACTGGGACAGCCCGTCCTTGGTACATACAGAATAGCACATAGGCCGACCAATATTGTACAGTACGTTTTGTTGGTGGTGAATTAAACTGAACAGCTTGCCACTAAATACAAAGCAACATATGACTGAATGAATACAGAATGTCACTCAACCTTTCACCTCCATTATGAGGCCCATTTTAATGTCATCAATGTGCCATCTGTGCAATGATATTATGAGTGTGCTCTATTACTTCCACCCTGGAGGTATTGTTTTCACTCAAATGTGTTTATTTCTTAGCAGTAAAACACAAAATTACTGGGAAAATTCTCACAAAACACGATTAACACGACAATACAGATCCAGGATTTTTTTTGATAACTTTTGTTATATCTTCGTGATATTTTTTTTTCCTAGTCGGACAAAAACAACTTTACTGATTTCAATGAAAGTTTGTGAATGGTTTGGGTTTTCAAGCTAAACAGACATAAAAAAAAGAAGTCATGGTAAGGTTGTGTACAGTAACACTGGACATTATTTCTGATCATAAACGGCAGTTAACTTCATAAAGCCATTTAGTTTTTCGCTCTGTACAATCAGTAAATAAGACTTAATTCAATCCAATCATTTCCTGAGCTCAGGCAATTACTGACACACTTAATGTATTTCTGTATGCACCAAAATATGTTGTAGTCTCTTAAGCTTTTTAAAAGCAGTATAAACTCACAGATATTGACATTGTCCCCATTAAATCCGATTTTACTTGTGCTGCGATTCTTTTAACATAACAAATGGAACTCTAGATGCGAGAGCATCAACTTAGTATCTATTACCAAGAGATTGAAGGACACTGGCAAATGGTAAGAACAACAGAAAAGGGGAAACGGGACAGTCCTACCATGTCCCTCATAGACCTTTCACAATTATGACAATTAATCGAGCAAACCACTAATTAGCATATTCATTAGAATCTACTTCAAAAGCTGGATGCAGTTGAAATGTCATATTTGTCACTATTTCCACATTGTTTTTCGATGTTTGATGTGGCGCTTGGGAGTGATGTCATCTGGTTAAGCTTATTCTGCTATGAGTGGAGAATTAAATCAAACTTCATTGCTTCCGTGTTTTTATGTCTCGAGGAAATTCACTTTTTGATGAGCATCTATTGATGTGAACATCATGCATGATTTAGGCACAAATTGAAACACCAGACCGCTGTGGACACATTCTGGTTTTAAGCCCGATATTTTGCTGGAGTTTTAAGACCAAAATCTAACACAATTTCTATGGAAAAGCAGCAATCCATCCAGCCTGTTTCTGAAGCTTTCAGATGAGATTCTAAATATATTTATGACAGTGTCGATAAATGGCTCTTCTTCTTAACAAATAATTGTGAACCCTAACAACTTATAAGGCAAGTAATCGTCAGCTAAAATTTCATCATCATGACAGGACTAGTTTCTCATTTCAAATGGAAAATGGAAAATCTACAGGTGTTTGGCTGCACAGAAGACAGCGATGTGGCCTGCCTCAAGCTATATAATTGTCACAGAGACCAAATTTTCCATTCAAATATGTCATAGACCTTCTCTACATCCAGAAGAAACAAACTTTATTTTTACATATGACACTTACTGACACTTATTTTTTATATATTTTGACAAGCCCTCTTTAAATGCAATGTTTTTGTTGGGTGAATTTTCCCTGTCTGGTGCCAAGCATTGCTATTACTTACTTAATGTCCACATTTGAAAAGATTCGTTCTAATTTATACTTACTATAGAGTGCTGTCACTGTGGTTCCTTTCTATCAATGCGTTGTAATTACAGCAGATATAATGTTCAGCTGTTATTGGAAATCACACATTTATATTTATATTTTCATGCTGGGAGACAGGTACCAATGAGGATTCCAGTGTTAATTTTGACAATATTTAGTTGCTCTGTTCTTGTTTTATTAGCTAGAACTGTCTATAATACACCTTGCAATTTCATTTTGCAGAATACCTTTAATGTTACCAAACCTCCAAAAATCAAATTCGGCGACAGGGAACCTCAGTAGGCCTGATTTTTAGTGCAAACCTTGAATTGATTAAAGTAGCAGTAATAGTAATCTGGCTACAACATAATCAGTGTGCGCAGTGTGTCACATTTGCTTTAGCCCTCCTTTGATGATTAACAATTAGATAACAAATAGTGAAATTATCTGAGAACACTGATTGGCAGGGCAGAGTAAACAGAGAATTTGCCTCCAAGGCAGGAGCCAAGGTGGCATGCCATTCCCTTCTCCCTATCTACATTTTTGGGTGTGAGTCTACAAAAAAACCCAAAAACCCTTTAGGCAATCATTCATATTTCCCAAATTGAAGCCATTGCTTTTTAGAGGCAGTGTCATTGGGAGAATGAAGCTGTATTTGGCATGTTTCGATAGCATTTTAATTGGAGGGAGGATTCATGCAGTTTGACTTGTAGACATGTTTCATAACAGCAATTCTGTGGAAGAAGTTCCATGGGTGATCAATGTGTTGAGCGCCAGGTTTAAGATGAATATCCAAGAGATTGTAGCTCAGGTAATACTCCCACCGTTTTGATTGATTTGTCCAAAGCTGCACAGCTGCCAGTTTTCTGTTAAACCTCAAGGAGGCTTAACAAGGGTGTTTGCTTCTGAGTAACTTTAACTAAAAGAAGTATACGCTCCCTATAGTTCATGGATATAGTCGCTATACATTGAATCAAATCAATACAGAACTCCTTGTTCAAACTGGAACAGGATCCACACCTCAGTATGAGCACAATAGACACAGCTACAATCATTAAGTGAGACCATGTTTTCATTTTGGGGGAGATGTTCACTAAACACTGATCCTTTCCACTGAAGAAGAGTATAGATTTGAGAACAAATTTCAATCATTCTTATACTATATGGGGAAACAAATTGGGACATAATTTAAATAGGAACGGAATATAAGTTTTTCTTTAATGAATTAGATTTCAAGGAAGTTTTAAATAAAGCTATAAACTCCTGTATGTAGAAAGAACAATTAGTAGTGTGCTTACCTCAAAATCCTATGATCTGCTTTGTTATGTTTAAAGTACATCTGGCCATGAGTTCATGCGTAATTGGCAAAAGCGTAGTTAAAAAAGTCTTGCACTTTTGCAAAACTGTGTGGGAACATCCTGAATCTGAGCCTTTATCCAGATCCAATCCAAAATGTAGTGGTCTTTTCATTGCATCATGCCTGGTTTAATCAAAATCTGTCAGGGTTACATGAGTTTAATGTGTAATCGAAAGGAGAAAAATAATTCCTGGATTTACTACTGTATCTGGATCCACTTCATAATAGAAGTTTCTTCCCTGTTTCATGCCTCATGAAAATCCATTAATTCGTTTTTGTGTCGTGCTAATTGACAAAAAAACAAACAAAAATGTGCTTTGAAATCTCTGACCAGACGAAAACAGTTCTGCCTGGAAACAACTCTGTCATTAAAAAACAACTTTTTAATGATATTATCTGTGATGGTATGTGATGATAGTGAATAATTAGGAGGTGTTGTTATCTTCCCCTTTCCTATTCACTATCATTTACTACCGCTCTTCATTCAGAACCATGAATGAATGACTCATCATTTTTTCTGTCTCTTTTCATCCTCCATTCAGCCTCAGAGCCCAACCTGAAGCTGCGCTCACGGCTGAAGCAGAAGGTGAGCGAGCGGAGGAGCAGTCCTCTTCTGCGTCGTCGAGACAGTCCCATCACCACAGCCAAGAAGCGCTCACTCGACATGGCAGGTGAGGCACACACATGCTTTCAGGTGTTTAGACACTTTTTAGGCTACTGCAATTTTAATTGTATGTTTTTAATCTGTTTGTGTGTTTCAGACTCTGTGTGTAGCAGTGCCCCGGGCTCTGGCCCAAGCTCCCCAAACAACAGCTCCAACAACATACCCAATGAGAATGGCATCACTCTGTCAGTCTCCAACAACACAGAGGTAACACACACACACGCACCCACACGCGCGCACACACACACACACACATACAGCAAGTAGGATGTAGCTCCAGTGCATCTGAGGTTCTGAAAACATCAATTAGCCGATCTGTTGAGTTGTCATTTACCAAGGCACGTTTCCTTTTCCTTTAATTTAGCAAAACTTTGTCAAATCATCAAAGTTCCTGAAACTCCTGAGCTGTAGAGACCTCAGTTCAAAGATTTCAGATGTGATGAATAGTTATGGGCATAGAATTTTAGATTAAAGATATATTCTGAAGCATTTTAATTCCCATCCTTGACTCAATGCCAAGTGGATGTTGTTTTTCCTGCTATATTATGAAGCACTTAACTTAATCATGCAACCTTTTTTTGCTTTCAGAGCAGCTTTCTCTTTTGTGCCGATGCGGTGCTACAGGTGCGAGTTACCATGAAAATTAGAAGCCTGTAGCCTTTACAAATGCTGTGAGTGAGTGATGTTAAGATGATGAGTCTGTTGAGGAGGAAGACCGCAGAGGAGCTGGCAAGTTGCTATTTGTGGCAACCATTAGGGGCACTCAAGCAGTGTGGAGGAGGCTTGTGGCTATGACAAACTTACATCGCCATTAGGGTCAAACATAGCTGTTTCTCTATGTGGGGACATGCGCAGTGTTTTTTTTTCTTTTGATGCAAACATAGTTTAATCATTTGAATTTGTTTCCTAGGCATGTCTGGCCCAGAGGCTGTGCGGCGGTATTGAGCGGGGCTCCGTTAGCCAGCTGTCCCTCTACACTTCACCATCCTTACCCAACATCACCCTTGGCCTGCCTGCTACTGCAACGGCCACTGCTGCCTCCAATGTGAGGACGAAAATGCTGCCAAACAAATTGCTAGTAGACATTGCATCTATTTGTTTGTGATTTTGTTTTTTTCCTGGAGTGTATGGTCTGTGAGCATTTATTGAAGAACCAGCCTTCACCTTATCCCCGCTCTTCCTCTTTTTCAGGTGACATCAGCCCAGCAGGACGGAGGTCTACAGCCTGCACTCTCCCTCAGCCCCCCCTTCCTCTCCGGCGGCCACTTGACCCCCTACTTGGCTGAAGCCGTGGCTGGAACAGGCGGTCATGGTGCTCACAGTCCACTACTTCAACACATGGTGCTCATGGAGCAAAGTCCAGCACAGAGCCCCCTGGTGACAGGTAAAAGCACTATGAAGGTTATACTAAAGTTCACGATGATAAACAGTGAATAAAGAAAACAATACTAGCTCTGTTAGTGATATCAGCTTTTTTATAAATTGAGAGGATAATCCGAAAATAACAAATTACGACTCAGACTATGTGTATTATGGAGACACAGTAAAATAAAAAAACATCACTGTATCTGTGGAACACAGTGTGCTTCCACTCAGACAGACATCCATTCATTTACTCACACTAATGAGCTCTTTTCATATGTCAGCGTAGGCTATGAGACTGTGACATGGTCTCATTGTGTGTCCCTTCCCATCAACTCAGTCATTGACTACCATTTTCCTACTATTTTAAACAGGGCACTAGCAGTGAATGGGGAATGACGCACATACAGACGTATATCTACAAGTCAATGCACACAAACCGGACATGTTCACGCCCACACACAGGACCAAGAAGAGCCGAGAGAGAATGAATTATAGTGTGCACATAGTGATTACCTTCTCAGCTCAGACTCTTTATACAGTGGGGTACCCTGCATAGTCATACCGGTGTAAAGTCAAATCGCTACATCTTTGCATTTCAATGGAAAAATGTAAGTCGCTTGAACTCTACGAAGTCGCTCGCAAGCCGGTCCGCTCAGAAATCCTGCAGTTTTAATATCTTTGCGCAACAGAAATTCAAGGTGCTCAGCATGAGGACTGAGGACAGTTCACTCCAGTCTGTCCTGTCATGGTAATGATCCAGTAATGACCGGTAATGACCTGCCAGTGGCCTGTAGGAGGTAATTTCGCCTTTCCTAAGCAATAAACCCCAAAGCCTCTTCCCCTACACTATCACAACAAGCAACAATTGTCACCATACTAAGGTTAATTCCATGATTTCTTTATTTTACAATTTATTTACATTAATTTAAAAGTCCCACATTTTGCTTTTTTTCTTTCACAAGTTCTTTTTATGCTTATTTGGGGATTTTGGGAATCGTCAAGAACCGATAAAATTTTTTTTATAGGCTCTTCAGTTGCTATAACATCAGTTTGCTATATAGTCATGCAACATGGAACAAATTAAGGACCTTTTGGGGTACCCCACTGTGTGTCAAATAAAGTTATTTCTAAGTGCTAGAAATAATTGAACTTCAGGGTTTGTGTTTGTGCAGGGGCAACAAGGCAAGTTATACGAAAATACCCAAATGAAAGCTGTAGCTTTCCTGGACAGCAGACCGATGGGATATTCTACGTGGGATTTAGTAAGATCTACCTTACTGAATCTCAAATGTTTTTTTTCTTTTCTGCATCATGTTTATGCAGTGGTAACCCCATAAAGTACAGATTTCAGGAATATAGAGACATTGAAAAGCATCAAACAAGCGGTCCTAGATAGAAAAACTCTGGAGTTTCACATCTTCCTGTATTTTAAGTCTTCCTTATTCACGTCCAAGGTGTAAGCGGCCTGTCCATGTCACCGGCAGCATCCATGGCCAAGCTGCAGAGGCAGCATCGGCCACTGGGACGGACCCAGTCTGCCCCTCTGCCCCAGGGAAGTGCTGCACAGGCACACGCCCAGGCCCTGGCCCTTCAGCAGCTGGTGGTCCAGCAGCAGCACCAACAATTCCTGGAGAAGCACAAGCAGCAATTTCAACAGCAACAGCTCCACCTCAACAAGGTGAGGGATGGAGACACTGTTGCTTTCTCTTTCTACTTCCCTCCAATGTTCACTGCAGTACGTTATCGTGACTGCAATTGAACATGTTATTAGCCTTCTGTTCTTATGAATGCTGGTGAAAAGGGCCACAAATTATATTATATTCATATAACCTAATGACTAACACCATAAACCTGGCACCAGAGCTGTAGTGTGGAGTAGTGTAGCGGGAGCCAATAACGTGTTAACTGCTGAAGGGTGTAAAGACCTGTTGTTTTTTTATTGGAGGCTGGGCGGAGGCAGGTATGGGTGAACATGTATTGCAGAATATGCAAGTGAGTGTTTGCATCTCCGACTGTGGCGAGACACTTTCGACCATTTGCAAGTTAACTGTGCGCAGCCATGGCAACAGAGTGGAAGCCTCTGCCATATATGGGCAGAAGCCCAGATGCTCCCTGTGGCTTTACCTATTCAAGCAGAGTACTTGCTGGAAGAGAGCTGGTTGGATGGAAAAAGGGATTTCCTCTCCTCCGCCTCCCTCTGCTTGGCTCTGCTCCTCTCTATTACTCTCTCTGTCTCCCTCTCTCTCTCTTTACCTCCTTCCACGTGTGTCAGATCTCTCCAGTGGTGGCATTTCACACAAACACCTCTGTAATAGCCTCCGGTAGGCGATGGTATTTTTTTTGTCAGTTCAGAAATTCTTAATTTTTTTCAGAATTCTCCGAGATCAAAGTTTTAATTCAGTCAATTAATGGTTTACTCATTTAACAAGCACATCTGAAATAAGCAATACGCAGTCCCTTGTATGTGAATATTTACTGCTTTTGTGATATTCATATCATAGTTAGGGTTGAGTCTGCAAATTCGAGATTTGTTAATGTGACACAAAGTCTGATACAAAACCTTTATCAAAAGGAAAAGTTCAATATTTTACAAAATATATTTATTTGCTTTCTTGTTTATCGTAATATAAGAATCTTGGAAATTGGGTGATTATTGACTCTCTTGTCTATAAAATAAGTACGGTACTATAGCTAGCAGCTGATAAGCTTGGCATAAAGATTAAAAACAATGGGAATGGCTTTTCTGGCCATCGGGAGGTGATAAAATCTTTTTGCAAGCACCTCTGCAGCTCATTGAGGGCCCTGTTTATACAGCCTGTTCAAGGTCGGATTGTCTTGCTTCTCTGCTCTATATAAAAAGTATGAAGGTGGAATGTTGGTAAACATTGTTTTTCAACTTCTGAAGTAGCACTGGAAATAGCAACACCACTGAATCAACAGTCTAAAAGTTAATGACTTTACAGAACTGATGGTGAGTGATGTTTTGATGATTTGCGTAACACACAACCAAGAAATGTAAAAAGCGTTTATCAGCTAACTCAAAGACGAAGAAATTGGGGAAACTCTTGTTACCATTATTTTTAAATTGCTTTTCGCCACAGTGATAAAATGTCACAATAGATGCAAATGTAATGAGATTTCCTAATAACTATTGAATATTTCCTGTTTTTAAAAGAAACTGGAAGAAAAAAAGGAACCAGACATGAAAACAACCGTTGTCAAACTAAACAATGTATATAGGCGCTTAAGGACTTTGGTATAGGTTGTTTGTTTAACCTGATGAAATGGCAAAGAGTAAAAACACAGATGTAATAGTGACATAAATAACATTAAAGACTGTAAGTCAAGACACTTCATACATCGAAACGTGAGAAACATACACTTTGTCTAATAAATTCAACAACCCTTTGAAAATCTTACTGTTGCAATTGTGCTTTATTTTTGTTGCATTATATACAACAGAAAATTAATTTAACATTCTGAAAAAGCTTTTGGTTCCATATTTTTATCTATTCTAACACTACCATATCTCAGACAATCAGATTAAAATGATAGAAACTCATGGATTATTGACCTGAATCCTTATATTCTCATCTTTTAGGATGCAAATTTTCACAATTGCATGAATTTAACATTCCTATAGAGATAGTTTGTTCAAGCAACATTATTTATCGAGATAGTTCAAGCAAATATAAAAATATACATATACTAAAAATGTATTTTTTGAAAGGAAATACCAAACATTAAGTGGTCGATGCTGTCTATCTGTGATGATATACTGAATATCTTAAGGTTTTGGTTCGTTGGTCAAAAAGGAATTTGTCATTATTGAGTGTTTTATCTGTACGTATGATTTACGCTAGATAAAGAGGATGCCTCTGGGAAATTGGAGCATAGAGGAGGGGGTATGTGGAGTATTCAGGGAGGAGGTGAAAGATCGGGTTAGAGAGAGAAGTTTGTTTAGAAGCAGAGAAGACAAGAACAGTGGGTGGGGGGGATTGATCGGTTGAATGCTCTGACGTCAATAATGTGTCATCTCAGTGCCAGGGGACCCAGATGCCTACTGCTCAGCGAAAACACATAGACACACGCACACACACTTGTAGCTTCAGCCCACTCTTGAAACTTCCATCAAACACTTAATCTCTCTTGCTCTTCTCATAAGGACTCACTCACAGTGGAAGTGAATACTATGAAGCCTTTAACTGTACTTTTAAATTGTTGGTGTTTGTGAAAGTGAATGAATAGACAACTGAAACACCAAACAGTGATCAGAAGGCCACACAATGAGGTTATGAAAGCAGCACAACGGGGAGTGTGGAATGCCTCTGTTCGACTAGACACATTTTGCCGTGGAGTAGAGTCACTTGAGCAGCCACGCACATTCAATTACAACGGAAAGGTTTGAAATGAGTGAGACACCATTCTGGCTGGGTAATCTAAATTAAGCTTGTTAAAAGAAAAATGCTTCCAAAGAAAGGATGATCAGGTGATTTGATTCAGAGGAGAGCGTGCCGGTTTGTCTGAATCACGCCTCATACATTGGAGGGGATTTGTCACATCCTGCTGTTTTATTGTGAAATAAATTTCACATCATCAGCTTTATCAGTCTCCCGCTGCCCCCGCTCTTGCGTTTTCTACAGATGATGGCCAAGACGAGCGAGTCCCCCGTGGGACGTCAGCACCAGAGCCACCCAGAGGAGACAGAGGAGGAGCTGAGGGAGCACCAGGATGGAGGTGCTTTGCTACCAGGGGTCACCATCAAGCAGGAACCCCCTGACCCTCAGGAGCTGCAGGAAGAAGCACTACAGCATCACAGGGAGCGGGAGAGGCAGGCGGAGCAGGAGCTGCTCTTCAGACAGGTAGTGAAAAATGAGACGTACTTCAGTATCTAGTTGTAAAACAACGTAGGCTGAGAGAATCAATAGGAATTGATCCCACTTCACTTGGCACTTGTTTATTGTGGATGTTCCTAAGAAAGTCTAAGCTAGGCGAAAACTCAACCAAAACAGATGAAGAATTATATTGCACTGTGAGAATGTTGCTCTTTTTTTAAATGCCTGGGGAAAATCAAAGCTGTTTCAAATGTGTTGGCCGCCATCTTTTGGCCATAAAATTGTACGATTAATATAGAAAATGTCAACAGTTTTTTTCCTTCCCTTTAGTCCCTTAATACATTGAATCATCATGACAGTTTGAGTCATTCTCTTTTATTTTCTTTCTTCCGTGTTTGTATGAGTAGCAGGCCCTGTTGCTGGAGCAGCAGAGAATCCATCAGCTGAGAAACTATCAGGCTTCTATGGAGGCCGCAGGCTTGTCAATCTCCTTCCCTGGACACCGCCCTCTGTCCAGGGCCCAATCGTCTCCAGCCTCGGCATCCTCTTTCCCAATCAGCGTCCCTACCACTGATCCTCCTGCCAAACCTCGCTTCACCACAGGTCAGCACCACCATCTTCTCACACGGAACCAATTATCTACTTAGCTGCTTTTGCTTAGAGTTGTTGATGTTGAGTTTGTTTTCTGTTTGCGGTGCAGCTGTGCTTTGAATCTATTTATCTATTATTTCTATAACTGCAAACAGACTCTGGTCTGCCTCAGGAGTTCATTTAAAAAGGTCTTAGCTTTGACTGTTATTTCCTTCCATAAAGCATGGGAATTATTCCACCCTCCATGTGGTAGTATTGATTATCCAGTTAGAGGAGCTAGGAAGCTCCTGACATCTAACTATCTATGTTAAAATATTATCAACATGTCTATACTAGCACTATAGTTGAGGGTGTTTTTACAACTGCATGGCCCAATTCACTCCCACACACCTCCAAAGAATTTTGAAAATGTTGGACGGAAAATGTTAAACCAAAGGAAAAAATAAAAAACTTTCACATTCAAGCATCTGAAGAAAGGCAGAAAGCTAAGATGAGATGGAGAACCTCCCACCCCAGCACATGGTTCCTAGCTGTTTTCCTTATATGAAAATAATTCTCTATTTTTCATGGTGGAAAAAAAAATGTGTCAAATATATAAATATTAGACATTAAAATGCCAAAAGCAATACTAATTACAAGATGTGAAACACGTACCAAAGGCAAAACAAATTTACATTTTGGAAAAGAAAATTTCACAAGTTGGCTCACAGAAAGCTGCACATAAAGACGCATTTTATTCACTCAGCCTAGAGAGCAGCTTGTCCAATTCCTTTTGATCAATTGTAGTTCGTTGTCTACCTTATTACTGCACAAAAGAAGCATTTTTTGTCTTTTTGCTAAGGAGTTATACACCTTGGAAGTTGCAAATGTACATTTCTCTTGCCTTTCATAAAAGTGTCACATTTTCTTTTCCGAATGTAAATTGTTTAGTCTTTGGTAAAAGTGTTGCACATTTAGTGAATTTCACTGTCATTTTTACAAATTGTTACTAGAAATTAGCACCCTTTTCTTTGGAAGGTGATATACATGAATATATAGTATAGTTACATAAACATGAAATTCTGCACTCTACTACTGGGGCAAAAAAGTAATTATTGAAGAAATTATTCTAGATGACCATTATTTTCATGTATCTTACTTTCTCGATATTTTGATAGATTTTTTAAGAAATGAAATGACAGAAAATAAACACCCAACACGCAAAAACTCACTATTTACACTATAAAACTTTAAACAAATTTGAAATATTCTCACATTTGACAAAACAGCTGGCAGTTTATTGTCTGTCCAAAGACTGATATCCAATCACATAGCTGTAAATGGTTGTGTGTTTCTGTGTGTCTCCTCAGGGCTGGTGTACGACTCACTAATGCAGAAGCATCAGTGTATGTGTGGAAACACCAACAGCCACCCAGAGCATGCAGGACGGATCCAGAGCATTTGGTCTCGCTTGCAAGAGACAGGACTCAGAGCACAGTGTGAGGTGTGTTTTAAGAGGAATGCACTCCAGAGTTACATACACATAGCTGTGATCTACATAGGAGAGCTTTATCACACTCAGTGTGTGTGTGTCTGTGCGTGTATTTGTTTAGTGTATCCGTGGGAGGAAAGCCACACTGGAGGAGCTGCAGACGGTTCACTCCGAAGCCCACGTCCTGCTGTATGGAACCAACCCTCTCCGACAGAAACTTGATTGTAAGCTCATACACATCATTAGAATTAATGCACTGTTCATACCCAGGTTTATATTCATATTTATTTCCCAATCACCAGGTTCAATCACTCCTATGTTCGTACGGCTGCCATGTGGAGGAGTTGGGGTAAGTCGCTCTCATATTTAAAGAGAAAAGTGAGCCATTTTGCATGGCAATATTGTTTTAAAGAAATAATTTATTTATTAATATTTGAAAATTATAAAACAAAAAACATTATTGACATTTTTATGTAAAGCCGTGGCCAGTTTTTAGTCTTCCTTTTATAGATACACAGCTGAATGAAATTATTCATTCAATTATTCAATCATTGTCTGTGGGTCACCATAAAAATATAAATATTCAATATAGGATAAAGTGAATCAGGGTGAAACAGAAGAAGAATAATTAAATAAAAAATACATTATATGATTATTGCTGTAAAAGAACTTTGTGTGTGTGTGTGTTGGGGGGGGGGGGGGGGGGGGGGTGATTGGAGATAATATTTACAAAATCGGTTATCACCAATTCATCAAGATAGGCATAATGTAGTCATGCAGTGTACCTGCAAAATGAAGCTAAAGATAACAAGGCTTAGATTGTGATATCATGCTAGGATGGTCTGGCTAAAGTTCAGCTCAATGTGTTTACCTAAGCCAAATAATATATTATTGCAGCCATTCCCAAACATAAAAATGCCACGGCCAAATTTGAAAATCTGAAAATTTGCTGTGACCATCCTAACTCTTTATTCACACTCCTGATCAAACACATAAAACTAAGATGTTGTGCTTCCTTGCATATTCGTATAATATTTTTCATTTCATAAACGGAGCAATTCATGTGGGTCTGCAGCCAAGCAGTGCCAATAATAATCCATTCGCATAAATGTTACATGTACCACAACAGCAAATAAGAAACTAAGTATGCATAGTGAATTATTAAGGCTATATCATGAAAATGATAAAGAGAAAATATTGTTTGAACGTTGAATCCAACATACAGGTGTATATTTTTCAGCATATGCATTGTAATCCACCACAGCTGGGCTCATTCGTGTATAATATATATAAGAAAACAATTGAAAGATAAAGTAGCTTAATGTACATACAAAGAAAAAAACACCTTCATGCCACAAAAGAAAAATAAATCAATGAAAATTCAATTCATTTACTGTAAATGGAGTGTGCAAATATGTATGAAAACTATTGAACTCAAAGAAAAATAATGCTGATAGTTTACAAAAGGGTTGATATATGAAGAGCAACTCATAACTTTAATTTCAGTTATGTAAATGTAAATATTGAATCATTAGTTTTAATTTTATTTAATTTTATGGTAATTTAAATATATCCCTGGTGGCCCATCTGCAGTACCTGCATCGCCTACATTAACTGCATTAAAGCATCATTAATCATAAATAATCATAAATCCAAATAAAATACAGGAGAATAGAATGACTTTAAAAAAGATAAATAAGTTATTAGGTCTTGGAAATAGAATTCCAGGAGAAAAATGCATAAAATTTATAGTTAAAAGGACGGAAACTTAATAAAGTGAGAATTTTTTTATGTATTGTATATTTAGCTCTCAGAAATGTTTGAAATGTTTATTTCTTTCTTTCTTTCTTTCTTTCTTTGTAGGTGGACAGTGACACCATTTGGAACGAGGTCCACTCCTCTAGTGCCGCTCGACTTGCTGTTGGTTCTGTGGTAGAACTGGTTTTCAAAGTAGCTACTCGAGAGCTGAAGGTAGTAACCCTCTTGCTCTTCTTTTTTCAAAAAAGGAAGGAGGAAAGTAGTTTTGCTAAATGAAGGAAATTTTAAATTGTTGTGTTTCATTATTTTGAAAATGTAGGTTTTTATACTTCATTACATCCGCTTTTCTTCATATTTTGACAGTGTTTCGTGCTAAAAATGTTTTTTAATTGTGCTTCACCACCTCTTAATAGCAATACTGCAGTGCCTAATTAACTCCTGTCTGTCTCTACAGAATGGTTTTGCTGTTGTACGCCCTCCTGGACATCACGCAGAGGAAAGCACTCCCATGTACGGTCACGGCCGTTGCCACATTCTCTTCTAAACACTTAATCTCTGCATATTAAAATACCAGCGTTGGAACTAGCCATCTGGAATAGGAATGACATAAATCACTGAGTGTATTGCTCATAAAATACAGAGAGCCTTATCTGCCAGCTATTTTGAAACAACCTTATTTATTTTTTATATACTCCGGACAGCGATATTAGAATGACAATAAAAACATCACAATGGAGTAGCAAAATACGTCAGCATGCCTGATTTTCATAACAAGAATGATAAGTCTGACCTCCCTCTATTTGCTACTGTTTCAGGGGTTTCTGCTACTTCAACTCTGTGGCTATCGCGGCCAAACTGCTGCAGCAGAGACTCAACATAAACAAGATCCTCATTGTGGATTGGGTCAGTCTCCACAGTCACTACATCCTAATCTTCGTTATATGTATAGTATATGTGATATATGAATATGAGATTATACGCTGTTCTTTTCAAACTGCAGGATGTTCACCATGGCAACGGGACCCAACAAGCTTTCTATGATGACCCCAACGTCCTGTACCTGTCTATTCATCGCTATGATGATGGCAACTTCTTCCCAGGGAGTGGAGCACCTGATGAGGTGACACAATTACTTTATTTTGACCAAATTGCAAAGTACAGCTGCAATGAAGAACCTTCTATATACTGCTTTTGTTTATTTACACTGAACAGAGAACGTCAGCGTACTGCCAATTCTCTGTGTGACTATAGATGCCATTTTAGTTTATGCCCATTTTATTCATTTTTATTTTATGTTACATCTCTTCATGTAAATTTAAAGCTGCATCTAATGCATATCTGTTTTTCTTTCATTTAATTCATTAATCGTTAAGTCGATCAAAAGCCTCTAAAGGTCTAAATTGGCGCAATTTGCCACCTTCAGGGTTCAAATCCATCATTGCCTGGCCTCTCAGCGTGGAGTTTGCATGTTTTCCCTGTGTTTATGTGGGTTCTCTCTGGGTACTCTGGGTTCCTCCCACAGTCCAAAAATATGCTGTATATGTAGATTGGTGACTCTAAATTATCCGTAGGTGTGAATGTGTGAGTGTGAGTGTTTGTTTGTTTCTACATGTCGGCCTCTCACACAATGTAAGTTTGGATAACCTCCTGCCCCCCCTGCGACCCTGTTTGGGACAGGCGATTACTGAACTGAATGAATAAAGGCACCATAGTAATACATTTTAACAACTTTACTTGATTTGCCCCCAATCTAGCACAATTAATTTAACTATGATGGGGAGGAAAAGAGCAAATCCTGAGAGTTGCTGAAGTAAAGTGAATGTGGGGTGATACTAAAAAACAAAGTCAAACTAAACAGTCAAGATTTAGTACCAAAAGAATGTTGTTTCTGTTGAATGTGAGTCACATGTACTTCTCTCTGCAGGTGGGCAGTGGGCCTGGCGTCGGGTTCAATGTCAATGTTGCCTTCACCGGAGGCCTCGATCCACCCATGGGAGATGTAGAGTACTTGACTGCCTTTAGGTACCAGTCTCCTTATCGGATCACTCAACGACACAATAGTATCACTGTAGATGACAGAGTAGAACCTGAGGAAGAAAAGAAAGTTTGTCTTTACAGCTCTAGTATCCATTGACACAACCTTAAAGAAGTGTCACAAATCTGGAAAAACAGCTAAATACATTAAATGTCCATTTATTTTTCTCGACTGAAGGCAAGAAAGTTGTTTCATCCTGTGAAATTTTATGAAAATATTTCGATACAGCTTTGTGACAATACTTCTCATTTTCCCTGGAGAAGAATGAGAATGTCCTCAAGGAACACCTCAGCTAATGTAGATTTTATGCCTGTCACAGATTCTTACAGCTCAAACAAAGGTCAGCTGTCAAATGTCTCAATTTGTCCAATCAATGTTCTGAAACTGAAAATATTCAATGTTTTAGCTCAAATAAAAGCAGGAAAGTAATATTTGCTGAATAGTGAGTTGGTTGAGACAAATTGAGAATATGGTGTTTGTTGGTTGGTAAAATGAATAACTTTGTTTTTATTGAATATCTTCAACGTTCACATCAAAACAACGGCAGTTATTCTAAATAACCTTTTAACCCCCTCCCCCCCTCAGGTCAGTGGTGATGCCTATTGCGAATGAGTTTGCTCCTGACATCGTGTTGGTCTCTTCTGGCTTTGACGCTGTGGAGGGACACCCTCCACCACTGGGTGGCTACAATTTGACATCAAAATGTGAGTAAAAGATTTATGTATGATTTCTTTATTTATTACATAGTCATACGCTGTACAATATTGTGAAATGTATTCTCTGCATTTGAACCATGCCCGAGGAGCAGTTGGAACAAGATCCACAGCAGAGTACAGTAGAGTCAAGGGATATGATCAAACCCTCAATCTTCTAATTATAGGTTAATCGCTCTACCTGATGAGCTGTACCGCCCCAATTATGTGAAGGATGTATGATATCACATCTTCCAACTGCTGAATATTATATTTTAATGTAAAAAATGGTTGGATACTCACAAAAGTAGAAAAACTGCGGGTTTTTTTTTTTAGAAACAACCTCAAAAGATGTTGGACTAGACCTTAGGGAGATTCACATCTTTGACAAAAGGGCTACATACGTAAAAGAAAATTAGATACGGCCTGAATAGGTAGAAAACTAACAATAACCAGGATGCGCTGCATTATCTGGCTTGTTCATTTTGAAACAGGAAAGGGTCGAGAGCTCTGTTTCTGAAAACATTTGAGGTAAGAAAAGAACAAACGAGACTGAGATTCACGTTTTATCATCACTCCCTCCCATTTTAACAATTAGCTATGATCCATAACAATAAAACCACCGGCACAATATTGTCTAGATCTCTTTTTTGCAGCCAAAATAGCTCTGTGATGCTTTGTTCTGACACCTAAAAGCTTCTTTGGGATCGGACAACTTGGACTAGCGGTTCGCTCCTCATCAATGACCTATGGGCTCTCATGATCCTGTCACCGGGTCAATAATTGTCCTTAGATCACTTTGATAGGCATTAACCACTGCAGACCAGGAACACCAAACAAGACCTGCAGTTCTGGAGATACTCAGACCCAGTCGTCTTGCCATCACAATAAAAGTCTTGTCAAGGTGTTTCAGATCTTTACGTTTGGCCATTTTTTGCCTACTTGCAGCATATCAACTTCAAGGACAACATTTTCACTTGCTGCCATATATGTCTCACCCACCAACAGGTGCTATTGTAACAAGATAATCATGTTATTATAACTTCATCATTCAGTGGTTATAATGCTATGGCTGATTAACAAACTGGCTCATAAGTATTTTGATATGCGTTTCTGAAAATTTGTAGGTTTGAAATCTGCAGTGCATGAACACAACTTGGTTAATATTTGAGCAGCACTGCCTCATTGTAGTTTGATCTGAGTGTGGTGAGATGCCCCTTTCTGGATCCAAGAGAGATCCAAGCGTTGCGGCTCTTTAACCTGATTGTTCCTGTACTTATTTTATTGTCCATTGACATGGGCATACAGAATGCCTACGTTCAGTTTGTAGATAGCGTAACATTTCTATAGCTGTCAAAAGTCCGCTTGGTGGTGTTATTTTGTGGCAAATGATATAGGTTCCTCTGGATGCCATTAAAATGGTGAGGCGGCTAACATTTGTATATACTCCCCACAAAGACATGCAAAAACAAAAGGGTTCAAGATTTTCCATGTTTCTTTCAAACTGCTGTAGCATACTGAAGATGAATTTACATGAATTCAACTTTTCCCTCAGGTTTTGGCTATCTAACGAGGCAACTGATGACCCTCGCTGGAGGCCGGTTGGTCCTAGCTCTGGAGGGGGGTCATGACCTAACAGCTATCTGTGACGCATCTGAGACCTGCGTGGCTGCCCTGCTGGGCCAGGAGGTAAAGAGCTCAACTGACTACTAGCAGCATCTGCATCTTAACAATGTCTCTTAAGAAGAAAAATGGATGGGACATCTAGCTGCTTCTGTCTAATGTTGAATCTGACTCCAGAAGCCTCCCTGAACTACCATTGAATGGGGGTGTTGATAATAACAAGAAGTGTTATTCATTGAAGTCCTGTTTTAATCTGCTATGTAACCAAAGAAACAGAAAAGAAACAGAAATCCTAAATAATATAGTTTGGGGCCAAATCTGTTCTAATCCCATGCAAGAATTGGAAAAAAGAGTCAACTCTTGTGTTTGCAGCTTGACCCGCTGCTAAAGGCTGTCCTGGAGCAAAGACCCAATCAAAATGCTGTCCGCTCCCTGGAGAAAGTTTTAGAGACTCACAGTGAGTTCATCCTAACTCACACCAATACACACACACTGCACAGAGGACACTTATCTGGTCACGTTTTGTGCATTGGTGTCTTCTGGTTTAACATTTAATGCTTCTCTCCTTCTATCCAGGTAAATACTGGCGATCGGTGCAGCGCTACTCACCACTGCTGGGTCTCTCTCTGCTGGAGGCCAAGCGAGGAGACTCGGAGGAAGCTGAGGCTGTTAGTGCCATGGCCTCTCTGTCCGTGGCTAACACTAACGCCATGGATCACAGGTAAGAGAACCAAAAGATCAAGTCAAATCTACACCATATTTTCAGAGGTTTTTACCTTTCAATCCTCTTTACCTTCTATTTCCACCTTTTCTCGTTCTCTCATTTTTCTGTCTCTCTTTATCAGCTCTGTAGCCAATCAAGGAGGGATGTGATACAATTGAAGCAAAATTATTCAACTCCCCTTTGTACTGCAGGTTTATGGGCATAATGTAATGTAATGTAATGTAATATTTATCAGCTATTTGCAATAACCTAACCAAAAAAGAACAGTATAAATAATTGAATTAAACTGAGCTTATTTTTCCACATTCAACACAAAATGCTAGATTAACTGACTGCTTCAGTCTTTCAATTATGCCGCCTTCAGAATGTCATCCTTCATAATAAACACATGGTGTAATAGCACTGGGCCAACCTCTGTTGTTGTTTAAGCAGTAGATTGCGAATGTTTTTTCTGTTTAGCCTTGAATTATCATGAGGGCTCCATGCCAAGACTCCAAGATGTTCACAACCGCTAATCGTAAAGCAAATGACGTCTGACTATGCATCACGTTTGCAGCCTCTCTACGAAGTATGAGAAATACTTGGCATTAAGGGTTTGAACCTGAATTTGAGAATGCAGTGCTTATCAAAAGTAGGAGTAGCAGTAAGTAGTTCCTGTTATATTTTGGGGATAAAAAAACTTGTAATATACTTATCTATAAACTATTGAAATGGTTCTTGTTTGATTTGCCTGTAAACCTTATAAACAATGACCAATTGAATAATTTCACTTGCAACACAAGGTTTGCTTGGTGTTCCTCGTCTTCAGTGGTTAGTTCCTACTGCTCTACGGAAGGACAATTTGTGAACTCGTGACGAGTTCAGTGACACTCAAGGCTCATTGATTTGAGTGTGTAGTAGTATTAAATCTAACGTATTGCATTTAATTTTTGAATTATTGTATTCATGTATTGCTTTATTGAATAAGGACTATTCAGCTTACTGTATTTAAATGATATACAGTACTGATATTTCAGATGTTGATAGACATTGATAGAACAGGGAATGAGGAAGAATTAATGAGTGAATGTTGTTGAGTAAAATCCAAATTAAATCCCATAAAATGTAAAATCCCCAGAATTTGTGAAAGGTCAAGATGTATTTATGTGCTAATGCACTTGCTTTTCAGACATTAGCCTAAAGTGTCCCAAGTCCATGACAGTCAGGAGGTCATCCTGCTTCTGAAGCTTAGCTGCAGGATTCAGACGGTTTTGAGGAAATATGGCAGACGGAGGTTTAATATCTGTGTTTTTGTCATTTTGTCCACCAGGCCAGAGGAGGAACCCATGGAAGAGGAGGAACCACTGTAACGGAGGTAAACACTAGGGTGCTACTATTGACCTCTCCGAAGAACGCCTCTTTGAGATGCGAAGAGTCTCGACTGATCCCTTCATTTAGTTCCCCTAACCCCACTCACCACGTCAGTCACCTTGATTGGCGGCCCCTTGGCCAAAAACGAGGGAGAGGGGGTGGGCTCAGCCTCAGCGTAGGGAGCCAATCAGGAGACGGAGGACTGAATTGGGAAAAAAAATTAAACATAGGAGCGTTGCTTGGCGGCGCTAAGAGACACCGAATTTTTTCTGTCAGTCTTCGTACCCAGATGTTAGCGCACAGCGGCTAACCAAGTGACCAAGGCAGCGGGCGAGTGTATTTGGAGTCTCATCATCGTGCAGAAACTTGGTGCTTTACTCAGCTGCCTTCTGACCACATATAGTATGGACACCAGGACGGTTCCCTGCTGTCAAACACAGCTCGGGAGTTTCTTTACTCTTTTCTCAACAATTTTTCCGGACAAAAAAAGGACATCACATGATGCTATTTTACGAGATGCATTCACTGTGGACTTTGGTTGGCCGAAGCTTGAGTAGGCGTTCACAAAGATTTGATGAGGAGAACGTCGCCATGCTGGAGAAGCCTCGCTTTGTAAAGGTTGACGAGTGAGAGGAGTGCCTTGGTGAGGCTGGATTTCAGGACTCATTCAGGAAAAGATTGCCTTAAGTCAAAAGATTTTTCTCGCTGAGGAATCGGCGCGAGGGCGGGAAGAATTTCCTGTCTTTTTTGGAGGGGGGGGAATGAGAATGATATAAATTAAGAAAACAATCTTTCAGCATGTTTACTTGGAATGTGACAAAGACAACATTTACGTCTGTCACAGCCTCTCTTGAAGAGTTACTTTACTTTTCGATGGATCTATTTTTCTGTAAAAAAAAACAAAGAAACAGAAATCGCTTTTTAAAGGTAGTTGCCAGCTTCAGTAGAGAAATGGTGCAAACATGGAGATCTGAAATTATATTTAAAGTCAAAAAGGTTTCGCCTTCGATGTAGCTTCCCTCTAACTGAAGTAAACACATAGAGCATGCATTTGAGCAGAGAGACCGGACAATTTTGCAAGATTTTTGAATGTTATCCAAGAGAAAGCCAAGAAAGAAAAGCCAAAGCATGATTTTGCAGATACAGTAGTAGTTTCACTCCACTTAGCTGGCTTCTTCTGGTGGTCCTTTCAGGAAAGACCCGATAACCAGTTCAATGTTTACTAATTTAATCCTTCAGAGATCAAGAGAGCTTTTCTGTACGTGTGCTGATCGGTTCCCATGCTTTGCTGGTTGGCAGCTACCTTTGGTTCACGAGCGTGAGCTGAACATCAGTCATGTATATTAAATTGAATATATTTTGAGAGGCAGTAATCGAGTGTTGCCTGTTTGTATCTACGTTTATGATTTCCACATTAAGTTGTCAATTTGCAATATCGAGAAATGTGTACGGTCAGCGAGTCCACTTTTTTTATTTTTTACCGTATAAGATTATTTTTCTAACTTTTTTCATGCATAGATTTTGTTGTTGTGTTTTTATCCGTTTTCTGGATAGTTATAGGGCTGCCATTCTTCATATTTAGAAGTATTGTCGATACTTTTTTGTTTTTATCAAAAATAATCAGCAACACTTTCTTCCTTCCTTTCTTTCCATGACTCTCAGCCTTTTTTTTTGCATTTTCATCAATTGTGTATTTATAACATGGACTGTTTATAGGAAATTTGTATATGGAAAAATTTATAGATGTAATCTAATGACATAGATGTAAGCTATGATATTTTGAGCGACAAACAGTATGGTGTATGATATTACTCCATGAACTCTAAAAAAAGAAAAGCACCATATTTAACTCGTCATCGACTGCACTGTTTCGCCCCTCAGAAGAAATCGTCATTACATGGCACTGAAATTGACTTTCTAACTCCCTCAGATAAAAACATTTCATCACTTTGTTGCCTAATTGAAAACCTTTCCTCAAGTGCATGGTTGACATGCGCCTAACTGTGACAACACCCAAAAAGAGGTCAAGAAGCAATTTAATGTAGCTATGTGACTTAAACTGGTGGTGAAAAGGCTAAATGGAGACATTTAAGGAAGAGAAAATATCACATGACAATTTAAAAAAATCTCTTTCTGAGCATGTGTTGCACCATCACATTTGATAACTTCAGTGCCTCCTCCCTTCCTCCTCCTCCTCCTGCTCAGCTTCAACTGAAACCTGTTCCAGATCAAATAAGATTAAAATACTCCCCATCTGTCAACTCCTTCGTTAAACACCTGTTTTAAAAATCATGTTTAAATTGATATCATTTTAAAGCGTGTACAATTTTAACTTGAGTTGATATTTTTCATGTCTAGCCAACCATTCCACTTGTTTTGATTTTTTTAATTGAATTTGAGGTTCTTCCTTGTTAAATACTACGCTTTTTTGTTTTTTACCGTCTACTCGCACCAACTTTCTCTCTCTGCATGGTTTGTGAGTCAGCATGCCTGCTTGTCTATGTAACAAAAATGTATTTGCACAGTAGATGAAGAACACTGGAGGAATTTTTTTTTTTTTTTAAAGGACGAAACCTCCCACTGCAAATCCCAAGAGCCCCAAGCAGGATGCTTTTCTTCCTCTGTGGTGCGTAAACAATACAAAAGACTTTCTCCAAATGGCTCTACTGAGAAACATTTGATATTGTTACGATGATTATCGTTTCCGATAAGTGATTTTAACGTGATTCAGCACTTAAACAACATGTATGGACTGGTTTAAAGACAACAATGCTCTGCCTAACCTCTGCTATAGTCACATCTTAACAAGACTCTCCCAAAGAATGTTCCTCTTTCAAATACTCTTGAATGAGCACAGTCACGGTTGAGAAATGATGAAGATCAGTTTGGTAGTTTTGATTGTCTCTTACACACCTCGGCCAGTTCTATACACACTATATACACTCTATATATATTATAGTTGGGAGTAAAATAATTCAATCCCAAGTCTATATATTAGGTTTAGCGGCTTAATCCTCTCTTTATTTGCTGTTTGCAATAATCAACTCAAACAAGAACAACATTACAAGTGTTTTCTCCAAAAATTACACAATTATACTTTTACTGACTCAGGCAGTCTCAGATAGTTTAAGACCTGAAGGACGAGCGTCTCTAGTACGCTGTAGAGACAGATGTTATGCACAGCTAGTTATCAGCCGTTGCAGCCATCCTGAAGAATCGTAGCCCATTCCTCATGGGCAAAGGCTGCCAAATCTGTAATATTCATTGGCTTTCCTTCCCAACCCACCAGAGATACTTAATGGGATTCAAGTCAGGTGACTGTGACGGGCACTCTAGAGCCAGGACTTCTTGTGGATCCTTTGTGGACTATTAGTGGACTATTCCGCTGCTCTGATCTACTGCAAAGATGACACACGGCCAGACATCCGCTTCTGTTAGCATTCTTGAAGAATATTGTTGCATGGACAGGGAGCTCCAGTTCTGTGATATGCCTAAACTGCACTTTTTTAAATCCCACCCGAGATTTTCTAAAGGATTCAAGTGATGACTGTTCCAGGATTTTCTTTGTGGTCTTTGAGATCTGTTTGGGATCCTTATTCTTTTGGAATGTCCAGTGACGCTCAAGCTTCAGCCATCTTACCCTCTACACAGAGCACGTTTCCAACGCCAAGGAAGCAAAGCCTCATCATCACTGAGCGACTGCCATGCTTTGCTGTAGGTGGGGGGTTCTTTTTTGCATATAATGAATTCATCCTCCTCCAGTTTTAACGCTTTTCCATAGGCCCAAAATGTTCCAGCTCTGGTTTATCGCACTACAGAAGTGAATCCCAAAACCTCAGTGGATCTGGATGAATTTTTGCTTAGTGGATTTTACTTTTCTTGTGCGTTTGGGTGGGCCCTTGAGTTCAGGCATGGAGTCCTAAATTTAGGACTCTACTGCTTAAGTCAATTTTCAAAGAGTGGCATGGTGTGTTAACATCTGAATGCAAGTACGTCTCTTATAGTGGATGTTATTCACGAGACAGCAGTAGTCAGTAAGAGCAGCATTTTGTGTTGATTGCGGAAAAACAGCCTTTGTTGAATTATGATTTTTAAATTGCTCCTGTATTTAGTTATTGCAAACAGCTTACAATTTACATATTTTGCTGGTGAATGTAACACATAACGGGGGTTGAATCATTTTACTCCCAGATGTATATATATATATATATATAAACCACTGTGGCTCAAGAGCAACTCTTGGTTTACATGTAAATGGATAAAAAAAGTTATTTTTTTGTTTGTTGTTTGTCTATTGATGAAAATTCTTTCTTTGGGACCTACGCTTTGGACATTTCATCTCTTACATCATCTATAAAATATATTTCTGAAAAATACAATAACCTGTGGTGGTGTTTTCTTTCTCTTTTTACAGGTCTTTTCATAACATAACATTTCCCCCAATGGTTTAACAAGTTATAAGAGTATCTGGTGTCATTTCAGGATATGTCACATCAATAACCAGCTGTCTTGACAAAACCAATTCAACAGTCGCTCTTGCTACAAAAGGGATTCTGTTATCTGATGTGAAGGCCTTCTTAATCCTGGGTAGGATGGCAGATTATCAAATTGATGAGGTATAGTTGGATCATCAGAGCAACAGAAAGACTGTATTTCATTTAGACATTCTCCTTTATCACTTCAGTGAGACCGGACTCTGTGAGACAAAGTCCATGTTAGTACAACAGAAATGTAAATAATCAGTTACTGGTGGTTGTTGAATTCCTAAAATGTATTTATAAAGATAGGAAAGCTGCTCGGTCCATGTTTTTAGAGAACATCTCGGGTTCAAATTTATCAGATTCTGGATCTGAAGGTCAGAAATTATCCATCCACCACATGACCGCAATGATTGTATAAAGTATGGTGCTGCTGACATGAAGAGTCAGGACAAACAAGAGGCAGAAAGTCTCAGCTGACTTCTGGCTGACTGGAAAATCTAATTATGACAACCAATATCACAAGTCTGTCTCTTAGAGGGGCTTCAAAGCAGCAGATATCAGTTGACCTCTTCAAATGAAAATTTGAAGATATGGCCTTTAAATGGAGCAAAATGGTGAAGAATCCATTATTATGTCCAAAAGCTTTAGCTAAGATATTCAAACTTCGTGACAGAACAAATAAATGGTGTTTGGAAGAGGAATAAATACATGCCATCACACATACAGGCTATCATGAAGAGAAGACCAAGGCAATTATATGATAAAATGTATAATTTGATTAATCAAAAATGATAAAGTAAAGCTGTTTCTCTCATAAAAAGTCATCTTATTAATAAGTAACAAGAAAGTTGGGACATTTTCTTTTGACAGTGATCATACAACAACAGGGGTGTCGCTAGACCCGTTTCAACAACGGCACATGTCCCAGTGTTGACCTGCTTTGTACCAATAAAATCTCCTAGGCAGGTTTTTTTTTTCTTTCCATTTTTTGTAATTCATTATGTTAAACATGCAGTTGGTTTGGACTAGGCTTGACATGAAAGCTACTCTCAATCTCCTGGGGAATATTTTCTGTAATTTAGACATATTTAATAATTAGTCTGAAACAGAAGTATGCATTCATTTTAATAACTGGAGTTGGGCTTTGTTATTATCACCTCCACCAAGGAAGAAATGTTTTCTGAATATATCACTTCATGGTTGAATGTTCAAATTCACAGCTCTCGTGGAAAACGGTACTAATTTGAGATTTCGAACAATAATAATTCAGACTTGGATCAAAATGTAGTTAGATATCAAAGCCCATTGAAGAAAGCTGCCAATTGAGAATAATTGATTGTTTTCCCTTCTAATTATACCAATATGGTTCTGAATTCTTGTGGAAGGTGTTGAATGTCCAGGAGTCAAAGTTTAAAGGTCAAATCATGGCTCTATTACTTTTAGGGGCACATCATAATGGGGAGAAAGAGCTGCCTCGGCAGAGATTTGTGCACTGAGTACTATCTAGTTACACAACTTTACACAATACTGGACAGTAACAAAGTACATTTACTTAAGTACTTTAATTAAGTATAAATTTGACATTCTTATTCTTCTCTTGCTTATTTCCAATTCATGCTGCTTAATTAACTACTCTACATTTCAGATGGAAATATTTTACTTTGCTTTGATTGCAAAGTAAAATATTTCCTTCATTTCTTTGACAGATTTGTTACTTTTCATATTGCAGTTTTGCATACCCTTCTTATCGAGTGAAGACTTTACATTTGGATTAGTTGATTTTGAACGTGTGTGATGATTGTTGTAAATATATTAATCTGTGTTGCATTTCTCTGCTGTAAATGTTAATGTTTGAGGCAATATTTATTATTTTTTATGCTGTTGAGTAATTTAGTCTATAAGATAATCAAGCAAGTTCATAGCATTGCTGTGCTATGAGAAATACACATCCCTAAAAAAGAACCTTTAATAACATCAGTCTGGTTTCATCATGGTGGAGAATGATTTAACACATAATCTAAGCCTTATTTTTAAATAGTGTATGTAGTTTAAGGAGTAGGAGAATTTGCTCAACCCATAAAGAGAGACAAAATCCTCCAGTGTATCACAAACATTCAAAATCAACGTATTTGGAGATTTGTGGTCAGGAAGGGTGTGAAAAATGGTAATCTGTAAAATAAATAGTAACTACAGCTGTCAGACAAGTGGGGTATATAGTTAATATCTCTCTGGGACGTTGTGGAGTAGGAGTATAAAGAATAATAGAATTTAAATTAAGCAAAGTGCAAGTACCTCAAATTGTACCTAAGTCGAATTTGAAGTACAGTACTTGAGTAAATGTAATTACTTACGGCCCACTGGTGCATGGAGACTTTTAGAGCTATTTCTAGAAGAGCCACTGTCAATATGACAATAATTACAAAACAATAATTATGTTTAGAACATATATGACAACTAAAGAAAGCAAAATGGAAATATTACTACTATATAAAGAACATCAAAATACAAGAAATAATTAAAATAATGCATAATCACAGAAAGCACATTTGTTGAAGAGGGGTTTTAAAAATGGATTTCCTGCAGTTGATCATCTTTTTTGATCTTAAAACTGTCCTTTTACGCATTTAGTAAATAATGTGGAAGCATAATAAGTGTCTCCTTCGGTGTCCAATGAGGGGAGGGTACTTCCCCTTTACGGAGCACACTGCCTTGATATTTCCTCTCTGTGCACTGTCCCCCTGCTGCACCAGTGCAATGCCAAAGCTGCAACACTAGCGAGCCAATTTTCCATTTCCATTACCCTTAAGTGGGGAGACCCATCGTATATATTTTTTAAAATCTTTTCTCCTTTTTTGGAGTGAGCTGCGCAGTGCTGTCGGACATGCCTAACATAGTGCTTTTCAGCGGTAGCTCTCACCACGACCTGTCCCAGAAGGTGGCCGATCGTCTGGGACTGGATCTGGGCAAAGTCATCACCAAGAAATTCAGCAATCAGGAGACATGGCGAGTATTCGATTATTTATTACATACAAACACGTTTTTGTCGTTTTGTATTTAGTGTGATATGTGTATCGGTGGAACACAGACAGCTGCTCACGTTGCTCCAGCTTCGCTATCACATGTGGTAGTTAGCATGAAGCTAACAATAGTTTACTATTTAGTGGCTCGCGCTCTCGTATCCGCACGTGACTAGCTAGCCACATGTAAACACACAAGGCTAGCGTGTTATAAACCGACTATCTCTAAAGGGACCTTTTATCAGACAGCTTTCCCAACATGGAATTATTTGAGTCATGTCTATTTGGCTAAAGTGAACCAAACCAATGAGAAACAAGAAAAGTTGCAAAATGATGTAACAGTACAGTTCGTCCGTGGTGATCATGCTAACTACGCGCACATAACGTCTGTCCCCATGTGATGTGCTGGGCCGATTTTTAGTGTGAAGAAGTTCCTCCACCCCGTGTCGGGTCGATTTATTAGCGCGTGTAATGTCCACTTCATGTGGACAATTTGCTAGCTATGAAGCGGGAACAGAATGTTTTGGGTGTACAAAATTTAGCGTTATACCTAAACGCCCCTTCCTGGATACAGTTAGCATGAAAAAGGCCCGAAACCTATTAGTGAAATTAAATGGCATACGTGCATTTATTCTGTATGATTCACCAGCCAAACAAAGGGTATCCTAAACTTTAAAGTTTCTAGTGTTGGCTTGGTAACACGGTGCTATGGGTACACAGTATTGTGTGCATCTCGACACCACCACCTAGCTAGCAGTTAGATAGCATGGTCTCTGAAACCTGGGGTAGTAATTAAGACTGGAGTTGGCGAACTTGATTTCATATTGTGGTTTGGATACGAGGACCGACGATTTTAAACCAAAAAAATGCTTAACGAGCAGGAGAAGTCCTTGTCCGGAAATGGACCACGTCTAGGGTACTGGCATTAAACACGTGTTTACCTTGGTGGGCGAACTCCAGGCGACTCTATACGTCTCACTGCAGCTACAAGCTAGGAAAAACAGAATAATGCGACATGGTGTATTTATTGTCAAATTTAGTTGTGTAATGTTATTGGAGTACATCCTAATTCGAACAGAATTATGGTATTCAGGGGTTGCTCCCATTATTGACTGTTTTGCAACAAGAACTAGTTAACTCGACAGTGCTTAATTCAAATACCTATAATTTCCGCAAATAAGCTGGTCATTAGTTGAATCATTGCCTGCAGCTAGCAAACTTTTAGCATAGATCTAAATTTAGGGTGACTGGGTTTTTACATGGCTTTTGTTGTCTGAGTTATAACGAGTTTGTTGAGGTTGTAGAACTTATTTGAAACCTTGTACATTCTGAGTATCCTTTGGACTACAGGCAGGACTGTTTACTTTATTGACCCAAATTTAGCTTGGCTCGGTTTTTCTGATGCAACTTTAAATTCTGTGTGTGTGGCTTAGAATGTGATCATTAAGCTCTCCAACCATCTCATATACTCTGATTATACATAACATCATGTTCAATGACAAGTGAAGTCAGAATAATATTAATTATCTTTTTAAGGTGACACCTGTGTGATTGAGGTACACTGTATTAGACATCATGTGAATATTTTGGCTTCAAAGTCGTAGGCTGGAAAAATGGATGGCGGGACAATCTGGTCAAAGGATCTCAAAAATGTCAAGTCTTATTGGATAGGGTCATGGGTAACCTTCGGGTCATTGATGTGTTAGAGAAGTGATGCTTACCCATGTTGTCCGATCCCACGGAAGAGCAACTGCAGTAAAGATTGGTTAAAAAGATAATGGAGGTTCTCTTACAATGGTTGCATAGTATACAGTGCCTCCCATCAGCTGCTCTGGTGGTAAAATGGGACAACCTGAGGCAGGAGACACGTCGGATTTAATGATATGGCTTATCGGTTGAGGTGCCTTTTTTCTCCCCCATTAAAACAAACGCACAATGGTAATTTGTTTAGTGATCCTTTGGCTCAGAGAGCACTGCATCAAGGGATTATTCATCCCGGGATCATTCGCTGATGCACTTACTATAATGTAATGCCCTCTATATAAAAGCATCTTCAGCACCGCATATGTTGTTCTGTTATCTCCACTTGGCATGAAAACTAGAAAGTGGGTTCAACACTAGTTTGCTCCATTAAACATGTTTGAACTTGCAAAAGTGTCTGTTTGGGCCTTACAGGGGGTTAATCTGCTGCTGATCATTCCAGCCACAGCTTTAAATTTTAAGAAACATTCTATAATCCATGAGGAGGGTTCTCTCCTGGGAACACGGCTGTTTGGGCTCCTCCAAGTGCAAAACAAAGATTATTTTCTCATCCTCACAGACTAACAGGAAGGTGAGAACAGGGCGCTAATAACAACTCTTCTCACAGCTTTGAAACGCAGTGGTCAAGGACCAATTCTCAGGAACTGGATCTGTTGGAATTAATCCCCAAGAGGGCATCCTTTTTGTTTGCAGAAATGTCCAATTGATATTTAATCAATACTGCCTTGTTTTGTGTTTTACCATAGATAAAAAAATGAAGGGCAGTGATCCAGATTTGTAATGTTTGCAAATGTTTGTCCAAAGATGGCAGTTACCAAAGAGGAAAGTTGAAAGCCACTTGATAGATAAATGCAGTACTCGCAGGGAAGAAATAAGTCAACATTGGTTGCATTAGCCAGATCTGTCTTTCTCTATAAACATGTTAATTTTTTTTCCTCCTCTTTTTTCTTCCTTGACTGCTGTATAATTTTAGCACCTGTTTTCTGCACAACATAGTTCCCTTGAATGTCCTTAACTAGCAATTGGCACATTTAATGCTTAGTTTTTACTTACTCACTTACATATTTACAGTCTAATGTGTGAGAATCTGCTAATTTTTCTGTCTCAAATGTAAGTAAAGTGAATTTTAAATGTATTGATTTCCAATGGACAAATCAATACATTTGAAGATGTGTAGTTGGACGTTGTGGACATTGTGAATATTTTTTTCTGATACTTTTACATTCAGATTGCACCGAAAACAAATATCTTTAAATTTATTTATTTTTGCTTTCTTTGCTTTAAACTATCAGCATAAATTAATGGTGATATGCTGTTTTACAGCTGATTTAGCCCTGTGTCTACACAGATGGCCTCAGACTCTCATGTCTTTATAGCTGTACATGTCCTCTTGTCACATGACAGTGAGTTGGAGAACCAGGTCTTGTCCCCTAGAGGAACATTTCATACACATACGGTCCTTGCTCCTCGTGTGCCTAATAGGGCAGTTGTTTCCTCCAATTTTTTTCTAAACATTGTTAGATGCGTAAAGGGTCTTGGCCCAAACTTGTTTCTAGAATTTCAGGCATCCATGTCATAAATCTTCAGGTTTTATCTGTGCCTGTGGGCAAACACTGACTTCTCAAAAGAGTATCATCAGAGCTTGATAATTATCTGAATAACATTTAAATCTGGAAATGTTTGCCTAAAAATATTAACATTGCTGTCAAGAAGTTGTCATGGTTTTATAACAGCTGGACATAACAGCTCATCAAATGCATTTCCATTGTGACTGCGTCAACTTTCAATTGTCACTCTTAAATCATATCCTAAAGTTGACATGTCCTCGTTTGCTGTTACCCAAATAGTGTGGAAATTGGGGAGAGCGTTCGAGGCGAGGATGTGTACATTGTGCAGAGTGGCTGTGGCGAAATAAACGACAATCTCATGGAGCTACTGATTATGATCAATGCCTGCAAGATTGCCTCTTCCTCCCGTGTCACCGCTGTCATCCCCTGCTTCCCGTATGCAAGGCAGGACAAGAAGGACAAGGTAGACAACCACACTCACCTCGGCATATTATAGTTCCTACTGAACAATTAAGGGTTAAAATGCCCTGTCATAAGAACACAGCAGTCCTTCCAGCAGTCACAGAGACTTGTTTCACACAACCTGCTTATCTTGTAAATCATTATCTGTTGTTGCCCCAGTGGCTACAACAGCAGGTCTGCTCCATATGGAGAGACAAGAGGGCTGCATTTTTCCACCAGTTTATCAACTAGGTGATTAAATCCTTCTTTGTTACTTTTCTCTCCCTTCTTCCCTGTTTCTACATGAGCAGTTCTTAGACAATATATTTTATAGAATCATATTCACGTCAGGGTGCAATGATGGTCAAGGCTCTGCAGACACCTCATCTACATGCTGAATTGAGGTTTATAGGAAAGTCTTCACTTTATTAGCAAGTGCCTTTTAAATGTTTTCTGCAGGAGAGTTTATTTAGAAATACAAAGCCGTTTTAATTTTTTGGGTATTCACCAGCTGTCGACTGTAGCTTGATTTCAGATTCTTTTTGTATTCTGTCTAAAATGTGGGGATAGCGTTCCGGAAAACTACCGTAAAATTGAACTCTGATCCTTTCAGTTTACCGAGATAACAAGTACAGAGATGCATTATGTGCATAATTTATCCGCCCAGACTCTCTTTTCCTCAGCATTTGGAGCCTGCCGTCATCTAGTCATGTTTTGTCAATAACACTGGTATCTGACTGTCCACATACACACAGTTGACTTTTCTGAGTCTACACCAGTGTTGCAGCACCAAGGTCAACATTTTCTAGAGCGGCCAACAACTACAAATGTCACAGATAAAGTTTTATTGTTATAAATCCGGACAACATGATCTCCTCTTGCAAAAAGAGCTGATACAGAACATTGAGTTTCAGCTTTTGAATTTAATTTCAATGTTTTTTTATCTGAAGCAACTGTTTTGTTGATGCTCTTCTCAGAGTCGAGCACCCATATCAGCTAAACTGGTGGCAAACATGTTGTCTGTGGCTGGAGCCGACCACATCATCACCATGGACCTCCACGCTTCGCAGATCCAGGTTAGTACACCGCTTTTACTGCAGATTTTCCTGCTCAGTTCCTTGCATGTTTCAAGTGTGCTGGGTTATTGTGAACAAGAAACCAAACCTGTAGCTGTGTGAGTCCCAACACACCTGTTGGCTGTTGGCACCTGTTGATAAAGCAAGGTCCAACACCCTCTCACACTCAAAAACCTACTTGCGCACAAAAAATGTTAGTGACACAAAAACAGATGCAGTTTACTCAAAGAATGATAAACAATGAAATAAAACATTATAAATCCCAGGCTAGCCTAAAACATTCAAAATACACCAACCTCTTTAGGTGGAATCTACTTCTCATCCATCCACTTGTAAAAGGGGTATCACTTTAGCCTTTAAGGCAATATGTGAACATACGCTAAATGACAAGTATAGAGGAATCGGTCGAGTGGGGGAAAAAACTACACCTATCTCCAAATTCAAATATCAAATGAGCTCAATGATCAGGCTCTGCCGAGGGTCGAGGCAACTATAAATTGGTTGCCTATACGGGGAGCTACAATGCAGAAACGATAAGCAAGTGTAATACTATTAGAAAATCGATGCGTGTAATGCATCTCTCACTATTGTCTACCCCATTCCTCATTGAAGGTGGCTAAGTGTGAGTAGTTACGGGGCCTGTCAATAGACCTTCCAGGCTAAAATGAGGTCCCACAACACAATATTTGCGCTCCTGGAGCTTTCAGCAACATAAAAGAAACGCGCTCACAATAATTACAGTTATGATGGTAATGAGCACAGCCTCGTGGCAGGCTTCACATGACCGTTCTTATGCAGTTAATATCACGGCTCTAGTCACAATGACTCGAGTCATTATGCCAAAGCATTGATATGAGTTTATCAATTCCTGTCTTCAGAATCCTGACTGTCATTCCTTGATTTGACAACTGGCCCCGTGGAGCCTGGATTAAAGTGTTTAACATCTTCCCATTTGTCTAATATTATACCTTGTCGGTAAAATTGCTATTGTGCTGGTATCACTCATGTTTGATCAGTGTGCTGCCAACCCTGCTTTTCTGTGAGCTCTCTCAAGGCAACCTGAAATGACTTACTTATCAAGTTGATAATCACCTTTGGGTGACCTTATTGTGAGGTTAGGGTTGTTTGGTTTAATGAATCCATTCTTTTTCCGTAGTACATACCTCTATTTTTTTTGATGATGCACTTCGCGTTATTTTTTAACACCGAGGCTTTAGACACATATATTAAGGTCATTAATACTGACTTTGTTTTAAAGGACTAATGAGTTTATGTTGCAGGTGGTCAAACTTCGAAAATCCTTCGGTATCAAAGTCCCATAGCCGTGTCTACTGTCCCCACTATTCCAGTTCTCTGTGTACACAAATAGCAATATTTTGCACTCTCATTCTGTTGTTTTTTCGAATTTGCTGATGCATGTAAGTTTGATCTTCAGCAACAATAAAAACCAAAAGCCGACTTGTGGATATTTTATTTGCTGATTACTGATTTTATTGTAGTTTGATCTGCCACTGATTATTTTATCAATTACAGTTTATACCCTGAAAGTCTAAAATTTATAGTTTACAGAATACCCAAACATTATTGTGACTTTCATGCAAATATAACATAACATTTGAAATTAATGCTTTCACCCAAACGGACAGCTTTTGGTCCAAAAATTAAAAGGGCAACAGATTATAGGAACCCTGGACATTTTCTCATTACACTTCAAATTAACAGGAAACAGAAGAACTAGCAAGGCACCTTTAAATTGTTGTTGTAAACTTATATCGATTGCAAGACTATGACCGGCTCTGTACTCATTTGATGTTTTTTTCACCATCCTGCTAAAGGTTGCTTCTTGAAATTTGGTATGTTTTTCAGGGGGATTTTTTCGTCTTTTTTTCCAAGCATCTTGAGTCTCACTCTCACTTATTACAAATGGCTAACATTGTGTTTTCTTAATTAATAACTAAAACATTCCACAGTGATGATCATATATTTCTAATAATGTAGCACAATTTAGTGTCTGGATTCAGCCACACAGGCGGGTCGGCCATTCAACACTGATGGCAAAATAAGCCGCCTGGTGCTTCTAAATCTATCTCTGTTGAGCTGGTGTAAATGTATGTTTATATAGATACATTACTTAGCAGTGGACTTCAACAAAAGCTACGTAGAACACCTTCATTTAAGTCATCCACAAGTGAGAAATTCAATTTCAGGGCCTCTCAGCCATGAGTAGTGGCTGCTTCCTTTTGCAGTGATACAAAAAGAAAATGGTTCCCACATGAAACTGCTCATAACAAGGTCTGCGGAGTAACTCAAGTAGCAAAACAACGCCTCATGTTATGCAGTGATGCGTCATCTCATTCCATTTTATTCACTAGGAGGCAGACTTCTCTACAGCTGATATCTGCATTACTTGGCACCAAAACGATCTTAATGGAGAAATAGAGCTACAACAAAGGGGGAAAATATGCATGAGGATGGACACTTGTTTTCTGTTGGCTGACATTTGTTGAAACCTATACTGAAGTCCATTTACTTCTGTACAACAAATTAATCTGGCACTGTCCTGTGTATTCCTTTTCCTGTTTTCTTTATTTAAGGGCTTTTTTGACATCGCTGTAGACAACCTTTATGCAGAGCCGGCTGTTCTGCAGTGGATTAAAGAGAATATTGCAGAGTGGAAAAACTGTATCATCGTGTCTCCAGATGCAGGTGGAGCTAAACGGTAAGAATACAGAGATAAGTGCCAGCTCGCTGATTTGCAGAGGTGTCTGTAGATGAAGCTGTGTTTGCAGGGTTCACCATTTCTTCACATCATGCCTCATCACAGTGAAAGTTATCTTGTTTGACAACCAGTTAAAGGTCCATTCTGTGTTTAATGGAACTGTCCTTTGTCAAGTGTGACGTCCATTGCAGACCGTCTAAACGTGGAATTTGCCCTCATCCACAAAGAGAGGAAGAAGGCCAATGAAGTGGACCGCATGGTACTGGTGGGTGATGTCAAGGACCGTGTGGCCATCCTAGTGGACGACATGGCCGACACCTGTGGCACAATCTGCCACGCTGCTGACAAGTGAGCATCATTTGTGACACTATTGTTGAAACGAAGCAAAGATCTCTTTTCTAAATTTGAAACCACAATCTTTTAAGTGTTGGACTTTGCATCTCGTACTAAACTAAGAGAATGCTTTATCAGTAGAGATGTTGCGACACAAGATTGTGCAAGTACTTTGGTGCAGTAAAGAATTTTTCATCAAGCGTTGACAGAAAATGGAGAGACAATTCACTAAATCTAAAATCGCATGTATTCTAGATGATTAATTCTGCATTATCGCTCCTTTTAGGCTGATTGATGCTGGTGCCACAAAGGTCTATGCCATCCTCACACACGGCATTTTCTCTGGGCCGGCCATCACTCGAATCAACATAGCCCCATTCGAGGCCGTTGTGGTGACTAACACCATCCCACAGGAGGAGAAGATGAAGGCGTGCCCAAAAATACAGGTATGCAACACTTAAACAGGATTTAACATTTGTTCTAAATTTCATCCACACTCCAACATAAAAATAACTTCAAACTATAGTTGAAACCAATTGCAGTTTTCTTGGCCACTCTCATTTTTACAACTTCTAACCATTCAATACTGAATTCGGTCCATTTCGATTTTCTTTTTCCTAAAGTTTTAAAACCATCTTGAGAAGTGTATTTTAAGTGCCCTTATTTTGAAAACAGTGGAAGTGAGGTTGGTCGGCATTGTGTATTTGTTCTGACTTTGTTTCTGGTGTGTTTCTTAAACCAATTCTATGACAGTTGAAAGTGAAAATAAAACTGTCTAAGCCTCATTCAGTCAGTCATATGTTATATGTTTGCTTCGTTCAGGGATATGAGGGGGGCATTTCAAGAATCAGGCTTAACATACTTTGAGTTAGAGACTGAGCTTGTGCTTGACCAAGAATGAGATGAAAAACTTGGGTGTCCAGTTTTCGAACAGCCGATATGAATTGGTTCAATCAACTGAGGCGGTTAACCCCGAGTTGAACGCATGCGCGGAGACTACAAAACATAATCATCAATGGAGCTCAGATACTGTGATTCAACTAGTGAGACACCATGGTCGCCATACTTCACGCTGATTAAGCAGGAAGTTTTAATGTGCTCACGAAAGTATATTATTAAAAAGAGAGATGCAGCTTCACCACAGAAGGAGGGAATAATGGTGTGGAAGAGAATTGGTGCCTACGCGAATGTATCTACTAGTTTTACCATATTTTCTCGGAATATTCGGGGTGACATGGTGGCGGAATATGCACATGAGACCAGCTGGAAATGAAAGCCCAATAGAGTTAATCCAGGGTAGACACAGAACTCACTGTAACAGACTCAGAGCTCAATGTATCCCGCTTTGTGGAATGGGAAAGCCCGAGTTTCCCTCATCTCAGGCACCACCAACTCAGTTTCCACTAAACCGGCTTCTTGAAACATCCACCAGGGGCTCCGTATATAATTGACGGTATACAAACGTACATACATTCATACATACATACAGCAGGCTCGTGGCTGGCTTTGCTCTACCGCTAACTTTAGCCACTAAGCCAACATTAGCTTCTTGAAACTTGCCGTGTTCCCCGGTTGGATTTATTTTGAAGTGTCTGATTAAGTTTACGTGTGTTGTGCATAATTTTTTTGGGGTTGTTCCTTCGCAGTTTATTTTGTCTTGGTATTACATTGCGAGCTTTTTATTTCCTTAATTTACGGTGAAAGATTTCCAAGCTGGTGAGATGTTTGTAGCTAATGTGTAGCTTATACAGTACGTACGTATAATCTGAACGGAAAAAGCCTTCAGTGAGGCGGATCGCTGATCACATCAAACTAGGCCCTATGGCACAGTTCGGGCATTGCACCTTCTACTTCCAACAAATAAATTAACATAATGGAACAATTTTGATAGTTAAAATGCATACTCCAATCATGGAGTATACCACTGCCCAACCAATCGCAGATGTTGGGCTGTGGTATACCCAACCACTGCCTGGCCATCTGCCAGCGCAAATGCTTGCTGGAAACATTACAGGTGAGAAACTTAACATTTAAAGAGTATCACTAGTATACAAGTAGCAGATGGTCAAAGCAAAAACTCAATTTGTGAATAAGCAGAAAGACAAGAGTTTGTCCCTCAAAGCAGGTCAACGTCCATTATTTGGAAGTATTCCAATTTTAGGTTAAGGACATATTATAATGAAAGAGTGCTTTAGAGTTATGTCTGCATTGAAAAGCATCACAACTAGCTTTTTAAACCAAAAATCACTCTTTAACTGCTGTATGATGAATGCATGATGGCTGAGGTAACTAAACTTCCAGAGTTATATCAACCAAAGAAAAGTATCAAGTCGCCAGTGCGTAACCATTTCGGATATCTACCAAATGACTACCTGCGCGGTTGTTTTAGATGGTGAAAGTCCCCTCTGCAAAGCCTGCTATCGGAAAGTTGCTGCTATTTGCTCCAACACGTCTATTATGTCCCAACATCTTCAGTCTAATAATGCATACATGTTTGCCCAAGTCAAGACTAAAATAAATACATAAACTTACTAGATCCCCCCCCAACGGTTACTTTGCTGACGAATTTGAATTATTTTTGATGGGTGAATCAATCGCCTACCTCTCCATCCACCTAAAGGCTAATTATACATTCTCTGTCCAATGAGAGACTCATGCCAGACTGAGAAAGTAAAAACGGTCGCATTGCATCGCCTGCACGGGAAATTCGGAATATTTTATTAAGTTGCCGGATACAATGGCACACATACACACTCGCGTCACAGACGCACAAACACATGGACACACAAACACTCGCCATCGGGACACATCGAGCAGATATGCCATAACGGCTTTGTTATATTAGACATGGAAATCAATGTTAAACGCAAGGGAGAATTTTTGCTCTAAGGGGACATACTTGTCAGCCAGATTATTATAACCACAGACACCTGAAGTTAGGTAACAGAGACTATTTGATCATCATGGCGCCTGTCTGAGCGAGGCTATATTCAGTAGCAGGTGAACATTTTGTCCTCTGAGGAATACAGGAAAATCTAAACCAGTGAAAGGATCATAGGTGCCCAACCCTCATTTATGCCTGCGGGAAACGATGCTAGCCACTGTTATCAGACCCCCCCAGAAGAGCTTCTGTAGCCCTCCAAAGGATTGGAGGATATGTAATATTATGATGAATTTATTGTGCAATCTGTCATGTCCAGAGGATTCTAGTTAAAATGGAAGAAAACCAAAAACATGTCGCATGAAAATTAATAATCTGCAAACAGATAAGACACTCAAGTCCCCCCCAAAGGTTTTTCTTACATTGGACTTGTTGTTCCTTCCAGGTCATCGACATCTCAATGATCCTGGCGGAGGCAATCAGAAGAACCCACAACGGCGAATCCGTGTCCTACCTCTTCAGCCATGTACCTTTGTAAAGAAAGAGAAGGTGCCTGCCCCCCCCACCCCCCCGACTCTCCTTTCCCAAATCAGGCCTCTCGACTAGTGCTTTTTGCCACACGTGCTCCAGAACACCATGGAAAAGGCCTTAATGGTTTTCGGCCACCTCCAAGTGTCTGTTTGAAGGGCACGCCCACACATAGTCTTAGAAATTTTCCACAAGGGCACTGACGAAATTATCATTTCATTCTCTGAAGACAAAGTTTATATTTATGAATATCTTTTCCCCCCCCCTCTCTTTTCAGTTTTAGTCTTGCCAGCCTAAACACTTGAGGCACGGCCTTCAATTTAACCGAAGGGTCCATAATGTTAAAGAAAAAGAAGTATTATTTGTACCTCAGTGACCTCACTTTAAAAAAGCATTCCACTCTGTCATGTTATTAGACATATCTTGGCCCTTTCTGCTTCATAAAGTAATAAAAAGATAGTTTAAAAAAATGTGAACATGTGCACCTTTCCTTTGGTTTAAGTGCATTTAGAAGTATTAAATTGATAAATAGGTCCTAACCATTGACTAGCTGTATTGATTGTAATTGTCTGTGTGGCCATTTTGAAAGCTGCGCCACAAGTGAAAATGTGTGGCTGTGATGATAGACAAAAACAGGAGCCAAATTGGAGAACTCAGTCTTCAATTTCTCTGTCAGTGTTCATGCCTTGACCCTCATGACTGCCGTGATACTTCTAACTTCCACAGCTTCATTACACCCACTTCCAGCTCCTTTTCACCTCCTCTCAGATTTCAAAACCGCTCTCCAAACTGACTCAAAGCTGTCTTACAGTGGGTGGAGTTGGTGCTGGATTTGCATTCCAAAAGGTCATGAAAACAGATTGAGCCCAATGTTCTAAGATAGTGTTAAAATTTGTCAGTAAAAGTTATGTAATTGTGATCAGGAGAAAATTTGGTGAGAATGCGAGATTTAATTTTTCCCCTAAAATATATATATATATATATATATATATATTAGGGAAAAAAATGAAATCATTTTCTTCGACAATAAAGCTTTGACAATGGCTTACAGACCTGCTGTCATGCTCGTCTCTCATTTATACCAGTAGGTTGCAGCTATTTTGCTGGTATATTTAATACTTATATAAAATATATATTTTATGCATTTTTTGTAACAGTTGGGGAAACTTCTACACTTCTTTCATGACCCGTTATCAGACATCTATGATGTCTATCACGTTATCCGATAGTAGAGCCGCTCCAGTGCCTGAAAGGACATAATGTTAATTAATTATGTTACGTAAGTGGAGTTTCCTTTATTAAATTGCGATGTTATACACTTCTCAAAAAGTTAAGCTAACACTAGGTTTAACTGGCTATGTGTTAGCAAATCTAACACATAGCCAGTTAAACCTCAGATCTACATGTTATCTACTGTCCAGTGTAGATCCTGTCTGGGAAGTGTGACCAATTGTGAATCAGTTTTGACTGCTTTGATTCAAATGAAAGTGACAGCAGGTCACAGAAGTTTTCTCTCTCCTTATCCTTCCTAAGTCTTTTCTAGTTGGTGACATCATGTGGTACCTACTTTCAATTCAGGTTACACAGTTAGTCCACTTCCTCCAGGATTGAACATCTATACATGCCGTTGCAAGGTTTGCTGTGTCTCCCAGAGCAGTTTCAAGTGCATGGACAAGATACCGGGAGACAGGCTGCTGCAATGGGAGAGCTGGGCAAGTCCGTAAGACAGCAACTCAACTGTATGACTGGTATCTGCTCGTCTGTGTGAGGAGAAACAGGACGAGCACTGCCATAGTACTCCAAAATTAACACCAGCCGCTACTGGTGTGATGTATGACCAAACTGTCAGAAGCGGACTAAGTGAGGGCCCAACTTCCTCTAGTGGGACCTGCTCATAGCTCGATTAGCATTCGCCAGAAAACACCGAAATATGTGGTGTGATTGGGACCCATTCTCTTCTCAAATGAGAGTATGTTCACAATGAGGTCATGTAACAGATGTGAAAGAGTCTGCAGGCGCGGTCATGAACGTTATGCTGCCTGCAATTTATCTAGCAGGACCGGTTTGGTGGTAGATCAGTGATGGTTTGATGTTTAGGCCTATCCTTAGAGTGTCACACAGCCCTCCATGTCATAGCCAGTGATACCCTGACAGCGGTCAGGTACCTGGATAAAATCCCCAGACGCATTGTGAGACCTTTTGCTGGTCCTTGAGGACACTTGTTCCTTCTGGTGGAGGACAATACCCGGTCTCATGTGATGCGAGTGTTGGCAGATCCTGGATGATGAAGGTAGTAATTCCGTTGAATTGTCCTCACGTTCTCAAGATTTCACAATCATTTTTTTTCAGCCTGTGATTTCAGTTTTTCAATTAGATTTTGGGTGCAGTCTAGAATTCCACCCTCTGGGTTCATAATTTAAGTTTCCACTGATTGTTCTAACGTCAATTTTTTTCTAAATAAACTACACAATGTAAATCAATAAAGATTCTCATCTTGAATATTTCCCTCATTGAGATCTGATCTGTGATTTAAATTTTCCCTGATTTTTTTTTTTTTTTTTTTTTTTGGAGCAATGAAATTCAGTTTTTGTTGATACAACAAATATTTATCTGAGCTTCACTATTATTGAATAGAACTTTGTACGTGACGGAACGCCTGGAAAACGTAACCAAAGAGTGTTGATGCAATTTTTATGATCAATTTCAATGATGGAAATTTAAACTTCAATCCAATATTTAGAATATGTAGTTCCCATGGAAATGTTGATCATTTTTAAAGGTAAGATTTAATGATGGCCATCTTATTTAGGGGGGAAATATCTCAAACTATCTCCTCGCATTTCTGCTCATACACGCATCAACTATGATAAGTTATACCTCTTAATATCTACACAAAAAGTAAAAGGCAATCATACAGACACAAACTTAAAACGGCATATTGTACTGTATCAGGCTACACACAAAAAACAACCTATAGCAGACGTGTCAAACTCGGAGGCCCGCGTGACAATATTTAATTTATATAATAATTGGCCCGCTGTTAAACGGTACAAACACCATAGAAACTACAAATCCCAGACTGCACTGCGACCGCCGGCACGTCAATCAATAGCGCCAGCGCTTCTCCCTGCTCCTCTGTAGTTAGATATCAACGTTCATCCAGTCACTCTGATAAACAATTGCTGAGCCCTAGAGGAGATCCCACAGCAGCCGAGAAGAGATCTAGTTAACGATAAATAATAAACGCATTAGTAAGTCACTCTCGCATAATAGTAAATAGAACGCACGTTTTAATTAACTGGCGAGGTGCGTTCACGTTCTCCAGCCGTTCAACATTCGTCGGTGCTGTTACGCTAAAACAAGAAAACACATGAAGTCTCTCACATTTAATGTTAAATACACCTTTAGGCTGTTTATCAATGTTTTCTACTTTAACCGTTTTATTGTGACGGAAGTCTAAAATGGATGAAGTAGTCCAGACATTTACCGAGTGGAATTTAAAGTTAATCTTTGTTGATGTTTAAAAACGGATTGATTTTAGATGTAATTATTAACGTGTAAAATCTAGTTTTCTGATTGTTCTTGAAGCCTGTGAATAAAACTTTTAATTGGATAATGATTATGTGAAGCTATGCTGATGGAGAGGGAGACAAAAAGTAGTTAAGCTGATATATTTTGAAATTAAAAACTATTTTGAGTTTTTTTATTCTTTTGTTTGTCCAACTTCTATAAAATGAGTACATAAAATAATAATAAAAGTGTCATAATACCTCAGATTAAAAAATACTGGTTTGATTCTTGATCGGCCCTCGATGTGGTCTCCATCTTTAATTCCGCCCCCTCTGCGATTGAGTTTGACACCCCTGACCTATAGCATCTCACCAGACAGAGCGTTCTCTGGCAATACGAAAAGAATCTTGGCACATCAATCTCAGGTTCTTAATACAGCACAGAACCTTATAATGGCTGAGGATAGCAGTGGTCTTTATACATTTGTCCCTATGAATGAAATATTGATTGAAAGTGTGCAAAAACATTGACCTTTAGCTCCTCTGTTATGTACTATGTTAAATCCCCATGTGGTCCAGTGGATGAAGGGTGTGCCACTTTATTTTATTTTATTGAGATTTATTTGAAGAGAGGCCGATTATTAGTGCAAAAAGTAGTTTATTAACAAATAAAACAAAACTGAATATTCAGTATGTTTAACATCTTTCAGCTCTTAGGGGATGCCACAGCGGATCTCTTCGTTGGGCATACTGATCTGGCATGGGTTCTACATCGGCCTTTCCTGACACAACCCTCCCCAATTATTCGGGCTTGGAACTGGCACTAGAAGTACACTGGCTTGTGACCCCAATATGGATGAGTTTGACCCCTGTGCGGCTAAAAATTCCCTCAAAAAGGCCTGTCTGCAACAGAATTGGAAGACAAGGTTTGAGGAACACATAGTATTTTAAATGTTGTGACAGGAAGTAGAGTGTCACCAGTATCTTATGGCCTGGAAAATAATAAACTATTTACAAAAATCTCTATATTTACTCTTATTATTATTAATAAATACTTGACAGTGGACACAGACTGACCTTCACCTGCAGTGATTGTAAACGTACAGCAGGGGGCGCAATTTATACACCTCTGCAGGACAGCTGCAGACAGAGGTAATGAGTCTTACTGATGATCAGTTGTTGATTTCAGATTCAATTCAGCTGTGTGTTTTCCCTGAAAAAGCGTTAATGATTAAACGTGGGTGTGGAAACACTATGCTGATAAAAAAACAACTATTGCAAAATAAAAAATGTAGGCCATACAGCTCAGCGTGACCACTGAAGAGATCTTTATAATGCGAACTATTTCCATTCTTTCCTGTGGGGAATGATAGTTTTTAGGCTCCATAAGGGCTTTCAGTGTTTGGTTTCAGACTAAATATGAAGGCTCTGTCTCTCCAGTAGGGGGGTTACAGAGGATGGGAACTGATGATGTCAGATATCATTAGCATATTCCACACTATATATACTGCTTGCGCAAAGACGCGCCACTACTCCTGCAGCGCACTGACTTGAGTTCTTCAAACGTCAATAGAGACTTTGGTAAGTAAGTAAGCAAGCTCTGTTTAGCGAATAATGTATCTTCTTTTTGAGCTTGTTTATATCCTATTAAATCAGGAGCGTTAAATTTAAAAGTCACGTTAAGAGATTTGATTCGGGGTAATTTGATTCAGGATCTTGGTGTGCACAGCAGATTCTAAAACATTTCAGGTTTAAAATGTGGTTTTTACTTATTTAACAGCCACTCACCGACTATAATGCTGCAACACAGCAGGGATGTGTGGCCTAATGATTTTTCTGCATCTCAACTAATTTCCTTTGTTGCCGTTCTGCGCGAGCTTCTCGTGAGTGGTTGTTAGAAATAAAGCACGAAGCTGCTTTAATCGACCGATGATGCACCTGCTGGATGTTTTTGAGCATTTATTGGATTTGGTAGATGGTTTTCAGACTTAAAGGAATGTGCTATATGCCAGTCTGGGCGGTGGTTCCTCTTGAACTGCAGGACAGAAGTACGTGACGAGGGAATTGCGGCTGTCCTGCAGCCCCCATGTGGAAAGCCACTGCTTGAAGCCACGTTTTCTCTCCCGAATGCGAAGAATATTTATTAATTTCATGATATTGTATGAGTACCAGTGCACAGGCACGAAATCTTCTATTTCTCTCATGATTTCTCCAGCGTCTAGCTGTGGCCGGCATGTGAGGTCCTATTGTTATGTAAATGTCTGATTTTGAAGGCATTGGACTGGATTCATTGTATGGCGCAGCCTGGCCCCTGTGTGCAACATACCGGCTTGTGTGTTGCATAACGGGATGGATGGCAGTCGAGAGCCGCAGGCGAACAATAGAAGGCGCACGCAGCTGCGCACATTAGTGGGAAATTGCTAGTTGCCATGTAGCTGAACTGAAGAGCGCGTTTTTTCTGACCACTGAGATTTAGGCAACGCCCTTCGACTGAAGTTGGACTGAAGCACGTGCTCTGCATGTCTCTAAACACTGGATCAGCCATTTTCTACAATAGACATTTTTATACAGGCCAATCATGATGATTGGATTTTAACAACATTTATTATAAACTTTTGGGTCTAATTATCTGCCTACTTCCTGCTCTTGGGCCTACAGATCTGCAACTATGGGTGACAAGCCTGACGTTTCTGGAGTGACCACCTTTGACAAGTCGCAGTTGAAAAAGACCAATACACAGGAGAAGAACACCCTGCCTACAAAAGAAAGTAAGGCACTTTAGCTTCCAATTCTAATGTAGCAAATGAGATTAAGTGTGTGTATATGTGTGTGTGTGTGTGTACAAAATGTCTTCATCTTGTTGACTGGGAACTAAGATCTCCCTCCTTACCCTCCACAGTCATTGAACAGGAGAAGAAGGAGTGAAGCCCCTCCCTCGCATCATGCACTGAACACCCCTTCCTCCTGCATTGCCTTGTTTTCAGTCACTTCTTCTAGCCGTATAACCTTGTACCCGAAATTATGAAACATCAAGAACCAAGCTGCACAGCCTGCGGACGGATGCCTACCTTGACAAAAATACCACCTTAAACACCATCTTGCCCTTCTTTCTAATGGGAGATGAAGAGTTCTGAGGAAGAGGTGGATGGGGGACTGCAGAGGGTCACCACCAACTGATCACTGACATGCAGCAGAGAGGCATAATGGCTGAGAGCGTGGCCTTTGTCCCAGGAAGCTTTTCGTCTCACCACCGATACCCAACTTCCAGCGTGGCTGCTTTTGCATCAAAGCCGAGGCGTGAAGCTTTTCTTCGTTTGGTTTATATTGTATTTTTCGTGGTCTAATTTTCGGAAATGCAAAACTTTATTACGTTTTGTCACCAAAATGTAAATGCCCCAAAAATTGATACTGTCTTCTGTCACAATATTTTCTTTTGTATGTACACGAGGATTAAAATGTAACGGATTCCACCTAGATCTGTGAGATTCGTAGAGGGACCTGATAGAGGGTAATATTGTATCACCCGTCTGTCTTCTTCTGGATAGTTTTGCAATCGATCTGAATTGTCTCACATGTGGGTAAGGAGAAAAGTACTTATTGATCGTATGCGTTTGCTTTCAAACTCACATAAAGTATCTTTGAGTTCTTTGGGATTCCAACATTCATTGTACCACAAACCATTACCAGAAATAGAAAACCGTGAAATGTTGTAATAAAAAAAATTTGTTACTAAAAGGAATTTGCAGTGCTTTTTTTTTTTTTTTTTTTCTTCTTGCAAGCATTCCTGCACTTTATCACAATCATCACACATTAGGGGTTCAGTTACATTATAGTTTTTGTAACTTGGCAAATACTTTAGACTGCTTATCAAACACCTCACCATTATCAACATTTGTAAAACGGTATGCTTGGAACAGTAGAACAGCCCCAACTTTGCTCTACCCCCGCAGTGAGATACAGCTTGCATGTCATGAACATCCTAATGTGGAAGTTATTATCAAAATTTTGAGCGACTGACACAGAAACTCAAGCTATTGAACAAAATGGCTCTGCGTTCTGGGACGTAGACTGCCTGAGGATATGTAGTGTAAAAATGAAGCTCCAGGCTTTTAAAATGATTTTTTTTAGGATTGCTTGTATGTATCTTGGCTAGATGATCAGTGGCTTATGTACAGTGTTCTTGACCCTTGAGTACAGGGTGTAGCCTCACTGTGAGAATTACTCAGCCCTTCATCCTGAATTAGCCACAACCTACAAAGCCTTAATGTCATTAGGATGACGTTACTGACATCGGCAGTGACATTGTTCCTCCTGCTTTTGTTTAATTGAAAGTCTGCGATGGAAGAAAAGTCCTACCAGCCACATGAGAGATACATTGCTGAACATTTTTGTTAGATTAAATATGGCATATGAACACATTAATGGTGTACAAAAACATAATTGCAGTGTCTACACTGCATGAAGGCATGACTGAAGTTTCTCTGCTGGGCGAGATCGATCTACCTAATAATCCACAAATCTTACTTGTCAGTGTAAGTGGATTGGTGTTAAATCAGTTGCTCTTAATAAGGCATTAATCTGTGTTGAGGAGGAGGGGTAGATGTGGACGTTAGTGGGCTAGCACAGGAGATGAGAAAAAGCCTTGCAGGTCCTCCCACATATGGGATTAGCACCACACCCACGTGTCCTCTCCTCTGCAAGGTCTGCATCCCGAGAAAGTGACTGAGGATTATAGGTGGAGCAGCAGATGGGGTGGAGTCACTGTCAAAGCGGGAGGAGGGGGGTTGGCGGCTGTGTCAGCGCCCAGTCTTCTGAGATCCGATGGGTTCAGTCCCCGGTAACCCATGGCAACAGCTGCTGCTGAGTCATTTCCTGATGTAGGGCGGCAGATACTCGCTATCCTCATGGAGACAGTTTTTTGCTGGAAAGCCCTCATCCCTAATCCTGCTGTTGCTTTGTTTCTTACCCAAACTGCAGCACATTTTCTGCTATTATCTGCACGGAATCATGTTTGATCATCGGTCTCTTGCAGACTCCAGTCGCCAATGAAGGTATCTCTTTGAAACTGCCCTGATTCACCAAGGGATTGATTAACTAATGGTTACCAAATGGACATGAGCCATTAATGAAGCTTCATTACTGGTTGGAAGAAATACTTCAAAAACCTTCTGAAAAGAGATACGCATCGTCAAAATTAGCAAAAACATACATTTATGACGACCAAATGATGATGCTTTGTTAGACTTTTAACGGGCACCTTTAACACTTGCTTGTTTAAGTCATGTGCCGTACCCTTTTTGGTGAAAATTAAAAAGGCGAAATGAGGGGTCATTGTCGTTCCACCAAAGAGACGTAAGTAGAAATATTCCAAATCGACATCAATCAATGCATTCTGACGATGTATAATATGTGTGATCAGAACTGGAAGATATACAAAGCAGCTAGTAGCTGTTAGCAGTTAACGAAAAAAATCATCAAATTGAGGAGATGGTGCAAACATCTAAAAGATTCTTACCCTCTGAGCAGAGGACAAGATTTAACCGGCATTTAATAGGGAGCAACAATAGTTGTATTTGACACGTAATTCAGCTTTCTGCAGAGCACAGCCTGATTCATACATAAAATGTCTCACTATACCTTGAGGATGCTGTGTTATACATCACATCCATTCCTTACACCCTACAGTGCCATAATGGCCCCACAGGTTTATTTAATTCAAACTTTAGTTCAGAACGGATCTCCAAATCTTAGCATGGCAAACATAATACCTGCTAAACATCGGCATGGTAGAATTGTGAGCATATGCAGCCTCACAGTCCCGCCATTATGCTTTTGGCCTCCATCACATCACAAGCTCCAATTGTTGGAGGGGAGAGGAATAAACAGCCATATATCAGTGTGGCTCATTCACTGCGTGTCCTCTCCTGTTATCTGTGTTGCATATTAGCTGCAGGTACTGAGTCAATTATCTTTCCATCACTTGCTGGCAGATACATACAGAGGCTGCTGTGGATTTCCATGGCAACTGCCCTCCCAGCGTCTACATTTGGCTTTGCTAGTGAAGCGGGATGTGTGTGTGGCAACGACTCCACATTAACGCCTGAGCAAGAGCTTTCATAAATATCAACCTGGGATTTAGCTGCACACAAATACAAACTAGAAAGGAAAAAAAAATTTGAGCTAGCATTTGCGAGATTACTTTTTCTGGTTTCCTACCCAAACCTTATTTTTATAGATCATCTGTGGTTGTCATTGTCGCCAGTCCAATGTTAAAAATACAAATGAAATGCTTCATGCCGCAAATGTGCAGCATTTGTTCCTCATATACTGCGTGTTAGACGTCATCAGACACAAATGCTCACACATGGTGCCTTTAATCAACATGTGGCATGGACAAGCATGCGAGGAATGAGGGGTTCATGCGCCATGTGTATGTTAGCTCATATATGACTTCAGAGTGTAATTAAATACAGCTTAGCACTCTGAAAGCTCCTCTTTGTAGCCTAATAAGGAGAAAACTTCACCCGAAAAAGAGAACCAATTTATTTTATAGGAATTTTCTCATTTTTATTTCATAATTGTTGAATATCCATGTTACCATATCAGTGCTATTACTTACAGTACTATCACACAGCCAGGCCAATGGAAAGTCTCAGTCCACAAAACTTTCCTCGAGCTTCACAGCGACAGAGAGCGGCAGCCATTACCAAACAACTAACAGAGATGAGGTTTTGTATTAAAATGTCAAAATCACACATAAAATGTTTATTGTATATATTATATTATCTTTATTAAAAAACTTTATTACAATAAGTCAGAAAAAACCCAACACATGTCGAAAAACTTGAGCGAACATCTAAAGGTAGAAAAATAAATCACCAAATTATCAAATACTGTCAGCAGGTTGTAAAATTGTGACTGGTATTTAAGTGGCCCTCCATCAAGGAGGCCGACTGGAGCAAAGGATCTGCAATTTCAGAAAACACATACAAATAGATAAAGCACCATTAGATAAAGAACACTTCTTCATCAATTTAATCAAGAAGTGTGATCAATTCACACATGTGCAGCAAATAAAGAATAAATCTATCATAATCGGGGTAGTCGTGAACCTGGGGGTGCTTTTTGGTTCTGCAGGGGGGTAATTGAGACTATTTTGAAAATATCAGTCATGTATGATTTCTAAAATAATTTGTGAGTAATTAATTGTATTAAAATATGTAACTATAAGCACAATAGACCTCGTTCCCTATTCTGTATTTCTATTTTAAATGTACAGAAGAAGATTAGGTCCAGATACATTTTTTTTTAAATTTCTAAATGGTATATTAAATCATTATTCTGCGAAAGAAGTCAGCTTTGATCTCATTCACAGAAATTTTTTTTTTAAAGCTGAACTATTATAAAAACGCCCTCTTTTTTGAAAAGTACTGAAGATAGTAGGGGCCATCTAGATTAAGACTCTGATATCAGTGTCAGTATTTAAAACGTTTCATTTGACTAATTCATCAAACGTACCTATATCATTTTTTTTTTTTTTTTCATCAAGGGGTTCAAGGGGTGGTTGACCGCATAATCTTTTCAAAAGAGGTACATTGTCATGTGCCTCAGAATAAAACACTAATCAACATTGTGACAACAACAAATAAACTTAATAATGAATGACCCTAACATGCACAGTATCCAAAGCTGCAAAAAAACAAGGTGTATTATACATCGTTCATGCTGACTTAAGTAGTCGACATGGGAATGTGTAAACGACGGTTAGAGCGTCACATACAAAAGCTATTGTAGTGTAGCTTTGGGTACTGTGCATGTTAGGGTTATTACTCAGTTTATTTGTTGTTTTCACGATGTTGATTAATGTTTTATTCTGAGGCACATGACTGTCCGACCCGGAGTACCACCTAACAAGAAAGTAAGGTGAAGCAAACGATACTAACACCAGTGGGCAGTTGCTGATGTGGCCGCCACAACAGAAATAGATGAAAATCTCCACCTGTAATGTCACTGCTAGCTTATTGTATAAATGATGGACACAACATATCCTGTAGTTTGCTGACAGTCTGTTTAAACCAGCCAGCTGTCTCTATCTGTGTTTGATTATACCAGACACGCTCTATTACGCTGGCCCCGGGTGGGGCTGCGATCAATAGTATCTAAATGGCGTCGACGTTCATCAATGGCCAAAGTGCTGCATAGAATCGATGGCGCTGCACAGACAGCAGAGCACAGAGCAGCACATCATGTCCGCTCAACCGACTGGGACTTAATGAGGTGATGGGGAATATATCCACTCTGAGTTAAGGAGCAAGGGTGTGAATAAAAGAGTGTGACTTTGACGTGCATGCACATGATGCACGTGTGCTTCGCCTTAATGCATACGTGAGTTTCCTTGGTGTGTCTGAGAGGTGTAAACACAGAGAAGCTCTCAGCAGTCTTGAGGGTTTATACGTTCTGACAGCACTGACATTTTCCCCCGCGGAGAGAAGCTGTGGCTGCCTCGCTACAGACAAGATGTCTCCTCTCTCTATAAGCATAGATCGAGGACTCTCACTACATTTTCTCTTACCCCTCAGTAATTTTACTGCAGCAGCGTTTACTTTCAGGTGAAAATGAAAAAAAATCATACTTAAAGCTGTAGAACACTCAGAGAGCATATCTCCACCAACGTCATTTTCATCATAAGGTCTCTCCCTCTCTGGCACACTCTACTATGACCCATTACATACTGCTACCATTGGTCTGTCGTTGCTTTTCATGATAATCGCATTTTTAAGTAAAGGCCCTATTTTGCAAAGTTGACAAAAGATAAAAAAAAGTGAATCAGCTCTTCTGGCACCAGATCCCAAACATTAAACTTACGTTGTTATGTAGTTGAGCAGCTTCAACAAGGCCAGACGGCTTGGAAAGAAGACTCCCTGTCTGAAGGGGGTTGTACCCCCAAAGTGGTCAATGGAATGAAAACTGGTGATGTTCATCTGGATTACTAGTTGGCCTAAGTTGTCTGCTCCCACAGAAGTGCTGAACTACCGCAAATTGCTTACTGCTGGTTCTGTTAGAAAGGTTTCGAAACACACACGAGGTGTTTTGGTGGCTAACAAAAAGTCCTACACAACATTAGGCAGGTTGTTTAAAGTTATGGCCGATTGGTGTACACGTTGACAAATTGTATGTCATAACTTGTGTGGACTTTGATAAAGGAAGTTAGCTTAAAAAATGTTTCTGCTTTATTCATATTTATAAGATGATGAGAATGTTTTTCAGTCAGAGAGCCAATTGCCAAGTTGCTTTTGGGAAAAATGCTAACAATAATCATTAATTACCCTGGCATTCCCAATAGGGACATTTTTGATTACTCGCCCCTTGTTAATAATTGGATAAGTACTGCCATGTTCTTATTTTAGGTTTTTAATCAGCAGGAGACCAACATGGAGACACGGAAGACAGGAAACTACCTGCCTTTTAGCTTTTATGTTGGTGCTCTACTGACGTAATTCCCTACTAACCTCTTATAGTTCTGTAATATACAGTGACCTATGACCTATCCAGAGGGCAGTACATACAGGTAATTATAACACCTTATATTAGTATTATTAATATCCTGGTGGATCCATTTTCGTCCTCTTATCCAGCATTGGGTCACAGTGGCAGCAGGCTAAGCAGGGTCTTCCATATGTTGCTTTCCCCCCAGCAACACTTCCCAGCTCCTCCTGATGGACGCTGCAGGCTAAAAAAGAAATTGAATCCCTCTAGCAGGTTCTTACTCTCCTCCCGATGCCTGAGTAACCTTCAAAAAGAGGCGACCTGGAAATATCTTAATCAGATGCTTGAGCCACCTAATCTGACTTCTTTCCTTACAAGGGTGTTGTGGCTTTACTCGGAGCAACCTCTGGATGTTTATCTCCTCCCCCTTTTCCAAACCTCCCCCAGAGGACGCTTCTCTTGCCTTCTCTAATGTGCAATGTCAATCTTTTTGTCACTACCCAGAGCTCATGACTACAGGCGGGGGTTGGGACATAGAACAACTGGTGAATTCTTTTGCTTCATCTGTGGATCCCCTTGTAAATACTCAACTGTCATATTTGAGCTTTCTGTAAGAGGTTGAAAGAATGTACTTAAGCACAAATGATTGAAATTGCTTCCCACTGAAGACCAGGTGCTTGTCTCAAACCAATTCAAACGACTTCTTGTCTGAAAATGTCAGAAAAAGGCAAAAAATATTGTTGGGTTTCTAAATGGCCACACCTGCTAAAACAGAGAGGGGCAAGATTCGATGTTCAACCTAGAATGCATTTATAGTATTGCACCAAGAAAAAAAGACTTAAATAGTTCTGTCAAGAATGAAGAAACAACACATTGTCTACTTTGTCCTTTGGAACTATCCTAATGAGAAAATGCTGTATCAATTAATTAACGTTTTATGTTGAATCGAGCCACATGATACATTATTGTGGTTTTCTTTATGAAGGATTTATAAGTAGTTTATATGTTTTTCATTATTTGGGTTTTAAACATTTTACAAGTCATTAATAAACATTTACAAACAACTTATCACAGACTTATCAATGTGGTTTCACTATTCGGCAAAACAAGAGGCCTCTGTTACCCTTTATACATAATGAGTTATGAAAGCTAATTAATGATTGGTAAATAGTTCACAATTTGTAAACTAGTTACAAACCATTTATAAACCATTAATAACGGTAGTCTTATCGTAGAGTTGTACTGAGTTCTGTGTGTACTGGACCCTGTTGCAAGATCTTACACTTCATTATCATGACCACTCACGTTGTCTTCGACAACTGTAAACCATGAAGTTGCTCTTCCTTTGCTGTAATTAAGAGAAGCTGCTTTGACATTGTGCTGATGCTTACAAATGGAAAAGAATGTACAGATTCTCTTAACAGTGGTGCAAACATTAGACAGTTTGCATCTGTATTGCCATGCTTGAGTTGTACTGCAAATTAATAATAATTTAGTTGTATTGATAATTATATGTGCCACTTGCAATTATCCAAATACTACCTACGTGTTCTGCTCTTTACATCAACTGAAGAAAAGGCTGTTATTACATCTACCAATAACAGAGAGATATGTTAGATGATCCTTTGCCATTTATCAACTCGTTGCTTTTGTTTTGAGGTCCAGAGGTTGATGACACATCCATCCTGCACAAGATCTAACTCCTTATCTAATTCTCTTTTTTAGGGCTACAGTAAATATCTCCTCATGGTTTTACATCAAGTGGTGTGCGTGACATGACACCCGCAGAGTTGCTCCTTTTTTGCTCAAAGGCGTCTTGTGCGACGGCCCGCTTTCTTCTCTAACGCACAAAGTATCTAATCGCCACAGGCTTTAATGAGACATTTGTTCAGTGGTGTGAATTGCACATGCCCATACTTGGGGCCATGTATGAATTAAACCTGTTTGAAACATAGGGGTATTGCCCAGAGACAGACACTGAATGAATCTCAGGAGTTCAAGCCGACGCCACACCCATAATCCACTTAACCCCATATCTCGTAACCATTTGGCATGATGTTTATTTTTTATTTCCCAGTGGTAAGGGCAGTCCAGTCGCGATAGCACCGGCTGGTATGGTGGTGAGTCACGCCGAGCCAAGGTCAGCCTGAAGCTGTGTCAACAACAGTGATAACACACATTTAAAGACCAAGGTTCAAGATACTGCGTAAAAAGTTGCGTATGTTGTTTATGAATGATGGCTTGAAGGGTTATCGCTCTGGATGAGAAGGTGGCGTCTTGCATGGTAGCCTCTGTCACCACTGAATGAATGTTGGTGTGAATGGATGAATGCGGGCTTGTGTTGTAAAGCGTATGTATGTAGGCAGGTCCTGGATGATGAAGACTTTGATGCTGTTCACTGGCTGTCACATTCCTGAGACATGAATCCAATTAGTTATTTCTGCCCTCCCTTTCAGGTTAAGTTGTTGTCATTTGTATGTTGGTCAGACCGCAGGATCATACAACAAGGTACAAGATGGATTTGAATGAATCTAGGTGGAAAGATGGGTCTAGAACCACACTAAAAAGATATTGGTGCAGATACGCATTAAGAGATGGACCCAGATGGACATTTTTGTGTAATCCCAGTTAAAATCCAACATACATTAGCTCTTTAGTGGAAGAAAAAAGAAATCAGGGACTATAATCGAGGTTGGGCGTGTATTACAGTGCATGAGAGTGGTGTCTCATCTTTTTATGAGTTAGAAAGCAAACAAGCATTTTCCCAAGAGAGTTAGGGTTGACCTCTGTTCCTGCATAGAAATGACTGTATTGCTAGTTGTTAGTACAAACATTTGGGTTCAGAGATGGGCTGAATTGTGGTGTATTTGAGCTCAATGCATTATTAACATTATCAACCCAATATACATGAGTGGTCTGCTGTCCAAGGCATACCGAGAGGTTTAAACAACAAGAATGGACAGATTTTTTCCTCATTGGTAGAAAAAGGTCGATTAACGATGTCATCGATCTCAAGCATCACAAAGGAATCTGCTTACTTTAGAGGTTAAAACTATGTGATTGCTAACTAATTCTCCATAATATAATTATTATGATTTCTACATTCTGCACCAGATGGCTACTGAAATTCCTGTTACATACTTTGTTGAGCACAAGGTAAGTTACCGCTCATCAAGGACGTCGACACAGATGTGCACAACACACACCCTGAAATTACCAGTGTCTCGAGGCATTCCAGGAATTCTGGACCACATGTTGTTTTGTCTTGAGGAAGTTGATTCTTCATTGAGCGTATTTGGGCAGAAAAGTTATTACAATAAAAAGGGATGTTGAATATGTTCACACCTTCCTCCCAAATGTATGGCAGTATTGTTATAGGGCTTTTTGAAAAAACAGTTTTTTTTTAATATGTATTTTCTGATAGTTTTACTGTTCCTGCAAAATCTAATTTTGAGAGACATGCTGATGATATGACTAATAAGCTCATCAATCAAACTGTGTTGTTGAATCTCTTCAAATCCTCTGGACTTGCACATTTTGCAAGAGGAATGAACTGACTATGAGAGTTGATGAAAAAGCAGTAGTTTGTTGATTTGGAGTCAATTGCTTTCTGTCGTAATCTATGTCAGCATCAACATATGATCTGCCCAACTCCCTCTGCCTCCTGGACGCTCTGTCATGCATTTGCAGCAAAGTGTTTTTTAAATGTATGAATAAAGCCTTTTGTGTGACGGATGTCTGACTATATTGAAATGAAAAATGTTTTATTATTTATATATATAAATAGTTGAAAAATCTGTAGTACCAAATCGTGGTACTATATATATATATATATATATATATATATATATATATATATATATATATATATATATATATATATATATATATATATATATATATATATAAATATTAAAAAAATCTGTAGTACCAAATCATGTATTTGAAATTTTTTATAAAACCTGCTTGTTTCCGAGTTTGAACCAACGTATTTAGTTAAGAAATAAAATCCACAGATCAGTTTAACTTTTGGCAGCACATAGGGGTCACAAGCCAATGTACTTCTGGTGCTGGTCCCAAGCCCGGGGGTGTTGCATCAGGACGGGCATCCGACTTGAAAACTATATGCCAAATCATTATTTAGAATGAGGTGATCGCTGTGTTGACCCCTAAAGGGAAGAGCTGGAAGAGGTGGTTTGACGAACTGAAAATCATAGAAGAAGGAGAAGAAGAAGAATGGGCTTTGGAGCACTGAGCAGAGCCGGATGAAGGCCAGCTCAGCCTCCTATACAGACCAGGTCCAATTTGACAACATAGAATTCTGTAAATTCTGTACCACGCTGGTTTAGTGAGTTTCCTGATAATCAGATACCTTTAGTCTTCCAACTAACATTTGCCATCCTATTTGCTGACTCAGCTCATTGATGTCAGGGACCAAACCGAGAGGCTAAACCAGCTTGGCGCTGTAAACCCTGTCATTATACTGGTATAATTTAGGCAAGGATCTGTCATCAGATTCTGCATTTAGCCCCACACAGTCATGTTTGGAAGCCATTTCAACATTTCTTCATCCTAGCTCACTGAGGGCATGTAGACTCCGCTTATTGCACATTTAGCTGCATGAAGGTCAGTAGAGTTTTCATTAATTTGGCTAAATTCAGAGTGTAATTTATAATTAAAGAGAACAAAAAGCACTTAAACTACTATCTATTATTCCATGATTGAAAGACGAGCAAGAAGAAAAAGAAGAAAATATTTTAGTTGTCTTTTTCTATATGATAAAATAAAATACTGTTTATATAAGTGACCATCATATAGTTACCTTATTTATTTTCATAGATCGTCCAAAAATTCAACAATGCATCATCAAAATCATCATAGTCTTTCTGAGATAAATCTGATTCAGATAGTTCAGAATCTCCCACTGTTTCTTTTTCATTTACACATATTTACATTGAAAATATCTAATTTCAATGAATTTTTTACAGAATACCCCTGTTTAGCTCTGAAATATACAGCATACATAAAATTCTAACTACTGATAGATAAGTTAGGAATAGCACTGATTATCTTATTTCAGCGACACCTGTCAGTGGGTGGGAATGTATTAAGCAGCAAGTTAAAATTTAGAAGTTCACATGTTGGAAGCAGGAAAAATGGGCACACATTAGGATTAGAGTGACTTTGACAATGGCTAAATTATGATGGCAAGAAAACAGTGTCAGAGAGCTTCCATAAACTGCAGGTCCTGAAGGGGGTTCCCAGTCGGCAGTGTTTAGTACCTACGTATTTAGTCTAAGGAAAGACAGCTGGTGCATTTTATTCACTTTGAATGCAAAATGTGAAGCTTACACCTTGCATTCTATCGTAACCATAATAATGTTGAGAATGTTGGACATGCATGTTTTATGTAAACCAGTTACTGATTTGATCTGAAAATACGTGGCTCAACTGTCAAAGGCTACTACCAGCAATTATTGCTGCTATTAAAAAGAAAAAAACTTCCCAGACTGTGACTCATAGATAGTGTGTTAGCCATCTGGGTCAAACCCTAATCAGTAAAGATAACAAGAACTGATTTAGATTTCAGTGTGCATAGTAATCTCAATTATAAAAGTACTGCGTCTATTGTTGAGTCAGATTATCTCGGGAGATTAAATGAAGGTGCAGGAGTCAACAGATTAACAGCGATGAGGATATGTCTTAAAACCTACGAGACAAGAAGACAACACAGCTTCTCTCTCTGAGACAAATTTTGGAGGAGCTTTGTAAACTAAAGGCCTCCAAAGCCCAAGGAAGTCAAGGAGTTGATTGCTCTTCCTGTTTTTGGGTGCAAGTCTTTATCTTTGGCTCAGCTACTCTCCCTTCTGCCAAGTTTCCTTCATCTGAGTATCAAAGGTGAAACCATGTTGCTCTGAGAACTAGATTAATGATTTATGGATGTTTGTGGGCCGAGCTCTTTATAGTAGCAGATATTTCCCATGAATAAAAAATCAAAGAAACAAAATATAAAGAGGTTACACACAACTGAACGGCCAATGAGAGAAAAGGTAATGAAGCAGCACACAGACGTAGCTATTTGAAGCACTCATGCTAATGTTGTGCTGTGTAATGTAAATAAGCAGACAGTACTTCCCGCAGAATTTCACAAAACACTCGCTATAAAGATTTGAGCCGTTGCTGGGTGAATAGAATCCCAGATGCGTGAGAGGGACATCAGTTTTTGCAGTAGAAACAGCCGGGTCTTGTGTCTTTTTGTCCGTTGAGGCCCCCTCCTAACATAAAGGCTTTAGTCAGACGTGTGCCTACATTCCCTCACCCCCCACCTCCATCATCCCAATCCTAGTTCAACTGGACTCTTGCCCAGATGAGCACCAACTCACACTCTTTGTCTGCAGATCTGGCACATGACCTGTTCTGGCACCGTGCGCCGAGCTCCAAACGCCACCCACACGCCTATTGTTCCCCGTGGCCCATTTTGCATTCTCAAATTCTCCCTGTCAGAGCAACAGAGTAGCATGCCAACAAGATGAGCCCAAGAACATTAATGACGTCATTTTCAAGTGTGATGAGCGTGGCTCAACTGTTTCACAGTTACAGGCAAGCATTCAGAAATGCGGACAGATTTCCTTTTTAATTGATAATAAAATGCTGACAGCAGCAAATTAAACAGCCTCCACATCTTTATTATTTTAGATTTAATATGGCGTACGTACAGCATCATCTCAGCCAAGTCTTTTTTCCGTGAATAAACAGGTGTGATGGCTTCTTTTATTTCAAAGGGTATTTTTCAAACCCCCTTTCTTTTCCTTTTTTTTTTTACATTTTAACCCACAGAAACATCGCAATCAAAACCAAAACCCCTTGATCCAGAAAAGCATATTAAATCCCAAAGATTGTCATATTGAACCTCAAACACCTTTTGAACACCTTGGGTTGAAGTTTCAACCCGAAATGCTGATCTAATATCTGAAAGTGAGCAACGCCATGACAGCAGCACACCGAGCCTCTCCAGAAACAGCTGAGAGCTTAGTTTGATAGTTTTGCTTTGATGAATATGATAATAAATAATGAGCAGTATCTACGACAAAAAGCTTTAGGCGAAGTCAGATAATAGAAGAAGAGAGAAACCCTCCAGATCTCATTTTCTGAAAATGATCTCATGAGAATGTAAATGTTTAGTCTGGCATGGAGGTTTTATTCCCTTCTGATGTAGTTCGGCTCTCGGTGGAAGTGAGCAGGAAGCACATCAGTGCTTCCTGTGATGGGTTGTGAGCTAGAGTGCCGTTGTCATGCTGGAAAAACAACTTGATGAAGAAGTGAGAAGATCAGTGGAGGACATTTCCCCTACAGGCTGAAAGTAAGCAAAGAATAAATGGATTTTCTCCACTTTTTTTAAACATTTCTCTTATAATAATATTGCCATTGAATCCTAATATGCAGCAAAAATGACCAGGAGCGTAAGCCAACTGAGTGAATCCCCACTCAATATCCCTCTTGTTTTCATTTGATTAAGATTGAACGTTGCGGCTGGTTATGAACAATATCTGACCCCCGGGTACGAGATGAAGTCTGGGACAGAATAGCAAAGTATTGACTTGAGAAAAAGTTTGGAGGGGGGGGAGACGAATAGAAAGAGGGCTGCCACAATCCCAATGTATCGTCCTCTCCTCCTCCTCTTCATCCACCCTCCCCCATCCTCTCTTAACACAGGTCAGACCAGGGTTACTTCCAAGAAATCAGCCCACCCTCAAGCTCACTCTTTCCATAACAAATCTTCTCAAACACATGAGCACTCTTGGGATGAGGAGCTGAAAAACATTGTGGCTGATAGAGGAGGATAGATACATAGATACAGCACATGCACCTGAGGAGTGTCATGCTGAATATTCCTCATTGGTGTGAGGTCCCCTAGTCAACAAAACACACTCCGAGATGGAAGTTTAGAACTTTGAGGATGAAACTAGTTGAGAGAGGTAATATTAGTTGTTTTAATACAGCAACATATGTGATAATTAATCTGTCAGAGTGCAGACATTCACGAGAGCTTCATTATGACTATATTTTTCAAAATTGGTAAAACTAGCAAAACATCTTGTTTACCTAGGTGTTTGTTTTCTTGTTTACCTAGGACTAAAAGTCTACAATCCCCTGTGTTGTTTAAAGCAATCTTCATGATTGAACCCCTCAAATTAAATGTGAAGTTATGTCCGATAAACAGTGTTTTTCGTTAAGAAAAAGCTCCCACTAGTGGGTAAAATATGAAATATTAGAGTAAAAACCAGATATATACAAGATAGATCTCCTCCAGTTATATGCGCGAAATTTGGACCAAATCAGACCTAAGGTTGAGAAATTATACCCAGAAGACCGTAGGAGATAAGACTTCCCCTAGTGCTAGAATTATATAACTTACCATTTGCAAAATCAATCCAGATCTTCCTTGTGCTGTATGAGAGTATGCATTTTGAAAATGATCCATGAAATAATTGATAGTTAATATGTATCGCATCAATATGAGGGATCTGACAATATGGCCGACGCAGCGCCATACATATTATTGATGATGATTCTATAATTACCCTATTTTTCTGGGATGTAATCAATTGAAAAATAATCACTACTTTTTGGGAACATACTGATCTTGACCCCACCCCCCCCACCCCCCCACCCATCCAGTGCAGGGTTATTTTGTCAGCTCAGTATTACCTAATATCCTAACAGCCTCAATTTATCGTAATGGTCCCTGCTATGAATATGACCTGCTCTCAGACTGCTAGAAAGAAGGACGTTTTAAACCGAGGCCAATGACTATCAACCAGAATTTTAATAACGTCTAACTGCAACAAGTACATAACTTCAGTGAAATGGAGCGATACATATTTGTGCATGCTGTCAGAGTAGTGAAACAAAACAGAAGGGAACAGAGGATGATAACTTGGTGCAGGGCCGGATAAACTAAACATACAAATCTGCCATCTGGTCAGGAAAGGTTACATAACTGGAAGCACTGGCCAAGTGCTGCAAGTTACCTTGATGGCACTTCTGCTCCATCCAACCAAAGACCTGCAGGAGATCTGGGAATGTCTCTGTCTCATTCATACAAAATGCTATGCTAGAAATTGAAACAACATTGTTTTTCCATTGTTTGTAACACATTTCAAACGGAATGCCCTGTAGGCCAATTTTAATTGTATTCTGGAACTTAGCAAGTTGGTTTTGGCCTTGATATGACTTCTGGATTTGGATGTGATATGAAGTAGCTCCAGTGCAGAGTGTTTTATTGTGACTAATACAGCCTCCACACGTGTTCTAGTCTGTGGCTTGCACTGTGCAAATACTGTACGTGTTGGCGGATCTCTATCTTGACCCGTCTGTGCAATCAAGCATTGGGAGGTCAAGTCAAGATCTACTTTGGTCTTGCCTGAATTGAACTCTCACAGCTATAGACAAGTTTAGCTTCATTAAATAATGCCTCATTTAACCATTACCCTCCAAGCTCAGTTAATTAGTTACGATTACAACACTTTAACCGAATAAACTGGTTTTATCAGAGTAATTTAGTGTGGAAAAAAGAGCATCCAGAACTTGAACACTGCCTTTAGTTATGTGTGCCTTACTGAAAGAATGACAAACAATGACAGTAAGTGGAGTCAAATACAAGAGCTGTTTTAATCAACCTTTAGCGTAAGGGCTCAGAATTAAACACAAGAGGTAAAACAGGATTTTATAACAGAAGGGTGGATAAAGAGTCATTCTAACAGATTACATAACATTTATATTCTACCTAGCCAACAGGTTGATGAGATTAGAGTCAGAGTTCAAGATTCTCCTACAGTACAATGAAGTCTCTAGAATCTGTCAGCATCTGACATGGAAACAATGGCCTAATGTTAGCGACTGAAAGCCACTTTCACACTTCTGCATCTACCAGACACGTAGCCACGTGGCCACTAGAAGCTAATCAATTTGCACAATGACGAGAACAAGCTGCTAAATGGATTTTCTCTTTTGCACATCCATGTCATTTTGGGGCGAGGCTGTGCTCGGCAGCAGGAGCACTCGTTTGCCAGAGGGGTGAAATAGTTTGGTTGAAGGCCAGGCTAAGTGTAAATAGGGCAGCTGGTGCTTCTAGCCCCTATGAGGCTGCATTTGGGTGGCTCTCTGCGCTTAGTTTTTGTCTTTTAATAGAATTGACATGGTCAAAGTCTGACAGCTACAACAGCCTAAGATGATTTTAAGAAGATTTTAACTTGAAATCATGATGTTTTTGATCTTTTATTGCAAATGAATGTGCTGGCAGGCGAGCCTTGTCTTAAGTCTCTTAAGCACAATTAATTCCATCCTTCTAGTTTAATAATGAAACGGCTGTTCTGGGATTTGTAAAGTGAATTTTTACAGCTGTGTGAAACAAAGCAAGAATTGGCACACTTCTTGATTGTCACCGACTTCAGGGAACAAAATAAACACTTGCACACTTACCGTCATCCAGCCTGGCGAGATACTGATCAGATAAAGTGTTCTGATAGGCATGCAAGTCATGTCATACTCACGCAGCATGTGTCTGTGTCCTCAGGCTGGATCTTATGTAACTCGTGACAGAAAGAGGTAAAGAGAAATTATGTGCATTCAGGAAGGCCTTCCTTGGGGCTTTAATATCTGTCTTTTATACTCCCTGCTTGTTAGCGCTTCAGTCGACTCACGTCATAGTTTTCTTCTTTCTTTAAGTATGAAGCAGCCAGGAGGCTAACTTAGTGTTCTGTAGCATTGTGATTGTACAGAGGGATGCAGAAAGTAATTTTAGAGATAGACAGTAGAATCTTATAGACGTCCTGGCAGTGAGGCATCTCTTGGCAAGAAGATGCTGGCACTTAAAGAAGGGATATTTGTTTTCATGCTGAGAGTCCTATGAGAAGACCAACACCATTAACCTAGCTAGTAAAGCGTCAGCTTGGACAAGGACTCTTCACCACCTCGTCTTCAATCCACCATCAAACCCTGCAGATCGTCTGTCCACCTTCATGGTAGACCTTTAGTCCGGTCACCATATTGAGTATTTCTCCCCCCTGATTCCGACTTCTAATAAACTTGAATTTCTGCGTGTACCTTTCAGACACGCTCTTCTGACCTGCCTTCCCGGCCACTCGTTCCACTACCTGAATGTCCAGGAAGTTAGTTCTGCAGCAGCCTCCCATTAAACCTTATACATTTCCTGAAACTGAGTGTTGCTTTTGGCTCCAGTCTAATGTGTGAAAAGCTAAACATCTTGGCCCAGAAGTAATAAAACCCACATCTCAACACTCCTAAATCACTCTAATAATAATATCACACCTACATTGTTTTAGAGATACATGCAAATCTGTCTATAATACTTTGAGTTAAATAGCTGCACCCAGTGTTCAGGCAACTTTAAATCCACTTCTTTATCCAGATCTACTCAAAAATTATTTTTTGGGGGAAAAATGCCCATTCTTCCAACAAGTTTCCTAGCAACAGATCAAGGGATTTTTTTTTTTACATATCTGACAATCTTATCTTGCAACTTTTAAATCCTGGATGCAAAAATGCTCAATCCACCATTTTATATGGATCCACTCCAACTAATTCTCATGAAAGTTGGACTGACCTACAAACCACTTTATCTACTCAATTGATGTAAATAATAAAACCCCATACGGCATTAGCACGCAAATGAAGTCTTTTTAAAGTGTTGCATTTATCCTACACGTCTTCACACTCAATCAAGATATTTATAGTGGTTAATTTGGGAACCATGTATTCAATGTCTCCTCCTCACAGTTTCTCCTCTCCGAGGAGGTCGCAGCACTAGTTGAATTGGAGTGAAGGTTGAAATCAGTAAAGAAAGCAGTTATACAGGAGTTGGAGTGAGCGAGCCCCGGAGGAATGGAGAACTGGTGGTTACAATGTGAGAGAAAAGGTCACAGGAAAGAGGATCTCCTTGCACACAAAAGGAAAGCAACCTGTTTTGATGGGAACTGGAGCAGCAGAGGGGATGTTCTGTTTTGCCGGGCCATTGTCAAAACCGTTGTGTAAACGTCCCTTTAATCTAAAATTATACTGCTTTACATTCAGCAGTGTACAAAGAAGATGACCATTTTGGGGTTTAATACTGAGATAATTTTGAGCTTCGTGCATTCAGCTGGTAACAGACCTTAGTAAAGCTTACAAAAATCAGATGATAAATGGATTCCTGAAATAAACATGCTTACATTCCCAACAACAGTGAGTTCCCTTCTGTTATGAAAATGTTGATCCAGGATTCCAGCTCTTCTTTATTAGGTCAGCGGCCACTGGCTCTCATTTTCATAAACATACAAAGGAAGTTGCAGAGAATTGCTTTCAGCACAAAGGCAGATTGCAGTCTTAAATAAGACTATCCTCCTTTTACCAACGCTGCGTTGTCATGGCAATGCTTGCAGTGGCCAAAAGTGAGCAGATGGCTCAAGAAATTGATGGCCAGGACTAAAATGAGCTGATTTGCTAATTTGCCTCAGGCCCAGGGGAGTTAATGTTTGGACTCGCTCTCAACTTGCCTTTCACTGGCTGTGTGTGTTTGTTCATTGTAAGATGTGGGGCAGACATGTACAGACCTGGCTTCCAGTGTCAGAGATTAGTTTTTGTCAATTTCTGTCCCAGCTTCCAAAATTCCTCGTGGTGTGAAGAGTAGGTGTGGGGGGCCTGCTCGTAGATTTAAGGTCAATTTTTTTCAGCCATTCTAAGCTTTAAGCTGAACTGAAACAAAGGCTCATATAATGTAAGGAATCAATCTATCACTTTAGCAGTTTATACGTCTTAAATACAAAAATGTTGAATCTCAATTGCATTTATCCATTCCTCATAGTTTGATCAGTGCAACATCTGCATGGTCAGGCACCAAAAATGGTTTGCAATAACCAAGTTATAAAGTTCAATAGCCACAATGCAGCTAGCAGGGCTTATGTTTTAAGCCACTGCTGGGCCAACTCCGTATGTCACTCGGTGACAATGTAGGTCTGTTGGTTGGGGCTGCGTTTATGTGAATAATAGAATATTGAAGCTCTAACATTCAGTCAGGAAGGCTAAACCTTCCGATAGGTCGACTACCTGCTTAACTTGTGAGCCACTGCCGGCCCATCTAGTTATTTCACGCTACAATTACACATACCCTCCACCTTCCCACTATTGCCCAGTTTACGCAGATTCACCCAAATTTATGAATCATTAGGCTCAGCAGAGTCAGAATCCACCGCCACCAGTGTCTGGACTCCAAGGGAGTATTTATCTTGCTTCGGCTCATGGTAGATACCCTTCAATCACAGTCTCCCTCTGGAGTCCTTGCACCGAAGACCCTCTGACAGTTTATCACGTTTAATTTGTTTTGATAAACATTCATAGTTACTTAATTCACTGGACCATCCAGATGGAAATTAGGTGACAGGACCTGTAGCTGTGTTTTCGCACTCCTTTATACTGTATAACACTGTTATCACAACACTGAGTGTGGAAGAGCTGCTGGTGAGTCAGCACATCATAAACAGCTGGATAGTCACTCAAATTTATTTGAATTAAATCCAAATATAGTCTAATTTACACGTAAAATATTATTCCTTCTTCTGTCACAGATGCCGGACAAAATGTGTCCTTGGTAAAGAAAAATATAAATAGACCCTAACCCTTTATATAGAAATTTGGAAAAAATGCATCTAGAATAAACCAGTTAAGAGACGAAGACCTCTAGGGTTCCTACAAAGTCTGTGTGAAAATGAATTGAATTCTATCCATTAGTCTTTGAGGAGATGCGGGTAGACTATTCCCCAAATAGTAGGCCAATCTTACACGCCCTGTTTGGCAGAAGCATTAAAAATTCATGGGTCCATCCCCAGACAGCATGGTGGTGCACTGGGCTTTTGGACTGATTTGTTTGGTGTTTGCCTGTTCTTTCTGTTTGTGTGGGTTCCCTCTGTGTTCCCTGGCTTCCTCCCATGGTTAATAAACATGGAATGTAGGTGAACTTGGACTTGAAATTGCCTGATAAGTGCGTGAATGGTTGATACACTGGCACCATGTCCAGAATGCACACCTCCTCTCACCCATGAACCTGAGCAGGTTAAGCTGCTATAAAAAATGAGTGGATCAGAACAGTCCCTTTATCCAGTTCTACTCTGACGTTCGATGGTTTCTACATCAGCTAAAGCCCAATCCTTCCAACCAGTCAACAAAGGTCAATAATATAAAAAAAGTGGAACAAATTCCTGAATCCATCGCTTTGTGCTCAACTTCATGCTAAACTCTACTAACTTACATGGAAACCAGTCGTACTCCTCAATTCTGAGTGACTGGTGTGAGGTTGTAGGTGTTTAATACATAGAAAGTAGTTGTTGGGTTGCTAAAGACTCTCATTGATTGAAAATCTGCACAGACTGAACAACAAACAAACATTAACCTTTTTTTGTTCCCTTAGACCGATCTCCGTCTGCATAAATATAAGTATTTATACAAATAGAGTTACACTTTTCAATATTTCCTCTAATCCACCAGGATGCATTTGTGCAGACAAGTCCATTTGTCATTCTAAGAAGCAGCCAATCAGCCCTCATGTAATCCCTGCACAGAAGAGGCAGACACATTTTGGGGGAGTGGTTTATAGTTCAGAGAACACCCCCCATGGGTCAACCCCCCCCCTCATCCACACACTCGTGCACACACATAGCGCACAAACATTTCACATTATTTTATCTCTGAAAGGATTTTAAACTAAACTATTGTGATCGTTCCTAATATCCCATTTCTCTTTTATATGTGTGTCAACACACACACACACACACACATACATACACAAACACACACACTCACACACACTCAGAAACACTAGCCTAAGTCCACCCAGACCGGTGATTATTACAAACATTCCTCCTCCCTCAGCCAAACGTCTCCTGTAGTGCATTCCACAGTCACTAGACAGAGCCGCTGCAGCAGATGGGAATTACTGTAACCGCTTCTGCTCCACTTATGTCATCACACATGTTGTATGTGAATTAAGGATGACGCTTAAAACTGTGCTTGTTTGGAATTGTGTGAATGACGATTGTGTTTTGTTGGCTCACAAAACACAATCATACTGCACATGCCCAGTGCCTCACTGGAAGAAGTTAAATAACACTTCTGTTGATTATACCGCATGGGCAGTAACATTATAAATAGGCTCCATTTGGCCACAGTGAAAGCTATTTCCTACATTTCCATTTGATTTAATACCCTCACATTACTGTTATTTTTTGTGGCTGCACCATAGATCCCTGTTGGTGCATGATATTAAGAATCAATGTTTCTCTGCTTTAAAATAGCTTGGGGTGGTTATTGTAGCAGAATTGGAAGTTTTAGTTACCTTTTGAGAACATTTTAAACAAGTTTTAAGTCAAATTATTTGATTAAATTGAGATTATTTTGGTGGTCTGTGCACAGCTAGATCTCAGTGTCAAACCAAGTCAAAACAATCAATCAAATAAAAAAAAATTAAAAATCCTTAATTTTTAACCAAATGCGTTTTCAGTTTTTCACATGTTCACTCTGTTGGGCCTTTGAGTTTTCTGCTGGAGAAATAAAAAAATAGATTAAAAAAAAGTTCAATGCAATGCAAAAATGTTCCCTCTTCCCCCTCTCTCTCTCTCTCTCTCTCTACTACTCCCTCCCTCCACCTCCTTCCCTCAATCATCTCCTTGCTCTGGAATCCTCAGCCCCTCCCTGCCTTCGCTGTTAAGCTATAGATTTTTCCAAAGACACACTAACATCCACTGAAGTGGCTAATGTGCACCCACACAATTATAAAAACCAAAAAATCACCGGGAAACAGCTCTTGAATGGCGGCTTACTGTACGGGCCGCTGGGCGTCGAATAGTAAAGAGAGATATCAGCAAAATTAAGTTAACTTCAGCTTATCTTTCGGAAATGATCCAGCCTGCATCAGGGAAACTCTTAAAAAATGCAATGTGCTATATTTTATCTAGAGATAACGAAAGAACCGATTGTCCCTGAAACTGATAAAGCCCCCCAACAGTTATTTGAGCATTTTCCTTTCGGACAACAAAGTTGCGCCTCTAGAAATTTTAAAGCACATTATTACCAAGTAGCACAATCTCCCTGCCGAAGCCCACCTCCTTTTCTGCTTGTTCTTTTTTTTCTGTCTCTTATTGTACAGTATTAACACATCCATGGTGGGAAATGCGAGGCATGCCATTGTCTGATTGGGGGGTACCGTTGACTGTGAACAACAGCCCACCAGTGGGAGGAGCCTCCTGCTGCCACAGCTGTCATGCTGCTGCACTGAACTCTGGGCACTCCTGCTCATTAGCAGTCTTTGTTGCTCATTCCGTGTGTGGGTGTGTGCACAGAGATGGGTGGTGAATCGACTGTGGCAGGTAAAGTATGAATAAGTAAATGAATATGCATGGCACTCCCCGAAACAGCCTTAAATGTGTGAGGCGATCTTTCTGACAATGTTTGAGCACAGCAGGTGTGTACCGAGCGGGAGCTTGTCGACGGCGTTCCACTGTTGGAAGTGTGACTACTTGGAGGCTGTACCTGGGGTCAAGGGTCGATTCTCTTTTTATCATAACGTGGTTGTTAAATAAATGAGATCTTTCCCTATTGTGATGTCGATGTTAAAAAAAAACACAGCCTCAAATCTGTTACTCTTACCTCATTTTTTGCTTCTTGCCAAGAACCAGCATGCAACCATATTTGGACACAACATTCAGTGGACGAATTTCCCTATCAGTCCCTGCTCCTTATCTCTGGAAATCAAAGCTATGAAAATAGATACGTTGGGCTCAGAAGCACATCTGTCAGAGGAAAGATAGCGGAAGTAAGTAGTAGCACATTTCCTCATCACATAACTCCTAGAAACTCTGGTCAATGTTCAAATTGCGTTTATCTGCAAATATGAACCCTCCGTTAGAAACAACGATTATTAAGCAAAGATTTTCTGTTTTCACGTGCTAAGAATGTGCCCAAATCTGAAAGTGGTACAAAAAAAAAGAAACAGTAATTAGACAAAGTAAATGGTGCAACACAGAATCCATCTGAAACTTTTAGATTGACTAACCATTTTTAGAGGGCAGGTAGGTTTTCAGTTATGAGGTCAGCTCTCAGGAATGTGGGCCGGACCTTCCTCTGCTGCACTGAAACCAGTCAGATAACTTTCCTACGGCAAGGACAATATGTTACCACATCAGGAGGGACGTTTCCCCTCCATCAGACCACCCGAGCTGAAGAGGCACTGTTATTGGTACAGAGAGCGGCCATTGTTTCAGGACTGAGGGAGAGACGGTGTGTTTATTAAGGTGAAGCCAGAAGCTCTGGCCAGAAATCTCACAACGGCATCTCACTTGGATGTTTTCAAAAGGAAAATGTCAAGATCCATTTTCTTCCTTATGTAATATGAACTCATAGCTGCACTGCTTCAGTGCTTGAAACTGTTGTTTTCATTATGACGGCGTCCTGTTTGCTGCATTAAAGCCGGTTGACCAAGTGGTACTATCTTAATTGGTTTATGGTCCAGAACTCGCCGAGTGCCATTAGATTAAGACCACCAAGCCTGTTAACATGGAAAAGGTCAATATCAGGGATGAAATGTAAAGGTTAGATTATGATGAAAACAGCCAGTTTATGAAAAAGCATTTTGTTGCATTCCCAACAATTGTGATGGATCCTGTTTGACCATATAAACAGATCAACAGGTTGGGTCAACTGGGTTGGGTCTTCTATTTCAGAGGGTTTAGTACCCATGATGGAACATTTGATCAGGACAGCCTTGTACTCATGGCAAACAAACCACTTTTGTAAACAATTTGCTGCCTTCCACTGAGGGGCTTTCAGACTAGACTTTCTTGAAAATTACCTACAGCCGGAACGGTCCACTGGGACAGACATGGCTATTTGAAACGAAATCTAATTGCACCGTACAATGTGAGAACAGTTGATTCAATCGGACAGTAACAATTAGGATTCAATAACGACTCTTTCAATCACCCTGCAGTCCAAATCATACAGGCTGACTCAAAACACTGATGACCTCACACTTTACCCCTTGATAAGATGCAGTTAATAATAATAATAATAATACATTTAATTTATAATGCACTTTACATTTGGATCAAATCTCAAAGTGCTACAAGGCAAAAGCAGATAAAAGCATCAATAAAAAATAAATAAATAAATAAATAATAATAATAACTATACAAAAACGTGACCAAAAGCATTAATGTCAATTACAGTTATAGGTTCTGCTAAAAAGGAAAGTTTTAAGTCCTTTTTTAAATGTGTCAGTCGTCTGTGGAGCCCTCAGATGGTCAGGGAGGGCATTCCACAGACGAGGGGCAGCAGAACAGAAGGCCCGATCTCCCATGGTGCTGAGCTTAGTCCGGGGAAGGAGGAGGCGGTATGACTGGGTAGAACGGAGGGATCGTGTCGAGGTCAGTGGGGTGAGTAGTTCTTTCAGGTAGGGGGGTGCGTTACCATGGATGCACTGGTGAGTGAGGAGAGAGATCTTATAATCAATCCTGGTGGAGATGGGAAGCCAATGAAGGGAATGAAGAATAGTTGCCTGCATACCAGCTCAAAAGATAACTTTCCTTGTGTTTTATCACGCTGCGATATGCCCTCTTGTATAGATGCATAGATTGGTATATTTTCCTCGCTTTTGACAGACTTTTTGGCAACAGAACCAAATTTTGAGTGATATCATTTGCTTGATGTGTGTTTACATTATGAAACTCAATGGCAGTAACATTGAAACAGCTGTTTTGTTGGTAGAACTTAAGCTTAATCATTTTTCTGTATGAACACAACACAACAAAGAGGAAATGGTAACAAGATGGAGTAGGAGGACCAAGAGGTTAAGAGAGAGAACTGAGACTGACCCCTCTTCTACCTAAAACAACCCTACTTCTGCATTCTTGCCCCCTGAGGAGGAAGTGGGAGAGCTGACTTCCTGCTCCCTATTTGTGGGGCTCCTACCAGTCCTTACCCAGAATTCCTTGAACAAATTCAAATAGCAGAGAGACAGGAAATGTGACCCAGGCTTGATAAGAGCGGGGGTGGCTATTTCTAAAAATGGCGAGCAGAGAGCAGACAAGGAGATGTCTGTTCTTTTTCCCGTTGGTTGTTTTGTGAGATGTCAATGTCTGAATGTGTCTTTATGTGTCAAAATGGACTTTTTGTGCTGTAAAATTGCCACACCGTATCACCGTCAGACAAAGAACCTCCACATGAGCACCAACATTACATCAAAGGTTGTTTTTTTTGCGTCTTAAAACCTTTATTTCTCATTCTGTAATCAATCATTTGAGCTATGCAACGTTATTTCTTTGCAACCCGGACAGTTTAAAAAAGTAAAAAAGCTCAGTGTGAGGTTATCAGTGGTTGGAAATATATCTTAAATAACTCAAAGGAAGGACTTAAGGCCTGAAAATGGAAAACCTGGTAGACTACTATGCAGCGTCTGCAGCAGGCAAGCTGTGGTGTAAAGGTTTCTCTACATCAGCTTCCATTTGATAAAAACCTTATGTGGAATTTTGGATCTCGATGCCTCCTTCCTTCCTTTTTGTCACTGGGTTGCCAAATAAGGCAAATTTTCCCCATGTGGTGAAACTGGAGTTGTAAATTGAAGCTATCTTTAAATGTCTTGGCATCTCGCTCTGGTTCAAAGAGTAAGAGGGAGGAAAAGGTGTTGTTGTGTGTTTTCTAAGCTGACTCCATCCCATTCTCTTACTATGACTATGACATCATCTAGTTTCTGTCTCCTACCCCATTCCCCCCTCCCCACCTCTTATCTTTCTCTCCCCTGATATTTTCTGTCCTTTCCTTCACATGTTTGCTCTTATGTAACTACGTCGAGGCAGACGGGGTGAGATTGTGAACCTTTCCCCTTTTCCTCTCATGACCACAGCTGGCGTTTTTCAAACACTGTCAGTATCGGAGTACACAAAATTAACTCAAGTATCTCCACGTTCTCTTGGTACGTTCAAATGGAGAAAATAAAATGACCTAACATGGCAATTCACTAATTCTTAGCTCCTGATGTAACTGCTGGCCTTAATGTGGTTACATGATATATGTGTTGGAGCCCCGTTGCTTACTGACGTGGATGTTGGGTACGCGAGGAGAGACTGAACAAAAGATTACTGGTGATCTTATTGATTATCAAATCCACAAAAAGTCGGAGATACTATGGAATCATCACTGCCATGTCCACCATGTTCGCTGCAGCCGGTCCTTCTTGTTCGTGCGAAAACTCAAAAACTATTTCATGGTTATAGAACTGGAGTGATTTTGGAAGGGTTGGCTCTATATTTCCAACACTTGGAAGAGTTTTATCTCCGAAATCTATTTATCTTCGTTTTCAGGCCATAATGTTGAAAACGCTGGTCCAATTTTATCCAAATGTGTTGCATATTAATCAACTCAAGCATATCTATCTTGAATATATCATATTTTACTCTAATACAGGGGTGTCAATTACAAAGAGGGCCAAAATTAAAGATGGAGGCCATATAGAGGGCTGTACAGGACTCAAATTGGCAATATTTATTTCTATTTTTGTCACTCATTTTAAAGTATTCAAACATGAATCTTCTTTGATTCCTGTAATGGCTCCATCATTTAAAGCAACATGCTGTTGGTCATTTTCTTTGTTTCGCCTTTCAAGCTCATCTTCGTCAAACTCCATTTGTGAAAATACTCAAACTACTTCAAAATAGATCAGCATGACTGTTTTTTTTGCTCCCTCTCTATCAGCAGAGTCTCACAGAATCATTCCCTATCTGACGGTCAGGGCTATACCATTATCTGCACTCAATATATGGCTGCTAGCGTACCTACCATAATCTTAATTCATACTCAAGGCATCTTTCTAGAGAACATTCATTTGGGGACACAAGCAATTTGTCCATCAGTGAAGAAACTGATTTGATACTGGACACAGAGCAACATCCGATGAGGCTCTTGATGTTGACATGGAGTTGTCTTCATGTAACTCCAGAGGTCCTCGACTAAGTAGCTACGCAACTACTTTTGTCATACAAATGTACTCTAATGTATTATTAATATTATTATTACTTGAAATGCAACTTTAAGTGATGTGCAAAGTAGTGCACTGAAGAACTATTGGCCAGGACGGTAGATAGCCTTCAAGCTTCTACCACTTTATTGCTCAGAGCTTTTTAGTACTTGAAAACAATGAGGATATTTTTCACATTAATGAAAGACTTTGAAAGTGCTCAAAATGTATTTGATGATTTGAACAACCCCTATAAATTACAAAATACTTTGAAGATAACTATTAACATGTGAAGTCAACAGAAATCTCCTAGGCCATTGAGCCGACAGCACAAGATGAAGTGGATTGGTCAAACCATCAGCAACAGCTAAAACGTTTCAGTATACTTCCGTACTTGAGACAATGAATTTTCTTTTTTATAATGAAAAAACGCAGTCCTTATATTTGTTATCTCACAAGAGTAAAGATGGAAAGGTGCGTGATGGTGCTCATTTGCCAGGCATGACTTGTACAAAAAACACCCCAACTCACCACAGATCCAGCTATATTTTGATGATCTGGAAACCAGAAACCCTCTGGGATCGAAACAAGGATTCATGAAAGGGGGGCAGTATATTTCTCCTGAAGAAACTTACTACTCAAGTACAATTAAGGCCTGGCAAAGTGACAGAGAAACATATGGCTTTGGGAAGATACTTGAACCACTCTTGAATGTCATCAAATTTCTGGAATGTCATGGTAGGGGGATTGAACTGAGCGGAGAATCACACTTATTGTACAGAACAGCCTGCCTGTTTACAGGTGACAACCTAGCATGTCATTTATTGAGTGGTTATGTTGAAAGCTTTACTGCTAATACGTTCTGCCACATTTATACTTCACAAATGGAGTTTGACGAAGATGAGTTTGAAAGGCGAAACAAAGAAAATGACCAACAGCATGTTGCTTTAAACGATTGAGCGATTACAGGAATCATAGAAGATTCATGTTAAAATTCTTTGGAGGACTCTCATGTAACAGAAAATGTGGGTGTCGATGTCGATGAAAATGTGAAAATGCACGATGTCCTTGAGGGAGTTGCACCTGAGACTCTTGTCTCAGAAAAGAGTAAAGTGTATGAATAGCCATACAGGTGCATTTCACATTAAATTTAAGCAACTTGATGTGTTTTTTTGTTTTTCATGCAACAGCACCGACACACGTTTTTATGGCTGGAGGACTAGAACACACCTCGCCAGTTCATTCAAACATGCGTTCTACCTACAAATACGGATATCTGACTTACTAATACGTTCATTATTTATCATTTAAAAAAAAATAAGATCATCTATATCCCCTCCCGGGCTCCGTGGCATAACTTCTAAGGATTTGCCTAAAGTTTATCAGAGTGACTGGATTTATGCTTATATCTGACAGCAGATGATCGGAGAGAAGCGCTGGTGCTCTTGATTGACGCCATTCTGGGACTTGTATATTTTGTGTTGTATATCAATGGGCCAGTTATTATAAAAATTAGACACTGTCTCGCGCCTTGACTTCGACAAATGTGTTTGTATTCACTTGTGGGAACTTTTTAATTCAAAACGTTGTTTTTCAGACATTACCTCTTGAATAATCTTTCTTTAATGTATTCAAAGATCTACCTTTTTATATGCCATATTTTATAGTAACATTACATTTTTTAATATTAATTCTGATAGCTTTTCTATGAAAGCACATAACTTCAAATTAAGGAATTACATTAGAGGAATTGCTTTTAATATAAAAATGGGGAATGGGGGGCTTTTGGGATATATCCTGATTGTCGGGGATAATAATAATAATAATACATTTATGACAGCATAGGCTTAGTTATGAAGGAGACAATTGCCTCATATTTAATTTTTTATATAATTAACAGAGCTTAATGTTATAGGGTCTTATTTCATGCTGAAGTGACACCAAAACAAGACCTAAGTAGCATTTCAGCCTGCTACCAACTGTTTCCTCTTGATTTAAGCTATTGAGACTTGATTCTGGATGAGACGACTTGTGCGCCATTTCCTGGTATGTTACTTACTCTAAACTGGGAATCACTGTACATTTTTTATTCGTATTAAGTTCCACTTTTGGTGTGAGATACGCTGCATGCTGGCTGAAACAGAGGAAGTGAGAAGCATTATTGTGGTTTACCTCAAACCAACAGAGTAACAATGAACTTCAGCTCAAAGCCAAGCAGAGGGAAAACAGCATGATCCGCACTCCACCTTCAGATGTTCCCACTTCCTGAGTGCATACATGTGTTTGATCATGCAAACCTTTCTGTAAGAGCAGCTTTCATCCTCTCAATAGAATAATGGCTGCAGAGAGGACGTCCAGAGACTGTCCCCTCTGTTTTTCTAGATTCCACTGGTTCAGCAGTTCAGAGGTTAACTATTTGCAGAAGGAGGAGAGCAGCAATCTTCTGACAGCCACACAATAAATGTGTGTGAAGTCCTGAGGTGGAGTCCTTATATTTAAGCTGTATTGTTGACCTCTCCTATACAGACTTTATTCTTGTAATTAAAATGTTACTTAACGATTTTCAACCAGATTTTCAAAGCATATAAACAATTGAATGAACCCAGAAAACGTCATTCATTGCCGTGCTGAGATTCTCAACGCGCAAAAGGACCACAATGAAAACTTCAACATGCTATGATACTCAAGTTTTATTTGACCTGAATGGTAATAACTACTAATACTGTGTGTCTCAAATTATAGTAGACTAGTAGTAGTTTTTAATTTTCGACTGTGCAGCGTTGTCTCGTGAATTTTAGATGATCAATTTTTAAATTATTTTACTCTGATTTCACTTATTGATTTGAGTTTCACTCTGAATTCACATCAGGTATATTTCATCATTATCTGATGAAAAACCAAGGGGAATGATTTAGACCCTATTTACATGACAGTAGTTTTTATATAAATACAAATTTTTCATTTTAATAGAGATACTTGTGCTAACAGATTTGGAAAAAATCATTGAAAATAACCTTTCAGAACTAAGTTTTTGCCAAAAACTGTTGATGTTTGAGTTGCTCCTGAGAATTCAACTTTAGAACGATGTTCTAGGTCTGAAGTTGATAGTTTAAGTAACAAATCCAGGCTAAAAAACTGCTCTTCTTACTGATAATATCCCTGACAAGTGGGAGGAATTATGGAATGGTCATCGCCACCGCTTCCTCTGACACCATCACAGATGCTTAGTATTAACGCAACAACTCAAAAAGTATTTAATTCATCATAACATATTTCATATCCACATAGACTTTAGTGCGAGGATGAACTGGATTGATTTTGGAAAAGGTTTGTTTTACCTTTCAGACAGTAATGAGAGCTTTATCTCCAAAGGTTTTCAGGTCCTAATTTCTCAACCGTTCAAATTAAATAAATAAATAATTAAATTTAGTCCAATTTTGCTGCATATGAATCGACTTGAGGAGAGCTATCTTTTATACATTGTCTTTTCCTCTAGAAGTTCATATTTCACTCACTAGGGGGAGTTTTTTCTTAATGAAAAAACACTATTTATTTGGACCTAACTGTATATCTAATTTGAGGATTTCAATCAGAGGGATCGCTTGAACAACACAGTGGATTGGAGGCTTTTCGGCAATATACCCTTGCTGTCGGGGACGACAGTGTAAGTGGAGTTAAATATTCAGAATATGTTGAGATCATATCACTGGTTTTACCAGATATCACCATCTGTGAAACTGTGCTCAAGGACCCTACCACATGTGGACCGCAGTGGCTGTGATAGAACTGTTGGTGGTCATCAGGTTGTGTGAGCCCTGTGGAGGCACCCACTACTTGAAAGATCTATTATATAGTCCCCTATACCTAGGTTATACAATTTACATCAGGACTGCTGCGTGTCTCCTCACTGATTTCATCCACCAAGGCATAGTTTGCCATCTTTTGGGACCTATCCCAAGGCCACATACTCCTTCTCCCCAAAAGACTGGGAGGGATCTCTCCTCCGCCGGCACAGCACAGGAAATACAACCTCTGCACACACCATCCAATACAGAACATTTGGAGTGAGATTAAAAGCAAATTGCCTAATTTATTTTTGTTAATGAAAAAGGACAGATCTGTGTCAAGGTTTAGTATATTATAGTCGGTGTTACTGATCTCCTTGTCGTTGTCCTGCCTTATTCATGTGGGAAAAAAAACATTTTTTTGTTTTCATGAAATTAAGACTAGCGGTCATAATGTACCTGCCAATTATTGAACACATTCAAGATCATCAAGGACATCATCATTCAAGAGTCAACCAAGGATGAAAGAGTTTGCAAAAATTGGCCTCAAAATGATGGCATCTGTAGTTTATTGACATTAGGTAACATGATCCACTTGTTGTGATAGACAGCAAACATATGCAACATCAAGCAGCAAACATCCTGAAATGAGAAAGGCTGGGTTTCATCATCATGATCATCATCATTTGTCTGCATTAAAATGTATTGACTCCCACAGAAGCTAAATCCACAAAAATACCACACTGTATATATAACTGGTAGCAGAAAAACCGGACCTGCTCATTGCCAGCCCTGTTCGATCCCGTTAACACTTATTTAGATCATTTTCAGAAGCAGAAAGTTGTAGCTCGTAGCAGATCTTTCCCCAAATTTTTTCCCCCCAGAAAACAGAGATATAAGGGGATGGTGCTCCACAGGGAGACACATTATCTACAAATGGAGAAGACTTGGCATAATAGTGAATCTTCCCAGAAGTGGCTTAGCCTCCAATCCTTTTCCAGAGCACAGCAACGGCTCACTCATGAAGTCACAGAATATCTAAAGCAAACATGGAACTGCAGGCTTCTTTCACATCAATAAAAGTCAGAGTTCATGGCTCCGGTATTTGAAAAACTAAGACACTGGGCCAAAATGGCATCCATGAGAAAGTGGTGAGGCTAAAACCACAGATAAACCCGATGAACTTCGGGCTCGTCAGAATGAAGATTCCCTATTTTACCAGAGCACACTGTCATTACCCTCAGTACTTGGGATAATATCCAGTGGACTGTGAATGTGTAGTCTTGTTTGAAACCCTGCATTAAGTGTCAGCTCTGTAAAACTATTTTAGATATAATTCACAGTTTCAGAGTCAGACCAAAGAACTGTAGGTGTGATGTCACCTGTCTTTGAATCCAAATCTCATGACTTAAACTTGAGATGGTGTTGAATGGTGAAAGAGAGATATGTGCTGACCCCTGTTCTCAGTTGACTGGTAATATCTTTGCCACATGACCAGGCAGGAATTTGTGGGAGTGGGAGTGAGTACGCTTAGGAGCTTATGCATGTGTGTACATTCCTACATTATGAGCTCATCCTACACTTTTTCTCACTTTTTGCAAGATTCATGTCCTCTCAGGGACTTTGGTTCTCTGCGTTGCTGTTCTAGCTGGGGTCAAGGTGCTGTGAGGGGAAATGGAGGATTAAGGGTAGCAGCAAAGAATGGCGGCATCGGCCAGTAAGAGAAGCGATGACGTAGAGGATGAGAGGCAGAGAGGAAGGAGAAAAGCAGGAAATATAGGAGAAAGAGAGGATGTAGGAAACAAATAGGAGAGATGAATGAAAGGTAGAAGGGGGTTAAGAAGTGTGCTGTTCGCACACTCATGCAGAATATATCTGGAATTCAGACACAATCACCCACCGGATATTACAAGGAGTCTGTGTGAGTGCAGAAGATGAACAAATAATGTCAGTTCTTTCTGTTCTAGAAGTTCTCAAGTGCAAAAGATAGAAAAAAACTAAGATCCCAAGATGCCTTGCTGCTGCTCCATATCAGACGATAAGGTGTAAAACAGGTCACACCGGACAAAAGTCCTCTGTTACAATAGTCATTTACTCCCACGGCGCCACCCCTCCAGACAAAAGCACCTTCGGCTCTTATCTGAAAATGTTCTTGATCACTCCTGTTTTAACCTTTCCTTACAGGTAGATATTGAGCCGAGTGTGCAAACTGAGTGGTTAATGTGTGGTTTATGAGGTAAGCTTGAATGTTGGCATTAGACATTTTGGAAAAATGAGAGCAAATGAAGCAACAGCTCAGCAACTTGATTGGCAGATCTACTGCATGTCCCAGCAGTCCAATAAATTTAGGTTAATCATTGAAAATGAGTCAAGCAGTTACAGGTTTAGGGTTAGGATAAGGTGCATATGTTAGGTAACTGATAAAAGCTGTCATGAAAGCTTTATCCCACAGTGGAATGGAAGAAGGGCCGCTTGTTTTGGTTGGCCCCTTTTGAGGGAGCATGAAAAAGAATATTGGCTCCAGAGTAGAATCTTTTGAACGTGCGTTTTTGCCTCCCTGTAAAGTGACTGTCCTCTGGTTTCTGTTAAAGTAGGGGATAGACGTCCATACAGCCCCCAGGTGTTGCTTAGTTGATGAAAAAGTATCATCCAGATGATTAAAAAGAATCATAGTTTGAGGCAAATTATGTTTTTCGACGCTCAGATCCACCTTCTTAAATGTACAGTGTGGGAAATTTAGGAGTATCTCTTTGAATAAATTGAGTATAATAAATGTAGTATATATCAGTTGAAAATAAAATTATGTTTTTTAATGTAAGTTTGGATAAAAGCCCTTTTTATAACCTTAGGAGCGGGTCCTCACTTCGATGTTGATGCATTAACCAGATTGTGGGTCTGGAGAGGGACTTCACGTTTTTAAATTGTTACTGGGCAACTGTTTTGTGTTTTGACAAATAAAGGATCATGCGTCTTATTTACCACAAGAAAAAGCAATTGAGCGCCGCACCCTGCCGTAAAAGCAAATATGAAGACTCATGGAACTTTTAGGAGTCCGGTCCACCCAGGGATTCAATGCAGCAGGCGACGAGCAAAGCAGCCTCCCTGGGAAGGCGGGTGGCGACTTTGGTCATCAGCATCTGATCCGTCAGTGAAGCCGTCTGGGGCCCGACGGCTTCACTGGGCCCACGGCGAGTTGATTTCACTGGGTGATTTTTTTGGCTCAAAAACAATTCAGGTAGGGAAGGGGAGGGAGAAAGCTTTCAATGCTGTTTCTCAGTCCAGGTCTTTATGCGTAGTTTTTTCATGTCAGTTCACGCTCAGTTGTTGTTGTTTTTTGCTTGTTTACTGCGAAAGGCTATGATTTAACAGTGATTATTGATCTTTGCTTACGGTGTCCAACAGTGGCAAACGTACTGCAACTTAAGAAAACATAGACCAATTTGACACCAAATGCGCGCTGCAGAAGCCACAACACAACGGACACTTTTACGAATGATACCTAAATTTTATGCGAATTTAAGCTCGCACGGCAGATAGAAACATTCTGAAATGTTTGTGTATTATATCTGTTTTATTCACTAAACGAAGCGGTAAAAAAAGCTGGGTCCCTTTTAAGTGTCCTTCGTAAACGTTGTGTTGTTGCACTTTTTCTTAATGTGTTGTAGCTTTTGCTGCACGCATTTGTTGTCAAACTGATGAAGGTGTTCCCTTATTTGCTTGTGTTTTAGCCATTTCCATATGTTTACTTAAGTTGCCGTGTCTTTGCCCCTGTCAGCCCACGTATCGCTTGCAAAGGAATATATAATTTAGTTCAGTTTTTCCATTTGTGTTTTTCTACTTGGCTCAAGTCACATGACTTATTCCAGTGTGTGCACTGTGTTTTAAATTCTTTATGCTCGAATATACTCTCTCCTGCCAAACTTTCAGCCAGGCTTTAGCATATCTGCTTATCGTCCTTTTGAGTGACTTTTTCAGTATCACTCATTCAGGACGCTGGGATCATGTTACAAATCTTAGTCAAGTCACTCTAGCACAACTGTGAGCGAAGTAGCAGGATGTGATTATTTGTAACCCAGTGTGCGCTGGTGGTGGATTTCCCTTAAGGCCGAGCATATGTCCGGTCGGTATGTGTGTGTGTTGGAGAGGGGGTTTCATGGGAAAACAAATGTGCTGGTGATTCAATGTGGATAATTGTTTGTGCACCAGACGGAACATATGGTTCTAACCGCAGGGGATTTGGTACGCCTCGTCCTTCAGAGCATAGTCCTGTGTGCATAAAAAACTATTCTCATACTTTCTATATAGGTTTCATGTCAATTTGATATACAAACGGTTAACTGAGCTTGTTAGCTAACAATAAAAATATAACTTATCAGAGGGTACAGCTGGACGATGGGACTGTTAAGTGTTACATCACATAAAAAGAAATTCAATTTCTCACAACGCCATAAGGGATGTAAATTGAAAACAAACAACTTGGGTTACTATTCCTTGTGATTCTGCATTCTCCCCCTGTAGAGTCCCATACAAGCTGATATCACTCCACTATTATTTTTGGCTTAGACAATAGATTTATCTGAGAAAAACAATATTATGACGGAACAGAGCAGACATAACAGTCGCTGCTCAGTGTGGTTTAATGTTTTTTTTGGAGGGTGTCTCACTTTCTGCCTGAGGTGGTGCAACACTGTTAATAAGTACAAGCTGAAGACCTTCTCTTATTTATTCCCCCCAACACTGAAACTCAAGAAGCATGGAATACTTCCTGAACGTCAGCCAAAACAAAAAGAAACCCGCGCGGCCGAAATAGGCAAGAAAGAAACACAAAGAGAGACAAAGAGAGGTTCACTCCAGTCATCTGTGATCACCCTCAAGGTTATGATGGGTGGGCGATTGTGACGGTTAGGGACCCTCCTGTCAAGAACATTAGGCAGAGATACAAAATACAAGTGGATTTTACTCTGGCAGCATGGAAACTGCAGTCTCTCACATCCCGAGGAGACAACAGAAACCTGACACCCATTAACATCGCATCTAAAAGCATGCATTGAACAGGACCCACCCATACATTATGAAGACTCGTTTTACAGCCCACCACTTAGTATTAGGTATTTTGGTGTACCATTATTTGAAACCCAGAGAATGATTTATTTCAGAGGATTGACATCAGCTGCCGCCAGAAACAATTTGGCCTATCTTAACATAAAGACAGGAAATGGCTCGCCTTGTTGTGCCCCAATAATATGTATGCGTTATTTTTTTCAAAAAAAGATTAATCTTATTTGTTTGCCTAAGATTTACAACCAAACTGTGAAAGCTTAGACAATTATTATCCGACATAATGAGCAGTGAATCTATCGCTCTGTCTGTCAGTAAATGTTTTTACGGACAGACATAAAGACTTTAACAAATGTTGTTGTTTTTCATGCTGGAATGGTCTTTTGGTATCTCTACAACTTGGGCTTTTTTGAATGTTAAATTGTGCACATTCATCGATATGTGATGGCGGTAGCTATTACAATTCTTTTTTTTTTGGCGTGTCATAAGAAAATAGTGAGGTTTGAGATTGTATTCTATTTTACAGTACTCTTTATTATGAGTTTGTTTTCTGCATTTCCATGATGACGTGTATATTAAAAACCATATTTTGTCATGTTTGGAACTTATTTTGGTTTTGATATTACGTGATTTTTCCAGTTATCATTGCACAGCATTTCTTTAATAAATGACTGCTAAACTGAAAGAGCTTGTATTCATACAGATACGGTGGGACTTTGTAGGACTTAAGGTTCAGCGATATACTTATGGCTCCTGTTTGGAATTGTTTTTGTAATTTTGCTCATTAATCCAGCAAGGGTTTACTGAACACTAAATTTGGGGTGTTAAGAGTAACATTTTCCAATGTCACCTATGATAATTTGTGGAAACCCCCTAGGTAGGTTTCAAATTGCACTGTCAGAGCATGACTAAGACAGAAGCCCTCATGCTGTTGGTACTTTGAAGCCACAACCCATGACTCACCATTTTTCTGTGATTTTTGGTGTTGCTTGGTCTCCACACAAAAACGCACACACACACACACACACACACACACACACACACACACACACACACACACACACACACACACACACACACACACACACACACACACACACACACACACACACACACACACACACACACACACACACACACATTCGTACAGCACTAGGGTGTGTTGGTGTTTTCAGGTTGAGGGAGGACTTGTAAGTTCTTACCATATTGCCATGAATGTCTGCTCATAAAGAAACTGGTAACAGGAAAGCCCTCCTCCTCCTCCTCCTTCTCCTCCTCCTCCTCCTCCTCCTCCTCCTCTTCCAGCTTTCTCTAAGTCTGGAGGGGGTGGTATGCGTGTGGGTTTGTGTGTGTGTGTGTTTGTGTCTTTGTATGTGTGTGTATGTGTGTGTGCTCATGCATTAAGGGTGGCATGGTCTGCACAGGAGGCGGAGACAACAAAGGCAGGATGTGATACAGCAGGACTCCACTTCCTCATATAGCTCCACTGAAATCTGTACAATGCAGAGAGCGCCACCTCTTGATGTATGGGGGCCACAGTGGCAGTGTGCTGGTAAAATTCCATTCCCTGAGATGGAGGAGGATACAAGAGCAGCCAGGCCGTGGTGAAATGATTTGATAAAATCCCATGAAGCTTTGTTACAGGAATTCCAGCCAAGTGTGGTTGGAAAAATAATAGTCAGGGGGTCTGCTGATGTGTTGACTGCTTAAGGAGAATTTACCTTATTTGTCCCTTTTATGTGTTCACTGGCGTCCTGGCTGGACCCCACCCATCTCAACAGAACCCGCAGAAGCCTTCTGTCTTCTGAGCCACCATCTAAAAGAGCAAACAATATCAACAAAAAAACTAAACAGTGCTGCACACTGCCTGACACTTGGAGCTGAAAACTCCTTGAACCTGCATACTTGCGAGTGGGAGAGGAAAGTTAAACATTAACGCTGCTAAAAGCCTCCTTGAAGCTTCCATTTGGGGTTTTAGAAGCTGTGGTTTGAAGAGTTGAGAGATAACTGCTGGAATATGAATAGACAGCATCATTTCTCCTAAGGACCTCGGGTTTTACAAAGAGGGTGATGTCATACCTGAGACACTGGCTCCTCTTTTTTTTTAATGTACTGGTGGTATCTATGCGTAAAAAATAACATATATATAAATAGTTGCTTGAGTTGAATGTTGAAATGTTAATTAAGTGATTCTATGTGTAATTTATATTTGCAATAAAGCAGCCAGCCTCCATTTTCCAGTTAATAACAGCCTGGCAAATACATTTGGATCACAGATTACAAATTATACAAGATGTTCTCACTCAGTCTGTTTACACTGACATCATAATCTTTACATCAATCACAGAAGCTGATCAATTTAATCAAAATGTATTTTAGAGTAAGGTCCGTCCTTATAGATTGTAGGAAAGTATTTCTGTCAGGGGAGGGGTCTGAAAAAGTGGGTTGGTTGTGTTTCTGTTTGCTCAACAGAGCAGCGTAGGAACAGTTAAATGATTAAATGAAAAGATAATGAGTAGTGTAATAATCATAGTAACTGATTCATTTTTTGACATTTTTCAAGCAAATATGAAAAGAATGTACAGATTTCAGCTTCACAGGTGGTGCTGCTTTTGTCGTAGCTTAAATTTCTTTGGCTTATGAAATTCAAAAGAATTGATGATCATTTTGGGTTATGCACATTAGTAAGATATAGGGACTTATTTTTGGTTTACATCTAGATTCATATCAAAATTCAGCTTTTCCTTGCAAGATGCATTATATATAACATTTATATTATTGTAAGTGATGGTTTTGATGTAAGCAATGGCTTAAAAAAATGTAAATAATTTCACCTTTTATTAACATTAAATGAGCAAAGCAAGGCGTCTTATCATTTAAACCAATAGGAGGGTCCAAAGAAAGCCAATGCTCCTCCCTTACTTTTTTTTCTTTTTTCTTTTTACTTTAATGCCATTAAAACAGTGTATAGGCAATTAACTTTACAGAACAGTATTGCCTCGAGACTTGGTTTCACCTCACATAATCAGTCACCCCGCAATAGACCACATGTCAGCTACAAGTACACACCATCAATGCACATGCACATAAACACATGTGCATACCCATATGTATCCACTATCTGTTTTTTAGTAGCTCCAATACTTTAAATTCATTCCCCTTTTCCACCAAAAATTACCTGGTGGTAGTTCGGTGCTGATGATAGGTCCAATGCTTAGTTGGTTCAACTCGAGCACCTCCTTTGAGAGCCAGGAGCTGGTGCTTAGGCTGTTGAAAAACAAAGAACTGGTGCTTAGTCAGGCTCTGGCTCCTCGTGGCTGAACTAGCCCTGGAACCAGGTCAGTGGAAAAGGGGTAACAGTGCTGATATTAAACTCTCTTTCTACTCGTTTGTGACATTCATTTTGGAGGATAACCTTTTAAATGATGTTAATTGAATACTTTTCAACCACCCAGACTTTCTATATATTCATCCAAACCCAGTCTGTGGTTAAGTCAAGCCACATCTCATTGCTGAAAGTACATTTAAACACTACCTGCAGAACAGTCAGTCCACTGTGGTGCCTTTGACACACAGAAGGACGTCTTGTCTTGGGTCCACAACCATGCATTATCCTAAACACCCATTAAACCCCCTCCCAGCAACATGCTATTGCACGTCCGTTGAGAGGCCTGTCTCATCTTGTCGCCATACCTTCCATTCTTGCATTCTTGGATTCTTGGTCAGAGGCTGTCACGATAGCCACATGTTTCTGCGTGCTTAATCTAAAGATCCTAATAATGCAAAATTCTCCATCACCAACTATAAAAAAGTACAACCATAAGCAGACTGATAAATCCAGAATGGTTTTTCAAAAGATCTCTTTACAGCGTCACAATAGTTTGATATAATTATCCCAGCTTCATTGTTTTTGTAAAAAATTAAACCAGGCATATCTCGAACTGACTCACGATTGGCTTGCGGAACAAAACAGATCACCTTCAAAAGACTGGCAAGAATTGAAGCGCTTGATTATTTGGGATCTCAGGTAATCTCAGACCCCTCAGATCATTAGGTGCTGTTCGTCTAAAGCTGCACTGAAAAAAAAAACAGTCATAATAAAGTAGCTACATATTCTAAAATCTAATCAAATTGTCTTGTGTTGAGCATAAATAAAAACAATCTTCTGATGGGGTGAGTCACTTTTGGGTTGGCTAGAGTCTTAAATACAAGCATAAAAATCTGGCTACTGAAAATCATTTTGTGCCTTATATAAAATATAAATAAAAGAAAATCGAAAATGTTTAAATAAATCAGGCTTAATTGCAAGAACTGAAAACAATAAAATTCAAGAGATTCAATTGAAATAATTGATTGCGCTGACTTTATGAATCTTTAATTTAATCTAAGAGTCCCTTGTTATTGGACAAATCTAACGAAATAGTAGATGGAAAAATAATTTATAATTTTTTTATATCATATTGTTTTCTAAATTAAAATTATTCCTAACAATATAATTTTTCTTTTGACACAAAAAAAATAAAACTAATATCTGTGAAACAAGGCTCTTATTCAATTTGTTGGAATTCCTTTTTTGTAGGTTGTTGATGACGCCTTCATCTACTTTGGTCTTGTTCATTGGAATAAACCAGATGCAGATCTGAGTTCAAATATAGCTGTGTCCTTCCTAAAACAAATAACAATAGACATCAACAACATTAACCAAACAATTTGCCTATTTCCCAAGGCTAAAGGTTGATCATTGTATTTCAGTGCACTGTGTCATTCAGTTGAAAGTACACTTAGTTCACAGATGAATAATGCTGGATGAATGCTACTTCTATTTTCAGCAGTATGAATAAACAGACATCCAGACCGGTTTCTATTTGGAAATAACATGAAAAACCAAATCCACACACGGCCACATTCATTATACTTTTTATTAGTATATAATTATTACATTGTTTTATTATTTATTATTACAATATACATATGACAGCATGACAACACAACCGGCTCCTAATAGCCAACTCAACACATCTCAAAGAACAAAAAAAAAGATATAGTTATTTGAGGCTACAGCACCATCTAGAGGTGGCGTCGGGTAACTTCCTGTGTTGCGGTCAGATTCAACATGGCTGCTTCCTTGTAGACGTTCTTTGTCTTATTGCGTGTAGCTGCAAAATCATGACGAGGTTCAGGTAAACCACACACAGAAAGAAATTCTTTTGAAATGCTTATAATTATACAGGACATAAGAAAAACAGTGCTGTAAATACCTTTTGCACGAAGTTACTGGTCATAATTGGTTCTATGGTTGAGATTCAGTTATTTTACAACTTACTATCTGTACTTCTCTCTCAAGACATCATGGATGCAAAAGAAATGGTCCACTGTGCTCTACAGATAGAGAAAGCAACTACAGAGAGAAGCTATGGGAACGTCTTGACCCTCTTCGCTGACCTTGATAAGCAGAATGTTTCAGTTGAGCAACTGGAGGCGGCAGACTTTGTAAAAGTTCTGTACAAGCTCCTGAAAACCTGCTCCGATGTCGGCGTAAAGAAGACTACAAAGAGCTTGTTGTCAAAGTGGAAGAAGCAGTACAGCAGAGATATACGTGGTGTGAAATCAACAGACGAGAGCAAAGAACCCGAGACCCTCCACCCCCGCGGGATTGATGAGGCAGGGGATGGAGGGGCTTCCGGTCAGGGGGAGTCACACTCTGGTTCAGCACAGACCTGTGATAGTGGCGTGGAGATGGTGATGTGCGGTGAACAAGTAGCCTCTTCCTTAGGGGCAAAAGATGGCCCTCTTACTGCAGAGAACACCTCCGCATCCTTTTCATCCATGAGATCCAAATGTGTTCAGCTTCTACTCGATTCCCTCTGCCCTGAACCTCCGGATCATGACAAAGCCGCAGTGCTGGCTAGAGACATTGAGCACCATGTCCACCAGCTCCACAGGGTCAACCAGGTCAAATACAAATCCTGCGTGAGGAGCAAAGTTGCCAACTTGAGGAGTACAAAAACCAAACATCTCCAGCAGGGCCTCTTGAGCGGCTCGCTGTCACCTGAGGCCTTTGCGAGGATGTCAGCAGAGGAGATGGCTGGCAGCGAGCTCCGGCAGCTTAGAGAAGAGATTTCATCCCGCGGCGTGAGCGAGAGGCAGCTTCCTCAAGGGGTAGAAGGGACGCCGACGCATAAGATCCGCTGCAAAAACTGTGGGGGATCAGACTGTAGGGTGACGCAGGTGTCCAGGGGGGCCCTTTTCTTGCCTGCCTGGGTGAGGCAGGGCGGCCCTGATGACGACGCAATGACTTTTGTGACCTGCAGTGGGTGTGGGCAGCAGTGGTACCACAGCGGTTGGATCTGCCTCTAATTTAAGTCTGGGACTAATGATTCCAGTAAAACAAAGGGGACCATTTTTCAATTACCATGCTTACGTTTTCATATATAGAACCTTGTCAGTTTTCATAGATCAATAAGTCCGCAGAAAGCTTGATTATAATTTGGCTCTGGGTGTTGGATCTGAAGACTTGAGTTGGTTGCTAAGCTTCAGAAAAGTCGGACTGTTCTCATTTTCTAAATCAAATTCTAAATTTCTGTAAAGTTTCAAGTTTAATTATCTAAAACGATGATTGGGTTCAAATTTAGACCTGGTGTCTTTCCGTGTGGATTTTCTATATTCAAAACATGCAATATTGGCGACCCCAGATTTTCCCATAGTTGTGTTTGTGAGTTTCAGTTGTTGTCCGTGTATTTATGTATCGTCCCTGTGATAAAATGGGAGACCCACTCAAGGTATGTCTTGCCTCTTACCCATTATCAGTAACATGAGACTCCAGCTCCCATGACTCTGCAACGGAGAAGAGGTTATAGAACATTGATGGATGGATTGCTAAATGGGTATAGCAGGTCATCTGATTTGTTATCTTGATTCATATTTCATCATATTCATATTGCATGAACAGCTGAAAACCCAAAAAATATGCAATGAACCTTCAGAAAATTCCCTTTTGAGGAGTTGAAACCAGTGAAGTTTTAGTGTCTGGATCAATTGACGTTAAATTTAATTTCCCAGTTGTTTTTGCCTAACTGTATTATTTGGTGAAGCATCCATCTTTTGATTCCATTTCCTGTTTCCATCTAAGTCAAAAGATTTGATTATTCATTAGTTGAGTCAAAAACTTTGATAAAACTTTTCCATCAGCTTGAAAAGATGTGGGTCGAGGCTTTTTGGTTGAATTTCCTGGGTGCAAACCCAGAATTTCGGAAATGTGTTTTTAATGGCAAATGGAAAACCACCAAATGAGAGAGAGGACTGTCCTTCGACCTGAAACAGGAGCAACGGTCAGAGGAATCCAGAGTGGAAACAACGCACACAGCATTCCTGCCAGATGGAACACATACTTGAGCTTAAAGCGAAGCATTTGGTTGAACTACCCATCATTTTCGAGGGCAGGATTTGGAATTTTAAAGTTTTTCCACCAGTAAATGCATAACTAGAAGCTATGTAATTACCTTTCCACTACAGGCTGAGAAACAATGTCGCTGCTTATTGCAATTTAAAACCACAGCTTTTAAAACAGCAGCTCTCATCATCTTCCCTTTGACTCATTTCCTGCCTTGGCGAGTTTATCCACAGATGGGAAGTACAAATACTGCAATAATGATAGTGTGCAAAACTAGAGCATTCAGGTATGAGTGCATTCCTTTTGTATTTTATTTTTCTGACAAATTTCTACTTTTACTCCCTACATTTCAGCTGAAATATTTGAACTTTGACCTAATTATATTATCAGAAAAGGCCTCTTACATTAGTAGATCCTTTTTAATTTGCATTGACTTGATAGAATGGACAATAATACACAGGGGAGATGCTTCCTTGGTGTATTCATCAATACATATCATGCATGACAGTGGAAAAAAGATGACAGATCTAAAACGCAAGAGGATGAAACAGACAAGAAATCTGCAAGAATCTCGACCGCAAATAAAAGACGTAGAGTCAGCATTTTACAACTATTCAATATTCCTCACCAAATGGTAGTAATATAGGTTGGTCTAAAGTTCTCAATCCCTTAAATTGATATTTCAATGTTATATTAATATGACAGGAGTTAGCAGCATCGTGGTGTAGCATAGTAGCATCACATTACAGTAAGAAGGTTCCAGTTTCAAATCTACCTCTGGCCTCGAAACCCTTATGTGTGGATTTTGCATGATCTCCTCCTTCCTCCCACAGTCCAAAAACATGCAGTAAAGGCGACCTGATGACACTGTGACTCTGAACAGAATAAGCGTTGACATAAAACAATGACATTATGTTCAATTACGTTTGCACAAAAATAACCACAATAAAATGTCTTCCAGAATATCTACTTCTATACGTTGGGTACATTCCAGAGCCTGTATTTTTTCACTATTACTATAGAAATAGGAACAAATTATTTTACCTTCATTTTGTTTACACAAGTAACTCTACTTTTACTTGAGTACTTTTTTTTTTGCCAACTGTGGGTTTACCTAGACTTACTGAAGCTCCTTTAACTGTTTATTTTGACTCCTTCTTCTCAAATGAATGCTTTCAGTATAGAAAGTAAAAAGCAAACCCACCGAGGTTTTTAACTTGGCCTTCAAAAGGGACTTTATAATGCCTTCTGTTGCACTTATTGTAATTTAGACTTATGCTTGGATACCTTTGAAAAAAAATAGTTCTAGCCATCTTACAATATCCCATTCATGTAGAGCAAAGGGGCTGCTGTGGATGAGGCATGTGACCTCAGACAACGGCGAGCATGTGAGTCAGTAATCTTCCCTTCTGAGCAGGCATGAATATCCCATGGCTCTTCAGTTAGTAGACGTGGCGCTATTTGCACCCTGTCTTGAATTGTATCGACAGGCCCTTAAAGCTAGAGCGGGTTTCGGTAAACTGTTTGAATCTCCAACTTCATCTCTCAGTTGTGTTGTTTGCACTGACTAAATCTGTCTTATTTTGATGTTGTTTTTAATTTTAGTTTTGTGACCCAGAATAAAGAGGAAATTAAATTTGAAAAGAAAAAATACTCCTCTATAGATTGTTTGTAAAGCTGCTTTATTATTTTTTGGACACTCAGATGATTGTCTCAACTTAAGTCAGAATGCAAGAAGAAAGTTCTGCTTTAGTGTCACATGGATGCAGTGTAAAAAAAAAAATAAGGGAAAAAGTGGCTATTGAGAAAGTCTTTTCGATGAGTGGGATTTTTCTTTTTGGCATATTGAAGCGTGTGAGAACTTGCATTATCAAAAGGTTGAGCTAATCTAATATAAATTTACTATTTTCCATGAAATACAAAATTTCATCATGAAATTATTTAAGTCAAATATTTTTAGTGTTTAAACATATGCTAAGCCATACAATTTTATGTAAATTTAGAATGTTTAAGATTTTAAATTAATACATGCCAAGGAAATAAAAATATGTGAGACATAATTTTTCCATAGTTTTTCTTTGTTTGTGAAGATATTAAAGGATTTAAAATCATACATTAATATCTACAGAAACAAGTTGTTACAATGCGTCCAATATATATTAAAAAATGCTAATTTAAAAGTTAAAAAACAATTAAATTTACTGTAACTTTCATTATTGTATATTAAACAGTATAAATTAGTATAAATATACTGTAATATACATTATGTAAACTACACTATGTAATGAATGTTTGTCTCATAACAAACAATCGTCCCTAACTATGAAATCTGTTGTTCCCAAAAAAAACGTATCATAATGTCTCTTACTATTTTTATAGCATATTTTGTTAAAATTAAATTGTGGCAAACACAGCTGCCATTATTTGACCTTAAATAAGAAATCTTTTATTTTAAAGTGTCTGTTTTCTAAATGAGAAACCTGAAGTCTATGTTGCATTTCATCGGAAAATATTACTTGATTTCAGCTTTTATTGTACAATCAAACAAATGATGTTCCTTGAAACTATCTTGTTCATTTTTATTCCTTTTTTTTTTTTAACCCAAAATAGAACATGTCACGATTCATTTGTGTCATGCAGTTGGTGTAAAAATAATAAACGGGAATGGTCCAAAGATGTGATCCCCTGTAAAGAAGATGCCCTATAACAGCTATGCTATCTTGTCTGTCACATCCAGTGGTGTGACTAAGTAGTGTCTCAGAGCCAAGGCTGTTCTGTCTTGTGTCTCCCTTCAGATACTTCCTGTCACATCTTATCTTTCAGCCATGGTGGCCCTTTTGATCAGCGCTGCAGCTATTTCTATGCTCATACATAATGATAAAACAAACAAACTGCACACACAGGGAACAATTTAGAATCAGTTCGGGCTCCTTTTGGTAACCTGCAGTCCTACAAACAAATACATTCTGATGATTGTTACCAACATTTTGTCCTGCTTTTGACCCCTTGGTCAAAGGCGGTCAAACAACAAAGTAGCATCACATTGGATAGACTGGTATGAGCAATAACTATGGCTCCAATGTGCCAAGGGATAACTTCCTGATTGAAACTTCCCTATTCTTTTTTTTTTTTAACTTTACTTTTAATTTTAGCCATTTTGTGAACATTCATATTCTTCAAGAAACCCTTTGACTGGTCTCCAGCGGTTTTGACACTTTGAACTTCCCTCTCTATTTTGAAAAATTCTGAAACGTAAAACCTATTCACGGTCGTACATATGAAAAATGACAGAAAAAAAGACTATTTCTAAAATAAAATTGTCGATATAATTCTACATGAGTTCAGTGACACCGTCGTGGAGGGCGCATGATGGGGAGGCGTGACACCCACGTGTCATATGAGCGTCATCAACGGCTACGGGTCCAGAGAGCAGCGGGGACTCCGGATCGCTATGTCGCCTCCCAACAATAGCGACGGGCAGTATCGGATGATTTTAATCGCCACTGTCCAACTGCGACCACCACACCGACAGGTACAGTCACATATGAGATGATAACCCTTGAGCTAACGTAAGGAAAAATCTCCTTCTGATCGCACAGGAAAGACCTGATTGTGTGAAGTGTAGTGCACCCATTAACGGACAGTTTAGGACGAGGCTTCTATTATCGGACAGAGCACCTTCTTAGCATTTTATATAGAGAATTAACAGCAAAACACAAGAAATCTGGAGTAAATGTTAAGATATGTTAATTAGACTGATGTTAATTCATTATGCTAATGTGGGAGTTTTGATTTGGACTCTCATGAGTTTGCTTGACTAACTTGAATCACGCTTAACTACAGTATATATTACTGTCTATTATGGGAATGCTTGTCTTACGACCATGTCATCATATTTACTAAAATGATTAAACAAAGGTAGTTTTAGGACAGTAAGAGGGTTAAGTTGCAAAAACGTTAACCACACCCGTGTAGGAATGTGTGTCTGAAAATGGAACTGGACGCTAAAAAACCCAACAAAATAATGATGCTGCACCAAAAACCACGCTTTAATTAAAAATTAGAGGCCTAATAATTTCATGTGATTGGGTCAGGAATTTTGCAACAGTAGTAGTAGACCATTCAATTGTTGTTATTCGTGTGAAGTTTGGCAATTAAATCTTGTTTCTTAATAATTTACTACGAGAACTAATAAGTAGTATACTGGCTCTAATCTAACATTACTGGGCATTTTTGTTAGTTAGGTGTATATTTTTTAACTGGGCATAACCCTTCACACACTTAGCTGAATAAAAAACATGACCCAGTGTGTCTGTCTGGTCATTCATTCCTGCTTCTGGTGCTGCTGTTAAATAATGTTCTTCCAGAGGAGACTGACTTCCACACAGGGGTTTAAAGGTCCTGGCACAAACACAACATTTTTCCAAATGCGTTTTAGGCTGAAAATTCCTAAAAAAAAGTGCTAAAAGTTCATGTGACTCTAGAGCCAGTCCACAGCTCAGACCAGCATAGCTAAGCTCTCTAAACTCCAACTTTGCCAGCAAGCATTGGATTTAACAATTTTTGGATGTAAACTGTATTTGTATTGATGGTGGTCGTATTTATTACATTGAATGTATTTTTTAACTTAGTAAAATCATACAGTTTGTGTTAGGCCCACGTTTTTATTACTGTCTGGAAGATATCTCAAAAATTTGGCAACAAACTTTTATGACATATATGGTGTCGGGGGCGATCTAGGGCCAAAGAAGATCTTGGCTAATAAGTTAATCAATTATAAGTTATTACATTTGAGTAACAAAGATACCACCGAGTACTTAGAGAAAAAAAACACAAGAGTTTATTTCGAAAACATTTCAAGTTACATTTTGATCAGATTCTGATGGTTGCATAGTATCTGTGATGTTGTGAAAGTAGCTCAGAGTCTCATTTTTGGTCTTTGGTATGCTGAGAAGATGACAGAATGTCATATTATCTACAACTTATAATGCCTTTTATACACCAAGGGTTTCCAAAAATGTTCTTTTACTTCACCAGTGTTAGTTGCAAAGTTGGTTGTAACTACTAGCATTAGCAAACTCCCTGAACTCTGTGCAGTATGGGTTCTTCAGGGGATATATCTTAGCTTACATTTAAATATATCCTCAATGGAATTGTTGTTGATCATGGTCCTCAGCTTTTATATGATATATTCATATTAAAGCTGAGGAGCTCCTCCTCCGTCTGCGTGCTAATCTGCCTGCTCAACTTAACAGATGATACTGTTAAGTTGCTATGAAAGGATTTCTTCACCATGAAGTGGTATTATTCATTAAATTGGTATTGTTGGTTTATTTTGGTATTGAGGAGCGTTATATTTAAGTACATGGTCAATTACACAAAGTCGTATATATATAGGCAGTTTAACACTGTGCTTCTAAATGTAGATGAGAGGATGCAGAGTCAGAGTCATTCAAATGGCTTTCATGTATTTGTGAAGGTCATATCTGGATAAATAATGGATCCAGATTCACCATATTTCTGTTCATAACTCATCTACTACTACTCTTGAAGGTGACGGTAATGGGTTTCCAGGGTACAAGTAAATAGGCGATATTACTTAATATGACACATCCAAGTTAAGCAACGTCATAATGGTGACATCATCATAGTGACATCATCATCGTGTGTAGATGTTGTTAGCAGCGGTACTCTCAGAGTGTTTTCTAGTTCTTTCTTTATCTCAACACTGTTTTCAGTAGATTAATCAACAACTCTACTCTGATCAAACTGAGTTTAGTTAATTGAAATGGAAATTACTGCAACTATTTTTATTGCATTAAAAAAACATTGGTTTTATGTTTTTGTTATCATAAATTATTATAAAGTGGATACCTTTTTGTCCCTGCCAAAGGGACATAAAGTGTAACCCTTGTCCATCCGTATGTGCATGATGGGAAATATTCCACATCTCTTCAAAAAGGGATTTTAATGAAATTTGACATTTGAATTTTAAGGGTTTAAACATGTGCATGTTATATTTTCTTTCTTCAGTCTTTTAGTCTTTTGTATCCATAATATTAACCTATGGTAGAGGTTTTGGTCTGTTTGAGTCCTGGGATAGAAATGCTGTACTTCGATTTTGGACCATTGGAGAGACGAGTTCATACATTTGAATGCCTCTTTGCGGCAACAATATAACTCATTGTCCAAGACTGAAAACTAATGTTAGAAATTATAAACTACCCTTATGATTCTTACAATAGTGCAAATTAGATTGATTTTCTTTCAAATAAAATTGGAAGAGTAATTTGTATTTGATTAATTAAATGGGTTTAATATTCCACCTAGAATGTTACCCTTCAGTATGATATCCTGACTTGTAGCATTACATGGTAGTAATATTATCGCTGGTAAATATTTCATTATTCAATGAAATTCAGTGAAAATCCAAGCCTAACAAATCTAAAAGGAGTAAAGTCCAAACTCATTTAAAGAGTATTTTAGATAGACATTTGGTGGAATATTCCTTTAAGGACCAGCACACTGTGATGGATGAGCTGATCACTCTCATATAAAAGAGCTCCACCTGGCCTCATTTTTAAATCTGCTTTTGATTCATTTTTCTATCATCTCAGAGATTTGTTCTGGTATGTGAGTGCAGTGACCTGCATTAAGCTTCTGCCGGTATGTTAAGAATGCGAGTGTGTGGAGCGTGATTAAATTTACACTTAAATCCCTACTTTTTCTTTGCAGCTGAGCCAGTGAGCGGATGAACTCCTGTGGCCGCTCGGTGATCGGGACTGTTGATAAAATGACAACTGTGTTCTAAATTAACGGTGAGTTTAAGGACTTCTGTCTGTTATAGACTGTAAATTGAATTGCATCACTTGTTGGAGGCTTACCGGTCATATGATCAGCGCCCATGTGATGCACAGCATTTGTCTTTTCATGCATGAGATGCAAGTTTAGAGACCACGAGAGAGTTGTCTGCAGCTGGTGAAGGGTTAGGACTAACCCTAACCTCTCTTACGGACTTATACTTGTTCTACTCACCTACTGAGTAACGAGCAATCACTATCTGAACAAGTGGAAGTTGATAAGAAGCAGATTCTTCTTATCTCAAACACACATTTATCTGTAAGGCCAAAGGTAAAAAAATCAATAAAGTAATTCCTCAACAAATTGGGTGAAAACACGGGATTGATTAAGCAAAGTTGTTGTTTTGTCATGTTTGCAGACAGTTTTTGTTGTTGTCTGATAACGAACCAAGTCAGTTGTCAATGTATCTTTTGACATTTTTAACACGTGAAGCACACATGTTAAGTATTATTACACACAAAATATTTATTTCAAAGAAAGTTCTGTCATGAATGAATGTGCTGAAAAAGGTTCCTCATCCACAGGGATCCACAAGAATGATGAAAATGAAAATGCTGCACTTTGAAAACCAGACAGTTAGGTGGTGCTGTAGCTTTTCAAAATGAAAGCCATACATTAGAAGGGTGTGCCTAAAGTCTGCAATTGTTTTTGTTAAAACAATTGGGTTTTCTGTCATCGTGACCGAAAACTATTTATACCGTCACTCATACAACAATGAAATAGCCATTGGAAGCAAATTTGGGTTCAGTGTCTTTCTCAAGGACACTTCAAAAGTAACAGCAAATGTCCCATCCAACCAGGACCACCATTCTTGACTTCCAAGATCAATTTCAAACTCGTGACTTGTCTGAATGAGGATGTTTTTTCGGATATTGATGGAGATAATAATTGATCAAGATTAAAAATTGAGAACTTGCAGCCTTAATGGATATAAATACTGCAGTCATTGAATTAGCAGGTTATGGGGATCACTTAAAAAAAAAAATCAATGTTATTTCACTCTTCTGCCTTCTAAGTTGATGTTTTTGTCTATAGGTGAAACTATTTAACCTAGAAACTCACATAAAAACAGAATTCCTTCTGACGTGGTCTGCTGTCGCCATGATGTCCAAGTCTGTTCTTCTGAAGGTGATCCTTCTCGGCGATGGCGGCGTGGGCAAATCGTCACTCATGAACCGTTACGTCACCAACAAGTTCGACTGTCACCTCTTCCATACCATTGGTGTGGAGTTCCTCAACAAGGAGCTGGAGGTGGACGGCCACCAAGTCACTCTACAGATCTGGGACACGGCGGGTCAGGAGCGCTTCCGCAGCCTCCGCACACCTTTCTACCGCGGCTCAGATTGCTGTCTGCTCACCTTAAGTTTGGACGACGGACAGAGTTTCCACAACCTGGCCAACTGGAAGAAGGAGTTCAGTTACTATGCTGATGTTAAGGACCCTGACAGCTTCCCCTTTGTGGTGCTGGGAAACAAACTGGATGTGCCAGAGCGGCAGGTGTCCGGGGAGGACGTGCGGAAGTGGTGCCGAGAGAACGGTGGCTACCCATACTTTGAGACAAGTGCGAAGGATGCTACAAATGTGGCATCGGCTTTTGAGGAGGCGGTACGTCGCATTCTCGCGTTGGATGACAGAGCTGATCACCTGATCCACACCAACACAGTGGACCTGCAGAAGAAGACACCCCCTGACCCCACCTGTTGCTGAGCCAAACGCTCACAGCTGGAGCTAAATATGATGCTAACTTTGGTATTTGATGCCCTCAGATAAAGATCTGATAAGGATTTGTGAGCAAATATGTATTTTTTACACCAACACTGACTATTTGGTGCCAAAATATTTCAGCACCTTCAGCTCACAGGTCACAAAAACTTACACACACAACTCTCGACTGTGATTCAACCTGAATTTACGTTAGTTCATAATTGTGCAATGCATCGATGCACTATTAATATAATAAAATGTCTGCTCCAGTGTTATTGCAGATGTATTGATTTATGTTGTGCTCAGTTATGACCCTCAATTATATAAGAGGGGGATATAACAAATCAGCTAGCTCCCAATCTTTTACTGTCATTGTGCCAAATTTAAATTCCATACTGTCACCCCCACACTGTAGGCTTTCCTCATCAGTCGCTGTTTCCTGACACTTCTTCTGCCTCTCAATTTTCTTTTTCTTCGACCAATAGTAGCACAGTTTCTGCTGGCAACCTGCTGGTTTACAATGCCAGTGGCGGTCTCTTTTTTACTCTTGGTCTCTCTTGTTAACCAAGGGCCCGACGATCCGGTTTGTTAATCAGTTTTGTGTTTTGCATATTGATTTGGCATAGGACTTTGTGTTGGAAGCCCTTCCTGACATAACCTTCCCCATTTATTCGGGCTTGGCAACAACTCTGGAAGGTCATTGGCTTGTGACCCGTTTATGGTCGGGTTGTGGATGTTAAACTAAAAAATGGAAATGCAAGATAGTCAAAATAAGAGTTGAAACAAAAACATAATGAACATATTGCGGTCATACATTCAAGCATCGTAACATCCTAAAATTAGGACGGAATTATCCATAAAAAAAAGAGTAAGAAACAATTAAAGAAGACAGAAAATGAAAGATAAAAACAAGAGATAAAAATATAAGTAATATAAGTAGGCGTAAAAGATGACCTGACATCAGAAAATAAAAGCAATAAAACAAAATGAATAGTATATGTCCTTTATGAATGTAAAAGATGACATCACATGCTGCCTGTAGAAACGTAATTGTAAGAGGTCACTGATCCAGAGAGCTGTATCTCCTCAGGAAGGTTGTTCTGCTGAGGCTTCTGACCTGATCAGTCACCTTTAGATTCGAGGCACAGCCAGAAGGACCCCACCCCAGGAACTATGATCTGGCTAATAAGGAGCCATCAGCTTGTTAGATAGCTTGGAATCAGAGCCGGATGTGCTTCAAATAATCAATTAAGCCTTGAAATGAGTTTCTAATTATACAGGGAGCCACTGCAGTTAAGCCAGAGATGATGTGACGCTGTCTCTTAAAACCAGTGAAGGCCTACCAGCTGTATTTTAAACCAGTTGGAAGAGAGATAGAGAGAAATATGATTTATACTGTAAAGGTCACAGTGGTCTATTCTAGAGAAGATGAACGCTTGCATCACATCCTCCAGATCTTTGTGTGGTAGTATGAGTTTGATTTTTTGTAAAGGTTTTCAATAAATGAAGATGACCGGACATGACATCATCTTGGTCTGTCAATCGAAAGAGAATTTTTAAAGGTTAAATCTCAGTTTCTGGCGTCACGGATGCAGCTGTGGCAAGATATTTTAGCCCAGAAAAAGAGAAGTCCTGACATTTCTATTTCTAGCCGCAGATGCAAATGAAACTATTCAACCTAGAATGTATGTGACATCTCACATTTTAGATGAGAACACAATGTAGCCAAGGATACTGACTAGTTACTAAATGATATAGATATTTCAGGTTTTAACACACAAGTAACCGGATGAAGAAGGTGATTGTTTCTAGATAACTGTGAAATCACAATCCCTCCTATAACTACTGAAAATGCAGCGCCATCTAATATGTCTTGTGTTCCAGGTGTAATACCTTCTTAGCCCGTATGGTAGTGCCAAATATCAGGTTGAGAGGAAGAAATCCATCCATCCATTTTCTGTAACTATTCAGTGTAGGGTAAGAGGAGTTTGGAGCCTATCCCAGCTGGCGCTATGAGAGTGGCATTCATACTTACTCACAACTTAGCGTCACTAAATCACATTGATGCATGTTTTGTTTTTTCTGCAGCAAAAAAAAAGGTGATAAGACTGGTGTCTCTTTTACAGGAATCCGCTATTTTTAATATCAAAGTGAGACCAAAGGATTTTTCTCCTACTTCCCCAAAAAACGTGAACACAATCTCATTTGTATTAACTTGTACTCACAAGATTAAAAAAAATAAAATCTACTCATGGAACTTCAAGGTGTCTATAATTTTATCTAAATCTGATAAAAACAAACCAAAAATTTTTTTTTAAAATCTCAATCAGCTCTCGAGATAGAGACTACACAAGAGCAAGGGTATGAAAATAAACTAACCAAGTTCAGCTTACGTTTTCAATAACTCAATAAAATAAAAACAGCTACATTGAAGTCAAGTGTCTTGTAAACAGTAAAAATAGTGGTAAAACTTTAAACCGTAGGAAAACAATCTCTAAGGGATGCAATTGGACGGTTTAGTGGTGCAGATGTATTGACACTACATGATTAGATTAGGTGTTCCTCTGAGTGAAAGTCAATGGAGGGAATCTGTTCTGTTAATTCAGTGGGTCAAAACCAGTGGGGAGAGGTTGGAGCAGGATGAGTCCAGAGTCTGAGGGGTCTGCAGAAATGTTTCCATTAGTAACTCTTCAATGGAGGGCAGGGTGGCATAAGTGATTTCTCAGCTGTTGTACATTCCTGTTCTGTTTGGTAGCTGATCAAGACACTGAGACAACGAGACACTGATGCACATGCAAAAAAAAAAAATCCTTGATTATTCTAGTATAGAACTGCATAAAACACTATAATCGCCAATAAGTGAAATCTAAGTCTCCTGAACATGTAATCTCGTTGTCTTCTTCCATTTCTGTCATGCTCATCTCAAATCAATATCCTTTTGCCTTACCTCAGTGTCATTAACTCCTTCTATCATCATCCCTTTTTTCCTGTGGGGTTGTGGGACCAACAACTTAGATGGAATTGATCTCAAAACGATATTTCAATGAGATCTTACTCCTGTCTTGTGAGTTAAAGAAAATATTATATCGAACAAAAAAATGTCCATTGCTTCCTGCACTGCCTACGACTGGAAATAATCCATTGGTGAGTTCCAAAATCAAATATTGATTTACAGCCTAAGGCTCCCAAATAGGTGCGCAGGTTCAAGTGACTTTTCTTGGAATTTTTTGGTCTCACCACATAAGATCTTATGCTGAATACAAACGTCTCCGTAAAAAGAGAGCAAAACTGATTGAATGGGGGCGATGTCAGTGAAATACATTTGGTTGCAGGTTGAAAGTGGTGTGGATGCACCGTGAAGGAAAATCCAGTCTGCATCTGTGGGTATTTTAACTAAACTTCCTAACTGATTGTATCAAATTCTCCAAAGAAATGAACGTTAACTAACAGACATCGTATTGGCGATATGTTATTTGTGTTTTAAAGTTTGCGCCATTGTGTTGATGCAGGTTAGTTCTTTGATTATGGAAGACACACCCTGAGGACCTTTGAAACATGCTGGCTCTTTTGAGATTTTTCAGTTACTGGGGATATTATAAAAACTTGTTAACCACTTCATCTAAGCAGTAAAATTATATTCCTTGAATTATAATGTTTTGGTAGTCGACTGGTTAATATACCAATTAGACATTTTACAAAAAATTCTAATATAATATACTGATCATTTACATCAATTTTGGAAACACTGGATAGTTTCCTATACAACTTGAGCAAACTAGACCACACTCGGAGAGTGCAAACCTCCGCCAGGGCACAACAGTACACACAGGCAGAAAAATAATGTGATCAGAATCTATTTGATGACTTTATTCAGGAGAGGTTTATGTAGATTTGTCCATTAATTTAAATTTGTTTTTGCCAAAAAAAAGTGCCCCTATCTTGCAATGGTTAATAGAATTTTGTTATGACATCACCTTGTGAGGTCATTATCAGGTCAATTTAATGATCTTTATATACCAATGATCTTTATATACCAAAGCATACATACATACAAATACATACATAGATTTTATGTCTGCGTCAGATTGAATAATGCAGACGTGTTTTTTTGGGATGAAAAATTAAATTTGTGGTGATATGAATACATCACAACTTAAATGTGAGCGAAACGAAGTGAAAAATCACCAAATCTCAAATGGATCTAAAATGAATAAATAAGTGAAATTGGAGAAACCAATTATGGGATACAAACCTTTTTGGGTCCCTACATAGCATGTGTGATACTTCACTGAATTCTGTCCAGAGGTCTGAGTAATGCGTTGGATACATATGGAAAGATCCTATATCCCAGCTTTGGCTGAGGCATATAAACATAGGATGTGGGAATAAATATTTGTAAACTATTTTAAAGGTTTTGCATCATATCACTTGGGAACTTAAATAACGTTGTGAAAAACAAAAAACAACACAAGAATGAGACAGGATACCAGCGGTGTCACGATAATAAAAAATATCGGTTTTACTAGAGAAGGTTACAAAAATCATCACTCATGGACTCAGGAGTCATAGAACTATTTTCAACTTAGAAATAAAACCATAACGAAACACCAAAAGGGACTACAATGCCATCAAAGTACAATGGAGTTTTCTTTAGAAAAGAGTGGGTGGGGGGGGGGGGGGGGTGGAGGGGGCAAAAACCGCCAATCATAGTTGTCAGAACAATTGACTACACATCACCTGAAAAACTGCAAAGACAGTCATGTCTCCTTCATGCAAATAACGAGGAAACGACAACACCCTGACACGCATCGTCTTATAGGAAATTGAAGTTTGCCTTTACATCAACCTGGCGGCAAAGCACGTATATTTATCAAACGTAACACACATGGCAATATAGTCCTTTTTTCATACAGAATAGACGGCAGCACACATGGACGATTCTGACATGCTTCATCTCATCAAAGTTCAGAAATGTGTCTTTCTTCTGTGTTTTTTCTCTTTTTGGGTAAACCAGAGATGGTCCGTATAGAATATAATTCATGAATATTAAAGAATATCTGATTATAAAATTAATGTATGAAAATTCCTGACTTGTTTTTCTTTAGAGTGTAAACATCCAAAACAGTCCCTGTGGCTCACGTGAGAGGCATGACGTACGTTAACAAGAAAAAAAAAAGAGAAGTGACTCACATGTCACTCATTAGCTGGTCATCGGAAAATAAGCACACTAAAATAAGTTCAATAAAATAAGTATTACTGGATCACAAGAGAAAAATCAGCTGCCTGAAACCGATAAAATAATTTTTCAGATTTTTTTTCTCCACATTTTAAAATGTATAAGTCACAAGCACCTCAATCCATCAATCCAGCATGACTGCACTGAATCCCTCTCACGACAAATCATTCAAGATGTTACATTACAATTATTATAGCAAATGCAGAACTAGTATTTGAGAGCTAAACATATTTCTCAAAGGGTACATATACATATATCTGAGGAACAGATTAATAAAAGAGAATGGCAAAACATTGACCTTGTTCTCCCTGTGGTGGGAAAGGTGTAAAAGGATACATTTTAGGGTGAGTCAACTATTTACATAAGTGATACGCAAGAGGAGGAATTTTAGAAAATTGTCTTTCCCTGTTTAATCCCCGCACTAATCTGATAAGAGCTAGTTTTCGATGGTAAAGTTTTGGAAAAGTACACAAGTGGCCGAAATTTAGATCTGGTATGATACCTGAGGTGGGTGTCCCTTACAGAATTATCTTTGATTTCTGCTGTCACTGGTCAAAAGTGTATGAAATATCTCAAAAAGGATTAGTCTGACATTTTCACTTTTGTTCTGACCGTAACATGGCACCATTTATTCAGGTTTGTGTGGTAGATATCACGCTAACGATAAAACCAGGTAAGCTTAGATAAACTTGGAACACTGACAACAGGGAAACTGGTTGTTTTGTCTTTTAATCAAACTAGTCTACTGAGTTTGTGAGGTAAATTTGGTATATTTTGTTTGCTTCATTTTACTCAGTAAGCAGCTGTGAAAACAAGAAGTTGTGGTTTTATGTGGAGGTTGCGGAGGGTTTCACTTTGATTTTGAAGCACAATTTTCACGCAGTCTGGTTACATACAAAGTTATTGTGAAGTCACAAGTTAGGTTTAATTTATGATGGGTGACAGAAACAGCCTGATTTCCTCACAGAAGTTGAAATATTTCAACTTGGGCAAGGAATTTGCATGGTGCTATGATGCAAAAACCATGCCTTTGGTCTTTTTCTTATGTATGTTGCTATCCTTGGGTTTGCGTTCCTCAAAGAAGAAAAGCAAATACCCTGCAGTGACTTTGTATGAAGATTTACATTAAGCAACATGCCAATGCACCATAAGCCAGTAGGCAATCTGGCCTGACCTTCTCATAAAACCATAACTTTCTGTTTTTACACTTCATTCTTAATAAAAAAAACAGCTACGATGTTTCCCCATGGTTAGCTTTAGAGCAGAGCCAAGACTAGCCAACTTTTTACCCCTGTTTTCAGTCTCTTTGCTAATATAAGCTAGCTGGATGCTAACTTCTTGGTTCCTCTTAAACTAAAGTTTACAACACCTCTGGTCTTATAATGAATTACCGTGATGGGTAAAAATGAACTCCAATTAATCCTTAGAGCACCTCAGGAGTCCTTCAGGTATTTCTGTACGACTTGTGGGTGTGTGTGTGTATGTGTGTGTGGGTGTGAGGGTGTGTGTGTGTGTGTGTGTGGGGGGGGGGGGGTGCTTTAATTCATTCTCCCTATTTTTCTGTTTCATAGTAGTGCAACAACGTATTGAGCATTAGCAATAAAAAAGTTTCAGATGGAGAAAAAAGTAAAGGAGAAAAAAACCATGAGCGCAAAAAAGAAGATGGATCATTATATTACCTGTCATACTTTTCAGAACATATTAAAAAAACAACAACATTCGTACACATTCGCACAATAAATTCATATTCATATATATATGCATATAAAACACCAAAAAACAGAGGAAGTTGGTTGCCTGGCTTCGCTGTGGCTTAACCAGACCGTGAATGTTTTTTTTAGGCTGTAAGGACATGAATGTTGAGAGGCTGTGCTGGCTCAGGGCGCGAGCCCATCACAGCCGGGCCACGTTTGGGAGCCGCTGCCCAATAGCACGTGGGAGGAGACGCTTCTGAACTGGTGTATACCTGAGCTCGACCTCAGCGGGCAAGCTCTCCTGTTCTGAAGCATCTGCCTCTGTCTGGGCATGCTGCTTCTCCTGATCCTCTACTCTCTTCCCCTTAGGTGTGAGCCCTCAGCTCTAAGTGAACATGGATGGAAAGAGGATGGAGCATCAGGAGGTTGAACAGAACCGAGCTGGTTTGTTTTTAACGTTGGTAGGGGTGAGCACTGAGTGTTGTAGGGTGGTGGTTGGGGTGTGGAGAGAAGATCGTTGGTTACAGGAGTGATCGCTTATCCTTATGAGTAGGAAGAGGAGTTCTGGCCCTCTTTGGAGCGTGCCTCAGCCTCCAGATCCTGGTCGTCCTTGGTCTTGATGTCCTGGTACTCGTGTGTGGAGACGGCGCTCTTCAGGTAGGCCCAGTTGGCCGACAAAATCATCAGGTAGTGCATCTAGAGAAGAAACAAGCAGGGTAAGCTTTATACTGCCTCCCACATCTATATAACATACTCCTTAGATCCAGCATCTTCCATGTAAGAAATACTTGTATTACACTAATGAGCCATAATATTACAACCCCCACCCTGATTTAAAAAAAAAAGTTGTAGCTCCTTCATTGCCATTGTGTATTGCATTGTGGGATAATTGTTGACAAAAATAAAATTTTCTTTTATTGTTTTATATATGACAATAATGATGAAACATGTTCAGAAATACACCAAACACAGTATTTTGTGAATACACTCATAAAATAAATATATGATCAATAAGCTAGTACTGCCAAAACGTTTTAGTACTGCCAAAAATTGTATAAATGTTTCATTATGAAAAATTGTACTGCAGATTTATAAGATCATCCAGAACACTTTGCATGGATTTGCTTATACAGTTTTTTTCTTTGCTTTTTTTGGGAATATTATTCGGCTTTTGTTTTTTCCCCAGAATAAGTTAATCGTACGATTTAAGCCCGATTCACACTTGCAAATAAGCCGCATGATTGCTAGGCCGTCTGACTTTGCCGATAAGCAGCTGCCAGACAGTGGTGGGATGATCGAAAGGTTTTCTGGCTTGTCATAAATTTTGGAAATGTCTCGATTCGATCGACTCTCATCAATACCTTCTTTTCTCACCGCACCTGTGAGAAGTGACGGAGCGTCTGAGTTGCCATGGCGACGCGTTGTAATAATAAAAAAATAATTAGTAATAAGAAGTCAAAAGTATAAAGTGCAGTGTCTGGCTGTCAAGAAAGGACGACTAAGAGAGGTTCACGGCTGTCAGAGTGGTGCTTGTTGGATCCCTCTTTACAGTCAAACGAAGCTCTCTTAACTCCAAGTCTCTGGAAATAATAGACCAGCTCAACCTGACTTTTGGAGAGGCGCTTTAATACTTTTTATAGTATCTCCATAAAACAACACTGCCGCCTCCACGGCTGAGTGAAACACTGACCTCTTCTCCACACACACTACACATCAGAGGCAGCCAGCAGAGGTTGGAGGCTGGGTTGTCATGGCAACAGATATGCACGGCATGGAAACATGCATATTCTGAGAAGCACATTATCAGTGAGAACACGAGGAGCTTACCAATGCGATGACGGTGGCACCTGCGCCGGCAAACGCCACAATGTAGAGATGATAGGACAGGTAGAACTGTGGAGGATGAATTTAAAGTCAGTGAAGGCAGGACAAGGAAGATAAAATAGAATAGAAAAGGTCAGGTCACTGTCCCCTCACCTCGCTGGTGTTACATATCTCTCCCAGAGTCGCACCACAAGCCTTTCCTGGTGTGGCATTCCAGGGAATAATACCTACAGGATCAGAGAGATGAAAAATCACAGGACTGCTGCGTTCTCATCTGAGACAAGAAGCTTTTGCCTCCCCCGAGACTCCATGATTGAAGGCATTATGAATTAGTCTGGGATAAAGATTAAAGGAAACAGGGCTGCTGCTGGGCCCTGAGCCTCCCCTACAGGCAAAATATGGGTCATTATTTAGATGTATTTTCAAAAACAAAAATATCATAGGCTATATATTCATCTTTTCATTAATACTTTAATCATGAATAAAGAGCGTAATCAAAACACTTCACTCATAAAATGTAACGCCTGAACTGCCTATAATGGTAATTTGATGTCTGATGGTAATTCGGGTTAATATTTCTAACTGTGTCGTAAAGAACAACTGCCAAATGAAGCATTATCTGATTCTTATCCTTCACTGTGAGCGGGCCAGCTGTCCTTCAAATGTGGGTCACACACTGTACATTAGGCCATTAAACAGATAACCCGATATGCGATCACAGGATGGTGTCACTGCGCTTTAATACTGCAAGGAGTTGGATTTTCATAAAGATCTAATCAGGCTTTCAATAATCTATTCCAATGGCCCTCAAAAGGCGGCCTGCGGTTCGTATCCGGGTAGCGAGCTGCATATCTGCGGACCCTGAGCTGAATGTGTGGCGGGTGGCTTTATAAGGTCACCCTAATTCCGATTAGATTCAGGAAAAGACGTCTAATCGAAAGAAAATGCTGCATGTAAACACCCCGAATTAGATTTCATCTCGTTGCAAGGAGGTAGTCAAAATCCTTTCCGATAGCCAGTTGCTGCATGAAAATCGTGACGTAATGCTCCGCTAAGTTTTTTCAGCGCCGCATTTTAAATACAGCGACTTCAAAACAGTACCGGTCTGCATCGGAGAGTGATGTATTCATGGCATTTTTGAAATATTTTAACATATTCCGACGGTTGGATGGGCAAAAAGTCACTTCTGCGCACGCCCTCTTTGTTGTATTCTTCTTCTGGACAGATGTTGGCGGTTGGCACCCAACTCACCGAAGCATTAACACCACCTTATGAACGGGAGTGTGGATGGTCCCGTTTATGTGTGAAAGTGTTTACGATTAGGTTAGTCGATGCATGTAAACACCGGGGGAAAAGATCACAAGTCATGTAAACAGGCGACCGACATTGCAATTCGGAAAGGTTTAATTCGGAAAGGAGAAAAGTGTCTCATGTAAACCGGATGTGTCAGCAAGTGTAAATAAGCTATCATCTCCATGCCAACGATGCGCTGATAGGCTGTTACTGGGTCACTGACACAACAACAAAAAGCAACTGAATGCTCACTCAGAGTAGTGTGTGTGTTGGGTAAACAAAAGAGGCCTTTTCTCTCATTACGCAGTAGTGTTTGACACAATTTAAAATAGTTTTTCATTGCACTTTGATTCCTGAGATCTTGATATATTTGTTTACCAAACATTCTTTGGAGGGTTTTGTTTTATATGAGTATTTATTTGAATTTATGTCAAAATAGAAATTGCATTTTATTTTATTGATGTTTTTTTTTTGTTTTTTTTGTTTTCAAAGAAAATTACATTTTGCTTTGAATATTACAGTATTATGGCTTGTGGCTTGACCAACTATAATAAATCGAAAACATTTTTGGGGGACATTTAAGATTTGTATTTGAGTACCCTTGATCTATTCTTTCTGTATAGGAAATCTCATTTAAGGGCGGAGGAAGTAAATCTCGAGAAAGAGTGGTGACATGTGTGGTCAACAAAAACAGTACACCCCCAAACCGATACACTTTGGCGAGATAACAATGCTAAAAACAAACTAGATGACCAAAAGAGAATGATTGAAGCCAGAGTGTCTGTTGCGAAAAAGGAGAGTTAGTCTAAATAATTCGTGTTACATCGATGAATGAGGGGTCTGACGTAGAAAATATTTATTTATGGAAAGTTTTTAAGGTGTTATCTCTGGAGGTATTTGTGTTTCGTGTAAATATAATAGTTTATTTCAGTTGCTCATGACTGAGCACTCAAGAGTCAAGTTAATTCAGCTCAGTTTGATTTCTAGAGCGCCAAGTAAGAACAAAAGTAATCTCAAGGTACTTTCCAGGATGACTGTAAACCTAGCCCGTTCTCTTTGATCTACAGAAACCTTTCATTATCTAACGTCCAACCATAATTAGAAAGTGGAAGATCCCTGTCTTTAGTTGGGCATCCTTCTCTTGTTATGGGAAAAGGAAATGGTTTAAGTAGAAGAAGAAGAGGATGGAACCGTGTTCTTTGGCTCGGTACAAAGCACTTTAAGGGCTTTACAAATGGGACTTTTGACGTGTGCATAAAAACGTGTTGTGTCTATTTCAATGAGTAGTTCAGCCTCTCCAAGTTTTGCTGATGTGTGACAATGAGAGACCATCACTGGAGGGGGGGTCAAACCGCACAACCTCCAAGCGGGTCAAGTTTCCATTTTGCTGGCTTTTGTCAAAAAGCATCTTAGTTTTTTTAAGTTTAGTTTCTCTCCTGCAATCCTCTCTGATGTTCTTTTGTAATAAAAGCATTTAAAAGACAAAAAAAAGGATGGGTTTCATTGTGAGCCATTCGTCTGTTCAACATGTCGATTGTTGTGCGAAGTAACCGGAAGACTTTGATTAATTATTGAAGGTAGTTGTGTTTTGAAAGGTGCATCTGTCTATCCCTTACAAACCAGTTACATGCATTGCAAATCTTTCCATGGAAGGAAGATGAAACAACTGCAGTTAGCATGTCACTATTCAAAAACAAACAAAATTGTTAGCCCTTTTGGCTGTTGCCCCAGCCAAAATAGATCCCAAACCCAGTCTGCCTACGTATTTAAAAAACCCAAACCCCTGGTGGTGTATGAACACAAATTATTTCAGTCAACACACATTAAACAGATCATTAGGAAACAGACGTTGGTTTTCAAAGAAAGCATCTTTTAGATTAGAATCCTAACTGACCAGAGCTGGAGATAAATGCAATGGTTGCCATATTAAAGGGGCAGCGATCACAGTGAAGCATTGTGGATGCTGTAGATTGTTCATTGTTGTCCTCCTTATGCCATACCTTTACATACGTGCATGTAAAGTCTTGCCACATATATGAGAATAGAGTTTGACGCATCAGAAGCTTTTGCTGAAGCTATTTGGGATGTCTTAGATTATTGGGAAAGTTCACTTTAGAGCTGGTCACAGTGAATGCATTTGAGGCCATCTGTCCGTCTGTATTTTATTTGTTTTGACTGAGTTGAGTAGCTCCTTCTCGATCCCTGACATTTGATGCCTTTTGACAGATACGTTTTTTCACTTATGACATCTGCTGTTTTTGATATATTTCATATTTGCGCATAGTCGCCTCTGTCTGTTGGTTTGTGATTTTGCACCACTGTCTCTGTGAGCTGCTGCCTGTCCTGACCAGGATGCTCTGGTAAAAGTTACACTCTCCTGGTTAAATAACGGTTGGATAAACAAAGACAATTTAGTAAAATAAAACAATAATTTCAATACAGGAAAACATCTACACACTATATATACCACTGCTAGATATATACTTTTCATTCTTGTAGAATTGGCAATTGGGTTGACACAATAATAATGTTTTGAACATGACTGGAATGATTTGGGTTTGCAGACATCCAAAATAGCTGTATCATCCAAGCAAACTGTTCCACTTAATGGCGATCTATCGAAAGTTCAGTTACAAAGACTGTTCCTTCGCCGAGCCAAATTTATGCTCAAACCAATCTGTCATTCACACCTTTCACCCGTGCCCAGCATCAATTAAGATAAGATAAGATATACTTTTATTGTCCCCGAAGGAAAATTTGTTCTGGACTCCGTCCAACTTCAATTTCGAAGAAATAAAAGCAATTATACATCCAGGAATTTCACTTAAACAAATATAATATCCATATCAACCATTCACACACATTACACAAGCGTCTTAGTCATAAGTGTAAATACTGCACAGCTTAGCAGAGTTTTGCAAAAGTAATAATATATTCCATAGAAATGCGTGTAGCAGGTTTAATGGTGCATTTATAGTATGGTTGACTGAACCTAACCTAGGACGTCATGTTGAGGAGCTTAACGGACCTGGGCAGGAATGAATGTTTATACCAGATCAGTCTGCATGTGGGGACCCTGAATCTCCTGCCGGAAGGTAATAGGTAGACCTTCGGATGGAGAATGTTAGCCATTTCATCAATTTATACCAGCTGCACTCATTCAGTTAGTCCATCTACCCAGTCACCCTGACACACCTTCATGCTTAGCCTATCACCATCAGCTGTTATCTTTAAATATGACTCACTCCATTCATCTAGTTCTTTCACACTGCTGGTTCATATCCCCTCCACCTCCCCCATCTCCGCCTAGTCCTCGCAGATCCATCAGCCTCATCATTCATAAGTTGAGCAGAGTCATCAGCCCCAGCCACCGGTACCAACACTCCATGCTGCTGCTCAGGGCAGAGACCCTTCCATCACAATCTCCCTGAGGATTTTCCGATGGACAAAGTATCACACATCATCTGTTGTGATAAATCATTCTCCTTAACTTCATTCTCCGACACGCCTCATTGAAATAAGGAACAGCCATCGAGAAACCGCAGATATGGGGTCAACTTTCATCTTCCGAGCTTTCTTAGCCATAACAATGTGTCAACGTTCCTGCGTTTGACAAGCATCACCTTAGGAAATCACTAACCGAAGCAAGTCAGACAGGTTAGTAGTATGGGGGTCGGAGGACTAACCGTACTGCCTGACGTCCACACAGATGGAGTCAGGGGAGGTGATGTTGGCGTCAGGCGACTTCATGGCAGCACAGGTATTCCACATGTTGAAGAATAGGAAAACTGGTATCCCTGTGAAGCCAAAGATGGCCAGAAAGGCCAGCGCGAGGATGTAGGTCAGGAACATGAACTGAGGGGAGAACAGGGTGATGAGAAATCATTTGTCTCTTTTTGGCCCAAAGTTTAGAGAAAATAGGTAAATATTTAATATTATGAAGATACCAGACACCACCACACACACATTCAGAGTGTGTGTTTAAGCTGATGGTACTAGACATCTGTAGCAATTAGAGTAATCAGCCTGTGTGTGTGTGATTTATGTCTGTAAAAGTGTAATGCAGGTGTGTGATTGTGCCTCTGCAGGGTTTACATGGTGACCTTTATCCAAGCACGTAAAGTGCTGTGAACTACTGTTATGTGTTTGCTGTTATAAGGCTGATTATTGTACGCAAGAAATTAAAAAGTTAAATCCACACCTACGTAACTCAAATTTCAATCTGAGGCTTTAGTTTGTGTAAGTGGGTCAGTGGGTGTGATGATATGCAGCAGATGCTTGTGTGTATGTGTGTTTTGTTGACATACAAAGGCAGTGATGCAGCGTCCACAAACGGTTGTCTTGAAGTCACTCTGCAGCTCCTTCTTGATGGCGCTGGTGGTGTAAAAGCCTTCAGCCAGCAGGATGATGGCGTAGACAAAGAAGAAAGAGGCAATGCCGTAGATGATGTACTGAAAGATCTGGATCCTGAAGACATGCATACCGAAAGGTAAAAGTTCAAAATCTAGCAGCAGTTTTGCATAAAACAAGTGTGAAGGACAAGGAGAACCACCTAAAGCAGAGTCATATGGAGATGACATAACCCGACAAAATATTGGACAACAAATGCATCACAATTAAAAGAAAAACCTCAAAAGGAACAACTATTCATAAATGTTAATATATGCATTACGCTTGATCAAGCTAGTTATAGTTTGCGAGAAACACTTAAAACTCTTCTCAGTCTGACATTTGTGTAGAAGTTTCAAAGTTTAGAAGTCGCCTTCAGGTGTAGGAGGAAGGCTCAGATGCTGTTGAAGGAGAACCCTCCACCTTACAGTCGAATCTGCATGACATTTTCATAGGTAAAGCAATCTAACTGATTGTGAACACAATGATGTCTACCTTCTGTTCTGTTGTGTCTTGATTTGCTGTGTCTGAGTGCTTTATCTAGTTTATTAATATATTTGGATCCCCATTAGTCAATACAACTGGAGCAACAACTCTTCCTGGGGTCATTACAAGTCAGGATTATTGAAAACAAACAACACAATAGTGTTATAATTAAAATCCGATAAAACCTCTGGAGAGAATTAAATGCTCCATGTCTTCATTACTGCTGCACTTTACCTGGTATTCACAGTAAATCATTTCTTTCTCACCGGTTTACCACATCTTCAGGCAGTGACATTCCCTTTAATGATCTCATATAGCAAAGCTATGCATTTAGTATAACTGAGGACTTACACCAGGGCGAGGGTAGTATGATCACTGGTGACCGTGGAGAAGTGGTTCTCCAGCATGGTCAGGGTGCCGGTCAGCGCCACATGGCCGCAGCCACAGAACAGAGCCACGCCTGAGAAGCAGAGGATGGTGGCCACCAGGGAGGCATAGGGCACCCCACCCAGACACTTGATGCAACACTCGAAGCACCCTGCAGATAAAGACATTGAGAGCAGGGTTACAAAAGCTTTCCTGATGAAACACTTCCCTTTGGTTGACAATGCTTTAACCCTGGTTATTTTTTGAAAGCAAATACATGTCAAAAGGCACTCAAGCATACTAAATGCTTGCTTTGAACCAAGATGAATTGAGCTGAGGACACTGCTGCGAAATCATCATCTCCGTTGATGAAACTCACTGGATCCTTTGACAGTCTTTTGTCCAACGCTGTTGAATTGTTACTTATTAACAGTAACCTGCGTGAGCTTTCGTACTGTCATGCTTGTCTCTCGGAGTCTGCAGGAGAAGAACAACGCCTCTCTCTGTCAGGCATGTCCTCCAGCTTATCAAAGCATCTTTCACAGTTAGCCTGAATTCCCTCCCAGCTCAGCCCGGAGTGCTGAATATTACATGTACACTGTGCTACATGCTCACATCCTGCTCCAAAATTTTATTCTTGCTCCCTTTTGTCTTTAAATAAACATTTCAAAAGCTTTTTTTAATGTCCTAATACCAGATTGCATGAATAATTCATGACTTAATTTGAAATAAATGATTTCACAGTAAATGACTGACTGTTTATTTAGAGGAGCACCAGAGAAGTGAGAATGAAATTGATGACGGCGGTTTTATAATGCAGTGCAAAGTGATAAATGTTATAAAAATGATATCATATATATATATAATCTGAAATAATCTCTTGTGCTACAGGAGTTTCAGCAGAATGATGAGGATAACTAAGCTAGTGAAGCTTCCAGGACAGGTGGGTTGGAGGTGCAGGAAACACTGTGCATTCTCCTGAAGGAGGAATGCACAGTGAGGAATGAAAAAATAGGGAAAATAACAGATTGTATGAAAGACAGGGGTTGCATCTGATATAACATGCGTTAAAAATAGCTCCTTTCTGCAAAAGAGGAAGTTACACTGGGAAAAAAAGACAAAAGAACTGTCTTTTGTGTTCCACTTTAATGTTGCCATGAAAAAATGCTTCAATTGGCAGCTCTAATGCTTCACATCAGTGTTCTCCATGCGGAATTTGTTGAGTCGCAGTATTTCTATTAGTAAAACCTTGTAGTCATTACTGACAATATGGGATATCCATTGATTCTGTTCTCAACCGTCAGTACTTCAGCTTTATTTTCAACAACTGCTCATGCCAGCTTGTGTTACGCCTGTAAGCAATTGTTAATGAGAATGAAATTTTAGACCCACTATTAAAAGAATTCCATGAATATTGATAGAAATATTCATAGTTTTGACGCCACTACTGCCACCATGATGTTGACAATTTTGAATTAAATATTTCTTCCACAGTTGGATGGATTGTTTTCAACTATGCCTACACAATTGAGGCCATCCCTTAACTTCATCTAGCCACCACGCTAAAATATCTCTTTGTCCTGTTATGGAATGCCCATAAACCTAACAGGTTTATTTTGCATTAAAGGCTTTATGTATGAATTCGGAAATTTGGGAGAATACATGCACCAACCACATTGTTAAAGGACTATATAGCCTCCTTTTCACGTCTTGGCTCTATAGTCTTTAATTGACAAACTAGTGAAGATTTGCTATTTTGGGGGTTTTATTCAAACTTCTTCAGCAAGTCTAAATGACATTCAAAAGAAGTCTTACAGGTGAGCATCAAATGACGTTGACATGCAGAGAGATACGTTATGTGTAGAGTGATGATTAAAAATAATAGCATGCTTAGCTAAGACACCAAATGTATATACTGTACTATATATTTATATACTGTATTTATATAAATTGACTAATAACGTATTATTATAGGTCCCTCTACATTCTTAGCAAGAACTGCTTGGCTAGGAGCCATAATATTTCTCCTATGGATCTCAGTAACTTGTATTCAAACAAGGTATGTAACAAATGCAAGGAAAGGGTTGCAGGAATGCTTGAACTGCAGGTGAGGGGCTTGTGAGTGATGAGTGGGTGGCGATATATATGGAAAGGAACTACTATATATAAAACATAGATTCCGCCCATCTAAATGAAAGCAAGCATGTTGAATCTTCATGGAGAACAATTTCTAATTGTGTAAAATGATGAAGAGAGATGAGTCCATAAAGGATTAATCAATGCCGTTTTCAACTCACATCTGTTTCTGACCCCACTTTAGGGTCATGTGCCAGCGCATATTGAACGCCCCTCCTCTCCTCTGTGGTGTGAATGAAAACCGAAGCCATAAATCTAAGATGCATCTGCTTCCCTACAAAGTGTGCTAAGACTCTGTGTTGCGTAACCAAGAGGCGGCTCGTTGCATAATAGATCCAAATCCTATTAATGTTAATCAAGGAAGTAGGCTGATGGAGAAGTGTAGCTGATAAGGCTGGATGGCACTAAAATCCTGAGCCGAGAAGCAGGCCAGGCCTCAGGAGGGCTTGGCAGCAAGGGACTCCTCGCTGGTTGATACAGCGGCGACCTGGGGGTAATTTGACAGATGGCCTGCACTCAGACTCCATCCTGCTATAAAAGTTTCAACATGTAATGGGGTGAGTTAGTCTGCCGGAACTTTTGTTTTTAAGAAGGAGGATGATGGAGAAATCCTTACATGAATTTTAGGTCCTCAAGATTCATGATAGCTCATTTTAAGGAACCCGTCTCTCGTTTGTTCCAAGAAAAAATATGGAATGATGTGAAAGAGTGCATGTCTGTAGATATCTGCTGCTCTGCCTCATGTTCCAAAGAATTTACAGGTTTCTTTTAAAAGGGCCCCTCATCTGGTGGCCGGTGGCTATGACTGCTTGTCAACCTTCAGTTTTTAAAGTGCACTAATGGGAAACAGACAGGACAGAGCGGCCAGAACCAGACCGGCCTAATGGGAATCAATGGGCTATTCATTAGACTAGAATTTAGGTGACACACAGAGGCCGGCCCATCGCTCTGGATTTATACTTCACTGAACCCCCTTACCTCTTATCTCTACCCTATCTGTCTTTTTCTCTACTCTCTTTGATAAATAACTGCATGGCTGTGCAGTGCTAACAAAAAGACAGCTGGAGTTAATCGCTCAGAGAATATGTTACGCTCCTGTTAAGATGCTGTATCATATATCATCTCAACAATCTCAGAGCAAGGACGATGCATCAGGTTGTGGGAACGTTTTGCAGGCTATCTGTAAAGGTGAGCTGGAACACCAGCTTGTCTAAGAATAAATACAAAGATTTGAGGATTTCTAAGTTTGTCAAGCGACAGAAGGGTCAAATAATTTGACAGGCAAGATCTTTGATTATGTAATCAAAAGGCCCTGCTGCAAAACGTTCAAATGTTCCCCTGCTTTAAATAAGTATTCAACTTGTGTGTCCTGTAGCAGTCAAGGATGCGAATGTCTGATTCCTACTTTTTTGGCTTATTCTCTTTAAAAAGGTTGAACAAAAAGGAGGATGAGGATGAAGTGAAGAATAAAACTGAGAAGGAACAGGATCGTGAGTCAGGAAAAGTAAGATAGAGGTGAATGTAGGGGAAGACAGAGAGATGGAGCAGAAGAACAAAGGAGGCTGAGAAAGAGAGAAGAATGTGATGAAAGAGGCAGATCCAGCAAGGAGGAACATAGAAAAGAACAGAAAGAAACTGAATAGCAGCTCTTTGCCCAAGGGCCGGCACATAGCAGTTGCCATGGTAACGCGTTACTGACGACCCAGTTCAGTAGGAGCTGAGTCCCATCTCTCTCTCCCTCTATCTTTTCTCTCTCCCACACACACACACACGCACGCACACTATCACACACACACACACTCACACACACTCACACCGATGTAGGGTAGTGTAACCTGATCTAAAACTTAAAGATCGATGCTAAATGATGATAGAACAGTTATGAAGGACACATGAAAAAAATAGATGGCACGACATACTCTGCCGATTAGATTCTGGAAAAACGCTCAAGTCTTATTGTTTGACATTAAAGAGGAGAGCTAGACGGGGAATAGGTAATTAAAATGGGCTATATTCACACGACCAAACTGAAGTTAACTCAATTTAGATTTCTGGCGTGAACGTGAATGTGGAAAATCTGATCCAGAACTGAGTCACTTTCACATGTGGCCTTAAACAGATTCCTACTTGATTTTTGGACATGCAACATAAATGAGATTGCAGCCTCTTATATAAATGCTTGTGCAGATCGCTTTCATCATCACCTGACAGCGTGGCCAAACGAAGTGACCAGAGAGGAGAGAGGACAACATAATGCAGATCATCGGCTTCTCAAAATCTGCTTGTGAACGATTTACAAACTGTTCGTCATCATGAAGAACAAAGTTCAGTACTGGTGTGTCCACTTCCTTTTGTATACCATGACTTTAACCAGAAATATGGTGTTTTTTGTGTAGATGAAAACAGTTCACATTAGCGCTAAATACACCACAGTGTAACTACGATTTTCAACAGTCAAGATGGCCAAATACATTCTTATGCGAGGCTTTTAATGTGAACTTGATTTATCTTATCCACTATCCTTGGTTTCATCATACCCGGACAGAGAAGCCGTGACACAAGACTAAGACATCCATTTTGAATGACATCCAGATTGATATCTGTGTTGTCATATTTAATACTCGTCCAACAGCAATGTGTAAATAAATCCCCCCAAAGCTCCAATTTCCCTACTTTGTAGAAAGAATCCTCTGATTCAAGTTATGCTCAAAAATATAACTTTTTTGTTAAAAAAAAAAGCTCCCATAGTGAGTAAAAAATGTGACATATAAAAGATAAACCTGTTCAAGTTTTTTCATATTCACCAAATTTGTACTTAACTGGACTAACGGTTGAGAAATTATGGCCCGTTACATTTTGAGATAAAGCTCCCCCTATTGTCAAAAATATAAAACCAACCTTTCACCAAAATCAACCCAGTTCTTCCTCACACTAAGTTCCGTGGGGGAATAAAATTGTAAAATGATGGATGTAAGAGTTTATGCGATCTCGCGTTAGCATCAAGCGGCGCCAATGACAATTCCATAACGTCCACAACTTTTCAGGGATATAATAATGAATCAATTACCTAAAAGGCACCACACCTCCTGCGCCTTCTGATTTCCTTCTAGCAAGTCTACATGTTGTAAGGTCCTTAAGCAAGACCCTGAAACCCCAGTTACCCCGGGCGCTTGAAAAGGGCTGCCCACTGCTCCCTCAAGGATGGGTAATGTAGAGAATTCAGTTCATTATGTTGTACTGTGTATGACTGTATGTGATTAGTCAGTCCTGGAGTTAAACCGGTTTTACGTGGGGGATGTGCTTTTTATGCCCCCGATGAAAGTTAATGAATTTGTCTTCAAAATCTGCCGAAGGAATCCTTACGTGCTAGGTGATTTACTATGTTCCTCAGCTTGTACCAAACTGAGTCTGTTTGCAGTGTGATGTAAACAGCTAGTGTCCAGTGGGTTTATAGAAACTCTGCTTATGTAGAAGATTTGTGACAGGAGAGAGAGTGAAAAACTGTTAATTTGCAGGCTGCAAAACCATAACAATGAGCTGAAAGATCTCTCAATGACTCTTCACTACAAGTAAGCATTTTTATTACAAGTCATTGTCGCATCCCCTTGTGAAAATAAACATACTGAGCAGTTTGCAGTTCATAAATTACAATATAAAACCATATCCAGCTACAATGAATGTGCAGAGGCAACGACATAATGCAAGAATGCATCACTTTCATCGACTTACATATGAGAATAAATACTGATTGCCTGTGTGAAATGATCCAGGCTTTCCCTCTTGTTTACATCTTTTATTTTTATTTTTTATTTCCTGTACAAAGCAGTAGTTTGTATAAGCGAAAAAACATATTCGACAGCAGCAGCTTATGTAGAAGGTTGACACAAAACATTGATTTGGTTTTGCCATTTTTTGATCATCCTCATATTCAAATGTCTCAGACTTTTTGGATAAATGAGGAGAGGCACAGAATAGACTGCTGACATCCTCGGTGATTATGCGCCATTTCCTGTCAATCACTTGACGCCCACGATATGAAACGAAACACTGGGAAATAATCCCGCAAAAACTTGCCGCTTTATAAGCTGCCGTCTCATGATGCATGATCCGTGTTAACATTTAAAAATTCTTGTTAAGAATGTCAGTAATTCATTGTGTTACAGCAATCAGCCATAACGTTAAAACATCTGAGATTCAAATGTTATAGCTGATCAGTGTGTAGAAAAAGGATCCTCAAAGTAACTCAGCTTTGATCTGTTATTTCTTACCCCTATGTAGCTTGAATTTATGCACTGCATTTCACTGACGCCACAGATTTACATATAAACTGAGCGTAGAGGTGAGCGAGGAGATAGCACTGACTGTCCTGATGATAATTTGCTGCCCCAGTAGCACAGCATTATTATCACCAACTATAACCTACACTGTGCATTTGCCAGGAATAAAAGCGTTAATAAAGCTTTGAGAATACTTTAGTGGCCACTCTTCTCCCTGCCTGCAGCTGTAGTCCAATTTAGAAGCGCTGTATTCATTATGGGGCAATTTTCTCAGAGTGCATTATTCGTACATTCCCAGAGTTGAGTTGAACAGTAGAGGGAGAGCGAGGTGGTAAAGTGGGTTAGAAAGAGATGGGAGGGGGGGAGGATGGTTCCTCTTGTTGGGATGAAAAAGAAGTCCCATCTGTTTGATGGCAGCAAATATCAGCCACAACAACACATGCACAGACTCTTAACTTCAGCTTGAGAGTGTTATGCCTTGGAGGATAAACGCTCCTCTGAGTTTTAATGAAAGCCTTTTAAAAATCATGATGGAAAAATTAAAAGATCCAATCAAATCATTGTGATGATGTTAAATAACAACGCTATATATCCACTATTACATATCTCTCTTCTTTGTGTAGTTTTACTCATTGATTCAATCAGATGTGGAATCAGAATAATTGCCTAAATCTAGGAACGGACATTGGTGTGAAAAAGTAACCGCCTCCTTAAAGTGAACAGCTAGTTGTGCCAGGAGCAGAACTGCTTCAGTGCAGCCATTTTGGACGGTTTGTGAGCATGAACTGGGCTCTTCAAGTCTTAAGACAGCATCTCAATGGGGTTGAAGTTTTAACTTTTATTATGTCACTCCACAACTTTAATTCTATTCCATTTGAGCCTTTTGTAGGCAATCTTACTTTCATGTTTGGGATCACCGTCTTGCTGCGTGACCTGAAAGTGTTTGGGCTTCAGTTCAACAAACAAGGCATTCCCCTAAAGAATGATCTGATGGAGAACAGAATTCATGTTTCCCTCAATGGTGACAAGTCGCCTTGGCCTGGAAACAGCCACAGCATCAACGCAACATCATACGTCCACCTCCACGCTTGACTGCAGGTATGTTTTTCTAATATGATGGAACCGGAAACCTCAACGTTCGACTAATCAAATCATAGAGTATGTTTTCCAAAAGCTCTGAGAATCATTGGGCTTACATTAACAGACATAGAGGTTAAAGGTTACAGAATATATTTCCAAGAAATTTGGTCGGAGGATGAGTTTTGGGTCAGAACAGACCCCACTAAATTTTGAAGCAGATCCAATTAAAGGAGCCAATAATGATAACAACCTTTTTTTCAATTTCTCTAACATTTCAGGGATATTTTCTTTAATTTATCAAGAAATAGTGCATTGATCTTGATGATATAAATAAAAAAGGTCATAAATCCTCAAATTTAAGAAACTGTCATTTTAGCTTAAACAATTAAATAGGGGAAGGTTCATTTACTGTGAATCAATTAATCAACTAGTAATTTTGGCTCCGACTGTTAAGGTTGAGAGCACGTCAGAATTTTTAAATCTCCATTTTGTGCTCCACACTGCTCACCTGACTGCAGGTGTTTCCACGCAAAGTTATTGTGACGGCATACTCAGCAGCTGACTTAGTGATTATTAATAATGACCAAACTGTAATCTACAGGAATCATCCTTCAAAAGCCAATAGTTTTTTGACCAGAGCACAGGGGTTTCAGCCTGTAATTCCTCTTTTTATTCAGAGAAATTCCTTCAGGATGGGCGTTTGGTTCGTTTTCCTCCTTCATCTTCTAGACACACGTTCATTTGATCACAGGAAAATGTTCAGTAATCAGCTTACTTACATTGTTGATCAAGGGGATGCTGATCTGCATGTCCAAACACTAACCGATTTTTCCACAGAGCATCACTGACCTAAATCACAGAAACCCCTGGCAGGTTGAGCAGCTTCGTAATGCCACAAGGTCGGCATCTGGCTACGTGTAACGTAGCCTGATGGACGACTCTAAAATCCTTTTCTCTGCTGCACCATCAATGATTTTAACCAGTGTATCTGGTGGATTTCGGTTCCTTCAATTTCTCTACTTCTCCAGCCAATCTGGGCTAAACTCTGACATGTGAGGGACCCAACTCCCAAGACACGCACCCACTGATGTTGACAGAATAAATAATAATGCAGGAACGCATTCACAGATGGGACAGAGAATAAATGCACAGATGCAGAGAGAGAATGACACAAACTCATCCACCGCTGTGGATAACAGTCAGCTCCGATGCATCAGAACCGTCTTGTTCTGACCACCACTGAACACCAATACCTGCTTATGCCAAAATGGCTAAAACAAACATAAGAGGCAAGTAAATAAGAGGAAACACATAAATTGAGCATGTTAGAGAAAATATGGCATCACATGTAGGTGGAGTGTGCTCACACACTCCTAGACATCAAATATTCATCTGGTGCTTTTACACCTCTCTTTGTACGTGAACTGAGCAGCAGCTGGAGGAGGAGTTACATACTACACAAAATGACCTGATGTTCCCTGTCACGCTCCACCGGGATCAACAACACATTCAGGAAATCAAATGGCAATGTTCAGTTTGCATATGAGAGTCTTGTGTCCTTAGTGGCTTTTCAGGCTGTTTTTACCTCTGTCTATTTGTTTGTTTGAAGATCACAGAAAAACTACTGGACGGCTTTGCACTACATTTTACCCAAAGGTAGGTTTTGGTAAATCCTAGGGATTATCAAATTTTGGTAATATGGTGACAAAATATGCATGAAATATACAGGATTACATTTTCAAAAAGAAAAATCTGAAATAAATAAAAATGCCTATATTTTCTCAAAATAGAGATATGACACTTGATCCCACGTGAGACAAATATAACTCACTTTTTTCAGTTGTATTTAGACGTATTAATCAGATTGTGAGTTATGTTTGTTACCCAATGAATGGAACCAACTCATATGATATATCCCACTCCTCAATTATTTTGTAACGGCAGCTGATAATGTCAAGATGATGAGAATAACTTATCACGGGATTTTTTTAGTTTTTTGGAAGAACGTTGGTTTCCGAATATGACATCAGTTGCTGAAGTTGTTAGGAGCATTTAGAATTCGTATTTTATCCTTGGGTAATTTCTCATGTTCATCCAATATGAAACAGGAAACCTGTTTTTGTTTCCTTCAGGGTTATTTTCTATTATGAGTAGAGTGCAATTAACAACAACACATTAAAAGGGATCTGAAAGTAGTCACTAATTGTTTGCAGAGATTCTCTTCACATGTCTCTCTCTTCTTTTTCCATCCATCCACTATCTGTAACTGGTTATCCTCTGCAGAGTAAAAGGACATTTAAAAAAAACCTATTTCGGGAGGAAGCTGGAACCCATACGCTCTCTTTGTTAATAATCTTACAGAAATGGGACCACCTTAGTTTGAAACTAGTTCCATGGAAATGAAAATGGCCCATCTGGACAAAAAGGCATGGAACAGAAAAACTCAGCAGTTAGACATCCAATTTGGTCAACATCACCTTCCCTCAGATGTCACAGAAATTGGTGTCCTTCCCCTTGCCCCTCTGACTGCCCTCCACCCTCCCCCCCTGATGTGACTATGAAGATTCACCATCCAGTAGCCTCAGGGGCTGCTGGACAATCTGAGTATGTGAGAGTGTGGTTGTTACAACAGCCCAACTGTGGCAGACGAGTTAAAGCAACACAGATGCTGTGAAAGCTTTTTAGCAAAAATATTTACAAGGCCATGACTGTCGTTCCTGGACCCAGAAAGTCCTCATTCCCTGTGTTGTAGAACAAACTCCTTAAATGAAAAATTATATCAGAAAAACAGTAGTTTTACATGAAAAAAAGCTCCCTGTAGTTAGCAAAATATGAGCTATTGGAGTAAAATATGACATTTACATGAGAGATCTCCTTGAGTCGATTCCTTAGCACCAAATTTGGACTAAATCAGAACAACGGTTAGGAAGTTATGTCCAAAAAACAAGGTTTCTTGTAAAATAGCTCCCCCTAATGAGTAACATATGAACAATTAGAGTTAAAATTTCACATTATAGAGCTCCTTGAGTCGATTCAAATGGACTAAAGTGCACTAACGGTTTTGTAGTTATGGCTGGACACTTTTGGAGATAAAGGTCCCCCTAGTTTCCGTAGTGAAACATACAACCAACTTTCCCCAAAATCAATCATGTTCTTTCTCAAACTAAGGTCTATAATGGTTTAATTTAAATACATTGAACTCAATTGAGTCACTTTAATAGTTTCTGAGTTATAGGGTTAACACAAAGGATCTGTGGTGGACGCAGTGGCGACATTGAAGACGATTGTATAACATTGCCTTTTCAAGGAAATAATAATAGACCAACTTCTTAGAGAATCCAGATCTGAATGTTTAATTTATTGTGATATTCGGCGGGGGCAAAAACAAAGCTAACATCATCACAACTAACATTTTAAAGCAGTAATTAAACAGATCCAATCCTAACGCTAACACTGAATGACCCACTCATCATACAGGCCAGTCATTTATTCATGTCAGCCATGGCCAAGGATGACAAGTGCTAATCGGAATGAGGCGTTTTATGGGCTGTGGATGAGAGGAGCAGCTTGAGCCTCAGTGGGTGATGGAGGAAGGCCAGAGTAAATTGGCACCACTCAGGAACAAGTCATGCTGAGCCAACCTGCCACTTGCTGCTATTCATATACCCACAGCGGTCTGAGGTTCAAACATGGAGTTCAAACACTGCTGGAGCATGATGTCCCTCAGATTATGACTTTGTGGTACTCCACAATTCTGCTGGCATACCAATCCACCAATAAAGAAACGGACATAAGTGATAATAAAACGGCAGAGGTAAAGAAATTAGATAAGATCATAAGGTCAAATATATATTGTTTTCAAACCATTTGATTGTTACAGGAGAACCGCACTGACATCAGAGAAATTCTGGTGGCCTGAATAGCTGAAAGTCTAACAGTTATTACATAGTTATAACTTAGTTGTCTCTGCAGTAATTTGCCTTAACTACAATTATATTCTACGGTTATTAGAATCCCTTTCATTCATCTGTTCTACAACAGCTGAATGAAACCAAAATACCACCTCTTCCTAGTTATTTTCTGGCGTTTGATGTTTGATGTCTTCTAATGACATTGTTGGATTACTCTTAGTCCCCCATGAGTGGAGAATGAATTTATCTGTATCTACCAAAGAGCAAAAACCTTTCAGTGAGCATCTACGGATGTGAACATTATAAATGATTTAGTTAAAAAGACAATACACGTACTGCTAGGCACATTTTCCACGGCTCAATATCTTGGAGGAGGAGGTGATTTGTAAAATTTGCAGCAAAAAAAAAGTAATGATGAGTATGACTGAGCTTTAACTGACTAGCAGTAGCCACATTTCCATCCCAGGAATTGGTCATTGCTGAAGCTAAAAATGGCTAATCTTATTCATAAGAATTATTTGTATCAGCAATTTGCAATTAGTCTTATATCATCCTGTTGGGGCTAAAATAGGCTGAAAACCGTTAAGTAATAGCTCACAAGTACTGGAAACGTGTGTGTTGTTTTGTTTAAAACAATATTTAAACAATATTCTTTCTCCGCTGGTAGTCCGCTGGTAATGCAGCCTCCCTGCTGCATTACTAGGGAAATCAGCGCTGGGGTTTAGGAGGTGCAACCGACTGAGCTTAAGTTATTTTTTCAACACCACAGACTTTGGTTTACAGCAAGCATTGCAGTGTGTGCTGCTGCTGAAAGCTGCTCTGCTCAATGTTGGTCTCCGTTGAAAGTCCTATTCACATTTGTCTAGCTAATGTAATTATTTTGACAGTAAATCAAAACAAGCTCGCAACCGCTGCCTTTGCTAGATATGAATTACAAGATATCTCTAACATGTGAGTTTTGCAGAATGTCCGGGTGAATTTAGACCATTTCTGTTCTAGAGAGAGTTATCTTATTTTTGTTTTTGTTAGTGAAAATATGTCTGGCTAGATTTTCATTCATCCATGTCATGGTAACCCACGTGTGTTGGTTCCAAAGCAACTGGACTTCTGATCTGATTAGTGGAAATACTTGATCTCACACAAGCAGAGACTGTTTTGAAGCAGATAATGCATCAGAACTTTAAAAAAAACCCTGTAATTTACAATCTATAGGTATTTTATGTAAAGACAATAACACAATTTTTAAAGGATTCTCCCCAAACTGTCCAGCGTTGCAGCACATAAGAAATGGCAACAAGATACATGAGTACTACTGCTTGCTTAGCTGAACATACAAGCAGAAAAAGCACATTTAAAAATTAATATGATCACAGTGTGTGGACAGAGAGGAACACAGGAGCGCACCACATGGTCTCATAAAGACAAAAATAGATCTTCATTGCAAGTAAGGCACCGAAACAGACATTCCCTAAACCTCTCCTGGTCATCGTCACATAAACACGTACAAGCACAAACATCGACCCCATTACACGCACACACATATCCAGATGGAGGCTGACACCATGCTTTAGGCAAATGGCTTCAAATGAGGAAGCCATGAGCCTCTCTGTGTCTTTGTAACGGCCCTAACATGCTGCCACAACCTCACACACCTCCAGGGTGAGGGGGGAATAGGAGAGGGAGCATATGTGAGGGGCACAGAGAGATAAGCAGGAGGATCAGGACGAGACAGGGTGGAGAAAAAAGAAGATGGAGAGGAAAACAAAAAAGGAAGGGTGAAGGCATTTCACTTCAAAACTTCAGAGTTAAGCAGGAGCAGATTTGTCCTCATTACTCGGAGCGTTCCAGACCAAAATCAGGAGTGGAATCAGCATTTAAGGAGTCAAAAGTATTTAGGAATGTACTTCCTTTTGGTTTGGATTCCTTATTGTATTGTGTAGTCTGGATGAATTGTTAAAAAATCTACAATAAAATTATAACCACTGACAAGTGATGTGAGCAACATTGGTTTTTATTTACACTGGCACCTGACAGTGGCTGAGATATAGTAGGCAGCAGGCACATGTTTTTCTCCCAGGACTTGATGTGTTTAAACTAAGACAATTGGGCAACAACAGAGATGGTAGCAATTTTGACAAGAGCCAGCATGTGATGGTTAGAAATTCTCAAAAACTGCATGTCTTGCTGGCTGCTCCCGGTGAACTGTTGTAAGTATCTACCAACTTGAACTCAGGGAGGACAACAGGTGAGCTGGCATCAAGGTTTATTGATGCATCTCAGGGTGAAGAGTAAGAGAATGGAGACTAGCCCATGCTGTCTGATCCTAGAGAAGAGCTACAAATTGCTGAAAAGGTTAAGTCTGGGTCAGATCACACAAAGTCACTGATTTAGTGTCATTGAACTCTTTATGAGGAAAGACAGGAGGATGGAATCTGTTTTCAAATGATGAGCAGCTTTAGTGAGTTCGACGGATTCTTACGGAGCTTTACTATCTGGCCTGGCGCCATGAGACATCTGTTTAGGCTTTATGTATGTACAGACAAATATTAAAGATAAAATAATTAACTATGAGATGTGTGTAAATAACTTAGCTTGTATCAGAAACGCTGAAACTAGCTAAGTGGGAAACCACTTGTGTGGAGGTACTATAGCGTTGAAATAACTGAAACATATGTAGGGGAGACTTCATCCAGACACAAAACCTACTACTAACTGTCTGATATTTTATTTTTACTCATCGTTATGATTATTGCTGGCTTTAATGATGTTCAGATACAGTTGTAGTTGTGTTTTTGAGTAAAGAGCGTGCATGGTGGCCTTAATGTTTAGTCCCAGCAGTTTGGCTGTGATTTTGAGGAAATGTGTTGCATTCTGATTGTGTTATTTGTGCTTTATTACATTTTTACTATTTTTACTACTGACTGAATGGAGTTTTCTCTCCTCTTTCTTTGGTGATGTAATTGATTTGGGCTATTTATCTCTGGTTGTAATGCAGAGCCATGGTGATGGTGATGTCATGGAACATGTTCCGTCACTGCCTGCACCGAAATATAAAGCAGTACGGCTAATAGAACTTGCTGTTTCAATAACTTCGGCAAGTTGACTCTTGATGCTGGCAGTTAGATTGGAGTGGTGAAATGGAGTAGAGTGCAGTTGCGACAGTGGCTCAATTGGTAGAGTGGTTGTCCACTTATCTGAAGGTTGGTTGTGTGTGTGTGTGAGCGTCAGTGTGTGTCTGTGTGTGTGTGTGTGTGTGTGTGTGTGTGTGTGTCTGTGCGTGCATGCGTGCGTGCGTGCGTGACCTGTGACCCTGAACAGGATAAGCAGTAGATAATGAATGAATGAATGAAGACACCCAATCTAGTTTGGATAAAGTGGCCTAAATATTTTATATTCAGGATATATCATTAGTTATATACCTGAGGATCAATGAGTGTTTCTGCCTTTTATTACAGGACGCCTCCCTTGAGGCAGCCCTTCAGGGTGATCAGGTCCCGGAGCGTTTCCTGTAACCAATTGGGTTTAGTTTTTATCCTAATAAGCTATAATACTGTTATTATTATACTTGTTTATTAAACTGTTAATACTATGTTATTACATTAATATTATCACCAAAAATTAGCTTATAACTGGAGCAGTCACAAATAGCCACCTTTTAGTGTTTACTGTACAACAACAATGATCCATGAAGGATTAAAATGTTGTATATAAAATAAAAGAAGTTTTGCTTGATCTGCTTTAAGCTCAAGAAAGCAGTGGAAGGGAAGCTGTCGAATGTTAATAAGCAAAACGAACAAAATGTCAGCACCAGCAGGGTGAGTCATCCAGCTCCTTTCTGGTCACCTGATCAAACAGGGCTTGGACTTCAGATTCAGCCTGAGGTCAGTTGGTCTGGAACTATTTCCCTGTCAGATGGTAAAATTGGTATCCTCTTGCTTTGAGGCTCTAGCAGAAAGGTAATCTGGTTTGTTTTGTTCTCAACTGATAATATTCCCCCTCCTAGAGTGCTTTAGTTAAGATGAAATGTCAGACAATTCGCTTTCCAATAATTCCCAAGGTGATGTCGTCAGTTAGCTCTTTCTCAGATGAAGACCGTAAGATATTTAATCTCGTATCACAAAAGACAAAGAACACAAGCATAAATTCACATCTGAGGAAAATAATGGCATTTCTGTGTATTTGCTGTTTGTCAATCAGTGGCATGCAATCTTTTAGGCTACGATTCCCTAAAATAGCATAAATAAATGCCTGCTTCAAACGCCTTGACACCAGCGATGGCTTGTTTACTCTCTGAGAGCAGTTTTAATGTTATAACTGTTGTAGACTCAATCAAAGCCTTCTATGAGGCCTAAAGATATATCATAAACATAAACAATATCATCTATTATTAAATGATATTATTAAATAATAAATGATATTATTATTATCATTTATTTTATTGTCTATTATCATAGACAATAAAATGTCTACTACTTTGTGAAACAGGAACCTCTCTTTTAAACTTTTATGATTATAATTATACCACAATTTGCAATAAATTAAAACCACCTGCCTAATATTGAGTGGGGGGCTCATTTTGGCGCCAAAACAGCTCTGCGATGAACGGTGTTTTGACCAAACAGCAACTTTGTCAGCACCTCTGTATGATGGTGGGATCAAAAACCTTGTAACAAATACACAAGACACACATATGGTCCTGATTCATTCAGTTATAATGTTATGGTTGATGAGTGTAGTGTGTTTATACTCCAAATATAAATGAATGATATTAATGAGAAATGACTACAGATTCTAATGATTGCTTATTTTCATTAAGTAAAAAGCAACTACAAGACATTAAAAATCGATATTTACTTTTGGCAGCCTCTTTTCAAGCTAAAAATCACAAGCAGCAAATAAATTTGATACAAAGCATTTAAATCCTTTAAAGGCTTCTTGATATATAAAGTCACAAACTGGTATAAAAAATTGGACCTATAGATGGATGTATAGTTTACGTAACATTCAGTTGATCACATAATGTATTCAAACATGTTTATTCACTCTCTCACTCGGAGTTAGATGAGAAAGTGTGACACCATGGTCACATGTAAATATGAAGCAGGTTAGCTTAGCTTAGCTTAGCATAGCATACAGACTGAAAACGAGGGAAAACATCTTGGCTATGTCCAAAGGTACAACCACAGCTAAAGCTCAATCAGTAACAGCTTATATCTAGTCTGTTTAATCCGTTCAGAAACAGAAGTGTAACGATGACAATATGCTGTTTCTTTGTCAGGACCAGTAACTGCTGGTTGCCTGGCAACTGGTCAAATCTTCTCATCTAGATCATGGCGAAAAGCAAAGCATTGTATTCCCAACAAAAGAAGAATGATTGATCACCTTTACTTAATTTTCCTTCTCACCCCCTTTTACAGTTAACACTGTTTCTATCTGAAATCATCTTTCCTTAACTCTGTGGCACAGATTCGGCACATCCTGCTCTGCTCAGGTCTAATATCTCTGGGAAAATACTTGAACGCCGGATTACGCCACATTATCTTTGTGCTCTGTCCTTCCATGCAGAAAATTGAACAAACCTGCGCCCCTCCAGATGATGATGTAATCTCTTTCGGTTCTGATCTGAGCATCATAACCAAAGGCGGCAAGCAAGCAGTGCGTTATTTAAGAGAAGAAATACACACACATACACGGTAAGGAGGGAAGGTGAGCCAGGCCGGATCACTAACAACAAAGTGGGGGACAGACAGTCACGGTGAAGAGATTTTGAAATGCACTAAGGGAGGCTCTTTGTGAAACCACATAAGAGGTAATAATAAAAAAATGTTTCATGGGCATTAATCACTATCTCTGAGCGAAACCTGTACTATGCATGTTCATTTTTCACTTTCTAATTCCTCCCAGCTCAATGCCATGCCGAGACATTGCAGAGAGAAAAATTAGAGAAGAATCGAGAACATGGGCCTTTTAACTTTATAAAGGTAGCTAATGAGGTTGCAGATAATCAGTATGCTCTTTACAGTAAAACCATGGAAGTGGCACCTCACGAATTAGCAATAATTATGCTAATTATAGCTTCACATTTACGGCAATCAGCCATTACATTAAAACCACCTGTCTAATATTGTTAAGGTCCCCTTTTTCCCTTCACAACAGTTCTGCAGTGCGTTGTGTGTTCTGATACCATTCTATCAGAACCAGTATGAACTTTTTCAGTAATTTGTGCAACAGTAACTCGTCTGTGGGATCGGACAACATGGGCTAGCCTTCGCTTCATGTTAGAATTATAAAGTGCTTTGAGATGGAGGCAAGAAAAACCTAAATTTTAACATATATTATATATTTTACACAGGGAGAGGATGGACCGTTTATCAGTCTGGATCTAAAAGACAGTTTGCCACAGTAGCTTAGAGTTTGAATGAGCCCCAGTAGGGATGGGGACTCGGGTCGCATCGTTGAAACATATATTATCAATTGAAATACCCATAACATTTTGTTATGTAAAAACAAGTCAGATTTGATTTTGTTTTTGAGTTTTTAACATCCTCCCCGTCCCTGGAAGAAAGAGTCGGAAAACTCGGGATGATTCCCTATTGGATCATTTTCTAAAAATGTATTTGTCACATCCCGCTCCAGTTATAACTTTTTGAAATATAAGTATGAACTCAATCCCCTGACACATTTTGATTGTGAAATGTGATATTCACATGCAGAAGAGGCACCACCCACACGCACCAACATAAAGTCTCTACGTGACAGCTTTCGCCTTCTTGCCCCCACTGTACATCTTCATCAAATTAACAGATGCTTTAAGCTTATGAATAAATTCTTAATGTCAAAGGCCCACACAAATGATTACACCAATAAATAGGTCATCCTCCAATTGATTCTATTTCGGTACACTGGTGTGGGTGGATTTGGTTATTCACCCACACCTGGATCTCCACAGTCCAGGCTGATGAGGTGTACTTGAGTGGGTATGCTGTAATAATTTCACTGCCCGATGATTAAGGAATTCTTAAGACTAAATTATGAATTATGACTGCCATCCTGCTCATGTATCCAAGGTCTTTAAAAAAACGCTGTCATTTGAAGTTGCATTGTTAAATGCTCTGAGTTGAGACCAATCTGAGCATAGCGGTTTGCCTCAGGAGAGGATGATGTAATGTCTTTATGAAACATCACTCGTGAGGGCACCCCACTCTTCCACACATTACGTCATAAACAGACTGTGACCCAGCAATATTACTGTGAACAAGTCCAAGAACGTAGGCCTCAGAAACTAAAAATAATGTAGTTTTGAATAGAAAAACAATTATGGAGATATTTGCTGCAGCTCAAAATCTTACTAATTCCTTCAATAAAAACAAATTTGGTCATTTGAAGGCTAAAAATGATCTCTAAAATATAAATATTTCATGCTTTTTGGTAATACAGGTGTTGGAAATACAAACATTTCCTCTTATTTTCCAATGCGGAAATTCCACATCTGAAAAAATGCAGAGAAAATACTTACAGTACTAACAGTAGTAACAGCCGAAGCAAAAATGTAGTCTTTTTAAAAAAAAATACAAACTCTTAATTTCAACATATCAACACATGAAGGTGCAGAAGAAGAAGGAATTGAGCAAGGGAAACATTGGATGTTGTTTTGAGATCTTTCTTGGTATCATCAAACTCTCCATCAGCCAACAAGAGAAAAATAGAATTATACCAGATCAGCTGAAACCCTGATAATAACTCTGCAATTATAGACATGATAAAAACCATATAGATTAAAAAACATAATAAATTCACTTTTCACTCAAAAAATATGAACATCCATATTCGGGTAGTTTTACAGACAAGATGGCCATGATCAGCAGCCTGTTCCTTCGCTATTGTGTCCAAACTGAAGGATGCCATTTGACTACCATGTCACAGTGAACATGCATCCTACATGGGCCTTTAGTCCTGCACAGATGCCTGCAATATCCCAACAGATTCACTCAAGAATCAACAGTTTGATTGGATAAAATCAAATAATTTAAGGCTGCATCTTTATTTGCATATATTTATGCACGCTCATTTATAAGCAGTGCTTAGTCACGAGACTATACCACATGGATCATCTTTAATCAGGGCAGAATGTGGTGTTCGCGCCCTGCACAAGATCTATTTACATGTATTTTTAGTGGAGCGGAAGCAGACTAGGATATATTTGCGCAAAGTGCATCACCGCTCAGCAGCTGCATTCGTGCAAAAAAAAAAAAAACACTATTTGTTGCAGCGCCTTCGATATTATCGTTTTCCTCGCAGATCAGACGAGCAATGTCTGTGTGAGGATTTCTGATAATCGAAGCGGTTGCGGCGGGAGGATCGTGAAGCCGCTGCTCCACACCTGGACCTGAACGATGCAGCCGCGCTCAGAGCGCATCCACCCTCCGCCGTCTCCTTATCGGGCGCTCGTTAGGCAGAGATAGGCTCATAATGGTGCACCAATGCAAAAACAAATTGTCATTAATGTCTGCACCATAAATTCAGGGCGTTCTACAACCCATCGGCGCGCGCACCCTCCTTTTTCTTAATCAATTGCGCAAGACAGAGCAGGAAAAAATACTCTGGGTAACCTGGATCATCTGCAGCGGAGAGATCATCATTTATTTATTTGATTGTGAACAAGTGGGCGAGAGGACAAAGGAAATAAAGAAACAGCGTAATTGTGTCGCGCATACGCGGAAAGTGACTGCAAGTAGGTTAAAGCGCTCAGGCTGGCGCAGGAGAGAAATTCTTCAAAGATAAAACCCAGACAAACGCACAAATATCAGCGGCTTACGAAGCGTACCTTTGGTCTCCTGTCCCTCATCCTGAGTCTCCTCTGCGTTGGACTCCATGGCCGGCTTTGTTCCATCCATTATTTTAACAGAATAGAGTCTCTGTGCAGCACCAGTACCTGACAGTCTGTGGACAGTGGAGCCTATCCAAGTGACTTGATGCTCTCTCTCTCTCTCTCTCTCCCTCTCTCCCTCTCTCGTACACACCCTCCCTCCCTCTCTGTCCTCCCCTCTCTCCTTCCCTGCTAAGGCTCAGCACTGTCCCTCCATGTATATTAACAATTCTGTTACAATATGCAAAGACGCCTGAATTATTTGCGCACCAAATAGTACAATAAGGCCATTTGTCGTTTCACTGTGATGGAAATGCCGCACGTTTGTGTATCATACTTCTTACATCTCCCCGGATAGCACGTAATTGTATTTATTATTTCCTCAGGCACTTTTTCCCCCCATTTTGTTGTTCCTCTGTCCATTTTCTGCATGTGATCTTTTTTATCACTCGCCTTTTTAGTGGAGCAGATGAAAATATAAGAACAAAATGAGCAGGAGATGTAGCCCTAAATATGCAAACTCATGAGTAACCATGCATGCATGATTGAACACACACACACACACACACACACACACACAAACACACACACACACACACACCAACAACCCCCTCTCCATCTGGTGAGTTAAGAATCAGGGATGGAAGGACGGAATAGAGGAGAAATAAGTAAGACAGAAGTCCGGGAAAGAATCGACTGGGTGATCTTAGCTATATCAAAATGTCCTGCAAAAGTTTAAATGTGAGATTGTTAATTAAAAAAAAAAACATTACCAAGCTATAGTTCATTTAACACTTTAGGATATTTTTAGCATTTAATCAGCGCTCAGCAGATAATTGTTGTAGTACATAATGAGGTTTAAGTCATTGAGCATGTTGCAGCAAGATTCAAAGCTCTTTTCAAATACAGTTAGCATATTGTTCCCATTGGAATAAAGAAAGCAAACAAAGAGAGGTGGATGCCCAGTCCCCATAATCCTCGTGTGTGCTATTTTTATTTATCAAATAAAACTCTAATCGTTGCTTCAATATGCTTTCATTGGTTTACTGGTGAAAAATAAATGATTTGACCAATTTTAAATGGTAACATCAATATGTTTGACTTTGATAAAGAGGTGACTCTTTGTTTTGCCTGTAAATATGCTGATTGGCTGGGTTCAACATTTAAAAATCATATTAAAAATCAAGCAAGTTGAGTTGGTTCCGCGGCCACCCTTACAAATGGCTGAAATACCTGTTGGTGTGGTGTGTTTACTCTGAGCATGAGGGGTAGGAAAGGGGGTTTAATTTCCATCATTCACCCCAATTCTAATATAAACACACCCTGAAACAATGGCACGCCATCTGTCCAGAATCCTCTTAAATAAGATTTTAATTCTGGCCCACGTGTGGCCCCATTTCAGACAGAGCTCAGCCCAAACAACAGTCCTGGAACGACCCCCACCCCTTTTCCTTACAGACACAGAGCAGACAGAGGTGAACCCACCAGCCACTGATGTTTTCCTCTTACAAAACTTCAGACAGTGGAACAGCTAACGGGACATATATGACATTTAGTGGATCCATTTACCCCCAGGGCTGAAATCAACACCCACTCCACACCATATGCTGAGGAATCAAAGAGGGTCATCCATCACATTGACTTTTTGACATTTGAATGGCTCTGATATGGAGTCTTAAGGAAACATGATCCACTGCATTAATTAATTAATGTCCAGGTTTATATCCGACTCAATAAAAAATGACTGTAAACCTCGTGAGTGCTGTTAGGAGTGACAAGGGAAACGGACTCACAGACAGATTAAATAAGCTGCTATCATAAAGCAATTTAACAGTATATCACTAGCATTAAGACTGCAACTACATTACATTTTTATTTCTCTTCTTTTTTTTTTATTAGAACTGTCTGGCCTGTGAAATGTAAAGAGAAGATGAGACATCAAAAGCTTATGAATTCCAACATCACTCTATTAATTTGTTTGTGGCTTTTCAACAGCACTTTAGTTATAGTTAGGAATTTATTATCACAAGATTAAGAAAACCATCAAATCCTCATAAATGAGTTAAAGGATTAGATGTTTTTACTAGATAATGGCTTGTCTTAATCAGTTATCAACAATTTTCAGGTAATGGACTAACCGTTTGTTTAATCTTAAATCAGCATTTTTACATACTTACTCAAGTATATTTGTGTCATACTGTTGAACACAATCAAATGAAGACAGAATCGGACCAACGGTTGGGAAGTTATGTCTTAAAAACAGTGTTTTTCTGTAAAAGAAATTGCCTGAATGAGATAAAAATGTGCACTATTAGAGTACAAAACAATATATAAAGAGATAAATATCTTCGAGTCGATACCTATTCACCAAATTTGGACTTAATTGGAAAAACACTTGAAAAAATTATGGCCCGAAAACATTTGGAGGTAAAGCTCCCCCTAGTATCAGAAATATAGAACAGACATTTCCAAAAAATAATTCAAGTTCTTCCACTAACTAAGGTCTAAAAGTATACAATTTGGAAATGATGAGGCAGAAATGTAACTATTCAATTTTTGCCATTTAACTATATAAAAATTGGACCTCTTCAAAATATTTGTATAGATCCATTATTTTATATTCATATTGGATCAATATATTTATTTATAAATGTGACTGTGCATTTTTACACAAGATATTAGATTCTATACCACCCTTAGCTGATCATCCATAACATTTCAACAAGACTATAATGGCGCCTGTCAGTGAGTGGGGTATATTAGGCAGCAAGTTAACATTTTGTGCTTGAAGAAGATATGTTTGAAGCAGGAAAATTAGGCAAGCGTTTCCGCAACTTTGACAGGGACCAAACTGGGATGGCTAGATGACTCGAGTGATCAGTATCTAATTAAGTAAAAAAGAAGGATAATCGGCGAACTGCTGACAGGGTCATACACACCCAGGGCTCACTGACGTGTGAAAGGATCTAACGATAGCCTGTGTTGTCTGAGTTCACAAAAGAGCCACTGTAGCCAAAATCACTGAAATGTTCAAGTGGATTGTGGTGGAAAGATGTCAGAACATACGGTGTAATGGGTCTGCAGAACTGCAGACTGGTCAGAGTTTTCCATGCTGACCCCTGTTCACTGTGGGAGGCATCTACACACACATCAGTATCAGAATAAGACCGCGGGGCAATGGAGGTAGTTGGACTTCTCTGCTGAATCATGTTTTATTTTACATCGTGCTGACATAGGGGTGCGTTTGTATCACTTACATGGTGAAAGGATGCCACCAGGATGTACTACGGGAAGAAAGAAAGTCAGGACGAGGTAATATTCCTTCCGTAGTAATAATGTGTGATACACATACATACAAAAACATACACTGCACTTAACTGTCAGTTAGTTGGTAAGAAGGGTGAGTTTCAAGTCCCATTCATCCTCCAGAACCCTCATAATCCCTTGCTGGGTCACAGAGATTAAAGACATGTCCAGAAGATGAGATAAAGTGTTCGCCGGCACTCTTCACTATCCCTCTGTTACATATACAAACAAACATATGCACACACACTCACGTAATCTTGAATGGTTGGGCCCAGCCCCCAGAAATCCTACCACAAAACACCATACAATTAATCTTCAAGTCAGAATCCAGGATGTCTTCACACTGTAGTCCCAGAATTCACATCCATCACAGCTAATCTGGTATTTTAGTGTGTGAAAATATATCTAGGTATGTCTGGGAAAAGTTGTGCACACCTAAGGTTTTAGATGGAGTTTAGGGAGGAAAGATACCTGCATTGTACCAACACACTATACCTTCATATAAAAACGCCCAAATCTACCTCTCTGTTCCATTGATATGTGCTACAACTCCTCAGTAGATGTTTTGAATCAAAAGAGAACAACAACCATCTTACACACACTGCCAAGGCAATTCTTACAGCGCACCAGAACGCCAAAATCCATCCATCCATTTTCTTCTGCTTAACTGGGGTTGAGTGGTTGTGCCGTTTCAAATTCTACTACAAAAATTCAATAGATGTACAAGTAAATTGGTGGATTTTTTTATCTGCGTGTGATAGGGTTTATTATTTTTTATTGCAAAACTCACAGGTGAGCATCCATAGTGGTATAAATGTATGAATAATACATTCCTTAGATTAGCAAGTTAACTTTATGCCCAGTCATGCTGAATTTTAAATATGTACGTGGATATGGACGGAGCCTTTCGTTCGTACTCTGCGTTCATTTCCTATGTACTAGTGTACATTTTTGGATATTTTATGGATAAGAAATAGATGAATGGAGCAGTAAATATCGTTGGGGACGGTGTAGCCTAAATACAATGAAGACACAACAAATATCTACAGAAGAGACAAAGACAAAATTTGCAATCCACAAATTCTTAAAATGTTATGTATTTGGTGACATCACAAGTAACCAACAAAATATTTCCTATTTTTGCATATTTTTACTTAGCACACATCCTCTTCTACCTTGCGGGTCTGTCTATAACTATGTATAAACTAATGGTGGTGAAGGTGGTAACAGAGATGAATCAGTTGTGGGAAAATAAAAACGGAAAGACAGGACAGTGGTTTCCACAGAAACAGTCAGCAGCTAACTGTTGTTTTGTGTAATTTATGTTAAATAAATATGTATGCAATATAAGAAGAAACCCAAAGAACTCTTGGTTTGCTCGGGCACACATCAGGACAAATACCATGACAGCCCGTAGCGACGGAAGTACAGGACTTAGTACCTACAGCCATGTTAATCCATATCTCTATGACGCGCTCCTCTGAAGCTAAATTATTACTGCCTCTCACGAACTGACGCTGCTGATGCTGTGTGAAACGTAACGCAAGGTTGCTATTTAAAATCACACATCAGACCGGCGTTGTTCCACCATTGTTTTCTGAAGGGCAAACAAACAAAGGTGTGGCAGCACGATGATTTGAAGATGACTTGATCGCTCTGGTTTCAAGCTGTTGTCTAAAAGTTGGTGCAAAATTACACTAAATCCCCAATGTAAACCACAAGGAAGCTGCTAGAAGAAAACAATGCTTTAAAGATGCATCTTTGAGGTAGATGATTCCGTCTCTTAACCTCATGTGCTTTGTTTTTAATGTATGTACAGTCTGATCACTGTGTGTGTTATCGTGTTTGAGGCTGGGAGACTGTACTCATGAATAATCCCCTTTGGACAAATTCAAAATGAGAAACAATAAAGTGAGATTTAGAGTAGATAGAGGAAAGCGACATAAATATAAATTCAATGCACTTTGAGCTTGAAGCACTTTCAATTGTTTGAGCGTTTTTTTAAATGACGATCATGTTTTATATGGTGTCACATTTTATGACCATAGATGACCCATGCATCCACTGACTTTGCTGAATCCTTTATCACCTTAAGCAATTCTGACCAATTATTGGTCTTCAGAGGTAGCTCATTGAAGAAAGTTCTTATCTGCCCCCACAACTCTTGGCATTCAGGGAAAGCCGTGAATGCCTGTCAAATGCCTGTCTTCCCTCATTACAGTGAGCCAGATAAGAGAGAACCCAAATGGGGTCTTGCCAAAGTAACGAGGACACCGCAACTCCTTCATTTCATAGGATGTGGAGTAAACAGGAGATGAGAGGAGAAGAAAAGGAAGACACAGCAACTCTGGGCACATCGGAAGACAGACAGAAGCAGCTTCAAATTGATTTCAAACTTTGGTTTAAAGGATTTCCACAACATGCTGATGCTCACATCGACAACATGAGAGCAATACTGTTTCTGCTGTTGCCATGGAGAATTGTAACACTGATTCAGATCTTTCGACGATGCCTACAGTTCCTTGAAGACTTCTCTTAACGTCTTGTAACGAATCCCCCAAAAACTATAAACCAAATTGACAAAACAACCATGAAGACGGAAATAAATCAAATCAGCAAAGAATCAGTACAAAGTTTCCCTTCCTACGACCAGCTTAGCTGAAGGTTAGAGTTGTTGACATGCAATGGATGTATATAGAGCTTTCTGAGTTGCTTCCTGAAAGCATGAGAGAGAGAGAAGGAGAGAGAGAGAGTAGTCTTTTGACAGTGAAGGAGGGGAATAATAATAATAAGAAAGTTGTCCTCTGGGAATAGGAGCAGTCAGCGAGAAGATACATCTCAGCTTCATTTTAAAACTTCGCCCTAATGGTGCCGCAGGACTAACGTTGTTCTTAAAGGAAGGACTGATGGTGAACCAGCGACGGGGTCATCGGCTCCCAAGGCTCATTGATGCACGGGGGAAGTGAAGGCGACTACTGTAGAATGAATTGCTGAAAAAGTTGCTGGTTCTGATGTCATAACTACAGGGGCAAACACCCTGCAAACTAAGAAAACCCATGCAAGTAGGCAAAATGCAAGCACATTAAGAAATCCTCTTCATCAATTTGTGCATTATATCGGCACTAGTCTTTAAAAGAACGCGTCCAGGACTCCATCAATTTTAAGTGTCTTCTGGAAACAATTCCGTTGTTGTCGTGGCTTTTGCAGCCTTTATCAAAATACTGCAAATGCGTTGTCAAATTGATGAAGATGTTTTCTTAATTTGCTTGTGTTTTTCTATTTGTATGTGTTTTAAATTGCTGGTATTTTCTCTATTTCCATGTGTTTTCTTAAGATGCATCGCGTTTGCCCCTTTGGGCCACTGTACGGAATAAATAGTTTACTGTAGAGCCGTTTTGGCAGCAAGAAGTGGACCTACATCGGGATTGTCAAACTCAATCACAGAGGGGGGCAAACTTAAAAGTGGAGACCACATTGAGGGCCCAACAGCACTCAAATAGGCCATGGTTAATCCGAGGTATATATTATTTATTTTTTATTTTATTTACTAATTTTCTAAAATTCTGAAGAAACAAAGAGAATAGAAAAAACTCAAATTACAAATAAAATTCAAAGTAGATCGGCATAATCAATTTTTATGTCTCCCTCTATATCAACAGTGTTTCACAGAGTCATTTCTAATGAATAGTTTTTATTCAATAAAGTGTTATACATCAATAACAGCCAGAGACCTTTACCTTTACCTTTTTTTCTCAAGCTACAAATTACATCCAAAATCAATCAGATTTTAATTAACAATATCAACAAGTAGGATCTTTAAATCTCCCTTAGTAAAATGCTGGGCTGATTAAGCCGTTTCTTTCTTCTGCCATGATTAAAGAGTAAAAGTAGACTGTTGTTCCTCGTGTCTGTTACTCCAGTCAGGAGCAGCGGCTCCTCAGAAAACAGTAAAGTGCATCAATAGCCAGCAGGTACATTTCACATTAAATGTAAGCAACTTCATGTGTTTTCCTTGTTTTTAGGACGCTGACATCTGACAAAAGAGGAGCAGGGAGAAGTGCTGGCACTCTTGATTGACGAGGGGGTTGTCACAGTGCATTCTGGAATTTGTAGTATATGTGGTGTTTGTGCTGTATTCCAGCAGATCAGAGCAATGTCTCTCATTGCTACTAGCATTTACGTAGGTCCAAAGTCTAAGATTTCTCAAATGGTATCTCAAAGGTAAGAAAAAACAGACATCCAGCCAATGAGAGACACAGGTCTAAGGTGTTGAAGGTCACTGATGCTGTTTGTTGTCTCAGTCGTCTTTGTTTCCCGTATGATGCTGAGCTTCACACCACAGGCATCACATTGACCTTTTAACTGTCTTCCTGACACGCTGCTTAAGATCATTATGCATTTTGCACGTCAAACACTAACAAAGACAATCAGGCTTTAAGCTCTGATTCCAGAGGTTGACCTCATCATGACCTACAGTGTTTGTTGTCACTAGCCATAGGGAAATCACTGCTGTCCTCTGAGGGCAATTTGTGTCTGTCTTTATCTATTGAAGGTTTGAGGTTCTGAAGAATGACTCTTCTTCAAAGTCCTGGTCCCTAAAGATCCTGAACAGCTATTGCAACTGCCAAAGAGTTTATGTTTTCACCGTTGTTTCGTCTGTTTGTGTGAATGGATTTTCATGAAATATTTTAGGATGATTGTGCACATAAAAAGGAAGAACCAATGAATTTTTGGAGTTGATTAGGAAAAAAAGGGAAAGTCAGTAGTTTGGTTTAACTTTGTTAAATTGCAAGTGTTTTTGTTTTTAGTTTTTTTTACCATACCATACCATACTCATCTATTATGCATGAACTTCTTGACATATTTTGAAGAAGCTTGGCAAAAGAATTGGAATGTAGCAAGGAAAAGGTTAATACGCATAAACGGGCAGAGTCAGGAATTTTGCTTTCACTTTCTGTCATCACACTTCCCATTTATTATTTCACTTTCCTTAACAATGTGAGAAAGGATCCACCTTGAGGACTTCCAAGCATAATTATGACATATGACCATGATGTATGTGATGTCTTAGTCATATGACTTTCATGTCTTTGTGGCTTTGATGTCATCTAGCATGTGATAGCGGGGAAACTAAGCAGTCGCCATTGTAGTGTTTAATTTAAGAATCGGCAAGTAGAGAGTGTTTCTATGTCTGCCATGCTTACAGCTCATATGTGTGTTATTTTTATTTTCCCGTATTTTCCCATTTTACTCATTATTGACATGGATAACCAAAATCAGGATTCTTGTCTCTTGGCAATTACTGTGATTTTTATTGGCTGAAATAATTTGGTTTTGCCAGGTTCTGCGTCTTGGAGTCTTTCCTCTACACCAAGTTGACTGACTCCTGAAAAGAAATAGAGTTTGAATTGACAATTCCATTTTGCTATCGGGCAAGATCTTTGATAGCAAACTCCTGCGATTTAAATCTTAATCTGTATGAGTTTGGGAAAATGCGATCTCCAACTGCCTTTTTTTTCCCTGTTGAGCTCCCCTTTATTATGTTATCCAAATCCAATGTGCAATGAAAACATCCAAAAATAATTTAAAGAGCAGGACATAGTCTAGGCCAGACATAATAATGTTAGCTAATATTTATGTCAAGTGATGCTGTGCCGTAAGTAGAAAACTAAAAAAAGGGTCTATTCCTGCTCATGTGGGAGCTAATAAACCAATTACTGTTGAACAATAATTTTGCTCTTCCAGTTGTGGTGCAGTTGAAGGTTTAAAGAATTTATACCACTTTCTGTTCTCTTTGAATTGAGTAGTTTTCCTGTGAACTTCCTGCACAACATTTCCACATTTAGGAAAAACTGAAAGATGACAGGCTTGCTGTGCTTGGTTTGCCCCTCGATAGGAAAGTGTTGAGCCAACTGTCAGAGGTTGACTCAAAACTGTGGGGAGTTTGTTTTCACAACAACAAATGATGACCTTTGGTAAAGTGGCAGCGCACTTAATGCCTGGGGATTGCACAATTGTAAAAATTACAGTATTAAACTGTCAAATGGCAAAACTAAAGGGTCATACAATTCAAAATCTATGACTAAAGCAGAAACAGTAAATAACCCTAAATAAAAAACAGTCTATAACTTTAATTTGTATTTTCATAATAAGTGGAGAAGACACACTTTAGAAAATGTACATTGTCGTCATATTTTGGTCAAATTAAATGAAAAATTACATTATTAATAGGCAAATAATGGCTCTAAAAGTGATAGCGTTTAGTCTAAATTACAGATTTTAATTTAAAATGAAATAGTGTAAAGGTGATGTAAAAATTGAAAGGTGGCCCAGACACTGATCCCAGATCCAACTTAAATTCCCCATCAGGTTGACACAAAATTTACACAAGATTACTAAACAATCAGAGGAGAGCTTTTCAAAATAGCTTGCAGCCAAAAATAAGAGATTTACCTTCATATATCAGGTTGTGTCCACAAATGTATTTTCAGACGAGATTTAAGAGCAAAAAAATACTGTCTTAATTTGGCAAAGTGTCTGTTTCCCTAATTTGAGTCAATAAACGAGTCATACTTGGTCCATCATGCAACAAGTTAGACTTTACCTAGATTTATCATAGAACACCCTGTATTTTTGATTAATGTCGTTGTTTTTTTATAATCAAAGCTGCAAACAAGCCACCACCTCAGCAAACAATAACACAAAGACTCAATTAGACGCACACACAAACACACACAGCTGAGTGTCTCAACAACAGCTTTATCAGCCTCCCGCTGTTGCTTGAATCTAATCCTTGCTATTTTAATGGGCTTCTGGCCTCCCCTAAAAGGGAAACCTTTAGTTGGCAGGGAGCGAGATTGAAGCACTTTCACTTGGCGTCTCTTTCACCTGAGAAGTTCCTCTAAATTCTTTGTACAGAGAACATCTTTGTAAATGTGTTTTTTTGTGCTTTCAAAGCGTATTCTTTTCTTTGCTGTACGTCGAGATCTGGGCTCTTAATCTGTGGCGGTGATGATGACCCAGTTTTACACCCCATCTCCCATCTCCCACCCCGCCCTCAGCCATCGGTCGCCAGGGAGACGCTTCTTTGTCATCCCTGAACGGAACCGTTGGATGCTGACAAAGGTTATTCCATCACAGAAACAAACTCAATTTAAAGAAAGGAGCAGGAATTACTTGAAAATCCATGAATTCAAGTCAGTTTTATTGTAATTTTGAAGTTTTAAAGAACTATTCCAAACAAATGTAGATTACAACACCTATTAGAAAGGGAAAATTTCTTGCTTGAGAAGCTTCCTGGTAACTTTGAGGACAACTTCAGGCAGACTAATCCCATCATGCATCATCATCATCTACACTGCCACAAATACCTGCACCTGTGTGTACACGGAATTTGTGTTGGATTTCAAATCTGTGCTCAATGTAATGAACATTAAGCACATTCCGTTTTTCCTCTATTCTTTTGCACAAACACACCCACAAAATCACCTGACTGAACGCCCACCCTCTAAAGGACCATGTGCAGAAATAAAATCATTATTTTCAGCATAGCTCTCCTTATTTTTAAGATCTGACTCTTCTCAGTATGTCTGGCTTAACCTCCACACACCTCCACACACCCACACACACTCGCCTACACAACCATCCCCCCACAGCCCCCTCCAGCCGGCAATTTATCTGACTAGCCGTTAATCCCACTGGCCCAGATTTGGTCTACAGTCGGCTCCTCATGATGTTATGTTGTCATGGTCATCCAAACAACTGCACACAAACTCCAACCCAATCCCAAACACAAATCCACCCAACTCCAGTTCATCTTTGCCAGCCCCATGTGATCTCTTCAAGCGTCATGTGACTCGGTGGCTGCTGCACCTGTGACCTACTGTACTGGACACCAGCAGAAATGTTTCCATCTACAGTGTTCATGCACCGCGTGAGTCACAGTGCATAGGAAAAACTAAGCAGGATGGGCTCATCATTTTGATCATCACTCCAGCGGCAGGGGGAGGTTTGATAGAATGGCCACCCATCACCTGCTGTCTGTGGGTCATATGCGTTTGCCAGGGTGGACTCATGTGATAAGATATGCGACTATTCAAATTTGAAATGACGCATGTGTTGCTTTTTGCATTGCTATGGCAACAGGTCCTCTTGATGACGACTTACTCTGACATACCAGAATAGCCATTGGGGCCGAAGTTAAAATGCTCACATGCTTGAAAATAGAGAGAAGAGGCATAGAGACAAAATATGGAAGAAAATATGAGGGTTAGGTGGCGGATTCGTTGAGGTATGAATGGAAAATAAACTGTTGACTATTGACCTGAGCTCTCTGATATCTGTGTTATAGTTTGGTTCTGGGTCCATAACACGACTCAAAGACTGATTAATTATGGACTGACACTACGTAGATTTACTTTATGTAAAATGTTAAAGAGTGAGAATAGTTGAAAGCATTCTTTATCCGTAAATGACAAGTCTAGAATAACAGTGAATCGGCCAATTACTGAATTGCCATTGAGGAAACTTTTTTTTTTTGTTTCTCCTCCTTGCTCTACGTTTCATGTCAGTCTATCTTTAATTTCCTCATCATCTTACCCTCTCATCCTCACCTGAAGTCCAAAGCTGCTCCCATTCCAATTACCCATCACACCTCAGTAAATATATATTGCCTGTCACTTCCCACACAGAATGTCTTTTTACTTGAAGACCTTGTCATGCCAGCCTTTAAATTTTCAGGGTTTAAAGTTTGAAATTTTGCAACAATGAACAGATTTCTGGTTGAGTGGGGTCCAAAATGGTCGGAGCTGTTGCAGCGTCAGCTGTGTGTAATAAACAACTCTATACAACTCTCTCTCTGTCTTAATATTTATATTCTATTCTATTTTAAAAACTCCAAAGTTAAGTTTGATTATCAAGTGGCAGTTTCAATAAAATTAACCTTACAGAAGTAATAAAGTGGCATTTAAATGATACACATCGAAAAGTTTGTTTCTGTTAATCAACATGAAGCAAGTCCAAAGGATTTAAGTTTAAAGCTTAACAATACATATTGTTCCAATGATATCTAAGACTATAACTGGTTGTAAACATATAATTAATCTGTGCTATGATTATGAGGGAGGCCTTGGAAAATGCTCTCCCCTGTAAGAGTTCCCGAAAATGTTTGAGAAGCGCTGCTCTAATCAATGCTGATGGGAGACACAGTGATTACTGAGCACTATTTAAATGTGGTGTTTTTATTCTGTCTCTGTAATAAGGCATAAAATGTAGGGGAAAAATATGGGTTGTTGTTTTCATATGACACAGACACCCTGTGTAAACACAGTGTAACATTTTTGTATTTTGTTTTATATTAAATTATTTCCTTAAGTATTTTAAAAATGTACCATCCATGCAGTTTAATAAAGGAGCAAAGGGTTAATAAAGGACTTTGCTAAATGTAATTATCAATAGCTCTGTTCTAAAAACATTAGCTCCTAGCAAACTTGGAAAATCAGCAATTAATATACAATATGGTTTGTCTTCCGCCATTGCCAGACTATTATTACTGCATTATTACTACAGTATAAGATTCCCTTTTCATCCAGGTGATTGAAAATGTATTCAAGAAGAGTATGGCTATCTTGTAAAGTCTGCCACGATGTCTGTCTGCTTGCAACACCTACATTGCAGATCCGCGCATGCAACAAATACACAGGAGAGGATGCAAAAGGATATGAATTTCTATATTCAGCTGAGCAGAGACAAACAGCAACAAAAAGAAAAAATTTACCAAGGAAGACAGATGGGGGTGGAGGGTGATCGGCAGGGAATAAAGAGGGGATGGGGGAATGGAAAGAATAATGATGGTGACAAGGAGCTAGGAGATGATGAGAGGGACAGATGAAAGTGGGGAGGATGTTGCTGATGATGATGAGACTAAAGTGGCGGTTTGGGGAAAGTATGAGCACAACGAGACGATCTGAAAGAAGGGAAGTTAACGATGGCAGCTCTGGTTCCCTATCACAATAAATCATGTCACTTGGCTCGTCCTGTCTGTTCACGGCTTCTCACCGGCTTGAAGGCGATAAACAGCAATACTGCCTTATTGGAAACAGATGCTATGAATGGGACAGAGACAAGGAAATAGAAAGAGATGGGAGGAGGGCAGCAAGAAACTTAGTGGATGGTAAGAGAGGAGTTGAAACTACATGTTTGCAGGTCCGAGGTAGAAACAATTACATAAATAACTGATAGTTTCGTACCCTTCGTTGATCACAATTTTACAGTTTCCAAAGGAGTTTATATGCAAGTGTGTTTTTTCCTCAGCTTGTTTTGTTCTGTATGACTTTACATGCCCCAAACTGGGGTGTGCCCCTAAATCTATCTGTGCATCAATTCACTACATATACATCATTTCTGAGTATAACACTGGTTTATTGCCTTTTCCTGCACTGGTCTTAATGTTTAGGCTTGAACAGTATTTTTTAGAAGAGACCCAAAGCATGTGTTGGACTACCAGGTATTACTCACTGCCACCAGGATTCAAATGGAGTTTAACTGAGGGTCTCTTCATACATCAAATATGCTGTATCAACAAGCTTGTTTATAAAACTGCCTGATCTGAGTTTAACTCAATTTTTAAATAAAATTTAGAGGCAACTTTGCAGATACCTACAGGGAGATTATTCGTCTGAGTCTTCTCTGTGTCTTTTATGACACAGATGTTTGAATGACCGTTTTGGTCGAATAAACATGGATTGTCCTGTATTTTCCTGGTAAAATATGTCTCAATCACAATGAGATTATCTATTTGGGCAAAATCCCATGAAAAATCCCATGAAAAATGTGCTCAAACCTGCAGTACATGCAACATGCACAGCCCACACATACATTACACCACAGAAGATGTCTTCCAGTTCCAACCTGGTATAATCCACGGTGAGGGAACGGATCACTCCCACTTAATCCAATCAACATCAACCCTCACATGAGGGGCTGACGTGGAGAGGATGAGGCGAGTGTTTAAGCTGAATTCAGTCAGACAAGCTAACATTTCACCCTGTAACAGCAGACGTTTGCTTGAAAACATAACAAACAACTGGACTTTCAGTTCTTCACTGGGCTGGAAAAACATCTCTTTAAGATAAATCTCGAATATCTATATCATAATGAACTATTTAAGTCAAATTAAATATTCCCTGTCAGTGTTCAGAATTATATGTGATGTTTTTTGATTGATATCTCAGATTGATTAATATGTATGTTTTATTTTACTAGAGGAGGAGCTAATTTTTACTAGTTCATCCACTGTTGTGTAGTTTAATTGACAGTGATTCATCATATTCTATTAGAATATCCTATATTGCTAGTCCTGTGAAAATGCTTATCCTAAAAAAGTCAGCTTTCATGAAAAAAGAGCCATGATTTCAGCTTAGTGACATTTCATTTTCCAGATAATCCAAAAGGTAATTCTGTTCTACATTTTATCTGAAGGAATTCAAATACAATGGGGAGTTTATGCATAAAACTTGCACTTGAAGATTTTCACATAAATGCAGTGGAGTAAAATATTTACCATCATCAGGGATGTGATTTTTTACTTCCAGCTTCTTCTGCAGGATTACACATTAACTACTTGATAACTACTTAAACTTAAAACGATCTTGTTTGTTTGTTGTTTTTCTGTCCACGAGAGACTATTGGGCTGATAATATTTAACAATTGTGTTTTGTTTACACAGACAAGGTGTAAAGGTAAAGGTGACATTTTCAGAGGTTTGCACCCTGGATATCGTTTGAAAAGTTTGCATTTTCTCATTTTGTTTGCGGAAAGATGACCTACAAATATGCAATAACCAGAACCACAGACTTCTAATGAAGCACTTTACTTCTTGAGATTCCAACTCTCTGTAAAACATTAGCCTGAGTTTGAAATCTTTATAGCTTGTAAAAGACCTTAATCTTTAAAAGCTGTTAACGCTGCCCTGATCAGGAACGCACGCACGCACGCACGCACGCGCTAACGCAGGGGGAAGTCAAATAATCACAAATGGGTTTTACTTTCCAGAGACACGAACTAACGGTTTTTCTCTGCTGCTCAGTATTAAAAGAAGTCAACCACACAACGATGTTCCCTCACACATTTACAGATACTGCTCGTACACGTTCAAGCATGACGCTCAATCAGAACGGCGCACATGCAAAACTGAGCCATGCGCTCCTCAGAGAGCTATTAGCTGACAAAGGGTGCAAGAAATCCAGTGCAAAACTTTGAAGTTGGGGTTCATTTGCTACGGAAGTGAACGTAATGCGCTTTCCTATTTCCCCGATGCAGACATGTAAATTGGAGCCAACTGCTCGCGCTTTGCAGAAAAAGTTCCTGCAGCTGCAGCAGACAGCACGCAAAAAAAGCAGGAAACAAAACAAAAAAGTGACCAGATTCCTTCAAACACTCTTCAAACTAAAGTAAAAGCAAAAACCTATGTAGAAAAATAGTTAACCTACCCATTTTATCAGCTCCGGAGGAATCTGGCCCTTAGACGGAAAAGTGGTCCCAGATGGTGATGCCCTCAGGTTGCCTGGGTGGGGGGTCACAGAAACAACTGGACGTCCCGTTTTGGAATCAAAGGGGTGGAGGGTGAGGTGTGACGTCACGGCTGAGTCGTGGATCAGGCTTCATTGAGCCAAAGACAGTTCAAATGTCTTTATTGATTTGCCAAAATGTAAAAAAAAAAATCACGAATTACTTAAGAATTGTATTCTTAACCGCTAAAGAACAGTGTTATTACTTTTTTTAAACACATTCTTCGATTGATACTATACTTTTAATTAATTATTGATGCTACATATTTTTCTTTTTATCTACTCATTTGCATACGGTGTCACAGAGATCAAACACATATCCTGCTATGGAAATCCATTCATTTGTTTCCCCTTAATGATAATAAACTCACCTACTGTTTTCTTGACTATAATCAAGAGGACTCTCACTAAAGTGCGTACCTGTGCATATTGGATAATTAAATTAATCCAAATTCCAATTATTATAACTGATTGAATCAACAAATTTCATAAAGATATGCAGAGCTGATGAAAATACTTTTTTTTTTAATGCTTATGGTAGGAAAGAAAAATCAATAGATCTGTCCATTTAGCTACTCACTCTATAACATTATTAATAATAATAATAATACATTTAATTTATAATGCACTTTACATTTGGATCAAATGTCAAAGTGCTACAAAGTAAAAGCAGATAAAAGCATCTTTAAAAAAATAAAAATAATAACTATATAAAAGCCTGACCAAAAAGCAGCAATGTTAATTAAAGTTATAGGTTCTGGTAAAAAGGAAAGTTTTAAGTCCTTTTTTAAATGTCGTCTGTGGAGCCCTCAGATGGTCAGGGACGGCATTCCACAGACGAGGGGCAGCAGAACAGCAGGCCGGATCACCCATGGTGCTGAGCTTAGTCCGGGGAAGGAGGAGGCAGTATGAGTGGGTAGAACGGAGGGATCGTGTCGAGGTCAGTGGGGTGAGTAGTTCTTTTAGTTAGGGGGGTGCGTTACCGTGGATGCACTGGTGAGTGAGGAGGGAGATCTTATAATCAATCCTTTTGGAGACGGGAAGCCAATGAAGGGAATGAAGAACGGGGGTGATGTGTTCGTGTTTACGAACTCTCATCAGGATCCTTGCAGCACTGTTTTGAACATACTGAAGTCTTTGAAGACTTTTATCAGGGATCCTGATGAGAAGTGCGTTACAGTAATCCAGTCGGGAGGAGACGAACGCGTGGACCAGCTTTTCAGCATCACTTAAGGTGAGTGAAGAACGGAGTTTGGAAATATTTCTGAGTTGGTGAAAGGAGATCTTGCAGATGTGTTTGATGTGGGATTCAAAAGTGAGTTGAGGGTCAAATCTTAGGCCGAAGTTGGTGACTGATGAAGAGAGGGGAATGTCGTGACCAGAGAAGGTAATACTGGTTATGGAGGAAGACTGGGACTGATGTGGGGTGCCAATTAAAGATGCTTCGGTTTCGAAACTGTTCAACTGGAGAAAGTTGTTTCTCATCCACACCTTTATCTCCTCCAGACAAGCGCGGAGAGTTGACAAGGGAGATGATGATGACGATGAGGATGGAGAGGCTACGGAGGAATATGTGTCAGTTTTTATGTAGATTTGCGTGTCATCAGCGTGACAATGGAATGAGAGTCCATATCGACTGATGACATGGCCAAGGGGGAGCAAGTACAGTATGAAGAGAATGGGGCCAAGGACTGATCCCTGGGGGACCCCACAGGTGACGGTGTGTGTCCGGGACCCTGAACTTCCAAGGGAAACGTTTTCTGTTCCGTCAGTGAGGTAGGATTGAAACCAATTTAGGGCGGTGGCAGTGAGTCCAGTGGTGTGATGTAGGCGGTGTAGGAGTATTCCATGGTCAGCTGTGTCGAAGGCAGCAGACAAATCAAGGAGAATCAGGAGGGAAGGTGAACCAGCATCTGCTGCCATCCGTAGGTCATTTGTGACTCTAAGCAGAGCTGTTTCTGTGCTCTGGGTGGAGCGGAAACAGACTGAAAGGTTTCAAAGAGGTTGTTGTATTTGAGGTGGTCCTGGAGGTGGGCAGCAACTACATTTTCCAGAACTTTGGAGAGGAAAGGGGGTTTGGAAATGGGCCTGTAATTAGTAAAAACTTCTGGATCGAGAGTAGTTTTTTTTTACCTGGTCTGATTATGGCAGCTTTTAGGGCAGATGGAACAAAGCCGGCCTGGAGGGATTGGTTTATTACAGCGGGGATCAGGGGACTGATGGAAGAGATTTTAGTTTACACTAGGGCTGTAGGAAAGGGGTCGAGGGCACAGGTGGAGGGTTTCATCGACCTGATGATAGCCTCAACCTCTTGCTGTGAGATTTCTGGGAAGCACTTTAGAGGCTGGGAGATCTCAAACTGTGAGTAAGCAGACTGGATAGGTAGAGAGGAGGAACCAGAAAGCACAGAAAGGATAGAGTCAATTTGTGATTTGAAGAAAGCCATGAAATTATTACAGTGCTCTTCTGTAATTTCTGTAAGTGAGGGAGTTTGTGGTTTAAGAAGATGATTGATAGTGGAAAACAACTGCTTAGAATTTCCAGGACTGGTTTTGATGATGTTGGAGTAAAACAGTGACTGAGCCTCTCTAAGGGACTTTGAGTAGACCTTTCTGTGTTCCCGAAAGGCTAGCTAGTGGACAGTAAGACCTGAAGCCTTGTAACGCCGCTCGAGAACACGCCCAGCTGCCTTCATTTTCCGTAGCTCGCTGGTGAACCAGGGGGCTGAGCGGGAGAAGGTGACTGTTCTAGTTTTTCGGGGATGTGACGATCCAGGATGCTACTCAGGGATTTATTGTAGAAATCTACTGAGTCATCGGCTGATACAAAGTTGGCAGAAAGAAGATGCTGGAGGTCGACTCTCATGGTTTCTGGGTTGACGTTTTTCAAATTCCTGAAGTAGATTTGACGTTTGGGCTTGGTGAGGGGGGACACAAGTGACAATTCCATGGAGACGGCCTTGTGGTCGGACACACCCAGATCGTACCCAAGAAGATTGCTGAGAGGAGCAGAGTCAGAGATAACTAGATCCAAAGTGTGCCCCATGTTATGGGTGGGGACATCGACAAGATGCCTGAGATTAAAACAATCCAGTGGTTGGAGAAATTCTGAAGCAAAACGACATGCAGGGGAGTCGACATGAATGTTCGTATCTCCAAGTACTAAAATATTGGCAGAGGTTGTGTAAAATGTCGACAAAAGGTTGTAGATCTCAGAGATGAAGGCTGGGTTTGGTTTGGGTGGTCAGTAGATTAGAAGTATGGTCATGGAGAAAGGGGCTTACAATTAAATGCCAGACATTCAAAAGAAGAGATCTCTGGCAACGGCAGTGGAGACAAGTCCAAATCACTGCGGTAGATGACAGACAGACCACCACCACGACCAGTGCTGGGGGCTTTCTGGAGGTAAAAGTAACCGGCGGGACAGGTGTCAGTCAGGACAGAAAAATCATCTGGTTGTTGCCAGGTTTCTGTAAGGCACATAACGTCCAGACATTTCTCCAGGATGTGGTCATGTATGAGGCATGATTTTTTTGTGAGAGATGTGAATTAAAGAGTTTGATTTTAATACTAGATGGAGCAGTGAGTCTCTGTATTGGCCGAAGAAGACTGAAATCCACTCCACGTTTTCTAACCCGCACAGTGGATGATTTTATCGTGGAAAGTCCAGTGACACTAATGGGAAGAGCAAAAGCATTCTGATGACACGTCTGAGGCGCGACGGTGCGCACGTCAGACCAAAAGGACGGAATGGAGTTATCGGAGCGGGAGTAAACAAACTTAGAACGGCAACTTCTGTGAATGTAACGGGGCCGACGAAGGAGTCCAAGTTGTTTAATAACCAATATGCACAACGGAGTGTTGTAGTTGTTGAATTTCATCAGTTGGGTGACGGAATAATTCATCATCATGCCAGTTGTGGAGACTAGCCCGTTATTAGCCGTTATCCATGGACGAGATGCACAGATGATGTTAGTAGCCGTTATTTTCAAGGAAATGATGCCGAGACAAAAAAGCTATCAAACACAGAAAGTGATTTCTGATTGACGGAATGGAGTTATCGGAGCTGGAGTAAGTATTTGTTTCCATCTTGCCCTGTCCTCTGAATCTTCCTCTGTCACACCAACCAATTGCATGTGCTTGCTCAACACATTAAGCACATGCAATTGTGCTCTTTGGTCCCCCAACCTTTTTATCCCTCCTGGAAGCTCCATCTCCAGCATCCTTCTACCACTAGCTCCACTATCCCTCCTCCTCACGTTCCCAAACCATCTCAATCTGGCCTTTCTTACTTTGTCTCCCAGACGTATAACCTGGGCTGTGCCTCTGATGTGCTCTTTTCTAATCCTGTCCATCCTCTTATTCACCTCTTTTCCAATCTCTCCGTTGCTCTGAACAGTTAACCCCAAGTACTTAAAATACTGCACCTTCTTCACCTCTACTCCTTGCATCCTCACCGTTCCACCTGCCTCCCTTTCACTCACACACACGTTTTACGTCTTGCTGGGATTGAGCTTCATTCCTCTTAGTATAGCCGATTTTTCCTTCCTTCCCTACCATCCCACCAAGTTTCAAGAAAATCTGGGTCAGGTAGTTTGTGCATGATAGAAGAAACCGTGAAGAGATCTGATGCTTAAGAGATCCTGGACATGCATATCATGTGGATCTACTCTAATATATAACAAAAGTCTATCAAACAGCTTTTGAGTTCTCCCGCAATTGGAAAAGAAAGAAATTAAAGGTGCTCAGATGAAATTGTTTAGCGGATGTACACATCTTTACAAGTTTGCAGAAGGTTACTAATTGCACTTATTCCAAGTATAGTTTTGAGGTGCTTGTTATTTACTCGGGTGTTACTATTTTCTGCTACTTTTTAATTCCACATCCCTTCATTTCGGAAGGAAATATTGTACTTTCATCTCGACAGCTTTATTTTTTTGCTAAAGATGAAACGATTCTCACAACTTTTCACAACATTGTTGTTGTTGGAGATTTACCTTTTAAATCTATCTAAAGGTTTCAGTATTGCAACCATCACATCATAGGAGGTGTAATGTCTACACATCATGTCTCAAAATTTTTTGCTGATTGATAATTAAAATTAAGGCTCTTAATGTTCTCATTTTGTAAAAGAGTTATTTGTAAAAGAAGTACAACAAGCTTTAATTTTTATTGGGGGAGTCATTTTAATTGTGAGTCCAGAACTCTCCATTTAAAAAAGTAAAATATGAAATAAAAAGTTCCAAGAACGATTAAATATTTCAAAATATAGCTATTTCTGTCCTATGGTAAAAACAACAACAAAACAACCTATGACATCACACTATGTAACAGCAGAAAAGAGACATATTAGAGTTTTTTCCATTAAAATAAACCTTACTTTGAAAATCCTGATTGAATACGGTAAAATGAGTTGTGGGAGTGGCCCGTTCCTTTTGAATTCTTTCCAGAAACACTATTTTTTGCGCTCAAACAGAAGTGTAGAGGGTTTTTCAATATATCCATGATAATCTTGATAGCAGTTATGTAATCAAGTACCAGATTCCTATAACACAAAGGTTATTAAAACATCACTACTGACAAAGCAAGCTATATCCACACTTAATTATACACAGAATTTAAGCACAAACTCTGCAAAGTAAAAAACTGGTTCACTATGGTGCAATCAGGACATAAAGAAATTAGTGTCAAAATCAGAGGCACAGTTTTGAACCAGATTGCTTCTCAATCTGACCAGAGGAGGGGGTGGAATATATTTTGTGCTTAAATTAAGTTGACAGTCTTAAGAGGAGCTACTGCAACATGCTCAAGGGTTTATAAAAAAAACCCAGATTAGGCGGAAAACAATCAGGCACATGTTGTAGGAATTTTTTATCATCACCTAAAGGAGCAGTTTTACTGTACATCTCAGCCCCAGCTGAATCTCATTTTATTTTTTGTAATGAAACCAAGAGATTGCAAAAAAAAGAAGGACAATAAATGTGAACATGGAAACAGGCCTTATCATTATATCTTTGATATAAGATAAGGCTGTGTGCTTCACTCAGAGTTAAAAAATAGCTTAAGTTAAAGGGTAAAGCCATAACAAAAGTGTATCAAATTTTCATTTGGAGCAGCAGCTGAGAGGTTAGTGACATTCACGTCTGACTAAACACAAGCTCAGCTAATTCATTCAAGTTCTTTGTGCTAACAGTAACTTTTAACCCTCAGCTAATAATATGAACCATTCGTTTTACATTAGCAGTGTTGAAAGTCACCATTCATTACATGAACAATCTGACATCTCAACTCAGGCAAGAGATCAGAGCAGAGAATTCATCTGAAGCAACATTTCTGTCTGGCACATTACAGTTTCAGTGGGATAACAGGCCAGTACTTTGGCTGTTTCCGGTCACAGTTTCTGTCAAAGGTGAGCTGCATTGCGGTCTCCATACCCAGGATCTTAGCTGCGTCTTCGCCATACAGCTTCTTCATCTCGGCCATGCGTCTCTCACCAGGTCGCTCAGACGGAGGTGCCGCACTATTGCGCCAGGAAACACAATGCAAGTCCTGGTCAGCAGGTACGTAGCAGTCCTGCTCAGCATCCATCTGCTGCTGCTTCTCTGCAAAGACATACAAACAGATTATAAGATGCATAGCTGGCCATCTCTTCACCCTTTCATATTTTTTAACTAGATCTTAATATCAATTTTTCCTGTACATTACTGATTATCCTATGAAAATGGTAGAATTTATGCCAACATTGTCAAAGATTTTCCCTTACTTAGCTCCTCTCTGTGCTTTTCTGTCTGGGCAAAGTACTGCCGAAGCTCCTCGCTGATGTCCATGTTGCTGACGTCACACTCTATTTCACTATCCGAGCTGCTCTCAACTTCCTCATCTCCATCATCGCTGTTGTTCTGTCTGGGGTGCCAGTCTGCATATGGTCGTTTGCGGCTGGGATGCTGTTCCTGGTAGTAGCTGTGGCCATAGGCAGCCTCCAAGGCCTTTCGGTAGGCACGTCTGTGTTTCTGCTGCCAGGCCATAGCCTGCTGGTAGTGCTGCCAGTAACGGCTGTACATAGGGCTGGAAAACCAGGACATCACAGTGCTTATGTCCTCCTGCTTAAGACAGTAGTGAAAACGTTTTATATTGGCCCCCACTTATCATAATAAGTTAGATTTAGACTGATTTAAAGATATGCTGCACATGGATGAATGATGAGCAAGAGTTTCAAGACGTATAAGAACGAAGAGGCTGCACTTATTTACATTGCAGACACCCTGTGATTTGATGTAACAGAGGTGTGTAACTCGCATTTCGTGCACAGCAAACCTTTAGTGTATTACTAATATTCGGAGTACAGTCATATTACCATAGTGGGCTGAAGATCAATGATTCTCCTTGACAACTTTGCTAAGACTCCGCAAACGTTCCAATTCTGAAAGGCAATGTTAGAGATATATTGATGGCAACAAGCAAAATCTTCTCTCAAAAACTATACAGTTCTAGAGTTGAAAGGGACATATTAGACATCCTACGGCAAATAATGTAGGCGCAATCGCAGTCCGACTGGTTTAAACGAGTAAAAACACACTGAATCCCTTGCGTTAGGAAATATTACCCGTGTAATGTCAACTAGTTCCGGGTTCCTCACAGAAAATCTCCCAGCATCCTTTGAGCCAAAGCGAGGTAAACGCTTGCTAAATTGCGCCACCAGGCGGACAGTGAACCAGCATGCAACGTATTAATGGATCGATGCCAATTTGTTTTTTATATTCTGTTCAGTCTATAAAACACATGTCAGCCAGGAAGTTAGTCTCATTATTTCACACGAAATGCTTTGTGTCTCAACAATAATTAATTTTTTGATGGGACGTGTTTATATTAAAATGGTACGATGATTATGATGAAAATATGTATATACCATGTATAAACCAATAAACCATGTACCATTAAAATGTAAGAACTGAGATGCAAGGTTTTAATTTTATATTTGACAGAAGTTTCATGATCTTTTTTATTTACATGGGGTGAACATTGCTCCTCAGAGATGGGTCAAATGGAATTAACGAATGAATGTAACCATTATTCATTTATTTATAATCTATTATCAAGCTTATTATTTTGATTTATGATCTATAAATCAAATATCAGACATTTGTATGCTGGTTTTTGTTTTCGATTACAGAGCCATCAAACTGCAGCATTATGTGCAAGAGCAAGATTAGGAGTGTGCTGTTTTAGGGAGGGGGTTTAAAGCAGAATCGAATCCCGAGTGTTTGAGTGCTGAGGGATATGTTTGGCGGTATAACTGGGTCATGCTTTGGCTCGAGGCTTCAAAGCTTTGAGAGGAAATACGAAAACACAGATGTGTCTCTTTAAAATACACCTCCTGTTACAGCAGGTTCTCAGAGTGGATAGAGACAGTCTTCAACTAAAACTATCAAACAGGAATCTTATAAACTATGCAATATATTGCTTCCTTGAATACAACTTATGCAATAGTTGATGTATCTTTCTGTACATAAAGGATAATGCATGATATGCATGATTAATGAGTGAATGGAAATACAATAGACCACGAAAGATACGTTTAATGGAAGTTCTGATGAATTTGCCACGGTTTAACCAGTGTCCACTGACACTAAACCCGATGATGCATTCATAGATGAAAGTAAATCTTTTGTTGGTGGTTGCTATAAGTTTGCTTCAACCAATATATTTCTGTTCTTATAGTAATGTATTATAATATTTGGACTTAACAGTCCCCTTTTGCACTGTGAAGTTTTGATTATAACAGTTGCCAGTATTTTTCTCTCATTTACTCTGATTTTTTTTTTACAGTGTGCCACTTGATTAGATTAATAAACACAATGCTATAGGAGGCGGACTCAACTGATTCCTCTGTGTTGAGTGTTTGTTTGCTGTCAGACTGGTGGGTCTCAGGTTAGAAGATCAGCTCCTGAGTGAAAAGAGGCGACGCTCTAAAAAGCAGCTGTGCAGCAAACTCCTCGGTGGGAATAAGCATCTTTTGTGAGGGTAAGTCTGAACCAGAATTTCAGCTCCAGTAAACTAATCGAAGCTCACAGACTTATTTTTGTTACTTTGTTATAAAAACTTTGGTTTGATGCCATAAGCTCTCAGGACGACTCCCCTACATCGATGCTAAAATGGATATCACGACCACCAATGGCACCCAGGACCTGGTCCAATTTTTGGAGGATGTCCTCCAATCTACAATGATGAAGCTGAATCAAGAAGGGTCAGACTGACAATTACATGTCTAACTTTTTTATTATATCTTTTAACTATCTTTGAGTTCTTTAGCAAACTTAAAGGTCTAGGACTACATGGACTCTAAAGTCCATGTAGTGTGTGTTGTATGAAGGTAACTATTTGTATTTGGTTCCTTATTAACTATGAATGATTATTTTCATTTTTATCAGTCATTTAAAAAAAGACATAATATAATGAGTACACATATCTTGGTATAATATTTTTTGCAATTATTTTAGTGCATCCCTCATCAACATTGATTAACTTGATTACAATGCTGATTAGGATAATAAAAATATGCTTTGCTAATGCTATAATCCTAAAATAGCATACTATGCTAATGTGCTAAACAAATGGGCTAATACATTGCCAGATAAAAATATTTTTATGTATTTTATTACAGATCATAGAAGTGTTTCTAGCATAATATGTTAATTAAGTTGTTGTAGCAAATCTCAGCTTCAGTCATCTCTCATGGAGTCATACTGGAGTTGGAGACCTGGCTCAGTTATACTCATGTAACGCTTGAAAGAAGTTATATATATTATGACATATTTTTTAGGGGAATAACATAGACTACAAATACGAAGGCATGAACCAATCAATCTTTTTTATTTGTTCTTTTTCAGACTGAGGGATCAGATCCGACAGGGAGCTAAGCCAGTATCAGCCTACAACGCAGCAGCATCTTTCAACAATCACCAAAGTATTAACAGAAAGGTTAGCTATGTGCACATCAACTTAGCTCTTCTGGGACTACAGAAACCCTTTTTCAAACAGAAATACACGCATAGCACTGCTTGTGGGATTCGAACTGGTTTTAGTAATCAGGTTGATTAACAAACCCAAACAGACTTAGTACATTTCTAAAGTATTAAATATTTTTAAAGTTACATTTTACTAGACATTCATCTAAATCCAGGCCTTGTCTGCCTCTCAGCTACTGCAGGTGTTGGCCAACACCAATCAACTGGAGCAGAAGTTGGATCACTGCCTTTGGACCCAGAATGTTTTTGTTGTCCTGATGACGTGCTTGATGGTTCTGTTGACCTTTTGTCTTTACATCCTCTACTCCAAGTGGAACACGGCTACATTCTGAGGCATAATTTTTGTCACCTTATATATATGCTTGAATAATGTTCTAATCGTTTCAGCTATATATGTTTATACTTTTGTATGTTTTATTGACAAATCAAATCATGTTGTTTGAGCTCTAAAGGTACAGGATTTTGTATGGAAAAGTCTTAATTTTTGGTATCAATAGCTGAAAAATAAATATTTTAAGTATTGATATAACAATTCTACTATGATATCTAAAAACTAAAAACCCAAGTATTAATTTTGACTTTTGTGTAATGTCTTAAAATGTTTATTCTTTCCAGTATTTAGACTTTTTGTTCACAGCATTTTACTTTTAGTCATCACTCTTTTTTCTGCGCCATACTATCTTTTAACCTGAGTTTATTTATAACAATTTACTTGGTTTTACGCTTTCATTCTTTTCACAGCTATATTTTTATTTCTTGATAATGCAACTTTTATTGTTGGTGTCTTTAGTCGCTAACTCATGCATTACCCTCTACAGCGTTTTCATTTTCTTTTGCTTCCATCATCTTTTTTTTTAAGCACATTTAGCTGTACGGAAACTGCAATATAAACTAATGTATGATTGGTTAATGGTAAAAAAAGAAGAAAAACAATTCTTGGATCCATCCTTTCAATCATCCTTCCTAGAGAGTGCACATATTCAACAATGTTTTTATAAGCATTTTAGCACTTTGAGATTTGATCCCAATGTAAAGTGCGTTATAAATTAAATGTATTATTATTATTATAAATTTTAATAGATTATTTTTGCAGAGCTCTAATCTAGTCCAACACAATGATTTATTTTTATTATTATAAAAATGACCAGAAGGTAGCGTCATTTATCTATTTGGCAAGGAGGCTTGATTCTACTGGAAACTTCGTTTCTCGTCGAGTTACTGCTGCGCCGCCGTCTCCGCCGCCGATCTCTGCATTTCAAAACGAAGTGTATGATGTGTCAAGTTCAACAGAGCTGATCGAACCAGACAGGAAGTCAAACACAGAATCGACATAGAGCATCAGGTCTTATTCAAATCATGTTTGCACATGATACTGTTGATCACAAAGCTACGCACTATGCTTTTAGTATCGCCACGTGGTGTTTAGTTTCCGGAATCAGCTGACAAGTGTTTCCCTTATTTCATGAATAGTTAGTACTTTCCAGAATATAATTACCTGCTACGGAAGAGCCAGACAGTCAGGAAGGATACCAATAACATATTACACAACCGTTTTGTAAGACACGTGTACACATTATGTGCAAAGAGGAGTTGTATAAACTCCATGCCATTTATATACTGTATATAATATAGTATGTTATAAATGTAATGTCATGTTAGAAAATGAAATACTGAAATTAAATAGAATGCGATGCATTTTAATATGAACAGTACTACTACTAATACTATGAACAGTATTTCCTTTAATGTATTTATATTGTTATTATTATATTTTTACTTTTGGTATCTGTCAATTTACCTCATAAAATTTTTAGCATTTTATTCAGTATATACGTATTTCATAAATATATTGATATCGACAGACTCACAAATATGGTCTTTCCACCGGAAGTTATTCCCTCATAAGGGGAATTTAAAATTCCCCGTTATTTTGTTACAGAGAGCACACAATCATTTCTGACTAGTATTTCGTATAATTATTTGGAACTATTTGAGTCATGATGTTGGGCGTGTCAAAACGTTTTGGTTTCGATCACAAGGTTTCAGATAGCATGGGGTGTCATTGTGATGTATCCATTGAAAAATTGGGGAAAGAAACAAAAATGTATAGTCACTGGAAACGGTGTGTTTGTGTCTTCAGTTGGAGGGATACAATCCTTGATAATATTGGTTTTAACTTTTTTATTATTTTTTATTTGTTTTCATTCCATTTAAAGCCATTCCCTCTACTCACAGCCTGAAGCTATGAAGATTAAATCACGAAACTGATTCAGGAACGAAGGAAGGGTCTCTATTTTTCTGAAATGACTAAATTATAGTGACTTGTTAACTCGAGCCCCCGTCTCCAGAAATGCAATGGTTATTTCCTGGCAGGATATGCTTCCTTCCTGGTATCAAATATTTAATTTTTACCACATGACAGCAGGGTGGTGCAGTGGACAGCTATGGCACAGTATGGAGGTTCTTGGTTCGTGTCCATCTTTCTACATTCGTATTATCTATTCTACGCATCTGGGGCTTTTGTGTTATCTCCCAGATGATAAAATTGGATAACTTTCATTTTGACTTTCATTTGATGTGTGAACTTTTAAATCATTTATTGGAATATATACAGTATATATATATAAATACCAGGCCTCATCTGGAAGATTAATAACATATTCATACCTGCTCATCCGTATCAATAATCGGATTGTTATAGCTTTTGTCATGACATCACTTCTGTAAACACATATTCAAATGACTTTATACAGCTGTTATTGGCTGTAAAGGGATTTCAAACAAATATGGTACCACAAAGAGAACCAGACTGCAAGAATCACCATTTTCTCTGTACTCAACCTAGAACACAGGATAATGATTGGTGTTGAGATTAATTACCAGAAGTAAACTCTGAAGGTTCTACGTGTAAAAATGTGAGCTTTGTTGTGAGAACTTACCTGGGAAATTACATGACAATAAACCCTCTGAACAGGAAGATTCCCCTGCATACGAAAAGTTTTGGGGGAAATCGGGGATTTTTGTTTACACAGAGTCGCCAGAACACAGTTACTTATCAGGTGGTAGAGCTGTCGTCCATTTATCTGAAGGTCGGTGGTTCAATCTCCCGGACAAGTGGACTTCAGTCCACTTGTCGATGTGTCCTTTGCAAGATACTGAACCCAAGGCTGCTCCCAATCTTTGTTCCACTGGTGTGTGCGTGATTGTCCCGCCTCCTGATGAACTGGCGTCTTGCATGGCGGCCCCTTTCATCATTACCACTGTGTGAAGGTTTTTTTTTAAATTCTGTCATGAGTTGTAAAGTGCCTTGAGTGGTTGAGCCAGCTAGAAAAGTGGCATATAAATAGTCTATTTATCTTATGATCTTCTGCCTTCAACGTTAAAATATTGGTGCTGGTGTATTATCAATACTTTATCTTAATGTATTCAGATCTGAGCGGGAGAAACTCCCTTCAACGTCATAAACACTCCTCCCACCCTCTCAACAAGCTTATATACACAGTTCAGAGAAGCAAAAATGAAAGTGTTTCCTACAGCAGCTGAGGAAATGCTTTTCAGCCTGATATTAACTGGTTGGCTCCTTGAAGGTAGGCGAATCCTCTCATATTCAGTCTAGATGACTTGTGAAGTAACAGCAATCATAGGATTATTGCATTTACAATTAATTATTACTGAAGTTAACCTCCTGAAATCAAATATTACTTCTTGTAACCTTATTATACATGATGTTGTACATATTAATACATTTGCATTTCAGCTTATCCATCATATTTATTTCAGATTTCTTTATTTTCAAACTAACTGATGCCGAACTTGATCTATTTTAGTCTCCGTGTCAAAGATCATTGCTCATGGAAATTTAACAGCGGGCTACGGTGAGGAGGCGCACTACAGATGTGTAGTAACCAACCCAGCAGGTCTGTTTTAATTAAAGTGATGACAGTGTTGTTTGAGTTGAGGTTGATTAGCTAGCACAAACCTCACAACACACACACACAAACAAACCCACACGCACACACATTATGCGATTTAGGATTACCAATGCATATTGCGCAATATTCCGCCTTTTTATTTTTTCTTATTTATGGCTTTCAAACTGTCTTTTGTCCCTTTAATTATGTTTAATGTTTTGAGTTTTTGTTAACTGAGCCACAACAGAAATTAGCGGATTTCACTATGCACTGCACTGTACATCATTGTGAATGTGATGAATACAGTTTGAGTTTGAACTTGAATTTCATTTTTATTCGGTAAAGGACAGTAGTAGGAAAGTAGTGGTTGTTTACTATTATATCAGAATCAGAAGGTTTATTGGCCATGAATATGCATACAAGGAATTTGACTCTGGTTAACTGAGCTCTCACAGTACAAACGTCAAATAAATACTTTTAAATTAAAGGCAAGGCAATAAACAAATATACAAGCTATAAACAAATGGAGATGATATTGTGTACATGCTATATACATTTAATTATATATTTATTAATATGTATATATAAATATAGATGAGGCGCAAAGATGTCAGAGTAATAACAGTTGGAGGTAATTATTGTATAATAAGGTGATCCAGGTTATTGTACAACACTGACACTGGTTTGATTGTTCGTCAGGTTGATGGCCTGTGGATAGAAACTGTTCTTGTGTCTGGTAGTTTTGGCGAACAGTATTCTGTAACGCCTGCTAGAGGGGAGAAGTTCAAACAGGTTGTGTCCAGGGTGTGACGGGTCTGCAGTGATCTTTCCTGCCTGTGTCCTGACTCTGGAGGACTATAGGTCCTGGATGGAGGGCTTGTTGGATCCGATGATTTTTTCTGCTGATGTAATTGTCTGTTGTAGTCTGTTTCTGTCCTGTTTGGTAGCAGATCCAAACCAAACAGCGATGGATGTGCAGAGAACAGACTGGATTACTGCACTGTAAAACTGGATCAGCAGCGCCTGAGGCAGGTTGAGCTTCTTAAGCTGGCGTAGGAAGTACATCCTCTGCGGGGCCTTTTTGATGATTTTGTCTGTGTTGGATGTCCACGAAGGGCCTGAAAGATTGTAGTCCACTCTCATCTCTAGAGTTTTGAGCTTGTTCAGCTCCAGGTTGTTGTGACCACACCAGACGACCAGCCGTTCAAACTCCCGTCTGTATGCAGACTCGTCGTCGTCGTGGATGAGGCCGATGATCTTTGTGTCGTCCGCAAACTTCAGGAATTTGACAGACGGGTCGTCAGAAGTGCAGTCATTTGTGTAGAGTGAGAACAGTAGAGGTGACAGCACACAGCCCTGTGGGGCCCCCATGCTGATTGTCCTGGTGGAGGATGAAATTTGTTATGAATAATAATAAAAATCTAGATCCACCAGTTTTAAAAGTTTGACTGTTAAAAATGCAATAACCTTGAATTTTGGTTTGAGGGCTATGAATTTGATATTGTTTAAGGCTTGATAGACTTAAAGGGGATTGGTGGGTCACTCTAGCTGCTTAATTGTGTGACTGCTCAGCAGCTGAATTAAACCTGCGTAATTAAAATATCATATTTTCTATGCTCGTAATGTATTATGAATGGCACAATCTGAATTTGTACGGTATCTAAAGCTGTCAGAAAATTGATAATTTTCATTTAAAGTTCTTTAAATTTACACTTGAATGCAATATCTGTACTTGATAATATCGTAGCACTGTGGCAACTGTAATGGTTTTACTGTAAACATTAACACAAGGATTATCATCTCCAAACAGGAGTGATGCAGATCAAATGGCAGAAGCTTTTCACGAACCTGCATATTGATATTCTAGCAACCTACAGCAAGAAGTTTGGTCAGAAAGTAAATGATCATTACAATGGGAAAGTAATCCTAACAGAAGCGTCCCTCAGCTCGACGTCCATCACTTTGAAGAACCTATCGTGGGATGACAGCAGCTGTTACATTTGCTCTTTTAATGCCTATCCTGATGGGACCCAGAGCATGCAGACTTGTCTTACAGTGCAAGGTAAATGACCTAAAACACCGTTCGCTGAGTGAGAATCAACTTTAAGCATTTGAGTGATTGAGTAGATGATGATGAATGACAACTTTTAATTCATCTTTGAAGGAATATCTGAGGTGACAACAGCTGTGCATGTTCCCCTCGGTGAGCATGAGGAAGGAGAAACCAGGGAGGTGTTGTTTAACTGCTCTGCAACTGGAAAACCAACTCCAACCATTCAATGGGTCTACTCAGCTGATGTCTCTCCCCTAAGCCAGTCACAAACTACTACAGTAACAAACGACGACCACACGTTTACCAGCAGCCGCAGCATCACTCTGCAAGTACCACCAGGCCGGAGTGGGCATGTGGACTGCTTGCTGAACAGTGGGATGATGGGAGAAACGATAAAGAGGATTGCCTTTCCTGTGGGTCCTGGGAATACGATTCAAACGGATGACGATGGGGGTATGCATATCAGTCATTTTAAAGTCATCTGCTTTACAGTATCAACCACAGGGGTGTTCCCGACTGTAGCTGTGGCCTACAAAAGAGAAGCTGTCCAGGAAGTACTTTGTTCTTCTGAGTATCATCAGAGCAAACACGGGCTCATTTGGGGGAAGTTCCTTATCTAACTTGGGCAAATTCAAATGATTTCCCATCAAAAAGTATTTACAGTTTCCTCATTGACTGGAAGGAAGCCAAATGCATAGACAGTAATAACTAACTGCAGATTCTAAACCCAGAGTCATAAAGTGCTCCACAAAATACATGAGAATAAACCAATAAAAATGTAAACACATACATATAATTTAAAACAGAAGACAATAAAACAACTCAACCAATTACAATTCAAACCATGCAGCAGAAAATGACTTCTTACAAAAATATTTTTTGAGCAATGACGTAAAAACGGGTAGTGTGTTGACAAGCCTAATTTAATGGGCCGGACATTCCACTATCTAATTTGATCTCGCTTGGTCACCAGGCTTGATCTATAGGTGACCAGCAGGGGTATGTTAGAAAACCTCAGGTCTTAAGATGACCAAAGCTCTAGGACAAAACTGAGTCCCACCATGTTGAGCTTTAAAAGTTAGCAAAAGAATCTAAAATCAATCCTGAGTTTATTTGGCAACCAGTGAGGAAAGGCGAGAATTGGGCCGGGCCTGCTACTGCTTTTGGCCACATTCTGCATCGGCCGAAGCCGAGCTATGGGGATTGACAAGAGAATAAACAACTGCGGGACAAAGGCATGGATGAGCCCTTCTCAATCTAGAGAAGACAAAGCAGATGTGATTTTGCTGATACTTCTGAGGTGGAAGTACCACGAGTTATTATTTGTTCATGTGGTTTGGAGGTCAGCTGAGAGAGGAATGTGATGCACTGGTTTCTGACAATACCTTTCCCACAGAGAACAAACTAATGTCACAGTTAACTTATTAGAAAATAAAATTAAACATAAATTCTGTCATAGTCTGCCAAACTCTTCTAAAATATGCAACCAAGCTAACAAAGTAATTAAGTTCAATACAATGTTTATCAATTTACTGGTCCCGCTCCGTTCAAACGAAAGCAAAACCTACTTGGGTAAACAAAAATGCATGTTTTGAGTGACTGAAAAAAGAAAAAGGAGCTTTTTCAACACAGGTTATTATGAGATACACACAATAATAGAAGACATCAGGAGGGGGTCCAGTACTTTTTCATAGCAATGCAGTCCACAAAGTTAAGGCACTCTTTAGATTCTCATGGTTTGACTTCTCCTTTTTAAATTTCATGATGATGAGAAACTGGTTTCAATTACAGTATAAGCAGTAACACCCTGCAAAGTTTTTTGGTTTTAGAGTGACGGTGAACATTTCCTCTTTATTGGGGGATTTCTTTAACTTATACATGTACTGATAATGTGATCTCATGTAGGAAGAAGACCACTTTCATTATTGGTGTTGTTTTTGCTTTGTCCGGTGGCAGCGATATGCTTCGCCGTTGTGATGATATATAAAAGGTGAGTGTGACTCTCCTAATGACTCATAATAACTCAATATCTTTATGCATTATTTTATCCCCATTAAAATAAACTATTCTTTTCTCTTGAATAATCTCTGACAGGTCAAAGACTAAAGAAGAAAGGAAAAGGTCTTATATCATTGCATAATACCGTTGTAGAATATTATAACAGTATAGTGCAGTTATGTAACCGTAACCCTTTATTTTAGGTCCAGTGAGGCAAGTAATACTTACCATGTGTATATAATAATATATGTGTAGACAGATTATTTGTTATTTTCCTACACATTATCATCTGTATATTCTTATGAATCTTGCACAGAATTATTCACTTTGCATATTATTTATTATTCAATGCGCTCAGACACCTTATTAGAAAATATATATATTCATTACATGGTTGTAAATGTATTGTGGGTTTGTGGTTTGATCCCTGTTACAATTAATTCGTTTTGAAAGACTCTCTCAACAGTTTCAAATAATCTAATCGTTTAAGATATGGATTTTTTAATGAATTCTTTTACTTTTTTTCTCATACACGTATTTGTCTTTGTACAAATAAACTTGTTGTGTTGTTTTAATGTTACAAGTGATTTCGTACCTAAATGAAAAGTGCATTATAAATTAAATGTATTATTATTATTATTATTACTAATAATAACGTAAGACATCTGCAACAAATCCCATCACTACCTGACATTCTATGATTCCACGTCCCACTGCCCCTGTCCACAAACAGACAAACGCTACTCTAACAGTGAATCTGAGTGGACTTATAAGAGAAATAACTGATGTAACAGGGTATTGTTATAACCTAGCCATAGCCCATTTATGTGCTCATTCCATCTTTATTCTAATATTTGTTGCAGACAGAAAGTGCGTTTGTGCCAGGAAGCTCGCTGCCAATTTAGATAAACATAGCATTCCGTGCTTCCTACATTTAAGTTATATTGCACTATTGGTTATTCATGCATACATGCACCTTACCTTAGCTCCGGTGACACCAGCGACGAACAGCAGTAATTAAACACGTTTTACGGCTGGAAGACGTGAACACGCTCACCAGTTTCTTTTACGTGCGCAAGTAAAAGTAACACGTGTGCACGTATTACGTTTTACGTGCGCACGTAATCATTAATACGTGGGCACGTACTCCTTTAAAGGTACGTGAAACTATCAGATGCGCACCAATTACTATTACGTGCGCATGTAATAAAAACATTTTTTGTTCATGTCCCTTCCAGGGCTCCGTACATATCCACGAATCAATGTTAATGTACAAGTCACCACAGGTGAAAATCACCTTTGCATTATGTTTTTCAGTTAACTCCGAAATCTTCTTATCGGTCAATTCAGGACCCCGGTGTCCTATAAATGCAAGATTTGTCATATCACCGGTAACATTTTATTTTAGGCCCGACATCACGAACAGGGCGTAACCCACTGCCATTTTATTAACCCTGTTTTACCCAAACACCTTCATTTCCATTCCTCTATGATCCGTCCTGTTTTTCTTTATCATCATTCAAGCCAGGTCTCTGATATTTCTATTATGTAAACCTTAAATAAACCTTTGCTGAAACTGTTGAAGGTAGTTTTTAATTTTAGAGAAGTTACAGATAAGGCTCCCGCTGTTAAAGTGAATGAATGAAAAATCATTCATTTTGGCAGTGAACTTGTCTTCGGAATAGTACACACGTGTCATGTTAATATTCTGGTAGAAGTGGGTCTCTGGATCAATGTCATATTCTTACTCGATGTCTGTGGTACAGAAAGTCGAGGGACTTTAAAACTGCGTATTCACAATTTCTTTAACCAGAATTATCAACCACAGATATTTAATCCGTCGCTACAACAAAAGAAGTATGACGTTTAACAACCACCTCTTCACAGCATTTTCTTTTATATCAATCCAGGTCAGTGATGTCTCCAATGGCCATTACTTCAGCCTCTACTGGTGTCCCATTCAGTCTTATCATTACTTTACAGTTCCTTGTCCCGGTATCCTAGATCTGCTTTTCCTCTGGTCAGGATTCTCACTAGTTCACATTAACCCCTCTACCTTTCAGTTTTCTTTTGCAAGCTTTAGCATCCCATTTTCCTATTTTCAACTCACAAATCGATGATGATGTTTGGTCTGTTGTTTAGTTTTTGGGGTATGGTGAGACAAGCAGCTATTTTTTTAGTGTCTAATGCAAAGGTTTCAAACTCAATCACTGAGGATAAAGATTGAGAACACATCGAGGGCTGAGCAGGACTCAAATTGGCAATGTGTGATCTTAGGTATTATGACAATTCCATTCTTATTTTTTTTACTCATTATATAGAATTCTTTAAAAAAAACAATGGAATAGAATGTAACTCAAATTACAGATAAATTAAAAATAGATCAGCATAACTAATTTTTATGTCACTATCAGAAGAGTCTCACAGAAGGATTTCCAGCCAACATTTATTATTCATAGCCATCAATCACAGTCAGGAAACTATAGATTTCAAGTCAGAAATGACATTTATAATAAACCAGTTTTGATGTAACAATATCAACAAACAGGAACATTAAATGACCCTTGTTCAAGTGAGTGAAGATCCCCTCTTCATGCACCATCGTTGACCCCTGCTCTGACCGGTGTAAAGGTGTGGTGGGTTGTCTCAAGTCCATCCAGGTCATCCATTCTTATGTTCTGTTCCTGACTATCCACTCCTCTTTCAAGCTCTTCAATGTTCTTGTCTTTCTCCTTTATCATAGCCTTCAGACTTTTTAATCTCTTCCATTTTTTCTGCTAACTTCTTAGATGCCATTTCTTTGATGAACTATCATAAATAATTGACAGCACCAAAATGAAAAGAAAGACATCTGTCTTGCAGAGATTCCTGCTAATCTAATGCTGCTGGTTGTCAAGCACATGTAATCAAAAAGTGCCCCAAATAGTAGAACACAATCCAGTAAATTTAAGCACACTGTGTAGTAGTTCATAGGTACTGCTGACCGGAGAGCGAACATAAATGTGTTCAAATTCTCAAATATGTCCTCATGTTATCATCTGTGTACTCAGGGTTCTGTTAAAGTGAGTGAAATCATGGATCCTCCTCTTTATACAGATCGTGTCATGAATTTAACAGCTCCTTTAAGTTTCAGTGGCTAATGCTAAAGGTTCTGAAAAAAGCCCTAGCAATGGTAAGTATTATCAGAATTCTGACCTTCTCCACAGAATTCAGACTTTCTTCTCAGAATGATGGCTTATGACAGAAAATAATGTCAGAACTAAAAGAAAATATATTTTGAGAGGAAACACACTAAAATAATGTTTTGTTTCCTATTCAATGTATTTTACATTGGTTAATTATTTTCTCCAGGTGATGCATTTGGGTTTCTTTTGTCAATATTTCTATTCTTTATATCTAAGTACTGCTGCCTTAAATTTAGATTGCATAAAAAAAACTAATTTATTAAGTATAAATATTGCACGTTGATGTAAAACATGGCACGCTATAAGTCAGGTATTAATGCATATATGGAAATAGACTTTTTTTAGTTCGATCATCTAAGATTGTCTTTTTCAGAGAGTTGCTAAGGTGGTACCTTATGACGTCACAAAAGACCTCTATGAGCCTGCCTGACTTTGAGGTTTGATTGGAAGGTACCATGGCTCTGATCCACTGGTGGGAGCTTATATGTGAAATGTCCATGTGACCTGGAGTCGTCTGTGGTCACTTTTGCCAGTTGGAGGCATGCTTGCTTCTTTGTGGTCACGGATATTACTTCTCAAGCTGGATAACTAAATTCGGCTTAGGGTACCAAAATGGTTAGGGGTGTTTTGCTCCTGGAAATGCAGTGAGTGTGTGCTGAAGAGTTGTTCTAGCTAATATAAAGCTCAGCCACTGGAGGGCCTGCTTTTTCATAAACTGAAGCAGGAACTCAACAGAGCTCGGTCTTAGCTAGTTGTAGGTTTTATGCTGTGGTTTGCGCATAGTCTGCGGCACCAGGAGCGTCTAACTACTGGGAGCTTACTTTTTCTCTTCTGGACCTTCATCCGTCAGCAGGTAGGTTTGGGATCATTTACTCATGGAAATAATTTGGTCTGGCATAACTTGAATCCTATAAATGTAGACTTATTACTTACTGGAGGACTGTCAGCACACCTCAGTTGTCTAATTTTGTTATACCTTTTTAAACCTTCCAGGATTTAAGAGATGGGTGGTTTAAAATTCTTCCATTATTAACTACTTAATAAATTAAACTGCAAAATACAACATCGATGTAAGATTGAGAGGACATTGCCTAAAATGTCATAGATTTATTGGTTTGAAATAAACATTAATTAACAAATACGTACTGTATTTCTAACATCTTGTTTCTATATATTCTCTTTCTGAAAGGTGAAAAGTTAAAAGTACATCTCATTAACTCTAGCACATTACCTGTAAGTCAGATAGAATAATACTGTTACTTTAATGTTAATTATTCGCTTATGACATCATGGTTTATTCTCAATCCTTTCACCAAAAGTTTATATTTAAATATAATATAAAAACATCAGCCATTACATTATTACCAAGCTCCTATCAGAACAAGCATTAATCTTTCCAGTGGTTTGTGCTACAGTGGCTGTTCTGTCCCCACATGTATCAGTGAGATTTGGGCGCCCATGACCCTTTTGCCCATTCTCAATTTATCCTTCCAAGGGCGCTAGCCACTGAGAACAGGCAATGCTCAACAAGACCTACTGTTCTGGATATGCTCTGATCCAGCTGCCTGTCATCACAATGTAGCCCATGTGAAATATTCTTTGATCCTTATGCTTGCCTATCTGTTCAGCTTTAAATACATCAGCCTTATGGATTCAATTCCACATCTCACTTCCTACCTAACACATCCCAATCACTGACAGGTGTTACTTAAATAAAAGAATAGGGGTTATTCTGACTTCACCGGTCAGTGGTTATGTTATGACTGATTGCTATTTTATGCCTGACAGTTAGTTATGTGCTTTTCTTGGTTTTAGTTCCGTATTACTACTATGATGGTGCAGTAGCTTAAATTTTATGGTTACCATTTGACAGTTTTTTAAATTTAATATTTCTTAGTGTATCTCGCAGGGGTTTCACCTTTGAAGCTGGATTAATTGCATATAAATTGTTGTGGCCGTGTTTAAAGCCCACTGTCTGACATCTGCAACGTTTCTGTGGTTGAACAGGATTTAACTGATGCCCAACAGAAACAGGCTGCATGTTTGAAGTTGGATGGTTGGCACTGTAAAAGACTAAATAGCTGCCTTAAAGCTCAGAGGTCTGAGTCTGGTCTGCCTTATATGTTTTTTCTTTTGTGGTTTTATCTTTCCCAGCAAATTCAACCCACTGCACTGGTAGATTCCGCTGCTGAGGCCGATCCCTGCTGTTTCCATCAGGATCTTATAAAACTTTATAGAGGCATCATTCTATTTTCTTCTCTGAACACACAGGAGGTGATTTTGAAAGCAAGTGGGCTTGGCTGCTGTCTGCTTTCTGCTCCATCTACTCATGCTGTGATCACAGCTTCCTTGCATCATCTTCATCATGTTTTTGAGGTGCGGGTGTGCTGAAATGCTGAGGCTGGATCTATTCAGACATCAACAGTGTCGAGACTTGTTTTTCTGTCTGATGATTATGGGTTTTACCTGAGGCAGGCATCACGCTGTGTATTAACATCTTAAACCCTCCAATAGACTCCAGGTGATGATTCTTGAATATTCAGCTGTTGATGCTTTAAACATACATAGTGTTAACATGGGCACATTTTACGGAGACTGAAATAAAGAGGTAGAACTGAACTGTCTTTCTTGGGTTTTGTTCCTTGCAAAGAAGGACAGTGATCATACAGAGTGCAAAACAGTCTGAAGAATCTAACCCCAAAATGAAGAGACAGCAGAGTTTTTACATGAGGATAGTGGATGTGTTATTGTCATCTCAGTCTAGCTATCTCAAACCGGGTTAGACCAATTCTTGATCAGAACTGCCACAACTGTGCATCCTTGACAAGAACTGCGTTCAGATGACGTGCAATCATTGGATACGTTTTTTTATTATTACTGGGTACTTGGTGACATGGAGAGCAGTGAGGAAATGTTATAGAAACGTTTCTATAACAGACTGCAAAGAGTTAGGGGTTAAGTTAAGACTGTAATGACATATAATGTGCATTCAATTTCATATAATGTTTAGTTCCTTAATCTACATTTCTAAAAGTTTATTTCCCTTGTATTTTTTTCAAGAAAATACTTGACTACATATCTTGAGACCCATTTATTGCCATATATTAGACTCTGTGTTGATAGAGTCTGACATATCTCCGCACAGGGGATTGCTTTCCGGGGATAGTGTTTTTAAATCCCCAGAAAGTTGGGCTTACTTCAGTGGCGTATTGCGGATTAGTTATCGCCGCCGCGTCCGAGACTCTGAAGAGACGCTGGAGGGAAGTCATCTTGTCCGAAGGGTCCAGACTTGAGAATGCTTTATCTCGCAAATTCTTCATACTAGCCTCACAACTATAGCAAAGAGTTTTGTTTTTGACATTTTGAAGTTCCATTTTTTATTTATTTGTTTCCTTTGCTATTTAGAGAGACTGAAGGGTATAACCATTTTATCTGGAGTATTTCTAACAAACTAAATACATACTCCCCTGAATTTGATTGTAATTTTAAACTTTATATAAATGTGTTGGTTTTTTTTTTGCGGACTCCTTATCTCGTAATTAAGAGAAAATATTTTGTTATAACAAGATAAGGTGTTTTTATTTAATTTATTTGGGGACCGAAATGCGCTTCGCTATTTATCTTATATGGAGCATATCTATCAATATAACACATACCAAACTTTGGCCGTATGCTAAGTATGTGAAATTTTGTTTTTTGACATTTCTAACTTTCTACAATTGTTTTTGTTGTCTGCACGGCAGCTTATTTTTTATGGTGATTCTACAGGATCTATCTTGTCCAGAGCATACTGCACCTCACAGGTTGTACATTTTAGTTTCACCACCTTTATACATAAATTCACCATGACAGGTATACAGATAAACAGACAGACAGACAGACAGACAGACAGACAGACAGATAGATAGATAGATAGATAGATAGATAGATAGATAGATAGATAGATAGATGCTTTATTGTCATTGCACATACAACATACAGACAAACTAAACTTTGATCAGCTTCCCAACCCAAAAGATTAATGATGCATTGATTGTAGTAATAATAGTAACCATCTTATCGGAAGTATACATTCTATCTTCACTTACATTGTACATACAGTATATTTTCCATGATATGCCCCTTTTTGCCGCCGAGCAGCTCCTCACACAATCTTTGTGTGACAACTTTCTATACAAACTAGCATTTACATTTTTAATTTGTGCTAAAGCTTATGTGTTAAAACCCGCTCACCAAGTGCATCCATGAGACTTTGCACGCCCTTGAGCCTGTTAACTTACATACTACGTAAGAAATAAGTTATAAATAATTGTGCCTCAATTTACATTTTTATAATTCATCATTTCATTTTTTGTGTTTTCCATGTCCGGTGTACATTTTGAATAAAAGGAAGGAGCCCAGATCATTATGGCATTAAACTTTTGTAATAATCAAGGAGAGGAAATAATACCACCCATTCGGCCTCATCCTTCTCCCACTATATAGTGGGCTTCAAAGCCCAAGGTCACCCTGGTCAGGAGAACCAAGGAAGGATAAAAAAGATACAAAAACTGCAGCTTGATGGGGTTGTGCAATACTTATTGGTTAGAGTGAGTGGATATATAATAATTGATGATAATAAGTAATTATGAGGGCTGCACCATTGGATAATGACTGTAAGGACACTTTGAAGGTTAATCGTGTACCGATGCGTTTATTGTCCATTTTCTTTTGGAAGAAATTGTGGGGATATTTCTTCTTCACAGGACTGTAGCTTTACTTGCCCAGTAACCAACTGTATTTTTACTGGCTCCAGTTGTAATCTATGGAGACAATGCTGTTATTGTTATTTTCATCCTCTGGCTTCATGTCTCCCACAAAGGGCAGATACAACAAGTGCTAACCTTTAGCACCTCAAAACTGGACAACTGACAAGGGGTACATCTGAATCACAACCCTTCAATTCACACATGTACCTTTGCTCATTTTAAATTTGATGTTTTTAAAAGTTAGTTTGAGGTTAAGGTAGTGATTAGAGCAGTCTGAGCAGCCTGACAGTGTCTGCGTGTTTTTGTTTTTTAGCCTAGATCTATTACTGGATCTAAGAGTTCATAGCCCTGCCTTAGTGAGCGATGTGTGGACCCGTGACTTCCCTGAGCCTGCTGGTCTTGATAGTCGGGATGACTTTTTCCTGGACGCAAGGTACGTTCTCCAGCCAATCTGTGATTTTTGGTTTATTCAACTGACCTTAAACACATATTAAGAGGATGTTTCATGTCATCATAGTTGTGCAAATCATAATGTTGGTTGGGATAGGCCCTGAACGCAATAAGCGGATTTATAATGTGGCAGTTTCACAGCAACACATGGTTTCTTCTCTTTTCGCCTTTACCCTAACTGTCAAAAATGTCATCAAAGTCTGTTCTTAACTTTTGCGTAATCGTGTCAACAATGAGACAAACATTGAAAAATTGTAAATGTAATTTCAGAATGATTCATGTCTCAAGTATAGAACGACAGATGGATAAATAGAGAAATAGACAACAGTGGCAATGCATGGTGGTCACATATAGTGTCAGTAAAATTTGAACTGCGGGACCGCAGGGAAACAGAGCACCAGTCGTTTAAGAGAGAGAGAGAGAGAGAGAGAGAGAGAGAGCGTGAGCGTGAGAGAGAGAGAGACGCAGAGCTTCACATGCAGGTATGTGAAAATGAAAGTCTAGAATTTACATTTACATTTATACAAATTGACATTATTTGCATTCTTCACCACGGGTTCATCACATCACTGAAGAGAGAGGTGGGAAATCTGGGCCTCGATTTGAAGTAGACCTTCATTCAGTCATTCATTTTCTTTAACCGTTCATTCTTAACATTCAATTAAGCTAATTTTCCATAGACAGTCTTTATTGTCATTCATTAATGTCAGTTAAAACGTTTTTTCTTCACGCTGTATTCATGGTTGATGAACTGGGGCAGCGAACAAAGCAGCTGGTGGTCAAAGAATTTTTAATTTATGGTCAAATAGCAAGTTATATTTGCCTATAAATTAGGGCAGAGGCAAACACACTGCAAACATCAAATTGACATCATGCGCATGCTGCAACATTCAATTTGACTAGATGCACATGCTGCAAATTAAAAAAAACATCTTCATCAAGTTGACAAGACAAGCACACTACAAAAGGCCCAACACATCACAACTAGCCGTGGTAGCTTTGCTTAACTTCCGGGTCATGCTGTCATGTGACTGAGGGTAAAACTCTTAAACACCATCTTATATACTGACTTCAGTTGTCACCATGGAAACATGTACACAACGGTCAGAATGTCACAAACAAAAGTTATTCAAATGGTTGGTCAACAGTTTCAGCAAGTACATTACACCTTGTCTACTGTAGCTTTGGTTACTTGGTATGTTAGGCTCAGTATTAACTTTATCTGGAGTTTTCGCAACGTCGATTTAAATTTTATTCTTAGTCACATGACTTCTGTTCACCATAAATGGATGACCGATGCGGACCATAAGCAATACAAGAGGAGAGATATATAACATGAGATTGTCCATCATGCACAATTCAGCTTATATTAAATTAATCGGATGTTCCATGGCTTCCGGTTTAAGTAATTTTTATGGTTGTTGTTTAACTTTTTTTAAACAAGCTTCTTCAGCTTCAGTTGTGTAAGATATTGCTGCAACACTGTTTTTCTTTGACGATCCATAAGTGACAAAAAACAAAAGAAAAATAAGTTTCATTAGCTTTAGCATGTGGTTGAGTAAATAGAGAAAACATTTTCTGTTTGGATGAGCCGTTCCATTAAAGCAGCCTGATTATGTAAACTATTTGACTCACTAAAATTAAATGTTATGTGGTACCTGAATTTAGGTCAGGTCACGGCCCCCGCAAATTTAATCGTGGAGGTAGGTCAGCCCCTCCTGCTCAGCTGCAAGATCACCATACTAGCAGGAAACACCGTCCAGCAAGTGCGCTGGCTTGACAAGAACAACAATATCCTGCTGGCTTACGTGACAAGTGACCCGATCAGCATCAGCCATCAAGACCCCAATGTGCAGCTCACCGCCTCCCAAAGTGATGCCAGCCACATCACAATCAAAACGGTGCAGTCTGGTGGGGGGGGCTGCTACCGCTGTGTGTTTGATGTCTACCCTATAGGCTCGCAAGAAGGCAAGACGTGCATCACAGTTCTTGGTAAGTCCGATTTTCAAGAGAATCTCTAAAAACTCCTACCATTGTAACAGTGTCTCTAATTTCAGTGTTAATGCTCATACGCTGGCCAAACTGCAGATAATTAAAGGACTGTAAATTATATGCTGCCACATCAGTTCATGTGCTTGCTTTGGGTTTTTAGCTCTGAGCATCTGTTATTAATGTTCATTCAACAAGCACCTTTTCAGACTCGGTCGCACAGGGTTTTTATTTTTTCTGACCACACCCTTTACAAACCTGGAAGTTGAATTTAAGTCCAGAAATCACAGACCAGCAGAGGAGAGCCTTAACACTTCCTGCTGTTTCTGTGAAACATGCTCATACACATAATTACTATCCCCATACTTCTTACTGCACACAAGCAGCAGTCCCATCTGAAAGCAGATATAACTCAGCATACAGCAAACATGTAATTATGATAACGCATCATCTACATAATCTTGGTATGCCATATTCCCTTGACATAGGTAAAGTGTACACAGAGGGCAACGTGAAGGCCGTGAGCGCAGAGCAAGCAACCCTGTCCTGCTGGTACAGCCTACCTGACGAGGTGATGCAAGTGATCTGGAGGAAAACGGCAGACAGGGCTGCCCCCACTCTAGTGGCTTCCTACTCCAAAGGTGATCACATGAGTATAGCGAATGAGTTCATAGATCGGGTTAGCATCAGCCGAAGCTTAGGTGAAACCCAGCTGACCTTCCAGTCAGTCAGGATACAAGACGAGGCCTGCTATAGCTGCGATTTCAATACGTACCCAGATGGGACCAAAAGGGCCAGAGCATGTCTCTCTGTTTACGGTGAGTAGCTGTGTATTATCTTTCCTTAATTTACAATACGATACAGTACAACACAACTTTTATATAAATTTAAACTGCAATTAATTTGACTTCCTTGGGCAGTTTAATTCAGGAGATTTCCATACAAGCTGAACAGACAGTCACACATTAAACAGTTTTCATTCAAACCACATCAGACATTCATTACAAACATTACATTTGGATGGATCAGGACACACTTTTCTTGAGCAACAGCAGAGGCTAATGTACGAATGAGTTCTTCAGCCTGTTGCGTTTGGACTGATGGACCCCAAATCCACTCTTGTTGGTACTTTCCGTTTAAAACGTAAAGCGCTAGAGGAGATGCCGTTAACCCTTTAAGTGAGTTACTTGAAATGATTGTTCTACAGGTTGGTCTATTATCTTTGAGCAAATTATTGATTTGATTGAATAGTTTGGCTTTACGTTTTACAGATAGGCTGCTAATCCAGACCACGGTGCTGTACATTTGTAGAAGTAGGTCAGGATTCAACAGAAATCACGTGCATGTAAAGGACAGGAACATTGTAATAGGGCTCAGACTCCATATTGTGTCTGAATTAAGTGTTTTATAGTCATAGACTTGCTGAAATGACTGCTATTATTTAAATTATTCCTGCTTTGGCCCGGCATATTAAGTTTAACATCATGGATTATGGTACATTTTTGCACATTAGGCAAAGAAATGCGCTCTGTCTGAGGATACAACATTATTTAAGTAAAACCTTTGCTAGTTTGGACTTTCAAACAAACACAAACACATTAATGAGAGGGATAAATGAAACAGTACAACAGCAATATTAAGCTGAAAGATTTGTACTTCATTGATTCATATGGAATCATGAAGGCCATCCTTTACAGCTCATTGCCCGTTTTCCAGGAACACATTGGGATTGTTCCCTGTGTAATCTTGACGGATAATAATAATAATAATAATACATTTAATTTATAATATAAGTGTGCTGATATTCACTGTAAGAGAGGAACTGTGTCGGCTCAGGAAAGGGAAACACTGGGTTAAAAAAAAAAGGCAGCCTTGAGGTGAGAATTTCTGAAGAAGGGACTGACCTACCTAGTCCACGGCAATGTGGGTCTCTCGCTAATGTTTACCCCATCATCCTCTGCCTGGAAGTGAGCCACATCCAGGAGTGTGAGGGGCTGTTTGTCTTCTCTGTGTGTGTTTTTTCGGGCGGGACTGATAATGTTGAAAGAGGGAGAGGGGGTCACTTAGGGCAAAGGGGTGTTGAATTTGGGAGAAAGCCAAGAGGTTGATTGGATCCTTGTTTTCCATGGTGTGTGTGGATGTGTATGGGTTTGTGTGTATGTGTGTGTGAGAGAGAGAGAGACTCCTTGTTCTGGTAAAAAAGTTTTGCCACAGATCCAGAGTATGTATATAATGATGAAATAATATTTAACAATAACTAATACAACTTTTCTTTCACCAGTTTTACCCAAACCAGAGGTGACTTATGTGACCTCATCCTCAGGAGTCATTAAGGCAAACTGCACGACACAGTCCCGACCGGCAGCAGAGATCACATGGAACATTGAGACGGACAGTCGAGCGCTTGGAACGCCCATTTTGTCCTTCCACAAACAGGGTGACGGCACGACGATAGCAACGAGTACGGTGCTCTTCCAGTCGGCGCTGCTCAGTGACCTGACGGTCAAGTGCATCGTGCAACACCAGGGTCTGAAGGAACCCCTGACAGTGTCCCTCCACACAAACGGCAAGGAAGGAGGTACTTATGAAACTATGTTTTGACCCCTGTACTTTAGTTTGTTTGTTTTTGTTATGTTTGAAATTCATACAGATTTCTCCATTAATGTTTGAGTTATTGTCAGCCTGTAAATATACCGACAACTTCCACAAACTCTCTGAGTATCTCTCAAATACTCAAATACTAGCCGGTAGTTTCCTGCACCTTTCACTTCAGCCTCTCTGTTCAGCTCACGGAGCCCCAGCCCCACCCTCACCCCCTATACTGTATGTGTATGTATATGTGTATATATATATACAAGTATATACTATTACTCATCTCGTGATCTTCAAGATTCATCCGCCCACATTCATATGGTATGATCCAGAAAGAGCTCTTTCAAGCTAACTTTCAGCAAGAGGGGGGATACCCCCTAGACGAGTCACCAGTACATCACAGGCCCTAGCCTAGCTAAAATTCACACCAAAGGGCAATTTAAAGTCCCCAATTCACCTGTAATGCATGTATCTGTTCCCACTGATATCAGATACAGATAACATCCAAATATGAATCTGAGGTAAAAAAAAAAAAAAATGATCATATCTGGGGAGAAATTTTAATTGTGTCACTTTCTGCTGCTATTTGAACACATATTTAAACGTGTCCTTCAAACTTAAGACATATTTGAATCCATCCAATGTTTTATTATTATAAGTGTTTCCTCTACCGTGAGCTTAAACAGACGACAGGCAAGCTAAACCTGTTTCAAACTGATACAGCCGTTCACAAACTAAATTGCAAATGAGCCAATTCCTAGGATCATTTGGTGGGCAAATATTCCTATGTTCAGCCACTGAACGAACATCACTCATCAATCAGCCGTACTGTTTCAACAAAAGATGCTATTTGGTTTAAGTGCATAACAAATTACTAATCTGAGTCGAGACTGATACTAGAACGTATAATGAAACTTTATCTTACTTCTCTTAACTGATACGTGACTAATAAATCCACAGTTTCTCAGAGAGGGAGAAGAAAATCAGTTTCCAGACTACAGTTTCCAGTGTATTCTTTCATTGAAAACAGTTTCCCTTTGTTTTCTTGGAAATATTTCCACATGTGTGTGTTCTGAACCATTTTTTTTATCATGTGGCTGCTTTGGTGCGTTTGGCATTTTGGTTTGGTATTTGGTCATTTCAAAGCCGAACTAGTGTTTTGTGGTAAATGTAAGTGTTTTTGTGTGCTGCAGTTGGCTCGACCATGGTCATCCTCCTCTCTGTTTTTGCCGTGGTGGCGATCCTCCTCCTGTGTTTGTGTCTCTGCAAGTACTTCATACATACTAATGGTGAGTATCAAGTTGACTCTCTGAAACTGCTTTCACTCGTTGACAAGAATATTACACAATATATTTGCAGTTTTGTTATTTGATTTAATCCACATAAAGTATTACAGATTACCAAAATTTGGCAGAGCAATATGCAGCAGGCCTTCTGGGAAGTATGGGGGTGGTTAAAAGAAGAGTTAGTTGGAGCATATCATGAAACATGCTGTTATGAGAGCATGTATCGGTGGGTTTCCCTTTGTAGGTTTTAAAGCCCCAATAGATCAGGGAAATATGAGTGAAGAAAGTTAACAAGTAGCACTCCAAACACTTCCAGAAAAAAAGACCTAAAGTTGATCTAAGATTCTTCAGAGTTCACCAGAACCCTGAGATTGTTTTGGGCAGCTCTCAGTTGTGCGTTTGCAGTGATATGAATGTTTAGTAGAGCTAAGCTAAGAGCTATTTCTTTATTACAGCTCTATGTTGTCAAATGTATCTTTTATTTAGAGATTAGTGACACGCTATCTTTTCTATCCTGGACTCAAAATGGTTGCTAATCCTAATGGTTTTATAATCTTATTGCATGAGATTTTTATATTAAAAGAGTCTTAAAAAATATACACAGTGAATACATAAGGTATTTAAGAAGAGAGGAATGAAAGAAAAGTTATTCAATTTTTTATTATCATGTGGTCTATTGTTCTGACCAAATTTTGAGGGGCCTCATCTAAACATGTATTCTGGGTTTATGGACAGGAAACGTGGATTTTATTACCCTGAAGCACCAATGTCAGAGAACAAGAAAAAAAGGAAATCCTGAGGCATACATTTTTAGATCTGCTCCAAATTTATGTGGCTCCTTTTTTTTTTTTTTTACTTTCCACCAATTTTGATTCACATCTGTCACATAGATTGAACTATATTAAATAGGTAAAAAAAAATAAGAATGAAATGATAAAGGAAATGAAAAAATATCATGGATCGGCCTAAATCCACTTCAAATATGGATGAATTACAGAATGGCACATTCTGTACCCGTTCACCAAGTTTCATGGTAATCCGTCAAGTTGTTTAAACATAATTGAAAAAAAAAAGTCCAATCTTAAAAAAATAAAAATAAAATAATTTTCTTCTTTATTATATAAATAATATTTATCATTGATTCATTATCAACCACTTATGCTGTAAAATGTCACGGGGGGCTTGAGCCTATCCCAGCTGACATCACAGGTGCATGTTTGTTAATTTAGTGAAAAAGCACTTCATGAAATACCTCACACCTTCCTTCCTTAAAGCCCACTCTAAAATTCCCACAGGGCACCTAAGGTACTTTCCACACACAAGTGGCAGAGTGCATGTATGCTTAGTCATGTCACATCGACACTCCCTTGGTTCCTGATAATCTCACGGTCTTTCCTTTGACAACACGGTGCCACTGTAATGTGACATGTGGACCACGGCCCACTTCCCGCTTATCATTTATTTTCCACCAGCATGGGAGAAGCCGGGAAAACCAAGGTCCAAGGAATAACAGAGGCCTTGGCTGATGTTGGTGCTTTTGCTAGCCAAATAAAAGTCAGAAACGAAGAAAAAACGAAAGTAAACCCTGATGTTTCTGCGTCAGGGTCAGCGTCAGGGTCAGCACCCGTGGACAGTCCCACGGGTGCTTTCAAATTAATTATTAGTCATAATATCAAGGAATATTCTTCATCTCTAATATTTTTTGTCTACATGCATGACACCAAAACGTATTTCCACCCAGTTTGTCAAACAGATGCACACAATCACACAAATTATTCAGACATTAATTAAAACTTAAATCCACCCAAGAGATCTAATAGGACTCAGAACAAACCAAGTTAGAGAGAAAAGTAGATAAACTAGAATTGCTTTGCAGAGTTGCATTCTGGGATTTCTACTATCTGTGATGCTATATAGCCGCAGCTTGGTTATTATAGAGATTGGATATTGTCTCATGGGCAGCATATAATTGTACTGCAGGCCACCTTTGAGATATACAGTAAATGTAAAGTGCATTATAAATTAAATGTATTATTATTATTATTATTATTATGTTTTTGTTCAGTATATGTTTTGTTTGTTGTTTTTTTTCAGAAATGAATATTGGAACATTAAAAATCAGTAGTAATTCGATAACATTTACATTTTTCCCTTTTGAGATCAAACATGGATGAGACAAATTTGAAAAATGATTTCATTTTCATTTTCTAATTTGATACTAATTTGATAAGACACCAGTACCACCTGAACCAGTGGTACTGGTGTCTTATCAGTTCCAAGATGGATCATTTAGTATTTGTGTCAGTAGCTGCTGTCAGTCGGTAGATAGACAAGAACTCAAATCATTGTTCTGATATAGGACAAACTATAGCAAAGTCCATCATTTTTTCAAACCGTTGCAGGATGATATCAAGTTCCACCTGTTGTTGAATATACAACAATCAACCGCAACATAAGTGGTTAATTGATGTGTGTAAGAATCAGATAACCTTGATTTTAGGGCTGAAATGACCTCAAAAAGTAATGCAAGAACAAGACAAGCCCAGAAATTTAAACCTGGAATCCCCGCTATCGTCTTCATATTACTTTGAAATATACTGCTACTGTTGGGGAATAACTAATGTGATGATTGACAGCGTTCATTGCACTGCTCTCTCATTCCCTCATAAATGGCCACATCTGGTTTCAGAAAACAAAAAAAAAAAACCTTCTTTGTTGCTGTGTCATAGTGAGTTTTATATTTTTATTATCAAATTAGAAAAATGAAAAGCAAACGTTTTTTCAAATTTCTCTCATCACTATTTGATCTTGAAAAGGAAAAAACGTCTTTTTCAATTTGGATTTTTCTATGTCAACACCAAAAAACAAACGTCCCCTTGTTTTTCATTTTTCAATATTAATTTCTAAAGACGAAATACCGAAACAAACACAAACTGTTCATATACATACACAAAGAGTAATGTATTTCCTAAAGAGACCTAATTATTAAGTTTTTCCTTGATAAGCAAACACACCCACTAACGGTTCCTACATTCATTGTCACTTCATCATGATCAGCTCCAACAGCAACATTCACTCACATCTCCCCCAGAAAACAAAGACCAAATCAAGAGCATTTGTGTTTTTCTAACATTCCTGTCTCATAAGACACGTCCGCTTTGACGCTCTCATCTGCTGTATATGCATGTGATTGATAGTGTTTGTGTCAACCCCTCTTTGGCCAAGATTCAGTGTGGGATATTCTTATAGGATTGCAGCTGGACCACTATAAAAATAGATATTTCCCATACAAGTAGCTTCCGTCTGTGTGAAAATTTCCTCTTTGCTCGCTCAAGTTCTCTCATTCTCCAGCGCTCTGAATCCTGAGCAGAATAACAAGTAGTTGTGCAGATTGTCTTGACGTGGCAGCCAGAAGAAAAGACTCCTTTCTCTCTGTCTCGAGCAGGAGATAATGAGGGACACAGTGCAAAGTTGAAAGCATGCCCAGTTGATAACAACCACCCTTCTTATATTCGACTGTACAAAAAGTGTTTCCCGGTCTTTGTCTGTCTGACGTGCTAAATGAAGACAGGCTTTTACAGTGATGTGGTTCAGATTTTTGGGATGGGACGATGACTGGGATGCAAAGTGTCTCCGGTCTTTATAAGGAGATGACCTCATTCATTCCTTCATCCTTTAAAAGCACTGTCTTCCCAAATGTAAACTTCAGAGATTATCTAGCAGAGGTGGGAAGTAACCGAGGACAAGTACTTCATTACTGTACTCAAGGAGACTGATCATGTATCTGTCTTTAGTACTATTTGTTTTCCTGACAACAACCTAAATATTAACACAAATATTTGTACTTTCTTCCTCTACTCTCGGCAGGCTTATTACTTCAGCGTATTACTATACTTTTTCATCTTTGTCTGCCAACCTGACAACACCACTGAGTCAACCTAAAGGAAGGGACAATACCCAATAGAAAATGAGGAAACAGGCAAGAAGCATATGCAAGAAAGTCAACCAAGAATAAGAGGCGTGATGTCAGAGCTGATGTCAGTGGTTTGGTTTTTACAGCTGATATAAATGTCCTTTGGACATAATACTTTTACAAGTGTCTTTTTATTTTAAAACAAGCATGTATACTGCTGGAGTGATGTGTTGTGTGTATTTTTGCACCAGTGTAATCTAGTCCCCTCCATGCAGATGAAGTTCCAGATAGTCAAAACTTTCATGATTCTTCACAGCGAAGCAGAGTTGCACTATTCTCCTAAACTACAAACCGAGGATTGGATCTACTTCTAAAATGTAAGACATGATTCACAGAGGTGAAAACCCTTTCAGAATTTCACCAAGAGTACGGTGAAGGCTCATTCAGGAATTCACTAAAGATCAAAAGAAAGAAATCAAGGAACTGCAGGCCTCATCAAATTAAAGGTCAGAGTTCATGGAACCATTATTCCATAGACACTGGGCAAACATGGCATCATGGGAGTAGTGGTCAGGGGGAAGCTATTGCTAAGACTATGGCTCCTTTGTTGACTCAGAGCTTTTGGGAGAATATTCTATTGGCTTGATGAGTCGAGAGCTGAACTGTTGTAAGAAGTGTGTCCTGTGACATATGGTGTGAAGCAAACACATCATTCCACCGAAGAACACCATACTAATGGTTAAACGTGGAGGAGGTGGTGTGATGTCGTTGGGAATGCTATGCTACTTCAGAGCCAGGAAGACTGGCTCTAAAGTAGACATAAGTGAGGGAAACAGTAATCCAGCCCTCGGCGAGAAAAAGCTGAAGGAGAATGTCAGGTCATCCGTCGGTGAGATGAAGCGCAAACACAATGGGTCACTCAGCAAAGTTAATGATCCCAGGCAGAAGAGTAGGTCCACCGCTGGTTTGGTGGGACCTGAGAAGGGCAGTTCTTGATCCGAAACACTCCAACATGACTTCACTCCATCAAGGAACAGTTGGCCAGAATTCCACCATAGTGATGTCAGAGGACTGATCTACAGTTATTGGATGTGTTTGTTCGCAATACTTGTTGCTAAAGAAACAGATATCAAATATTTTTTGTCACTGTGGGTTCAGGTATTTGTTGACCTTTTTGCCAGGTATTTTGTTGATGAAAATACTTCTCTTTATCAGTGATGGACAACTAGAAATACATCTTAACACAGAATGAAATGGTTTTGGTGATGTTCAGCCTCAGAGACACCAGTGGTGGATGGCCTGAAAAGTTGTGATCTCTAGATTTTGTGGTTCCTTTCAAATGTATGGGCAGTTTTTCCAGTAAAATTCTGCTCCACTCTATTTGTGTCTTTGTTTCCAGGATGTTTTTGGTGTGGTCCTGTGGAGATATGCAGACCGTAAGGTCCTTCTGTGGCAAAGCAACAAGGGCAGGAAGTTAACCGCAGATAAGAGACTGTTATTCATGATGATAAATATTTACAGTGGCACAGTTCAATCTGTAGCACCCCAGGAAGTGTAATATAACTCACATTGCCACCACATGTACCTCTTAGGTGTGGCAGGAACCTAATTTACGCTGTGGAATGCCTGCAGTGTGTCATCATTTCGAGCGTCCGGTCTTTATGGATAGAGGGGGATTTTTCGTAAACCGTAAGAATGCATACAGACATGCACATGCTTCCCGGGCTCATTTTTGCATTCCTACGTGGGTCTGATGTCAGATCACTTTAACTTAAGCCCGTAATGTTGGGATATTTTGACTGTGCTTCTCTAGAGACCCCATTTAATAAAAAAATCTTTTCTACAATTAGCACAGCACCAGTCCTGTCTGAGTCCTGTTGTGACTTAGACAGAAAGAATGTTAGGTTTGATATTTATAGCGACCCCGGTCTGCAGCAGCACCCAACACATTAGTTTAGGTGTTGAGTGGTTAACTCCGCCTAAATGATGACTGCATGGCTCACTGTTCCTGAACCAATTTCTGCTTGCAGTATGTGTGGGTGTTTTGGACGGAATGTGTTTATTTCATTGTACAGTATTTCAACTGTAGGAACACCACATTATCTACCGCTTATCCTGTTCTGGGTAACGGGGGGCAGGAGCCTATCCTAGCTTAAAAGCCGAGAGGCAGGGTACACCCTGGTCTCCAGTTCATCGCAGGGCGGACATATAGAGACACACAACCACACACACTCACAGTCACACTTATTCCTACAGGCAATTTTGTGTCACCAATTTTTGGACGGCTCTCTCCCACACGCAGAGAACATGCAAACTCCGCACAGAAAGGATTTGAACCAGGTACCTTCCTGCTCTGAGGGAGCAGCGGTAACCACTGGGCCCAGCAAAAGAGTTAGATTTTACTTATTTTTTTTACTTTTTTATATGCAATATGTTATCAGTTGTCAGGAGCTGTGTACGGATGGTTCTTAAAATATTCCACTTATCTGAATACAATCATATATATTTACTTAAACATTAAATTGCTGCTTGCTGTTTCACTCTGGCTTTCGTTTAACCATGACGTTTTCAGAATTTTATTGTTTTTTTAGTAAGTATTCACCTTTTTAATGATTCTGTGTGTGTGAATGTGACTAGATCAGAAAATAAAATGCCTGCCGTGTGTATTACAGAATGTCGCCCTCAAGCACATGCATATATCATCTGTTTTCATTCTCCCGGTTTACTGAAACTTCTCCCCAAATCCATCGTAAAAACTAAACACGCTGTACAATAAAAACAATTTTAAACTAAAATACCAAAAAGATGACATTTGATCAAAATTTAAATACAGACAAACAAAATACGTTAATCTCGTTGGCTTCATTCTGAGGTGGTTTCATAAAAATAACATTTTAAACAAAACTTTGCAAAGCAACTCAAGTTAATATTTTAGTTATTATATATATTTACACCCTGTTTTCTGACCAGGGCCTATTAAAGGTCCAGTATTATAAATTAAAAGCAAAAGCAGGTCCTCATATTGAAGTTGTGGCTCAACACTTTGGATCTTTTCCCTTCATACGGTCTGCAGCCTCCATTGAAACCTTTCAAAAGCAACTGAAAACTCACCTGTTCAAATGAGCCATTATTGCAACTTAAAATGTTTTGAAATGAACTTTTTTTTTTTTAGTCCTAGCTTGTATGATTAAATAAATGTCTTGTGTTATTTGTGACTATGTTTCATATCTACTTTATATATATATTCTTTGCCTTATTTTTATTGGTTGTTTATCTTTATGGATTGTTCATATCTATTTGTGAAGCACTTTGTAAAGTTATTTCTGTGAAAAGTGTTAGACTAAATAAATGTTATTATAATTTGATCTTGTTTTACATTTGTATATTACAAATAACTTACTAATGCTAATGTTACAAATTTTTGGATAAAATATCGAAAACTTGAATGTATTGATAAGCTTTATCATTAATTAAAATAATTTGTAAGAAATGTTTTCTTTTTATTTAAATGACAAAGTTTTAAATTCAATGGAAATATCGCACGATAGTGTAAATTGTTTATAAACCTACCACAAAAAAGATGTTGAGTAAGGATAAGTCAAATATGCTTAATACTAAATAATATAAAAATATTTGCTATAAACATGGAATTTGAAACATGTAACATACAAATAGCAACATTTTATACAAAAACATTTTTGATTCATGTCACTTGATTAATATCATCCACTAACTTTTCAGCCGTAGACTTTAGAATGGGTTTCTTTCACGTTCCTGTACGGATGAGGAATGGAGGCGGTACAACATCCTGACCACAAGGTTACATTATAGCAAACTCGTTTTTTCATCTGAAGCCCATTCCAGTGACTTTACAACTTCCCCCTCAGACCCTCCAAAGGCAAAACGTCACCTTGGTGTAATTTCTTAAAAACGATCTACGATCAGACAAAGAAAATATTCAAAGATGCAGAAATCAACACGCATCACATCCACTTGCATTATGGTTATTTAAGTCTTTTGGAAGTTGCTATTGTCCTTTCCTTTACATACAGAACAGACCGTTTTGTGAAGCTATCACTTTGAGTTTGCAAAATGCAATTTTGCAAACTCAAAGTGATAGCTTTGAGTACCTTAATGTGATTTTAAATGATTTTAAGGCGAATGATTCGCGAATGATTCGCAACCTGACCCAACTTGTGTTTTCAACATTATATAAAGATGCAAAGATTTTGGTGTAGGTGAATTTATCTTCCACAATTGGACTTGAAAAAGCGTGTGAAAACTTGCTAATAAATCTTTTTTTTTTGGAAACAAATTGTAATTCCATAGTAAATACTTCATAATAATTCTTTGTTTCTTGGAAGGACGTTAAAGGAATGATGAATTACAGCAAGCTGCTTATGTAGATATTGATCTTGTTTTAAATCTTCTAGCCTTTAATTTTTACAATTTCAAATCTTTCCCATCACTTTTAGCTGACTATGCTTTATAAATTGCTTTATAAATTTATAAAAAGCCTTATAAATTTATAAATTTTTACATTGAACCAAAAGATACAAAATAAAAGGCAGATATGGATAAGGTTATATTCCAAAACAATGTTGTGTGCTAAATGTGCTGTGCATTCAGCATTAGTATCAGATTCTCAAAGATGGAGGACATTTTGAGCCTGTATGGTTTTAATTCGGTCAGAGAAAGAAATGACAGATGTAGTTTGTAGTTGTTCCGGTAAAACCAGAAGATTTTAGATCACATCTCATGTAAACACCAGATATTGTTGGATCACATCTCATGTAAACACCAGATATTGTTGGATCACATCTCATGTAAACACCAGATATTGTTGGATCACATCTCATGTAAACACCAGATATTGTTGGATCACATCTCATGTAAACAGTAGATCTTAAATCTCAAATCTTCAATCAGAACAACTCCCATTAGAATCAAGAGGTCAGATGGAGATTGGCGTCTTAGCTTAAGGCTCCCCTGAGTCTTTGTTGGCCACAGTTGAAGTAAAGTATGTGAAAGACTGGAGGCCACGCAGAGCTTTGAATGGTAATCAGGTTTATGAAGTTGTTGCAGAGATAGAGTGAAAAACTTATCTCGTGCTCTTGATTCTTTATCCTGTTTTAGAAATGAACTCTGCTGTCTGATTTGGACCATTAGTCAGTTTAAATTAAGATATGTCTTTTCCAAAGAGTTTCCAAAAACCTCACAAAGACAGGAAGGGGTAGCAGTACATTAACGGGATGTAATGAGGCATTTGACAGATATATTTTGATTACTATTACACTGATGTCATGAAAGCTTAAAAAAGTATTTCAAACAAACATCTGGCGTTATCTGGAGGAAACGGTTTGACTACCTTGGGTGGACTTCACAATAAAGCCACAAGTGTGTTTTGTTTGAGTCCCTCTTTTGCTTTTAATGATTGTGGAATCACACTGGTATAGGAAATAATATCACTAATCACATACTTTACTTTTTAAAAGATTCAAGCACTTGGTTGATCTTATCTAATACAAAAATTGCCATAATTATTTTCTTGTTGGCACAAATTTTACAATATACTTTAAATGGCTGTAATTGTTATTTCTGTGTGCCTTGTGTGACTTCCACTGATTAAGTCACGAAGAAGTCAGCCTGTGAGAGACAACTATTAATAATTAAAATACAATCATATGAAGTTTTTGCACATCTTATTAACCAATCATTTCAACGTATAATATAACAAAAGTCATGCAAGAGTTTGCAGCAAGTTGCACTAGGTTTTTGCATAAAATCTTGGGAATTTATTTTTAAATAACACGCGACTTCGAGTACAGAGAATGAGCATTTCCTCTAAAATTCCTCTATAGGAATATTAAATTAACACCTTTTGTTCACAAAAAAAACTCTTATAAATCTTTTGAAATGGGCTCTAAAGGATCATCTTTGAAAAAGCCTCTGATCTCGTCACTGTCCAGAGTGAATGCTGTTTCACTCTGGACAATGCTGTTTAATGCTGTTTTCATGTAAATGGGCCCACATTCCTTTGATTAAATATTATTATATACTAGAAATATCTCCTCGATTTGATTCATATGCACCAAATTTGATCTAAATTGGACCAACGGTTAGGAAGTTATGTCTGGAAAAACTGTGTTTTTGCTAAAAAAGCTCTCCGTCGAGAGTAAAATTTGAACTTTAGGGGCAAAATACAATGTATACAAGATAGATATATACTTGAGTCGATTCATATTCATTACATTTAGAACAAACTGGACCGAAAGTTAGGAAGTTATGTCCAAAAAAAGCAGTTTTTAAAAATAATGAAAATAATACATTTTATTTATAACGTACTTTACATTTGGATCAGTCTCAAAGTGCTACACGGTCAAAGCAGATAAAAGCAGCATTAATAAAATATAATAATAATAAAACCAATGAAACCAGCAACGTTAATTAAAAGACATAGGCTTGGTTAGACTTAACCAGACCAACAATTATGTCGAAAAACTTTGTTTTATTTTTGTATAATAGTTCTCTCTAGTAAGTGAAATATGAACTTTATGGGTAATTTACAATTTTATATACAGAAATGAATATCCTTGAGTCAATTCATATGCACCAAGTTTGGACTAAATTGGATCAAGCTCCCCCTAGTGTTGGCAATATATAACCAATCCTTCCCAAAATAAATCCAGTTATTTTGAACCAAGGTCTATGGGGTTCTAAAATTTGAAAATGACCCATAAAATAGTTTTTAAGTTAGGACGCTGCAGCGATGATGACGATTCCTGAATATCCTTGACTTTTCAGAGATATAATAAATAGTTGATTGCGCTTTGCTTCTTTGTTCTGCAGCTTCCTTTTTATACTTGGTATGCTCAACAGAACATCCAAAGATATAACTATTGTCATAACAAAAGGAATTTGGTTTAGTCTCTTCCTGATAAGAACATTAATTGTAAAACAGGAAATAATCTAATTCATAATCACTATGAACATAAAAATGTTATGTGGTGAGGCATCTCCCCATCGGGTTCTTCACATCAAGAGAATGAAAGTTTGATCTCACCATTTGCTCTACAAGATCAAAAGAAAAAGGGTTTCTGTTTCTCCTTTTGGGATCAATTAACAAAGGAGACTTTCGTTCTGACTTATCTTATTATATTATCTTGATTACTGTGTTGCATGAACACATTATATAGAATACATGGTATTTATAGATAAACACACTGTCCTTTATGAATTTGATCACTCTTTGGCCATGGTGAGAGAAAGTCATTCTATTACAGTTACATTAGGTCTCTGTCCTTCTCTCCCGCCTTTTTGTCCACCTACTTGGCATTATATTATATATTATGTATATATATTATATTATATAAGAGCAGAGACTCTGCTCATCCCTTCACGCAAATAAGTTAGAGAATAAGCTTGAATGTTGTTTGATATAAACCATTTAAGTGCAGTGCCAGGAAGATTTACCCACTTTTCTAGCCTGTCAGAATGTTGTGGTAAATTGTGTTGAACGCTGCTTAATATATTCATGGTTTTGCTAAATTAGGCAGTAGCTGAGCTAATTTTATTTTAACTACTGTTGTTGACCTTGTCATCTTATTTGTTGAATGGTTGTAATTCTTCTTTTTGTGCATGATAGGGAATCTTAAAGGCAATGTTCTACATTGTTACCTGTAGAAGCAAAAAAAATGACCTGTCAACGGGTATCATCCTGCACATATACAGAAGTTCAACATGTGAAAATAAAATAAAGGATATCTTGACAGTTAACAAACAGTTAAGGGGGAAAAAATAATTGTGTTTTCTCCTTGAAAACTTTTTTAAGTTTTTTTAAGACTCAGATCATGTAATACAAATATATATCATAATAGCAAATGCATAAATTAATGTCAAACACAATCATTAAAAAAATCTGAACAAGCAGTATCTTATTATATCTTGAAATAATAATAACTAATATCTTTAGATTAAATTTTGCAGATTAGGTTCAAGACAGAGGATCGTTTTCATAGATATGAGTGACCGGCTGGGCAGTCTGGGAGGTCAGAGAGCTCAAATCTGGCTCGTCCATAGATCTTACTGCAAAACAGACGCATTCTATTTACATCAGGACAGATCAGTTACTATTTTCAGAAATACTGGTACTGGTATACTGGTAAATACTTACTGTATGATATATTTTATTCTTATTTAATTGTTTTAATTAAAATTGTTTTAATTTTAATCACATTTTGCTATTTTCTTCACCGATTACACCTTCAGCAGGAGTGCCTATAAAGAAATTACCCTAAATAGTTTCATGTCCATATAGTATAGCTCTGTTATGGTCCTGCTGTGTAGAAAGGATCACTCACCGTGGCCTGAAACGTCGATGGCATTACCCACACTGAGACCACTCTGACACTGATACACTCCTGAGTCACTACTGAGTATGCTTTGAGAAACCATAAACAAAGTCCCTCCTGAACTGTTTAGAAATGTCCACGCTGTCTTGATGTGGCTGATCATGTTGACATCGATGGGGACTTTGGTTTTCTCAAGTCTATACCAGGAGACATTTGGAGGTGGGTTTTTGCAGAATGTAACTGAGCAATTAATCCTGAGGTCGTCCCCGAGTGATGCTTCATAAATCTTGTTAAGGTGGTCATTAATTACAACGTCGCAATTTGAATCCTCACCTGAAAAGGGAAATTGAAAAAGTATTGAATTGCCGTGATTTTTCTCACTTGATAGCAAATCTGATACCAGCTGATGATTGACAGATGCAGTAAAGATAGCATGAAAGAAGATTCTTTTTGATTCTGTAAATTCTTGTGCCAGCGATTGCCCAAAATTGCAGTGAACAATGAGTTCTCACATTTACTCAAGTGGAAGTAATATTACTTTGAAATGACTCTGTTGAAAGTACTGATTCAAAAGTAGTCCTTTCAGGGACATTTCTACCTGCTGCGAATCTTACCGAACCAACTATCACTTCTTGTTTTACTGCCTACCCTTTCCGTCCGATTGAAGCTTTTGAATATCCTTCCCGGACTGGTAAAAGATTATTTCAGTTATTTCTTTCTGCTTATCCAGAGTCAGGTCGTAGTGGCGGAATACCACAATGGGTTTTCTAGACATCCTTCCCCACTGCAACTTTCTCCAACTGAACCTGGGGGATCCTGAGGTGTTACCAGGCCCGAGGAGATATGTCTTCCCAGTTGGGCTTGCCTGAAAAGCCCCCAAAGGGAGGTTTACATAAAGGAGCTACGGCTCCACTCCAAGCTTTCTCCAGATGTCCTCACTCCACATCTAAAGCTGAGCCCAGCCACTCTATTGAGGAAGCTCATTTCAGCCGCTTTTATCCTTGACCTCGTTCTTTTGGTCTCTACCCAGAGGTCATGACCACAGGTGAGGGCTGTAACATAGACCACCTGGTATAATGAGAGCTTTCTTGCATGACTCAGCTCTTTCTTCAACATAGCTGACCGATACAACATCCCCACTACTGATGAAGCCGAACCACCCGTCCATCTCCCGGTTCATTATGTCATCACTGGAGGACGAGACAACGAAAAACTTTAATTCCTTCACTTGAGGCCGCAACTCAACCCCAGCATGGCCCAACTGGGCCATGGCCTCAGATTTGGAGTTGCAGACTCTTACACTGGGTGCTTCAAACTGAACTGCTGTGAAAGTTTCAAACGCTTATAAAACGTTTTTTACTTTTGTAATTTTGTTTTCAAAATGTCAATTTGTTTAACCACTGTGAAAAGTGTTGCATATCTTTGTAATGGAAATTTTTATTTTTGGTTTTATATTATGACTTATAACGTACTGACTGGCCTTCTCCACGTTTATTGTAAGTTTGGTCCTATGAGACCATTTGTTAAATGAAATGAACAATTTCCTCCTCCTGAGCTGATCACACCTCTACAGACACACACCCCACAACTCAATCCCATTCAGTGACCCACCTCCTCCATCCTGGCCAAATGGCAAAGGTCATGAAAATCGGCAGATAGAATAAAATAACTTACCTTGAGCTTCCAAAGTGAGGAGGAGTGCCGCTAAGATGGTCACAAGTAAGCAGGTGAATCTCATGTTGGAAACACTCCAAGAATCAAAATTCCCTCCTGTAAAACAACTATGACTGTACATCTGCTTTGTGCTACAATAAATGAGATGTGGTCTAATTCACTGAAATGGCTTCCTGTCTGATGATTACCATGGTTTTTAGGATATGCATACACCAATGACGTCATACTCATCTCTGCACCTGTGACCACACAGACTGTAATGGCAAAATGAATCAACTGCTACTAATTACAAAATGTTTATAATCCTCACAACAAGCAGACGCTACTTCAGCTTCTCACAACAGCAAGACACAGCCAAGCCAAAATGATTCAACCATCATTGTTTATTAGATTTATTGGCAAAATATACCATTTATTAGCTGTTTGTGAGAACCGAACCACAGAAGAGGTTTGGCCTTCATTGACTCTAGCGGTAGAGAACAACATTTTTTCCACTTGATTTGGCCCACACGCCTAAAGTTTGGGGCATTTTACACTGAATGAACCACTTTTTTTTCAAGATTGGATCAGTGCATAATTCCGACCTTTTTCTAAACAATTGCACAAAAGTTTTTTGGATTTTTGTGCACGATGTGGCACAGTGAAATCATGATCAGCACGTAAGGTTTTTGGTTCAAATCCATTTTAGGATATAGGGCCTTTCTGTGTGGGGATAGCATGATATACCTGTGTCTTTGTAGGTTCTCTATAGTTGAATTTAGTGACTGTAAAATGTCCATAGGTGTGAATGGGAGTGTGAATGGTAGATTGTCCCCAGGTGTCCGCATTCTGATGAACTGCTGACTTGTCCAGGGGGTACCCTGCATCTTTCCCAATGTCAGCTGCCATGGGCTCCAGCCCTATGTGTAGGATAAAAAAGTTAGAGAAAATGGATGGCACATAATATATAATATATATGTAATATAATAACTTTTAATTAACATCGCTGCTTTTTGGTCATATTTTTATATAATTATTATTATATTTTTTATTGATGCTTTTATCTGCTTTTACCTTGTAGCACTTTGAGATTTGATCCAAATGTAAATAGCGTTATAAATTAAATGTATTATTATTATTTTATTTTTTTTGTAATACATGCCTCATGAGTAGTGAACTCCCCATGTCTCTCCATACATCCATTCATTTTCTGTAATCACTTATAGTCTGAAGGGTCAGAGACGAACTGCAGCCCATCTTTGATATTGGGCGAGAGGCCGGCTTTGCCAGGTAATCAGATTGCCAGCATGAGGAGATGAACAACCGCTTACACTCACATTCTCACATACTGTAGAGGCAATTTAGAGTCACCAATTCACCTGTATTGCCTGGTTTTGGAATGTGGGAGGAAGCGGGAACACCCAGAGGGAATGCAGGCTCTGTGCTGCTCTCCTAATGTCCAGTTTTCGTCAGTACTGTTGGTGGTGAGTTTCACTGAACTAAATCTGGCAGTTAATCTGTAAGTCTTCCCAAAGAGAAGCGCCATCAAATGTTTTTTGCAACACTTTGGATGCAGCATTGCAATTTAAATATCCACCAGCCGAAAAAAGAAATACATTCTAAGTCATCCTAAATATAAACAGTTAACAACAACATTTTTTATCAATGCTCCGTTTTTTGCAGGTTCAGCAAACTTTTACACACTCCCTCATACACTGTTTGAACAAGTAGATCTGTGAAACTAGTCAGAAAGAAAGAACTCTTGAGCCACAATTACACATATTTTTTTTATTTAAATGTTCTTTTTAACAAATTTGTCTTTAATATTAAATGAGTCGAACAAACTGCCATATGCATGACAAATCCTCTCAGGTTGCGGATCAAGAAACTATTGCATTTAGATCATAATCTAATTTTTTTTATCAATAATTTGTTCCAGTTCATAATTTGATAAAGGAGCATATTGTCTGAAATCTAATAAGGACAAAAAACTCCCAAAATACAGCCTTTTAAGCAAATGAAACAGCCTTTTTGCTGTTCTACATGATTTCAGCTTATTGTCGTGAATTAAAAGATGAAGAAAAAAAAATTCATCAACAAATTCATTAATTTATATCATATCAACCCATGGGCTTTTACACCAAACTGAGCATTTAATGCCAAATCCACTCTTTTAAAAACTGTTTGAGCTGCCTGAATAATTGATGTATAAGGCCTCAGAAATATAAAGCCTTTGGGAAGACACAAAGCACAAGTCAATTTCAAGTTTGTGGACCCCAGCGAAAACAGGCCTCCATAACCGCCTCCAGAGAATTTGCACAGAGGTTATTCAGAATATAAAAAAAGCTAACATCTAAAAAAAAAAGGCAAAAAGGCTGATTCACATAGTAGATTCCTCCACAGGAAGGAAAGGTAAGAGTGCCCAAACAGTGAGAGAGCAAACTGTGCAAAAAATAATTTTCTGTCAGCATTTAATGTGGGAAACATTGCTGTCAAGATAGATACACGGCGGTCCAGCAGTGGTTTGGCCTCACAATGGGGGCATACAGAAAATCCGCTGACACATCTCAGTCACAGTCAGGCCAAATGGGAAATGTTCCTCTGAGCACATTATTTTGATAAAATAAATACAAACCTGCATACTGCTTGCCCTTCAAACGCTCTTTTAATTCATTTCTTACCTCTGCCTCTTTATCCTTCAGAGATGTGTGCGTGCATTGGAGGTCGGTGGGTTATGATGCTTCTTACATAGTTAAAGGTCCTAAGCAAACAAACATTCCCGCAATTCAAGCTGTTACATCCCCTGTGTTACAGCCATACCAGAGACTTGATGTTTCTGAAATCTCTTCTTTCAGTCAATGCACCCTGATGAGAGCTTTAATGTCCCTGGTTCTCCCTCTTCAAGCCGACTTCTTCTCCGCTCTCCTTCACTTCTTCATCTTTGTAGCCACCTCCTGCAAACTTGGACAGCCTTTAGCAGACTGGTGTGTTGACGTGTAAGGTTGCCATCAGGGATTACCATTGCCATGTACTGCATATTTGACACAGAGTCAGCTGAATTCAGGGTTGAAAGCTCCTTCAGTTGTGAACATCACGTTCAGTTTATTCGTCACAGAGAAAATTATTATGCTGTGGTGCAATACCTGATGTTGCTCCAGAGGAAGATTTCTAAAGCGCCCACTGCTAGGATGCTACTTAAGACAAAAAGTTAGGATATCTCAGTCGCTACTGCTTCCATTTGAACTATTATTGAATATACCTATATGAATCCTCCAAACTGTATTCCATTAAACTCATATGTTCCAAAATTAAAAGAAAAATCCTTTCCAACTAGCAAACTAAGGCAGTTCAGCCAAATTTTAAATCTTCAAATATGCTCCAAAGCTATCAAGTTTAAATGTCTTTCTCATTTTTTAGAATTTGATTGAATTTAGCCCCTTGTATCCTTTTTATCAATGCATTTGGCAGATTTGACCTAATTCATATTTTGATCAGATGTAATACTGCAAATACTAATAAAGAAAATAGTCAAGTGGTAGACAAAGTCTTCAGATCCTTTCTTTCGTAACAGTATGAATACCACTCTGTGAAAACACTCCACTACAGTTTAAATTGCTCAATTCTAAACCTATCCTGACTTTACTCTCAGAATAGTCAGAATTCTCAGCAGTTTGAGATTGTATCCAAATGTAAAGTGCGTTATAAATTAAATGTATTATTATTTATTTATTAGAATGATTGAACAATGTCTTTTTTTAACCCTTAAAACAGTCAGAAATCTGACTTTAATCTCTCTCTCACTCTAACCTTTCCTGCATGAATAGCATTGCTTATGTTGAATATATAGTACTTTTCCTCCCGTGAGAACAGCGCATTCATGTGGCGATAGGGGTCCCTACACATTAATGGGAGGTATTGACTGCGCAGTCGCAATCTCTTCCCTTTACGTAATGACGTACTCCCTACGTCTCTAACGAGCCGAAAATGGCGGAGTACCTGGCATCCATTTTCGGCACAGAGAAAGACAAGTAAGTTTTATTTGCCGTACGTTATATTTAACGTTCAAATGTGAAGAATTATAAAACCTATTCTTGCAAAGGCTTTTGATCTCACAAGCGTGGCCCATCGTGGTCGCTGTAGCAGCACCAAACGTCCTAAGGCAGTTGCATTAGCAAGAGGATGCTAACACTCGGCTAACGCATTGAATGAACTGTAGCTATCCTGCAGCTAGTGTGTGCTGTTCGTTTGCGCCAAAACGTGTCTTTTTGCAAAATTCCCACTATTTTGAAATTAACATCTCATGGCCGGAAAAAATATATTATTAAATATCCAGGTAGGTAGCATGTAGACTGATATGTCACACACTGGTTGTTTTCTATGCCAACGTTATAGTGTAGCAAAATATTCTGTAAAGTAAACCTTTCATCAAAAGTATTGCTTCAAAAAAATAAATATTATACAATGTATAATTAAAATTGAACATCCTCTTTGGCTCAACCATTCTAACGAGACTATCAACAAAACGATTAAAGTAACGGATGTAGTAGCATGCAGAACAAACAATATTACTTTAAGAGACGAAGTAACTCCCACTTAAGTAGCAGAATAAACCAAACAAGAATTCAATGACATTTCCTATCATATAGGTCAGCATTACGTCATGTGTTCCTTAGATTTACTTCAATATGCTTCCCATTTACAGTGTCCTGGTGCCATGAATACTGATTAGTCCAAAACAGTAATAGACAAATACACTAGTTGCTTCTGTTTCAGCAATTTTCTTAACGCTAAATCTGAAATTATTTGAAAATTAAAGTTTTTATCTATTCTGAACTAATGTCATTGATAGTGATAACCACAGATAGCTGGATATACTTGGGAAGTACTTAACTGAGTGACATAAGATTGGTGTATGTATTTTGTAAATTTCATAAATAATAATTAAACTTTCAAAAGTTGCCAGTCTGATCCTGTACAAAACAAAATGAATCTATGACACCCCATAACATTATTTCCTTTTTCTCTACAGGGTCAATTGTTCTTTCTACTTTAAAATTGGAGCGTGCAGACACGGAGACCGCTGCTCTAGATTGCACAACAAACCAACATTCAGCCAGGTGAACTTTTTGTCTATCTTTATTATGAGATATATATTTCTGTTAGGGTTGCAAACAATATGAGATTTTCATGTCATGATAAGTGTAAAATATTCTCTTTACTATTTCAAGATTAATATCATTATTCTAATTCATACATTTGAAGATGAGACAAATGAGGGTGCATTGTCTCCCGCTGGGAGGGAATATATGCAGATACTTATTTTTTCTCTTTGCCTAATCAGACTGGAATGGCTGCATTTATCGAGTTGGCTTGTTTTGAGTCTTGTGATAATTGACAGAATATTATATATGATTAAACGGTATCTCACTATTATACATATAACATTTTATATCACTGAAGTATGCCAGTACCAGTAGGGGAATAATGTATCACATTCTTAATGTAAAGACAACTCAGATCGTCAGTACAAAGTTTTACAACGGACAAAAACAACTGAAACCAGTCCAATGTAGTATGAACATCAAATGTTTAATTCTGTCAGAAAGGTATGTATGTAATCAAAAACCACTTGTATGCGCCTTTTTTTACATTCTCACAATGTTATTAGGTGAGAAGATTAAATAGGAATATATGGTTAGTTTATCTCAGTAATTGTACAGAAACATTTGTAAAATAAATTTGTTTCTGTTCTGTTAGAAAATGCATTGACTGATTTCCATCTTTCTATTCATTCAAGTCATAAGGATCTTCTCTCGAAGGTTCACACATTTCTCTTTCGAGGACACATTCTTAAATCTGCATAGAGGGATGAGTTTGACATGTTCCCTTCTTTAGTAATCTCTTGTTTCAACTATAAGCTATCCTTGTGACTCGATTTGACTGCATCCAGGAAATGTATGGACAGGCAACTTGGTACAGGGAACATGTTTGATTGGTTTCTTTTGCAACTAAAAGCTATATGGCCAAAGCATTTTGCTTTATCATGTAAATTTGATATTCGGAAGAAAAAATTGTGATCAATACTAAATTGCAGTAGACTTGTAGACTAGAACTGTTGACTGAGACCACTTGAAAAGTTTGCATTTTTTATTTTTATTATAATATATTAATTATGCCAGACTACTGGGTATCAAGAGTTCAAATTATTCCAAATGTAAAAAGGACATATTCTAGTTAGTGTTTGAGTAAAAAGATGATCTGTGAAGTTGTTTTCTAATTTGTGTTATTCCCTGCAGTTGTATTTCGTTCACCGTTTTGCAATTGTGAACTTTCCTTCTATTGCAAGTTGTTTTTTTCTTATACTTTTTAAGCAGTCTTTATGATTGTAAAATGGTAGTTTTACAGAGATTATACTGAGAAATTATTTTATGTGTACAAATGGAGAACGTTTTGGCACTCGAACAGAACATAAGCTGTAGGGTGATGTGGAGCTTAACCCGAAATGTGAACTGTGCCATAGGTGTTATAATCATCTCTTCTTTGTTTTCTGTTTGAAAGCATCTTGGACCTGCATGAGTATGAAAAATTGTATACAAGCTCAAATTAAACTAAAATGTTGTCTCATTACATTCTTTTGGCCTTTCCTCTGTAGACGATATTGATTCAAAACATCTACCGTAATCCCCAGAACAGTGCACAGACGGCCGACGCCTCACGCTGTAAGTCTAACATTTTTCAGAAATCTCCTTTGTTTCCTAAAAGTAGTGGTTGCATATGACAACAGGTGTAAGGCACTGTCTCCTCACTGCTGGTTGCAGTAGACCCATTTTCTCTCTAGTATCTCAAAGCAAATAGTCTTTACTAATTACCTTGGAAGGAATGTTAGAAAAACAAAAGTAGACCCATATAATGGAGGCAAATGATTTGCTTCAGGGTTTTGTTAAATTCCGGGAAACTATACCCTGCATTATTCTGTTGTGAGCTGCGGCCTCACCTAATCATCATGTCACACACACGCCCCCACACAACTCAGACAATGAATGGCTGCCTGATAAATACAGAAATGGATACTCACAATGGCGCGAATCTCAACAAGGAAGTGACCTACACAGTCCCGTACTGCCCGCCGGTAGCATGGTTATTCATGTTGCAGGTCTTTTTTTGCCAACTACTTGTCGCAAACTCTCTAAAGTCACTTCATCTCATCTCACTTCAACCTCTTGTCACCAACCCGGACCGGCGTCTCCCAGGAGAAGGGAGTTAAACGAGGTGAAGGGAGGTAAACGAGGGGGATCGCCCATCTTTGAGTGCGAACAGAGGCTAACTCGGCCATACATTTGGGTGGTGAATAAGTCAGACTGAAAGACTGAGATAGGGACACTGGGGGATGGTGAGAGCATGCATTATTTTTTATTTGCTTACTCGATTAATCGCCAGAATAATCAATTGATTACTGCAGCCCTAGACTGTGGCACACACAGCACATCACAAGCTACAATGGCTACAACACATATGACACTTGTGACATTTGTTCACCATGAATTGAGAAAACAATGCTTTTTTAATATCTGTTATTACTTAATCAAGCACTTTTAAAATAATCAACCCAAGAAACATACCCATTTTAAGAACCTTACAAAAGCAGAGTAGCTTAATCTATTCAAACAGTGTCAGCCTCAAGCTTGAAGCTATTGTTGATGAGTACAGAGAAAAACAAAGCAACGAGGAAAGATTTGCAATCGCAGTGATTGATAACCAACGTTTTCTTTTGATATTTTGCGGATGTTGCATTACCAGGATTGCTAAGACCAATTCTAAATCAGGTTGAAAACTCATTAATTCTTCTTTGTGTGTAACCTGTTACACCTGCATTCATTTTGAAAAGTGCAAACACTGTACGTTTTAGATGGATGTTAATAGAAATGGTTTGTGTTTGGGATTGGAGAGATAGGTCAAATGGTCCTGTTAGGTATTGCATCTTATTAAAGGTTTAAATATCATTGGACATCCACCGGCTTTCTTTCAGAAAAGTAAAAACATCTTAGATTAGATGGGATATTATCCCCAGGCATTCCCTGTTATATGTAATTTGAACAAAAGTCTTCTTTTAACCTGAAGCACTGTATATTGACTTGACTTTCTCTTGATTTTAAGATTGGTTGAAGTGCTTAAGTTCCTACCTCTCTGGTGCAGTTTGAGAAGGTTATTTATTTTAAATATTTTAAGGAAATTTATACATAGTATTTTCATTGAATATTTAAAAAAGTTTTAAAATGTTTGCTGTTAATTGTGGTTGGACAATTTTCAATAAAATATTCTAATTAAGGAAATTTGGTGTCTTCTTGATGCAAATCGGAATTAGCCAAGAATTCACTGGATATGTCTTTGTAAGTTGTCTTATGTAAAATCATGGGTTCATTATAGACCGATCTGGTATAACAGGTACAAGTCTCATTCCCAGAATCTTGCAAATCGCATCAAGAAGGATCTTTATATGCTTACAATGTCAGCCAATCTACCAGGTCAGGCTATGTTGTCCTTCAGACAGAACATGGCGCCCGTCATTCGCCAGACATAACATGAGGAAAGTGTCTGTTTTTTTACTTATATGTTACTTTTTCACGGCAGTGTGAACAGCACAAACCACATGGTATCGGATCTTGACCAGCTCCAATTAGAGCCACTTCCATATATGGTCCCATGCCAGACACAGGTCGGATTTTTTGCAATGCGACCCCAGTCTGAATCAGATCGCAATTCATGTGACTTTGACATCATTTTCAGTCGACATTTGTCACAAAGCTGCGTCGGATGGGGCGCTTGTCACTCGAAGACATCACTATAAACGCTATAAACATCACTTTAAACACTTTTCTTGTAAACGATGGCATTAAAACTTACTTCCTTCAATTTCGCTTCTGTTCTGACAGCATATTGCGTGTTACGCGTTTATAATTGTTATTTTGCTTGCGGGTCACTTTAGGACCCTTAACTGTTCAAACTTGAGTCTGATATAGGAGACCTTTTCAGAGTAATGTGAACAACCACACAAAAAGTAGGATCTCAGAAAGAAATTGGAATTGAGCATTGAGAATGGCAGTGTGAATGAAGCCTTAGACTGTCTTATCCACAAGTGTGCATATACTTCATATTACCAAACCTTTTAAAATGAAACATTTGAAATCAGTGATCTTATAAGAAGGGAATTACAAGAACTCCATATTGTCCATTCTGATACCAAATGCCACCTTCATCATGTAGCTCAGTCATCACTAAACAATACCTGGAACTGGTTTGACCTGAACTGTTGTCAGCAAATTTGATGAACCTTATTTTTTAGAGCTAAGGCATTTTCTCTTTTACAGGTAAGTGTTTAAATGGGAAGAACAACTGTAGCCTTGACTTAACCAAATAGGCCACATAATTTAATCAATTTGAAAGTATAATTAAAGCCAAGTTGAAGTAATTATGGTTTTGACTAGATAAACTTCTGCTATGTGTGCAGGGTTGCATCAGAACAGGGAGTTCTGGGGTGTAATCTTAATAGGATGCTGGAGATTAGGGATCATCTTATTTAAACTTTTCCAATTTGTTTATTTCTTTTGACCAACTTTGTGTCAACAGCCTATTCAAACTAAGTTATAATCTAGAAGTGGATTAGCTGATCCATCGGCGCCGGGAGCCCTAGTTTGATGAAATCGTCTGAACGGCTTCAGTTGTAGCTGGTCACGTTGAACACATGCAGCGTACATGCACACCAAGTATGAGCTGCCACGACTTCCAACATCTCACAAGAAAACACAAAGCTTTCTATTTGTAACACCAGTAAGGACGAAAGAAGCTGCGGCGGAACAAACCCTGAAAGCACAATGAAGATAATCACACATTTCAAATTTAATAACCCTGTGGAAAATTAAGAAGCTCACACTAGCAAAGTGGCTAACAACTACCACAAGCCCTGCAGTCCCTGAACATATTCACCATATAACAGATAATGGACTGAACACGGCTTACAATGTTTTTTCACTTCAAAATGTTATACAATTGGTTTAAGAAATGCAAGGCGAGTACAAAGGGGATATTCATTTTAACAGGTCAGAATACAGACACATTACACAATGCCGACCAGCCTTGTTACTTCCACTGTAATCATTCAAAATAAGAGCGCTTATACTACATAACTTATTATGATTTGAGAAAAATTGGAATCTGACCAAATCGGCTTGCCAGACTTTATAAAAATCATTGATCCACCAAGAAAATTGCAATCGGTGCATCTCTATTATAAGCCCATATGTTTGTCATTCTATTAAAATGCAAATAAAAAAAAAGTCTGAAAGAAATCTCTCAAAATATAAAAGCTTTTGAAATTATTTACAAAAATCTAAACCCATCAGGCGTCCAACTAATGAGACTCACGTCAGATGAATAACAAGGCTATATGAGACCTTAAATACAGCTTTATACGGACAGCACATTTTCTAATCACATTTTTCTCCTCTCCAGCTCTTTATTTTGGTTGATTTTTTTGTCACAAAAGTTTGCGTTTTGTATTTCAGACCTATTCCCTCTTGAACATTTACCTTCATTACCTTCAAAACTCTGCCCAGTCTGCTGATGGTTTACACTGTAAGTTCTCCCTTCATTTGCAGGACCCTCCAGCACTGACTGCACTTGGTTCACTGTGTCACACCTCCCCACTTAAATCTGGCTTAGTGCAGGGTGTTCTAGAGATGTGTCATGCATCACATTGTTTTCTGGAGACAGAATAACAGTCCACAGGCTGTCTTTTTCTTCTGGTTCTGTGATGTTGTTTTCTAAAATGCTAAAACTGCTTCAAGTGCTCCTTGTGTTAGTCGGGGCTGGCCAGGAAGTAGATGAAGAGTTATATTAAAATTACATCCTCTGGTGTTATATCACTAATCCGTTTTGTAAAGAAAGCAAACGTTAGCAAATCTTTTAAAATTAAAATCGATAGATTGCTGAGTGGGGTCAGGCTGTGCAGGTCAAGCTGAAAATTCACGGGAGAGAGAGGGCTGTTTCAAGAAACAAATAATGTGCATTATCTTCCCTTTAATCCATATTTAGAGTTTGTATTTATGATAGCTACAAGTGCATTTTATGTTACTATAGTTAGATTTGTTTTTTAAAGACGTAAGAGTTAAAGACATCGCACAGTCCATTTGAAGGTTGACTTTTATCACCACTGTCTGTTTCGCATTGCCTTGACTGTCCACCTGTTGACATTTGTAGGTGCTGTCAGCGATGTGGAAATGCAGGAGCATTATGACGAGTTCTTTGAGGTGAGAAGGCTTCTTTGCTGCTTTTAATATCGCCTAAATGGGCCCAGACTTTCCAGAAGCAAGATGTATTTAAGTGCCATTTTTTCAGAGCCGGATTGTGTAACATCCCAAATGTAACATATTTTTGCTCCTGGAAAAATGAGGGACAACAAATGTTTCAAAAAACAAGTGTACAGTACGTTTCAAAAAATGTTTAGTTCCATATTTTAATTAAATTTTTTTATGTTCTATTTGCTTTGGAGATTGTTATAGTAATCTGTGGAGATTGTCTCAGGGTGATGTTGGATTGAACTCTTATAGAATTTAAGATGTTCAGTTGTAGGTAGTGTGCTAAACTGTCAGAAAAAACGCATAGTGCTGAGTGATCACATTATCGTAATATGTCTGACTCATGTCAACACAATAATTCAACTCCATCCAGTCCCAGGGAACTGGGTCGAAGTTGATTCAACTAACCTGTTTCATTATCAAAAGTTAGTAATTTTTCCTCTGCCACCATGTTACGTGTATCAGTGTTTGATGAAATTTTTTTGTGGATAATGCAATCCATTATATTTTGGTGGTAATCCATAGAAAACTGTGCTGCCTTGTGTGCGCCCTCCGAATGTTGTCTTATTTTAAATAAATAATACATTGTAAGAAGTAACCACTTGTTCAAGTTGATTGTTTTCTTCCTCTCATATTTACCCACACAGGAGGTGTTCACAGAAATGGAGGAGAAGTATGGGGAGGTCGAGGAGATGAATGTGTGTGATAACCTGGGTGACCATCTTGTTGGCAATGTCTACGTTAAGGTTTGTAATGGTAGAGCTAATTCATATCAGACCAAAAAGATGTGAACAGGGAAAGAGCTTGGAACATACTTGAGCCTAGTTAAATGATTTTATATCTAATTTGTTTATTTCTGTCCCATTAGTTTTATTTCACTAAAATATCCTCTGTTAAAAAAGCTTAATCTGCATACTCTGTGTAGTTTCGTCGTGAAGAAGATGCAGAGAAAGCGGTCATGGACCTCAACAACCGTTGGTTCAACGCCCAACCCATCCACGCGGAGCTCTCCCCTGTCACTGACTTCAGGGAAGCTTGCTGCCGCCAGTATGAGATGGGGTGAGTATTGGGAGAATGATCCGATGATTTTATCATTGTCAATTATGTAGGTATGTAAAATTAGTCAAATAGCAGTGATATTTAATGGCTGTCACATAAAACCTCCTCACTTGTTTTTGAGGAGGTTCACGTAATTTCCCGTACGTGAACATCCAAGGCTCAGTAGCTGTTGTTATTATACAGAAAAATATTGTCCAAGGGAACTTAGTAACCAGCTTATACATCTAAAACCAAACTATATAATTTAACTAACTATGCTAACCATACTAGCTATTATGGTCAGATAGTAATAGCTATACGTAAAATACTAAACATGCGTGGTCCTTAACCCTTTTTCCATTGTGAATCAGTTAAATATTGATAGTCTTCTCACAGGCAATGAAAATATAAAGATAGCCTTTATTAGTCCCACAATGGGGAAATTGCAGTGTTACAGCAGCAGAGCATGTTACAGAGTAAGAATAACAGAAAAGAAGGCATTATGTGCAATTAAAATAAATTAAATTAAATGTACAGAAACAAAGTGCAAGTGAGGTAGGTGTGTGTGTGTTGCTAACAGTGCTGGTTGTGGAGTCTGACTAACTGTCAGTTAGTCTGGCAACTGTCTCCAGTCTAACTGGAGACGGTTGCGATATTTGACTAACTTTAGCAGGGATGAAATATGTGAAGATCATGACGGGATCTCTGTAAAGTTGGTTCCCAAAACCATAGAGCAGTCCACTGGCTTTACCCAAGCTTCATTGTTGTAGACAGGGATGTATGCCTTGCCCTCCTTTCTACAATTAACAGTCAATTAATGGGTTTTCCTGCAGGAAGGGGAATTCAGCCCTTCCTGTAATATTCCAACCACAGATTGTTTTAATTTTTCTGGTGGAGGCTTTTAGGTTGTCATCCATCGCTGCTGGTATTTGAGTCCAAGGTACCATGTTTTTTGACAAGTTGTCCAGGGCCTTATGAAAAACAATTCTCATCTGACCATACAACCTTATTTCATTGAAATTTCATGTGGAGTTTGGAAAACCTTAAACTCTTTACGCTGTGTGGGGATGAAAGCTAAGGCTTTTATCTCGCTACCTTTCCAAACAGCTTGTTTAGGTTCAGGTGCCATATGATGGTGGTTATGGAGGCTTTCTGACTCCAATATTCATCTGAATTCTGCAATTCTCTTATTGTAATCCTTGGAGAGACTTTTGTCAGGCGAACCATTCTCGTCACAGTGTGTACAGTCAATTTGCAGACACGTCCTCTTCCAGGGTGGTTTGTAAGGTTTTCTTGTATCCATTTCCATATTTGTGCTGCTCCTTTCACATCATTGAAGTGTTCTCTGGTCTTTCCTTTTGTGAAGAATGTCAGAATGCGCCTTGTGAAGAATGCGCCTCATAAATACGAGGCGCCTGTGTCGCCTCATTTATATCCCAGTAAAACAGGAAGTTGTTGTTCACCACTTAAGAGTTCCTACTCAAGCAGTTGCACCAAAGATTTTTAAATAGGAACTACGAAATATGATTGTTACCTTTTGCTGGATTCCCTAGTGCAGGCAGTAATTGTGGAGTGCACGTTTTAGAGAAAAAATACTTGTTTAGTGTTAAGAATGTGCTTTTTTTTGTTAGTTGAATAAAAGGTTAGTTTTTTTATGAATACTTGAATAAAATACCATGGGTATAAACAGTTGAGACATTTTTGCATCTCATGAACTCCTTTTTTAATGTTGCCAATAATACTGGAGGGCACTGTAGATATTGCCTACAGAGTGGTAAATTGTTTTTTTCCCAAGGACGACTAGATAACGTTGTGCCAGAAACGAGATAAAGCTTCACTCTCCTGTATTTAGTTGGCATGTGTCCCGCAGAAAAGACAAGGGATCCTTATTAGCTGCATTGATACTGTACAGTTTATCTAACGTTCTTCAGAATTTAAAGATCAATTTGGAGAAAACTAGTTATCCTCCTCCATGAGCCTTCGAGGGATTTTCTATTGGATTGATTGTTAGTTGATTTCTTAGTGAGGGCAGTTTCAGTGTAGGAGAAATTAAAATCATATGTTCCTGACCAACTCAAGCAAGATTTAACCCTTCATGTACCATTTTCCCACAGAGAGTGCACAAGAGGTGGCTTCTGCAACTTTATGCACCTGAAACCCATATCACGAGAACTTCGAAGGGAGTTGTACGGCCGCCGCAGGAAAAGGTATGAATATCTTACACGTGACAATAACATATTTTAGGATGAGTTAGGATTTAAAAATTATTCTTTCCAAACTCTCTTCAGGCACTGCTCGCCGTCGCGTTCCAGGGAAAGGCGCTCCCGTTCCAAGGACCGGCGGCGGGATCGCGAGAGGCGTAGGTCGAGGGACCGAGAGCGTTCTGGAAGATTCTGATGGAAGCCAAGACTGACCCAATGTTCTACCAAATCCCTCCCTGTTTACCCCAGCAGTGAAGACAAAATTATTTTCTTTTTTGGTGAATTGTTAAGTGTTTTTCTTTTTCTCCCTTTTTTAAGACTAGCTCGTGACGCTTTCTCAATAAACACAGATTTGTAATTCTGCACTGGCACTACTTGCTTATATGAACATCAATGTATTTCTCATGTAAACAGTTTTTTAAGTAAAGTTTTGATTATTGCCAAACCACATGTGTGCAGTATTGTTATGCAATTGTGGAAAACAATTGGTCAAGAAGTGAGGCTTTCTGACAGATTATATTTGAAGGGTTAGGCCTATATTGTCATGTCATTCTTTGTTTATGAGTGATTAAGACACATATGTTATGTTGTAGCCTGCCAAATTTCAGTTATATCATCCAGTACTCCAATGCAGTTCCTGATTTCCGAAACTGATAGTGACTCAATGCGACGTTAATGTATTTATTGGGTCATTTACTGATTACAAAATTATAACAGATTATTTTTCTGTCCAACATTAGTGCTTTTTGACACCGCCAAAGTCCAATTTATTACTTTTAAACTTGCAATAACCTTCAGCTTCTTGTTAAATATCTCTGGTTACCACCACTATTGACGAATACAGATCAAATTTAAAAAAAGCTTTTAAACTGTACATATATTAAATATATGCTTCCTAAAATATGGAGGCTTACAAATATATATCAGGAAGTTCAACTGTGAATATCAAGTCAACTTTTGTCTTGTACCACGATTCTGGACAGCCAGAAGAGCCTTGGCTGAGCATCCAGGGCCATTAGGGCACCAGCAGTTCAACAATGCAGCCAGGAGCTAAGCCAAAAAGTGTTTTAAAGGAATATCTCTTTCTAAAACGGACATGTAGCCAGTAAAAAGATGCTAAGACAGGCTGATATAGTATAGCGGTTTGAAATTGCAAGGGAAAATTAATTGAATACAAGAAAAATACCCAATGTTGGTTTTAAAAAATACTTTGTGAATTTAAACTGGTATTTTTTTTTACTATATCTTGCTAAAAGCGTATAAAATGATCAAATCAATCCTACTTCACTGCCAGAACAGAATACGTTTCCCTTGGAAGTTCAGGGTCCCGGACACACACCGTCACCTGTGGGGTCCCCCAGAGATCAGTCCATGGCCCCATTCTCTTCATACTGTACATGCTCCTCCTTGGCCGTGTCATCAGTCGATATGGACTCTCATTCCATTGCAACGCTGATGACACGTAAATCTACATAAAAACTGACACATGTTCCTCCGCAGCCTCTCCATCCTCATCGTCATCATCATCTCCCCTGTCAACTTGTCTGGTTGTCTGGAGGAGATAAAGGTGTGGATGAAAAAAAACTTTCTCCAATTGAACAGCTCCAAAACCGAAGCATCTTTAATTGGCACCCCACATCAGATCCAGTCTTCCTCCATCACCATTATTACCTTCTCTGGTCACAACATTCCCCTCTCTTCATCAGTCTCCAACCTTGGCGTAAGGTTCGACCCTCAACTCACTTTTGAATCCCACATCTAAACACCCGCAGGATCTCCTTTCATCATCTCAGAAGTATTTCCATACTCCGTTCTTCACTCACCTTGAGTGATGCTAAAAAGCTGATCCACGCCTTTTCCTCCTCCAGACTGGATTACTGTAACGCACTTCTCATCGGGATCCCTGATAAAAGTATTTAAAGACTACAGTATGTTCAAAACAGTGCTGCAAGGATCCTGATGAGAGTGCGAAAACACGAACACATCACCTCCGTTCTTCATTCCCTTCATTAGTTTCCCATCTCCACCAGGATTGATTATAAGATCTCCCTCCTCAATCACCAGTGCATCCATGGTAACGCACACCCTACCTGAAAGAACTACTCAGCCCACTGACCTCAACATGATCCCTCCGTTCTACCCACTCATACCGCCTCCTCCTTCCCCGGACTAAACTCAGCACCATGGGTGATAGGGCCTTCGGTTCTGCTGCCCCTCGTCTGTGGAAGGCCCTCCCTGACCATCTGAGGGCTCCACAGACGACTGACACATTTAAAAAAGGACTTAAAACTTAGCAGAACCTATAACTTTAATTAACATTGCAGCTTTTTGGTCAGGTTTTTATATAGTTATTATTTTATTTTTTTATTGATGCTTTTATCTGCCTTTACTTTGTAGCACTTTGAGATTTGATCCAAATGTATAGTGCATTATAAATTAAATGTATTATTATTATTATAAATGTCTTTAGAGATTTCTTAATTATTTGATCTCTATTTTGAAACTTGTAAAAAGAATTAACTTGTAGAAATAACTGGTTAGGTAGGTGTATATTTTTAGATTCATGAGAAGTTCTCAAGATGTCAAAGTGCGACCGCCAAAGTACGTTCCCTTCATGTTCCGTGGATAAACGGTGAGCAGATGTTCGGTGAACTTAATCACTCAGATATCCTATACCCGTATTGAGAACTCTCTTCTGTGATTCGTGGAGCCGGTCAGACGGACGCCCATGCAGCAACCAATCAGAGAAAGCCTTACAATTTCACCCAGTTCGATGCATGTGCGTCAGTATCAAACGTTTGTCTTCGTGAGAAATATTCAGTCATCGCTGTTTTTCGGTGTGGACGCGTACAAGGAGGTCCTTTTCACAGCTGTTGGCTTATTGAAATCATTAGGTGAGTGAGAAAGGCATGAGATATATAATTATTTAAGTGATTTTATTAATAGGGAGACTGATGACCGACTGGAAGTCGCTCGCCATACATGGATCTGATGCAACATTTAACCGCGTTGTTCAGTATGTCTTTATATTTGTTTGCTATTGTGCTTTTTACTTTTCTATGTATTCATGCTTACATTGGATCAAGTTCAATTAATTTATAATCATTTTACGTTATTTCTTACGATAACCATTCCAGGTGCCTCATTTATCATCGCCAGTAAGTGCTGCATCACGTTTATTTCGCCACTATAGTCCTCTTCCGTTGTCTTTATTTTTATCTTCTTACATTTTGATTCTCCCTTTTATAATTTTTTGGTTGACTCGTAGTTGTGACATGGCTATATAGCAGCATCTAACGATCAATCTGCTATCGAATTAGCTAGTGATTGCTTGATTCGACGTTCGTCGACAAACATGCTTTCACGTTCAGTGTTTGGTTAGAACAGTCTAAACTCATATTTACTTTGTTTTTGCAGAAAACAAACTAACATTGGAGTCTATAATTCAATTATTTTCTGGCTTTTATCACTTGTTTTCTTTGGAAACTAATTGGTATTTCCGCAATTGGTTACTTGATTTATTCTCATCCGGTTCTTTCTTGTTATATGTATAAGTATCATTATTATCTAGATCAGTTAGTCGAGCAAAATTAGAAAATATTACCATGTTAGAAGCTTGAAGTCCGTGGCATGTCATTAAGAAACATTTCGTCACATCTTTGGAAACTAATCTGGCATTTTTCAATTAACTCTTCACATACTACAAAGTAGTTAAATCATGGATTCAGAAATGTTGACTTAATTATCTTTTACTACTGCATATTCTAATGAGTGAGAATATATTTTTTAACCATCAACAAATATAAATGTATTTTCTTTGGATCATCAAACAATTTTCTGTTTGCAGGTGGGTTTCAGGTGTACATGCGAGAAAAGTTTTACAAGCCTCACTAATGATGGGATCCTGCGCAGGGGTTAGACTGCGCAGAGCATTGAACATACCACATGAGATTAGAGGCTCATGTTCCTACTTGAACCCTGTAAGGCAAGGGTTCCCAAACCTTTTCCTGTGAGGGCCACATAACTTTTCCCTTCACTGATGGGGGGCAGAGTTCACTTTGTAACAGAAAAAGTGTGACGATCGCAGGGGTACCTAATCGTAAAAATGTATTGTTTTCCAGAAAGCCACACATAACCAAATAACCCTTTCCGGGTTCTTCACAGAATAAAAGCCTGGATATAAATAACACTATTTATGAAATCAATAATAATCAAATAACCTTCTCTGGGTTCTTCACAGAAAAAAAGTCCATGGAACATTAACATGAATGTCAGGTTCCATTCTAGTCACAGCCAGTCTCAAACACTGATGCAGATGTTCATCTGTCAATCTTGATAAGAAAAAGAAAAAAAAAAATCAAAATGTGTCTCTGGTATTGTTCAGGGGGCCGGGCCAAATGTGGGAGCGGGCCGTATCCGGCCCGCGCGCCTTACTTTGGGGACAGTGTAAGGCAACTAGAAACCAGCTACACATTCACAGCAGTTACAGCCTAGAAATAAAGCACCAGGAGTGCAGGGCAGGAGGGTTAAAAGATAAGTGTTTATTTGCCTCTTTCATGAGACCTTACCATGGTTTCATTCTGCAATATTCCAAAAGACATTTTATGGTATGCATACATAAGATGCAGATGTATCACAATTTTCATCATTTTGTGCTTTTTATATTTTTAATTAGGTTCATCATCTTCTAAAGCATAAGTCCCAACTTTTACCTGTCCGTTCAACCCTTTGCCAGCCCGCCACCCTAATTTGCACATATTCTAATAAGCGAAAAAACTACTTAGAAAAAACTAAGCTACATTTTTACGCTTGTCGTATAAGTTCGCATTTGAGGGTTTGAGACAAATGTTTTCTTAAACTGTTTCATGGATTCGGGACAAACTGTTACACTTTTGTTGAACTTTTCATCAAATTCCCTCACTTGATTTGATTTCATGACAAAAACATGCTACAATGACAAAACTCCCATCAGCTTGTTGTGCAATATATGACTATGTTATTAATAAAGGATAAATTATTATTGAATTTTCCTTCAGGACTAATTGGCTAATATTAGCATGCAAACACGCTAAAGTGAGGTCAATAAACAAGATCAAAGCTATCCAAATACATGTTTGCTTTCCCATTATGATCAATAGTATTTAGCCGCCCCTTTTTTTTTTTTTTTTTTTTCTTTCTAAAAAAAAAAAAAAAAAAAAAAAGGGGCGGCTGTGGCTCAGTGGGTAGAGCTCCCGTCTCCCAATCAGAAGATCGGAAGGTAGCCGGTTCGAATCCCACCAGGGTCTACTTGTCGTAGGGTCCTTGAGCAAGACCCTGAATCCTTAGCTCCCCAGGCGCTCCACGAGGGGCTGCCCACTGCTCCCTCAGGGATGGGTCAAATGCAGAGAAGTAATTTCACTATGTTGTACTGTATGACTATGTGACTAATAAAGGATTCTTTCTTTCTTCTTTCTTTCTTTCTGGAACATCATAACCCAGTTATATCTTCGTAGAGCCAGAAGGATAGTGAGAGCCCCTTGTTATTAAAATAAATTTGAAGTCAACAAAGGATGTACTTATGATATTTTAGCATATATGTTGCAAAACGTGAAATAGAAACCTGCTGTACTATTACTTCTATCTTAACCATGTGGCAGATTGACATATTACCTTATTTCTTTTTATATCAGGTAAGCCATGCCATTTGTTCCTTCTACCAAAGAGACTACCATTAAAGGCCCCACATGTCCTCACTCTGCCAAGTTGCCCAACCACACCAATGGAGACGCTAAAGTCCGGGAGGGTTCATTCCCACTGAATGTAGTGGACAAGCTGGCCCCAGTTGAGGACATGGAAGATGGAACCAGAACTATTCAGATCAGCACAAACACCACTGCTGAGAGGAAATGGATCCGACCTGACCTTCACAGCCGTTGTAAATGGAGTCTGGGAGCCTCCAAAGCTGACTCCCCTCATACAGAAATCTTAAGGTCCGTCTGAAATTTCGTATTGAAAAAATAACTGTTATGATTTAGTTGAAACCCTAAACCACAAGCATAAGCTTTCACATGCAAGGTAGCAGGAAAAACAAGTCAGTCTTCTCTTTGTGTTTTATTGTTTTGGTAACTGTCATAAGAGTGTCTCTTGCATATGCTAAAACATGTTTTCTCCTCCCAGTTCCGTTCCTCCCACCATCCTACCAAACATTCTGCATAGGATCGGTGACACTCCCATGGTGCATCTTAACAAGATACCTAAAGCCTTTGGACTCAAATGTGAAATATGTGAGTTACCCAGTACTCAAGTTGAGACAAATTCTCACACCAAACAGCATTACTGTTGACACACTAGGAAGATGAGTTTGGTGAGGTGAGTTTCATTGCAAAATTGATTTGACTTGGTTCAACGTTACAAATGGAACAGGTTACGGTGTTTCAAAGCCATCTCAGCTCTGATAAAATCTCTTATAATGTGCCAAAACAAATATCTGTGTTGTCTGACTAGTGGCAAAATGTGAGTTCTTCAATGCTGGTGGCAGCGTTAAGGACAGGATCAGCCTGCGGATGGTGGAGGATGCTGAAAGAGATGGGGTCCTCAAGCCTGGAGACACCATTATAGAGCCCACCTCTGGAAACACTGGTAATTAGCGGCCCGTATAGATTCTAATTGATGTGTGTTGCTGTGGGGAATGTATAAAGAGTATGTTAACTAGCTGAAAGCAATTGGGTGGTAAAGTTGTTTCTTCCTGTTTTTAGGTATTGGTTTGGCCCTGGCAGCTGCTGTGAAAGGCTACCGTTGCATCATCGTCATGCCTGAAAAAATGAGCATGGAGAAGGTTACTTCTTTTCCAGACCGTACTTGTTCTTCTATCGCAATGCCCAAATTTGCATTTTTATACATTTCCAATAATGACCAGATATTATGTTCATTGGATTTTATAGATATATATATCGGCAAACGCAACTCGGTGAACATTTAGATTCAGCCAATATTTATGAGGTATATGAAGTATCTAGAATGCTTTTATCCACTACTATTTGCATAGTTCCCAATGGAAAAGGAGAATCCTGTCCAAAACCTGTGCAACCTTCATGCCAAAATCATCCATACGGAAAATCTTTTATACATATTACACAAAATGCTATCAGAAAATATGGAAAAAAAAACTTTAGCAAACAAAAAACCTGTAATGCTGATAGTATTTTCTTACACCTGTAATAGCGCTTAATGTAGGGCTATGACGGGTGCTACTGTGGTACTGATTTTGTAAGGGTCTCGGTTTGGTTGCGTGGGACTTGACCCCTTCTCGATTTCCTTTATTTCTATGTGTGTTTCATTTTAAACCTTACCTTAACAGTCCATTATACTACATTTTGGCAGTAACAATGGAAACATAATTAGTTTTGGTCCACACTTCCTTAGATACCTGCTGAAGTAATAAATCCTAATAATAATAATATAACCTTTATTTATCACATTCAGTAATACACAGTACAACATGGTAAAATAAGTTCTCCTCACACTGCAATGACCCATCTGCACAAAAAGAGGAAAGGAAAGGGGCCTCAAAGGACTAATATAATATTTACTAATACTGACTAACATTTACATACGTAAACATTGGTGTTTGCCACGCTTTACAACAAAGAATATGCAAATTTTTCTAATTTGGCGTCAAGGATATTTTCTGTGCAACAAAAAAAAAGAAGATTAAGCTGCTCTTGAAGTGAGATTTAAAAAAGGTTATGTATATAATGGTAGGTTGTAATGATATAGAATTTGTTCCTTTTTCCCCCCCGGAACAGGTGGATGTTTTGAGAGCTCTTGGAGCAGAGATTGTCAGAACACCCACCAGTGCTCGCTTCGACTCACCTGAGTCTCACGTGGGAGTGGCCTGGCGCCTTAAAAATGAGATCCCCGACTCTCACATCCTGGACCAGTACCGTAACCCGAGCAATCCGTTGGCTCACTACGACACCACAGCTGAAGAGATCCTGCGGCAGTGTGATGGTACGCACAACCAAATGTTTAAGGAAATTAATATAAATTAAATTGTAACAATAACCATTATTTATATAGCGCATTCTAGAACGACTGTTTGCAAAGTGCTTTGACAGACGAAGCAAATACCGGAAACTCACAAGACAAAATATAGACCAAAATAATTTTAGTTAGGGTTAAAAAATATTAAAAAACATAAGAGCACAAAGAAGAAGGATGCACAGCGGATAATATAAATGTTCAGCTTTGTACTTCCGGTGAAATTGCACTTTGATAAAGTCCAAAACAAATTTCCCTTTGGGGACAATACAGTTTGTTATCTTAAAACAAGGAGAGAAATTAAGGAAAATAAAAGATAATTTAAGAGCATAAAATATTAATAATAGAGTAAATGATGATATTGCAATCTTGTCACAAATTACCTAAAATGAAAAAATAAAATGCACCATCCTTCAGGACATCTGAAGGCAATAAAACAAAAATATAGACATATCACATAAAAGTAAGTTTGTAAAAGTGTGTTTTTAAGAATTCTTTTTAAAGATGTCACTCCCTCACACAGTCTTATCTCCACAGGTAGGTGGTCCCAAAGTCGAATCACCATGACCACAAAGGCACATTTAGTCTAGAGCCTTGCCTTTGGCGCTGCAACAAGGGGCCAACTCGACGATCTAAGCCGCAGACATGCTTTGAAAGTAATGAGTAAAATCATTAAAGCAATTCTGAAACAAACAGGGAACCCAAGTACCAAAGCAAGGATAGGGGCCATGCAGTGGTCTGGGTGGGAGAAAATGAAAGCATGATTACTTTTTCCAGATTGAGTATGATGGTATTGGCTTGATTTTGGAGATGGTTCGTAACTGAAGGAAGCAGGAGTAGGCAATTTTCTTATTTGATTGTGACAGACAAAGTGGAATAGAAATGTTCGTTCAGAGCAGTGGCACAAATGCAAAACATAACTCTACTTGTAAAGTTAATTTAGAGGCGTGTTGATTTTTCAAATAGCCCTCGACCTGTTCGCTCCCCGCTTGTCCATGCCAGCGTCTGAAAGTGGCAATTTGACAAATGGCTGCACATGGGGGATTGTTTCATATAAAGAGGATACTTTTTAGCTAGGAACAACCTTAAAGTGTGTATCTTAACATGAATTATACTCTTTGTCTGGTGAAACATGTATTTTTTTCTGATTCCAGTATGTGTCAATGTGTTTATATAAGTACAAAAAAGTCCTTTTTAAAGACAAAAACAAGTAAATCGCATCATTCGGCACAATATAGATATTTGTTCTGCATAGTTTCTCAAAAATGTCCTGAATATCTCATCTCCCACAACAAGTGAGCCAGAGCAGAATGAACAATTTAAAAACCCACATACTGGTCTTCTGGTTTGTCAAAATGGAATTTGCTTTAGGTAGTCTGTAAATCCTACTGAATATGCATTCACTAGATACAAATACTGGTCACATCATATAGTTGCTAAACAAATAAAATGTATACTTTTTTTTCTGACAACTTAAAAATTGTTTGATATTCTAGTCATATTAACCTGATTGGATTTTTACCGCTCGCTTATTTTTATTGTGTGACAGTTAAGGTTTCTACATTCCTTACCATTTTTCCTTACTCCCTAACAGAAAATAAACAATTAAGAAACATCCTAAATGAAACCCCAAGAGTAGTTAATATTGATTGTCTTGTCAAATTAAAGTGTTCTCATCAGTCCCACCTCCTGTCGGGGGCATGTAAGCTGATTGTCTATCTACTAGACTAACGTGTGGCTGAATTACTGCGATAAAATAAGGATTTTTGTTTAATTCCCAAAATTGGTGGTCCGAGTATTTTCTGAACTTTTTTTTTTTTTTCTAATTTCCGTAGAGACATAAAAATGCAAAAAATAACTGTGAAACTTCAGGGTTTTCTGTAAAAATCTTATTCTTTTTGCTTTCTCCATGAATATACTAAGTAACATGGTTGGCTAAAATCATCCTAAAATAATTTCTAACAGGAAAACTGGATATGCTGGTGGCAGGAGCAGGCACAGGGGGGACAATAACAGGCATCGCCCGCAAACTAAAGGAAAAATGCCCTAATATCAAGGTAAGCTGTCCAATGGGACAAGCTAGTGTTATCAAGGGGTTACTACTTTGCAAATGATTGCCCTGATTAGAAATGAAAGGACTCAGTTCTTTGTCAATGGTGTTTGTGGTGTGCAGATTGTTGGTGTTGACCCAGTGGGCTCCATCCTGGCTGAGCCGGAGGAGCTTAACAAGACCGATCAAACTCAGTATGAAGTAGAAGGCATTGGATATGACTTCATCCCCACCGTACTCGACCGATCGGTGAGTTCCAGGAGCCTTTTTTCCTCTCCATATTTACCTATCTCATGGCTGCATGATAATAGTTGTAAAATATCTTTATGTTTTCAGGTAGTTGATTGCTGGTACAAGTCAAAAGATGAGGAGTCTTTCAACATGTCTCGCAAGCTGATCAGAGAGGAAGGACTCCTCTGCGGTAAAGTCCTGCAGATACAAGCGACAGAAGTCTAGCTGGAACTGTAAAGTCAGACTCTTTCACTTTGCAAGTTTAAGCCAACCACTTTTTCTCCTTCACGTAACAGGAGGCAGTTCTGGGACAGCGATGGCTGCAGCAGTAAATATGGCCAAAGAGCTGAAGGAGGGCCAGCGCTGTGTGGTCATCCTGCCAGATTCCATCCGCAACTACATGTGAGAGTTTGGGTCTAGTCACCAGTTTATTTCTGTAGAGCCAAACATCTTAGAATGATTAGCTCAAGGTTCAAGTAAGGTTTTACTGGAGTATTTACATTTATAGGTTTGAGAAATTCCAACTAAAATAAAGACTTAATCAGACTCCAATCGTTATAGATTAGCTGGGAAATAATTATCCATATTTATTTGACAACATTGACGTCCTGTTGTTGTCCCTTTTGTTTGAGTAAACGACTCCTAAATTTTGTTATTGTCAGTAAAAAAACTAACATCTTCCATTTCTAGTTTCCATAGGTGCCAAATCAAGGTAACTTCATGAACTTATTATTATTATAACTTATTGTGATTTTGGCTTTGTTTTTTTCTCCTCAAGGTCTAAGTTTCTGAGTGACAAATGGATGGTCCAGAAGGGCTTCCTGAGTGAGGAGGACCTAATGGTGAAAAAGCCATGGTACGTGTTGTGAAGTGTGTTATGTTTTCCACTTATGGAAATCTCCTGCAATGCTGTGGGGTTCTGGGATACCCTCTTATCTCTATCTGTCCATCAGGTGGTGGAACCTAAAACTGCAGGGTTTGAACTTATCAGCCCCCCTCACCGTCCTGCCCACAGTCAGTTGTCAAAAGACCATCAAAATCCTCAAGGACAACGGTTTCGATCAGGCGCCCGTTGTTGATGATGCTGGGTGAGTGTCTTGAAGGAGAAACCAACCTTGCAAACTACATTTCCTCTCATCGTCCCCCTTCTTCAAACAAAGCAATCTCTTTATCTACTTGAATAACCTCATCTGTCAGTGAATTAATCCTGCTGCCTGATCAGTTCATTTTTGTCTTGTAAGAATTAGTATTTCATGAACTAATTCCATCCCGGCTTGATTCCTGCAGTGCACACTTTTTCTCATCTCATAGAGCAAACAGTTAAAAGTAAAGTTAAGCTAATTGAATTTTCTAAAGTTAAACTCTTAGACCAGTTCAACAGAAGGGAAGAAATCTCACTGTTTTTAAAATATCTTGTTTTGCTGTCCATCTATTTTAGAAAAGATTTTTAAACTTAAATTTAACCTTTTTATAATAATAATAATACATTGAATTTATAACGCACTTTACCTTTGGATCAAATCTCAAAGTGCTAAAGTGTTTCTCCTTTTATGCCTTTTTAGAGAGTGCAATGGTAAACTGTTGCACACCAGTATTGGAGCCATGATGATTATTGTTTTTTTTCATTCAGCACTCCCTGTCTTATGTACAGTAAATGCTTAAGCAACTCTTGGTTTATGTACAGGTTAATCCTGGGAATGGTGACTTTGGGGAACATGTTGGCCTCTATTCTGGCAGGGAAGATCAAGCTGTCAGACCCCGTCAGCAAAGTGCTCTACAAACAGTTCAAACAGGTTAGATACTAACTTAATCTTTATTTTCAGATGCTGGGTTCAACCAAATGTGAAAAGTATGTACGTTTCCGTATCACCCAATGAGTTTAAGGCTGAGGTTGTTTTATATATTTGATGACTATTATCATCATTCTGAGTCAGCAGCACTGAAATCAGGTAAAGTAATTCAGGGGAGGATTTCTAGATTAAAAGGCGTTACGTGTTTTGTATTGTATACATCAGTGATGTCATACATCGTCTGCAACTTATGAACTTATTGTTCATAACATTTTTTAAAGATAATATTAATATTGATCATTTTAATTGAACTAACTCTTTTAGGCATCTCTCTGGGATTTGTCCATGGCATGAGAATGATAGTTCCAGAGTCGGTCTCAGTTCCAGGTCCTCACATAGCCACCACCCTTAATATTAATTTATAACGACCAAGAAATGAGACTCAACAATCGTTTGTTTCTCCAGAACTGATAGTACCCAGAGACATCCTGAACACGGCAAAATTAATAACCTAAAGGTTATGAGCAGATGGTTGTGAGAGCGTGCAATACATTTAAGTCATTGTGTTATTGTCCTTAGATCCGTCTGATGGATAATTTGGGAAACTTGTCCCGCATCCTGGAGATTGATCACTTTGCCCTGGTGGTACATGAACAGATCCAATGTAAGTACATATAAATAATGAAATGTTTTTATAGCTATGTACATGTAACTGCTTCATTCACATGATCTCATCTGCCTGTGCTCCAAAATCTGAAAGTATTAGATTTAACTTCTGAGTATTAGCGCCACCCAGGGACGGTATGAAAGAACACAATGAATGCACACCACACCTCAGTGCGGACATAACTGTTGCATGAACGGATCCTGATTTGTTTTACGGGCACTTGTTGAGCTCAGTGTCTCAATGCCAACCTGTGTGGAGTTTGCGCGTGCAGTCTGTCTTTTTCTCAAGGACACACTATTGACTGCTGCACTTCAAATGTGCACTTCAGCCACGTTTTTTTGCGCCTTGGTTCAACGCGCCTTTGATCATTCCTTTTTGATAGGCCTACATGATGTCAAAGTCCAGTTGCAGAGTGAACATCCCACAGCAAATGATTATGCCCAGGATGGGGGGATTCTGGGAGAGATGACAGTTTGTCAATTGACAAGCCTCCTGCTACATTTTTGTTTCTTTTTGTAGTAGTGGTGCAAGAAATGTAATTACAGGGTCCATGGCCAAGCTTAGGAAGGTTCCTACTGACAAGTCTTGCCTTACTGCTGTCCTGGGTTATCTTTCATTGGCAGTAGGCATTAAATAGGAATTAAACAAAACCTTCGACCCCACATGTAGTACAGCCGCACTTCATCAATATAGTTGAATTCACTCTGAATCTATTTCATTTTTATTTTGTATTTAAACACAACTATCTGGTCAGGGGTGAAATCTCACCAATATCACAATGTTCTAAATTGAGTCCTAGCCCAGAGAGACCGTGGTACAATAACACAGTTGCAGACATGAAACGGGTCATTTATTCTTTTTGATTCAAATGATCCCGGCAAGCGATTAGGTCCTGAAGGAGCGCACTGAAGTAAATGGCCAACGCGGCGAACATTCATCCCTGTGCACCTGCTGGGAAGGAGGATGGTGGCACCAAGCCAAGCTGAATCCTCCATGCTATTGGACTCCCCCATTTACATTAAACATGTCATGAGTCTTCATTCGTTCTTTGACAGCGATGCTTGGTGCAATGTAGCTTCTTATTGTTCTAAATATAAAATATAATCCTCCATTCGTCAAAAATCCCTCTTGGTCTGTATAAACATGGCGGCCTTCATATGAATAGTGGGACCAACTCCTATTAGATTAAAAGGGTCTTTCCGAAACAAACATTAACAAGGTATTCCAGTGCAAGTTGACCAAACTCGATTACATCAATTTACTTTGGCCTTGTATCAATATGCTTGCTAACATTTCAGCTTAGTGGGCCTTCATCAGAGCACAAAGGGAGACTAGAGATCCGAGAGTTTATATGGTGGTACCTTCTGAGGCCATAAAAGAGTTCTGTGAGCCTGTTTGACTTTGTGGTTTGATTTAAAGGTACCATGGCTTTGATCCTCTGGTTAGAGCATAATTGACGTCACTGTGCCACTGCCTGTCTGGGCTAGGACATATGAGTTTGAATTGTTTAAAAATGAACTCGGTAGTCACGGATATCCCCACAAAGAAGCAAAAGCTTATAACTGGCAAGATCAAAGCCAACCACGCTCATAAAACTCTTTTATGGCCTCAGAAGGTACCACCCTATAAACTGTCGGATATCCAGCCTCACTTTTGTACTTTGATGAAAAATGAAAGCAGCCTAGTGATGAAGGCCCACTAGGCTGGAACGTTAGCATGCATGTTGTTATGACTAGGCCAAATTAGATTGATGTAACTGAGTTATGTCAACTTGAACTGGAATTTCGTTTGTGCTCCCTTTGTGGTTCCTCATATTTTGATTATATATTTATTTTGTTTATGCACAACAATATACTGGGAAAGTGGTTCCATTCCATGATCTTGTTAAAGAAATGTTTTACTTTCGACAGAGTATACTAAAGAAATATAGTTAAAGAGCCAAAGATATACCCCTAAATAACCCCTAAATGTGACATACCTTTACGAATCTTTAATAAGGTTAAAACTGCAAGTAACCTACTCAGCATAAAACAGCTGACAAGCACGGTTATCAACTAGCTGATGCAAGAGTATGATAATGATTTTTGTGTAAATGTAACAGTTTACTGACTGTTAATGTTCATAATAATGTTGGATCACATCATGCGCCAATGCTATAAGAAACCTAAGGACTGTAGTCTCTTGTTTAGACCCAGAGGGCTGCGCTGCCCAAATACGACGAAAACCTCTTCTTCATTCTTCTTACCGTCTTAACTTCTCTTCCTGACTGCTTTTCCACCAGACTTAACGGACGGCTCTCCCAGTCTGAAGCAGATGGTGTTCGGGGTGGTGACGGCCGTCGACCTGCTCAACTTTGTCACCGGCCGGGAAAGGAGAGAGCGATCCATGTCAGAATCCACCGATGAGCTTTACTAAATCATGCAGTACACCCTTGTGTATTTCTTTAGACGGGTCTAAAAAAGATGGCATGTTTTATTCTAGGTTAGTGGTGTTTTTGGGATACAGAAGTCTTTTAATAATCATAATTTTTTGAACTTGAGTCTTAAGGTACAATAAATATTCTGTATGTCTGCTTACTGTTTTAAAGCTTTTACCATATTTGCTCGTAGTTCGCAAAACAAATCTTTTGTAAATGTAGAACTTCACTTGATTAATAGGTTGTCTTGTTTACAGTATAGTTATAAACAGTTGAACTGCCTCTGTTCAAGTCTTGAATGTGTAGTGTAGAATGTCTTTGTGTTGGTACTTTAAGCACATGATTTCACCGGGGCCTTGCGTTTCAATCAAACTTAAGAAATAAGACAAAGAATAGTAAAAGAAAAAGGAGCCACATTTATCATTTATGAATATTACAGTGTGTAGAGATTTTGTGTGTATATATACATATTACTTTAGCCCTGCTCACTATGTGCTGCTTTCTGTTGATTAATCAAATTTCTTTAAAAAAACAAAACAATGGTGTACTTATCTTTCTCTCTTCAACATGATGTAACTGTAAAGTTGTCTTTGAGTATTTAATCTTAGCTGTGTCTGGGAGAAGTATTTTTTATTGCATAACTTTCCGTAATGAAAGTAAACCATTAATTTCATGAAGTTGTAAGATTGATAAAGTTTAAAGGAAATCTGTGACTGTAATGCTAGTCCAGTTATTAAACTCAGTGCTGAAGGACAAAAAAGTTTGAATGTTTACAATTCCCGTGAGGTTTACAATTTCTTTTTTTTTTTTTGTTTCTCAAAATTTTGTATTTAAATTTAGCCAGGGTACTTATCTCAAATAAAATAGTGCTGCCATTTTCTGTAGGAATTCATTGTACTAATGAAAAGCATAAAAATGTAAATGAGAACAAGTTTAAACTGTCATTTAACCTTTGAGCTGCATCTAAAATCACCTTGACGTAAATGCATTATTGCATTGAGACTATTATAAATGAGGGAGATTCACACAAGCAATCTTTGCTTAATTTGGCTGTCACAGCACAAATAAATTGGGGTTTTAAAATGAAGGTGACTAATCTGTTATCAGTTTTAGTTTAGCTCAACCTGCCAAATTGAGCAGGATGATAACCGTATTTTGATGATATGGAGTAGTAAATATAACATTTGGTCAATCTAATTTAACATAATGCATTGAGTGAAAAAAGTAACGAAGCTATCATTTTTTTTTACAAATTAACTTTAGATAGACTTGAAGCCTGGAGTCATTGTGTTTGTGTATGCCATGTGGTTTCTAGCGCATGTAGTAATTTACTATTTATGACGTGATGGCGGGGCTTCATTAAAGGCAATATGGTGCAATTACGAAGCTTAGACTCCACCCGAGGCACCTCTCCGGGGCACGCTGGGCTAAAGGAAGGTGCGACCCCTCACTTGCTGGAGCTGTCCAATCAGCGCTGTAAATACAAGCGGCTGACTGTGGTGATGTATGTGTTGTGTGGTAGAAGCTACGAGGGAGGCTCGACAGTCAGTATGGCGGAGGAGGGCAGTGTGTACGACTCAGAGGGGCTTGAAGAACAATTACAGAGTTTGTTGTGCCGCTACACAAACGAAGAATTGCGAGCCGATAGCAAACCGTTTTGCTCCGACTTTTGCAAGGTAAGGGAGTGTCGCTGGAGTCGTTGACAGGCTTGTCGAAGGTAAACGCATTTGTTAGCCGACTCCCCTCCCCCAGAACTGGCCGTCAAACAGCTAGCATTAGCTATAAGGCTAGTTAGCATCGAGCTAACTGGCCTTAGTTCCCTTAAAGACTAAGACACCACCTAAGTGCCTGTTAAATGTAATCTTTGGCAACCCATGTTTATATTCATTTCACGTTATTGAGGCAACTGAGTCTGGAAACAAGTCATATTTTGTCAATGGCTGTTTACTGAAAGCTACCTAGACAACTCGGCTAATCACCTCCGAAGGCTACACAGTTATTCCAGATTCTACCTGTGAGTTGTTACCTGATTTGTTTACCAAACAGACTGCGACTTTGCGTGTTTACGGTACGGTTTTTTTTGTCCTATAACTGGTAAGCCACTCATCGTTAGCTGGCGTTATCTAATCTGTATCCATACAATTGTAGCATTGCACCTAAAGCGTGTATCTTGAAGTCTGAATGTGATGTGTGTCAACCCCCCCAGCATCAGACTATTCTTATGTAGGCCTACTGTTGCAGTACTAATTTACTAAGTGAAGATGTCGGTTTTTGCCCTCACACCCTTACTGCATCATAACCCTAAATTTTGTGAAAAAACAGCCGTTGCATTCCATCCAAAAGTGCATTTAAATGTTAATTGTTACAGATTGCTGGTAAATCTCGAGACAGTCACGTAAGTGCCTTAAGAAAGATTATAGTCTCATTATCTGACAAGAGAATTACTCCACTCAGTTGTAGTTGCAAATAAATCTGAATTATTAAGTTTACCACAGGAATAGTGACATGCCTGATCATTGGATATTAAATTCCAAAATGAAAACAATTTTTTGCTGTTATAAAGGTGTTTCATTAGAGTTTTGACGTGATTTTTCACTGCTTATTGCAATTTTCCTTTTTTAAGCTGAGCATTAGTTGTGCTAATTGGCAAAAGCCTAAGACTCTCATTGTTGACAGATCATTTTACTATTCCCATGCTGTACAAAAGATATGTCCTGGTGCTCCACAGTTAGACGTCAATATAAACTGATTTTATCTTTTGGATTTTGGACCAGGAATGTTCATACCGGTGCACCGTCGAAAATTGTATTGAGGAGGAAAGCAGCAGACATAACTAAGAGTAAAAATTATTGGCTGCCAAATATCATCCTTCACTGTACAATGAGTATTTGGAATTGAGTATGGTGGGGCGGAGCCAAATGTACAGGCTTGTTGTCGAGCCTGTACATTTTTGTGTACCAGTACATAGTTGTAACTCACTGGTGAATGGGAACAACTAACTCACTTGTTGAGTAGTTGTTCTGTTTTGTTCTCTTGTATATACAAATAAATGCAAGCACTTGCTCTACTAGATTGTATAAAAAATGCGAAGCCCCAAAACCCAAAAATATTCACCATACTACAAACAAAGATAAGAAAGAATCTTAATACTTGAGACAACGAAGGGTGATAATCTTTTGGCATTTGTTATTTTACAAGTAGTACAATTAGAAATATATCTATATATGTGAAGGTTAAGGGAATAGCCGAGCTAAGAACATTTCCCCAAGAGACAAACGTCAAGCCTCGCCACAAATTTTAAATGATACCAATCGTCATTACAGTTTTCTTTGGCGTGTATTTGCTTTTTTCCGCCTGCAGCTTGTGGAGGAGTATGCCACTCACTGGCAGGTGCCACTGCCTCAGATCAGGATCCTTGAAAAAGCTCTCTGCTACTTTGCCCGAGCCTCCACCTTCTTCACATCGTCCTGTGATCATGTGCTCCACACACTCAGTAGTCTGGCCTTGTAAGTACACAGACCTGTCTATAAAAAATAATCATTCCTTGCAGATGTAATTAAGGGGATAACCCCTTACTTACATCAAACAATTTTCAGAAAAGCAGCCGTGACAAAAAAAAATCAAACAAAAGCAATGAAATTCGTGCCATGATTTAAACACTTCCAAAGGAATTATCTCTTCTAGTGTTTGCGTAATGGTATTACAAGTAGCACGTCGACATATAAACATTTTTCTAGTAATTCCCACTCGAAGGTGGGTAAAACGAGCATAAAGCCACCTAAACTCTTAAGCACACACACCATTACATAACTTCTCTTCAACAGAAAGTTAATTTGCATTTGTGAATCATTATCCAATGTTGATTGACACTTTGTAATGGCTAGGTTATATGACACCATCGCCATTTGCATTGGTTTTATATTTGCTCTGTTCAATTTCGTTCTCTGCTCTCTGACATTGGTTTAATTCTAAATGAATGAATGAATCCCTTCATTGCCTTTTATGGAACTGGCTTTACACAATTTGCCCCTAAGAATTTCTCCCAAAGCATCTGGCATTACACAACACCAAAAAAACACACAAAGCAAGCAGGTTTTTAAAATAACTCCTTTAAATTATTTATAATCATTATCGGAATTGGCAGTGTCAACCTACAGAGAAAAGTACTTTGAACTAAATTTTGGTTTTATATATTTTCCACCTCTGAAGTGTTCTCGTTGGGTATTTGGGGGACAGTTGGTGGTAGTTAGTGTGAAATCCAAAGCTGATTGTGTTCATAAGCTCATGCTACTGAATTTGTGGGTCAGGAAAAACCCTGGCGCTAGTCCAGCTGTTTACCCTCTGCCATCAAGGTTCCCCCCAGCTTCTCACTTCAATGACTTTCACTGCCACTATCCAACTCTGTATCTTCACTCAGGTTACATTTGTAACTTATTTTTGAATGTTGATTTGGGCAAAGTAGCCAAACAATTTTGATCTATTCACAGGAGTGTTTTTGAGTTGCTGCTGTTCTTTGACCAGAAGGATTTACAGCAGGAGCCGCTGAAACAGTTCACTGTTACATTCCAGGTGAGAGTATAGTTCATGACTATTAGAAAAATAAGTTTTATCTGACAACTGAAACTGTTCAGATGTTGCGCTTAACATATTCACTGACATATATATATAAACCTCTTTGAGTCAACTTTTTTCCCCTCATAATCTTTCAGGAATGTCATTTGGCACTTGCAAGGCATCAGAATGTTCATTTACTTCAGGTTGAGCGCTTGGTGCGGGGTGGCGGGCCTTGGGCTTGCCCAGCCTTGCAGGCCATCCTCAGTGGGTCCAGTATACCTCAGAGAGACGGTAAATACCATTAATCATTTAACATTTTAATTAATGTTATTATGTCTCTATTGTTTGCACTGAATTGAGTGTTTACTAAAAACTGAGATTTGCATACATTATTGGCTTAAGTAAATCTGTCACTCACACATTTACTGAAAGATACCTGCAAATGTTAGCCAATTCTACCTGTTAGTTTGCCAAAATTTGATTTGCTTTTTATCTCATTCCATAAAAAATACTCATGTTTGTTTGCTTGCTAAATTCTTAAATTTGCCCTGTGCTCATAAGTTGTACAGAATTTTTTTTTTCATACGTAAAATAAGTTTGGATTTAACTGCCAGACAAAGATTCCATGTAGTGCATTTGAATAACTTAAAAGTAGCCTATCCAGTTTGTTTTTCCTTGTAAATTCTGAAGCAGTCGCATTGTTTTAAGTAAAGTAAAAACACATTTATCTCCCGATTTGACTATTTCTCAGTGGATGGGTACATCAGTTCTGAGCTACCGGTGTTCTTTGAACTTCGGGTGCGCTACCTCTTAACCTGTGAGCAAGTCACTGAGGCTATGGCACTAGCCAAGTCTTGTGCTTGGCATCCGACTGCAGGACAACACTTGTTCTTCCTCCAGTTCTACCTCACGTGGCTTTTCAAAACCTCACAACATGAACGCCTACGCAAAGAGGTTGGTGGACTAATGTATAGCAAAGGATATCGAGTTTTGCAGGCAAATTATATCGACCTGTCTGTTGTACTGTTGCTGTAGTTTGGTTACCGTACAACAATCTAAAATTTTATTATGAGAATGAGAGTTAATGGCTGAAGTGGTGCTTTTGTTGTCTTTTTTTAGGTGGCTGACTTCAGTGGTAAAGATGCAATTCACATCATCTGTAGTTTGGAGTATGACGAAAACGATGAGTTGCTGTTAGCCCTCAGTAGAGCCTTCCTCTCCCAGCAGCTCTGTAGGGGAGACATGTATTATTTGTGGTGAGTTAACTTTCACTTTATACTAATTGTATGAGAAGGTGGTTTAGAACTAATTAAAATATTTTAGTATTCCACCATGAAGTATAAAGTGAGGGCAATTTTATCTTTCAATTTAAATGTTATTTGCAGCGACCTAATCTTCGTATGGAGTAAACTTCATCATCGGTTGAAAACATCCAAGCAAGCTCTACTTGAGGAGGTTCATCAGCTAATGCTCTCCTCCACCAACGTCGCCTCCCTCTTCCCATTCATTAGAGTCATACTGCTAGAGGTAAGACAGAACCCTTGAGAATTCAAATTAAGGTGATTTCTATTTGTATTGATTTGAAAACTTGACAAGTCCATTTTGTATCTCACTAGGTGGGTGAAAATGGAATCCAGTTCTGTGTAGAGCTTTGTGCTAATGCCTTGAAGTCCTCTGTTCCCTGTGATATCATCACCAAGTCCCTAATCTACAAAACAATTGCTGGCTTGCTGCCCAATGACCTGGAGGTTTGCCGGGCATGTGCTCTCCTTGTCTTCTTCTTGGAGCGAACTGTTGAGGCCTACAAGATTGTGTATGTTCTTTACTTGCATCCTGATCAGGAGTACCATGTGGAGTACAGTCCCATCAGAAATCATGTTCGCTTTGAAACCCTGCAGGTACAGCACCTTTTTCAGAAGTTGTTAAAAAGGAATGTTTAAGCAGCAACTATTATTCACAATTTTTTGACTCTTTTGGCTTCTATTTTCCGTCTTGTTGAACTAACGTGTTTTCTTTTCCATTCCTCTTCAGATCTTAAAAAAAGATCTATATTTTGACCCAGAGTTTTGGAACCTCATTGCTTTGCGGACCAACTGTTTGAAGCTAATGAGTGACAAAGTGGTTAGTTCTGCCCTCGAGGAAATTATGGAAGACAAATGGATCCTTAATTATTGCGCCAAAGAACCTGCTCTGCGTTCAAGCTTATTAGCATACCAGAAAGGAACTAAATGGGCACCCCCTCTGGTAACAGCTAAAAAGCGGCAACATAAAGAAGAAGGACGAAATAAGACCAATTCTGAAACTGCCTCCAAAAGATTAAAGTTGGGCCGAGACAAATCAGTCCTTAATGCTGACCGCAGTGTGAAGAGGAAAGGCAACCAGGGGTCACTACCTATAAAAGATGGATTGTGCCAACCTTTAAGACGTTCATTTTGGCAGCTGGACAGACTACAGGGCAATGGCTTGTATGGAGAGAGTAGACGCACTACACGGCTCTCTGAGAAAAACCCACCAAAACGGAGGATCAGAACACCCAGGTGGCTTCTAGAAGATTCCGGAACTGTTGAAGAGAATAATGTTCCTCAGAAGATCAGAAAGCATGGGTTGAAAAATCAAAAGCACCATCAATCATCACTTGACAAGAGATATGAAGCTAGCTACATAAAGAACAATGCAAAACACAAAACTTCAGCAAACTCTCATTTGATGGTAAACGAAACCAAGAGCAAAAACCATAAAGGATTTTCTCTGGACTGTCAACTGGCAACCCCCCCACAAGTAATTCTTGAGCTCTCCTTACCAGACAATGAACTCATGGGATCTTTCAATGAGGATAGTTGTAATAGACAAAGAGGTTTCCCTCAAGTGCTTTTTTACAAACCTACAGTGAAGTTTCCAGTCACATCACAACCCTTGAAGACTTTACACGGTAAAGAAGTTATTATTAGAGCACGGGATCCAACTATGTTTGTGCAACAGTTGCATTGCTATGCTCGACGGCAGAAAGGAAAAGGTAACGGGTCGAATAATCAAGGCTCGGTGTCAACGATCACACGCTCCTCTATGCAAGGAAGTCCTCTAAAAGGGCCACAAAGAGAGCTCTTCTCTGTCACTGACATGAATTCTGGATTTATGTCTCAGCCACCAGCGGAATTTAAAGAATCGGTTTCAGAAAACGTTGACACAGCAAAACCAGGCTCGCGAAAGTCTTCATCGGTTGGAGAGCTCTCTGAAAAGTCTTCAGTTGAGATGGAAGGGACTGTTGCATCACAAGAGTCAGCAAAAGCAAAAGAATTGCAAGAGTTAGATAAGGTACCTCAAGTTCAAAGCACAGGAAAAGTCTTACAAACCAAGGAAATCGAACTCACTATAAAGTCTGAATTGAATGTTACTAAAGTATCACAGAACTCAGGAGATTATGTAGTGACAGAAAATCTAAAGTTGGACAAGGTCCTACATGTTCAAACAAGACCAGTCAGTGATGAATCTGCTGTTGAGATGAAGGTCACTATTGCCTCACAAACCACAACACCTGGTATAGTCACCCAATCCCTACATTTAGATGAGGTCCCTAAAGCTCCATCTCTGAAAGGCGATTCAAAAATCGCAATCTTTGCCGAAGTTTTGCCAACTGCAAATATAAAGAGTCAGACAATGGTTATTGAAGAAAAAAATTTAGTCTCTGACATGGCAAGCAATTCAACCGTTGGAGTTAGAGCTGCTGATCCCACAACTGCAAAGTCTCAAGAAGCTGTTCTTGGAGATGGGATAGAACTTGACTCAAACGTACTCGCATATCAGGCTGTAACTCGCTCTCCAGAGGTGATTACAAACAGTCTTTCTGAGGTGGATATTTCCTCCCAACTCTCAGAGGGGTATATATTTAGTGAAAATAGCACAAAGCCTGGAACAGCAACAATCAGTACTTGCATACCTACAGGTCCAGACAGTATTAATGGCACATCTGCGCTAATATTTGTTACCGAAATGGTTAATGAAACTGCACCTTCGAAGCAGGCTCACAAACAACTGGTTCCAAAGGACAGTGCGTCTGAAGGATTCAGAGCTGAAAGAAAACCTGAAGTTTTTTCCAAATTAAAATCTACCTCAAGCTGCTCTGTTTCAGAACTTGAGAACTCTGATCAGCAAACACTGAAGGAAGGAGCTTATTATATTACTTCTGAGACACCTGATAATAGTGAACCTATAGAATCTGAGGAATCCAAGCTGGAATACTGTTGTACTTTCTGCAACAAGGACTTTAAGGGTAGTCGTGTTGTTGCACATGCCATGTTCCATTATCGTAAAGACGAATGCATGTTTTGTGGCACAATGTTCAAAGACGATCTCCTAGCAATGATGCACCTATCGGATCATATCGAGAAGCTAAAGAAGATCAAAGAGTCAGCTGGAAACAAATCCCAAGATAACTGTATCTGTGAGACCAAAGATATCTCCTCACCTAAGACCTCTGCCAAAGCAAAAACCACGAACATGTCTTATGGGAGTCACAGTAGTGAAAGACGAGGAAAATCTGCCGTCTGTCCTAAATCAGGAAGCCATCCAGATTCAGTACCATCTCGATCTAGAAAGTTAAGGTCCAATGATAAGCAATTAATTTGTCCACCTTTACAAGAAAAGCAAAAAGAAAACTTGTCAAAGCACCTCAAGAGGAAAATATCTGTTCTCAATGTCAATGGGCATATGGGCAGAAAGAAAGTGCTTGACAGACGGAAAAAGGAAAAGTTAAACACTGAAGCTAAGCAACCATTTACACAACAGAAACACTCTCAAAAAGGAACAAGTGAGGGAGCTAGGAATGTCAGGTTGCAAGAAAACAAAGATGTTGATATGGATCCTACAACTTCAGTTCAGATAAACAAAGGGTTAAGCTGTTTTAGTGATGATCACACAAAAGTGTCAGAATCCTCGGAGATCCTGAAGACGACCACAAAACAAGGCAAGACAGTTGTTGAAGAGAACAACATGAAGCCACAAAAGAAAGTTAGTTGTCCTGTAGATGGTTGTGCTTGGTTTAAGGACCTGTCAAAAAACCGGGTTGCACTCCTGTATCACGCTCTCGATGATCACCATGGTGAAGTTAGTCCTTTAAAGCTGGCTTTCCGTATCGGAAACAACAGATGTAGTATTTGCATGAGAGTTTTACGGAGTTTTGAGCATTTTCAGCACCACGTTGAAAGACACAGACAGTCTCCTCGGCATCCTTGCCTTCATCAAGGTTGTACTTCCAGGTTCAAAACTGGAATGGAAATGAGACGCCACACAAGGAGGCACAGTCCGCTGCAGGCAGCGTGCTGCCTTCCTGGTTGCTCTCAACTATTTATTTGTCTTTGGGCACTGAACCTTCATGAAAGGGAGCACTATGGTTTGAAAACCACTAAACCAGACAAAAACACAAATAAGAAAACAGGTGTCAAACATATTATTGACATGCCAGCTGAGGGGAAGCAACCGGATCATAAAGCCAAAGATGAAACCGCTACTACTGCAGGAAATAAAACTTTAGGCTCAAAGGCTACTCTTAAATTAAGAGGACGACCTAGACATAGCTCATCAATCACTATTAGAGTGTCTCCCTTTACAAGGAACAAGGATTCCTATGTTTTGAAAAGTCTCTCTAATAGGGACACCTCCCCACAGCTTACTGGCCCCACACTGAGATTAAGGGAAACTTTAACGAAAGCAAATACAAGCTTGGTAATGCTCCAAAGTCATAAAGTGATCTCAAGAAACAAAATCAAGTTGAAGCATAAGTTCAAGGAGAAACAGGTGAATGTAAACACAAAGGGTCCTAAAAGGAGAGGACGTCCTCCTAAGTCAAAGAAAGTTGTCCTTGATGAATACACTGCAACTAGTCAAAATACTGAAACTGTCAAAATTAAAATGGATCAGATAAGACTTGCTGAGCCTGCGAACCCCACTAAAGCTGCAGAGACCTTGAATGTAAGCAAGAGAGTAGAAGACCAAGGAAAGAGTTTGCTGAGCCCAGTTGTAGTCAAAACGACAGACTTATTAACCAGTGAGTCAAAGTCAGAGAAACTTAAGAATAAGAAACTGGTCTCAAATCCTGCCGAGACTCCGACTGTGACAGCAAACAGTTTAAACCAATCGATCACCACCTCTTTAGCAGAGAAATCACAGAAGTTAACCACCCTCAAAATGAAACCCTTGCATAAAGCAAACAAGCGCTCAGCTTCTAAAGAAAATGGGCATCACACAGCTTCTGCCTCAGGATCCAGCAAGAAAAGGAAGCAAGAGGTTCTAAATCACCAAGCAAACGCTCGCACAGAACCAGATTCTGTCTCGGAAAAGCTTGCCAAGCCAAATTCTGTTTGTCTACACATTGATGCCAGATCAATATCAGCACCAACACTAGGAAATGATGATGAGGGAATAACAAAGGGAGAAAACACAGACTTGACACAGGCCAGCCCTGTTAACTATGTGCTCGCTGTTCCAGCTAAAAGTGTGAGAGAGATCACTTTACCATACGCCACCTCAGGAGAGAATTCTCAGAATGTCATTACAGAAGAAGAGTCCAAGAAACCGCATGTCACAAAAAAAGTAAAGAAGGGAAATAATACTCAAATTACTTCAGAATCTGCCAAGACTAAAAATAAGCGTAAAGACGCTATTAAAGTAGGGGACAAAAGAACAGTCAAGGAGAGACGACGAAGCAAAGATTCAAGCAAAATCTTTGGTTTGAAGAAGGAAGTCAAGTTAAAACCTGAACGTCAACAGGCGAAACCTAAAGCAGAAGCTATAGAGAGCTCTCCTGGTGTGGAAGGAAAAGCAAATGAAGAAACGCCAAAACCTGACAGCAACTTCAATAAAATAACCTCTAAATCCACTGTCACTGCAGAGAACAAGCAAAAGATGACAAAAAAGAAAAAGTCAATAGAATCTCCAGTCTTGAAAAATTCAGATCCCAACAAAACAAAGAAGAAGCGGAAGGCTTTTGGTAAAGAGGGCAACACAAATACGGTCAAGAAGAAATGCAAAGATCAGAGTGCCGAGAAACCTGTAAATTCAGAAACCGAAGCCCAACCAGTCACTGAGGTCAAAGTAGAAGTTGTGGAGAGCTCTGTTGGTTCAGAGGGAAAGATCTCCGCAGAAACACCACAGTCTAAATTAAAGGGCCGTGGTTACTCTAGGAGAATAAATGGACAAGCAGCAGCTGAAGATCTAACATCTACTGTGTGTAAGGACACTCTTGCTAGTTATGGCAAGAAGCCGTACCTGCGTCCCCCACCCACAGCATACCTGGATGAGAAGTTCACCACCATGCCAAAACGACGAAAAGAGATGACGTTCCTCCAATGGTCTCAGCGTCGCGAGCAGGAAAAGGTTACAGCCACCCAGTTGAGACAACGATGTGCAAACTGTTTCGCTACTTTCAGCAGTGTTGAAGAGCTGCAGAGTCATCTCCAACTGCAAAAATGCTCAAACCTCTTCGGATTTGACTCTGATGACGAGCTGGTGAGTGCGTATCTTCCTGAACTCCAAAAACAAGGTTCAATTCAACATGTTTAGACATTGCATCAGCCCAAATACAAAACCAGAAGAGTTTCCTTCGCATTAAATGAATGATGAATTTGAAAACCCTTAAGCCAATTTGAGAAAATGTATGCTTCAAGGGTAAAACATGTGTTTAGGAGAAACCAAGAAAAAATAATGCCAGCCGTCACACAAAATAGATTTTCTACAAACTTGTTCACAATTTTAACATACAGTCTCCTCAAGTCACATTCTGCCAAGAATACATCCTGGGTTAAGCCACATATGAAATTATTCGTGGTCCAAAAATCTGTACCCCTTTTTTACTCTCTGTGCAACCAGTGCACCTTTATTACACTTCAGTCTTCTTTATAAATGTTACAGACTAAACGAGGGTCATGTTATTCCCCTTCTGAGCTAGCAGTGAAGCTAGTAACGTTGCTGAGTTAAGATCTCTACCACAGAAAGCAAGGCAAGTTAGACGCTGAGTCAGTTACCATGGTAACTTTCTCTGTGAACCTAGTTTTTTTTTCAACCAGTTTGTTCCTGACTCATCTCCTTCCTGAGCCTCAATTGGAGCTGTCAGTCATGACATGTTCATTTTTCATATAATAGTTTTAAGTCAGGAGAGTACTGTGCAATGGAGAATGCATATAGTTCCGTTCCCTGACGAATAAGAAAGATACAGTTTCTCTTCACATTCTATTACTTATCTGAACAACATTCCCCAAGCCATAAATCTCAAAAATCATTGTGGACTTCTCTCACACCAAAGCAAAGTCTTCAAATAGGAGATTCCTCTAGAATTGCAGAAAGATGACGCAGGAAGGGCAGTAGAGGGTTGTGGGACGTCCTTCCCTGCAACCCTCTCCAGCTCTTTCCGGTTGATCATTAGGTGTTCCCAGGCCAAATCAGATTAATAGACCCTCCACCAAGTTTTGCATCTACCCCCAGGTGTTCTCCAAGTTTTAGACCTCAAATGGCTCCTATGGATTAGAGTAGCAGCAGCTCCACTCCGAGCTCCTTCCGCATATCTGAGCTCCGAATCTTATCCTTAAGGCTGAGCCCAACCACCCCATGTAGGAAGCTCATTTGAGCTGCTTCTATCTCTCTACCCAGAGGTCATGTCTAACTCTGAGGGATGGGACATATATCTACTGGCAAATTCAGAGCTTTACATTGCAATGCGGCTCTTTCTTCACCATAACACCTGCATCACTGCTACTTCCGCATCACACTGCCTGTCCATCTCACAACCATTTTCCCGTCACTGTAAAATGGACATGAATAGTCGTCAATTGAACATGTTTAGAACCTGACTTTGCAACCTTGACCAAATGTGAGTTGGTCCAGTAAATAATACCAACAGAATTGGATTTTTTTCAGCTGTGTTCTTTGGTAGTTGTCTTATTTTCTCTTCCTTGTTTGTTTTCTTCTTCAGGCAACAGTTGATATGCTTGAGACAGAGTGATGTGACATCTTGGATGCATTGTGGACTCTGGACCTGCATGGAGCCCATGCATGGATCACTGTCAGCAGATCAACGCTCTCTGGTTGACTTCTTCATGACTGGAGAATGCGTTGCGAAAGGGTTTTCTGAATTTTTCTACAGCACGTGCATATTGATAAGGCCCGATCGGAAGAGAATACTAACTTGCCAGTGAGCAAACAACGTGATTTGAATCTGGGACTGTTAGCAGAACAGCTGAGTACAGTACTGAAGTGCCTGCTCTGGAACCGCCACGCTGTTTCCAGCTGCTTCATATGGAGATTATGAAGCATTGTGGCTTGACGACTTGACTCTTGAAAGCTGTGAAAAAGTGAACATTCGCAAGATGACAAGGCTGCTCCTGCTTTCACTAGGACACATGTGTAAGACCAGTAAGCCATATAATGCCATTATTTGCTTTTTGCACTCTTAAGATGTTGCTGTCAATTTCTTTTGGCTTCAACTCTCAAAGCGATTGGGATTGATCATTGAGTCAAACGCCTGTATCATCCACATATGCTTCCTGGTGTGGTTGAAACAAACATCCAAACTTTGGGGGGGAAATCTGTAAGATTGTTGTATCTAATGGATTGCTTTATGTATTTTTGTTCTAATATTAATTGTGTTTTTATACAGAGGGGATTGTTAGGTCTGTGCTTGTGTTCACCTGTAGGGGTCAGTCTGCCCCACATCCTGAAGTGGGTGCACAAGCTTCCCCGGTCTGTTTATCAACTCGGACTTCACATCCACCAAGCTGTATTTCATTTAGCAATAATGACCACAAAATCTGCCACTAGCCCACTAAATGATTCTGGATTCTGTCTCTGATCAAGCTCCTGGTTATGCACCGCCAGCGGAGCGACTGAAATTCTGGCTTATATTTTCTCACTTTTACATATATTAATTCATTTTATCTTTTCTTTCCTATGAAGCAGATTCATTGTAATTTTTTCTTTTAAGGTATATCTCTCCTTTTAAGCATCCATGGAAGAACAGGTGTTAAGTTTAAGGAGGCCACACTCTTCATGAACAGCAGGACGTTGTATTTATTTTATTTTATATCTTTTGTAAATATTTGAAGAGTTTCAACGGCTTATTCTATAAGGGTTTGTTGGAACTGGGTTTATATTTTGTTCTCGAAGAAAAGAATAAAACATTTCAAATGACTATTCTGTGGTTTCTTCACAGGAAGGAGATGTTTATTCAAGAAGTATAACATGTTTAAATTTTCTGGCAGCAGATGAGGCGCAGCACTGTTGGACGATGGACTGCAGAGAAAAAAGTGCATCGATTACAGATAAATCTGCGTCCTTGAAAATGTTTGTGCTGCTTCGTCTCACCAAAATCCAAGTATGCAGCCCAACATGTGAAATAGTTTAAAGAGGAATACCCAGGAGGGGAATCAAATATCCCAGTATGCATAAAAACATTAAAGGCCTTGTTTTTCTCCATTGTACAAATAAATGTTTCATCATCAAGGGTAATACATGGATAAGAAGAAGACTTTCCAATAATATAATACAATAATGAAAAATCATGCTCAAACTAATTGAAAATAGCGAACTGTTAGCCATGTGCACATTATTTATACTTTTGAGTGTACGTCAGTTCCTTCAAATCTGAAATCCCAGTAGTCTTCTTTTCAATCCCTTCAGTTTGGAGTATTCTGTGCCGTACAATGGGCATGTCTGAACCTGAACTGGTGACATGTTGACCAATGTTCTATTGGGAAACATAAGGTCATGCCATTCATTAGGATGTCAGCATTTACCACCTGCATGAACACTATTGGAGACCAAGTGCACCCCTCCATGCAAACAATTTCCCATAGTGGTAGTGGCTTCCAAATTCCTGGATATGAACATCACACAACATTAAGTAGGTGAGTATAATATTATGGCTGATGTAAAGCTAGGAGATCAATCTAGATGCACTTCAACCACTTCAGTTGATATTTCTGAAGTGGAGCTGAACCCACCACTGCAGGTGGAAGATCAGTAGCCCCAGACTCACAGCCTGAAACATTCCAGTGCTGATTTATAATTAAAACATGAGCCGGCTTTCTGGAAAATGGCAAGAAGCATTATTTCGATATCAATCCTGATTCTGCCAGTAAAATAGCAATAGTGGATTTTGATGCCATGTCTCAGCTATTCATGTTACCACATACACAGACTGAGACTAAACATGCGTCAGGTAGACATGGCCGTCTGCGGCTAATGAGAGCAGTTAGCATTCAGCCATTAATCATTACAATCATGTCCTGTAATCAGCTTCTGAAGCCCACAGACCCCACACTTATCGGACAAGTATAAATCAGTAACACATCAGATAGATAGTCCTCATTGTGGCTGAGGGAGGGAGATGGAGGACGCACTGAGAGTCTGCTAGTTGTTTCAGGTAAAGGCTCCAGATCATTTACACTGGATTACAGTTTGAAAAACAATTTAATATGCTTTTTTAATTTTTGATTTGTCAGAGAGGTGGCCTGCTGCTATTTCAAAATCAATTTGTAGATTAAGACTTAAGGTAGTCTTGTATTTTAAGAAAAAAAATCAAGGACGTTGAAGAAGTGCATATGATTTAGAAAAAAAAAATTTCATAGCTCCACTTAGAATTAAATGTTTATAGGCAAAATAAACATTTAACTTTTTAGAGACCACATCAAATAAACCTACTGTTCACCTGGATTGCTTTTAATGGGTTGGTTTTTGTATGGCAGAATTCAGGAGTTAAGCAAAAGACTACAATGTGGCTCTGAATGAAAAAATCAATCCATAAGGACTTGTTGTGACAACAAACTGTTAAAACGTAATGGAAACCCCTTTTACGGCTTTAGACTTGTTTTTTTTTAGCCTCATTTAACACTAATATATATATATTTATATCAATCCTAGCTAAGAAAGGCAGCAGCATAGTTACAAACATACAGAATACATACAGATAACAATTTACATAGGAGTAAAACTAAAAACGTTGTGAGTTGAGATTAAAACATCCATATTTGTTAAAGACGTCTATATCAATCAAAACATCTACAGTCATGTGTCTCTTCATCCCTGTCTTTTAACATGGCCTTGAATGCATTCAGTGAGTCCAGCTCCTTGAGTCAGATAATTTTGGAACTGGTTCCAGGAAGAGGGGGCAGCAAACCAAAATGAAGACTATAATTTATTGAGGATTTTCCTTTGATGTAGGTCAAGAGATGAGGAGGAAATAGACCTTGAGTAGCCTTATAAATAAGGGTATGCCGGTGGATATTATGTTGAAATGAAAGAATAAATGGAAATGAACATTGATGTAACATATATGCAGCATAACAAATATGACAAGTGGCAGAATTTCTACAAATTATTTAATTAATCGTCAATTTTATACCCCCCATAATTTTCCTAAAAGAAGAAATGGGTCTGTGATCCATAGAAGAAAAGTAGGGCTACACATGGATATGTGAATGATTTTTCTTGGAACTCACTTTATTCTCAGATTGCTGACTTTAAACTCAGAATTCTGAATTCAGACCAAGAAATTTTACTTTAAGCTCAGAATTCCCCCAAAATATCATGTAGCCCTACTTTGAGAATACACTCAGAATTTTTAGTGTAAAGTTAAAGAATTATGGGAATAAAGTCAAAATTAATTCTTTAAGTCTCAAAATTCTGACTTTAAGAAATATGTAGTAATGTTGTGATAATTACAGGAGAGGGTTAGGGCCGCATATGGCTATGTGAAGTAATTGGGGGGGAATTTTGACTTCAAACAAAACTCAGGTCAGGTCCTAATACTCCTCTATAATTCCCACAGTAATAATAATAATAATAATAATAATAATAGATTTAATTTATAGTTCTACATTCCGAGACTCAAGACAGAATTCTAAGAATAAAGTCCCAAAGATTTTTTCACATAGCCATATGTGAACCCTAATCATCGCCCGGATGGATCTTATGGGTTAAATGTATAAATTTAACTTTTGTTTTCTCTGTTTGTTTTGTTAATGATAAATTCCTGTCTTGGGTTTTGCTAAATTAACTTAAGATTGAGCTTTCATAGTCTCCATATTTTGCTTATAGTCATATTGGTTGTTGCCGCCAAAATACCTGCACGGAATGTAATACTCAACATTATCAAATAAGGGATACAAGCATATCAGTTTGACCAAAGGTTTTAATCAATACTTCAGAACAACCTTAAATATTTAATTGTAGCATGATGAAAGAATTTCAGTTTTTCTCCACATCCACAGGGCACAAACACGACAATCATTTCTAAGCTGCAACAAATCTTCATCCTGACTTTAAAAGTAGGTTTTTTGAGCCCTGAAATAATCCTCCTTTAAAGCTGCACAGGCTTCTAAATGATCTGCTAACATTTATCTTTTGCAGTGCAGGCAAAGTAGACAAAGACATCATTTAAAAATTAAAACTCCAGGAGTACAAAGACAAAGAGCTTTCAATAATATTAAGTCAGGATAGCAATTTAAATACTGTATTTTACACAGGATTCCATCTTCAAAATGTCAGTTTTAAATATGAAAGAGACTTAAATATTTACAAATAATATTAGAGTGTGTAAAATTAAATTACTTGAAGGTATAGAACCGCTCCCAAGTGTCACCAATCACCAGGATCTATTGTCAAAAAAGCAGGAATGCTGATCAAACTGAAGGACAACAAAGATGTTTGCGACCGATTGGATGGACTGAGCATGATTTCTAAACAGACTCATGAAAGCAAGTATCTCAGTGTAAACCCAGCTTGTTCAAACTGAGATTGAAAGATTATGTCAGCATGTTCAACATAAGGGGGATATCAGACAAAGTCACATGACACGTGCTCCACAAAATAAATCCTTCAACCTCTCAGTTACCTCATACGACAGCGTGTTAAGGCCCCGACGGAAAAAAATCTGAAATGTTTGAGACTAAATTAGTAATTTCGAGAAAAGTCAGAACATGATAAAAGTAAAGTTGCAATTTTATTGAAAAAAGTCATAATATTACGAGAAGTTGTTATATTAGTTTGTTTGTTATTCTTGGAATATTCCGGCCTTTTTTCTAGTATATTACTCTTCACTAGCGACACATTAAGACGTTTCTCTCAAAATATAAGATTCTTTTCTTTAAAAATAAGTAGTCTCAAGTCCTAATGTTGCCACAGGGTCAAGTTGCCAACATTTTATCGAATCTTCAAAAAAAAAGCATAAAGTCTGGCCTGTTGTTATTTTATGCCACATTAATTTTTACACCATCATGAGCGTCTCTTTGGAACAGGTCGGTCGGTGGTTGATCGCCAGACAGGTGCAGCAGGGATGGACACTGGCTCAGAGTCTGGTTGGTTCATCCTGCTCTTACTCCCATTTTTTAATCTTAGTGTTGGGAAAAAAGGCCAACCAATGTAAGACCGAGTCCAAGAGAATCAAATCTCTCTTTTCATTTTCTCTCTTTGGCTGACATTACTCCACTTTCATGACTTTTACTGCATATAAGTGGCTGTTTTGGGAATTTTGTTTGAGTGGGAGGAACTCCCATCATCCTTTGTGTCAGAGCACCGACAACACTAATGAACTCCTCAAGTGTTTCTTGTAGTTTGTCATAATCCAGTACGTTAAAGTGGACTTCCACCCTCATGACATCCACTCATGAAGCGTCTCTTCCCTCTGGCCTCAATCTTCTCCGGCCAAAAGGTTTCTTGCCTCACGTTTGAGGGACGTTTGCCTCCCGTTGTTCGTGCGATTGCTTAATTCCATCCAGGCCTCATGTAGTTTGGGATGCACTGGCAGACTTGGGGGATGTAGTAAAAACCCGTCTGGCACACTGGTCTGGGCTTTCTGCAGGGCAACCTGTAACAGCTAGACAGAGGGGGGGTGGGGTGGGGGGTGGGGGTTAGAATGAGGACGATAGGAGGGAGGCCAGAAAAAGCAAGATGGAGAGAAAGATGCAGGGGAATAAAATGTGAGGTCAAAAGGAGTGGAGAAGATGACACAGTGGGAACTATATTCTCTTGGCATGAGTGCTATTGATTATTCAGATCTGGACATCTCTTTTGGATAAACCACAATCAAAGTTTGTGCGTGCATGAAACGGTTCTGTGTGAGAGTGGAAAAGATTCTCTCTTCCTTCCAGAGAGGGGAGTAATATGTCCAGATTCTGGGAACTCCTCTCTTAAAATCACAGAAGGAGTTTGATGGTTTGTTGTACCTCTGTTGACTGTTTTAGTCAACCAGATGTTGACTAAAACATAAAATCAGAAGAATAGGAATGTTAAAAGGTATGTCTGTATTAAATATATGCAGTTAGTTGCACCAGCTTCAAAATCTATATTAGATTTGTAGATCCTTAATTACTAATAGTTGCCGCCAGCTAATTGCATTTTAGTATTTAGTATTTAAACTTATAGACAGGCCTTAGCCACTATGGATGTTAAAAATACTTTGCCTTGCTTGCGAACATAAAAAAAAATCTAGCTAAAGCCAGTGGAGCCCGACAAGCTGTTAGCAGAACTATGTGTATGTTTTTATGTATTTACAGGTGCGTTCATAGTCATTGTCGCATTGCACTGCATCTCATCACATCCTATCGTACCGCATCATAAATCCAAACATTTGAGTTGTTGAAACTGGAAAAAAAAAGAATACGTTAGTTGGTTATTAGCTTTACCAACTTAAATTTAATGATCTACTTTACATAGTGATTTTCAGGCAATTGGTTTTCCGAATTCTTTTAAACTGAAGCTAGTTTTTTACATTTTACAGTTTATGGCATTGCGTAGCACCCCATCGTTTCGCACCATATCTCAACGTGCAAGCCTGAAATCTTGGTGTAGTAGGGAACAACCATATATTAAGACTATTACATAAAGCGCCTACTGTCACCTGAAGAATATCACAAGCACTACAGCACTACTTGACTACTACTACTACGTTATAAATCAAATGTATTATTATTATTATTATTACTTGACTACTATAGCAGCAACTTTACTGCTCTTCCTAAGAAATAGATCAGACGGCTGCAGCTGATTCCGAACGCTGCTGCTGGAGTCCTCACTAAGACCAAGAGTGTGGATCATATACAGTAAGTCCAGTTCTGAGGACTTTACACTGGTTTCCTGTCCCTCAGAGAATTTATTTTGAAAACCTGCTGCTGGTTTACAAAGCACTAAATGATTGAAAATACATCTATTTGCTGTGATATGAATCATGATTTGATAGGAATCCATCCAGACTTCTCAGGTCATCTGGATCAGTTCTGCTCAGTGTCCCCAGAGTCAGAACTAAACATGGAGGAGCAACGTTCAGTTTTTATGCACCAAATATTTGGAACACGCCCCAAGAAAACTGCAGGACCACTCCAACTCTCAGTTCTTTTAAATCAAAGCTTAAGACTTTCTTATTTTTCTAAATATTGTATTAGTCTTATTTCTGTCTTTCCTATACAGCACTCTTTTGGAAAAAAAACACTGAACTATGTCTGAGGTCAAAAGGGCTTAGACAGTTGGAATTCTTCTACTCTAGCTTTTATTCATTAATTCTATGCTTTTTTTAGCTTTTTAAAAAATTTTTTTTTGAAACCCACTTAATGCAACTGTTAATATTTACTGTTTTTTTAAAACTATTTCTTAATGTTCTTTTGGTCTTTGTAGCATGTTATGATTGTATGTGTAAAGCACTTTGAATTGCCCGGTTGTTGAAATGTGCTGTATTAATAAAGTTGCCTTTCCTTTGTGTGGCATCACAGCGCATTGTGTCACACCGCATAATCTTTCATCATATGACATTTTACCATAATGTATGGCATCCGACCGTAATGTCTCTGTACGTAATGCCTGAACCGAATTTTTATAGTGACTTTTCAACAAACCTTTCTTAAAGGTGCACGAAAGATTTGGAATTTCTGAATTTTAGATTCTTTGTCAGATTAAGTATGTTAAAACAATCCAATTGATTAAAGGGGTGACCAAAAGTGAACCCCCAATGATTCTAAATCTGCTGTTTGGATTTGAGAATGTTTGAGAAATTGCAGAGAATGGTCACTTAGGTGTAGATGAATGAAATTTCCCACATTTGTGAAAAAATGTTTACAAAAATCATATATATCGAATGATCATATATATCCTTCGTCGCTCCATCTGTCTCAGAGCCTTATCCGCCGTCTGATGGCTTTTCTGCTCGCTGTCATTAAGTTCACCCCGTCGGTCTCTCTGTAGGCCTCTTGGGTCAGAGAAAGGTCGTTCTCTTGCATGCTGGCTGTGGGAACCGCGACCCGCATGCAAAACACGCACGCACAGCTGAAACCACGCTCCAGTACTTTGGCACCCCATGCCCATAAAAGGTCATGTGGAAAATTGTGAGCAAAAAGAAAATGAGAGGACGGTCTCTCTTTTTCAAGTTTGGAATGTATGACATGTCCATTGAGAGTTTGCTCTCTCTCTCCCCCTCTAAGTGCCGTTGTCGCTCCTTCCTCACCCCTTTTTCTCACTGAGTTCCTCGGAAGAAGAGCAGTCATGTCTCCCCCAAGGATGAGCAAATGCCTGAAGCACTGCAGGCAGAACTTGTCCACCCAGTGTGAGCTACTCGTCCAAGTAAAACATGATGCGTGTAAAGAATAGAAATATTAAAGGAATGTGTTCATAACATTATAACCACATACCTAATATGGTGTTGGCCCCCCCTTTTGTTGCCAGAATAGCTCTCACCATCAAGGCATAGACTCTACAAAACCTCTGATGGTGTGTGGTATCTATTACCAACACGTTAACAGCAGATTGTGTAGGTTGTGAGGTCAGACCTTCTTGTATCGGAATTGTTTGCCCAGCACATCCCACAGACGCTTAATCGGATTAAGTTCTGGAAAATTTGGAGGCCAGAACAACCTACCTTGACAACCTACCAACAACCATGAACTCACTGTTTTCCTAGAAGCTGATCCATATTTGCATTGTGCCATTGCCATTAAGGAATACTATTTCCATGAAGGGGTCTGCATAGGTGGCAACAAAGTTTTAAGTTGACATCTCAAAATAGTATTTACATGTACGCCTTTTCCACAAAACAGAACCTGGTGCTAGTTTGGTGCTAGAGATAGTGCTAGTGCTTAGTTGGTTCAACTCACACACTTTCTAAAAACCTGTTGCTATTCCATTGGCAAGGATCCAACTCAGAGCCAAGGCATTACGTCACCATGTAACGTCAGTACGTCACTGTCTGTTTACCCAGCAACGCTCGTGTCATACTCAAGCCCAAGAACGAATTTTGAGGAGCTCATTGTCTCCAGGCAAGGAAGGTGCCTAGCTTTGCAAGCATATATTGAGATCCAGAGCCGAAAAAAGAAGATGAAACTCGCTTGGCTTTTGTTTTAAATATGTCTGGTCAGTGTTTGTACCGTGTCTTTGTTGGTCACAATAACCCAGCCCCCAGCCCCTGATGTAACCGGTTCTTTGCTCTAGACCAGCAAAGAGTTGGTGCTTGTCGGACACCAGTTTAATCAGGAGCTTGTGCTTAGGCCGTCGAAAAGCAAATAACTGGTGCTAAGTCAGTGTCTGGATCCGAACTAGCCCTGGAACCAGCTCGCTGGAAAAGTGGTAACAGACATGGCAGGACTCCTTCTTCTAATGCTTTGAGGTCCAGTTTTGATACTGACGTGCCCATTGCAGGCACCTGTGGCAGCGTGAGTAAACCTGACTAGTCCTGTGGCTACGCAGATTCATGTACAGCAAACTACAATGCACTGCATGTTCCCTCACCTTTATATCCTAATTAACATTAACATTTATCAGCAATCTGTGCCACTGGAGGTCTTCTTTAGACCTGTAGACTATTTTCACACTTTTCACACGCATCAATGAGCTTTGGTAATCCATGACCCTCTCACTGGGTCACCAGTTGTCCTTGCATAGACCACTTTGTGCTAAACATGTCATGCTTTGTTCAGTTATTTAATTGCTTAGTTATTTCTTGGGTAATTCTATTTTGGTTTTCTGATTTTGTATGAACGTTTATTTTCATCATTATGCCTCTGTTCAATCTATTTATCTTGTCTTGGTTTTTCATTTTATTTTGAAGGTAATTGTCATTGCACAGATGTGTGTCCTGTTCTCTTTTATTTTGAAATTTTTGTTCCATTTCTTTGCGGTCTTTTTGATACTTTAATTTTCTGTTTGGTTTTTTATGTTTTGTTTTTGTTGTCTCCTGTGTCTTTGTTTTTTTTCACTCGTGTTCTTTTCCCCTCTGAGTGTTCTTTCTTTTGGAATTATCCGTAGCCTTATTCAATATCTGGATTTCTTTCGTCATTGGACTGTTCTGCAGACTTTTCTTTTAAATTTTGGATTATATGCTTTTATTAAATTACCTAACAGCACCAAATCTGCCCCCGTTGTGTGTCCGCAAGTGGATCCTACACTCCGCTTCAGTGAAGATCTTAACAAACCACTGCAGACTGGGGACACCAGCAAGACCTGCATCTCTGGACATGTTCGGTGACATGTTTGGTCCTTGTCAAAGTCCCTGACTTTGACAATTCTCAAGCTTCCAACACATCAATATCATGAATAAAATGTTTACTTGCTGCCCCACACAGTATATCCCAAAGACTAACAAGAGCCATTGTCCCAAGATAATCAATGTTATTCACGTCAACTGTCAGTGATCATAATGTTATGACTGATTGTCACTGAAGGTGTGTTACTGTTGACAAGCAATAACATGATCTCAAATAATCACTGAACATGTACAGAGCAATAAAAAGTACTCTGCCAAACTGCTTTTAGACTTTCGTGCAGCTTATCGCAGTCCAAGAGATCAGGCCCTCTGTTGGCCTTTGAGCCAACGCATTACTCACATATTTTTATGTTCTCTTAAAAAATGTTATTTGGGATTTGCTAGTGTTCTGGAACACATGTGGCCGTCAGTACCTCTGAGTAATGCAATGAGAACATTTGTATTACAAAGAGCAGTGATTTTGGGAGAAGTTGATTGTATATTTCCGACACTAGGGAGAACTTTATATCCAAACGTTTTTGGGCCATAGTTTCTGATGTTTCACTGATGTTGGGTGAGGAGACTTAAGGACCCCGATGGAACCCTGGAATTCAAAGGTAGACTCTCCTATCAAAAAGGTCCCTGGTTGGTTATCAAACATAGAAACCTTTTGCTGTGAAAACTTTCAAAAAGAATTTTAAAAAATCCCAATCGTCAGAATACGTTTTGTCATTTGTTGGCAAAACATATATTTTGGGTAGCCGTTTATCCTTGCAGTGTTGTGGGGCGAGGGATTAGTGACAACATTTCACACAGTGTGGGTCATAAGGTGGATTGGAACCCAGAACCTGCTTGCTGTGAGGAGACGGAGGTGACTGTTTTAACCACCAGTAATAAGATGCTTTTGCTTCTAAAGATGCTTGTTATTGTTAAGTGAATATTGACTTTTGACACATGTGGGCATTTCTTTGCATGCTTGAAATTTTTGCTCAAGGGCAGTTTAACAGCGTGCTGGCCTTCATGTACCTGCAGGAGTTGGGGTTGAACCTCTTGCCCTGCCGCAGACACGACTGTGGACTCTCTCTGCACTGACACAGGCATGTGTCGGGGTTTAGGGGCTGGTTTCCGGGACACTCGGCAGCGCACACACAGCCACACAGCTCCTCCTCCCACCGCTGGCCGGCGGGGCAAAACCTCCCCTCAACCTGACCCTCACACTGGCACTCACCTGAGAGGAGAAAGAGTTCAACATTACGTAAAGCGTTAAACATTGTAATTCCTTTTCTGATCATTGTTAACACTCTGTGGGGTTCAATGAAGTTTAAAACAACAGAATTATCGGAAATCTTTCTTACAGGTTTTGTGGTCCAGTTTCCAGCCCGGATCACAGCTGTCCTCCGTGAGTCCATTTCGACAGACGCACTCACAGGTGGACTCATCCAGAACCCTGTTGGGCCCACAGAGAGCCAACAGACCTGAATCCAGCACCTCTGGAAACCATATGGGAAAGAAGAAAAAAAACAGAACATTTCAGTTTTGGAACGGAAGGATAGATTCAGTATTCAAATTTAGATTAAACATTTGATTTAAATCTTTGATTAGACTGTAGGTTAATCATTCAACAATTACATTTATATTGGACATTCATATTTAACATTCACTATTTATATTTAACATAACATTGCATTTGCTTTATTTTTACAAGAGATGTAAATATGACAAAGTTCATAAATATTGCTGTAAATATAACCAGAAAGGTGATTTTGAAACGTTTCATCTATCCTATTCTTCAAATACCCGCGGATGGAAGGCGCAGTGGTTCCTTAAGTAAGCTGTTGTATCAAAACTGTGTGGCAGAAGAAACTGGCTCATCAGTTACAGAGATCATGTGTCTGAGATGCATGACTTCTGTGGTGGGGTTGTACAAGAGAGCTGCTATTCTCACTGCCACTCGGACCTCATTCAAAATCACAATGTGCGTATGTGTGAATAATTATGCAGATGACAGTGATCCAAAAATAAGCAAATTCAGGTTTTTTTTTATTGTTATGTTTTCTTTAACTCCTGAAAGTTAATAATCTAAGGATTTCATGTGAAGTTACAATCTTTCTCCAATTTAAACTCATATCCAAGCTTCATGTCCAACGTTAAAAAGGTAAAAACCCCGTTTTTCTTCCATATTCAAAACACAGTAAAACCAATCATGAATCAAAAGTTGATAAAACCTTTCACTCAGTCTTCAATCTATTAACAAGTCTCCCTTAAGAAAACATTGTAAGACCTATTCAGACCTGTGCTATTAACCAAGATTGAGGGGAGAAAACACATTAGTCCAGTTTTAGCCTCCTGAATTGATATCCAGGTCGTCCTCCTTAGAGAAAGGTCTTATTGGGCCAAGACCCCCCACCCCCAACTCCCATCTGCTGCTGGTTTACTAGAGAGTCATGCAACCGTCAAGGGAAAATCAGGGATGCAGTTTTTGCCTATTACGACAAAATCAAAATATGGAACTCAGGGAACTCACAGACATCGGGTAAAAAAGCTTCAAACATATCCTTAGTATTTAACCAGTGAATTACTTTTCAGAGAAAATTCATTTTGCCGTCCCCTTCTGCACTGCTACACAACTTTTAATAATAATAATAATAATAATACATTTAATTTAGAATGCACTTTACATTTGGATCAAATCTCAAACTGCTAAAGATGTTGTTTTTCTTTACCTGGTTTTCTATATTCCATGTAAGCTGATTGATTTTGCTTTTATGCATCTATACCTTTATTATCATGATCAAATTTACACTTTAATTCCTGCTTCCATTTTTTAAATTTGTGGTTTATGTGGTAACTTTGCTGCTGTAGACCTGCCACTCTTCTACGAAAGGTTTTATACAAAAAGTGTATATATAATTATTATTATTATTATTACCTATAATTATTATTACTATTATTACATGATTGTGCACATAAAATAACACAGCACCTTCATATTTCTGTGGAAAAAAAAAATACCTCAGGGGCAAGTTGTACAAGACGATTTTAAATTGATAGCTAGGCTTCATCCTCATCATCGTCTGATTGTGTCTGTGTGAGTTGGGTCGAAATCTGACTTGCATTCCAAAACCTACTCAGTTAAGGTCTTGCCACATTTTGGATGGCATTCAAGTTAAGAATTCTGAGTTTTCTGTAACAAATTATTTTAATAAATAAAGATCATTTCTTTTCAACTTTGTTTGAAGTTTGTATCGTGTCCTTTTCCTCATTCTGCAGTGTGGGGACGAGCTTATGCACGTTCTCACTTTGCAACTCGTCTTTCACTCTGCAAGTCTGATGCAGGTAGTTTCCACTGCCGTATACTGATTTTATTTGCTGCTGTGTTCTGTTGGAGGTCGGTAAACCTGCTGCCGTACCGTCACACCATCCAAACGCTCCTCTGACCGCTGCATTTCACCCAGGAGGTAAATCCTGTCTGTGTGATGCAACTGATTCACTTTAATGCAGTAAAAAGTGTTGGACCTCCTCCAAATTTCCGCATTTTTTTCTGTACATCTCATACTACACTTTGTTGAATCCACAAAAAAAGTTAAGTAAATCAAAGTTTAGCGTTAACATAGAATCTAAGTTTTAAATAATAGTTTTATTCAATGAGGCAAAAGGGGTTTCCCAATGCCTGAATCACAAGTGAAAAGTACAACAACTGCAACCAGACACTTCCACTAACTGGAAATCAGTCTCAGAAATCACAGTGGTAGAATTTGGAGCATGAAATTCACTTTTCAGTTCCTGCCACAGCACGTAAACGGGTGTCAGGTCTGAACTAAGATTGAGAAACACCAAAACTTTAGGTAGTTCCATTCCTTTTGAGACTTTCAGAGGTGGGTGTACTCCTCAACTTGACATCATTTACTGATGTTGATGACTGATGACCTGACTTTGTCCTATAATTTTCTGCTACTGACCAGAATTCATGTTTTCTTATATTCTGAGGGAAGCAGTTGTTCTGGCCTGGGGGGCAAAAATACATATGAATAATGTTTTTTTAATTTTTAATTATTTGGGCAATGCTGTGTTTGGTTTACAATTGAGGTAACGGGACCCCTACCTACATTCTGACTTTCCCTCCATCCGTCAAAGACAGGACAGTTGTTTTTGTATAGCACCGAGTCACAAAAAAGTGTAAGGGTCTAAAAAATCTAAGGGTTATCAAGATGTGTTGTGGAGACATTCAGAAAAGTTTTAATGTTCTGTGGGGCTATTACTGACTTTCACCAAACGCCTCTTTCGTGGTTTGCATTTTTGCCCAGTGCCAGTCAAACATTGGTGCTATGAACTCAGACCTTTATTGAGGTGAGAGAGGCCTGAGGAGTTCTCTTTGCATCTTTTGTGACGTCCTGAATGAGCCTTTACTGTCGTCTCCATAAAGGCTGGGGCAGCTGTAGCTCAGTGAGTAGAGCGGCAGTCTCCCAATCAGAAGATCAGAAGTCCCAGTTCAAGTCCCATCAGGCTCTACTTGTCATAGGGTCCTAGATTCCCGGGCTCTTCAAGGGTTCTGCCCACTGCTCCCTCAGGGATGTGTCAAATGCAGAGAAATAATATCCCTATGTTGTAGTGCGTATGGCTGTATGTGACCAATAAAGGATTTCTTCTTCTATATGTCGGAAGGTCGGCCACTTCTGGGGAGGTACGCTATTGTTCAAAAGCAATCATGTGCCTTCAAGAAAGTCTCTCTGTATGGAAGCATCGACCTCTGACAGTGCCAAACATTTTCTTGAGACTATGAAGCGTAATAAGTGATCCAAGTCAATTAGCATGAAGATATCCACTCTTAGTCAACGAGTAGGCAAAGGGCCAAGTCCTCTACTTTCTGTTCTAATTTTGATTTGATTGTATTTTTGGTAGTTTCTAATTTGTGGTATTGTGTTAAATTTATTACTTTCTTTGGTTTGGATTTTCCTACATGAGTGGACACCTTGTCACACAGGCCCAGCTGGTGTCAGATCAACATTTTTGCCTTGATAAATCGTACTCTTTTACGCATATTACTACTAAGCTGTTCCCCCTTGTGATTTATTCCACAAATTGTTGTTGCCAGAAGAACTGAAAGTATCTATTATTTCACAAAATAACCAGAAAGACATCTGATATCTATTGCCCTCAAGGTTGATATAAACTTTACAGCAGGAAGTGGATCATTTGACCGATGTGACACAATTCACTTACCAGTGTCTGAATAGTTGATGCTGTCTGAGGAAACACACACACAGTTTACTGGATCCCATGATGACCCCAAGGCACAGGGAACCTCAGGCACAGTACACCTACATGCACACCGAACACACACACAGACGCATATATTATTAACGCATTGATACAAGAGGAATGATTCAGATATATTTGAGCACACGCACAGACATAGACCTCACTCATCATTCTCACTCACCGGTGATCTGTCACAGCTCGTCTTATGATGGAGTGGAGCGGCCGTTTAGAAAGACATTCACACGAGGTGTGGTTGACAAAGGTTACCATGGTGACGGAACGCTCCATCCTGGATGGGGACACCTTAATCAGCTGGCAGGAGGACAGACGGAGGTCAGATTTCATTGCGTGTTTGTAAGGACACAGTAGAAATTTGTTATTACTCTTTTTTATTTTACTCCTCTTCTCTTTCTTTAGTGCTTCAGGTGGTTGAGTGTTGTGACTGATGTGGAGATGATGATGTAATGGTAGCGCAACTGTTTATGACTGTGTACCTTAGCTGCATTAAAAGTGCCTCTCACTGCAGGTAGAGATGGATGAGGTTGTTACTTGAGAGGAAGGACCGGTCTCTGTTTTCATCTCTGGGTGGAATGAAGTGGTAATATGTGTTTGACATGAGTCGATACCAGAATCCAGATGCACCACTTACTGTTTTGTTGACTAGTGTGTGACTTGTGTTGGTGCAGTAAAAGGCCTCATTGGTGCAGCATCCACCGCACCGATGCAGCGCCACACAGCGAGGGATGTAGAATTGACTGGTGGATTCTGGGTATTCTTTGGCAACCTCCACACACACCTCTCTGGGCTGGCAGGAAGTCCTCTGGATTTCCTCTAGGATTACTGAAAACACATGTGCTGGATGAGCATTTAATGTGAAAAGTGTGTTTTCAACAAACAGCAGCGCAGCAATGGATGATTTTCACTTCTTTGGAGGAAGTTGTCGCGGAGATGCCAGGGAGGCTCAGAAACTCATCGAAACCTGTACATTTATCAGAGGGTAAGTAGCAGAGAAAGAAGAAGCAGCCCATTCTATGTGTTTCACGTAGAAGTATGACATTTTGCACTTGTGTGTATGATATCAATGTCTACAAAAAAGTCTCTTGGGGCTGTGACCTAAATTCAACAGGAAGTCCGACATTTTAAATTTACCGAGCAAATAAGGTGTATTTTTCATCAGTTCCATGAGTTGTTCTTTAACAACCTCCTTCTACAGGTTGCATCAGATCAATGTGAAATTTGTTCAATGTAATTTCAACATCCTAATAATGAAAATGATCAGAATTTCATTCTCAAATCTCAATATTTAATTTTGATATATACAATAACAACTATTGTAATGAAACAGTGTTCACTCTTCTGTCAACGGTCCAATCTTTACTAATTTCATGTTATTTTATAGATTTACTCGGTGGACGTTTGCCCTCCCTTAGCTTTTAATGGATTTGTTACCATTGCAAGGTAGGGGGAAGATTATTGAATCTTTCTTTCTTCAGGGACCAAAATTAAAGTATGATTTCCCCATAAGTTTAACCACACATTAAACTCTGGTCATGATCAAAGTAAAATACAAAATCTGCTGGATCTACAGTCTTGAACTTAAGATCAAGTTGTAGCTGAAACTTTGCTGATCAAATTAGGTGTCATCATCATATTATGAGGTGTGTACTACTGCATTAGGTGCAAAAACATAATAGGAAAACGATACCCCTTTGCAGGGGTTTGTGTTCTATTTGTGCTGTCTAGCTTATTTAGTTTTACAAAATATCTCAATATTTACCTACGAAAGTGCCATCCACTTTGTAAAGAGCTTCCATCCTTGGCTGATCCCAAAAATCCTCATCATTAGAGTGGACTGAGGGTTTTGTTGAAGAGGCGGGAAAAGAGGGGGAAGAGGATGAATAGGAGACGCGCCATGATTTCTTCCTCATGCAGTGCTGAAGCAAACTGTATTCTGGGTAGAGAAGCTGTAGCAGCTGATCTATACTTGTCACCGTCTCCAAACGTGGCTGGTCATCCGACATCTCTGGAGCCTGGAAGACAGAAAGGACACTTCAAAAAACTTTTCTGAAACAACATTTCATGATATTATGCCGTAAGTGAGACAATAAAATGTGGCTTAATATACTTAATATTTAGCTCTTAAGTCATTTATTTCAGGTTCAATATCCAGTTCTTAGTTGTTTAATGTAATAGAAATGCATAAATATACAGCAATCTTCATATTTTGACATGTTAGTTTTGAGGATGACTTTTTCCGGTAAAGTTTTGTTTTAGAGAACGTATAACATTTTGCAGAGGTTATGGTGTCAGTGTTGCTGGTTTGTGCTAGATAAACAGTGAATACCTCAGCTACCAATGTGTTCAAACATGTTGCTGTTGGCTACTGTTAGTTAGTACCGGTATGTATGTCCTTTCCTCACCTTCACACTCACACACACACATAACTTCACACTCACACACTCACACGCACGCACACACACACGCACGCACGCACGCACGCACGCACGCACGCACGCACACACACACACACACACACACACACACACACACACACTTGGGTAAGGGATGCCATAAATTCTCTACACCACTTTCAATAGAGTAGCACTACCCTCAAAAAGGATTGATAAATGGTTGCTTTATCAGTTTGTGGACACCCTGTAAATCATTTAAAAAACTTTAAAAAGCAGCTAATTATACATGTTTCATCAATACAGGTTCACTATTTGGCAAGGAACACGTCACTGCCGCCTTTTTTATCTGATGAGTTAAAGCAGCTTAAAAAAATTCCTTAAGTACACAGCTAACTTAATAAACTAGATATAAACCGTTGTTATTTTATTTTAGAGAAAAAACGTATTTTAGTGGTCTTATTATAAAGATGTACGATATTCTCTTTGGGCCATAGTATTGCGGTCTTTGCTCAAATTTTTTTGAGTAATTTTTTAATCACATCCCCTTAACAAATAGCTTGAGTAATATGAAAGAGGAGATTTTAATCCTAACCCTAACCCTAACCCGTCCCTTAGGCTGCTTTGTCAGTTATACCTGTCCTTGGTTTATCCTGCAGGACAAGTTTAACTTCCTCCAGTCTCCTTGAATGGACAGGACAAGCTGGAAATTGTCAGCTCAGCCAACACCTGCATGGTTATTACTACTATTATCATTGTATAAGGAGGCTTCAGGGGGTGGACCAAGTCCATGCAGGAAATCTCTGTTGACAATGGATACCACTCTACAAACTTTTCCCTCTGTGAGTCATCCCCATAATGATTTTTCTGCCGTCATGACAGATGACTGGTCTATTCTATAATACAGTAGATACAAGATGAACAGTTAATTGTGACAGACTGGCTTCCAGAGGCCTGTGTTTCATCTGTGGGGACTGAATGTCAGCTGGGAGAAGAGAGTCACACATTTATTTCTCCTGGAAGCGGGGGAGCTTGTTAATGTTAAATTTCCTGAGAAGGCTGAGAAGCAGCAGACTGGTACAGCTGGCAACACCAACAGAAACCAGATCTCTGTCGTTATCAGTCCCTCCATTTATCTCTTCCTCCTTCCCTCTATCTCTGTTCCCTCCCTCCTTTAGTCCTTCTATCCATTCATCTCCTCACATCCATTTTTTTTGTCTGTTTCAAGGCTGTCTTTGTTTTTATCTCAATTTGTTTCTTATGCTGAACTGGACTCTATTAACTGTATCTTTTAAAATTATGCAAAACAAGAATATTGGGAAACAGAAAATGATGTAGAAAGAAAAAAATCGTCTGAAACTTTTTCTTGCACATCTGTCATTACTTACATCATGCTAGGAAAAGCATCATGTTAGAGAGTGGACATTTGGTAATAAGTAATAAACACAAGGATCAGCTGAAGCTTATGGGAATGTCAGTACATTTGCAGGCTTTTGGTCATAAAACTGAAAGTGTAAATGGGAAAAGCATGTGCAACAAGTTTCATATTTATCCATTGAGGTCATTTTTGAGACATGAAAAAAGACACAAATCTTATTGTGTTGCTTGATGAAAGGACAGAGGGACTCAGTTGGACTCATCTTCTAGGAATATGAATGTCTGAATGGATGTTCATCAACACATCTTGTCACCGTTGAAGTATTTTCATATTTTATAAACCCTTGGGGAGAATTTTCTGGTGGCATTACTGTACTGGCTACCGTTTAGGGGGCCCTTTTTTCCAATGAATTGTGCAATAATATCACAAATAGTGTGTGCCATACTATGTATGTGCATCCTGTGTTTGGACTAGATCTAAAGTGCGTAATAGTAAGATATAACAACTTGTCAGTTTTGTTATGCCACGTATGAATTTCGCTGTGGGCACAATAAAATACCATCACTATCCATTTGATTGTATTACATATATTTCTGGATAAAAGTGATGGATTTACCAACAAATTTAACTTTATATCCGTTGATACAATGTTCTCAAATTATAGCACAAGTAATTCTGCTGATTATTTATTTTTTTGCTGTAGAAAAAATTGCTTCATTGGACATCTGAACCTATAGAATCTATATATCTCTTGTATCTCTTATCTCTTGCATGTGTATCATCTATAGTATAAATGACACACATGCATGCTTTGTGGACCGAAGTTTTCCGTTTCTGGATGTTTGTTTCTGGATGTTAATCCTTTTAGGGACTAGAAGAACCGATTAATGATATAGACTAAGGGCCAAGTGCAGGTGTATTTACCTGTATTAATTATATTCTCACACATAATTTCATTATTTGAATAGAGCCAGTTCACCAGGGAAGCCTCTCTAACCCTGCCAGACATGATTGTTCAGAGACACAGCTCTCTGTGGGGACTGAATGTCACTGGGGTAATACCGTTTCAAGAACGAAAAAAAACTTTGTTATTACTTGAAGCTAGACGGCATTTTTCTCTCGTTGGAGCACTACCTTAACCTTAAGACTTGTGCTGTCATCCCCGACAGCGAGTGTATGTCTGAAAAGTCCCCAATCCCTTTTCGTTGATCAAGTAATCACCCAAATTTAAATTTGAATAGTATGAAGAACTAAGGTCTATTGATGTCTACAGTTTGAAAATGATCCATAAAAGTTTTTTGAAGTTCCACGTTTTTTTGGTAAGAGTTCCACCTTCTGAGTAAATTTGAAATTGTGGATTTACATATTATATATAAAATATAGGTCTCTTCAAAATGATTTAAATGCACCCCATTTGGACAAAATCAGACCAATGCTCGAGAATTTATGGCCCAAAAACTTTTGTCTTCAGTAGGGGGAGCTCAAAAGATTGATCATATACATCTACTACAGAAGTATATGATCGATCTTTCCCTAATCAATCCAGTTCTTCTTTGTTCTAAGGTCTATGTGGGCATAAAATTGGTAAATGTCCAGGAAATAGTTGTTAAGTTATGTACAGAAAACAGTGTTTTACATGAAAAAAGCTCCTCCTAGTAAGTAAAATATGAATTAAAAGAGTAAAATATGATATTTACAAGATACAATCCTTGAGTCGATTAGAATCCACCAAATTTGGACTAAACTTTCTCTCTACTATGGCTCATTAAGTGATCACATGGCATGAGGTCATCACTCAGGGACTCTGAGGTCATGGTGGAGGAAGGACCGTCACAACACACCCATGCATTTATCACTCCAGCGGAAACATCTTATCTCTGAAGCTGTTGTTTTGTAAATATATATCTTTGAAACAGATCCTTATAGGTGGATTTCCATGATAACTATATTCAGACATCAATTAATGAAGATTGACAAGGAGGCTTTTAACTCGACCGCTGAGACACGTCACCAGAAGAACCTGTCAGATTTCAACAATGTCAAACTGAAAGGAAAAAGTTTAATTCCTGGGAAATAAATTCTTTCTTTTACATGAAATGTTACTCATAGTATTACTTGAAATGACATCACAGAAGAGGAAACGGGTGTTTGTCACTTCCTTATCATGATCAGTCAGTTCAAGTACGATAAAGCCTGTTTTGTTTTTTCACCAGGTAGTCAAGAAATCCTACAAAAAATGTCTTAGAGATGATGGGAACTCCTACAATAACAGCTCAACTCAAGACCTCAGCAAAATAATCCCTCTGCCATGGCTATCAGATTTTGGACATGCTTATAATCGCAAAAACTTCTGCAACTAGTTTTCTGGCTGGCATTCTTAACTGAATAAAAAACAGCTTTTTGGCAAAAGCTCACATCCTCTTACAATTTTTGTTGCAAAATAAGTAATTGAACCTTGGACCTTGATATTTTGCTTAGTACGATTTTTTTTCCCACTTGCATCTTCTTCCCCCCTCCCAACCGTCCTCTTTATACACTCCAGCATTATGACTACAGCGATATGTAAATATATGCTGTTTTCTCTCAGTTCTGTTGCTTTGTTCGATGGTCAGCCTGCTTACGCAAACACTATTAAATGGATTCCCATGAAACCTAGTGGGTGGAATGGTCTTGGGCCAGAACTCATCCCTTGAAATTGAGATGCCAATCAGGGTATAAGGGTGAAATCCAAAACCTTTTTCACTGTGGGATAGAGCTTTATTTTCATGTTTTTCTTCATGAAATCTACCAGTTTGACCTCAGATCCTAGAAGTTGAATGTCTCTGGCAATAATCCATGGATCTTGGTGGGAAAAATCAGGCATATTTATTGGGCCGGTGTTGATGATTATATGAAATGCGATGCGGGTCATATACAAATCCGGATAAACTAGATTTAAATATTTTCATTAAGGTTTTCTGTGGTTATGTAGTACGGTATGAGTGTAGATTGAACTTTAATAGAGGCCAGCGCTCTACAGAATGCCTTTTGTACTGGATTAGTTAAATGCTGCTCATTAACATCACACTTTTTTGCTGACTAGTCAAAGTACTTTACATGCAACAGTCATCCATTCATACACACACACACACACACACACACACACACACACACGCAAACACACACACATGCCATGTACTGATGGATGAAGGGGCAGCCAGTCAAGGTGTTGACCTGCTAATCATGAGCGATATGGCACTTTCTTTCAGGGACACACATCCAAACCAGTGAAAAGTCTGGGCCGTCCAAACAATTGGAAAGAATTCCCCAAATTCCGAGATACATGGTCACATTTTTCAATGACAACTATAAAACCACCATGAAGGGACCATATAGCTGCAACCACTCAAAACTTCCCTCACTAGGGCCCCTTGTGGCTTCTGTACGACTTCTGGATATCTTTAGTTTGGACACTTCCATTAGAATAATTGCATAGAGGCTCGAGGTTGAGATGATGCTTCCTGAGAGGAAAACCAGAATAAAACATGTGTCAGTTTTTATATGAGGGCAAATTGGGGGCCACTGCTTCCTGCAGCATCAACACCAGTTTGTCAAAGATGGAGGACATTTCAACCTTTGTGGTTTTATTTTCCCTAACGATGAAACAACTGAATGAAACGTTGGATGACAGGGACGGAGATGGAGGGGATGGAGGTCAGATGGTAATGATGTGCTGCACAGAGTCTAGGATTGCCACTTGAATTCAAACATTTCTATTCACCCACATCTGTACACACAGACGGAAAAGTCATCAGGTGCATCTGGAATTCAGTCTGTTGCCAAAGGACCATTAAGCATGCAGCCAAACCAGGCATCCAACCATTGTGCATCCGATTTGTGGACGACTGACTCGACCCTTGTCCCACATAAACCTACAATTCCACACACCTCATTCAAAAACTGAAACAACACAAGAATGGGGTACTGACTAACCCTGTTAAGATGTTACACACATACTTGGTTAATTAGATGTTCTTCCATTTGGTGGCATGATAGTGGTGGAGATAAGTGCTCCAAAAATCATCAATAGGTGCTCAATTATTTTTATGCCTGCCTCCATGCCCTTTACAACGGCATCTGAATTTTTCTTTAAACTTTCCTGACCCAATGACCAATATTTGATTTCAGAAAAGGAAGGAATGAAGAAATTGAACGTCTCACCTCGGTGCCCATGTCCCCAGTTTGGTAATAGTCTGTATAATCCTGTCCTGAACACAAACCGCTGATATTAAGAATCCATAGGAGCAAAGCTGGTATCCACATAGTGAGGAGATGAAGAGGAAAGGTGTGGAGATCTCAGGATGAAGGAGGGGGAAGTTGGTGACTTTAAACCTGGGTGTGAACTGAGAAAAATGGAGGAGGAGAGGTGATAAGGAGGAGCAGGAGAGTGTCACAGACTCGGCAGGTATCCGTTCTTCATTCTATCCTGGGACGAAGTTGTTCTTCCCGCGCTGGTTGTTTGAATCTGGGAGACCAGCTGAATAAACCATGGTGAGGAAAGTGCTCCCCTCTTCACTGAGTCAAAGACAGCTCCTTTCAGAGGAAGTCTCTCCGCTCGTCTTGCAGCGTCTCCATTCTCACCCCCTGATGTCAGGTGTTCGTCTCTTTTTGTTTATAGTCTCCACAGCTTTTCTTCTCTTTTTGTCCTCTTCGACCTTCAACTGGAAATTCTCTCTTTCATTTATTCCCTTTTTCTTTCCAGCCTTGGTCTTCCTCGCCGGTCTCTTCGGCTCGCCCTTCACACTTGTGCACCTCCTTTCTCTCTTTATCTATATTTTCCCTTCTCTTTCACTAAGCAGCTGTGCTCTTCCCTCCCTCCGTCTGCCTCTTTCTCTCTCTCGCTCTCTCTCTCTCTCTTTCACTCTCAGATTATCTCTGCCTCTTTATCTGTCTCCTGTTTCCTCCTCAGAAACCTCCAGGGCAAAGCTCTGTCTGTCTCTCTCTGCACTTTTTTCCCCTTCTTCTTATAAATCTGTTACAACTTTTTTCTGTCAGACTGTCTGATCTTTAGAGGCGCATCAAAGAGACAGACAGAGAGAGAGAGAGAGTGAGAGAGAGAGAGAGAAAGCGAGAAAGAAAGGGGGGGAATGAAAGAGCTTATTTAAATCCTGTTTTTTGAAGGAAAGCAAAAGCTTTTTGGTGTTAAGTTCTTGTCCAAACAGAGCGAATGTGTGTCATTCTGTTGGACGTCCTGCTGGAGTGAATGAGAACAAATGCAAAAATGGAAGGATTGTCTCCTGTGGGTGGGGTGAGAAGTTTGGAGGAGATGATTTCTGCATTTTAGCTGATAATACTAGCTTTTTCCCCTGCAGAAATTGCAGGTTACATCGACACTGGCACTGACACACTTTCTCTTACCACCAACCCCTTTTTATGGGATTTGAATTTACTAGCGAGGTTATTTTAGCTGTACGTTTTTATAACTTTCCATAAAGACTTTCCCGCAGACATGAAGCAGGTTCAGCCGTCAGTTAGAATCAGTTTACCGCTCTCCTCCGTTTTTCACACATTCATCACAGCCTTCCAACTTTGTGTTGTGGAAGCAGCCGGTTTTCAGAATGAAAAAAAGTGTGTGTGAGTTCAGAAGCAGCAGTCATCCATGATGAATGCGTGTGCTGCCTAATTGCAGCTTTAAGTGCATTTTTATGTGCTGCTAATACCTTTGCTGTCTCTCTCTCTCTTTCCCTCTCTCTGCTGGTTCTGCTTCACGTCAGCTGCCCCCAATTACTGGTCTCCCTTCTCCTTGGAACAATTTAAACGCCAAGACTCGCCTTTTATGAGACCAGAACAGTGAAGCTACAAAACTTTTATCACACCTGCAGCTCTGAACACCCTTTTATACCTTCACTCTTCATCCAGCTTTGTCATGGTCTTCTTCCACCTTCTTCCTGTCGTTTCTTCTTCCGTCTTTCTCCTGGTTTTGCCATTAAAAGGCCGTAAAAGTTGCAAACTTTGCATACCTCCTTATACATATATATATATATATATATATATATATATATATATATATATATATATATATACTGCCTCAGGCTGTGGGCACGTGTGTAATGAAGGATGAGGAGAAGAGGAAGGTAAGAAGAGGTGAACAGCAGAGCAAGCTGATACCTTCATCTTAATTATGATTTATTCTTTTCCTCTCCCAGGGCAGTTACTGGCAACTGTAAAATAAAATATACAGACAGACCGGAAAAGAAACGTAGAGACAAGAAGCCGGCAGCGATGAGGAAGGAGAAGGAGGTGTGTCTGGGAAACGCTCGAATGAGAAAACATCCGATTTTTGGACCAGTCACTGCCAGCCATTTCAAGGATTAAAAACACACCCCCACACACACACTTACACATGCAAGCACACGTTGGCAAGTGTCTGCTTGCAGTACGGTTAATGTGTTGAAATCTATGCAACCAATTTCCACATTCCAGGCATTGCTTTCTCCTTTTGATCATGTGAGCTTGTAGCGTAGAATTGTGGAATCGGGGATGATACAGAGGAACTCTTATCTGTATGCAATGAGGGGAATGAGGGGAAGTCTGCAGCAACAGCAAACCGGGAGGCTGTATTTGAGGGTCTCATTTCTATGTTTTAAAGTGGAAGCAAAACACCTGCCACTTGTAAATGAATAAATATGAGACGAACTCTAATTTATCTGTCTGAGAGACAATGATGAACAGTTTCCTTTTAGGCAAATGGGAGGCTTTATATCTCAGATCAAATATTCACAGACAATGATTCACTGCAGGGGCTGACAAACCAGACTTGACCAATACCTACACAAGTCAGGAGAAAAAAAAATCAACCATAATATTCCATTCACCCACAGGTCTGTAAGAATTTAATTCATTATATCCCTACTATTCGCAGGTGTCACTCTAATTGGATCCGAAATCAGAGTCAGAAAATGGTTTATTGCCAAGTAAGTCACACTGGTAAGTCATGAGGAATTTAACCTGGTCTCTCGGTGGAAAGCATAAGGTCACAGAAATTCTAGCATGATATAAAAATTGAAAATAAAATAAACATGTACTATGAATATAATTAATGAATATGATATTATAAAAGTGACAGTGAGGTAGTCAAAGGGATTAAGGTGTAATAAAGGGAGGAGGGGGAGGGCTGCTACACCCTGTGTAGGAGTCCAGTAGCTGGGTCACCACATCTTAAAAACTCCTGATCACGTTGTGTGTTCCCAGCCTGCAGGGGTTCGTACCTACCTGTCAAAGTGGTTTATAGAAGGTCAACTGGTGAACCGGCTACCAAGTCATAGGAGCCCAACGCATATTGATGTGCACGAGGAGGGAAGGCTAGCCCTCAAGAAGAGCTACAACAGAACTAAACACAGAAGTACTGACAAAATGTTGTTAGAACACACGGTGCATCAGAGAACTGCTTTGTTGACAAAAGGGGCAGCTACACCAGATTAGGCTGGTTGTTTTAATGTTATGGCTGATTTGTGTAGATTTGGTCAGATAAAACAAATAATTCTAATCTTCTGTTGCTAATCTTGCATCCTCAGGGGGGCCCTAACATCTGTTCATTCATCAATTATCCATAACCACTTATCCTGTTCAGAGTCACTGGGGCTGGAGCCCATCCCAGCTGACATTGGGCGAGAAGCAGGGTACACCCTGGTTGAGTCGCCATTTCATCAAAGGGCTGACACATAGAGACAGGCCACCAATCACACTTACATTCACGCTTACCTTCACTCTTATGGCCGTTTCAAAGTCGCCAATTCGGCTAGAAAGAAGAAAGAAAGAATCCTTTATTAGTCACACACAGTACAACATAGTGAACTTATTTCTCTGCATATGACCCGTCCCTCAGGGAGCAGTGGGCAGCCCCTTGTGGAGCACCCAGGGAGCTAAGGTTTCAGGGTCTTGCTCAAGGACCGTACGACACGTAGAACCTGGTGGGATTCGAACCAGCTACATTCCGAACTTCTGAATGGGAGACAGCCGCTCTACCCATTGAGCCACAGCCGCCCTAGAATGAGGTTGGAGAACCCGGGGAGAACCCACCCAAACATGAGGAGAACGACATACAAACATCACACACAAAGGCCAGCAGAGGTGGATTTGTATCCCGGTACCTTCATTACTGTCAGGCAGATGCACCAACCACTGCTGTCATACACTGATAACCAAGTAAGTCACCTTCTAGTAATGGTGCACATCTCTGGAAATTGATGTTTTTATACTAGCCACGAACTGTCTCATTGTGTCACATCACCGTTACACACGAAGAGCCAACATGGACACTCGAGGAAACCAGGATCTTTCAGGAAGGGCTGTGCAGCAAGTGAATCAGTGATGCTGGAGAGTGCTTTTTAGTAAAGTGCTTAAAGTTCTTAGAACTTAGTTTTGAAGACTCTGAAGGAAAATAGACATACAAATTAAAAACAACTGCTTTTGAAAGTGCACAACCATCAGACTGTGGGAACTGGTCAGTCAAGTCTCCATGTTATTACTTCCAGCAAATGTTCCTGTCACTGATTCGACTAATACCTCAGGAGATTAATACCTCGTGTGATTTGGTTAGGTACACCTAACCAAATCACACGCATAATCTGTGGCTCTGTTCCTCTTTTTCCCTGCAATCTTTAATCAGCAAAATGGCTCCATTTATCAGGAGTTGTTCCTCAGCCTCGACACGCTGTGCCCTGCAGATACAGACAGAGCCAGTGTGCTTTGCACCAGATAGTGAGCCACATGTCGGAGATAATGTATTTTCATCGTTGTGGAAATTGGCTTCATCTCCGATCAGTGTCGGCTACAGTTTGCCGTCATCATGGATTATGCAATCGAACCTTTCCGTTTTGATTTCCCCATCCTTTATGAATTGCACACCTACTGGAGACGCCTGCAGAAAGTGAGCCTTACAGCTATTTCCGAGCAGTGACAATACTGGTGCATCTACGCGGTGACGGCCTACATTACGCTTGATTGCAGATAGTTTGCCCCACAGCTTGTGTTAATGCCAATGGAATTACTGGTATAGTATACTGTAGTGTTTAACTATCCTCATGCAGTGCAGCAGTATTGAAACATATGAGCAGAATTGATAGTGTCCTGATATATAGTTTCAAAACTTTGAGTTTAAGTGTTTTCCAGTATTCCAGTTTACAGTCGAGGTCAAAGCGTTTATTGTTATATGCACAGTTTAAACAAGTTTCCCTTTACAATGAAATTATCATTTTACCTACCACTGTGAATGCCGTCCAGCAATAAACGCACATGTAAAACCGAGGAAAAAGATAAATAAAGTAATAAAAAAAATAATATTGTTTATATATATATATATATATATATATATATATGCACATAATATATAAAGATATAAATTATTTGAAAAATACAAGATATATAATAAAGATATAATGAGAAATAAATTAAGACATAAGGAGTAATAAATAAATATATCACAACAAATAATGAGATAAACATAAATAGTAGGTAAGGGACCAAGGCGGACCACATATAGTTTATTAGTATTAAAGATAGAAATGCAGTTTTTTTTTATTGCATATCGTTATTGAATACTAAAATTACAAACACATAATCTCAAATTTATATACATTCAATATGTTCTCTGCTAATTTAATATGTATAGGGTGAAATTTCTATTGCGAGAGCTTGCTAAAAAACAAAAATGTAAACTAGGGATGAATTTGATGTAGGGAAGTGAATTCTGGGAGTTGTCTCTGTTGCAGAACAACTGCCTGGGCCACTGAAAAATCTGCCCTGATTCTGACAGAAATGTTCTAGGATTAGGTCATGCTTTAAAGAGTTTTTCACATTATTTTAACCCATAACAAGCCAGACCTAATTATCTATGCAGGGTAATTTTGAGGTGCATCCAATAGATCAAAGCCCAATGAACATATTTTTGACATCATTTTTGAAATGCTGTCCCTTATCAAAGATCTTTTCTGCTACATATATCTTACATCAGTTTTTTAATTTGCAATTTTGCAGTAAATATCAAACTTTTATCTTTTCCGAGGTTTAAGGACATGCAAATATGATATTTCCTAACTTGTTTCAATCAATTTCTACAAAATATGTGGTTAGAACTTTTTAAATATAAAACAAGAGCTGTAATCAAAGCTTTAGACTTGTTTAATGGATTGAAATTTCACTTTAATAACAACAAAATAATATGAAAATTAGCTAAAAAATAGTATATCATTATTTTTGATATCATGCAGAAAAGTGTATAATGAGCTGTCCATGGCATTTTTGTGACTTTTGTGGTTCCTTATAGGTCAAGTTACGTTCATCAACTTTTCTCCTCTCTCTCTCTCTCTCTCTCTCTCTCTCTCTCTCTCTCTCTCTCTCTCTCTCTCTCTCTCTCTCTCTCTTCAGGCAACCAAACTCAACGCAACACCATTACCTCGAATAAAACTTAGGGTTTCTCTAGAATTGTGTATTTGTTGAGACATTTGGGTTAATACAGATCTCAACAACAACATATATAAGACATATTTAAATGTATCGATAAACATATGGGAATGATTAGTTCTGATGAGATAGATTGATAGATTGATAGTATAGATTGATACTCTCATGCTTGTCCGTGAAACATGAAGCAAGGAGATGCTTTATTCATCTGAGCATTGTTGGGTTACATAATATGTCTGCCAGCTCATCCATAAGCTATGGCTCATGTTGGTTAACATGTCACATCGTGTTACTTTCATTCATACAGAAAAAGTGAGTAAACACCTCGCGTGCTGATTCTGCTGGCCAGACAATGAGTGTGAAAGTGTACAATCCCTTCGATCACACATATACCAGACGATGATACATGAGAATGTTTGTAATCTGTTAATGAACTGATTTATCTAAAAACAGGAGTGGACTCTTTGGGGAGGTGTCCTGCTCAGCGTCACGCAGCAATACTTGGGCCCTGCCATCCCTCAAGAACACAATCAAAGTTCTGCAAAGTGTAAAACTCTGGAAATAACATTTCCAAATAACACAGGATGTTTTCTAGTCTTTTAAGGACAAATAAAGTTAAAAAAACAAACAAACTCTTACATCTGCAGCCAGAAACTCTGACAGCAGATGAGTGGCCTTGAATTTGGCCTCTGCTTTGTCTCACAATCATCCAACCTCCTATATATTTAATTTTACTGACGAAATGTACTTTTTATCAGCTCTTTACAAAAACCTGACAACATAAAAACAATGTAAATAGCTTCATATAGTAGTTTTTGTTGCTATGATCTGGTGCAAATGCAATGCATGAACAAACACCAGCTTCTGGCAGCACACCGGAAGAATCTTAGCATGTTCCTCTTTGGCACAGACCTTCATTTGTTTATTATTCCTGGGTTCATTATTCCTGGGTTCATGTGGTTAAACCGCCTTCTTCCAATCCCAATGGAGATATTTTATGAGACTGAAGTCAGGCGACTTCCTTCGTGGGACAACTGTCCTTTTAGAATGTCCACTGACATATTTCCTCACAGGTGGTTAGTCATTTTCTACTGCACGTCCTGATACTTGATGGAATCCATCTCACCTTACCCACTCTGCAGGTTTCCAACGCACGTGGAAGCGAAGCAGCCCCACAGCATCAAGGAGCAGGGAGGGTTCCACGTCGAGTGTTCTTTGCAGCATATGCATCATTCTTCCTCCTCCACACATACATTTGATTCATAAGCACTAAATGTTCTAGTTCGGCTTTCATCGCTCCACAGAACAGCTTGCAAAAATGTCCATGACTCATCTGGATCGTTTTGAGCCAATGGAGCAGGTTTTCTTGTGCATTTCGCTCAGCAGTGGTGGTTGTGGCATGAGGGATGCTTTCTATTTGGGTGAATCTTTTTCATATTCATAATAGGTTCATTTATTGTTGTTCAAGTGTTGTACATGCCATTTAAAATGTGCTGGTGTGACATTTTCTTGCATAGCTGATGAATAGGATATTTTGCCAACAACCCTTACACACAATGTGGTTGGATGAGTTTCTCTCCAAACTGCAGTTTGGGCTCCACCTAGAGACAACGCAGCATGTAAATTAACAACAGTTCCTCTCTGTGATTTATTACAGGCTTAAAACTTCCTTTTTTTATTGTCTAAACATTCCTCTCCTCATTTCTACCCAAATGTGGTTGCAAGTTGTCAGTAACCATGCACGATGTCTGAGTTGTGGGATCCTTCTGCAACGTCGTAAGACAGACTGCTGGCACATAATTAAATGCTTTGTGGATTTCAAGTATACCAGACCTTTAATTACATGCACGATGGCGTGATTCCTCATGTAACTGACTCAATGGGAAAATCCCAGTTAAACCTTTGTTTTCTGTAAGTAAACAGTGAAATTCACCAACCAGCTGCTTCCTTTATTGTCTCTCCCACTGAAGCATGGATTTGGCATCTCCGGTTGCAGCAGTGTGGCTCTCAGCCTCCACCAGAGAGAGGAGAGAAGGGTGTCAAACATCTCTTCTCCAGGGAGAAACTGTTACCCACTGGTTGGGTATAACAAATACTGATCGGCCATGACATTATAACCATTGACTTGCGAAATCAGAATAACACTGATAATCTCGTTATAATGGCAACTCTGGGAGGGTGGGATATATATGCATCAAGAGAACAGTTTGTCTTTGAAGTTGATGAGTTGGAAACTGGAAAGAGAAGGGCAAGCGTAGGGATCTGAGTAAATTTGATATGCAACAAATTGTGAAGACTAGACAATTTGATTACAGCTTCTAAGACTTTGCAGGTCTTGTTTGGTGTTCCCTGTCTTCAGTTATTAGGATCTACAAAACAGTTGTAAGGAAGATAATCGGAGACACATTCACTGGCAGCCAAGGCTCATTTAGAGGAGCGACAAACAGGGAGATTCTGTGTGTGATAATATTTTGTGTTTGAGTCCAGCAGGGATGGTTCCGAATGCATGTGTTGAAAGATGTGTAATTATTTGGTCTGGTTCTAACTTCAAATAATATTTTCGCAGCACTTTAACAAATCAACACCTGTACATTAATTGCTATTTGCTGATATGCAAATTGTTAAACGTATGTGGATGGATAAACAATTTGCATTGTTGCGGTACCTTTATCAAGTGTTCTGGTTATGTATAAAATGTTATACTGGGCTATGGCATTTGTAATTCTGGGATTGGCAAATCTACACTTTCCAGGAGAGACACATTGTTGATCAGCCTCTTTATGGTTCTTTTATGAATAAAGTATTTGGCGCCACCTGCTGGGCAAAACACAACATTGATTTTTGAGGGTTTTCTTTCAGTGGGGAATCATCCGTGAAGGAGTATCCAGCTCACAGCCACCATTGGCAAATAGAAAAAAACCATTCTTATTACACTTTATTCTTGAATGAAAGTCTGGTCACTGGTGAGAAAAACAATGAAGGCACCTTCATCTACATTAAGATAATTTACAAAATTCCAAATAAGTATAGTCTCTTAAGAGAAGATAATCCTTTATTTTTCCCATAGCAGGCAAATTTCAAATTTCTACAGAATCTCTGTAACTGGTCATTTAATGTCACCTCATAAGGAATGGAACTCAATCACTCAGTCACGCCCTCCATTAGCATTGATGGTTTAATAAGATTACAAAAATAAAAGAATGGTACAAACAGGAATCACACCGATATTTTTGCAGATTTCGCAAAGTAGAAACCTAAAAAACAACATATAATCATGTATTTGCAGATATGTGTTTGTATGTATACATTTATACGATTTTGTAAAGGTTATGACAGAACACAGATATTGGAGAAATGAGGAGGAGCTCAAATGCCTTTTCCGCAGCACTATACTTTTCTATACCCACCATTAATAATTGATTATAAATCCATCACTCCACGGTATGTTTTTCTGTTTGATTTTTTTTTTTCCCGTGTGTCGTCTCTCCACCAAGTTCTATAAAAACTGGGCCAGTAGCTTATATGTGAAACATCATACTGGCAAACAAAAATAGCTGTTTTAACACCTTTCAGCTTCCAGTATTACCAGAATAAGGCCGTTTTTTTTATTTTTTATCTTATCTTCTATATGAAACAGTTGTTTTGGTTTTTGTTTCTTGTTTTGTTTTGCTTTTCAAGAGTGATTCTACAGGAAATCAAGCAGTATTCAGAATCAAAATAAACCATAAAAGAAATTCTTTTTGGATTTTACATTTTTCTTTATTAACGCAGTTATTAACATGGTAAAAAATTTAACATTAGATACATTTGCAGTACAACAGACAGTAAAAATTTTTGTTTTATAATAAGGATAGAATAAGCATAATAAATAAATAAACAGCATAATGAATCATTTAAAAATTTAACAGCAGTAATAGGTTTTAGCACGGCAAAGAAAAGAAGATGCCTCAGAGATAGAAACTAAAATACATCCATCCATCATCTACAACTGCTTACCAATCAATAAGCATAAATCATTTATAAAGCCTTGTCATAATAAGCTTTATTTTCTATGTACACATTGTTTAATTTCTCCGTATATAAATAATTTATAAATGGAATAAAATGGCCCATGTAAGGACCATATCTAAACTTGTTTTTTTAGATGCTGCACCTTATAAAATATCTGAACTCTGGCATGGTGTCACAGCCTTATTTTTCCCTTTTTCTCCCCCAACATATATCCGTATTTTTACTTCATTGATTAGCAATAAAATGTGTTTATTTTAATATCAAATTGTTATCAATACTGTTATGATGTCATTCATGCCATGTTATTACAATGCCATAACCGTGAAATTGATTGAAGCTTACATTTGGTGACAAATACAAGATGAAAATGTGCCCTTTGTGAGCTAAAAATAATGAACAAAGTAATTTAAGGAGCTTGTTATGCCACTTATATGGTTTGTGACACTTTGGCATGGATTAAATGCAGACAGAGACAGAGTTTGTGACAAAATGAGCATCTACAGCTGAAGCCACTTTGAGTGTGTTGAAGGGAGCTTGTTACAGTTAATATATAGTCAGAAGGACACATAACTCACAAACACAGACACTGAGAGGATTCAAGACAGGAAAGCGACCAAACATGAGATTTTCAGCACTGCCTACAGGATTTTGGCCTCCCGGGAGTTAGGCTGCAGAATTCTGAAGGTGAATATGAATTTGATAGCTTTCCTAAACCAGGGGTAGAACAGGGCATAAATCAGAGGGTTCACACATGAATTAGTCAGCATGATCCAAGACAGCAGAGCATAATAAGATAAGCTGGTGGACGTGTCCTCACCTGCAAGAGCCGGATAGTAATATGGGCAGAAACACATGAGAAAAACAGCAATCACAATTCCAAGAGTCTTGGCTGCTTTTCTTTCTAATTTCTTAGCAGGCGGAGCTGCAGTGAAAGCAGTGGCAGCAATCTGCATTCTAATGACACGCATCTGAGAAACGGCAACCACAAACACCCTTATGTAGAGAACCACCATGACCGTGCAGGGCCCGACGAAGGAGATGAAGAGATCTAGCATGCCTGAGATGTGACTGATGACCACCACACACTCCCCATGGCAGGACTCCAACCTGTCCGGCTGACCTAAGTGCCCCATCAGAATGCAGCCGTTGTAGAGGAGAGAAAAAGCCCAACATAAACATATTAAAATCTTGACTCTGTTCAGGGTGACCTTAGAGCCGTAGAGCAGTGGGTCACAGATGGCCAGATATCGGTCTATGGATATGAGGACCATGTTCCCCACAGAGGCAGAGAGCAGACTGTAAGAGAGATACGGAGAGAGAGCACACATCAGCCTCCCAAGCAGCCAGCAGGTCTCCATGTAGCGCAGACCCTCGATGGGCATCACCAGCAGCCCAACCACTAGGTCGGACACAGCCAGGGACAGCAGCAGGGAGTTGGTCGGGGTGTGGAGCTGCCGGAAGTGGGAGATGGAGATGATGACAAGCAGGTTGAGTATGATGGTGAGCAGAGAAACTAAGGCCAGCAGAGTGTAGAGTGTTGCAATATCAGGTTGGGGTCGCAACAGCCGCCTGCAGGAGGAGTTGAAGTTGGGGAAGCAGAGCGACAGCCCCCCAGTGTCATCCATCAGGAAGGAGGAAAAACAGTCTAACGCTCTCCCACACAGTTCATTTATCTATTTATCCAACCCCACCCTCCCATTTTTGATCGTCAAAGATGATGCAACCTCTGTCAACAACTTTCAGAGACAGAGAATGTACATTTTCCTGCGTTAATTGTTCCATGCAGTTTTGTGTTTATTAAATGGAGATGTAAATAATAAGTCTGTATCTATGGAGTGGTAGGGGGATTAAACAGAATTTCCTGCTGACTATGGAGCTAACTTCCTGCTAAATTAAAACAAACAAACAAAACCTGCTTCACCAACACACCACAAACCTCTGGTAAACACAGCATGCTTTGCAAACATGAAACCCATTACTAAAGCATTTTATTTCATAAATATTAAATATTTCTGTCAAACAAATACAGCATGTTTCTAATACACAACATCTCACACATACTGGCACCTTTTTACAATAAGACTACCATTATAAATGATTAATAATGGTTTATGATTGGGTTATAAATTAAGTTGTAAACACTTTATAAGTCATTTGTTAACAGCTTATAATAAAGCTCTCCATCTTTCAATTATGGGTCACTGTTTTGAAATATCAGGTAAGCAGTAAAGATAAGTTTGCTCACTATTTGGCAAGCATCTGGTCCGTGATACCGTTTATATCTAATGTGTTATAGCAGCTTATTAATGATTTGTAAGGTGGTTAGTGTAATATTTATATTATAGTTTAATATTGATATTAAACTGTAATAGTAATAATGCAATATGTTTTAGTTTAATATTTGTATTTAGGATTTGTATTTTATTGGGTTAATTGAACAAAGAGAACAATGACACATGTTGTGAGTCCACTGAAGAGCATATCTTATTTGTAATTTGAAACTGCTCAGGACCTGGCGTTATTGTTCGCCTGATGCCACTACTGCGTTCCCCAAGTGGAATGCCTGATGTAGCTGTGATGTATCATCTGGTGTTAACATTTTCTGAAAACAATGAGATACTGGACAATATAGAGGTTAATTCTGGGGACTACAAAGAAATATACTGTAAAAAATTGCTAATTATATATATATGTCTGTGGACTACTTTGTGCCAGAGACACTCTAATTAGCATTTTTTTGCCAGAAGCTAAGAGTTATTCTGCTACCCTTTTAAGAAGATTCCTTAATCCAGACTTAAATAATTGTCATGTTGGAGATTTTGTGAAGTGGATCCATGAGGTGTCACAGTCTGCTACTATCACCACCCAACTGGACACCATATACATGAGTGGAAAACAATATCATGGTGGTTTAGTTCCCCTTTCTGGCTCTTGGTATCCTAGCGATGTGGAGACCACTTAAATAAGCTGCACGGTGAACCAAGTGGGCAACAAAGGTCAACCAGCAGTTTAAAGATTGCAGTCCATCAGCCAGCTTGCTTAACCAACTCTGTACTGAATTCCCTGTCTTCAAATTGACCTCAGTTTGTCCCTGAGGTTGCATTAAAAACTGGTTCCAGCTGAACTAGACACATCCAGACCCAACTACTACCAGCCCTGATCAATCAAACTATCACATAGATAGACCAAACCATCCAAAGACACTGGGCGAAAACGGCGTCCACGGGAGACTGGTGAAAGCCGCCGCTAGCCCTAGTCTTGGTGATGCTTTACTGCTTCAGAACCAAAAAAAAGAAAGAGAAATTTTTGTCCCTAAAAATAGATTCTGAAGGAGAATGTCAGTTCATCAGTATATGGCTTGATGCTTGAAGTTCAACTGGGTCATACAGCAAAACAATGAAACCCCCAGCAGACGGCCACCTCTGATTGGCTGGAAGGGAAAAGATTCGTCAAAGTCTAGGACCTGAGCCACCCTTGCAATGCTTTGGTGGGAACTGAAAAGAGCATCACAAATACAAATGGCGGCACCAAGGCAATTCTGCAGAGAGGAGTGGTCCAAAATCCCAACACAGCAATGTCAGAGACCGATTTCCATTTATTGGAGGCTTTTGGTTACAGTTGAATCTGCTTACTTGTTCACAATTCAATATTTAGCTATATAGGACAAGCGTTTTTGCTTTATTATAAAAAAAAACTTTCCTTTGAAACTCCTTTTGTTAATATAGTATGAAATACATATTGAGTAAAAAACAACAGAGGGGTGTCCAAACTTTGTCACAGCACATAGATGATATTGTCTCATAAAGATCAACCAATAAAGTTTTGGTTTCTGTCCAACAACCAGTGTCCTGGCCCACAGGAACACTCAAGTTACAACATAACACACAAAGTTAACTCAACCATAAGATGAAGATTGATTGATTGATTGATGGGTTGGTATCAAGATATATATATATATATATATATATATATATATATTGGTATATATATATAAGTGGTTGATTCAAGATTATGTAATAACTTCATGTTTTATTTTACCAGATGAAAAAATAATTGGATATAACTAATAAAAAATAGGTTGTTTTGTCATGCAATGTGAAATGCGGTACAATATGGCTGTGGATCCGTGTAAGGTGGGCTCGAAACACCCTGGAGTCTATGAATTGCAGGAAGCTGCCATAATTCCATCAGGAAAGAGGTAGAATAAATGAATTATGCAGCCAAATCACTGAGATAAGATTCGCACGGGACTAAAATGTGCAATTTCACCTGACCTCTCTCAGAGAAATAGGGTCGGTAAATTGCGGTGGAGTTTTTTCTTTAACAAATTACAGACATTGCGAATTCACACGTGATTTAATATCAAACACGTCCTCCGTTAATGGCTATTACAAATTACCACAGGTCTCCAGGTAATAATATCCCCATGCAATTACATGTAAATGATTCGCTTCCTGTGGTTAGTGCGGATGGGGTTCCAGCAATTACCCTTCACATGCAGGCGGTCCGGTCCGAGCGGGTGATTACTGATGCGAACCCCATCAGACTAAGAATAGGCATTAGACTAACAATAGGAAGCGCATCGTTTTACACGCATTCGCATGGGACCAGTGTTACCTGAGGACCTGTGGCAATTTGCTATAATGACGGAGGACGGGCGAGGGTTGCTGGGCCGAGACGGGTACCACGGGGGAAACATGTTGGACTCCAGAGAATGAACTCCTCAGTGGTGAACTGCACCTGTTGGCCAGCTATTCAGTCCAAACTCCAGAACCCGAGCCGGCCCCAGATGTGACAGTGTAATTCTCAAAATCTCACTAGGTCCTCGGCTGATTCCAATCCCCTGAGATATTTGGGGGAATTATAACATCTACTCCTAAATATCGAATCATATAAAACACTATTATCCATACTATTCCCCTAATATGCATGCTGGGATTTATTTTTTGTCATAAGGTGGCAACTTTTTGTGTAATTCAGCCTACATTCAGAGATGTATGGATTCTATAAAGATAACGGCGGTAAGATATCTTTAGAATCGGTCGTCTTCTGTGGTGAGTTTGTCTGATTGAAGAGCATCTTCCATGGAACACTTGTATTATTACATTATTTAAAACTGTAAAAAGTCTGACCAGACCTTCATACGCACAGTCCTCTAAATGCTGTTGGTTTGCAACAGACTTTAATTGAACAGCATTTAAATTGTTTATAATGTATATTCCGTTTCAGGTTAGCCTTAAGTCCTTTTTGGAGACAGAGGAAGCGGACTGTTGGGTTTGAATACGACCCTATAAACATTTTCATCTCAGTTTACTCAAAGATTTTTTATTTTTTTTATTTAAACATTTTAACAACTTGAGTTCTTGGCTAATTGATCATTAAAAGTTTTTAAGCTTTAAAGATGTAAGCTCTTTATTACTATGCATAGAGGCCACACACACACACACACACACACACGCACGCACGCACGCACACACGCACACAAACACACACACACACACACACGCACACAAACAAACACAAACACACATATTCAGTTTCTACCCCATTGATGTTATGAAGGGAAAAAAACTGCAAAGAGATTAAGAACTTCAAGTTGCCCTTTCACCCTTTCATTATTGCAGTGTATTTTTCTAACACCTCAGATTGGCCCATTGCCTCAGTGGTTTGGAGGTGTTACTCTACTGAATTTTACACTTCTCCTAATGAGAAATCTGCTTGTTGTGCTGTTTGGCTAGAAGCTATAATTTGATCTCAGAGGTATTACTCTCCATTTGCAGGGTAGTTGCATGTGTCTGATCAATGTTACATCATGCATCGCTAAAGTAATGCATGTTTCTGCAAAAAAACAACTTTTTTTTTTAGTTCCACAATTTAGCTATTTTAGATTGGAGAGCAGTATACTGACTCAATCCATACAGTCCATATATAGACAAACAAAAAGGTGATTTATAAAGCAAATAGGTGTTTCTTATCAGTTTAAGCATCTTACAGTAAACAGCCATATTAAAAGAGGTACATGCAGGGCAGTGATCTCCTTATTCTGGTGTTCACAGTGTGTGTACTACAGGAAAATACAATGACCATTATTATATTTTAATGATTAATAAGATCTAATTCAAGGAAAATAATTAAACCAATAATAATAAGTAAAACCACAATCCAAATAAAAACCTTTTCTGCAAAATCACCCAATACTGGGTGGAAAAACTATATGCAAAGCTTCAACCCAAAACAAACATTAAAACAACCATAGGCATATTTCCTATCTCAATTTAATTTGATAGGGTTAGCAGGGGAACAAAATCAAATTGGTTTAAGTATTTTCGAAAGCATAATTTAAGATCCATTTCATTCAGCTATAAATGTTTGGCACCTCTTTTTATGCAGTACGAGTTATGTTCATTTATTAGTTTTGAGCCAATTATGATTCCTTTAACCATAGAGAACCACGGTGACAATGTCACATTTTAAATGCTATGAAGAGTTACTCTTACAGCTTTTCCTTTATTGATATGATAATTTTCAGCTCGTTCTTATGCCACTAAACTAAGTTTAAATTGATTTACCAATACTAATGTGTCCCTGAAATGTTAATATAATGACTGGTCAATTTAATTTGGTTTCAGTTAGGAAAAGATGGTCATTTGTATTCAGGTACTTTGCTTAAAAGTACATTTATTACAGCGATCCGACATTGGACATTTTACTTATATGAACAAATTGTTAAAAAAAATCCTGAATGGTTATACTGTTAGAGATGATCAGTTTTTGTAAGAGATTATAAGGAATAATTATTTCTATTAATATATTTTTTTGGTTCAACAGCATTAACTTTGACTCACTTTTCATACCCAGATCAAAATCAAGGATGTTGAAAGAGTTAGATAACGTCACTATGACGTAGTTGTAAACACGGAAGTGGGCTGAGCATGACCTAGCTCCGGTTGCGAAACTACATAGCATTAATTAACTGTTTTCGTAAGGAATATTTTGAATACTCATGATTCAAACGGGAAAAAAAAACAAGACGTAAACGTTTTTAACACTGAAAGCAATAGTTAACCTCTAAATGGTGGGTTAGCGGGGCTGGAAGCTAACGGCCAACTCCAGCATGGCGACTAGTTATCCCACCCCGCTTTATGGTCATGCTGGACGAAGAGACTTCAAAGATGTCTATGAGCCGGCAGAGGACTCGTTCCTCCTGATCGACGCCCTGGAGAAAGACGCGGAGAGGCTGCAGCTCATGAGGTCCGACTGCGGAATGTAACTAATTACTTTTTCAAAAGGACTGTACTGCAATATGATTTCTTATAAAATGGTATACTCCACAGTCTCTAATTAAAAGTACAGCGGAAACATTTAGTTGAGTTAACAATTGACAAATTGTTTAATAATCGACATTTAAAAGCAAAACATTTAAAAGCTCCAGCTACGGACGAGCCGAGGCATGGACACCAGAATGACTTTCAAGGTTTGCTGTGGTAAATAGCACCAAGTACTTTGTAATACATCCTCTAAGTCCTGGAAGATGCAAGGTGGGGCCCCCATGGGTCAACTCCATTTGTCCAGAACATCCTTCATAAACTGAATTTGATTGAGAACTGAGGAATTCGGAGGTCAAGCCAACACCATGAACTTGCTTGTTTCCTCAAACTATTCCTGAACAATTTTTGCAGTGTGGCAGGGAGAATTATTCTACTGATTGAGGCCACCATTATTAAGGATTACTGTTAACATGTATGGGCGTACTGGGTCTACTACAATGTTTAGGTAGGTGATGAGTTTGAAAGTAACATCCACATGAAAAGCAACACATTGCATACCCCAGCCACAGTGCGGCCTGATGCCATCTTTTCCCCAAGTAAGTGGCACTTACACACTGGCCATCCATATGATCTAAAACAATATATGATTAATTGGGCTCGGCAAATTTTATCATATTACTTCATGGTCCAGTTCTGAAGCTGATGCGCTAATTGTAGGCCCCCATAGCAGCGGACAGGGGTCAGTATGGGCACTCCGGCTGGTCTTCAACTTTACCTGAATGGTCTGTGATTCATTGTCTGTTCTGAGACCTTTCTATCAGAACCAGCATTAATTTTGTTCAGTAGTGTGTGTTACTGTAGCTCTTCCCTGTTGGATTGGTCATGGCATTCACTCTCCACACATGAGAGCCTTGGAAACCCATGAACCTGTCACCAGTTGTCCTTTCATAAACCACTAAAGATTGGAACAGCTCACAAAACCTGAGTTTTGGAGATGCTTTGACCCAGTTATTGATTTGGCCCTAGTCAAATTTGCTCACATCCTTATGCTTACCATTTTTCCCCTTCCATCACTTCAACTTCAAAGACAAAATATTAACTTGCTGCCTAATATATCCCAAAGACTGCCATGTAACAAGATAATCTATGCCGTTCAATTCACCCGTCTGTGGTTTTAATGTTGTGGCTTATCATGTATCTCATTCAGTTAAATCAAAAGACTCAGAGGGAAAATTGGGTATTCCTCTGTTCCCAGACCATGTGTGTGTTTAGAGGTGGGCAGCGGTTCCGGAGTTGTGTCTGCATTTCTGGCATCAGTGGTTGGACCCACAGCTTTATACCTGTGAGTGATTCCCTTCACAAAAGCAACATTTTCTTATTGTACAGTTCATACAATCTGGTTTACTCACTAATGTAAGGATGTGCATGTGTTTCTCATTCAGTTGCACTGATGTGAATCCAGCAGCAGCACAGTGCTCAGCAAAAACAGCATCCTGTAACAATGTTTCACTGCAGCCTGTCATCACTTCACTGGTGAGACCATAACATTCCCATTTCAGGTATTCAAATGCTTGAAAAGCTTTAAATTCTACAGGCTCTTCCTCTCGGCATCCTTTAGGTGGACTGTCTTCTGCCGCGCTTAAATGGACAGGTGGATGTCCTCCTCTTCAACCCTCCCTACGTGGTCACACCGTCAGGAGAGGTGATAGAGCTTCTTGCAGCAAATTACTTTCAGTACATAAACGATTAGCATTTTAGCAATGAGTGCTTCTCTTCCAGGTGGGCGGTACAGGTATAGAGGCCGCCTGGGCGGGAGGGAGACGAGGACGAGAGGTGACCGACAGGTTTTTGCCTCTGGTAGCACAGTTGTTGTCAAGTAAAGGGGTATTCTACCTCATTTCCATTGCTGAAAATGACCCAGGTTAGTTAAGTGATCTCTCTGAAGTGTTTTACATTGCTTGAAGTGTGTTTGATAACCAGTTCAGTCATTTATTTCTACCACCAGGGGAGATAATTTGTTTGCTGGGCAAGTGTGGATTGCGGGGAGAATCTTTTTTGAGTACAAGAGCTGGAAATGAGAGGCTGTCTGTCCTGCGCTTCCAAAGGAGCTGACAAAAATGGAACTAATAATGCTCTGAGGACTGCAGTAAATATGAACTAATAACCAGTGACAGCAAAACATTTTCTATGCATCACAAGTGACGGAGGACTGTGAAGAACATTTATGCAGAGCTGAAGGAAACTTTTTTTTTATTTTTAGGAAATTGTCTGAAAGGACTCAAGTGCCTCTTATTTACTTGTGAACTTCCATAATAAAAAAAAAAAACTATGCCACATAAAAAGACTCTTTACTTTTACTCAGGCAGGTTTAATATTGAGTTTCAGCAGTACAGTAATTTCATAATTATACTAACATAAGTAGGATCGCTATAACTTTTCCACTAAACTCCAGTACAATATTATGGAATGTTTTTATTTCAACTACAACATTTCCTAAAAAATAAGTTGAGATCTTTCAATTTAATGGAAGTTTAAAGTGAAAGCAACCTGTGAAGAAATCTACCAAACAGTAAAAAAGTACCATGACTTACGCAATACTCTTCCAAACCGTAATATGTTCTCCTTTCATCAATAAGCTTTGTTAGTGTCTTTTCTATGTTAGAAAACCAATCTAAGTAACCCGCTACGAATTCCAGTTCATGGCTGACATGGATGTGCCATCTTTAAGTCTGAATTTGACTTCCAAATAAGACGTCCGTCCTCCCCGAGTTCGATTGAAGCGCTTGCCACCAGCTCCAGAGCGGCGGGGAAGGCCCGATGCTCTGCTTCTCTAATTCTGCTTGACAGGCTCTCCTCTGTGTCGCCAACCAGCACAGGAACGGTCTCCTGCACGATGATGGCCCCTGCATCCACCTCTTCCTAAACACACATGACAATGTTTGTGTGACTCATTTAAATACTATTAAAAAATAATGTAATATATGTCTTACTTACTGCTACAAAGTGGACCGTGCAGCCAGCCACCCGGACCCCAGCCTGCAGAGCCTGCTTCTGAGCATTAACACCCTTGAACGAGGGCAAAAGGGATGGATGGATGTTCAGCAGCTTTCCTGTGACATAAAAAACAACTCAGTGTGAAAATATTTTTGTGACCCGACAGACAATCTTAATTAATAATATAAATTGGTCAAGAGGATTTTCATACCATTCCATTTCTTTACAAAAGGTCCTGTGAGGATCCTCATAAAACCAGCCAGACACACCAGCTCCACTCCAAATTCCTCCAACACGCGATCAATGGTGCCATCGAACTCTGATCGGCTCCCGTACAGTTTGTGGTCCACGACCTGGTCCAGATCCGACACAAACAACTTTTTAAGACTACATTGAGGGTTTCCACAGTACTTGACTACATCCACAAGCCCACCAGTATCCCAATTATTATCAGGTTATTGGAGGATCTGGTCATTCTATTAGTGTCTATGATTCCCTAACATTCTAGCTCGAGTACTGTCAAAGAAACCGGGATAACGTTACATGTATACATCTTGTGCTGATTTTTGCGCAGGCCCAAGAAACAAACAATCATGGAATTGGCTTATTACTTGTCAAACTTTTTGACTGTGACTGTGTCAACCAGAACCTTATTAGCAACCAGGTGATATTACCAAGTTGCGGGTAATGTACAATATAATCTCATGTTTAATCGCTCATGAGCAACAGACAGAGCCGGTGCACTTGGTACTTTCTCTGATATCATGAACAGTAAATAATCAGATTTCTAAAGGCTAAATGTAAATGCGTGATTTCCAATATGATCAAAACTGGCATAGGCCTCATAATAGGAATACTGTAGTGCATGGAAACAGTTACTCCTTCCTTAATTTCCCTTATAGGTGAGGGTTTTTTGTTTTGTTCTGGTGTAATTATATCAACATGTTTTTCAGCCACAGGACCAATATTTATTTCAAGTGATTCAAATGAAGAAACCATTATTCTATCATTCTTACCCGCGTCTGGATGCCTGCTAGCGATGCTCTCTTCAGGCCCTGGACTCCAGTTCGGTTGGAGATGACCACCACAATGTCTGCAGAGCTGGAGGGACGTTTTGCCTGCTCGATGAGTGCTTGCAGGTTTGTGCCTGGGATAAACGTGGCAGAATTTTTGATTAAGGTCTAAGGAAAGATGAAGGAACTTGTTAGACCTCTTGCGATGTGACATACCGTAGTTCAACATTTTGGCTAACTTATGTACTGGCTGTTGGAGGGATTGATAACATCTTTGGAGTCAGTAGCTGCTCAGTATAGACTGGCAATGAGCAATTAATTAACCTTACATGGTCCTAAAGTAATAAAATCCATTAAACAAGACAGTTAAAGCTAAAAAAAGAAAAAAGAAAAAAAAGAATCTGGTTTGTTTTTCTCTGTACAAAAGCTGAGAAATAAAAAAAAATGCACTTCAGTGTTTTGGGGATTTTCTTGTCTATTTCTTGGCACAAGAAGCTGATAATCACCATAAAATGTTACATTATCCCTTTAATGTTAGAGAAACCAACCTGTTCCGGAGATCAGAACAGCTACTCTGGTCCTCTTGTGTGGTGTGCTGCAATTCTGCTCAACAACCAATTCCCCACAGGAAGTGGGTCCTGCATTCAGCAGGCTGTGCTTCAGGTTACGGACCACCACAGATTCTGCTCCTGCATTAAAAGTAATACCAATAATATTATATTAATATAAATAAATGCATTATTGAAGACTGTTCCAAAGATACAAGAAAGAGAAAACAGGGCCCCTAAATATCTTGTGAAATTTTGTGTGTTCTCACAGTTCGATAAATAATTCTGATAAAATTGGTGCAAGTACTTCAAAAAGTAAACACTGACACCTGAACCTTGGTGTGAACCAGACAACTGCAACCCAAGAGACCCCCGGAAGATATGAATCTCAAAGCGCTTACAAAACAAACTGGGGCGGTAATAAAAATGCAGCATGGACCAACGACAAAGGATAGATGATGCTGTGTGTGACCCCTAAAATCACACCATTCAGTGACACAAAAAGAGCAGCGTATGTCGTGTGGGCCGGGACTAAAAACGTATTCCTGAAAAATACCTGCAAAATTTCTGCTTAGGCCTGGACCAACAGAACCTAACAGCAAGTGTGAATGCATCCCAATTGTAAAACAAGAAAATAAGCTGAGTGAAGGAGAGAATCAAAGAATGGGTGCCCTGAGGGCCCCTACAAGGGAAAACATTTTAATTGAAATAAAATGTTATTCTATCCACAAGTTTTTTTAAAGGACAAGAAGTGGATCCATCATATACCCTTACGTACATGCAGACCAGTTTAACCCCATAAATCTATCCCTGGAGGTGTGTTTAAAGTCTCACCTGGCTGTTTGCGGGCCAGTGAACCCACGATCCATGCCTCTCCATGTGCTTGAAGCTGGCGTAGGACTCTCTGAGCATCCAGGGGCGACACTACCAGCACTGCCCCAAGGCCACAGTTGAAGGTGCGGGCCATCTCCTCCTCGCTCAGCCCCCCTGCCTTGTGGAGCCAGGAGAAGACTGGGGGGATGCTCCACCGAGATGCATCTGAATCATACATGAACATCAGGTGTAAATGAGAGAGAGCTGTGGCCTCAACAACAATAAAGTCTACTCTGAATTTTCTAGAGAGGAAGGAGTTCCTGAAAATAACTCCTTAACTGAGCAGAGTGTGAAAAGAACATTTCTTATTCATGTTTATATTTGCATTGATCTGCAACTGTATGTACAATTGCAGTGAATATTGTGGCCATTTCCCTCACACTAGATAACTAATGGAGTTCCAAAATGCATATGCACCTTCCTAAATTGTTAACGTCAACATATTCATCTGCCTATTCTGCATTCAAAGATTGAGATATTGAGCGCCCGTGAGCTTTCATCTCACCTAAATCAACTGCGAGGTCTTGGGGTAGCACCCGTGGGATGTTCTCCTGAAGCCCACCCCCTGTGATGTGAGCGTAGGCTTTCACAGCGCCGCTGCGAAGGATTGGCAGCAGCACACGACTGTAGATCTTTGTTGGCGTCAGCAAAACCTCGCCTGGAAGCAGAGTTTCATTCAAATGGAGGCTTGAAAATTAAAGAACTACAACAGACAATTGTACTTAATTTTATGCTGATTATTTTGGACGGAGTGGAATTGAGTTTAAGTAATCACCCAGCTTTGCTTGTCTGTTTACAGAATACCTAGAAAACGACAGATTTCAACTTTAACATTTTTGTGGAGGGACGGCCAAGGAGGATTTAATTAGATTTAGCTTCTTTAGAGAGTCCAACTGTAAATTTCTCATTAACTAAGATTTAGGAGTCAACGTAAAAATAAATAAATAAATAAAGAAATCGACAGCTATTTATGAATTTGTATTTTTGTATAATTCTCTAAAATTCAGGAGCTCAAAATAAAGATTTATGGTAGGGGTCGAACTCTGTTTGGTAGCCCAGGTGTTACTGCAACGACTGTATTTCATATCATAATACCATTTTATTTTCATTATACAGTAGATCCATGTTATTTTATGTATTGACTCTTATTTATTCACATGCTGACTGCACAACAATATAAATAGGCCATTGGCAGATTTCCTTGCAATCAAAATTCCTATCAAACAGATTAATTTCCCCAAAACTACAGAATTATTCATGAAACCATTTACAAGGAAAGTTAAGGACAAACTAAAAGTCACTTACCAACTGTCTGACCCAAAGTGCCAAAAGGAGCTGCGGAGCTGTAGCCAAGGTTGGACCTCTCCAGGACTTTGCGGACGAGACTGAAGCCATTGCTATGGACCCCGGAGGAGGGCAATCCGATCAGCAAGTCACCCTCGGCGATGTCCTCCAGCCTGGGCAGCAGGGCTCCCCGCTCCACTGCTCCAACGCAGAACCCGGCCAGATCATACTCTCCTGGAACGTACATACCTGGCATCTCTGCCGTTTCACCACCTAGACACAGAAAGATAGAGAATAAAATACCAGATATTTCAAGTACATCATTATCATCACCCATCAGCAGGACAGTCTCATTTCTCACCCAGCAGGGCGCAGCCGGCCATCTCACAGGCCTTAGCAACGCCAGCCACTACCGAAGCGGCCACTTCTACATCGAGGCTGCCGCACGAGAAGTAGTCGAGGAAGAAGAGGGGCTCAGCGCCCTGAGCAAGCACGTCGTTCACACACATGGCCACCAGATCCTGACCCAAGCCGCCATGCTGGCCACATGCCTGGGCGATCTGTTGGGGAACATTAAAGCAGCTTAGAGGAAAGACTGTCAAGCATAACATGTCATTATATTTGTCCGTGAAATATCCCTGGATCCAAATGAAAAGTGTTTCTGTTCTCGGGTTCCAAGAAGTCAAAGTCTTTGAATCCATCTACAGATAACCACCTCTCCCTGCTGTTCCACTTTTCAGAGTCAACTGTGAATTAATTATCAGCCAAACTGGTATCTACCAAAGCCAGTTTGGAGAGAAAGGAGATGCTAATACTTTTTCATTCTAATCTTTTCCAGTACCTGGCAAATCCTCCACACTCTATTTCACAAATGTAATGAAGGACTCCACCTTGAGTTTGGTCCCCACTCCGTCTGTCCCAGATACAAGGATCGGGTCCACAAAACCAGCAGCTTTCAGGTCAAACACCCCAGCAAAGCCCCCTAGTTCAGCATTACACCCTGGTGAAAAAACACCAGTTACATTTGTGGTTACAGTGTGAGCCTGAACTTGTTCAGCAGCATAACCTAAAAATATTTAGAAATATAATGATGAAAAATACAGCAGTTTTTTTCTTATCAGAGCAACTTTACAGCTTTCATCTTGGAAAGGGGGAATTTATGATTATCAGTTGCAGTAAAAAAAAAGAAATTATACTTTCTCAGATGCACAAAAAAGTATTTTATTGCTCGTTCTTTAGTCTTTCAACATGAGAATTAATTTACCGGGGCGGGAAGTTGCCTTAGCCAGAGGCTTGATCATGTCCACCAGCTTGTTACCGGCAGCGATGTCCACTCCGCTGTCCTTATAGGTAAGACCTCTGTCAGAGATAGTGAAATACCTCAGCTGATAGGCTGTGACTGCTACAACAAAACTACGGAGGAACTTTAAACTGGTTAAATGACAGGATTTTTTTTATACATAAAAAGTATTTTAATATGACTGTTTCGAAATTTAAATAAATACGAGTACACCGGTATGTCCGATATGAAGTATAAACATACATACATAAAAATCCACATGATAAATGTTATAGACATTAACCACAAAAACCCCCCGCAAAAAACAGGTAGGGGATCTTTCAGTGTTTTAGACCTTTTCATACGATCACACACACCTGTGTTGTTTCAGATGGGCGACAGCCCTGTAGCCGATGTCAAGGCGGTACACGGCACCAGGGAATCCAACAGCCGCTACACCCTGATTGGCTGCCACCAGTGCTGACTCCAAAGACGACCCGACTGCGGTGACGGTCAGGACCCGCCCGCCACTGGAGATGACATTTCCCTCTTTCATAGCTGTGCCGGCGTGGAACACCTGCAGTCCCATGTCCTGAACCTGGGTCAAGCCTGAGGATCGACAGAGGCACCGAATATAACATTTATATAAAGATTCATTTCATATCAGGGATATCAATATTTCATATCATGATTTTGGCATTGTTAAATTATTCTGAAAGCATGTATGTTTGATTGGGTAAAACCTGCTCTATGATTGGAAAATTGTTGTATTCAGCTAGTTCAGTCTTTGTTGCCAGTAATTTCCATTACCACCAATGGGTTCACATAAAATTTAAATCCCCCGATATGCTATAAAAAAAACTGGATCAAAAGTTGATCAGTATCTGAAACATCCTCCATTCCTTGGCTGGGGATCGGTGGATACCGCTTTCGATACACGTTATGGAGAAGATGACCAACCTCCAGTCACCACAAAATAATCTCTCTATGGAAAACAAAAAAAACTGTATGAATATCAATCATATTTAAGGGGCACAACTACTTTTTGTGGGTCATTTATTTTCGGTTTAGATGGAATGCGTAGTTTGCGGGATCTGCTTAAGACGAGATAACCAACCTTCACAATCAAGTAAAACATGTTTCTATGCCAATGGGGGAAAAAAAGAAAGAAAAAAAACTTTTAGAAAGTTCAAAATGTCAGAAAGCATTATCAGGTGTGGTTAACCTTGCATGCATAGTCCGCTCTAGACAATTTCAAATATCAATCAAATATGTTTATAGAAACTTTGAAATGCTAAAATGTTTCAGATGAAATTTATAACGAAGTGGCTGCTGAGCTTATAAATGACTATAGGGGGGATAATCAGGAATCATAACCAGACCAAAGCTTCTTTCATTGACAGTTAAAGAACAGATGTAGAATAGATAAACTTCTTGCAAATTTAACAAAGCCCTTTAATACAAAATGTTTTAACAGGCTTTCCTTCTACTATGAGGTCAAGGACTGATGACTGAAGCGATTTTGAGTTTTATAAGGTCCTGTATCAAATATCAATCTATAGCTTGATATTTGAGGCGTTTAGAACCTCATCCCCACAATCGTAAGTCATTCCCTCTCTGTGCCTCGGTGCTTTGCCTACCCGTGATCTGAACTCCCTTCTTGTAAGAGCCTGGGTAACCAGCACTGGCCATTACCACAGTGACTGCAGAGCTGTCCTGGTGCCACACGGGGGGGCTTGAGGCCAGTTTACCATTCATTGTGTTCAGGATCATTTCATATAAGTCGCTCTTCAGGAGTGGCATCAGCACCTGAAGGAGTGACAGTAAGCATTTATTACAGGAGGGAAAGATTCAGTGATAGACAAAAGAAGGTGGTTCCAACAATCCACCTGGCACTCAGGGTCTCCAAAGCGACAGTTGTACTCGAGAACTTTTGGCCCTTGCTTGGTCAACATCAACCCTGCATACAGCACCCCTGGCATACAGAAATAGAATTTATGGCACAGGCTCATCATTTCTGAATCTTTTAACTCATAGCAAACATATGCAGGAACGGATTCCCTAAGAACTTGCCCACATAAGGAGTCCCCTCCTCCTTCATTCCATCCACTGTCGTCTGAAGGACGGCCTCTCTGATCTGCACCAGCAGCTCCTGGCTCACCTACACAGCAACCAGAGTCATGAGCAGCAGTGAAAGAACAAAGAATAAAGAAAACACAGGGAGAGAGAATGGGAAGAGAGTCAACCTGAGGGGTTGGGCAGTAGGCGCCCATGCCACCGGTGTTCGGGCCCAGGTCACCATCCTGCAGCCGCTTGTGATCCTGTGCTGGAGGCATCGGCGAAACAGAGGAACCGTCGCTGAAGCACAGACACTAAACAAGAGGGACAAACATAAACATCCTGTCAAATCCCCACTAATTAATACCCTCTGGTAACGTGGTGGGTTTTACTTAAAAGTTCTGCTCACAGACACTTCCTCTCCCTCGAGAAGCTCTTCAACTACTACAGTTTCTCCTGCAGATCCAAAGGCTCTGTCCTGGAAAAAAACAACAACCCACATTTACCTTTGAAATGAATACACAGAAAACTGGAACCACGTTTAAATAGCCAAGCAAATATTCTTCTGCTGACCATGAAAGGTAACCGGTGCCTGGAGATTGCAGCACTTTTCTTTTTTTTTTTAAAGAGAGATTCAATATCAAGTTTTATCCAACTGGCTAGAGAATAAAATTCCCTATAAATTCAAATAAAAGCACAGAGAGGGAATTCTTCTCAGTGCTCCAGATGGTGACTAAAATGGTCGTAACTATTTGCTTTTTAAGTTTGTGACCTGTGCGGACCCTGTCTTCTTTTCCTTCAGCTTGCCTTGTGTTGTGTTGAACCAGCACCTGAATCAATCTTTCAGTTGGGCCCGCCACTATCTAATTCGTCCCGTCAAAGTCTCAAAATTAACAAAAAATATTTTCAGCATTCCCAGCACAAAGTTGGTTCATCATTTAACATTTAGACCATGCAGAATACAGTTGATTAAACAAAAAAAGTTTTAAAAAATGAATAATTGTTGCAAGATAAATGTACACCAGCAGGAGGAGTGGGGGGATTGTTTTTTATGAAGCGGGTTTAGTGGAAACGGTTAGTTATGTCTGAGAGGAGAGAAAGTCGGAGTTTTCCGTTTAAAAAAAGCAGGATAAGTTAAGCACTGAGTTGGTTACCAGGGTAACTGATTCTGTGAACATAATCTGCTCGCTGGCAGGTTTACTTCAACAAACCCAGAGTTTTTTCCGGCTCCTCCTCCTTCTGAGCAGAGTTCAATCATTTGTCATGTTGATAGATAGACGTTGGGACTGAAAAAATTGCCACTATCTGATGGTATAAATATTATTACATTCAAAGCGAGATATAATGAGGAGATATTCTCTTGTTTTCTTGTGGGCAGAGGTTGGTTATAATTCACACTGTAACTCAAGCAGTATGGTTTCAGCCTAGATAGGCAAACAAATCTCCTCTATCCTAGATTTCTAATGAAACTGAGAAATGGCCCAAATCATTAGTAAAATCTTAAGCTAATTAATGCAAGACATTCTCTATTCCTTCCACTCTCATACCCTCATGATGTCCATCACAGCCCGGCAGGCCTCATCCTGGTCTCCTGCCACAATGACACCCTTCCCTGCTGCCAGCCCACTGGCCTTCACCACAAGCGCTGGGAAGTCAGCCCTGAAGACCACAGAAACAATCAAATAAGCTCAGTTATGTGGTGACATCTTCTCACAGGAAACACATCTGGAACAGATGCTCCACAGATGATATGGAGCAGAAAATGTTTTTTTCCCCCCCTATGTGGATCATTTAACATTTGCTGTACACAATATTGTTTGTTTGTTATTCATATGGATGAAGGCTTACAGAACATTGCAGCTGTTGTTTAGTACAAGATGGTTCATAAGTCCAAAGAAATGATTTTCACTGAGCGTAAAGGATGTTTTTTGTCTTAGTCAGTGAAAGTTAGTTCTTTGTTTATGGCGATTCGGTTTCTTTGACTTCTCAGAGGGTGCAGCCATATGAAGGGCAGTCCCCATATCTTAGATCATTACCTCATGAAGCCATTTCAGACACAAACGTCCACCACAATTTCATCATCTATTGTGGTGGAACCTTTTGTGTGCTTAATGGCTTTGAAAAGAGACAACTTTGTTGCAACTTTTACCACGAATACTGAAGACCCTGTTCAAAGACGCAAAGCACGTCTTCTACAGCTTTACTGACGTGCGAATGTAGTCGCAGGCCTTCTGGGGGTCAGTGAAGGAGCCGTAACGGGCTGTGGGGATGCCGTGACGCTCCATGAAGGCCTTGGAGAAGCTTTTGCTGGCCTCCAGCTGAGCTGCTTTAGCAGATGGCCCAAAACAGGGAACCCCAGCTGCCGTCAGGTCGTCAACCATACCTGGGAGATACGGTAAAGTCACAGGAGGAGAGTGATTAAACCAATCATAATTTCTTTCTTTCTTGCTCTGAAGAAGCACTAGCTGAAACATAAAGAATAAGGCCAAATAAATTGGTAAAGCTGAGATTAGTCAACTTTCACTGCAAAGGGAATTGGAATGGAATGGGATCATACTATTTGGTTAAGCACAACAGATTAAATGCAAGGGGATGGTGCCTCCACTCCTAGGATCTCCAATAGTAGGAAACACTTGAAGCTTATTTACCTGCTGCTAGAGGCACCTCAGGTCCAACCACAACCAACCCCACGTGATGATCCTTGCAGAACTGAGCCAAGATGCTGTGGTTACTCACCGACACCTCTGCAGAGAGAAAAATATTAAGAGGGAGAACAACATTTATTGATCCTCTTGGCTGCATAGCTAATACATCCTAATGAATTAAATATGCAGTTTAATAACACATTTTAATGAGAAGATAATTCTCAAAACTTATGTGCTATAAAAATTCAGAGCAACATTCATTGATACACTTTGGCTGCATATTTAATACATCTTAATGAATTAAATATGCGGTTTAATGACACATTTTAATAAGAGCAATAACAATCAATGGTTGCTATGGATGGCATGAAATCAATTTCCCAACAGGAAGCTGTGGTGGAAAAAAGGTCTGCATTTTATTTATGTTGAGGTTATAGTAATAAAGCAAGAATATCTAAATGTTAAAAAAAACAACTAAGTATCAGGTCAGGGATATCACTTGTATTAGTCTCGTTTTTTTATGATTAGTCAAATTATTATCGGTCAAATTAATAGATTGACAGAAAATAAATCACTGTTTTGAAAACTGATTTACACTTAAACGGACTATATATTTGGTTACAGATAGCTAAGACTGCTGTAATACGTCTTTGTATACAAGGTCAACAGGGAGCCAGAAGAGGTTTAGTTCAGCAAAAAGACTGAATCAAGGAAGAAGAGGCTGCTTGGCTCCGTCCTTTATGTAACAATATGCACCTTCCGGCACCTCTACGGCTCATTAAACCGTTATGATAAGCTAAGCTAAGTTTCTTCTGGCTGAAGTTCAATGATTAACATAAAGACAATGTACCTGTCATTTAACTCTAACTAACTAAAAAGAGCATTTCTCTCCAAGTTTTTAAGCAAATAATCTAATAACTTAACTTGTACCATCTGTAAACTATAATTATTTACTGTTTTGTACTCATCAAAATAATACTTAAGTGTTATCTTAAGAAAAATTATCTATTTTTATTGATCAAGGGATTAATCCATTAATTAAGAAAATAAAAGAGTGATTAAGCAAGTGAATTTCAGAAATAAAAATTCTGCTTGTAGAATGCAGAAGAAAAATTTTATTGCCAAATGAAGATACATCAGAAAGGAATATAAGCAGAAATATAAAAATAAGAACATCTACAATAAAAGGAAGATATGTAGCGGAAGTGCAAACTTATGCATGTGTTGTGTGAGTGTGTGTATATTTTACATAGACACATACATAGATACATGAGGATGGGCAAAGATTTGTTTAATATTCGACTACTCATGAAATTTAAAATTATTTGTCAGTATAGACTGCCACCATTTTGTTATAAAAATGTTTTTCCCAGACAGTAATGTGGTACTGCATTGGTACTACCGCCACAGGTGGCAGTAATGCAGTCTCATGCCATATGTACAGCTAATAAAAAAAGAACGCAGACACACAACCACAAACGTGGTTGTGTGTCTCCCTGGGATGAACTGGTGACTTGTCCAGGGTGTTCCCTGCCTCTCGTCCGATTTTAACTGGGATAGGCTCCAACCCACCCATGACCCTGAACTGGATAAGAGGTTACTACCTTCTAAACTTGTTAGAAGGTAGTAACCTTTAATTTTTAGGATTGATTTCCCTCTCCCAATTTCCATCAACATAATTTTTTTTTTAAACTTATTTTTATTTTTAATTATTAAAAATAAAAACTACAAAAACTCTGGAGCCGTGAGACAAGGCTCTAGCAAGCTAAACAGGTATGCGTGTCTTGGTGTTGGCATTTACCAGAGTTGCTGATCTTTCCACAGTTGGCAGTGCCGGCATTACCCGGGGCCACCAGGACTTGCTGAACCTGCGGCGATTGGGCAAGCTTCCAGGCCAGGGCATGCTCCCGCCCACCACTGCCAACCACGAGTACCTTCTCTGACATCGTACTTGAGTGAGAAGAAAACAAGAGAACCTAGAATGTCATTAAAAAAATCACTTACATTGTTAAGGTTCACCAGTAGAGCTAACATTTCTCATTTTGTCACCGTCTATAAAGCAGCCATTTAATTGCATGCAAAACTTGACCTATAACGAAAGAGTTCTTTAAGCTCTGAGGAAGCGTTGACCTTTTCTGCGGCCTTGGTTCTTACATTATCTTGTAAGGTCACATTAAATCAGATCCAATCAACTTGAACAAAAACACAAGTCAACGATTAATTGGCGTGGACACCAGGCCAAGCTTAATCACAAGCAGTAGCAAACTGGGACAGCATAGGGAAAAAAAGCCATCATCAGACTGATACACAGTAAAAACAGTTACCTTAGCCTCTGTCTCACAGTGTAGTTATTCTGCAGTCTCTCGCGCTCTTTGGGTATTTTATTTATTGTACATAATGATTGGATTATATTTTTGTTTCTCAAGCAGTTTTTAATTTCATTATTGGCATGCCAGGCATAGAACGTGCTTACTTCAGATTCAGATTCAGATACAGATGCGTTTACGACCCTTTCTTACTGTAGTTCACATTTACATTTACAATTATTTAAAGTGATTCTCAATAATTAAAAGAGAGGGTGTAACACTGAAATGGACACTTTTAAGTAAGAAGTGATAAATTACTCTCCAGAAAACTGCATGTCCTTCAAACTATGGATCAATTTTATCTTTTTACTGGGATAAAAGTAAGCTTTAATAAATGAGTCTATTAGGAAAGAAACAATGATGAAAAAACTGTGTGACAGATTTGACACTTAAATTAAGACGTTCATATTTCACAGTTGTGTCTGACTTATAGAATAAAAACAAGCACGGAATACTCTCCCACCATGGCTGCATTTCATTAGAGGGACACAAAGCTCACTACTGTTTTGATAATTGTTTTGATAATAACTCAGCTATGACCCCACGCGCCTGGGTCCTCTTGTAGAAAGTTACTTAAGTGTTTACAAGTATTAAGCAAAACCATCAGGTATCATCATAGAAAACAAAATCCAACAACCATTAAATACTCATACTTTAAATATGTTTTTCATATAGTAGGAAACTAACTTAGTTTTAAGACCTGGTCATGTGGAGTCAATATATTGTCTCTGTCAATTTCTATTCTTAATAATTACATGTCTGACAAAGCCTGAAAACATAATTGACACGACTAGATGCCAGTTTACACAGCAACATTAACACTAGTTTTCGATAGATTATACTCTGTATAGTAATGTTTATAATTCTCCTTGGGTTTATTGAAATGAATACTTGTTTAACTGGAGCCTATTTTCTGAAGTTTGTCTTTTCATGCCCACAAAACACTGTTGTGTTAACAAAATGACAAAACTGCCAAAAAAAAAGTTACAGTTTTAAGCAAAAAAGGTACCGAGTCAAATCCCCAAAAAAGTAGTGAACCAAAATACAACTTGTAACTATGGATCCAAAACTGCAAATGAAAAAAGTTTAATAGAAAAAGAAGAATTCATTTTTGGAGTTATGCTCAATAAACAAGATAGAAAGGCAGATGGGAGGGACAGATGGAACCAATTCCTTAAGCCTCCCCTCACACTTTACTCATGACAGAGATAACATAATAGCTCTGCCAAACTCTAGTTGTTCAAATTAATTAATTTATTCAAATTATTAATTTGTTCAGAAATTATTCAAAAATTATGAAATTTCATCAGATCATTTTTTTGTGGAGTCCTCTTGGAAAATTAAAAGCACAAGATCCTCCGTGTATCAAGCAGTAAAAAATAAATAAATAAAATTATAGCATGACAAATCAGAGTTAATTTACCTAACCTGAATTTGCAAGTCCTGCAGTGCATCTGCTGGAGATTTACAAAATAGAGTGGCAACGCTAAGAAGACACATCTCACAGTCCTGGATAAAAATCAATTTAACTGGTTTTGTCACTTATGCGTTACGTTATAAACGTATTTCTCTCCTTTTCGAAAAAAAAATCCTCTGTCCTTATTCCAATTTTAAGCAATAAGGTTGCACAATATTTTACAAAACAGCCAAAAAAGAACAGCGACTGAACTCAAACAAACTGGGGATCAGAGTTCAAAACATTTGAACCTGCATTGATATGATGACATGAACTCTGAGGATTGCGCAACTGCAAATAATTAATGTCAGTGTATGTGCAGAGACATTGTCTAAAGACTGTATTGACTGGGGATAGATGTACAAAGAGGCCAGTGTTGCATAGGGACTTAAACCGCTGGCATTGATTGAAATCACTCAACTCATGTGACTCACATGTCAGTGATGAAAATTAGAGCCAGTGTCTCCTGCATGACAGTGACAAAAGTCAGAGCAAGCGTCTCCTGCATGTTTTGGAAAGACTTTTTAGAGGAAATAATAATAATAATAATAATACATTTAATTTATAATAAGTTCGAGATGAATTGTTGGTGTCCTTAACTTCATTTTTGCACCATTTAACTTAAATCACGGGATCAATGAGCAGCTAACTGTGGTGAAAAGTTTTGTCATTACGTTAAAGCATGTAGTCAACTTAAGAATATGTATTAATATTGCTGCATATATATCTCAATGGTTTTCGCGGTTGGACGATGTTTACATCTTGAAGCTATCCATCACAACACTCCATTCATTTAAAACTAGCTCAATCTGAAAAAGCTAGAATTATGATATAGTAATTGTTAAAACTTTAAGATGAAGGTGTACAATGTGGAATTTGACCCTTACCTGTGCGTGTAGAGTGAATGACTAGAGGAGGAATTAGCCGAAGTACGGTTGAGGACAGCAGACCGATTTGTCTCCTCTGCTCTCAGCCTACTGACTGACCGCAGATGGACAAATCATGCAGACACATTACACACACCACGTGGATCCAATATATCGCCATTATGTGCCTCTAAGTTGTAAACATGTGCTACATAACATGAAAACAGTCGAATTCCACTGTTTACCGTTTTGCTATTGCAATTATATGTCAGCCTCTTACCTTTATCAGTTTTCCAAACAAATTTGGGGAGTATCAAGGGTTATTTACTTCCTCGATGTGTAACTTCCCAGTGCATCATGGGATTTGTAGTTGAATCCAAAAATTCGTAGCCAAATTTCGAATCGTAAAACGCTGAAGGTTAGACTCACCAACCACGACTTCTGATTCGCTGGTACTTGTTGCTTTGGTTTGCTGGATTGGTAAGGATTGTTACAGAAGGTCGATGATTGGTTGTGATTAGTGTAAGAATATAAATATAAGACAATAAGATTTATAGGAGAGGTGGTGCATGCCAAAACGATTGTAATACTCAAAATTCATTTTTTTCTCAGTTGTTTTAAAAAATATTGTATGAACAATAGAACAGGTACAGTTGAGCCATATTATAATGAGGGAAAAGGATAAAAACTACATTATTTTCCTCGAAAGTTAAAATTAGTTTTTTATGCTGTGTCTTCAAACAGATTAATTATAAAAAATAATTAAATGTACCGAAGAATTGCACTTAAGGGAAATTTTTTGGTACTTATTCTCTCCAACTACGCCCTCTACAACATTAAAAATGCCATTCACACCTTAATATCCTAACACAATGAGTCGACCAGGACCAAAAACCTTAATTATATAACTGCAGCTATTTTGATCCATGTTCTTCTCATTTTAAAACTTAAAAGCATATTTTGTTTAACCTAAGACCGACTATATTGTTTTATTAACTGATAATAATTTTAAAAGAAAATCCTTTATTTATCATGTTACACACTACACTGTAGTGAAGTTTTTCTGTGGGAGCAGTGGGCAACCACAGTACTAGGGGAGCTAAGGTTTCAGGGTCTTGCTCAAGGACCCACTGCTTGTTGCATCGGGTGCTGGGCTTGGACCCTGCTCTCCCAGTTGAGGGATGACTGGTCTACCCACTGAGTTAAAGCCCACCTAATAGTACTAATGAGGTCTGAAATGCTGGACTTTTATGGTATCAGAGTATTATACTTCAAATCATTGTTTCTTTAACGTTGACTGATGAGATCTGAGTGAAAAAGAGAAAGGGTGCCTGTAGAAAACAGATTGATCATTTTCTTTAATTTTACCAATATTAAGCACCCTGGCTGCAATGACTGCATAACCTGTGTAGCTTTATGCAGCTCGTAGAGTAATCAGATGAGTTTGGACTGCGGATATAAGCTTTAGTGCATCAGGACTTAACAGATCTGAAATCTAAACTGGAGCTCTTCTGTTGCTACTGCGAAAGAAACCAATGTTCTGAGAGTCAACCTAAAGTTAACAGGAAACAGTGTGAAGTGGGCAAATAAGGGCTGATAGGATCGGCCTTTTTCCTTCTAGGTAAACGACATGATGTTCCAAGGAGCAGATTAGAAAAGGCGGTTACGAATTTGGAATTAAAAAACAACAACTTGAGTATACTTTCATTATTGAAAACATACTTTAATGTATGACAGTGTTATTAATGCGTGGGACATACAACAGGCATCAGTGATAGAAATGTATATTATTGACAATAAAATTATAGATTGTGAAGGTTTTGCAACTGCATCAAACACATTTCTTTCTGTGATTTTGGCTCTTATTAATGCATGGACCTCAATGCCCTTTATATCACCTGCACAAATCTATAACACATTATGTGTAAATGCTTCCGTCGTCTTCATGTCTCCCATAAGGCATGAGGACTGGTGTTCATTTAGAGTTATAATATTCATATCAAAATAAATAATACCTATTAAATAAGTCCTGAGTCCATGAGTATCAGTCCAGACACAGCAGTGGGAGTTCAGAAGCACTGAGGAGTTCCTGTCCCAGCTCAGAATGTCGGAGTGCGAAGAGTGTAATGCCTGAACTGTATGCTGCAGGGATTTTGATGTGTGTTAACTTGGCTCTATCTCGTTCCTCTATCTCCTCTTCTGTGCACATCTGCCTCACATGACCTAACGGGAAGAAAAAGGGAGAAACATTGAAGACATCAGTGAAAATATGAATACATTAATAAATGTGTGAATTAGGTGCTTTACCTATGACATCCAGAGCTTTCCACTGTTGGTCAGATAAGGTGGACAAGCAGCATTCTGGCGTCAGACGCTGCAGGACATCTTCTCGACGAATCAGCAGCACCGATTCACTGCATAGTCTCTGGTGCAACTCTTTTTCACCCACTGGGATCATAGGGAAGTCAAAATCTATTTACTGTGTATAAATACCAGAGGATTCTCCCTGAGAAAGGAAGAGGAATTTTTTTCACTGTGACTCACCTAAATCTAAAGGATTAGTCATGAAAATAGCATTTGGTGCAACGCCAAAAATGAGCTGATGATGCCAGGCGTCAGGCACCTCCTCCCCCTCCGGTACAGCCACCTGCATGTTCATGGTTGCCACAGGTATGGCGCCTTTTCTGATCCAGTGTGCGAGCCAGGGGACCAGTCTGATCAGCCGCCGAGGGTGAAGGTGGAAGAAGCGGCCAATTACATTCCCTTTACTTGCCTTTTCTGCTCCTTGGATGAGCTGAGTGTGAGTAGCACCTAAAAATGTTTGAATTTTATTTCAACTTTACAAATACAGGAAGTAATGCTAATTATACAGCATAAAACATTAAAAACTACACGTGTATCTTTACAACCCACGACTCTGTGTGTTTGTGTGTTATTGAAAGCTGGAGGTAAGATGAAATGTCATTGTAAGAAGTGTGCAACACAGCTGAAAACATTAATTACAGTTGTTACACTGAAATACATAAAACTCTTTGTCTGATTCAAGACACTTACGAACTATGGCGAGTAGAGCTGTGATTTTTATTTTATTGTGGACTGTCAAAGTGTAAAATTCTTCATAATTTCATATTCTCTGTTCTTTGTAACTTCCTTTGTGTTTAGTGAGAAAAATGAAAATAATGCATTTGCGCCAGAGCGTGAACTACAGAAAAATTTGATTTAATATGGACATACTGTATAAGATACACCGATGAGAGTCAGAGAGAGAGAGAAAGTTAAAGAGGGATGTTTGTGGTCCCAAAATAATCTTCACTAATCAGTGAACTGGACAAATTTCCAGTGTATCTGTGTCCAGTGTTTAAGCTGAGACCAACAGAGACTAGCCTGATATGCTCTGGACCTTGAACAGGCCTGCAAACACTGAGCAGGGAATCCGGAAGATGCACACTTTGAAGTTACTTATAAGGGGATCTTTCCGGACTGCTTTTCCATTCGCTGTGTGACTTACAGTCTTTCACTTAGGTGTAGTAGAGTGTTTTCTGGTACAGAGCTTTGCCTCGCTTCAGGCTGTCTCTTTTCTACAGTGGCTGTGGCACGGCAGCAATGGACTAGCATAGCTATTATCGACTGATAAGTACTAAATTGCCGTGTATAGGCTCTCTAGGATGATTCATCCTCGATGCAACATAATTACATTTGGATGGGGCTTTTCAAAGACAACCTTTTTCAAATATGTAAACAATATTTTTTTTCTATCATATAACAAATCTGATGAACCGGGTGATTGTGTTCTCTTCTAAACACCAAGTAATTGAGGTGTGAAATATGTTGGTCTGAATGCCTACACAGTTGTCTCTATACAATATGCCTGAATGCATTATGTATTATGAATTTCTTTTGAGTAATAATTAATAAGAATATTGCAAACTATGCATACTTATTGACTGTCTAAAGGTATCAATGGATTCCATCTTGCTGTCAAATAATGCAATAAATGTTAAAACTTTACTGTAACGTCCTTACCTAAGCCTAATTAAAAGTATTCTCTTTCAGACATTTACTTAACGAGTAGGAAAATATCCTCAGGTTGAAAGATAATTAGTGACCAAAACTCAGAAAAACGTAGTAAGCATGGAGTCTAATAATCATGCCATGTTCAGCTCCTGTGTCTGTTATATTTACCAGCTTCACTGCGGGAAAGCAAGTAGTCTGGCAGCGGGGATTCATTCCTCCTCACGCGTGTCTGAACACAGCGGTCCGCTTCCTCAGGAGAAACGTCCACCCCGAGGGCCTTCAACACATCCACCACAGCTGTGGCCCCACAGGCCGATACGCCTATCTGCAGTGTTTGCCTCTCCAGAGCCTCCTGGATGGACCACAGCATGGCTTCTTCTGCTCCTTCCTCCTCCTCCTCCTCCTCCTCCTCCTCTTCCTCATCATCACTTCCATGTCCCTGGTCACACACTGCCTCCATCTGAGAGCATCACCTGGAAATCAAGATTAGAGTTAAACTCCTTACACAACATGATGTTGCACGAGTTGCACATGTGTTACATTTCATAGCAAAAATAGCAGCTCAACATTAATCAAATGTAGCCATCGTAGCAAAACGCACCTGTATGTTGTACTGTGTATTTTTATACTGGTGCTGCTATGCATAGGTAGGTATGCACATATAGTGCGCTTTATAACAACGCTGCTCAGAGGGAATAAAAGTATCTTTATTGTTTTAATTGTTTTAATTGTTTTGAGAACTAAGATCAAGTAGCATTTTGGTCCTTACATAGATCCAATGAAGTCTTTTTCGGTGTTTTCTTACCATCTCTCAAACACAGTCAGAAATGACAGCGACGACAAAAACAAAGCAACAAATGCCCTGCATCGGTTCTTCTTTGTGTGCCTCCTTCCAGCCGGACAGAGAGGCAACTCGACCACTAGCGCCGCCGCTGGACAGTTTATGTCAGAGCTAAAAGTAGAATACGAGACTATGGATTTTTTAAATTTTTTAAATTTTTCTCTCTTTACTCTTGACTACCCAATGAATCGTTTCACAGGTGGGTAACCACACGTCATTTAATTTTCCATTAAATAATTATGATTACATTTGTATACTTAAATAGTAGTCAGAACTAATAAAACAACACCATGGAATTTAATTTGTGCTGTTCTTCATAACTGACCTATTTTGACCGATTGTTTTAATTATATTTTCGGGTTATGAATGGTTTATTTTCTAGTATGTTTACTTTATATTGTGTGGGTTTTGTTTTTTCAAATACAACACAGCAGAACCCAAGCTGTTATAGATTGTGACAGATGCACTAGAATGCAAATGTTGTATCTAAACCTTGTACATTCTTTCTTATTATTTGGGTTAAAATGTTTTCTTACACTGTATTGCATTGAAAAAGACCCACATGAACAGCTTTTTTATGATGTAGAAAATATATCAGGAAATCCTACACATCAGTCTTATCTGTTAATCGGATTTGGGATTACAGTTTAAGCTGGGCTCAAGAAGATTCTCAGATTACATTAGGCTGTGACTTTCTTAAGCAGCAGCAGCAGCAACAGGCACTTTCGCTCTTGCATTTTCCTTAAATATATACATTTTTATATTGAAATGTACAAATAATGAAAATGTGATCAATCCCTTTACACTGGGATGCGGGCAACAAAAAAAAATAAAATAAATCACGCTTTATTTGAAGAATATGTGGATCCTCTAAAGCAAATTTCTTAGGTGATCGGAGGGAGCTGAGGCATCAGGGGGGAAGTCTTGTGGTACCACAGAAGATCTGGAAGTTAAATCTGTCGCTGAACCACTGACATAGATGCCCAAACAGCTGTTGCATTAAAGTATTCGACATGAGCTCCATTAAAACACCAGGCATTTGGACATTCTTAACTTGAGAGGAGCGGTTCTGTCCGGGACTCACTCATTGAAGTTCTGTTGGTGAATCAGTCAGTCAATCAATAAAACATTGGTTCATCTATCCGAATGTGATGTCTACTAGCAGACACAGTCACTTATTAATGTTACTGCATTCATGGTGCTCTGTCGAGAGGTCCACAGTGATAAACGGATGCTGCTGAGCCTGATAAGCACAGATTTGTTGATCTCCAACAAGATGCAGCAACAGGGGAGGTTTTAGCTTGTGTTGAGCTCTGGGCAAACCTCCCCTTCAAACCTACCTCTTCAAGTAAAAAACAAAAAACAAAAAAACAGAGCCGCACAACAGGAAACCCTTTCATGTAGCCGACCTACTTCTTGGTTTAATTGCCTTATCAGATTTTAGAACGGCTTGTTATTAATCCATTACTACTAATACAAGCATTATTTTAGTTTCACATCAGATCTTCATTTATTATATTTTAGTTCTTTAATGAAAGTGTCTCTAGCATGCTATAATTCATGGTATGTTACAAAATTCAGAAGAATCATTTTCAACATAGGCCTGTCTTATAGACAGGTAAACCCATGGTTTTTATATATGAAAACATATTTACGTTTACTGGTTTGTTCACATATCTGACTATGTAATAGCTTTAACTTGAAAAAATGCTCAGGTAAAGATCCCATTTGTTTGTAAATGTTAATATATGCAGACTTTGGTTCTGAAAAAATAGGATACCGACCATTGACAAGCATTTCTATGCAATGTAGTTTATTACCCTGTTTTAATTAATTACTAATGCATTATCAAAGAATATCACAAATTCTGCAAGCTACGCACAAATATTAACGGTGTGTTGTGGTCACCTGTACTTATAGCCTTGCTCCCCCTTGGGCCCTGGCTACCCCCATTGAAAAATTATTAAGACTGCCCCTGCACTGAGCTCAAAATCTGGTCAATACAGAAAACTATTATGGAGTGTCCTGCTACCTAAGTCGTGTCATGATGATGTGTAATTATATCCAATATTAGGTCCTGTTGAACAGAAAATTCCTCCTGCAGAGAGGAATCTCACTGTAAGAGCTGGGAGATGTGGAGGGGCGGCGTAGCTTCAGTTAATCGAACGATCAAAACGGGATTCGATCTGCTCCAAACCCAACTTGGGCTTGGGCTTCGACCGGTTTGACGCTGGGTCAGTGATGATCTGCGGAGGCATCTTGTCATGTACTGCTGCCACGTCGCACTACAGACTGTCCAGGAGCTGACGGGTTCCCTAATCCAAGTCTGGGGGGAGATGCCCATGGAGAACATCCATCTTCTCATCTTCCACCTTGATTTTGAGTTTAATTCTGAATTCAGTTCTCAATGGGTTAATGATTTTGGTTTCCATTGATCGCTCTTACATTATTTTATTCTCAACAAATTACACTATGTTATCAGTAAAGATTTTCAAGTGGAATATTTCCTTCATCCAGATCTGGGATGTGTGATTTAAGTGTTCCCTTTTTTTTATTTTAGTAGTGTAATATACACTATTCTATGCAGCGCCATTCTTTTTCAGTTTGTCAATTCCACGTCTGGAGCCTGTGTGGAGTCTAGAGTATGTGTGGGGTTAATTTGGTCGCGGCAAAATAAAGGTGGTTCTAAAGGCGTAAGAATGAGCTTGAATGGGTATCTGTCTCTTTTAGTGCTGACCCTGTGATGACAGGCAATTATAGAAAGGAATGAATATGGGCTGGTCCCAAGTTGCTGTAGCTTTTATTTATTGCAATAATGTTAACTAAATTCAGACGCTGATCGATGTGTAAAATCTTTTATAAACTTAGATGAATAAACTTTTGTCAACAATTATCTGTCTGGATAGACGGTTTAACCCATTACCCTCTTGACATCAATCAAAAATATTTGAGCAATTTTGTTCTGAAAAAAAAATCAAGAATAAAGTGGAAATAAATAAAGGGTAACAGATTTCTACGAAGATGGACTGCAGTAGTTTTCTAATTACTTGAACTGTGATATGAATAATTCACTAGCTGCTGCGTTTTCTTCATCCAGCAACGTTATCATGAAGAAAGTAGGGAAAAAAATAGAAGTTGGCTCAGCAACACGATTTATGATTTTATGTCAACATGTTATTATTATGTAAGAGAGACTTTATCGTCACGATCGAACACACAGTCACTTAAACCTCTGGGATTTGGATCCGTCTGTAAGCGACTGTGAGTCAGTTTCAGCTGTTTTGGTTCAAATGAAAGCAACAACAGGTTGACAGGAGAGGCGACAGCAGGACAACATCACATAAGGGAGTGGTTATGCATGTAGTGAGAACAAACCCTTTCTCTCTCCTCATCCTTCCTGACGGATTCCAGCTCCTTCAAGATAGAATACGGCCCTTAATGGGTACATGATGTAGGTTTCCATTAACAACCTTACATAATTTTGTTCTCAGGTACATAATCAATAAGGATTTTTAGCTTGACTATTTCCTGCATTAAGAAAAGCCGTGTGGGTTACAGGGGTACAGCTATTTTTTTTAAAATCATGATCAGTACATTATTAAACAATAATTGCCTCCACCAAGGACTGATAGATTTCCATGATATTGTTTGAAAGGGTTTGATAAGTGGTGAGGAGGAAGTCATTACATTTAGGAGGGTATGAAAATAAAGGGACAAATATATGAATTTTCTATTTTGATTTTCTTTTTTTTGATTTTTTTCTGTGACAGTTTTATTCATTGCCATGAAAGGGTGAAGACATACTTTAGAGTGAATCCACATAAAGGAGCAGATCCATCAATTTATTTAACTTCCTTTAAGAACAGTGTAAAGAAAATTCCGTGTTATTTCTTTTTTCAAAACTCATTTACAAAAACTGCTTGAAAGATATTCGTGGGTTTCGTGGAACAATGATTGCATGTTCAAATAATGTAATCAGTAGGTCTTGGGATGGATCTGTAGAGTTCATATCAGTAAGTTCTCCAGATATGTGAACAAATATGCAAAAAATGAATAAACTGAGCATGAATGGCTTTGTTTGTATTGTATAATGTGGAGCATAAATGGGTGTATTCACTTCCTGCATTTGTTGTCTTTTCCCCATCTTAACGTTCCTAATGTTGTGAGTTAATATCCCGCTCCTTTATGTCTCTGTGTTTTTGCTCCTTTCTGTTTCCTGGTCTTAACCGTTCTTTACCAGATCTGCCTTTTTCCACCTCAAAAACATGGCCCGGATGCGTCCATCACTCTCCTACACTACTGCAGAGACTCTGATCCACGCTTTTATTATTATTACAGTCCGTACTCCTTGCAAACTTATCCTGTGAATTATTTGGATTGATCGACTGTGTTGTTATCATGGACTTCATATTAGCTATGTCTAATATATGTTAAAAGTTAGCACTTTGAGATTTGATCCAAATGTAAAGTGCATTATAAATTAAATGTATTATAATTATTATTATTGTCTGTTCATTGAAGTCTTGTTTTTGTTGATTTTAATTTGTGCCTTTGAGCTTGCATCTGGGTCTCTTACTTTGAACTAAATACAACCTGGCCATTCCAATAGCACCTTGAGATTTGTAACAAATGAAAAGTGCATCATAAGTAAAATTATTAATAGCTTTGGAGTCATGATGGAATTTGGATTAGGGTTTAATTTAATTAGCTGCTAGGACTTGGTGGAGGTTTGTGTGTTGGCCAAACTTTTTATCTGGAGACAAATTTTCAAAGATGATGAACCATCACAAACCAATTATAAATGGCCCTTAGAAGTGTCGGAAAGTTTTAATTTGTGCCTGGATTAATGTTGTAGACCATCTTCACGGGCATTTCCGCATCACTACAATGGACCGATGGATAGTTAAAACCGCCATTTCAAACACATATGTTTGACAATGCATAACTTTGTTGTATGCATATGTTATTAAACACACACACAAACATATATATATATATATATATATATATATATGTATAAGTTATAAATGACAACAAATAAATGTTTTTGGCAGAGTGAACAAGATCTTCGATTTCATTTATTTTCAGTAAAACAGCGCACATATTGAATACTTTATAAATGGGGTAAAAAGGCCTTTCAAGAGTATATAGCAGGTATAAACAAAGGGAATATACACTTTATAAACTAGACAAAATAAGTGTTTTTCCATCTCTTTGGCTGGTGAGAGAGGCTACGTTCACACTGTGGGAACAATGTGAACCTGGTCTGATTTTTTGCTCATATGTCACTTTCCATTGCAGCGTGAGCAGAACAAACCAAACGCACTCTGAACTTTACCAATTCTGATATGGGTCACGTCCCCGTCCTGAAGCAAACACAGTTTTGGATTTTTTTTTGCAGTCTGAACCATCTGATATAAATTCAGGTGACTTTGACGTCATCTTCCATCAACATTTGTCATAAAGCTGCGCTGGCGGGAGTTGCTTTTCACTCGAAACATAACTATGAACACTATAACTATATACGAAAAGGTTCAAACTAACTTTAGTGGCTTCAATTTTGCTTCTGTATTGACAGCGTGCTGAATGTGACGTTTTGGTTCATCTAGAAAAAAAAAAAGGAACAACCTTGTCAGATAATTTTGAGTTAAAGGGAGGAAGTAAGCACACGTAACAGTCAGGTTTTACAGTGTACTGATCGTCCTTCTGGCTATAAATGTGATTGTGTATGCTAGCTTTATATGAAGGTGCATGGACGTATCTTTCTCTTTTCAGGTTGCTTTGGAAATGCTTCACTCAGAGAATGTCGCTATAAATGATCACGTTTTCAAGACTAGATTGAACACAGGGTTGGTCACAAATGAAAAATTGCTTGAGCAAAGAGAGCATGCTATTTAGAAAGAAGGGAAATATGACAACTAAGAGGAAATCAAGATAGCACATGAGGCTAAAAGAGAAGGAGAGAAGGTAAAGGAGGAAATTAAGAGGTAAAGATGGAAAAAATTCAAGTTAGTAAGGAACAAAAATATGAGAGAGACTAAAGAAGAAGCTATCAAGCATGTGATACACTGCATCTGCCACCATGGGTGAATTTCAGACATAAAGCTATAAAAAAACGAAAATACTCTGAAATTTGAAAACATTATAAAAATTTTAGAAAATCTCAATATGTTCTGACATATCAAACGGCACCTCTTCCAAACACTTGAGATGTGTCCCGAAAGTTATGAGAAACTATTGATTGCTTTTGAGTTTTGAGCTCATGAGTCAACCGAGACAAATACCAGTCTCAGAATAAGCCAAAATTCAACTTGTTATCATGGAAACAAACAAAAATCAAGGAGATTGAAGTGACGCAATTGCAAAAGAGTCCACTTTAGAACTTTATTGTTGTCTGGAGAAAGTTTTTTTTTTAAAAAAAACCTCTTCACAGACAAATAAAACTGATTTTTTCCTTCATTGTTGGGGAGAGTAGAGGAGGAACTACGCTTTTATCTTGTTTTTCTTTCAATTGATTTTACTTTAATAATATATATATATATATATATATATATATATATATATATATATATATATATCACCTGTTTTGGTGCAAATGAAAGTGACAACAGGTGCAATGGAGAGGAAAGGCATGACAACCCCCAAAAAGGGAATGCTTCTGCAGGTGGTGGCCTCAATCCATTTCTCTCTACTTATCTTTCCTGACTGACTCTTCTCTAGTTTTGTGTTCTGCTGGTGTCTTTGTCACTACAGCGTACCTGCAGCCCACTGACGTTGCACAGGTAGTCCAGCTACTCCAAGACGACTTATCCCTACTTGTAGTTGCAAGAAAGTTTGCTGTGTCTCCCAGCACAATCTCAAGAGCATGGAGGAGATGCCAGAAGACAGGCAATAGGTTCCAAGAGGAGAGCTGGACAGGTCTGTAGAAGGACAAACATCTGCATCTGCTTCTCAGTGTGAGGAGGAACAGGAGGAGCACTGCCAGATCCCTATAAAATGGGCTGCTGGTGTGATTTTTTTCTGACAAAACTGTCAGTACCAGACTGCATGAGGGTGGCATGAGGGCCCGAAGTGTTCTACTGGGACCTTTCCTCACATCCCAGCATTATGGAGCTCAATTGGTGTTCACCAGAGAACAGCAGAATAGGCAGGTTCTCCATTGGCGCCCCCCATCTCTTCACAGATGAGAACAGGTTCAGGGTGAGGTCATGTGGCAGGTGTTACTGAGTCTGGATACGCTGTGGAGAACATAATGCTGCTGCATCATCATCCAGCAGGAACGGTGGTGAGACAGTGATGTTCTTGGGAGACAAATCCTTGGAAGGTCTCATAGACCTCCACGGGCTACCGTTAATTAGCTATGCTGGTGGACCTCCTGGTACTTACTCCTGTTAAGTACTAGGATTAGAATCAGACCTACTATCAGACCTTACACTGGTCCACTGGACCCTGGGTTCCTCCTGGCACAGGTCTATTCCCAACCTCATGTGCCCAGTGTGTAAGCAGTTCCTGGAGAATGATGGTATTGTTGTCATTGTCTGGTCCTCATGTTCCCCGGACCTGAGTCCAGCTGAGAACATCTGAGACGTTTTGTATCCCTGCCTCCACCACCACTGACCACAGACTGTCTAGGAGCCCTGATCCAGGTCTGGGGAGGAGATCCCCCAGGGCACCACCACCATCTCATCAGGAGCATGCCCAGACGTTTTCAGGAGGTGCCCTTTGCATGCAGGGCTCAAACACGCTCTTGGGTAACATTATGGGTTGTTGTGATGACATTCACTGGAGTTTCTGTTTTTCACTTTGATTTTTGGTGTAATTTAGAATCCAGCCCTTAATGGTTTAATGATTTGGATTTCCATTGATCGTTCTTGCATCATTATGTTCTAAACAAAATACTCAATGTATATCAATAAAAAAATTTCAACTTGAATATTACTTGCATCGATATCCGGTCTTTGGATTAGGCGTTCCCTTCATTTTTTTGAGCAGTGCATATAAAACAAGAAAACAGCAAATAGCATCAACTCCAAAATGTATGTAAATTATGTGCCAAATTTTTCTTCAGCTACCAAGACAGATTTGCTCAAACACACTTCATAAACCCATGTATCAATCATATCAATTGTTTTTCTTACTTATTCTGTTTATTTTCTTACACGGCTGCATTTCCAGTTATTCTGAAACTGAAAGATGAACATTGGAGCCGCTGAAAGGTCCCCATCAATCCAGGAGATGTCAGTGTTGTTTCATTGGACTGGAGCAGGGAGAAGAGCTGCACATGCGGGAACAGAACATTAGAGTTGTCATACGGTCGGTACTTGGTGGAAGAGCCTGAGGCGTGCAGCATGTCGCCGGCGGCTGGATCCATCTTCATGTCATGTACAGGTGCCACATGACAAGGAAGGACCATCAGGGTGAGATGCACACAGAGCAGCGAACCTGAGTTCTCTACTCAGGCACTAAGCTCTCAAACACTTACATTTTACAGCATTTCATTATTTATTCTCATTTCCCCTTTCTGCCCTATACCAATTAAATCTTCTTTTTTTTACGCTGCCCGTCTTATTAGCATTTACATTTAAGTTTGAAAAACTACTGGCTTTTGTTCCATAAATGTAAATTTGGGACAGTTTGTTCTAGCACAATTATAAAACATCAGACATCTAGCTCCAAATCTTCCCAGGGAGACTCCGGCAGGAAAGCAGTTTTCTCCCAATTATTTTCACCATAAATTGGCAACATTGACTCTTTCTGAATTAAAGACAGAGGCCAAGCAAGGTCAAATTAGTGACCGCTCAATGCCATCTGGTGGTGGAATACCATACAGCCAGAGATTCTCTGTGACATGCCCTCCACTCTATTGATGAGCCTATGGTTTATAGAGAAGTCACCAAAAAAAGGATCTGTCTATTTAATATAAGTTTAAATTGTGTGGAAGCCAGCATATACCATCTGCATGATATTCTCTGGACAAGACCTCCATTTACTGTATGGATCCCTAACCCTACATGTTTTTAGGGATCTGTATACTAATACACACAATCTGGTATCACCAGGTTAGTTTTTAGCTTAGCTTGGTTGGTACACAATGTTTCAGAAAGTCCTGTAACATCTACTTTTCACACATATATTACTTTCCCATTAAATAGAGCCAACAGAGGTTGAATATATATCAATTAATTCCTATATCCCAAATATGTGCTTATATTCCAAGTAAATCTTCCTTTTCAGCGTTACAAATGTTGAAATGAGCAATTCCTGCTTTAAATGGGCAGGTTTTTCTTTCTCATGGGTGGTTATCGGCACAGTGCCCTCTGAATGAAATCGCAACCTAGAAGTGTTGCTGATTGGTTGGTTGTAATGTGATTCCTGTACAAACAAATTTGTTGTTGATCCAGGGACAACACTTAATTGGTGATATCAGATCGTGCAAACTAATACACACAAAAATAGAAGATAAAAAGACATACACAGATACGGGTAGCCATCTGTAATCTCCGAAGCTGTTTTTGTTTTAAAATGCGTTTTTTTGGCGGTTCAATTTTGTCCTTATCCTACAGTCTTCAGCAATTCACTTATTATTTTATCCTACCAGTTTCAACAGCTCAACTAGATCGGACATGTATATTAGCTCTCGATACATCTTCAAGCTAGCTGAACGAATCTGGCACTTGATTGACGTGACTGATATCTACGCGTGACATCCTTTGACCAGAGGTGACGTCAGCAGCAATGAAATCTGAACACATTTGGATTTCGCTTGATGTCCGGTCGCCCAGAACTCATTTTAAAACCAGGTCTACACAGTGTCTCTCTTTATTTAATGGAGAGCTTTGTGATGCTATTAAAATGAAGCAGTACCTCATCAAGTAATCATTTAGGGGAGTATGATCGTTAATCTAATTAAGACAAGATAAATATCTTAAAACCCAAGGAAGGAGACAAAAGTTATGTCCAGTCTCTGTCGTTGGTTTTTACTTCCAACAAACTTCATCACAACATCTTTTACTGATGCCTTTTTCATTTTCACTGATTATTTTGACTCTCCAACCTGTGGCTTGAAATCCAAAGGATGCATCGAGGTATGTTGGCGCTGACGGATCGTTTGGGAAAGTTTGTTTTCATATGAAGCTTTATGCTCACCTTAAAAATCACATTCTCTTGGTAACTAAAAAATAGCTTTCGTTGTTAAAAATATCAAAAGGCACAACTACTTACAATATAGGAATATACTGTACGTATAAAGGTCAGTGAAGCAAGTTATTATTCGGTTATGCATGAAGTCTTTATTTCAAACATCTAATAGAATCACATATAAATATGCTGAATCAAAAAGCCCAGTGCATAGGGAAAAAACCCATCTCTAATAATAATGATAAGAAATAAGAACAAAGCAAAAATAAATAAATAAAAAAAAAAACAGGCAATTTGCATTTGCCTTAGATGTCCTTAAAGGAGTCGTAAGAAGTATAAACTTATCTAATCCTACCCCTGCTCCATTAATTAATAATTCTTCATAAGCTTGTTTGAATCATAACGTATGAGATAATATATGTGTTAAATACTTAATTAATAATAATAATAATACATTTAATTCATAACGCACTTTAGATTTGGATCAAATGTTAAATGGATTATTTAATATCTGTGTTTTATTCTTGTAATTTCATACTATTTATTTTGTCTTTGAAAATATGTATAATATAATATATTATTACATATATAAATATACCAGTAATAATAATATATTATTATTTTCTGTGGTTATATATATTGCATGAATACAGATATATACATTTATATACATACATTAAAACATTCATATGTGCAAAAGTACAAACAAACAAACAATGAGCAATAAATATAGTGTACAAACCTTTTTCATCCCTGTACCTTGTTTAAATAAGTAATTTACATTTTTTGTTTGTACCTCTTTTTAAACTAGACGTAAGCATAAATGATGACGGATGGACAGCCAGAGGGTTCTATCTCCCGTCAGTTTTATTCTGCGGAGGTAAGAAAGTCTGTCCTGTTCTTTTGATCTCCACTTCAGTAACTTTATCAAAACAGGATCTGCGGTCAGTTGTGTCAGGGTGTGTAATCATGAGCCTGAATCCTGGTTGGTATTCATCTCACCTCCACATTTTCCACATTCACAAGTTTTCCAGAGCTACAACAGCTGGAAGCACTACAAGCAGAGTGTGATTAAACCTGACTGGGCTTGAACGTGACATGGCAGCTGATATGAAACATGTCAACAAAGAGATGAGGTGGGAGGGGAAAGTGTGGGATGAAGGATGGAAAACAGAGAGACTGTTTCAGTTTCTCCAAAGCAGCCTTTGCCTCGACGCCACCCTCTGCCTTTTGGAGACGTGGAGGAAAGGGAAGAAAGAAGGGGCTGAAGTTGAAAATAGGGTTCTCATTCTCGTCAATCAGACAAGCATAAAAAGGGAATATGGATTCAGCTGGCGTGAGGGTACTTTCAAACATGGGGTGTGTAAATAATAACACACATAAACTCAGTAGTAAGATGAGATAAGCCAAGACCTCGTACAAACACATACTAAAATCTCTCCAAAAAATTGATGCAACAAATACTGCAATCATGTAAAATTGATTGTAAAAGTGGCTGCAGATAGCTGAGAGAATAACCTTGTAATCATTGCCAACAGCAAAGAGAACTTAGAACTGCACCTAGGATACCGTTACATCACGGAATTATAAACAACATTACTGATGTGATCTAGTCCAGGCCTTCTTAGCAATAAGAAAATAAAAAATATAAACACAAACATGTGTACATATATATATACATATAGGTCAGTTGAATATTTCCGACGCCTGGGGGAGTTTTATCTCCAAAGTTTTCGGGCCATCATATTTCAATCATTAATCCGATTTAATTCAAATTTGGTGCGTATGAATTGACTCAATGAGCTCTAATATTAAATAATATGTTTTACTCTAATTGCTCCTATTTGATTGACTAGGGTGAACTTTTTTATTTTTTTATTACAAAAATACAGTTTTTTGAACATAACTTCCTAACAGTTGGTCTGATTTACTCCCGATTTGGTGCATATGAATGGACTCAAGGACATCTGTCTTGTATATATCATATCTTACTCTAATAGTTCATAATTTACTCACTAGAGGGAGCATTTTCACAAACAAATACCGTCAGCATAACTTTAAATTCAGGGGGATTGCTTGTACAACGCAGTGTATTGGGGACCTTTCGGGGATAAACACTTGCTGTTTGTCACAACATCACAAATCTAGTTTATTCTACCTCTGTTTTCTCATAAACAGACCCTTTTTATAGACAGTAAGACACTATGCCAAAATCAAACGGTTTCCAGAAGAGTTGAGGTGGTGATTGAAATGCATCAGTCTGGGAAGGGTTACAAGGTCCTTTCTAAGGCTCTTGGACTCAACACAGCCACAGTCCAGACACATAATCTACAAATGGAGATCAATAGTTGAACAATAGTGAACCTTCACAGAACTGGCAAACCTTCCTGCCAGAGCACAACAGAGGCTCATTCAAGGAGTCACAGAAGATCCAGCGATAACGTCCAACCAACTGCAGGCCCTTTTAAGAGGCCAAGTCAAATCTGAACCTGAACCTCCTTAAGATACTGCAGCGGAACATGAAAAGTACACTGCAAACAATAGTCGGCCAAAATTCCACCACAGTAAGGTCCGAGACTGATCGCCAGTTATCAGAAGGGTTGGATTACAGCTTAAGGAGACACAACTAGCTCTCACGTTCAGCGGTGTGGAGTAAAACTTCATGCCGTTGTTTCAGGTATAGCTATTGGTCACTCATGATGCCTTTGGTTTATATAAACAATGGTTGGAAAGTATGACACAGTTTAGTAAAAAATATACACAAAAACGCAGGATATCATGACGTTTAAACCTTCTTCAAAATAGAATTTAAAGATTTTATCTTTGAATATATGTTTAGATCTTTTGCTACATGAATGACTTATGAAACATAAATTCTAAGTATACACCGGCTATCTTTGGAACGTATGTATAAACATTTTCAAATATCTCACCGCTTATTAAAATGAACCACTGGAGGCCCAGTGAAATTGTTTTCCCCCCATTATGCAGAGTCAATATTGAAAATACATTATATTTTATACTCCATATTCCATTCATTTAGTGTCAACGTTAGTGATAGCTTTCTGCAAGCCTCCAGGTTATATCTGGTTACTACGAGCCACAGAATTCATAATATACTTGTGCTCCCAAGAGATGAAAAAAACAATCAGAAGAAATCCTGTAATATAAAAAAATGTTTGAGCAAATCCTGTGATCTTTACTATGCCTCGACTTACTTGCAGTGCATGAATAAGTGAGAAATTCGAGACTCTGTCAGGTATGTACAGGCCTGAAGTCGTCCTTTTGGAATAATAATGGAGGCGCAGTCTATTTAAACACTATCTCCATGACCTCTTGGTGCACAGCAGCTGCGCAGGGATCTACAGGATTAACCGGCGCCTCTCAGGAAAGCTGGTTCATAATAAATAGCAGCAAGGCTTTGAAAATATCCATAACAGCACATTAGCATTGAAATGAGGGGGCGCTCTTGTCAGGAGGTAGCTCTGTGTAAGAGACACAAACGTTGAATACTGCCAGAAGGGACTTATGCACATGCTTGGCTGTCCCGCTTGTTAAGAAGAACTGAGTAAGAGTGTGTGATGTTTTGGAAAATTTGAGGTCAAAATGAAGGATTCTGAGTCTTCCTGAGGGATGGGGGGAGTAATGTTCCCCCTTGTATTTTTGGTCCATCAACCATTCGATGGTCCTGATCTCAGTTTCATTACCATCTTTATCACCTTTTTCCTGACAGGAAAACTTAATCTCATGCCATGGATTGGAACTTGGCTTTCTTGCAATTGGTGTCGTGAATGAAAGGTAATGAAAACGTGATACGAGTCTGCTGATTCTATAAGTTTATGAAATCGTGTAAGAACATGAGATGCTGCTGTGTACTGGGAAATCAAAGCTTCTTGAGAACATGCAACAGTCAATTTGTCATGATTTTTCTATATTTGTTGTAATAATACAGATTACAATGAACTGTTTACTGGCATTATTATTTTCATGTTTTATTGAGAAAGATTGTTAAAAAAAAGACAACATGTTGTTTGATAGCATGTGTGACATTTTTAGGATAAAAAAATGTTTTAATTCTTTAATAATCTAATTCTATCAATCCATCCATCCATCCATCCATCCGTCCATCCATTTTATTCCGCTTATCCAGGGTCAGGCCGCGGTGGCTTTCAGCCAAGAAAGGGCTTTCAGATGTCCCTCTCCCCAGCAACATCTCCAGCTCCTGTTTGGCATCATGGCCTTCCCAAGCCAGATGAGATTCTGGCTTGGGAATTCTGGGTCTACCTCCAGATCTGTTCCTAGTTGGATGAGACTGTAAAACCTCCACAGGGGGAAGTCCTGGAGGCATCCTAATCAGATGCTTGAATCACTTAAACTTGTACCTTTGGATGCGAAGGAGCAGCGGCTCAACTCCGAGCTCTCTCCGGATCACTGAGCTCTGTACCGTATCTCTAAGGCTGAGCCCAGACACCCTCCGAAGGAAGCTCATTTCAGACATTTTTATACTGGACCTCATTCTTTCAGTCTCTATTCAGGGCTCAAAGGTGAAGATTGGAACCTATATGGACCGGCAAATTGAGAGCTTTGCCTTGTGACTCAACTCTTTCTTCACCACAACAGACCAATACAACACAACATTACTGCTGATGCCGCACTGAAACGCCTGTCAGTCTGCTGGTCCATTTTACCATCACTTGAGAACAAGACACAAAGATACTTCAACTCCTTTGCTTGAGGCGGCAACTTGCCCCCAACCCGAAGTCGACAGTCCAGCGGTTCCCGGCAGAGAAAAATCGCCTCAGATTTGGAGGTGCTGATACTGCCACTGTGTAGGTTTCTAACTACGGCAGCGACGTCTGCCACGGAAATGGATGGGACTTCGCTCGGGTCTTCAGACTCTGCCTCCACTTTTGAAGATCGGTATGCAGGTTTAAGAGCTCCTCAAAGTTTTATTTCCATTGTCCGATGATATCCTTAATAACGGTCAGCAGTCTTCTACTCCGGCTGTTCACAGTCTGAGCCTAGACCTGATTTCACTTCCTGAGTCGTTGGATGGTTTACCAGACCAGAATTACTTCTCCATGGCCTCCACAAAATCCTCTCAAACCCAGATTTTTGCTTCTGCAACTGCCGTGTGTTGAAGAAAAATACATCCAAGTCCAATTGAGAGGTTTGCTGTGGTGTTGTGATTTTATTAAACATGCCGGAACAGTGGTGAACTGACAAATACAGATACAATACAGAGCAGGATCTGTGTTTATGAGTCAACCCTGAGCAAATGACACAAGAGTTTATATACAGTTTTGCAAGGTTCTGATCAAACAGTATTTAAAGAAATGATCAAAGGCGGAGGGAAGACAGGAGAAGGAGGTGTTATAAGGTAATAACATTACCATAAAAAAAGCCAAAAGGGCGCAAATGGCAGTGGTTGTTTAGTGACCACATGGAAAGCAGAGACAAACCAGTAGGGTAAACCACATGACGATAAATCAGTAGGGGGCCCGGAACGACTGTCGAGGGCAGGTCCCGGACCTGGAAATGGAGACGGTATCACACCAATATGTGTATCCCTTCTTCACGTAGCTGCAGCCCTTCCAGTCTCTCGGTATCTGTCCGCTGCTTCACAAGTCCCCAGGGCTAACAAGGTCCGAAAAGGTCTCCTTCTTCAAGCTTGGCGACTTCCTTCATCGCTGGTGTCCACCAGCAGGTTCTTAGGTTACCGCCGCAGCAGGCACCAATAACCCTCTGGCCTAAGCTGTTGGCAGCAGCTGGTGAACCCACAGGGTGGCGGCCCCATGAAGCTTGTTCGGGCTTTCCCCTGCCGAACACAATGGAAAAGGGCCTGTCCACCAGTCCGGCTCCAGAAAGGTGTCCTGGTCTTCCTATTTCTGGCGAGGTTTCCAAACGTCTTTAGGATGACAGAAGCACACAAAACCCCCATCTGATGGGGGTTTTGTGTGCTTCTTTTCGGGGGGAATTATATATTCTCATTTTATAGAGTATAATATACGTCTTAAAATGCTACAGGAATAAATTAATGTCCGAATCATGCACCAATTATAAACAAATATTTATCTAATACATGATATTTTAGGTTTTTTGAAGGTAAACCGTGAGAAAAAAAGTTTTTTGAAAGGGACATAAAAAAGGTACAAATCTTGAATTTAACCTTTTTATGCCTTTAGGGTCTAATGATGTTCTGTAAAAAAAACAAAAAATTCAATGAACTTAAAGAAATTACTTCAACTTCTAACCCTAAATTAAATTAATTACAGTTTCCAGTGGAAGCTTTTTTTTTTAGTTCGTAAACATTCCTTTTGTTGTTTTATGGAGCAAATACGTTCCCATACAGGCCCAGAAAAGGCTATAAATTAAATGTATTATTATTATTATTATTATAAAATACCAAAATTATACAGCCTTTTAGGTTCAATTGGTTCAAATTTTGTGTTCACCTTGGTTACCTTTGTTTATTTTTAACTTTAATGTGGAGTTCGCCACAATTTAGTATAAGATGCTTACAAAAATAGAATAAATCAGGAGGGGATCATATTCTTTTTTCAGAGCACTGTAAACATTAAACCTTGAGGTGATACCAGGGAAACTGAGGCTTTACTTTCTATTCCATGGAAAACTTTATGAAAAATAAATCAATGATCTTAATTTTTTTCATTGGTAAGTAATCATGGTATAACCATGGAGGGTATACCTTGGAGGGTAATAATGTTCTCCAAGGTGTCTATAATGAGGATGGTGCTTCATCAGCCAGTAATTCCTCATTGGTCATTATCCTGTACTTAATGAATGTCTGTGTGTGGGTAATCTTGAAAAATGGTTTATTGCCATTTATCACATCTAATCTGGATTCAGCTCATGCTTTGTCTGTCAACTGAAGAAGCGCTCATCTAAACCCGCAGCGATATACTATTCATCATTCTCTAGGTGCGAAAACAAGCTGTCCTTGGCAGATCATTTTCAATAAAGTTGCTCGAGCTGGATGGTTTTCCTCTCTGTGAGACATTTGTCAGGTTTCTCTGACACCGGGACGATTCCTACTCCTTGCTCATATATCAAATCAAAAGGTGATGAGGTCTTTTCTTAAGATATCAGCCTGGAGTAGTCGTACTGACATTCCAAATCACACATGTGACATTCACAAACGAGGAGAAAACTTTCCATATGTTAACTGGGAGCCTCGCTTCAACTCAGACATGGACACTGATATGGCAGATGTGACTGAAAGGTACTCTTTAGGTCCAGATACCTGCATCAAGCGACCCACCATTAGCTCATGATGTCCGCTGTGGTAACTGTCACTAAAGCTTACTGTCTCCCATACAGAAAGCTATTTTCCCCGCTCCGTTTCCACGGACCCCTGTTGCTAGGCTCGCAGTTTAGCTATCAGCTCCTGACATTTATCAGCTTCGTTCCGAGCCAGGCTCCTCCAAAACACCTTTTCACTTACCAAGATGATGTGGTATAAGTTCAAGGAGGCTTGAAAAAGGTTTATGGAGGTTGAAGCACCACTTTGATCAGTTTAATCAGCACTGGCTCATAGTACTTTACCAGTAAGTGCAGCAGTGGAAGGTATGCAATTGTCAAAAGCTAAGACCGTCCCCACCAGAACAAAATTGATTGATAGATCAAACTACATTTCTACCATTTGCTGTAAATAACTGTTTCTATGTCGAAGGCAATTTAGAAGTAATGAAACCATGGTTGAACAAGAAAGCACTCAGAATGTGGAAACCTCATCCAACATTTTATCAATTCTGGGATATGTCAAAATCTAGCCTTGTGTAAAATTTTAAGCAAATCCATTGGATAATTTCTGACTCATTGCATAAACTCAAAAAAAGTCACCTATCTCACAATGGTTTAATAAAATGTTTTTTATGAAAGTTCATGTCATGAGGTCATAACGTAATAACTCCAAAATGTAATAATCTCTAGGATATGCCCAAACTTGCCTCTGCGTAATATTTCATACAAATCTTTAAAGGAGTTTTCTGAAATCTTGCTGACAAACAGACAAACTAACCGAAGTTAAAACAAACCCTCCTTCGTTATGAGGTAGTTATCCCAAGTACTCTTCAGCAAAGGTTTGTAATCGGGAACAACAACAATGTAATCCTTAAAATTAACATTTTTGTCTTTTCCTTTGCCACGGACTGATTATGTAGAAATGTCTAGCCAAGGAGTAGGTCAGCATGGATAAATTGAACAGCTTTTGAGTCATAGAAACTAAGCATCCGAATACTTAGAGTACATTTAGGAGTGAGAACAGTAGTCTGTCACCCCGTCCTCAAGGAAACGTTATTTTTTAGGTTGAGAGTATTTCACAAAACCTTTTAGCACTTATAGTACTTCATAATGCTGAGACAAGTTGAGTTTTCATTCAGTTATTACGTCTGGCTGGAAGTTATATTTTGGCTGAATTGGTGTCCTACTTTGGCCAATCAATAAATACGTTCACTGTTGTTTATGGGTTTAACTGTAAGCAGGATGATACAACAACTACATGACAGATTTTTATGAAACTTCTTAATGTACTGTGGTGTATGAAAAGGAAGAATCCGTTCAAATTTGCCGCGGATCCAGGTAGAAATAGGAATTTGGCTTCGTCAGTGCCACAATAACTTTGCCCCGATGCAAATCAGATTTGAGTCTACAAACTTTTTCCTTGAAAGGTCCCCGTTGTAGAAACAATCTCCTTGATTGAACCCCTCAAAGTTAATGTGAAGTTATTTTCGCAATATTTAAATAACAAAAAGAAAAATATGAACTTTAGATAAAAATATTATATATATATATATATATAAAAACACGTTACTGGAGAGTCGATTTATAGGCACCTTCGACTAAATGGGATGAATGGTTGATAAATAATGGCCCAAAAATCAGAAAGTGCCAGAAATTAACAACCCATCCTTCCCCAAATCAATACAGTTTTTCCCCGCATTAAGGTTTATGTGGGTATAAAGTTTGAAAGTGATCCATGACATCATTTTTGAGGTATTTCTGGAAAACAGTGTTTGTCATAAAAAAAAAGGTTCCCCCCCAGTGAGTAAAATATGAAATTTTAGAATAAAATATGGTATATACAAGATATGTCTCCTACAGTTGGTTCATATGCACCAAATTTGGACTAAATCAGACCAACGGTTGCAAAATGATTGCCCGAGAATATTTGGAAATAAAGCTACTCATTTAAGAAATGTAAAACCCACTTTTCCCAAAATAAGTCCAGGTCTTCCTCGCATTGAAGTCTACGCAGGTATGGAATTTGAAAATGCTCAATGGAATGGTTTTTGAGTTATTGCTTATGAGACGAAAGATCTGCGGTGGCGGCGATGACGATTTTGTAGTATCCCTGACTTTTTTGGGATGTAAATATCTCGGATAAGCGACGGATAAGCTCTTAGAACCTTTTCATGCAATCAACACATGAATATGAAACCACAGGAAGTTGAGTTCAGAGGACCAAATGCACGTACACAACGGATATCCTAAAAGAGAATGCAGGATGCAGAACAGCTGCACATTACAGACTCTTCCAATGCAATTCGCTCTTATGGAAAACATGAAGGGTCTCCTTAGATCTATTCCTCATCATGTCCTCCCGTCTGGCTTTCTTGAGGAGTGCTCAGAAGTGATTGGGCTTTAAAGGAGCAGACTCGCAGTATGACTGTATATTTGTGTGTGTGACAGAAGGAGTAAGGAAGAAGGAGAGCGGAAATTTTTGTGTCCAAATCTAGAGCCAATTTCTATGCAAATGCTACGAATTGATTTGAAAGAAGGCACTATGGCTCCGCGTGGGAAGACATAGTTGGCTCAAGGTGTCGTAACACTCAGCAGCCGAGCCGGTCGACAAATCAAGCGCCTTATGTGCTCATAACTCCTGGGCTGACACACTCGCAGTGTGATGCATTTTAGTGCAGCTGGAGGCCAATACTTTACGCAGCCGTGACAAACAGCTGTAGGGGAGAATCACACCTTACTGGGGAGAGAGGCCTTCAAACAAATCGTGAAACCACGGGTTCCTCTTAGCCAATGGGGCAGAAACCTGCCCTCATATTTCCTGGTCACTATATTGCATCCCTGTAACATCATAACGAATATCACTGTCTGCTTGCTGCAGTGTTTCTCAACAGCGCCTTTGATCAAACGCAACAGGGGAAGCTGCACACAACCATGTGTGCCACTGCTGTTAATGGTTATTGGTCATGATGGTTAGCTATTGTTGTTGCCCGTAAAACCCGTATTGAGCAGTTAAGAGAGCAGAGTGGGAGCGGTGCTACATTTCTAGACTGTATCAACCATGACAGTGGCAGCATGCGGGGCTTCAGGATTTTCTAAAGAATATATAAATAGACACTATATATAAAGGATTTGCTCGGAGATATGCTGCCTAGCGCTTTTATACACTTGCCATCCTTTAGGCACTCATGCCCACTCGCACACCAACCCACACAGGCAAGTCTGTGGGACAACAGAGAAGGGCTATGACCCCTTTTTCACCCATGCGTTCCAGGATGAGTTCAGACACTAAAGGGAGCGTAAGCAATCTCGCCTGCAGCATTGGAAATGCGCTGCCCCGCATTTGATATGTGTGATTCAGATTTCTACCTCCATCCTCTTTGGGAGGCACCATATCACACCATCAAAAAAATACTTCTTATCACTGCGCAAACATGTACTTGAAGAAAAGTTTTGTACTCTTGCCATGACGGCGAGCGAGAGGAGCCAACTCCTCCAGTTAATTACATGCTCAGATGGTCTCATTGAAACGCAGCACTGTAGATCAGTGGTACTCAAAGTGCCGCTTCGGGGCCACTTGCAGCCTATGAAAGACTTCAGAGTGGCCCTTGAAACATTTTCAGCATATTCTGTCCTCAGCTGCTGAAGATTACAGGATCTATAATTAATGTTTAGTAACTTAATATACGATTAAAATGTTGTCATTGCCGTTAATAAAATGGCACTTCCAGAAGAGGGTTCATTTTCAAGTAATTTTAGTTCAGAATTATTTCAACCAATTTTGCCTGCCTGCAGTTAAACTTTTGCCCTTTTGCTGTTCTCCTTAACGACATGGAGAAGTCCTCTGATGTTCGTATTTGATGTTTGTGGGAGCAGCAGCAGGATAAAATCACTCAGTGTGCCCTTGCACAAGAAAGGCAGCTTTACAAACTTCACTTAAACATGCATGAATTCATTTTTATGTGTGGTCCCCAACCCCTTAGCAAATAACCACATACAGTGCAGTTAGGTTGGAAAAAAAGTAATACGTTTTTCGTAGGGAAATTCACATGCCAACTAAAGTCGGGACAATAACCCTCCCAAACCCTTTTTTTTTTTTTTACAAGAATTGCCGGTTTTACGAAAGATTATTAAGACCAGGCATAAGAAAAAAAAAGAAATTGAACTAAATCAGAGGAGAAAGATTTTTTTTTATACTGCCTTTCAAGAATAAAGTTGAAATATGGATTCATATGACAAGCTGAAGCCATGCGGCATTGCCATCAACAGTTGTATGGCTTGTATTGATGGTTGTGTAGTTGGAAGCGTACAGAACAAAACAACAGGATGATGCCCGAAGCAATTGCGCGCCAACAGAGGCTAAAAAATGCAATATATATTAAAAAAAAATCTTCATCTGATTTAGTTCCACTTTTATTGTCAACATATGGACTTTATTTTCGACATTTGGACTTTTCTCTCAAAAAAGAAATATCCTCCTCTCATTTTTTTTCTTCTTCTTATGCCTGGCCCTGATACGGCCTCGTATGTTTTTGACATCATCTTAGCAAATACTTATCTTAAAATGGACACATTTTTATTTTACCAACTGGCAAATGAGAAATGAGCTCATGGGGGTAACGAGAGAACGAGACACTGCTGAAGGGAAGACACAGGCGGACATGACGGACAATCTGACAAGATAATACAGGAGCAGAAGAGACAGACTCCGATACGGAGGAGGAACGCAAGTGAAAGACTCCACTGAGACAGCAGGAATGTGGAAAGGGAAATAAATACAAATCAGATGGAATTAAAAATCAAAACAGACAAAAACCAACTCACAAAATGGACTTTATAATGGATCGAAAGATGAAGCAGTAAAACACGAAAAAAACAACCTATCTTTTCAGAAATGTAACCTTGAAAAATTAAAAGAGAAGAATCAATAAAAAAATAAACCAGGAAATAGCTAAATGTTAACAGAGTCACGGCAATTTCAAACTGGGCACTAAATTAGTTCTAAAAGTTATTTATTAGTAGTTATCCTGATAAAGAAAAAGGTAGAGAAATATTCTAATGGCTGGAGGGAATGATAAAAATGTCTTTCTCAAAATCGGGTTTAGAGATCATAGAGCCATCACCAAACATTGCTGTTTAACAAAGAATAAAACTCCGTACTGTTTATAGCAGTGGTTCCCCAAATGTCTCATTCTCTCAGTCAATTTTTGCCAAACTTTTATTTTCTCCATCAGCAGTTTCCAAACTTGTACATCAACATTTAATTTTTTTATATCCTCTGTAGGATAGTACAGTTTAGGAACGACTGACAAAGATGGTATTGATGTGTGTGTGCACCACTGACGTAGAGGATGTAAAGGCTCGGGAACCACTTAGATAGAGGATACTAAAGTGTGTGCACCACTGACATGGAGGATCTACAGTTTCAAGAACCACTGACATAGAGGATCTAAAGGCTCAAGAACCACTGACATAGAGGATCTAAAGGCTCAAGAACCACTGACTTAGAGGATATTAACTTATACATGCTCTATGTCAGTGGTTCACAAACTTTAATATCGTCTTTGTCTGTGTTTCCCGAGCCTTTACATCCTCTATGTCAGTGGTGCAGTAGTTATGTATTCAGCTGCATCAGTAAACATTGATTGTAAAACCAGCGAGAATGCTGCCTAGTGTTGAAGCTAGTTTAATGAAAAAAAAAAAGATCCAAGAGATGAAATGCTTCATCTAAACAAACACAGAAATCATATTTCCCATTCCACCTTCAATATGATCCATACTGTAATTTCAGATCACGCCTAAAGGTTTCATGCATGAGTCATCAAATTAAAGCCCTTAATTTTCATCTTGCAGATAAAGATCAAAGAAGGATGAGAGGCATATTAAAGCAGAACTCAAAGCAATAATTTTTCAGTGTTAGTGGCAGGCTGGAAATACACATCTTAGTAGTGTTTTCAGATCCAAACCTATAAACCCAAATTGAGTCAAAAGTGGCAAGAGTATTATAACATAACATGCCTTGAATTTAGGTTTAAAATCAAACCAAAAACATTTTTTTAAAGGAAAATTTTGATGTTGAATTTTGAAATCTTTTGAGTGCCTCTGCAAAGTGCAATGAAAAATAAGATGGATTCAAATCCCTTTGAAATTTTAGGTCCAGCTTGTAATAGCATGGACAATTTTTACCTTTCCCCTAGTACTTGACTACAGTACTGAATCAGAAATGAAGACTGATACTTGGAAGTAGTGCTGTACTCCAAAAGGACAATAGGACTTAATTAAAGAGAAACTTGGAATTAGTTTTCTCCGATTAACTATCAAACATGGTTAGGCTTGGTCGTTTTGTAAAACCTGTTCATCGCCTTTGTACAGAAATCTCTATTTGACATGCCCTCAAAACCTGCAAACACAACACACATCACCCACCTCGGTTTTTGTCTATAAAAAAGACATGAGCCGGCCGGATAGCCTGGTGGGTACAGAAAGCCTACTTTACGGGAAAGGTCACAGGTTATATCCTGGGAGACAGCCAGTGTGTATCCATTCAAAGCTGCTTATCCTTCTCAAATAACCTTCAGCAAGAGGATTGAACCGCTTCCTGCTCACCCGCTGTCGCTCCAACTGACAGCTACGAAATTTAAAGGTAAAGGCATTCAAACGATGTAGCTGTAAGCTGGCAGGATCCTTAGATAGATACTTCAAAAAATCTAAATTGATCAGTTTTGCCTGTGAGGGGTCATGCAGGGATTATCCTTTATCTGCCAAAATGGACTGTATGTATGTTTACAATAAACAAAACAATGGCTGCCCAAACAAAACAATACCACATACTGTTATTTTAATAGCGAGCTAGAATTCTGGAAGCCATAGAAGTATGAGGTTTTGAATAGCATCTTGTGGAATGTTTGAGATAAGTGTCCAACGATGCTTTCGGATCACATAATAATGAAATAAACTATTATTGTCCTACCCTATTAGATGACGGTTGATGTCATCCTGTGCTTGGAGGGTAAGGAGCTCCCGGATGTCACGAGTTAGCCTCTAACTGCTACTGGCAGCTTATTATAAATTAAGCCCTGATCCAAAATGGAGATCTATGGAAAATTCAATCAGAGACACTATCCTCTTGTACTCTCGGAACTTAGTACTTCTTATACCTCTCTATTATCCTCCCCTTTCATACATGCACATTCTTTGTTATCTACTTCATAGTCTGAGGAGTCAAATGATATCAGCTGCACTCATTCAGGTAACCTCCTCCATCCAATCACTGTGTCAAACCTGTACGTTTTAGCATCTCCATCAGCTGCTGTCTTTAATTATGACTATGACTATGTCTATCTCCATTCATCCAGTTCTTTCGTGCTTCTAGTATCCTTCAACTTCATCATTCACAAATGCAGAGTCATCCGCCACCACCACCAGTATCCAGACTCCAAAGCGGGGATATTCCATGCTGCTGTGGAGACCCTGTGAGCGCCGAAGACTTTCTAATATATCAACTATTGTACTTCACCTGCTGTAATAATTATCTTTTCATTCTTAGTTTTCTCTTATTGAAGTACGATTACAATTGTTAAATAAACCTAAAACTATTATTTAAAACCTATAAAATCTATAAACTGCTCTATGTGGAATTGATTAAAAAGGCTGAAAAAGTTTAATTTCCCTGTCAAATAAAAACACCAACATGTGATATTAATTACAACAAGTAAACTATTCCTATGCTGTTGTCCCCGACATCAAGGCCATATCCCAAAAAAGTACCTAATCCCCATTGTGCAAGAAATCCCACTTGATTCAACTCCTAAAATTAAATGACAGGTTGTGTCTCCTGCAGTTTTCATGAAAAAAAGGCCCGTCGAGAATATGATATGAATTAGTAGAGAAAAATATGAACTATCAGATTAAAATATGAAGTGTACAAGATAGATCTCCCCGAGTCAATTCATTTGCACCACATTTGAACTAAATCGGATTAATGGTTGGGAAATTATGGCGTGAAAACTTTCAGAGATAAAGTCACCCCTATGTTAGAAATATATAACCAACCTTTCCCAAAATCAACTCAGTTCTTCCTTGCATTAACATTTATGGGGTATTAAGTTTGAAAACGATCAATGAAATTTTTAGAATTCTGTCTGGGAAACAGGTTTTTTCATAAGAAAAAGTTCAACCTTGTGAGTAAAGTGAGAAATACCAGAGTAAAATATGATATTTACAAGATGGATCTCCTTCAGTTGATTAATGTGCACCAAATTTACACTAAATCAAACCAACGATTGGGAAGTAATGTCTGAAAGACTGTGTTTTATAATTTCATAAAAAGATGGATCTCCTCCTGTCGATTCATACGCACCAAGTTCGGATTAAATCTGACAGACGGTTGTGTAATTATGGCCGGACAATTTTCCCCAAATCAATCCAGTTCTTCCTCCTCCTAAGTTCTATGTGGTTCTGAAATTTGAATTTGAGTTATGGCTCTGACACGGAGGATCTGCAGCAGACAGAGCGATGATGATTCCATAATATCCCTGACTTTTCAGGGATATAATGAACAGCGAGCGCACTGAGGAATCTTGCATCCAGAGCCTAAAGAGGGTAGTTGAATCAGTAATTAATTTTTCTGAGATGTACTCCCCTGAGAGTTATAGTGCCATGGGTGTGCGTGTGTACAGAAGGAGGCAAATAGAGAAAGAAATGGCAGCAGAGGACAGCAATGGATATAAAAATTGTTTATGCTCTCCTTTGTGCAAGGTCGCACTTTTAATTAGCTCCCAGCTTGGGAGGATTTGACTCAAGGTCCCAAATTTGTGTAAAGTGTTCATTTGGAGACTCATTGTAGAACTGGTTCCCTCCTCATTGTATTTTCTTCTCCAGCTGTTGACTCTCTGTAACGCTCAATGACGCTCAATGAGAACCAAAGTGACCCCATTGCCTGACTGAGACTTCACATACTGTAGCACAGTGGGACTCTGGGAACTAAGCTGGACCCCAGTCAAGCTTCAGATCTTCAGATTTAAGACCGTAATTATCAATCCTGAAGCCTCAAATAGAATAGAATAATGTGCCGCTTGCCAAGAGACTACTGCAGCCTTTAAATGTGAAAAGATGTCCAAAGATGAAGGGGAAATGGGTTTATTCACCACAAGTACCTCAAGATGAACAGCAAGGAATTTGAGGGGCTTTATCTTTGAAACAATATCTTCATTCCAATAAGATATTCCCTTTGTAGCCAATTCTCAAGATTCTATTGGTAGGGTTAATCGGACATCTTGGGGAATACAATAGCGGAGAGTCAGACTTAAAAATGACACCGGCTAGCCAGCAGCTGGTTACAAATAGTTAGCTTGATTGTGTCTAGGGAAAAATAATCCCACCTCTGAATCCTGTTAACCATTTTTTTTTTTTACAATGTATTTAATCCAGACAAAAGGTATGGGAAATGTGATAGTGTGGTTTTTCATAGTGCATTAAACAAATCAAGTTTTTCCAGTCTTTTTGCTAAACTAAGCTAAGCTAATCCGACGCAGGTCGTTCCTTTATTTGCACAATACACAATCTCTTTCTATAAAAGCATAGTATTACAAGTAATGATGTCCTCGAAAGCAATCTTGATTATCATGCATTTAATCTGATTTCGAAAGATTCCTCGTAATAATATTTTTTTAGTTTTTTTTTTAGCATATTACTCCATGTCTCATGTCTGTTGAAAAAAAAAATCCTTTGAGTAACAAGAGGAAGGTTTTTAGTATTGATGCTCAACTCAAGAGAAAAAACGTTTTTGCATAGGTGGAAAAATGTGATTTGATAATAATGAGATTGTATAAACATGTTGGTGTTGTTGTTGTTTATTAGTTAAGATATCATGCTAGATTTTGAAAATGCTTCAAGTATGACTTTTTTTTTTTCTCTTTACATTCTCTCTCTTTTAATTAAGTTTCAGCCTAAAATTTGGATCCTCAAAGCTAAAAATTCGATTTAAAATTCTAAGTACTATGAGTTAAAAGTTCAACGTTACTAAATATTCGAAATGCTGAGGCTTGTATGGACGAAAATCTATTTCATTAAATAGGAAAATAAGTTTTTGTGGAAGATTATCTATAAAGGGACCTGGACAAACGGAAACACAAAGAGAAGATAATGTAAAGGACAAAGACATTGTACAATGTAAAGACATTGTAATTACAACAAAGGTTATATAGAAACCTCATTGCAGGAAGAGAAAATTCTCCCTCAGAAGGAATACACAGCAGTTATCCAACTAAGGGACTTATTTTAAATTGGCTAACCTTACTTCAAGACACATCATCCAACAGTGTAGGAGACATATGTTAATCATAAATTGACCTTTTACTCAACATACTTGCATGTCAGTAACGATTTACTGCATTCCTTTGCTTAAATAGGGGCTGCCTCTTGACTAAAGGTTTATTGCTGTCAGCGAATCAACAAGCAAACAATCTCCCCCAGAGTTCAAGGGGAAACCAGTTAGCAGAAACAAAGAGTTTGATAAATGATGGAAAACAATAACTATTCTTCACAGGGCTCATATCATCATCTACTTTAATTTAATTTAATATGAAAAAGTGAGATTGAATGATTGGTCAAATATTTAGGATGGTTTATTCATTATTTAGACAAGACTCAATTCATATATTAATTTTATCATAATCCCCAAAGTAAGATCTCTGAGGCTACGTTTACACTGCCAGTCTTAACGCTCCATTACGTTTTGTTTTTTTCTTTTTCAGAAGATGTTCACATTACTCTTGTGGCCCTGTTTGGACTCCGGTATGAACAGTTCACGGCCCTGAACTGACGAGCATGCACTAAAGAACAATAGCAAAGACGTCACATGCAGCACACTGTCAATACAGAAGCAAAAAGGTAGTTTTAACACGTTCATTGGGGGAAAGTCTTTATAAGGATATTTATAGTTTTTATAGTGATATTTATTGTGTTTATAGTTATGTTTATAATGTTTATAGTGATGTTTATAGTTTTTACAGTGATGTTTAAGAGTGAAAAGCAACTCCCGTTGGCTCAACTTTTTGAAAAATGTCAAAGTTATAGAAATTCCGATCTGACGGTTCCGACTGAGGACACATTGCAATAAATCTGACCTCTGTCCGATTTAGGACCACGTATGCAAGGGGCCCAAAAGTTATATATGAGCAAAGAAATCAGATCTGGGCCTCATTTTTCATCCAGTGCGAACGTAGCCTTAGAGTTAGAAAATTTATGTGACATAAAAAATGCCCAGGTTTCATACCCCATGTACATTCCCAGAACAACCACTAAGGACGTGATCCTAGTGGTAGATGCTGCCGGAATGCTACTGTTATTAACGACCAACACATATTGCAAGAGATATATGTTATCGTTGAGATAGAGGATTTCCACATTTGAGCTAATAGAGACGTGTTTGTCTTGCTTTATTATAATATAATTCCAAAAACAGCAGTGGAAATTTGTGGATGGCTGTGACTTGTGGATGGGACATGGTTTGTTTGTTATATGAAGTGTAATGAGATCAAATTTGCATTTCACACCGGAATATCTCCCTTTAAAACTTCCATTAACGAGCAGCACAGATGTTTCAGTAATGATGGCGATTTAAGATCAGAGTGCTTAATGAAGAAACCGCCACAAAAAGCCTTCCCTTATGGCCGCTCCCTCAGGGATGGGTCAAATGCAGAGAAATACTTTTACTATGTTGTACTGGTTACGGCTGTATGTGATCAATAAAGGATTTCTTCTTCTTCTTAACCCCTGTGGACTGTGTGGGGCTTTTACAATCTGAACATACCACACTTATCAGCCTGCGTTTTACCACCGAGAGGAACTTTCCACATGCATGGTTTGATTAATGCATCACAATATGGCCTTTAGTTTTGATCAGTACGCCATGCCAAACAACTGAAAATCTTTCCAATCAGCCCCACTTCACTGCCTCCACACCAACACACCCTCTGGAAAGACTCCAATCAGTCTGACATGATTTTGAAATTGGGGATTGTTTGCGAGATTAGAATGACATATTCACACATAAATCAATAGATTACCGTGAACCCTCTAGATGAGAGGAGGCGCTGCAATCAGGAAACCCTACTTCACTGTCACCATGACAAAAAACTGCTCCCTAAAACAAACAGACCTTTGACATTCAAAGACTCTATTGGTGGATATATAGCTGTCCATCAAAACCAAGGCATGCCTCCTTTTTCTTTTTGCACATTAAATCCGTAGTTAGGTTTATTCGGATCCAAAATTAAATTAAAAAAACAGTTGAAATGGAAATTAAGAATAAAAATACTCCATATAATACATATGATAATCTAATTTGGAATAAAACTGTCCAAAGTGATTATTCATTTAGATAGGAGTGGCATAATCCTTTTCAAAATCAACGAAAATAATGAAATTAAACATGTAAACCAGCGTTTCTCCGACACAGCCACATACCCTATTGATGCCCAATAACTTTGATAGGAACATTGTCAGAATTATAAAAAAAAAAAAGAAGTCAGTAGAATTCTGATTTTAAAGAAATTTTTTTAAAAATTTCATCTTATCAAAAGAGGTGACAATTTGTGAGCAGCAATATGGTTTCATGCCAAGAAAAAGGCAGTACAGATGCAATATTTGCTCTGAGATTGCTGATGGAGAAGTACAGAGAAGGCCAGAAAGGGTTGCATTGTGTCTTTGTGGACTGGAAAATGTACGACAGCATGCTGAGGGAGGAATTGGGGTATTGAATGAGGAAGTCTGGAGAGGCAGAGAAGTGTGTTAGATTGGTGCAAAATATGTATGAGAGCAGTATGACAGCAGTGAGGTGTGAAGTGGGAGGGATGGTTTGGTTCAAGGTTTGCTAAGGTGATCTGATGTCTGACAGCAAGACTACATGTGTGTGAATGAAAGGGAAGCAATGGCAATGGCGAGGATGCAAGGGACGAAAATAACAGTGATTTTGGGAAAGAAGTTCCCCCTGTGAGTAAAATGTGAACCATTAGAGTAAAACACATTGTATTCTAGGTTGATCTCCTCCAGCTGATGCATATGCATTCAATTCGGAATTAATTGGATCAATGGTTGAGAAATAATGGATTCCTGGATATTGGATCTATGATGATACTCTTATTGAAAAAAAAGTTTCTTTCCTGATCCGTTCTTCATCTTTCATGGAATACTTTCAAGTGGTCTCAAAACAAGTGAAACTAAAACACTGGTAAAACATACCCAGTCTGCCAAATAACTCAAATGGGTGTACTCTTAACCCTAGTAAAATTTTGAGGAACAGCAGGGGGTACTGCTGGAAAACCGGTGAAGAAGCGAGTGCAGGCAGGGTGGAGTGGGTGGAGAAGAGTTTCAGGAGAGATGGCAGTGAGAGCCGCTCTGCTGTCTGGTTTAGAGACGGCGGCTCTGACCACAATACAGGAGGCAGAGCTGGAGATGGCAGAGTTGAAGATGTAAAAGATGTTCTTTGGGAATGACGAGGATTGACAGGATTAGAAACAGGCACACCGGAGGGACATCCCAGGTTAGACGTCTTGGAAACAAAGTGAGAAAGACCAGATTGAGATGAACATCTGAAGAGCAGGGATAGTGGGATCTATTGGTAGAAGGATGATGGAGAGGAGGTTTCTGGATGTTGTGAAAGTGGACATGGTGACAGAAGAAGATGTAGAGGACAGGTCAAGATGGAAACCTCTGTGGTGACCCCTAAAAGGAACAGTTGAGAGAAGAAGAAAAAGAAAACACGGTGCCTTATATCCCTACCCAAAAAGAAACTCTGGAAAAAAAAAAATGAATTTATCTTTGGGTATAGCACCAATCCATGCCTTTTTAAAAGTATCTAATTGTTTCTGAATAAAGTTGAAAACCAAGTCAGTTAAAATATATTCTGCATGAATATGTCTACATTATATTTAGTAAATGATTGGTGGTGATGCACTATTAAATAAAGAAAAACACCTTCAGGCTATAACTGCTGAGCCTTCATGCCCAACATGACAATAAATTACATTTTTTAGACTTATTTTGCAGCCTGAGCACACTAATGATGATCAATAATAAATGAGCGACGACCTTCCTCCAAAGCAGAAATAACTAAAGAAGAGAAAACACTTAAACATAAATAAAATAAGCTATGCAGCATGGTGGCCAACACATGATATCCAGCTAAAGAAATGAAACAACTGTCTCTTAAACAAAAAACATCATAGAGATCTTTCAATATTACAAAATCCAGAGGCTGCAAACAATAACACAAAGAGAGATGCACAGTTTTTTCAGTGCGGTGGCTGTTTTGTGTGTGATTTACCGTGTCTTTTGTGAACAAGAACTAAAGAGTCAATTATCTGTTTAGTTAATGGATTAAGTTCCTTTGACCTTTGACTCATTGGCCTCAGTGCTCCTGTTAGAACTGCATCACTGCTATCTTTACTTCTGGCAAAATCCCACCTCTATATGGAAAAATCCCCAGTGCCTCCATTGCATAAAGGTGAGGACATCAGTGTCCACAATAACCACCAACCTGGCTCTAAACTATCTTGTTTGTCCTAAATCATAGTCTTTAGTCAACCCTCCTAAATTCTCTGATAATAATAATGTCTTCAAGCCACAGCAGTCAGACTTTAGACTAGACAGTAACATAAATACTGATCTATTAATAGATACAGCATCTGCTGTTGTTGATGGTGACATTGTTGACTCTTTATTTGCTATCTGAAGTATTTGATTCTGTTGATCTCAACATCTTGTTCAATTACCTGCTCCATGTGGGTTTTTTATGTTTCTGCACACAGCTGTTTCAAATTATTCGTCTCTGCTAGATTTCAAAGTGTGATTGCCGAAGGTGACAAATCAAGTCCCTTAAAATATGATAGTGTCGTTCCTCAAGAGGTCAGTATTATATCAATTACTTTTTATTCTTTATGTTAACATTATACACTGCTCAAAAAATGAAGGGAACACTCAATCATGGCAGTATGAGGACAAGCCAGTTAAACATCAGGGATATTAATGTGTCCATTCAGGAAGCACAAGTGATTGTGAATCAGTTTCAGCTGTTTTGGTGTAAATGAAAGGGACAGCAGGTGCAATGGAGAGGCAAAAGCATGACAACCCTCCAAAAAGGGAATGGTTCTGCAAGTTGTGGCCACAATCCATTTGTCTCCTCATCTTTCCTGCCTGACTCTTCTCTATTTTTGTGTTCTGCTGGTGTCTTTGTCACTACTTGTGACGTGAGGCACTACCTGCAGCCCACTGACACTGCACAGGTAGTCTAGCTCCTCCAGGATGGCTTATCCCTGCCTGCAGTTGCAAGACGATTGTTGACGGCTGTTAGGTACCAGGATGAAACTCAGACCCACTATCAGACCTTACACTGGTCCAGTGGACACAGGGTTCCTCCTGGTCCGGGACAATGCCCGTTCTCATGTGGTCAGAGTGTGTAGGCGGTTACTGGAGGATGAAGGTATTGTTGTCATTGTCTGGTCCTCATGATCCCCGAACCTGAAATCACCTGAGAACCTCTGAGACGTTATGCATTCTGCATCACAAGCCACCAACACTGACCACAGACTGTCCAGGAGCCCTGATCCAGGTCTGGGAGGTGATCTCCCATCTCATCAGGAGCATGCTCAGACATTTTCAGGAGGTCAAGTTCCTCCAGAGGTGCAGTTTCTCCAGGACGGCTTATTCCTGCGTACGGTTACGAGAGGGTTTGCTGTGTCTCCCAGCACAGTCTCAGGACCATGGAGGAGATGCTAGAAGATGGGCCGTTACACGAGGAGAGCTGCAATATTGCGTGCATTGGCATTGTCAAAAGGCTTACAATGTGGAATTTTGCTTACCTGTATTTATGTGGTTTGACCAGTGCAATAATCCTGCTCCTGTAGACTATCCCAGTCTTTTTTAAAATTTTTATTTATCATTATTATTATTGCCTTTATACTTTTGTATATTTTTTTAATTAAGATTCTGCTGTGTACCTGTCTAGTCTGTGGTCTGAATGACAATAAAGTTGATTTGGAATTTTGGGGTGTACTGTATGTTTTGTACTCAGGACTCTTTTGCACACGAGATCTTAATATCAATGCAATTTTATGTATTGTATTTGTTAAAAGCTCTCCCAGTCTTCTCTATGTCATAGTGGCCATAATAAAGTGAAAAACTACAGAATAAGATTTTTTGGCAAAACGACAGAATTGTATTTGTTCCTATAAAAAAAAGCAGGCTTAGATTAAAGGGTGGACGCGATACAAAGTAGCAGAATTCTTTGCTATAAATATAAATATTATGGTCAGTAGATGAGTTGGTAATATACAGGCATCGTCCCTGGAGGTCTCTTGTTTACAACACAGCAGCTCTATCATTGCAGATTATGTTGTGGTAGAGAACTCTAAGTAAAAGACATCTCAGCTGGTGTGCCCAGAGTTATTCACCCTTGCACGATGCATGAAGAGGTTGTTGACATTGCATCGGTCCAACGATCAAACACGGGGCAGCCCACGCTCTGTGAGGCGCCGGGGTCTCGGAGCGCCGGTGGAGAGCGGGGAGGAAGGGGGAACGTACTCATAGTGTCATTGTTGAGCCATGACTCACAAACCAGGGACAGTATAAAAACATACCGTTAAAGAGATTGGCTTGGAGGCAAAGTTGCCCCATTGGGAGAGGCTGATAGTGAACTCTATTACAGTGAGTGCAAATTGAAATGGAAAAGACTGAAATGGGTTTGAATGGGGATGAAAGGCTCAGTGTGAAAGGGAGCATTATAGAAGTGATATGGTGTCTATATGAGAGCATGCAGTAGCTGAGTTGAAGGGTTGCGACACACTCACACACACACATACACATACTTCTGATCAGGGTCTTTATGTGAAGAAGAGATTACCAGTTGGCTGTAAATAAGAAGATCCCCCCAATCCATTCGGAGGTGCAGAGGTTGAGCAGAGCCAGCGTTTCACACCTGGTTTGTTGGATAATAAAGAGACCTATTTTCCGTATATTTTAATCACTTTGCCATTTCTGTCAGGTACCTTTAATTCCTTAGTCCGGATTTTTCTTGCATGATCCTTGTCAAAGAAATTAGTTTTTCTTATTACAGATAAAGTTGAATCCATCCTAACCAAGAGCTAATATAAATTAATCTTTTAAAAGGGAAAAAAAATATATAATTAGGTAGGATTCAATATCTCTTAATTATTGAGTTCCCTGTCGGCTCATTAAGGGATGAAACAGATAAAAATTCTCGAGGTTTGCTTTGACTTTGAGATAAGTATCATTTTGCAATATAGCAACAGTTGGTGCCTCCCTTTTCTTTTCATATTACCCAGACAGAAAAATAAATAGGCTGTTCTCTGTCTGCTCCTCATGTGTGTTTAAGCTGCATTCAGATAAAAATATCTACACAGCACACATGGTACACGAGTCGTTATACAACAGCCTGAACAACCATCGAAAACGCTCTTTACCTAGATTATTGCTGTTCACGGCACTTCGCTGCCAGTAATTACAGAAGAACACTTGGTACTTTGTTACTCGGTGTTTTTGTTTTTTGTTACGCTGTGGAACACAGCAAATAGACAATGGGCTGATTTGTCGATTGAATTATATATGAATCAATTGGTTGTAAAAGATGAATAAATATCTTCGCTCTCCAGCATCAACCTGAGAATCTAGAGCTGGACATAAGTGGGTATTCAAATAATGCTCCTGAAGGGCCCCCATGTTTCATATTATTTTTATTATAATAATTAGTATTATTATTTTCACTATTAGGAAGGCAGAAATGTCAGAAAATGATTCTGTTTTTGCTTCAGGTATTTCTATTAAAATTGTCCTTATTTCAGATGTACATTTTGAAAATGGCCATTTACTCCGATGCAGATCAGGTTACAGCGGTGGTTTTGGAAATAGGCTTTGGTTTTGAAATGGATTAGACGGTATTGGTCATGGTGTGTAAGCAGGCAACAAAAATGATTACAACATTGGAAGAATTAGCTAATTCTATCTCGAATGGGTATTTTTGCATTTGGTGAGAATGTGACTATTGTTGTTCAATGACGATATATACACATGATGTGAAAATATCTCTATATCTCTCTCGCTCTTTCTAGAGAGAGAGAGAGTGAGAGAGTGCTGCCAAAAGACACAGCTTTATTTTGACTGTAACTTTTTGTTACATAGCTTATTGGCTTCCTCATTGAAAGGTAGGTTGTGAAAACTGAGACAGCCGTCATGTCTTAAATATATAGTATAAGTTGCTGTTTTGCCATAATACAGAACTTATCGGCAAATTTGAACAATCATCATACTTTACAAATTGGTTTGGACAACAATTTTAGCCATTATATCATTGCGCAGTCAAGTCTTCAGGCAGCATGCGACCATGTTAGGGCCAACACTGGCAAGAGAAGAGTAAGAAAAGCAAAGCATCATAATGTTAATTTCAATAAAAAGGATAGTACACAACAGATAAGACACAATGTCGTAAAAGTGGCCCTGGAGTGCAATGAAAATTGAGCAAATGCAAATGTACACAGGCTGTAATCCAATTTCCTATCATTAAATACACAGAACGAAAGAAAGCTCTTAAAAGCATGATTCAAGTGCCTCATGTGGTTAGAGGTTGCAGACACCAAGGTCAGAACATTGTGCTTTAATTAATTTCCGCCCCCTTGCAGAAATTATCTTATTAATCTCTAATTACTATGCATAAAACTGGTCCTGTAATTAATCATCCACACCAACAACATGACGACTATAGATGAAATATGTAGGCATCTATGCACCTATAAGCAGTGATCATAATGCACTATGTTCATTTGACACACCCTAATGCAAGCACACTAAACATTTAGTGTAAACAAAGCTGCCAAATTGTGTATAGATGCTGAATTTTTTATTTCCTCCTGTGACCTAATGTGTTAATGAAGAACTGAGTTCAAATAACAAGCTATCGCATGTACTGAGCACATTAATCCACGCTGAGATGAGCAAAAAGAAAAAGAAAAAAAAGGAGCTCCATAAAAGCTTTTCATTAACTCCAATAATGGATTCAGCCATTGTCCAAAAACATTTATGAGACACAAACAAATTGCTTCTGTCATTAAAGTAAATAATTAAATAAAGTTGTACCTGACTGGAAAGTTTTGAAAAGCTGGATGTCAGGCTGAAAGCATTTAGAGAGAATGAAGGAAGTAAGGGAAGCAAGCCTCTCCAGACGGATTGTAAAGTTATAGCTTGGGATTGTTTATTTAGAGGGTTTCAGGTCATCAGGGCTACAGTGCAACATCATTATTTCCAGTTGCCATTTTTTGTTTCAAACGCCAAGATTTGCAGCGTCAGATCATTCATGCTCAATAGCCTATATAATCACTCTCCTCGTAGAGTTTTTCTCGCAAACAAACTAATGTTATGTTTGCATCCGTTCTTTATTCCAAATTCAAGTCATGTAGAGCTGTCAAATGCATTTCCTCCTCCTGGAACATTTGCTTTCATTATCATGCTCCACTTCTTTCTATCAAGCCTGCGTCATGCTCAATTCACCTGTCTTCCTTACGTCTTTTAGAGTTACATACTTTATTACTGGTGTTAGCTCATTTTCTAACGTGCATTCAGATTTGGGCTGACACGCAAGTGTTTCCAACTGGTGGAAGAAAAAACAGGGGTTCAGGCACTGGTTTGGTCAAGGAAGGAGGGCAGGGTTACACCACTGACTGTGGTGCAGGAGACTGGAGTTCGAATTAGGGCGTGGCAGAAATCCCTTATGCAGGGTCATTAATGCTCCCCAGCCAACCCAGCCACGTCTAGTGCTTGTCCAAAAACTGGATCGATGGGAGGTTTGTGACAGGAAGGGCATCCAACTTAAAAACCTATGCCAATTCAATAAACGGTACGAGATGATCCGCTGTGGCGACCCCTAAAAAAAGAGGAAGAGCCGAAAGAATTTGCTTTGCCTTTGCTCCTGTGACGGCGGGCGTCACTGCGTTAGAGATCACCCATAACAAGACCTCCAAGCTTAGTTATTCATGCGTGATGGACGTGATGTTATTGACGTGTATTCATTATTAATACAAAATGGTTCAGAATGAAGAACTTTTGTTAACATAATTTGCTTAAATGGGGAAAAATAATACAAATGCAATCTCTTGTATGCTCATGTACTGCTCTTATACAGGAAGTTGAAGATAATTGAGTTGTACCTTCATAAATGTCATGTTCTACGTCATAATAGTAAATGTTACACACATATGTATGATGTCAGATTGCCTGAAGGACACATTTCTGAGACATTCTGTGTGAAGGGTGCTTAAGTCACAACTAATTCATCCTGTCTTTTTTCCTTTTTTCCTTTCCTTTCCATAAAAATACGGAAAAGAAAAGACTCTAAAACCTATTCAGCCTATACATGAATATCCACTGTCTTATCGATTTTGTCACTTATCCTGAGCCCATTAAACTCACTAACTAAGCAACCAACTAGTGTTGGTCAAATCTTTTAATTGTCTTGGTCAAAAAAAAAAAGGCAATTTTTTCCTCTTCTTAATTGGATGCTCCTACAGCAGATCTTATTATCCGTACCAGGTCTACACTGCTTTGTGATACCCAGTGGATGGTTCGCAAAGCCATTATTTAACGGATTTCAAATCAAACGTTTTATAGCTTGTGATGTTCTTCTTATCTTTTACCCTGTAGCGGTTAAAGAAACCTGTTGATCAGTGAAATAGTGTGAAACTGTTTGCAGAACTGGTATTGCAGCAGTGTGTGCATGCATGTCAAAAGCTCGTTTGGACCCACTTTCAGATCCTATTAGTAAGTTTGAAAAATATTTAAAAATATTTTTAAAAATTATTAAAAAAATTTTTTTTTTATTTAAAAAAAAATATATAGGTCTAGCAGACGGTTTGTATCCTAGGGAGTTGTTTTCTAGGATTATTTGTCACTTGTTATGCTCACATCGGGTACCAACTCATTCCTGGTGCACAGTATCATTGCTAGTTTTGACCAGCCCTCCATCCAGTGTACATCTATCCAATTCTCTTCCACTTGTCCTTGATCGATTTGTGATGTCAGCAGGCCAAGCAGGCTACCCCAGATGTCCAACCCCCAGCAACACTCTTCAGCTGATGTAGGGTATCCAAAAGCATTCCAAGATAAGATGAGAAACAAAAGTGAGTTTTGGGACTATCTTGGGGTCTCCTCGTATGCCAGCAAAACCTCTAAGGGGATCCGAATCAGATGTGGGAACTGCTTCAACTGACTCTTTTTTATGGCGTTAAATTCCAGCCAAATGTCAGCAAAACCCGACACCGAAGACGCTCGTGTACAAGTGGCACAGGTATGTCCTGTTTTTTTTCCCACTTTGCATCATTCCTCCTGATCCAAAGCCAAAAGCTCCATTGCTCCGCCTTATTGGCCATACAGGGCCTCCCTTTGCCTGGCCTCAGTTATCCCCAGAACCGTCTGGGTTCTCAACAATATCAGGAGGCAGGATACAAAACAATAACTTTTTAAAATTCTTCTTTTACCTTTATTTTACCAGGTTAGTCTCATTTTGATTATAATTTCTATAACAAGAGAGACCTGGACAAAAAGGCTGCATTACACAAAATTTCAGACACAACAGACAAACAAGTCACATGTGGAAAGTGCAAACTCAACAAAACGCTGGAGAATAGAAACTGACAATCAATTGAAACATTTACAATTATTAATGGACACGTTTTGTCCGGCAACATCTTGGAGACGATCTGTGACATCTAGAGAATCTATCCATCGTGATAAAGTCATGCAAAATTCTCACGAGTTTAAGTTGCATCAAGTCTATTGTATCCTCTGTGGATTTACACTAAGCCACATGAAAAATTTGAATAGCATGTGGCATGAATCAGATTAAATACTGCCCCCATAGGGCCTAAAACCATTGCTATAATATTTTGACTCATGTCATGAAATAGTTTTGTGAATTCTTTCATTATATAAAAAACAAATATGGAAGTTTGATCTTCATTAATACTATATCATTTAAAAAAAAACTCCCTTTTCTGCACATAGGGGAAGTTTTATTGGTAAGGCAATGGTAAGTAGAACTCTATGTTGTATTTGGCAACTGATCAAAAGTCTGAATAATGGATTTGTGGTAACTTGCCTGCGGCAACAATACATGATTAGATTCTGCAGACAATACATACTGCATGTTTGAGCATCTATTGTTCCAGCGCTTACAAGCATCCGTAAGAGAAAGTGATAAAAATTCCCCCACGGGAAAATACAATAAACGATTTTTGGCACGAGTGACAGTCAGACAGACGCTCCAGCAAAGTAAACAAGCTGTAGTCTCCTATTGATCATTTGTTTACCCAACCTTTCCATCACCTCTGATCTGATTAAGGATATGGAACTAATGTTGCATTGGCTCTGTCAGTCATTTGTCACGAGTTGGTTGCAGGTCGGGTTTCGTGTCTCTCTGATGGACCTGTAGGAGCCAGGTCCATACATCAGCTTCCTGTCTATACATCTACTCCAGCCGCCTCATTTTGTTTGGAAATGAAAGTCTTTATTATTGATTTTGGCTCCAACTGTACATCCGTCTCCGATTTGTACCCCATCCCTCCCTGTCTGATCCACACTATATTGAGGCGACCATCCGTATCTAGGTCTCTCTCACTGTCTATGCATGACAGAGAATTTATGTGTGTGTGTGTGTGTTTATGTGTGTCTGTGTTACAGTGTGATGTTGTGATGCAAAAGCTTAGCAGCCATGAGACTGTGCAGCCCCTACACATGCGGTAGTCAGTATGGTGTTAATGCAGAAATGGAGGATTAGCGTACGATCTGTCTGTGTGCGCCTCCGGATGATGTTGTGAATCCACTCACGGTCGCATTGGTGGGTTTCCTGATGGATTTGTGACTCCCCCAACAAACACAAAGCGGCAATTTATATTTACCTCATTCGTGGTTGATGATGGAGGGAATAAACGTTGTAGGTAGGGATGAAGGCTCGGATCCTCTACTCGAATACTCATACTTGAAAATTCCTCCTGATACTTCTGCACCCGAATCCATTTTTGGACAATGACTTTATGACGTAATATTAGCATATGTTTGTTGAACAGACAGGTAGTGACGTGAGCGATGATGACAAAATAAGAACAGTTGCTCTTCACGATCAGCCAATATCAGAGGTTGATAATACAGAACTTTGAAACAATCACAGACATTGAATCAAAGCTGCACAACTCCATAAAAACTCACATCAACATTATGTTGCACAATGTTTTAAACTTCAGATAGAATGTGAATAACCCTAATGCTGACACTAACCCTTAGCATGGGTTGTATCGGGGTACCCCAAATTTACTTGAGCCACTTTTCTTCCTGCATTCATTGATGGTAAACAATTAAGCAATATAGTTTTGATGAATCATGGATTATTAAAACGAAAAACTAGTTCTTGGCTGTTGTCCTTGACAGCAAGGGTTTATCCCCGAAAAGTATCCAGTCCCCTGTGTTGTTCAAGCAATTCCCCTGATTGAACCCCTTTCAAATTAATAGTGAAAGAAAGGCTCCAGAAAGGGATTAATATATGAACTATTTCAATAAAACATAATTTATACACGGTCTGCTTAAGGTTATTCATATAGCACCAAATTTGAACTAAATCGTAACAATAGTTAAGAAATGATAATGAAAACTTTAAGGCTCCAGCTTGTTTCAGACATATACACCTCACCTTTCCCAAAGTCAATCCATTTCTTCGTCACACTAAGGTGAGGAAGAACCTTTGTGTGGGTTCTTCTTCACCTTATATGGGGATGTAAAATTTGAAAATGATCCATGAAATAATTTTGACTTATGAATGGAAAACATTTTTTTCAGTAAAAAAGCTCCACCCAGTGAGTAAAATATGAATTATTAAAATAAAATATGAAATAACAAGACAGAAGCCACCAGGTCGAATCATATCACCAAATTTGGACCTAATCAGAACAAACTCGGAATAAGCTATCCAACATTTCCCCAAATCAACCCAGTTTTACCTCACACTACGGTCCATTTGGATATAACGTTTGAAAAAAATCCACGAAATGGTTTTTGAGTTATCCCGGCAACACGAAGGATCTGCGGCAGAGAAGGCGACTTTGACAATTCCAATATAATCCAAAAACTTTTGGAGGATATAAGAAAACACAAGCATAAAATGTTAATATGACAAATGGATTAAGAGAGACCAATGCTTACATCAAGTCTGTAATAAAAAATATAATTAAAAAAATACTTAAAAGCAACTGTAAGTATGCCTTTTGGCCTGCCGCTCCACATCTGAGGAGTTTTAATAGCAAACGCCCTGTCTGTTCTAGTCCAAGGATCTCAAACTATGAATTCATGCAGGGCTATAGTTATAGGGGAAATTTTAGTATCAATCCTAAAAAAGATTGGCCGCCAATCTATGGTCATCAAAACTGGAGTAATTTGTTCTCCTTTCTTGGTTCCTATACACTAAAACAAAATGTCACTGAGGTGGAAGAGCGTAAAAAAATGAAACTGGAGAGTGCAATTTAACACTTAATAAATTTGATGTCACAGCAGATGTTGAAGGCCTTACACAAATCATCCTGTTGCTGATCTTGATAGGGATTTTAAAAGTGTCAACAGGGCGTCTATATGCAGTAAAACATGTAGCATGGTTTAGCTCAGCGGAACTAAGCTGATTGAAACTAGGACCTGAGGGACATCAGTCTGACAGACTGGTCAGGAAGAACTGGTTGGCAGTAAAAAAAACATTAAAAACCCTAAAATGTGCCCCATCTGCCCTGTATTTTCTCAGAGTCCATATCTTCTTGTTAGTAGTTCACACTTTGCCAGACTACAAACCTATAATTGGAGAGATGAGGGACATTTTGGCTTTTGCAGAGTGGAAAATGCTTTAATTGCTCATCAACATTACTGTTGGAAGTCAGAAAGTTGAGTTCCTCTCCAATCTCCTTCATCAATAAAAAGTTTTCTTCAAATATGCTATAAGGATTAAGCTCCAGACAGTCGGACGATATATTGTTAAGCCTCATTTAAACGCCATTTAAAGGAGATATGCCTGTTTCAAACCTTGTATCCATCAGCACCCGCATATGTATCCTTTACGCTGGCAGTGAAGGGTCAAAAGTTTAGCTGACAACATAAATGGTGACGTAGAGGCTGTAGTAGAGCATGAATAGGCCTTAAAGTGATCAGGGCCGCCCCAGTCAAATTGGTGCTCTAGACACTCACACACACAATCACACTTCTGATTAACAACAATATATGTTTTATTAAAGAAAAACAAAAATCGACCTGAAATTAAAATAAATAGATATATAAATAGCATATTAGCAATACTAATAGCCAGTCCTTCAACTTACTTCAACTTAAGCTACTTCAACCTCAAATTGATCTATTGTGGTCACTAACCAACGTCATAGACCAAACATATACAAATAAAATAATAATATCCATAATACGGCACGTGGCGCAGTGGTAAGCGCTGCTGCAGCACAGCAAGAAGCTACCAGGTTCAAATCCACATCTGCCAGCCTTTCTGTGGGGATTGTGTGTGTTCCCTCTGTGTGGGTTCTCTCTGGGAACTCCAGCTTCCTCCCACAGTCTAAAAACATGTGATATAGGTGAATCGGTGACACAAAAATTGCCTGTAAGTGTGTGGTTGTGTGTCTATGTGTGTCTGTCCTGCGATGAACTGGCGACTTGTCCAGGGTGTACCCTGCCTCTCGTCCGATGTTAGCTGGGATAGGCTCCAGCCCCCTGTGACCCGGAACAGGATAAGCGGAAGATAATGAATGAATGAATATTCATAATAATATGATTTATTATTCTTATTGTTTGAGTGTACTTCTTTGTCAACACTTTTCTGAACATGTAATATGTGTAACAACCTCTGTTTGTTATGAATTAACTTAGTCAACTATAGATAAATAGATATTAAAATAGAAAAAGATCCCGTTTAAGGCAAATCTAAATTGATATTTGAACATAAATTCCAACTTTTATGACCACCAGCTGGTCCATTTTGCTAGCCAGCCAGCCACCCTGTGTACACCTCTCCATCATCATCAAGAAAATACAACATAAGTCGGAGAAAAGCAAGACGTGATAGATTTATTGAGTTGTATGAGCCCCATAACAAGTCCTTTGATACAGAACCATATTGTGTGTGTTAAACACAAGTGAAATGTAACAATATACTACAGTGAATATGTAACGCCTACGGGTTCATGGAGGTCTTAATCCGGCCTTGAGCTCAATTATGTGTGACTCCATGAGAAGGAAAAGCTGAAAACTGATTGCATCTTGGATATTTAGTAAAATACAAACATAGTACAAGTAAAAGAGAGCCTTACTTTCAATTCATGTCTACTCATTGTCAATAACAATTTGCTAATGCGTGTGATGGTTAATTAGCAGCCTCCCATGCAGGTGTTTTCACTTAGTTTTGCTAATTAGACATCTTTTTTGGACAGCGTGGGTGTCACTCGTTTGCCCGGTAACGGTTTTGTTGGACATGTAGGATGGTACAATGTAACCGTCAGGCATGTTGTCATTCAACAATAGAAAAAACACTGATGCTGAAAAATTATTTATTTAGCTGCTTGGGTTTCAGATATACTGTGAAGTGGGCAGGCTAGATGAGGTGTGAAATGTTACAGATAACACCTGGGCCTCTTAGGCTACATTCACACTGCAGGCAAAAGAGGCCCAAATCTGACTTTTCTGCCCATATATGACCCATATCTGACAGTCTGATCAGAACAAATCCGATTTTTTCAAATCAGACCCAGTCCACTTTCGTATGTGGTCCGAAATCGGATACATATCTGACGTTTTTCAAAGTGACCTCAGTTTGAACGGTCATGTCGCGTTTCATCCGACTTTTACGTCATTGAAGTGAGACAGACGTCACTATTCTGCGCCGGAGGAGGCGGGACGCGGCAAGATCAATTTGTGCTCACTGGGTTCTGATGGTGGTTTGCCTTTAAATTAATATGGGAGCAACCATGCAAAAAAAAAATCGGATCTCAGCAAAAAATGAGTATTGAGGATTAAGACCTGCAGTTTGAACGTAGCCTAAAAGTAAAAATGTCTGCAGGGAAACAGAGTTGTTTCTTTTCAGCTTTGTTGGGATGTAAATCATGGCGTGAGCCTGAATAGTTACAACTCAAGATTATTTGCTTGTTTCAACTTTGTGAAGGATAAAAAAGAATTGAAAAGTAAATGCCTGAAATCAAATTTACTTTTGTTGCTCTGTGGATGCCTCACAGCCTTGCCTCACAGTAAGAAGGTTACGGGTTCATATCCACAGAACGTTGTCGGTGAAATGTTGACTCTAAATTGCTTGTAGGTGTGGAAGTGAGCATGAATAGTTGTCTGTCTTTGTGTCGGCCCTGTGATGACCTGGCTTCTTGTCCAGGTTCTACCCTTGCTTTTGCCCAATGTCAGATGGGATTGGCTCCAGTCCCCCTGCGACCCTTAACAGGATAATCAGTCACGGAAAATGGATTCCCAACAGCAGTCACTTTGGTAGTGCCTCTTCCAGGGGAATGCAGACAACAGAGCTATAAAATAAGACATATAACGCATGAAATAAGTCTAACCAATACTTCTCAAAATTCAATCGTGGTTCCATCTATTGTGGTTCCAAAACACATTAATTTCCGTCATGATTCATCGCTAATTAATTAACATTAAGGATGTGCGGCATGGTAGTGGCTCTAACCTCTAACTGGATCTATATACAGGATTAGTTCTGGTTTTTTTTGTTATCTATATATTCCCTTCTATCCTGCCAGCTTCAAGGAATTGACCGCCACAGATCCTTCTTGTTAACGTAATAATAATTTCATAGATCATTTAAAAATGTATACCTTCATAGACTTCATTGCTTAGAACAACTGGATTGAGTTAGGGAAAGGTCATTAGCATATGTCCGCCTCTAGGGGGAGCTTTATTGTAATAGTTTCGGGCTGTAATTTCTCAAGTATCGGTCCAATTTAGTCCAAATTTGGTGCGTATGAATATAAACAAGGAGATCTATCCCGTATATATATCATATTTTACGTGAGTAGTTCATATTTTACTCACTTAGGGGCAGCTTTCTTTACGAAAATAGTTTTTCGCCCATAACCTCTTGACAGTTAGTCCGATTTAGTCCAAATTTAATAGTCTAAAATATTAATCGACTTTTAGAGATGTATCTTGTAAATATATTATTTCAAAATAATCTTCTATATTTATTATTTAACTGTGGTAGTTAATTTGTGTCTAAATTTAGTTCATATGAATTGGCACAAGGACGTGTATTGTTTTATTATTAAAAACACTCAAGAAAAGATTAAAAGAAAAAATTGTTATTTATGTTCATTATAAAGTCAGTGGACTGCTTGAGATTAATAATGAGTCACATTTAATAAGGGGAGTTCAATCAGGGGAATTGCTTGAACAACGCAGGAGATGGGGACCTTTCCAGGGATATACCCTTGCAGTTGGGGACGACAGCAACCAACCAGGTAAACTATGCCTAGTTTACTTGGTTGTTTGCTGTAAGAGACATTTCTGAGGAAACTCAATATTTTAGTGAGACCGATTTTTACTAATCGGTCTCACTAAACCAACCCCTTCCCCCATGGAACTTTTTCATGTTCAGCTATAAGAGTCTTAGCAATTTAAACTGAGGGAAAGTAAATGAGCGTCATTCCAAAAATGAATGTGTCTTCGTGTGTGAGTATTTTTCGTCATACTTCAAAGACACAATGAAAGAGTACGCCTATTAATAAAATATCAATAATGTTTTTCTTATCTTCTACGTGCAAAAATATATATTTATGGTCTGATAATCAGACAAAGAAAATACACAATCAAGGGATGCTCCTCTATGCTGAAGCTCCACATGAAGGCATATTTTCAAGTGCAACCCTCCAGGGAATGAATTAATGTGAATCTGCGTGTGTGTTTCTACCTGTTTTCTTCTGCTTACAAACCCTGTAGATAATTTTTCAAGAGATTCCCATTAGTATCTGTAATAGTTTGGTCATAATTGGTACTTTCGTTCAAACAACCTGTTTTTTCTACTCATTCGGACACTCTGACGCTTTAAGCTCACCGTAATTGCTTCCCATGTGGTCATTGCTTTACACTTCACCATCTTGTGGGAGAGTCCAGCTGGCAAGGACAGGAGTGACGAGGAGGAAGAGGAGGAGGGAGCAGAGGTTGGAACACGGAATTCTGATTCTTTCGCTTCCTCTCATAGCATCGATTTCAAATCACCTTCACCAATTTGCTCCAGAAGATGGTATGGCACGGTTTGTAGTTTGTTCAAGAATGTACCATCCTCTTCTTTTTCCTCTTTATTTAAGACAGCGGGAGTTAATGGAATTGTTGTGATGGTGATGTATGGGGGATCGGGTGAGGAGACAGATGGGTAAATGTAATTATGGATGCTTCAAGCCTATGAGGAGGAAAAAAAATCCCACAAAGGAGATTTCAAGAAAGAAAGACAGCCCCATTTGTCAAGCAAGACAATAGTCAAAAATAATTAAATCAAGTGGTTTTTTACATAAATCGCTTTCTGTTAAAATTGTGTTTCACCTACGGCACAGCTGAATGGTAGTTTTTCATTGTCTTGAAAGCTGTTACATAACATCAGTTTGTAGAAGCCTTTGTTGTTATGCTTGGTTTGGCTTTATATTCCAGCTTTTCTTTAAAATAAAAAAATGTAACATCCATTAAAGATGTCTAAAAAATAAGTTGACCATTATCTATCATCAGCGTTTCAGATTCTCAGCAGAAGTAAGGTGCTGCATCAAAAGAGGTGAGTAAACATAAAAAACCATATACTTTTATATGAAAAGCAAAAATCGGAAATATTTTTTATGTCTATGGCCCGAATGGCATTAAAATAACATTAACATAATAAGGTGTAAAGTCATGAATAAGAACTAATGAAATTGATTTTCTTTGCATTTATAGCAGAAAAAAAACAGAACAGAAAAACATATTTTCCACTTTTTTGCTCATTCTTGCACCACTGCACTCCCACTTTATGTATATACATGTAAACACATATGTATGTAATACACGTGTGATGTGCATGCATGTGTTTCTGAACATGTATGTGTGCCCATACGTGTACGTACAGTGCCCTTCCTATAAAATTACTCACATAAGAGGCAAAAATGTCTCTATAAGAATATATCCCTGATCTTTAATTCTAGTTTTTCACGATATCCTAACCTCTTACTCAAATAAAAATAAAAACAAATAGTAAAAACACAGGAGTGATGTGCAAAGAAAAGTTGTCGAACTGCACAAATCTGGAAAGAAAAAAATCTCTCAGCAGTTCAAAATGCCAGTTTCAATAGTTGGATCAAAAATTAAGACCCGCAAAGCCTGGAAGAGTGCCAACTAAAAGATTACTGATGTCAGTTGACTCTTTGACTATGAAAGTGCCCGTAACCACCATCGGACGGCAGCTCCACCAACACAAGCTGTTTGGGAGCATAGCATCTTCTGTCATCCACACAAAGTAAAAGACCTACAGTTTGCCAAACCTTCATTGAACAAGGTCATAGCTCAGATGAGAACAGAGTGGAGCTTTTTGACAACAAACGTTAAAGATGGGTGTGGTGTAGCAAGAAAGAAACCCATAGAGAATATGACCTCATATCCACTTTGAAGTCTGGTGTTGGGTCTCCGATGTTTATGGGCTGTTTTTCTTACCAAAGGTTCCAGACATCTTGTTAAAATAAACGGTTCCAAGGACTCCATCACATACCAGCAGCTTTTGGATGGAAATGTAAAAGCCTTTGCCAGGCACACTGCTGCAGACCGAAAGAACTCCAAAGACATTTTTGGAATATTTAGCTTTCACATGAAATTTAATTCTCATCTTGTTTTTCTCAGTGTCATTTCAGTGTTGTCTTTTCTTCATCATCGGTTGTTGAAAACTATGAGACTATAAAGGGCGTCAAATTGGATATGTACAAATGTGTGGGAACCTGATTACCGGCCGTATGTTAATGTCCATAGATAACTGCAAAGATAGCCATCAAATCAAAAAGCATTTAATTTTAGAAGAGTTTGTTTCACTCTTTAGCTCCCTGTACTAAAGGAAACCATGTTGAAGGATGGCTAGGCAGTGTGTTCCATTTGAAAAGTGACCCCACAACATTCCATGTACTCTGAAGTCAATCAATGCACCACTAATGGCTATGCAGTTGCATCTCTAGTATTAATGACCCACTATTGCTGTACCTAGCTGCTAGCTGTCAGTACCCACACAAAATATGTGTAGGTAGTGAGTGTTTGAATTAATGTGACTGGAGCAGAGGAAAAGGTTTGCAGTGTATTTTAAGTTTGGCAATAAATTTGCACGACTCTGGGTTCAACCTTGAAAAATATAACAAACAAATCTAAGAAATATCAGAATCAGACCAAAACATCTCCATGGTTTCCTCGTCGCTATTGTAGGTGCCATTATGCTTTAAATTTGGTGTTGCTTTTTATCGACGTCTGACATTTGATACACTTGTCAAAGACTAGACCTTGATTACCAATTGATTATTTTGTAGAATAGATTGCTATAGTAGAAAAAAGACAGCCATCTAAGAATAATAAGTCAAATTACCTGCTAGAACTGTAGGTAAATCATGGATCCATTACCCTGCACTACAGCACTGAGCAGTAGATCAAACAGTTCAATAACATAGAGTGCATGTCTTATTAATTTAACTCGTCAACTGTAGAGGAAGCTCCTGAGAAGAATAGAGGTCGTCTGCAGTCCATGGCTTTCTTTGATAAATCATAAGCAATATATCACAAGTCCTGTGTTCAAGCGTCAGATATAGAGATCCAGGTAGATAAGATGAGGTTACCTTATATGTTGGAACTTGAATAGACAGATATATAGAGTAGAGGTCGACCCTGGAGGATATCACAAAACTCCGGTCAAGACACTAAGGAAAAATGACAACCACAATTCCGAGAGAAAAAAAACGTAAAATTTAAACACTTTCAATTTTACGCTTTCATGACGGTTGTTCAATCCGCCTGCCGTCTCTTTACAACCTTTCATCAGATGCGTTTCATGGTGCAAGTGAAGTGGCCGTCGACGCCACAGAGAGAGACAGGTTACACAAGGTTTGGTGGGATATTTTGAGGACATGGTGCAACAGTCCCGCATCCAGCTGTCATGTTCCGTCATCACATCTTATCATCTCATTATATCAGCCGTTTCTTGACAGTTACTCTCCGAAGAGATCAAGGGTGTAGAATGAAGACAGTAGAAAAACGGCCAATACAGGTCGAAGAGCATCATCATCAGTTGCCTCTAAAAAACATCTACGGGAATGGTTCTCAAACTTCAACAAAGAACTCCTTTTGAATAATTTTTACAGCCAAGTTCCCCCCCCCCATCAATGCAAGAAAAAAAAATAGTAGTCACATTTTCAGAATTTATACAAAATTAGAATCAAAATTCAAGTACGTGAAAAACAATTGGACATTGGATTTTTTATTCTATGTCAGAATTTAAATAAAAAGGAAAATCTGAGCGATCTATTACTTTTCAGTTAATTGAAAAAGAACTTAAAACATTTTCTATGAAAGATTTTTTAAAGTCGAAGTTAATCATATTAGAAGAATTCCGGTTAAATTACCATAAAGACATAAAGAATAATAAAGAAAGAAAATTTGAGAAAGATTGATTCAAATCATTGTTTTGGGTTCGTGTATGTTTCGTTTTATGTATGTTTTGTTTTGCATTTCATAAACCAAGATTAAAAAACTAAAAATGAGCAGTAACTTCATTTTTTGTTTTGAGATACAAAACTCTAAATTGCAAAAAAAGGCGTTTTCTTTTTTTTTTGCACCAAAGAGGAATAACAGAAATGTAAAAAAAAACGGCTTGATATTCGTTTGCTAATTCAAAAATGAAAAAAATGAGATTACTGGAATACAGAAATGAAAACGCCGTTTTCTGATTTCATTAGAAAGGATGTTGTTATTCACTCGCTATCAAAACACAAGCACGTAATATAAAAGTGGTATTGCTAGTGTCTCCAAAAAAATATCTTTGGAAGCCTACTCCGAGATAATGGACATGGCAGCGCAGGGTCGATCATCTGCAGAAATATCTTCACGCTTATCCCTGGAAAGTGGTGGTGTACAAGGATTTTCATCAAGAAACGGTGAGGAAGTTTTGCGTTGAAAATGGTTCAAAGGCTATAACCGAGGTAAGAACCTGCTATATTTCCCCTTTCTTAACCTGATTCTATTATAATGTTACTACTATTCCTTGCCTCAGCAGGAAAGTACAAATTCACAGATTACAGATTTTTGTTTAGAATCACATTGTCGAATGAATCTGGCCTGAAATCACTATCAACTATCCACTGAAAACAGCTCTTCTGCAGACTGTGAATCAAAAAGAACTTGACATGGATGACCTTGTGAAATATCGTGTATCCAACCTGACAGGCATGTTGTGCCAGTTTGTTCTCACAAGGGTCGTGGAGTCATGGAATGCTTGAATCATTTTCAAGTGAAATAAACTACTATTGTAAAGATAATAATAATTACAGCCTGAATTTGTGTAATACGAACATAATGCTTTTTATATTCCAGGAAAAGGTGTGCCAAATGACTTGGCTGGCCTTGGGTGCCTGAAAAAGATCCAGCAGGAGCTGTTGCTTCATTCGAATGATGCAGCACACCTTTACTGACAAAATGTGGGATCCTCACTTATGCCACTCTCGATTTTTGGAGTTGATCCATTTGGAATTGAATATGACAAAGTAAGAGTGGAGAATCTGTTTGCTGAAAAATATCCTGAAATTTCAGAACTATTCTGGAGCAGTGAACAATGATTTTACTATAAAGAAGCATTGGTCCAGCTTATAAACACAAATCAGCGTTTATACTATGTTCTGTAGACATTGAACAAGTCTACAGAACAACTTTGCAGTAATTGAACAAGTTCTAATACAAGAATCTAATTATTTATAATTATAAATATACATGTACATATAGACGGGTAGAGTCATGAGTAATTTCGTGTTATTCAATATTCATTCACTAAAGTCAAAACTTCAAAGTTAATGTTAACCACCTGCTGTTCCCTCCATCTCCAAAATTTCACTTCCCTGCACACCGTTTCAAAAGAATCAAAACAGTTGAGACTTTCGTAATAATAATAATGGCTTTGGGGCCGAATAATGTTCCCCCCATTAATTTCATTACATATTATGTTCAAGTTCAACAATTGAATCAGTTGTAATTCTTTAGCCAGGGAGTGGAATTTCAAAAGTTTGATCTGCAGCCGTTTTTTTAAGAACACTACTTTTTTCATTTTCTGTACAAAGACAGACAGAAAGATAAATTAATGTACTATTGGTAAATTGTTAAGAGAAATGATCACATTACCTTCATTTAACAGTGATTAAGGCTAGACTACTAAACTGTAGCTGCCACAGGTGTTCTCAACAATGAGAAACATTGGCCCGTTATATTGGACGCTGATGTGGCTTCGTCATCCTCACCATGGACTTTGTAGTGGCTTCTGGGAGTAGGGTCGATTGAGCTGAGATTCACAGATGCTCCGTGAAACAAGGCCACGTTTGTGTCATCAGCGATGTACAGGCTTTGAGCCGACACAAAGCCTTTTGTCAACGGATATTCCTCAGTGGCCACTAAGAGGGACACACCGCTCAAAGCCTGATATTTAAATGGGGTATTTAAGGTAGACTTCTGTTGATAAACTTCTGAATGCCCCACATGACAACTGCCCAACTTCCCTAGCAGCTAAAAGCTAACAGGCTAGCTTCAGAGTCTGCCGCCCTGCACTAAAACATACTTAGCGGTTGGTGAAATATCTTACCTGAAATATGCGACCAAGATTTTCTGCAGTCATGTCCGTTTTCCTCTTTTGTTTTTTCTCAAAACATCATACTGTTCCATATGGCTGTGCTTCTCATCCATTCCCCACATCCATTCGCGCCATTGGTGCCGCCTAAATTACAATATCCATCTCATAAAATGGAAAAGAAACGGCCCTTTTTTTCTTATTCTGCATTTTGTATTCTGTATTTAGTTTTTCATATTTAATTTGGAAAACAAAAATTAAACCATTTTTTAAATTTCTATAATTCCTCATTTGTCGTGAAAAGGAAAAATGCCTTGTTTTTCAATATTCGTTTCTGAAACGAAAAAAAAAATTACAAATAACTTAACGGATAATTTTGCAGCACCTTAATCCCTATATTTATATCTCTATTGGATTTCCCCCAATATTAAACATTTTCGTTTCTGGTGCATTTTTCAAGGCTGGTGTTATGAAAGAGGACAAACAGAACAAACTGATGCCATCAGTGCACTACAGGGGGGTCGTTAACTAGAAACCCCCACTTCAACCTTGGTGCCTGATGTCTGTGTTTGTTCTCTCTAAATCCATATACATGCAGTACAGGGGAATCGGTGATTCTAAAATTACCCGTAAGTGTGAATGTAAGCGTGATTGGTTGGGTGTCTCTATGTGTCGGCCCTGTGATGAACTCATCCAGGATACACCCCGCCTCTCGCAGAAAGGTCAGCTGGGATAGGCTCAAGCCCCTTTTTTCTGTAAGAGGTTACAGAAAATAGATGAATGGATAGTTATGCATGGAAAAAAATAGTTAAGCTTTTAATATTAAGCTGAAGGGATGAGGAGAGGTTGGGCACAAATAAGTTCAACTATTCATTGATTTAAAAATTAATTAAAGTTTCACTTTCACAACATGGCTGTATTTAAGCTCGATTTCGAATCGAAATTTTTCAGAATCAATGTCTGTTTAAAGGGCATAGTCTCCGAACTGTGGTTGACGTGTTTGACTTTTCTTCATATACTATTAATGTGACATTAGTGGAACAGTTCAGGCATTTTTTTTCTAGTTGTACTTGTTCTAAATCGAGTAGTGTGTGTGAAAATACACATCATAGGTATTCTTGCTGACAGTATCTTCAAATACATGCAAGGCATGAAATACATAGGTGATCTCCCCAACAATGTTTTGACAAGCTCATGAAGAATTTATGGCGAATGCTGTGAATAATGAAAACTGCGGCAGTGTGACGGCTCACTGAGACCAGAAACTGTGATTTCAGCTGGATGAACTGGGCTCAGTCCCTTGTGTTGGCATACAAACGGTCCTGCTGAAGTGTCCTTGAGCAAAGAGCTCAAGCTTTACCTGTGACCTCAATACCGCCGCAATTGAATCCTCAATAAAAAGGACAGGAACATTATAAACCAGGGGTTCTCTGAATTCTACCGTTCCACTAGCTAACGAGCCGCACCTTGATACATCAGTATTTAACTCCACCCAGCTCTGTGTATTTTCACAAAGCAGGACTAAAAAGTAATCAATGAGGCCCTTCATGAAGATGGCTCGTTGGCCAAAAGGAGTAATGTAGCATAGACAGCTGCCACGCCATGATGCCTTCAAAGACAGATGGAGAACAAATTCACTGGATGTCATTTCAAGTCTATCATTCTCAGCAGTTGGTCACTTTGCCAGGAAGGCTGGTGCTACGTGACTGCGCCACATAAGCAGCTTTCAACTGTCCCTGCACGCTCTGCAGGAACAACTCAGAGCAGCGGAAGAGGGGGTAGGAGTCAGTGAACTTCCCCGGGGGGGGGTCCGCCTCAGAGCTTAGTCTGTCGGTGTTAGGAGGAGATGCATTACAGCTGAGATAAAACAAGTCAGCTCATTGAGGTGCGTTCTTATCTCATATCTCCTGGAGACACCAGGTGATCCTGTGGAGAGGTAGCAGGGCCATCAGATGGGACTGTGATTTGTAACTTTCGCCTCTCTGCTACAGAAAGAGGCAGTTAATTCTGCAAGGAAGAAGAAGAGAAGTGCCTCAGAGTGGAGTAAAGAGCGTAAGCACGAGTCTCATTGGTATTCTGTGCATTAAAAAGGGTCCTGGCCAAAACGCACTTCATATATTTATGAATAGGCGTTCCTCTGAGGGGTGAAAAGGGAAACAAAGTATCAGCGAGTCCAATTTACTGTATGGATGCTCTGGTCTCTTTCTTGATCTGTCCTGGCCGGGCTCCGTTCCTCAGCGGCTGCGAAGCAAATTAAGAAGACGACTTGCCTTTGTGTCAAACTAATTTGAGCGGTTCTCTATTGATTGCTTCACAAGTTCAGGCGAAAAGAACCTTGTAAGGTGTTTCTTCCTTGTGTACGTTGCACTTGGAGGCTCAGTGATGCACTTCAGCTTCGAGTCTCTTTGCTCAGCAGAGAGGTAGAAAGGAGCATTAATTCTTAACCCTGTGGGAGGAGCAGCGGCGAGTGAGGCGGACGACTGCAAAATCCATCTCTGTCTCGTCCCTCTTGGGAGCTGAAAGGTCACTCAGCTGTCAGGAAGTAAAATTCAATACCTCAACCTTTCAAGCATGTCTCAATCCTCTGTGTGCCCGTCAGAGCTACACAATCCCCTTCTGATGCATCTCTGACAGTCCGGCTGCTGGCTGTGAGGACGATTCATGTTCACCTCTGAAGAAGAATCCACATCCTGTCTGACACCGACAGTCACCGCTGACAGCCTCACTGACACCACAAAACCACACTGAGTAATGAGTTGTACAACCACAGATGAGTACATCCTAAAATGGCCTTGCAGGCGGAACTAACGCAACAAACAGCTGTACAAATAACCATCATATAGTTTCTCAAACCACTTCAAGACAGGATTATTATTCTCCAGCAAAACCAAGAGGCGCTGGAGGGAGCTCTGAAATGGTATCCACCGGAAACCTGTAATGGGTACAATAAATGCCAGTGGTTGAATGGGTTCTCAATTGAACAGCCTCAGTTCCTCTAATTCTGGGTTTGAACCACATAATACTTTTGTGTGGTAATTTGATCACTGGAAATGAAAGTCTTTATGAAGACACAGAAAGCGGCGCTGTGACATCATCGTTTGATTTCTCACATTGTACAGAGTGTTCCCAACGTAAGCAAAAAAAGAAATTGCATCGCATGTGAAAATGCTGATTCGTGAGATCACTTGATCCGCGCCTCCTTCATCATGAGCTACTGTTCAACAGAGATGGGGGACTTCACTCTTCAGCTGCTAACATTGAAGATTGAAGGATCATATGTATATGATTGTATAATGACTTATATACACTGATCAGCCACTATATTAAAACTACCTGCCCCACATTGTATATGTCCTTTTATTTCTACGATGCATTATGTGTTCTGACATCAGTAATTCTTTTTTTTGTTGCTATTATTAGCCTTTTGTCGGACTGGACTACCTTGGTAGCTTTTGCTCATCGTGTGCATTCGTGAGACTTGGGTCCCCAGCACCCTGTTTCTGGTCCACCAGTTGTCACTCACTTTCGTAGGCACTAGTCCCTAGAAACCAGGAACAACCAACAAGACCTGCTTAGGGTCATGGTCGGAGATGGCCCACGATCATGCCCACCTTAGAATAAACCGAAGGACCATGCAGTCGGCTATGTTTCCACTTAAAATTAGTTTATTTAAACAATTCTTATGATCTCACTTGACAATAATTGCACCACATTAATTCAAAGATATCAAATAGGCTTTAATAAAATGAAGCGTCTTTTACTGTATGTTTGATTGACAGCAGCTTCATACTGTCACAATCAGGGGGAGGGCGGCGGGGGGGCGTGAATCCAATCCCAGGGTACCCTGTCATGAAAAACCTATAAATGATGTCACAGACCAGGTCCACGCTTTTTTACAGATTATGCTGTAAAATAAATGGTATTTTATGGGATGGAATAGTACCAGCTCCAGAAATGTTATAGCATTGATTTTTAATGCTTCGTTTTTACAGGCATTTGACTGATTGTCATATAAAAACAGGTTTGATTTACAGCTGGACTACAAATTGTGGTTTTCCCTTTCTAAACCTGTTATCAGCGCACAGCAGACAACAGGGCATCTCTGCAGAAAAAAGGTAGAAATAACAATGCAGGTTCAAGTCAACTACAGTCTATGAAAGGCCTAAGTATGAATTCTTGAATTCAGTTTTTTTCTATAATTATGATAAATTTCCACCAAGGAAGTCATGTTTTTATATTTGGCTATTCCTGATCAAGATTACGAAAATACTATTGCACAAATTCTCATGAAATTCTATCCAGAGATAGAGTTGATTATATTTTTGTGACATTGAGCGAGATATCGCAGTTTTGGAGGTTTTATCTAACAAACCTGCATGAATTGTTTTTCAAATAAAAAGATCTAATCAATCCTTATTCCAGTAATGTCTTTCTCTATCGTGGCAGTGGTTTGGGCGTTTGCGCTTGTCTGAATGCTTTCCGGTTTCCGGACCAAAAGGAAAGTTTCCGGATTTATACCTTTTTATCCTATCACTATATGCATGTAAATATGTTTTTTGTTTTTTGTTTTTTTAACATTTTAGTTTGGAATTTCTTCTTTTTGTGTCTAATTTCAGCAAAACATTACTTATGTGAAGCCAAACTTCATGATCTGGTCCTTTAATAATAATAGTCTAAAACCTGATTCGAAAGTTTGTGTTCAAAGACACGGTTTCTCTCAATACCTTCACTGTGTGATGATGTGGACTGACCATAATCGGCAATAATAGATGAAAATGAATGAACTTAAATTCCACGGAAACATTGAAAAAACAATTATGAGCTGCACAAATATAAGGGCAGCGCATGTGCATTTGTGTGAATTTCATCAAATTGTGTCCACTAGATTTTGAGGGGATTGAACAGTCTCCCAATATTAAAATGTTACAAAATGATAAAAGTAAGCAAAATGGCGACAAAATAATTCAAAGTTCAAATGTGCCTAAAAATGTAAAAACATGCAAATTGTGAAATGAATTATGAGATGCACACTTTCAGGGCTCTTACATGACGCACATGGACTTTGAGTGATGCCTGTCCATATTTTTTTGATGAAATGTAATCATATTGTCTCCCATAATGGCATGAAAGGCATAGAAATAATTTGTAATTTGCCTAAAAATGTAAAAAAATATACAAACAATTATGAACATTATGAGATGCATATCTTTAGGAGCTCCTGCAGGGCACATCTGAATTTTGATTGATTTCTGTCTTGCAGTTTTTGAGGAGATGTGGAATGACTGTACCCCGGTAAGTACTGCTTTCCGGTACATACAGACCGACTAGGCTTGCCCTTTATGCCCCGTTTAGCAGCAGCATAATAAAAATAGAGTCACAGCGATTGTGTGACTCTATTGGTGTTCATCAACAATGGCCATGATATGTGAAGGTTTGTGTTGTTTAGTTGTTTGTGAGAACGAAAAATGACAGTTTCACAACACAGACTCAGAGCTTTGTTTGTTGCTTTGATAGTCAGGCATGACGGCTGCCTTTTTTTAAATCTCTTTGAAGAAAGAGGTTGGGGAGAAAAACAACACGTCTCTAGGTAAAAAAAAATACACAGACACGTCAATAAAAACTCAGATCTCATCCGAAAAGAAATGTCACTGTGGAGAAACGCCTTGAAATCCGACTATGCTGTAAACAGACAGCCAAGGGTAGAAGGTGTTTTATATTGACCGTTGATAATAGTAAAGATCCACAGGTAGGCTAAAGGCATATCTGCAGCAGGCTGTGGTACTGTCTATTCAGAGGATGTTAAATGTAACCAACAATAGAAACACATCACCTAAATCTGCTTGGATACAGGAAAATGTTATATAACAGTGGAAGATGATGATTTGCCCCTAACGAACACTTGCATTTGTCTTGACCAAAACTTTCACCTCCTCCCCATCTGGTAAGAGCAACATTACAAATGCATCCCATAATCCCCTGATTCTTTGATACTTGCAGACCAATTGCTTACTCTGTAACATTTTACTCTGTAACATGCTCTGCTGCTGTAATATTGCAATTTCCCCATTGTGGGACTAATAAAGGCTATCTATCTATCTATCTATCAATTAATTCAAATTCAGGTCCCAATCTCAGTCTCCACAGCTACCAGACATGTCTTTCTGATTTACAGGAGAATAAAATCACAATGACCGCACACCAAAAGTTTTTAAAGTCATGTAATAGCACAGCTATAAAACATGATTAGCCAGAGTTTATAACTGCTGCATTTCATTTGAACCTTTTAAATACATAATTAGGTATTTCCATAAAATTAGTAGGAGATGGGTGTAAATCTTTTTGTCTGCTGCTTCATGTGAGAATGATTAGCGTGAGGAGACTCTCCGCTTAAAGGGGCAGAGCAGACGGTAGTGAATCAGCCATGGTGAGACAGTTATGGGGAATAGAGATGGACATTCGTGCAGTTTTATAGCAAGAACGGCAAGATTACGGTGTAACTGCCTTGTTTCTACAACTGCAAGAATTATTTTCTATGCCGCGTTCCCAAATGGTTACAACTGGGTCAACATAAAATGGTTAGGTCAGTGTATTGAGAGTTTCTCATACTCAGTTTAAAATAGAGAATAGCTAAAGCTGTAATTAACTCACCTGTGTAGGTGTAAACCTATAGCTGCCGCTGCCACGGATCCTCATTCATGCTCCAAATATGGAGAAAAGAGTTCTAACTAGTTCCTACACTCGGCAACACTTTTTCATCTTATAATTTTCATGTTAATACATTATATTTTTCACGCTTATATAACACATTCTAACATGAGCATTTTCATACATTGACAAAAATATTACTACGTAATAATATGCAAATTAAGATGTTAAAACATGAAAATGATCATGTAATAATGTGAAATTGTTCACGTAATAATTTGTCATCAATTCTTTAGAGATGTTCTTGCGTGACAGCAATAAGTTTCCGAACAACACATCTGCTGCCCTGCATACATTTTGTTGTGACTACTTTCAACCTCATCCCCAAACCCCTTTACTAAATTTCGCTGTCAGATTTATTTTTTTAATAATAATTTATCAGATGTGCCTTTTAAATAACTGTAAATATAATTCATAAATAAAAAAAAAAAAAGAGATTTTACGGGTATAAATTATTTACTTAAAATATTATGAGCGATTATATGAGATTATTTGTTTTCGGGCATCTAAAACTACCTCTCTCTTCAAATTTCAGGGAAGTTTGCATAAAATGTAAAAAAAAGTATTGACACAATTGAATAAACAATAAAACAACTGTTTCCCTATCAGTCACATGACCAACATTGCCGAGGACAAACCTTTATTCCAATGTAAATTGTTATCTGTATGTATTCTGTATGTTTGCAACTCTGCTGGGGCCTTTCTGTGGAAAGGATAATTTAATCTCAACAAAACTACCCAGGTAAAATAAATCTTAAATAAAAAAACAATTAAAAAAAACAAAGAACATGCACTTAAAAAAAGAACCTCCAGATATGTCATAAAACAAATGTCTCAAAAAAATGATAATTCTTAATTTATTTTTGTAAATCAATTAAAATGACTATCTCTTGTGGTTTCCTAAACACAATAGACACTCAAAAACTAATTAGCCATAACATTTAACTAATTCCGTAAACATATTGTCCGCCCACTCCGCGGTCCACAGGGACTCAACAACGCGTCTTACGGTCCGGTCTGCTCTGGCATCTAACCCCAGAACTTTAGCAGCAGATCTTTTAAGACTTGAAAATTGCCAGTTGACGCCTCCATGGATCGGACATGTTTTTCCGTCACATCCCTCAGATGCCCAATTGGATTGAGAATGGAAAATTTGTGGCCAGGTCAGCCGCTCAAACTAATTGCTGTGTTATTCAAACCTTCCCCAGACCATTTTTATATGACCCAGTATTTCCCAGACGAACATAGATAGATGGATAAATACTTAATGAATCCCATGGCCCAAAGGATCACACTGCTTTTGTCTGTTTGCCTTCTTCCCATTGTGCAACCTGATGCCATCTGTTCCCCAGGCAAGCGGCGCTCACACACATGGCCATTCACGCGTTTAAAGGAAATGTGATTTATCAGACCAGGCCCATTCCCGGTGCTTCTGCAGTGGAGTGAAGTGTCAACACTCTAATAATAATAATAATAATACATTTAATTTATAATGCACTTTACACTCTGACCACTTTCTGGCCACCCAGCCTGATATGTGACAAACTGGATTCCGCTGTTCTGTCACCTCTTTATCAGAACCAGCATTGATTATTTATGACGCAGATACTCCCTATGTGCACATCCATGACCCTGTCGTCGGTTACACTAATTTAGCAGGTATACTTACACCTGAAGAATGAGAACAATCAACAAGACAGGAGTTATGGCGATGCACTCACCCAGTTGTATAGCCTTCACAACTTAACCCTTGTCAAAGTTACTTGGATTCTTATAGCTGCCTATTTGTTTTGTTTTCAACAAATCAACATCAGGACAAAATGTTCACTTGCTGCCCAATATATCCAACCCACTCAATGTTACTCACTTCACCCGCCAGTGGTGGTTATGATATAATGTCCGACTGTTGTATATTATTATCTCTGCCTGAGAATCTTAGAATTTGTTGGAAAATATTTTACTCATTTTTATTCATCTTGATAGAGAGCAGTTGTTGTGACTCATAATGAATTGTCTGAAACCGCTTGTCCTGTTTGGGGTCACAGTGGGGCTGGAGCCTATCCCAGCTGACGTTGGGCAAGAGGCAAACAAACAACCATCAACGCTACCCCTCACACGTATTTGTAATTTCTAGAGTCATCGTATTGAATCATTGTATTTTTCTGTGTTTCTGAATTTAACTGCATTGGATATTCACCAAACAAATAGCACTCATGGAAGAGGTAATAAATTCAAAAATATACAAAAGTACAAGTCAATAAAAATGTATTATTTCAGTTTTTAAAAACTGAAAACAGACGAATGATTGCTTTTGTTCAAATGTATTATTTTCCTCAAGGAAAACCAATATTTTGCTAAGACCTTCTACCAAATTCAATGTTCTTACTGGGATATAGTAGTATAGTATCAGTTAATTATCTGCCACATCAGAACAGTGGAATGTTTAATAAAAACATTTTGAATTAAGTTAGATTATTCTCACATTTAAAAAATTATGCAAGATTTGATATCAAATCCTCATTGAAGAGAAGAAAATGTTGCTTCCACTCATAGTTGGGATTTTGGAAACAACACTAGATTTCCGTAAATGAATTTTATCTTCAGACTCTGCATCAAGGTCAATCTTTTTGTAGACCCGAACCTCCATGTGGACCTCCTTTTAGGTTTTTTGTGACACTATATCAACAACGTCTTGTTACTTTCACTTTTCTCTGCAAGGAAGGTCTGACGAAGTAAGTGAGACCTCTTCTTTATTCACCATTTATCCCTTACCCTCTCATTTCTCACATAAAATTATTTACAATCTTTAATTTGCCATAATTATTTCCCAAATATTAGGTTGTAGGAATTGTGATTGCCACTGCAGCGTCTGTCTCTGCCGCAGATCCTTCTTGTCAACCTCAAAAACGATTTCATGGATCATTTCCAGATCTTATTCCCAAATAGACCTTATGCAAGGAAGAGCTGGATTGATTTTGGGAAAGGTTAGTTGTATATTTCTGACACGAGAGGGAATTTTATTTCCAAAAGTATTTCAGGCAATAACTTCTCAACTCTTGGTCTGATTTAGTCCAAATTTGTGCATATGAATTGACTCAAAAGGATCTATTTTGTATCTACTTACTCTAATAGTTCATATTTTACTTACTAGGGATATTTCTGTTTTTTTATATGAAAAACACTGTTTTTCAACATAACTTCCACTTTAATTTAAGATTAAAATCGGGGGATTGCTTGTACAACGCTGGGGATTGGGGGCTTTTTGAGGATATATCCTTGCTGTCTTGGACATCAGTGTAAGCCTAGTTTACCAGTGCTAGAGAAACATAGTTTTGCTTCTATCCCAGGTTTGTTGGTGTTAGCATTAAGTTAGACCTTAGATCAAAGCATATGAATAAATAAAGTAAACACGCATTCAAAGGTTTCTTTCAATGTCTTATTTGAACGCCCCAGAATTTCCAAATGTTTATGGTGTTGGTGATGCCATGGATGACATCATTGGCCCACGGACAAATTCCAGGGATCTTCATCTCGGTAGGATGTTTGTATGTGTTATAGATGTATCTTCAATCCATTAGTGAGGATTAATTCCCCCACTAAGTGATTTTTTATTAATGAAAGCAGCTTCCACCTATATTTTCACATATATACCTGCTGTGATTATGGAAGAGGCTGAATCAATCTCAGGTGTGAAAGACCATTCTATGTGCATGCAAGTTTCTGGTTAAATTGGAGATTTTTTTTCCTTTTCCTTTGCATTTTATGTGTTACACGTGTGAAGTTGCTGATTGTAAATTAAAATCCAACCTTGAAAAGTCAACTGTTTGCTGAATTACGGAATAAAAATAACGGTTTGTTAATTGAAAATAAAAAAAATCTGCTGATAAAAATGAAATATGGAACTGAAAGTTCAAGTTTTGTGCTTTAGTTGTAAACAAATTCAACAACGTTTTCAAACTCAAAAATAAACATAGCCAATTTAATTTAATTTCATTGATCTTTTAACAATTCAAGTTCAAAACTTAAACTTTCAGTATCAAATTCTTTTTTTAATATATTTTTTTCAAATTAACAAGCAGTTTGGCATTTATGCGGCTCCTTCTATCATCCTCCTTGACACTAGAGCCAGACTATTCTACAGCAGAACAATATTTCTCTCACTTGGCCTTCATAAAATCAATCATAAGAACAATCACCACATTATTTTAGTCTGCTGTACATAATCTGCATCTAAGGTTTGACTTGATGTCCTCAAATTTTGCTTTCCTCAGCCATCATTGCCATAACCGTCCTTATAGTTCCGCATCTATTTCTGTTAGCGTAATCTCACATACTTAAATGCAACACTGCCTCTCACCCGTCGCCCACGTCTCTTTGAGCCACTGAGCTGCTGTGACACTAAAGCCGGGCAAACTCAGTCCAGCCCAAAGCCCTCAGCTGTGTAGTCAAACCACTCGTCCTCTTTTTATGGACACGGCACTGGGAGGACTGGTGCGATAAGCCTATTGGAAATCAAGTCGCTTCCTACAGATGCTGGAACAATGGAGGGAGGCCTGTGGATTGATCAGAGCAGCTTAAGAACCACTCAGAGCTCTGTGTGCGTTTACATCAATATCCCGCTCCTCTGGGAAGAAAAGGGACAAGAAAGGACAGGCAGAAATAGGAGAGGGGTGGAGAAAGGGCAGGAGAAAGGTGAGGTGGATATCAGAGGAAATAGGGTACATAGGGAGAGAGGAAGGAGGAGGAAAAGTAATAAGCAGGGATAGAGATGGGAGATTTAATCCTGGGAAATGGGACTTTAATACTAAAGATGGGAGGGAGGGAGATCGAGTGGCATTTGTCACGGAGAGAGAGTGAAAGGAAGTGAATTTGGATATGAAAGGGTTTGAAAAGAAGAGGATGTGGGTGGTGGGTGGCATTGGGGAAGAAAAAAAAGGATAGAGAGGCAGAGAAAAAGAGAATTTTCCTCCGGGAAGGGAGCCAGTTCAGTTGAACAATGGTAGTGCATAGCAGTACCGATTAGGGAGGCGAGGTGGGACATGACAATATGCTTACTGCTGTTCTTCATCCGGACTCCAGCTCTGCCAGTGCAGAAGGCACTCCAAACTCAGCAAGACGCTTTCTCCCCAGCCAGCAACGTGGGCAATTAACCCAACTGCCTGCTGCTCGCCAAGAAATTGCCTCTCATCAATGCCAATCCACTTGCACTGAAAAGACTAGGCGGCTGGGTAAAACGAAAAATAAAAACAGGGAGCGACATGCTCCACCCAGAATACAGATTATTGCGATTCATAAAGATTCATTCTGAGGAGTGAGAAATAAAGTGTGTTCAACCATGTGCACACCTCATTGATTGTTTTACTGCCTATGGTAAGGGATGTAACAGATCTCAGAAGGTCCAAGGGAAGTAAATCCATCTTTACGGCTGGATCAGGACGAAACCATCTACTGTGATCGATGAGAGCAGATATAGAGTTGGGGGGTATCAGAAATATTAAAGATTATAGCACAACAATGAAAAATTGGTTGGGATAGAGTAAGAGGGTGAGCGATTTAAACCCAAGCTCTGTTACATGTTAAACCAAAAAGAGAGAGAGATTTCTATCGTCTATGTAATAAAGATGATTTTTGTTGATGTCTGCTATAAAAAATTTGTAAATTCTATCAAAACAAGATGCCACAGGTGAGGAATAGAGAGTATATGTTACAGGTTAAATGGAAAAAATCCTAGCTGACGACCTTATGGACTCTTCATCCAGTCACATCAATATAACACGGAAATCAAGGGGGAAAACAAAAAGTCCGGGTGACCCAAAAGGACTTTAAGAGAACTTCGCCAAAGGAAAACGTCAACACTCAGTCTGCAAATCAAACCCAAACATTATGAGTATTAATATTTCTTGTACTCTATCACTTTTTTTTTTTTGCTGTTCCAGTTGTGAGTTAGAGTAGAAGTAGTTGCATCATATATGTGAGTACTTATGAATCCACAGTCATTCCTGAGGTTGAAATGTAATCACTGTCAACAAGTGCTCCATGACACCTGCATTCTCCATTTTCTACGAAGAGAACATTACAGAGGCCATAAAGTCAAGGGAGTTCGAGAAGCAGTACTTCCCGAATCAAAGCCAGCTTTAAGCCTTTCACACATTGAGTGTATGAATGAATCGCTCCGTTGTCATTCATATCATTGGGAGATATTTGTGGTTCGGTGTCTTGCTCAAGGACACCTCGGCATGTAAACTGCAAAGGCTTGGGATCGAACCACCAACCTCCTAATGGATGGCCACACTACTTCTATGGGGATTGGTTTCCTTGCCTGGGGCGCCATAAAGTCTAGATCGCTACTTGTAGCATAGAATAAAAGAAAATAGAAAAGAAGATATTGTGATGTTGCATCATTAGGATGTCCAGCGCCTCATTCAGATCCACTGCTTAATTCAAAGTATAAATATTTTTGGCCTATGCTATGATATTCTACCAAAGTTTTTAAAATTTCCATTGGGCTGGCAATTCCGTAATAATTCAACAACCGACAGAAAAACTGGAAGGCTGTTTACATGAAAATGGTTTGTGCATAAAACAGTAACATTCCTCCTCCTCAGAGAACAAGTGTCTTCTGAAAACACCAGCAGCACAGTCACCATTTTTATTGGAAAAATACAATTCTTATGAAATCTTTGATGATACCGGCCCACTTCAGATGTGGACCGAACAAAACAACGAATGGTGGACTATCTTATTTGCATTCGTTGACACGTGCTGTTACTCTGTGGTGTTAAAGTTACCCCACCGTCTACATACCTAGACTGCAGAGGACAACATTTTAAACTTTACAGATTTGTGTGTACATGGATCATTTTCTAAAAAACACGATAACAGATAGATCTCCTAGAGTCTACTCAAATTCTCCAATTGGACTAAAGGTGAGGAAATAATGACAAATAAACAGTTTTTTCATAATAAAAACTCCACATTGTGATTATTATATGAATGATAATGTAAAATATAATACACGTACAGGATAGATTTCCTTGAGATGATTCATATGCACCAAATTTGGACTGAATCTGACCAATGGTTGATGAATTATGGCCCTAATACTTCTGGAGATAAAGCTCCCCCTAATGTCAGAAATATACAAATGACCTTTTCCCAAAATCAATCCACTTCTTCTTAGCACTAAGGCCTACTGGGGTAGAACATTTGAGAATGATACATTAAACATTTTTTAAGTTATCACGTAAACACAAAAGATCTGTGGCAGCGATTCCATAATATCCCTGATTTTCGAGAATATAAATATCTGGAATGGAAAAAGAAGATGACACACTGTATTTGGTTCTGCTCTTCTGTATTGATATGTTTATGAAAGATTGTTCATCATCACATGATGTAAAATAGAATTAAAATAATTAAAGAAAAATTAAATTAAAGGGATATTCCACCAATTTAACGTGAAGTACCTTATAGCTTGTATATATAGCTAACAGTAAACTGTCCCTGTGGCTTTGTGACAGGTTTTATGAATTCTGAGAAAAGGAAGTTAAGGATGAAACATGGAGTTTGAAAGGTGTGTGGGCATTTTCCAGAAAAACAGGGTCAAACATTATTTTCTTGTGAAAGAAAAATACTGTGTCAATACCAGTAATTATTTACTGCAGTGTTCAAATTGAAATCTCCAAAAGTAATCTCACCACAACATGTGGTCTTCTTTTGAAAGCCTCTTCACATCCATTAACTCCTGCACGCTTTGGTACAGGAGTTAATTTTCAGTCCGCACCCTGAGACTCATGCAATGAGGATTGAAAGGAGTGAACTCTTTCATCCTCACGTTCCTCTACATGCAGCCAAGAGCGAGGGAAAGTGATTTCAATGTGAATGTACAAACACACTTTAATTAGGTTTTATCAGGGGAATTCTGTGCAGCATAACGCTCAGGTTTGAGACGGATCTTCGGTCTATGTATGCTTTGGTATTTTGTTTTTCATTTCAGAGACGAATACTGAAAACCAAAAAACGGGTGGTAATCAGATTTTTGGTTTTGAGATTCAAGAATCGAAATTGAATAACAAGGCATTTTTCCTTTTCAAGATCAATTAAGGATGAGAGAAATTTGGAAAATGGCTTGACTCTTATTTTCTGCTTTGATTATGGAAGAAAAAACAACAACGAAGCGACAGAAAGGAAATAAAATATGTGTTTTTCGTTTTCTGAAACCTGATGATGTAATTTACACGCCCACCAATGAGGGCGGGGCTCATGAGAGATCGCAGCAAATAGAAAATACATTAGCAGCTCTGAAATCACGTTTGTCTTGATTATACCCGTTTATACACACACACCAATCAGCCGCATCACTTAAACAGGTCACATACATACACATATCATTGAATTCTAGAACTACTGTTTTCTGATCCAAACAGTAAAAGATGGCGTTCATATCAGTACTATCATGTATGGAGTCTGGACCAATCATGTCACCATACGGCAGCATAAGAAATATGCTGCTGCCGTCTGGAGTCCTCTCCACCTGAGAACTTTATAGACCTAAACCAGTAGTACTGGTATCTCATCAGCTCCAGGATGGATCATGTAGTAGACGGGTCAATAGATGTTGTCAGTCTGCAGAGGGACCAGAACATAAACCATCGTTCTGATATGACGGACTACAGGGAAATCCATTATTATGGGATATGTGCACACATTTCTTCAACCATTTGGATAATGACATCAGTTTCCAGCTGTACAGCTGTGTACACAACAATCAATCACTACATTAGAACAACTAACTGGTGTTAATGTTGTGGGTGATCGGTGTGTCAGGGTGTAGAACCTCAATTTCAGGTCTGTTGACGTATTTCATATAAAGAGTAAAGACCTAAGAGAGTGATGAAAGTGATCAAAAGGAAGAACTTCTTCATATTGTTTCAAAATTAAACACTGCTGATGAAGAATAAAGTGATGCTTGTTAGCACTCAATATGCCGCTGTCATTCCCTCCCTAATTACCAAACTATTACTTATACTAAAAAAAACAAAACCTTTCTTTGTTTCTGTCTGCTCATGATTACATTTTTCAAAATCAATCCAGAAAATGAAAATCAAATACTAGTTCAAACTTTGCTCATCCCTGTTTGGTCTTGTAACTAAAAACGTAAAATTACCGGCCGTTTTCTGTTTTCCAAAAGTTGCTTTGAAAAGAAACGAAATATCAAAACGTAGATAGATCCTCTTTCCTCACTCTCTGTGAAGGAATCACCAAAACATAGTGGCATTACAGGAAATGTGTTGACATTCTATTTTAAGCTTGGGGTCGAAACTCCTCCATGGCCTTACTGTTGGCTTTTCATCACCCCCCCCCCTCGCCTGTTCATACAATGATGAAATATGACCTGATCTCCGTCTCCACTGCGCTCTCTGTCACACCTCAATGTCTCATTCCCTGCCACTTCAATTTCCACTGTTTTTACCTCGGAATCGTCTCTGACTTTTCCTTTTGCACTCTTGTTGCCTCGACCACCCAGAATCTCTCATTCAGCCACAAACAAAGGGAGCAGCTCACCCTGAGAGATTGCTCTGTTCTGTGTGCCTCTGCCGTGTCAGAGGTCAAGCCGCTCAGTCTCTTCTTCCCTGAAATGCAATCTTTGTCGTTTTTTCTGTGTATGTCTAAAAGGCAACGGACGCGTCACCACATCGACAGAAGACCAACACGATTGGTATGAAACCATTTTCAAAGAGTCACAAAATACATCCTTTTGTTGTCTGGAGGTTTACTGCTCCTTTACTCAAACATGCTGTACATAAAAGCTACTTTCACCTGCTGTGAATCGAGTTTGTGTCTGGCATATGAAGACGTATTTTTCTTTTAAGCCTAAGCGACATCTCACTTTGAAAGTGTGATGCAGAAATCACATTTTGGCATCCAGATATGTCACTTGTCACGGGCATGAAAGAAGAATAAAAGCCACATTTAAATGATAAGCGCATCCTCCAATAGTCTTTGAATAAATCGGTGGGTGAAATTGTTGACAGTGAGTAAAACTTCAAAGACGTTCAAAGGAGATTCACATGCGGGGGAAAGTGAAGGTAAAGTGAGATTTGTGTATTAATTTATTCATTATATGGTGCAGTATGCCCTCATGTATTCACGGCTCTGGTGCACATACTTCTGTACATCCCAGCTTGGATCTGTGGGAATGTATGGAAATGAGCCATCAATCATGACTTTAGTGTAATTAGCTAAACATGACAGAGGGTCTTTACGTTACATTAAAAAATGTTTGCAATTTCTTACGTCCTTACATCTTATGTCAATATGACAAATTACAACATGATGATCTCTCTCTGATCTGATCTTTTTAGTAAAACAGTTGCCTTTTAGACATTAGAGAAAAATCAGCGTTCATTCGAGGTTTCCAATATCCACTTTCTGAACGAAGTATCTGGCATTTATGCTCTGGGATGATCCACTATGTCCTAGACTTACATGCTTATTTATTATACCGGTTTTGCTGCTGTAGAGTAGTAGTATTAATATTAAAGTTCATTATAGAGCATATCAAGGCTCCATCCATGGTCCTATGAAGTCAAAGCGTTTATTGTCATATGCAAAGTTAAAGTTTCCCTGCACTATGTAGTTCTACTTCTGCCTTCCACCCTGAATGCCGTGCAGCTGAAATGAACAGACATGTAAAACTGAAGAAAATAAAAATATAGGGTATATTTTAAGAAATATATATATATAGATTATATAAATATATATTTGTATAGACGTAGACATATACATGCCCATATACATATATTAATAAAAATACATATACAAGGAACAAATTCAAGGGACATTATAAAGATATAACTGCACTATAATGAATAGCGACTTTTTTCCGAGACACAAATAACTAATGATGTTATAAATTGCTTTTCCATTTTTTCAGTCCTTACTCTCTTTCTCTGACCAGCAGAACGTTCTCCATGCCTTCAATTCATCGTGTCTAGACTATAATGTGGAATGGTCTCTACAAGCCAAGGAGCATGTCGAGACTAAATCCTCTACTTCTGTCGCTACTTGTTGTTAATCATGGTATTTGTCCTGATGTGCGATCGAGCAAACCCACAATCCTATGGGTTTCTTCTTATATTGCATATTTATTTATTTAACCTTGACGATACAAAACAACAAATGTTCACACAAAGAATCTGTGGTGTCGGCAGGTGATGTTTCGGATGCCATAGATTCTTTTTGTTAAAGTTAATTTGAGGATTATTTTCAAATGTTATACCAACATAAACCTGCATGTGAAGAAGAGCTGGATTGATTTAGCAAAAGGTCAGTTGTATATTTCTGAGACTAGGCGGAGCTTTAGCTCCTAAAGTATTACGGCCATAATTTTTCAACCGTTTGTCCGATTTAGTTCAAATGTGACCCAAGAGATTCTTTCTTGTTTATATCATATAGTAATAGTAAATTAGTCTAATAGTTTATATATGACTAACTAGAGGGAGTTTTTTTTAATGAAAAACACTGAAAAACACTGCTTTAACTTCTTAACCATTCATCCGATTTAGTGTCCGATTTGGTGCATAAGAACCTGCTCGAGGGGCTACATCTTGACTGCATCTTATTTTACTCTAATAGATCATATTTAACTCACTTCGGAGAACTATTTTATGAAAAATGCTTATTTTATTTGAGGAGTTCAATCAGAGGGATTGCTTGCACAACACAGGGGATTGCGACGCCTCTGGGGATAAATCCCTTGCTGTCGGGGACGACAGCGTAGGTCTATTTTTAGAATTGATATAAAGCTTTTGCAGTTTACATCTAAGGCATTTCAAGGATTAACTCCATTTACATCACTGACCTGCTCCAACCCTATGAGCCTGGGCGCAGTCTCAGACCTTCAGACAGATCTCTCCTCACTGTTGCTGAGTCCCATCTCTTTTTCAGTCACGGCCCTTCAGTTCTGGAACTCCAAGAAAGCCTTTTCCAAAAACACAATCTCATTGCCAAATGGTCTCATACTATTTATGATTATTTAATGTCATTATTGGTGTTTTTAATGCATTCTTTTTATCCTGTGAAGCATTTTCAACTCCGTTTTATAAAGGGCTTTAAAAATGAGTTCATTATTATTATTATTATCATTATTATTATCAAACAAACAAAGTGAGCCAAGCCAAAGTGGCTTCAAAGCAGGGAACAGATTTTGTTGCACCGAAGTTTGGAAAACATATCTTTACAATGGCTGTGTTCAGCATTTAAACCAGCGGTATTCACAGTTGTTATGGTAACGATATTCCTGTTCTTTCATTCTATCCTTCTTGCATCTATTATTTCTTCCCATCCACTTTAATCCTTTGAATACAGTGTGGCATTTCTGAATGCAGTTAGGGACAATTGTGCCCATTCTTTCTCTCTCTCACGCTCTCTTTTTAGCCATAAACTCTTCATGCCTGGCAGTGTGAGTATATTTCAATCAAATAAAGGAATTAATTGTGTTATTTACACTACACATTGGGTACAAGGCTACTCAAACTTAATGTGTTCACAAACAGTTTGTAAGTGAACACTTAAGGGCATGTGCAGTATATTAACTGAATGAACTGACACGAGTAAGATTATGTTGATGACAGGTTCTAAATGTCTTATTTCTATCGTTACCCATCAATGGCCCAGCCCAATCTCAAAACTAATACAGCTATGACTCGTTTCTACTGTAAAGTAACAGTCAGGCTAACAATGTGTAATAAATGTGTAATTAACTTGTTGTGTTGATTTGTGTAGACACAAATAGAAAAACTGGTTCACTTATTTGTGATTTAAACACAGCTGATATATGTTTCAAACACATACGGGTTAGACACTAGCTGATGAGTATTGGGCCTTCTGGATAGATCAGGTTATAGGGCACTAACTGCAGCCTCCTTTAACTATTCAGAATATTATTTCATGACAAATAAAATTAGGTGTATAGGAGGCCATGCCTGGGTGAAATTATTTAAGTCATAATCAACAAAATAGTACAAACTTGGGGGAAGAGAAACTATAATGTGGTGCTTTTTAAATGTTTTCGTTAAAAATTTTCAAAATCGCTCTGCATACTTTTGTTATTTATTGTGAATATAAAATGTCTTTCACCTCAACCTTTCAGCTGTTGTCTAAATAGACAAGATCTTTGCCCTCCAGCAGAAGATTAGCATCCATTTTGCTTCACAACCAACAAACATATGCATGATTTTATCATTTTTTGTTTTGAAAAAGAACTTGTTTGGACCTGAATCACAGGTTTCAATGATAAAACTGGCTGCTACAATATAAGCCCTTGTTAAAAATATATGCCAAGGAACTTTTGTCTGCCTTTAGTCAAACCCTCGCTGCGGATGATAGCTCTCAGTAATGACTCATTATCTGAAATTCACGCGGCTATGGCCCTTTGACTCCTCTGTTGTATAATTGATGCTACTCTTACACAATAGTAAATTGGATCTGCCGAGAATGAGCCCAGTGACCTCCTTCTGAGACCATTGAGATCCAGAACAGAGGGGACGCCGGAGGCACAAACACTCCTACATATATACTACTACTGCATTCTTTACTCGTTAACATGCCACTCATCTTGATGCATGTTAATAGGTAGACCCTGAAAGAGTTGTCCATCTAATGGTCTAATGAAAACATCACCCTGCTGTACTGAACAGCATTTCTGTGTTGCAGGAAAAGATACCTAAAAATAGAATTTTTCCCTATTCACTCCAACTTATTTGTGCAGTTTGCTGGAGCATCCCTGACAGACCTCATCTGTACCTTAGGCTAGACATGACTGGACAGCAGAAGAATGCAGTGACTTTTTAATCCAATATTACCCGCACAGTGTCATGGCGATGGGAAATTACTGTTCTTCTGCATGACGGATATCAAAGTCATTGGCCTTATTCTGCCCTTCTGTGACTTTGATTAAAGTTACACTTTTTCCGTGGACTCCTGACTGGAGGGGACATCAAAGTGATCAGATGAGTATCGGAATCATCCGAGGAAACAATCATCATAATCTGCAAAAATAAAAATAAAAAAGGAGACCATGAGACAGTCAGATAAACGAGGGAATATGAATAAAAAAGTTTCATAAAGTTGGCAGGAGCTGCTGTTCAGTCATCTCCTTTAAAGGCTTAGAAAAGATTCAGTTGGCAGCAGACTTTCTCTGCAGAGCGCAGATGGATTAGAAACCATCAGTCCAGACCACGCAAGCGGATGTCAGAATGGCAGATGTGTCGCTGAGGCCCAGCACATGCTTTTTGAAGGTCTTGGATTAACCAAAACTCTGCAGCATAGTGGGAGTTGCGTGTGCCCATCAAAGGAGGCCATGTGAATCGTGATGCCATGTCACTTTAGTTGAGTGTGGAAGCGACTGCAATGCGGAAACGTGTGCGAAGACGGGCCTAACAGCTCTTTCTCTGCTTCTCCCCTCAAAATACATTCCTCATATATTCACCTTGGACTCATGAATGTATGAATGTATGAATGCATACAGACCTCGGCTGTATGCATTCACAAATCTTTACAGGCAATTTAAATGTAACACTAGCATCAACTTTACAGTTTTCCATAAAAAAAACAGTAATACACAGAAGCAGAAAAGTTTCTGTGTTGCACTTTCAAAGGGAAAAGTAATTTAAGTCTGACGTGTGTGTGAGAGATGAAATGAGTTTTTCTGTCTTGTCAAATGAATCTGCTTGGTATTTTGGTGTCAAAAAAAAAAATCTAAATGGTTTTAAATTCTAGAAATAGCAACGAGCTATAATTTAAAGCCAGAAACAACGGATTCAAACATTATTAAGCAAATAGCCAGGGGAAGAGAGAGACACAAGCAGGGGTGATCAAAAGCATCACATGTGGCAGGGCCAACTGTGAGCCATTGGAATAAGCATCACTCATTAGTGGAGTCCGCTCTCATTAACCGACATCTGCATCTTAATTATGCAAAAGAAGACAGAAATAGATGCAGGTGGCTGTCCAGGCTGGCCACTTTAGCATCCCGCTAGCGCTCCCTCTCCCCTTTATTGGGACTTTAAATACTTTTATAAGGTTCATTGAGAAGGGAGCAGCAGTCAGTTTGGATTGTTAATAAGGCTAGCAGCAGGGAATTCATTTATTTTTGCTTTAACCCTCAGTACACTGCTGTCTTAAAATTCTTGACCTAGATGACTTAATCCGGACCCAAGTACCTCCAGCAAAATCTGCAAACAGCCTGACCTCGCACTAATGCATGCAGCAAGTACAAATTAGATTAATTTAATTTTACACATTAATGGAAAAAAATATTCACACAGAAAAGAAAAAAAAAATAAGGGTTCATGCAGTTTTTGTTTCATATTTTTAATCTCATGTCTTCCACACTCACATATTAAGATTCTGTTCCATTCCGTTCACTTTCTTTTGCTTTTGCAGCAGGCTGAGAGAGGCATTCCAGACACCAATATATCCCCATCAACAATCTCCAGCTCACTTCAGGGGATCCCAAGACTTCCCCAAGCCAGATAAGATACACTGTAAAAAGAGAATTGTTTAATGAACTGGTAACACTCAATGAAATAAAGTGTTTCCAACTTATCTTAAGTTAGACTCTAAAATATTTAATTTAATTTAGGTTACTAGTTGAAGTATTCTATTAATAGTAAGTAATTAGTCTTTTTTAATTTCTAGTAAGTTCATCAAAACATTTCTTTTTACAGTGCATGATAAAAACCCAAAAGCATAAAAAAGTGAAATTTCAGCATTGGAAATTCTTCAAATGTCTTTCAAAAACTCTTAAAACCTTTATTTCCCGGATTTTACCTTCAAAACCTAAAACTTAAAACAATAAATTACATTTTCATGTTTCTGCATTAGAACAGAACAGAATTGTTGGTGATTTACAAAATTGAATGAATAATTTTAGACTTAAATTAATAGGTCAGTCGAAAAATAATTAATTTAATTTAGGTTTTTTTTTTTTAAATTTTTTAGGAGACTCCTCCCAATGGAGGTATCCTTATCAGATATCCAAACCACCTCAACTTGTGCCTTTAGACACAAAACAGCAGCGACTCACTCCGAGCTCCCTCCGGATGTCTGAGCTCTGCACCTTATCTTAAGATTATGTCCAGCCCCCCTACAGAGAACACTCATTTCAACCGCTTGTTTCAATTACCTCTTTCTTTCGGTCACCATCCAGAGCCCATGACCAGAGTGTTGGTGTGAGCGTTGGAACATAGATCCACCGGTAAATTGAGAACTCTCTTCACCAAAAAGGACAAATAAAGAAAGTAAAAAAGATCAAAAACTTTTACTATACATGTTTCTGTAAGGAATGTATTTTGACTAAAGGTGTTCTTGTCTTAGTAATTATTTTATTACTGTTTTATCAGTAATATATTAACAAACATATTATATTAATTAATATTTGTTAATCATGTAAACAGTTATGGCAAGGAAGAGCAAGTCATGCTAATGTCAGTAGATTAATTGACATGGGAACCTTTCTCCTTTCCAAATGAAACCTTTCTGAATTGCATTGTCGGTCGCCTGTTTACATGACTTGTGATCTTTTCCGCCCCGTGGTTTACTTGCATCGACTCACATAATCGGAAACGCTTTCAGACATGCGCAGATTATCCACACTCCCTTTCATAAGGTGGCGTTAATGCTTTAGTGAGTTGGGCGCCGACCGCCAACATCCGCCCAGAGGAAGAATACGACAAAGAGGACGATTGCGTAATTGACTTTTCGCTCATTTAACCATCCAAATATGTTATGTAAATATATGTAAGTATATGTAAATCTTTCAAACTTGCAATTATTAATCAGTTTCCGATGCAGACAAGTACTGCTTTTAAGTCGCCATATTTAAAATGCGGTGCAATGCTGAAAAAACTTGCCGGAGCATTACGTCACGACGCTGGGCACGCGCATATAAAACTAAAACAGAAAGCTTTCCGATACAGTGTTTACATGCAGCGACTGGCTATCAGAAAGGCTTTCCGAAAGGATTTTGACTACCTCCTGCAAAGGAAGAAATGAAATTCAGAATGGTTCTTTCCATTTGTAAAAGAAAGTTTAAGCTGCAGCATTTTCATTCCGATTGGACGTCTTTTCCGAATCTAATCGGAATAAGGCTGTCCATGTAAGCTGAATTTCAGCCAACCCCCTCTCTTCAAGGTTTCTCTTCCAATGGAAAAGCAAACCAGTTTTGCAATATTAACATTATAATACAGAAGACAGATAAGACAGATTCAGCACAGGTGTGAGAGCGGAAACTGTTGACAAATCTAAAGCCTGAAGCAGAGTTTACATTGGAGCAGATGGGAGGACCATACCTCTCTTTGCAGAGACGCAAATATGATTTATCCCTGCAGTGACTCTAACGGGCAGTCATTTATTAATTGGTTTACTAGCTTATGTTTAATCATGTTTTCATGTTACATTAATATAAAGGCATGTCAAGTAATTAACTGCTATACACAGAAAAAAACAATTAGTTGCTGCCCGCAAAGAGGTTTGTACCTGCGCCCATTTGTTTGTTAGTCTGTCAGCAGGATGAAGGCACTCTCATGAAATTTCAAGGAAGGATGGGTCATGGGTCAGAGTAGACACTGTTCAGTTTTGGCGATCTGGATTAGACGGGTTTTTTTCCCTCTTATTTTTACGTCAGACTTTTTACTCAATTTCACAGGGATAAAAAGCGTGAAATTTACTGAAATATATGTCACCCAGAGGATCATCATCTCCTCCAATCTGCATAAATCAGCTGAAAATCTAGGCTGCTCTCAGCAACTTCTAAAAACGTAACCGTACAGGCAATACTTTTTGTCAACGAACAATATTTACAATGTGTTTGTGTTCATCATTGGAGGCTAAGTCCCTGTGTATTATGGACTTCATCCTGTGTGTTTGGACCTGTTTGTCTAGAACATCCCATTGGTGCTCGATGGCGAATTTTGAGGCAAAGTCACCAACTTGTACTCCTTGTTGTGCTCTTCAACAAGGAGTACAAGGTGCTGTCCTCACACAGGTGCTGCAGCAAACACGATGTTGTGTGACGCAACATGGTTTGGGTAGCTGGTACATGTCGATACGCGATACAGATCAACACGCTTTCTCACGGCACAGGATGTTTGACACGGCCGTCTACCCATCACAGTTTGGTCGGTGTCAATGTTGCTCAGATCCTTCCACGTGTACATTTGTCCTCCTTCTAATACATGAACTTCAAGGAAATAGATGGTTTTTTTCCTTTTCTAATGAAAAACGCTAATTCTCAGAAAGAAGGCTTTTTATTGCTTCCTTGCAATTTCTGCAGTGTTAAAGTTATCTCCAACCATCCATTTATTTTCTTCTGCTTATCCAGGGCCGGGTCGCGGTAGTAGCAGTCCCAGGCCACATGTGAAATGCAGTCCCTCTAGCGAGTTATGGGTCTACCTCGGGGTCTCTTCCCAGGTGGGCATGCCTGAAAACCTCCAAAGGGAGGTGTGCTTGGTGCATCCTAGTTAGATGCCCGAAACACCTCCACTGGCACCTTTCGACGCTCCTCTTGGATGTTTGAGCTCCGTACCCTATCTGTAAGGCTGAGCCCAGCCAACCTATGAAGGAAGCTCATTTCAGCCGCTTGTCTCCTTGACCTCTTTCTTTCTGTCACTAACCAGTGGTCATGTCAGAGGGATGTTATATGAATCGGTAAACAGAGAACTTTGGTTTATGACTCAGCTATTTCTTCACCACAACAGAACGATAACCTGCATTAATTCCCTCTCCCGCTCCATTTTCCCATCACTCCAGAACTAGACACAAAGACACTTGAACTCCTTTACATCGTTATATAAACATACAGGAGTATTCACACACACACCCACACACACACACACACACACACACACACACACACACACACACACACACACACACACACACACACACACACAAAATCAGGGCAAACAACTTTAAATGACTGGAAATGCACCGAGAGATAAACGTGGCACAGGTCACTACAAGAGCAGCGCCCATCCGTCTCATATTTATTGCCTATTACACACACCTTGCATTTTGATGAGAAACACAGAATTTGAATTCAATATTGGAAAGAAAGTAATTATTTTTTAATCTACACAGGTCAGGTTTAACAAAGTGTGAACCTAACCAAAAAAAAACAATAATAAAAATGGAAAGTAGAAATCATAAAAAGTAAGTTGAGAGAAAAAAGTTACTGAAAGTTTTTTCATAATAACCAGCGAGCCGTTCAGCCCATCATCAATGCCATTTTCCATAGCAGAGAGGAGGGCACCTCATAAATTTAAGAGCCTGAGAGCTGAAATCATTTTCCAATAATTCAGAAATTAATTAGGTTGATATGTCATTGCTAAGAAATATGCTGTGGGACTCAACACAGGCTGCTTGTTTAATTAGGCACCGTGAATATGTGATAACCTTGTCAGTTAAAGATGGAGAAAGACAGACTTTCTTGCGCTATCGTCTCACAGCTGCCCTTGAATGCACCGTGCATTTCATTTTCTTTTTACATGCACTGTTAAAAGAAAATTGTTGATTACCTTGAATAAATCCCTTCAACTAGTAACCTAAATTAAATTGAATATATCTAAAAATGTAGTAATAGAATATATAAACCATATTCTATGAGTGGATTAAGTGTGACACCATCTCTAGCAGGGTTGCTGGGTGCCTCTTTGATACATGCAGCAATGATACTGCGATGGAAAAAAGCATCCGTCAGATGAAAAAATGAGGATCTGTTTAAGTATTACAGGAACTTTCTGTGTGTCCTACATCTCACAGGCATTAGAGAGATTCTCATCATATCTAGATGAGATTCAAAGCCATCACTCCCGGCTGTATCTGCTTCCCCTCCTCTTCCCTCCTCCCTGCTGTAGCACCCCATCGACGTTCAGTCATCCTGACAGATGTTTACATCACCTGGGATTAAAAATGAGGCAGGGAAGATAGATCAGCCGTATTGTGAAGGATACTATTTTTTAAACTGCCTTATAAATTGTCAATGGTTAAAAACCAAAAGAGATTTAATGTGAATCCACTCTTATAATTGATTAAGGAGGTTATATATATACACACACACACACACAAATTTAAAAGGCCACTTTTGTACCAATTTGTAATTCAGTGAGCGACAACGAAGATTGAGAAGCAATTTTTGACTTTCAAATCCACCTAGACCTTTATTGCTTGTTAATCCCCCCATTTTCAGCCTTTTCTTTTTTTTTTACTCTCTAATATGTAAATTACCATGGAAATAGTCTTTACAAAGACATTTACACCTCATTGCTCCACAGCTGCAAGTTATGATGTTCCCCTTGAGAGAAGCTGTTCAAAAAAATCTGCTTTTGAAATCCACTTTCTGGTGTGTTTTAGGTACAGGAGAGTGCACATACTCTTTCAAGGGAATAAATCTCATAAGCTGCCAGGTCTCGTTTTTTTTTTTTTTACTTATTGAAATATTAATCTATAAATGTTATAGATTGCATGTGGAAAAAAAAAATTAAGCTTGAGCTAAGGCTTTTCCTTTGCGCTCTTAGGCCATAGATTACTTCCCATACCGGCCTGACTTTCACACCTCTTACAGAGGCTGAGTCTTAATTTCCTGCCGTCATTATCTGAGGCTATCAGTTTTCATCAGCTGGTCTCATCTATTTAATGGCATATCAATAGGAGGGTTTACATGGACAGCCTTATTTCGAATAGATTCAGGAAAAGATGCCTAATTGGAAGGAAAATGTTGCATGTTAACACCCCTTTCCTAAAGAAAAGGCCCTTTCCGATTGAGTTTCGTTCCCTTGCACGGAGGTAGTCTAAGTCCTTTTGGAAAGCTTTTCCAATAGACAGTTGCTGCAAGTAAACGCCGCATCGGAGAGTTTTCTGTTTGAGTTGTACCTGCGCATTCCCAGCACGCCCAACACCGCAACGCATTTTAAATACGACGACTTCAAAATAATACTGGCCTACATAGGAGAGTCATTTACTCATTGCAACTTTGAAAGAGTTTAACATAGCTGGACGGTTAGAAGGACGAAAAGTCACTTCCGGGCACGCCCTCTTTGTCGTATTCGTCTTCTGAGCGCTTGTTGGTGGTTGGCACCTGCATGAGTCCATGCATGGAAATATCGGGTCGGAAAAGATCACAGATCATGTAAACAGGCGACCGACATTGCAATTCGGAAAGGTTAAATTCGGATAGCAGAAAAGTGTCTCATGTAAACCCACCTAACGTCTCGTCATCGTTATTTTATCATCCTGCTGCTGTCTTTTAAAAAAAAATTGATTCTCTTTCTATATTTATTTAATTCATGCTGCTGTCATGCACTCTACTACCTACACATCACCAACTTCTTCATTTCATCAGTCTCAGCAGTGTCATCAGCAACAACCACCACCAGTATCTGGAGAGATTTATCTTCCTGCTTTCATCACGATCTCCCGGAGGAGTTTAGACACCAAAAAACATGATAGTTCAACAAAATTTGCCATGCATTGTCAATACACACTCATTTACAGATATCTCTCCACACTATCAATATAAAGTACAATTCTATAAGATACCTATTGCATTGTGTCAAGCACCCCGTGACTAGTATCTGACAGAATAATTATGACATGTCAACTGCTTTAATCCTAATGGTACATTCTGATTGAAATGAAAATAGATTAAAAAAAACTGTGGCATCAAGCCAATCAACCTACGCTATCAGTTTGGTCTAGCCTCCACTTTTCAAACATCTAAAACAAAATATAATTCAGCTGCTATCTTTTGAGTTTAAATTAAATTTAAGCAAAATATATGAATTTATTTTTTCTATATTATTGATATTTATATGATTGGTATATATTAATCTCTACGTTTGATAAAATATTTGTGTGCAATTCTCTCAATCCCATAATATGTCAAAAGAAACGATTTGAGCCTAAAGCGGATGTCTAGGCAATGAACTCACAATGACAACATCTGGTATATCTTTTCTTATCTTATCTTATCTTATCTTAATACAGTATTTGCTTCTGCGCATCACACACAAATTACACCTGCAGCTAAAGTCAATCCATCATGCACTTGTTAACACATTTCAGTCTGAAGTTGTTCAGGTAATATGGCTGAAAAACATTAAATTCAACATGATGAAGCCAAATCTGATACTGGAATTTTATTTTATTTTTTTTCATATTCATTTATTTTACTTAATTTGAAGACATTACAGAGTCTATATGTTGCAAATGTTAACTATTTCAGATCCTCACCTTTTCTCAGGCTTTATTGAACATCCATCCATCCATCGATTTTCTTCTGCTTATCTGGGATCAGGTTGCGGTGGCAGCAGGCTAAGATGGGATTTCCCGACATCCCTCTCCCTAACAACACGCTCCAGGTCATCCTGGGGGAAAATTGAGCGCTTTGCCTTAAGACTCACTTCTATCTTCACAACAACAGACCTATATACGCATTACTACTGATACCGCACCGAATCGCCTGTCCATATCGCTCCATCTTCCCGGCATTTAGTAACATGACACCAAGAAAATTAAACTCCATTGATTAAGGCAGCAACTCATTGCCAACCCAAAGGCGACAGTCCACCGTTTCCCTGTAGAAAACCATGGCCTTAGTTCATGAGGTGCCATCTCTCATACAGGCCAATTCACACTCAGCTACAAACCGCTCCAGTGCATGCTGGAGATCAAGGACTGATGAAGCCAATAAGACCACATCATCAAACGGACACTTTCCTGACCTCCACTGTTTTGCCTGAACTTCTTCGAGACTGACAGAGAGTCCTTCTCTATGGCCTCCCCAAACACCTCCCATGGCCAGGTTTTTGCTTCAGCAAGAGGGTCCTCTTTCAGACATTCCCAGTTCACCTTCACCACTCTATAGAACAACTGAACAATAGCATTACAACAGTTCGCTGGTAGCAAGTAGCCAGTAGGTTACTCTAAAAACAATTACAGCAAATAGTTGGCAGCAAGTACTCTTTATAGTACTGTAAATTAAATAGCAGATATAAGCTGTCAGCAAGTAGTTAGGAAAGTTACTGTAAAATGTATGTAATTTGCTGGCAGCAAGAAAACAGGAAAGTTACTGTGAAATTAATGATAGTAATTTATTGGCAACAAGTAGTCTACATGTTACTGTAAAATAATGACAGCAATTTACTGGCAAAAATTAGTCTGTATGCTACTGTATAAATTAATGACAGCAATTGACTGGTAGCTAGTAATCGGTACGTTACTGTACAATAAATCCCAATAGTTAGTGTCAGTGTCAGTAATAGTGTCAGTAAGTTACTGTAAAATGAATTAAAGTAAATAGCTGGCAAACTTGAGAATACTTTAATGCAACATGAATTAAATAATATCTACATTTACAATGTCACCAAGGTTAAAAACTGGTGGTAAATAATTAATAAATTGTGAAGCCTTTCCTTTGGTTTGTCCTTCAAGGAGACTCCCGCCATTAAAGAAAACTTGTGACAGGCAAATTTCTGGCAGCGGCGACATGTGCCCGTGTTTACATGAGAGTACTAGACCACCATTTCATTTTAGCAGTCCATTGAGCTGGCTAATAATATGACTTACAAGAGGGAGGTAAAGTGCGGGCTACCATAGAGGTTTTCCATGCCCATCAATTTGACAGAGCAAGTTAGTTTCAGCTACTGTTATTTCTTCCCAATGGTGACCGGGAATATATATAATAATTGAAGCAAACTTTATTTTTTCTCTGACATATACCTGTTGGATTTAAGTCAATACAAAATAGGGATTTTAGCTTCCAAAGACGATTGGTTTAGATTGGCTGGTGTCTCTACAAATCTTCACAATTTAGCATAAACTCCATTCATAGATTTACTCATTTAGAATTGTATTGTATTATTGTATTGTATTGTGTGCTGTATTTTATTGTATTTTCAAGAATCAACATTTGCTCATGTCAACACACATAAAATAAAAAAAAGTGATGGAGATTTTTACAAGAGAAACAACAGATTTAGGACTTTGACATTTTGTAATTCCATATTGCAATGAGCACATGTGCACCCAGTTTTCACATTTTGAGAGGAATACCGGCATACAGAAAGCTGTTGTTTGGCAGAGTAGTCTAAAAGTTTTAACGAAAACCATCAGTAGAGATTGTGAGTAAACTTTAAAAAAAAAGCCCCAAATACATTCTGATTTTGGAGGTTGGAGATTTAACAAGCTGGATATCCTTCTCAAAGAAATATCTATAAGTGTCAAAAAAAATGTTGTATATGTTCCCACTGAAGTTTAGAAGTGACGAAGAAATCTTAATTAAACAATAAGAGGAGGCAGGGCCTCGGAAAACACATGAGGAAATGTTTTTTCTATAAGCATGGCATATTCACCGCACATCAAATGAACTCTGAGTATCCAGCCTTTCCCATCAAATCTGCAGTGAGAGCTGCTTGGTGCATCATGCCAGCTCAAAGGAATGACTATTGGAGTGGATATGCTGAAGGTCAGTGGGCAATTCCCGTGCCTCCAGCCAGAGGAGATGTCAAGGGGTGGATGGGATATTTTCCCGAGTCCTATATGGCCCCCGGTGAGATTACGATCGATGTAATGGGATCGCCCATTTTCTCTAATAGAACACAGAAAGGATAAGCCCTGAATTGGGTCTTACTCGAGCCCCTGGATCACCAACAAGGCAACAACAACAAAAAATATATATATATAAAAAAATAATAATAATAAAAAAAAAATATATATATATATATATATATATCACCGTCTTCTTGTAGCTCCGAGGAGAGGGAGCTTGGCCGCTTTTAGATGTGAGCAAAGATATCCAGCAGCTGCTTTGACCTGCAAAATGTGCCATTGCTTTCAAGCCTCAAATATCCCCACTGAGCGATAATGAGAAAAGAATAGGCTGTGATAGGGAAGGCCTTTCCTGTATTTGTTTGTACAGTCGCATAGTGTATTTCATGTTGTTTAATTGGCTCATCTGCAAGGCAATGATAGGCATTCAGAAATAATTGGATGGCTGCATTGAAATGCATGACACAACCGCTCTCCGTGATAGGCTGGAGCTGGTACAAATGATAACTCCTTTTTATGACAACCGAAACAATATGCTCCAAATACAGGGAACAATCAGCCTTGTTTGTCTGACATATTGACAACAAGTACACATTTTTGAGTGTTTTATTCCTCATGGGAAGATTAAAAGAGTAATATTGCATCATGTTTGTAGATCTCCAGGGATGTTGAGAAGCAAAACCCTTAATTTGGTCTCTTGGGGCGCTCCACTTCCATCCTTAGCAAGTAATTTCTTTTCAGAGCGGTCCCCTTGAGTATATCCCAGAAAAGCCTTCAAAGGTTCTAAAGTTGTATTGTCAATATATGCTTTGTTTCAGCTGGGGAGTGTTTTGCAGAGCCAATTGCATCTGAAAAGATTTATTGATCGAATCGTCCAGCTTATATGCAGCCTTCAAAAGAAATAAGAATCCACAATTCAGGAAGATCTGTCCAGTACTCCCTCTCCTCAGGGTGTTACCAGAAGACATGGATAAGATAAATTAAAATCTTGTGCCAGAGATGTCTCCAAAATAAAGGTAACAATAAACACGATGATTTAAGTAAGGATAAAAGAGTATTATATATAAGAGAATTCTACGAAATTAAAGTTTATAAGAAGTTTGTGCGGTCCATGAAATGAGCACATGATAATAAATGTAATGCTGAACATGGTAATTATACGGAAAATGCTTTTTGCACATGATAGTCAATTAAGGCAATGACATTCAGAAATAATATTGCATATTATGATGAAAAGCAATAGTTTACATAATGCTGGAGAAGTTTCACATAATATTGGTCTCATTGTTGTATTGGTGTTAGTGTCTGATGCTTAAACCGTCCTTCCTTCAGAAGGGGGAGTAGTTATACAGTTTAATGGCCACTGGTAGAAAAAACTTCCTGTGGTGCTCCTTGGTGTGAGACCACCACAGGACGTCTTTCACTTTTTTTCCACTGAAGGTGTTCTACCCTGACTGGCTACTTGCTAGTCCTTGCTAGCTACACTCTCTGCATCGGAGAGTGATTTAGTCATTGCAACTTTGAAATATTTTAACATTTTTGGATGGTTAGATGGGCGAAAAAGACACTTCTTTGTCATATTCTTCTGCGCGCTTGTTGGCGGTCGGTACCGATCTCACCGAAGCATTATCGCCACCTTATGAACAGGAATGTGGATCTTTTGCACATGTGGAAACGTTTACGATTAGGTGAGTCGATGCATGTAAACACCGGGTCAGAAAATATCACAAGTCATGTAAACAGGCGACCGACATTGCAATTCGGAAAGGTTTAATTCGGAATGGAGAAAAGTTTCCCATGTAAACCCACCTAGTCTCATCTTGCACTGACTGTTGACAGTCACTAAACACAGACTCAATTTTTCTCGGCTCTTCTGATCAGATACCAATCTCTCTCACGGCACAAACTAGAGCCACGAGATTGAAAACTAAATTTTAAATGTGGCCAATTAAAGTGGTAACAAGTTGTTTATCAAGGAAATCCAATAGTTTTTCGATTTGTGTTTCTACCACTGCGCAAACAAACGAAATGGGGGCTCAGAGCATTCATTATTTATGCCTGTTTGTATGAAGAGACACAGTAGACAGTCTGCTGCTGCCTGCAGTTTGGACATAACGTTACAGTTCAGTACATGTAGTGAGAGACAGAAGCTCAATATAAGCAGAAATACAGGCGAGCTACCATGGCTACCAACTAATCATGCATTTATATTGTCTTTCTGCTGCTTATTCAGATTGCTTAGGAGACCAACCCCTTGGCAGCACACAGTAAACAGATGGAATCTGACTCTGTGTCATCACACATCTGGTGCGTTGTGTCGTATGTTGTCACACAATCAGATGGTGTCTCCTTGACAGCTCACAAGAAGTACAGGGTGGGAAAACGGGCTGGAGCGGTAGGAATTGGATAGGAAGCAAACATAAGAAACTTGTCCACCTATCAAAAAAAAGCCGTTTATTTGCTAAAATTGGCTAATGTTACACGTGCTTTCAGAAAAATATGTAAGAAATATCAAAACCCAAAGGATGAAGACAAATAAGCAGTAAACTCAGCTTAACTGAACTGATTGGGTTACTCAAAAGGACTGCTTCTATAGGCTCTCTCCTCAGCCAGAGTCAATCACTCAAGGCAGGACCATTATTGTAGGTAAACTCACCATCTCTCTTATCTCTCCAGACAAGTGACAAACTTCTAACTTCCACAATAAATGTCACCTTCTGGGACATCACTTGTCCCAGAAGGTATAAAAAAAGGAAGTGGGTGAGTACTTCCTCCTTTTGCCTCTGAAATCGAAGGTGATTAAGATGAGTTGAACAATACTCATGTGTGTGTTTGTTATTTAACCAAATAGAATAGCAAACACAAACAAAACTGGAATAGTATGTGTCGGAACAATATTGATTGATGGGGTGTTTATGTTTTTGAAATGGGAAGAAGTGGTGTTTTCTCACCCATTTTATCACATACATTACGAAAAATGTTTACGAAAAATGTTAAGCACAGCAGCGTTTGGCTCAAGCAGCATAGAAGCATGCCCTTGTCTTTCACATTGTCGTTTCCTGTTTATCCTCTTCCAGGTGGATGTAAAATTTGATCAGCAGATTGTGTCACCTTGGCAATAGTTAAGTTGTCTTACCAATGGGTACAGGATTTCTGTTCTTTTTCTTTTCTTAATTAAACTGTATTCAGAGGCCAAACATTTAGAATTCTGAGCAGGAAAGTGAAATGACTGTTAATGATGAAGACCCCTATTATCATCATTTTAAACACAAGTGGGGGTGTAAACACTCACATTTCTAACTTAAGTAAAGCACCAATACCACACCTTTAGAATACTCTGCCCCACATAATACGTGCTGGAAATGTTCTGTAGCAGGCTATTGTTTCTTAATGCAATTAAAAAATGAAGTAGTAGATGTGTAGAAGCCGAGAAACGGATATGGAGGCTGATAATAATTTTCCGTCTGTTACATCATGATCACAAGATAAGTAAGTCGTTATCATGAGGAAACAAGCCTCTGTTTTCTGGACATTATCTAAATTTTGCAACTGATTTCTTGCATAAGTGTTATTTTTTGATTAATCTTCACAAATCAGGAGTATCTTATCTGTTGTAAATGATTTGAACCCAGAATAAAACCTGAACAACACCTCGAGTACAACATATAAAACTTAATATTGACTTAAGAGTTTTCACATTTAACTCTATAGTTCATATTTCACTCGCTATGGGGAAAAAAAGAAAAACACTGTTTACTGACGTAACTTCACGTTTAACTTGGGTTCAATGACTGTACAACTCAGGGGATTCGTTCCTTTCGGGGATTACAGCTAAGGCTGTAACCCACTACGACCTGCAGTTTTTGAGACACTCTATTCCAGTCGTCTAGCCATCACAATTTGGCCTCTGTCAAGTTCACTTGGCCAAATTACCCCTGCTTCCCATGACACCTCAACTCTAGGATTAAATGTCATGCAGCACTTAAAAAAATGTATTTCCTTCCGGGCTTTAGATAGCAACATATCACAATAGTTAACGTTTGAACATTTTCATATGTTTCAAAAGTCTGGGATCAACTGATTTAGTGCAATAGACTCAAAATGAGATAAAGAAAGCTGATCTAAAACATGCATCATAATAAAGGCTGTACATAGTTCATCAAGGTACATGACTCAGGGATTATTACAGATGCAAAGATTTTTATTCCCTCATTTTCAGTATATTAGTGACCATCTAAAGCTATCTGGGCCTCAATGATAAATGAATCAGATGATGTGCCAGTTTTCATATGTTTCTATACTTTTCGGTTGAATCCTATGAAAATACATTATCTAATTAAATGCAAATGAGGAGGGAATGAGTTGGATGATACCATATTTCTTTCATCCAGTGAGAATTTGTTTGTTTACGAGCTGGGGAATTACAATTACAAAATGAGTTCACCACGGGGTTCTACGTTTCCCAAAGACTAGCGGTTGACCTCCATCCCGCAGAGAGCGAGTGAGTAACAAGCTCCCGGGAGACAAACACCTAAAATTGCATCTGTTTAAAGTAAGTCTTTTATCTTCAGCGGGAGGAGAAAGATGCATTTTATTCAATGTTTACAGCAGTGCTTACCTTAAGAGAATGCAGTTGCACTTTGACCTGCCTTAGTTTTCCCAGAATGCTTTCATTATTGCATATCTTATGTACCCATGTTTACTGAAGAACTACTTCAGCACTTTTAGAGCAAAAGAAAAAGAACACATATTTTTACCATTTCTGGTAAACAAAAAATCTCATGAGGTAGTTGAATGTTCACAAAAGAAACATTTTTCTTTTTAGGTTAAGGGAAAGCTCATTTCTGTTGCACTTTTTTCCCCCTAAGTTAAATCCAATTTTCATAACTTTACTCATATTTATTAACCCTATCTGACAAACCGGGTCTAACACGATATTCATAATATCCTCATCATATTCAGGGTTATTTATGGAATGGTCATTGCGGTCGCCGAGTCCGCAACTGCTGCAGCTACATGCTAACTCAGAAAATATTTCATGAATCATTTTCAAATGTCATACTTCCATAGACCTTAGTGTGAGGAAGAACTGGATTGATTTGGGGAAATGTCGGTTATCACCCTTTTGCGATAAATGCTGGGCATGATTTGGATAGAACCCTCACCGAATGATTCAGGCCATTCAAGACCAAACCACAGGGCATATTGTATTTCACAACCTTACACTGTGCTTAAAACTGCTATTGAAGTGCAGACTGCTCCTGACATCTGTAAGAATTCAATGGGTCTTTGAGAAGGCTAGGAAAAGGAAATGAAGATGAAGGGAAGTGACCTCTTGCAGCTGAGAGTGATGTTGAAGTAGCCCCCGACTTGTAATCAAAGTTACTCACATGCATAGCATCCCTATAATGGTCATCTTGATTCATATATGTGACAATAAAAGTCTAAGGGGGAAAATATCGCTGTAATCATTGAGAAATTATTCAGTTTGAATCATATTTCCACTTGTCTGTTTCTGATGGTTCTGAAGGCCAGTCCGCTTTTCGATGTGTCCAGGTACAGCTCTGTTTGTTTACGCGTCACAGCTCCGAGCTAAATTTCAGCGCCATATCTGTAGTACCTATCAAATAATTCAAGCACAAATCGACACAGATTTGAAAAGCCATCTGGGTTATGTTACACCATAAGGAAAATCCCTCCTGGAATGTTACTTTGTGAAGACAGAAGAACAAGGGGTAAAATAAAAAGTCATATTCTCTTTCAACCACAACACTGCTGTCAAATGAGCTCAATATCAACGATGTAACTGGCTTTAATAGTGGATTTAAAGCTGGTTTTAATCCCATTTGATTCTGAATAGTTTCAAATTTGATGTGAATGTAGCTCCGGGTATGGGATTCTAACACATTGGCCGCGTTTTAATGCAGGGCCAGAATTTATTGACTGAATACATCACAGTGGTGAATCAAAACCTGTCCCCTATCGACAACTCCTTCAATTGCTGACCAAGGATCCTCACGATAGACCTACCTTAGCCCAAGATGCATTGTGCATCTATGATGTAGCTGGTGATGAGTATGGTGAAGAAATGCGAGACTGAGGTTGGAATCCCAGTCAATAGAGGTTGTGGCAAAAATCCAGGATGGACCCTTAGGCTAGTCCCTGATTATTGGGAAACAGCAAAGAAAAATAAAGGAAACATTTAACATAAGAAATAATATCTAAATATTGACCACATTTCTACACAGTGCTGTGTTAGGAAGGGAATCCGACATAAAAACCTATGCCTAATCAACCCCAAGAAGGGAAAGAGATTAAACAAGTTGCTTAGTTAGTTGAACCATCTATTGTACTTGTTTTCCTCTGTGCTGCTCTGTGTTTTTAAAAAGGTAATCATACGGTTTGGGTTGGTAACAATAATCCTAGCCATTAACTGTTCCTTCTTTGGTTCCACTCTGGCACCAGCTTTTCTGGCCGAGAGTCTGTTTGTTGGCAGTGGAATCACAAACAACCATTTTCCAATCAGGCACTTGCTGCAAACCAGCCCTGGAACTGTCTTGATGGAAAAGAAGTATTTCATGAATTTGATGGAGTTCATCAACTTGGCCCCAAGTGGGTGCTACTTAATATGTGCTTAATGTGCTTAATATGTTTGGGCCTCATCTCTTTCCCTCTGTCTTAGTAGGGATATTCTCAGCGTGGTTGTGTAGGGTTGTGATGACTCCAAGCATATATTCCAGTGGCTGGTGAGAGTCAAACAGCAGGTAATGCTTCGGTTTGTAGTTTATGGAAAACTTCAATTGCGGAGCGTCTGCCTACTTAAGTGAAGTGCAGCTTGTTCTCCCCGACAGCCTCCTTCATGTATGTTACTGTCTACTGACTAAATGTGGTCTGTAAAAGTTTCTACCTCTTGATTTTAACCCAGCTGCCATCCACAAGTTTGTAGCAGCTTGGTGTGAGGAAGCCTATTGGATGAAAAGTGAAACTTTTTAACGGTAAATAAAATCCCCAGCCTGATTTAGCTTTGAGGATAAGCCTGACAAATGAGAACATACTTTGAACACAAAGGTGCTTTTGTTTTCAAAAGCACCTTGTTTTTTTTGTTTTTGTTTTCAAAATTTTTAATATATGTTCCAGTGCCAGAGGTCTTCATCCTTAACGACTCATTTATGCAACGCTGGAATTTTGTTCTGCACACCATTAGGAAAATTATTACTTGAGGATATAAACACATCTTATGCATATCATTGTCTCTCTGTACTTGCCAAATCTGCAGGTGGCTGATACATAACACTGTAGATAACTAGCATAATCTAATTTAAATGATCCTAATGTCGTACCAGGCTGCCGAGTGAAGCTGAGGTCCTGCAGATGCATACTGGAGTTCACCAACTGCATTGCAGTCAATTTTCCCCCGCTCCTCCCCAGCCCCTCCTCAGGGCTGTTTGTTGCAAATGCATTTGCGGGTTCAAACAGAAACGTTAGATTAAACCCAAGGGACACAAACACCATCGCAACACCAGCAAATTGAAAACTGAATGAGGGGAAATCAATTATGCCGAAACCCCTTATTAACAATTAGTGCTGGTGAAGGGGCTTTCTCTCTTTTTTGTTGTGGATGATTGTTTTGAGAGTGGCATCCAAGGCAGCTGGGCTTGTTTCTCTGATTATTGTCTTCACTGCTGATTGTCATCACCCAAAGGGAGATCTTGACAAAGGCATATTTAACAGCCGACAGACTCACTACGTGCTGGAAGTTCACTCACAACAACATTTCAAAAGAGGCATGAGCAAAGTTTTTAAATAGTGTTTTGCATATGAGACTCATGAGTGTATTTTAAGTGTTTGGTTCACTTATTGCAGTAACTTGATCTCTAGAACAGAGGCTTTTAGAGAAAAGGTGTTTATTTACCACAGACTCCAATTACTGAATTATTAGAGTAATTATACTATTTTAGATATTCTGCTATGTTGAGGAACATAGAGCGTTGCCCTATGAGAGTTTCTCCCTGTTTGAAAAATTCTGAGAACACTCATGTATAGTCTTGCTAAACAGTAGTATACTGAACTGAACCAAAACATTATAACCACATGTATAACATTTATAACCACTGATGGGGGAAGTCAGATTAACATTGATTATCTCATTATGACACCTGTAAGTGGCCTGTGAGGTTGTTGGGCTGGAAACTGGAACTGGACTCTTTGGAAGTGGTGCTTCAGAAGACGACAGCCTCTTGGACAATGCTTTCAGACCCTCTCTATGAAGTGCTGGCCAAGCAACAGAGCACTCTGAGCAATAGGCTCATATCACCAAAATGCACTACGGAGGGCCACAGGAAGTCCCTACTGCCTGTGACCATCAAACGGTACATGTCATCCCTTTGATAGACAATCTCACTAATCCACCTGGAGTCAATAGACTGGTGGGTGGCACAGTGGAACAGTGGGTACTGCTGCTGCTTCACAGCAAGAAAGAACCAGTTTCAAATCCCCCTCTATCCACACCTTTCCATCTGGAGTTTGCATGTTCTCCCCATGTTTGTGTGGGTTCCCTCCAGGTTGTCAAGGCCCAAAAACATGTAATATTGGCTCGGCCCCTAGGAGTGAAAGGTTGTCTGTATCTATGTGTTGGTGTGACGACCAGGTGACTCATCCAGGTTGTACTTCGCCTCTCGACCATTGTCAGCTAGATGCTCCAGCCCTGAACAGGATAAGCTGCTACGGGTAATGAATTAATGAATCAATTTACTGGTTGCTGGACTTAAAAAAATATTTACCTTCTGTAATCTAAATGTCAATGCAATTCACTGCATATTTGGTATAATTTTACATTGTGCAAATATGCCTGTTTGCACTAAATGACTAAATCGCCTGTGAAATATATATTTTCATATTCTGATATTATTATACCTCTGTTATTCTCTTCTTTGTATCAATTATTATTCATTCCATTTATTTCTATTTATTCTTATATATATTTAGTGTATATGTATCTTTCCATTTTTATGTTTATAATTTTGAAGGAGAAGCTGTAACATGTAACAAACCCATTTACCCCCAGGGATCAATATAGTACTTCTGACTCTGATCTGAGGTATAAAACCATGCTGAATGAAAACAGCTTTTTCCCTTTCACAAGTGAAAAATTAACAAACAGCACTTCATACTCACATCCTCTAATAATGTACCTTGAATCGTAAAAAGAAGAACAAAAGAAAGAGCCGAAGGACAGATGAGACGAGGTGCTGTACACCTGCATAGGTACAGTCATATGAAGTCGTATTGGTTCAAGTGCCTGAAAAAACTGTTCGGCTCATTATAAAGCACCTGAAATAAAATGATAGTGATACCAGAAAGCTCATTGGTTTCACAGATTTCCTACTTCAATTTCACGCTGTTTTTATGCTGCTGGCAGTCACCTGACCTATCCTTTTAGCCTGCACTCCTCATCACATCTTGTCTCTCCTCTGATCTACTGCATGTGGAGGAGAGAGATCACACAGAATAATCTTATGTATCTGCTTCATAAAATCTACTCTGGCCAAAGTAACAGCTTCAAAGTTAGGAAGACAGTTCAGCTCACTCATGTTTGTAGAGGACACGTCTTAGCCGGCTGATTCGCCCCAGGGCGTCTGTGAGCCATGCTGGGCGACCTCTTACATCCAATCACAGCTGGTGGGAGGCTGGCTGGGCAATGATGAGCAGCTGGCATTGTCACATTAGCCGTGACTGCGTGTGCCCTCAGGGTGGTTTGACAGGCTGCTTGCCCACCAAGAGGCCTGAGAGGGAAGTCGGTGTGGGGAATGGTTAGGGAAATGAGCCGGAGAGGGCATTACTGCTGATGACATGGCACTGGTGGGCTACAAGAAAAGGCAGGACGCCACAGTGGATCTGCCGCAGAAGAAACAGATGTTATATGCTGATTTGGTGATTCCAGGCTACAGAGTTCGTTATTTAAAAAAATTATATCATTGCCAAATGGGATTTTAGGAACGTGTTGGGCAGGTGGAGGAAATTTGTTTACAGAAGTCAAAATATTGGTTTGAAAGTCCTCCTTTACTTTCCTTGAGGCCGCGTTAGGATTGATAGAGATTGCTTGGCGAGGAGCTTCAACACAGCACACTGTGATGTAAAATAGGCAGCAAAAACGTGTCCAAAATGTACAGGTTGGGATCTTAAGTCCTCATTCTGGCCTCATATTACAGAAATCGGAATATCCTTTTCCAAATGGAGGCAGAAGGTTAACAAGAATCAAAGGTGATTTTAAGGGAGTCCTAAAAGCCCACCATTTAGAGAAAGTCGTAATGTCATGATAGAATAATGTTCAAATGTCAACTAAACTCTGATGCCAGGAAAAATAATCAGCTAGAAGGCAATTTAATTATGGTTTCATAAGGTACAAAAGCGGTTATTCGATCCAAGAGCTTTATTCCCAAGTTTGCAATCAATGATTTTTTTCCCGTCAGGTGGACAAGACGTCACACACAGCGATTAATTATACTAAAGCACAATAAAATTTTAATAGTTTACTGACAAAAAGGTAAAAATAGGATAAGTACTTGGTCAGGATACCCTCACACGACGAGCAAGACAACCGGATTTAACATGTAAGGTAAACTGCTTTGGAATATTTAGATGATGAGGAACTGTGGTTTGAAAAATTTACTTTTGATGAAAGTGAAGATCAAATCGAAGTAAAAGCCCAAGGCGAGACTCCCTGCTGAGAGGAAGGTTGAAAAGGCAGAAGACATGAAAATAGGAGAAGTGGACGGAAAGGAGAGCAGGAATATTGGTTGGTGAGACAGTGACAAACTGGGTAAAATAAAAAGATAGATATTTGAGTGGAGAGAGCAGTGGTGTTCCTAAATTATATCTCTTCCTATGTCAATCTCACACCGAGGAGGATTTTTATTCTTCAAGATCAAAATACAATTGTAAATAAATGATTTATGGTCCAGGGCTAATGAATAACCAATTAAAAGTCTAAATACAATATGAAATTAAACATCACAGTTAAAATCAAAACAGAAACCGCTAACTAGCTATTTAAAAATGAAAGTAATAGTATAATTGGAAATATAAATGGAAACATTAAGGTATATATAGAAAACTGTGTTCACAAAAAATATTGATTGACAGCAATGAACCTCGCTCCATCCTTGCGTAGCGGTTGTGTAATCAGTCTTGCAATGTGTTTCATAAAATACGACCCATCAGGGACTGTTTGGCTCCACTAGCCATTTACTTTTCCTGGCAAAACACACAGGGTTAAGCTCTCTGCAGCCTCTATCAGCACAGCATGCAGCAAAATGTACACTGAAACCAAAGAGAAAAAAATATATATATATATGTGTATATATATATGTATATATATATGTATATATATATGTATATATATATATGTATATATATATGTATATATAATTACCATTCCTGCTAGCTAGCCAGCCGCACAAGGGTTTTCTTCTAGCTAGTGTCAGCTTAGATACATAAAGTAATCTGCTCACTGAATTGTTTTTCTGAACACATTCAGAAAACATACACAACCCCACTTTATAAACAAACATTTCCCATAAATAAGGGAAGCGTATCTAGTCATTTGATGCAAATAAAAACACAGTTTGATTGATAGACAAAGTGAGAAAAACGCAGAGCCGAGAACAAACAACCTACCCTGTTTTGGATCATGGCACACTGGCACTTAAGGACGGAATTGACTAAGTATGGAGTAGTGAGAAATTCAAGCGTGCAAAATAAATTGTTCGTTTTAGTATTTGAAATAGCATGGTAAACAACAAAACAAAAATTGGACTAATAACTTAAATCCAGTGCATATTTTACAACAGTGAGGCAGTCTATAACGAAAAGTGGAATCACTTGGAATCGTCATTGGATGGCCCCTTCATACCCCATAATGATCCTAGCACCTGCTACCAAGTAACCTCTATGTCAAAAATTATTTGTAAACTATAGTCCTTTTATTTATTTACATTTAACATAGTACCCCAACTTTTTTAGAATCGGTTATGGCTCATTTGTAATCACAATCTCACAAAAAACATATACTTATATCCTAAAAAGTAGGGGATATTAAGTAATCGTCTATGCTGCCTACGTGTCCGCCACAGATACTTTGTGTCACTCAAAAATGATTCCATGGATCATTATCACATTTTATATCTCTATATATAGCTATATATATATAGCTATAAAAATATCTGTATATTTTTCGGCCATGATTTTTCATCCATTAGTCAAATTAAGTCCAAATTTGGTGCATATTAATCAACTCACAAGATCTATCTGCTATACAATGTTGTTTTCTTTAGTAGTTGATTTTTAACTCACTAGGGGAAGCTTTTCTTAAAATAAAGAAACATAGTTTTCTGTACAAAACTCAAAAATCATGTAATGGATAATTTTCAGTTTTGTATTCATTTACCCCTTAGTGTTGGAAAGAACTGGATTGAATTTGGAAAAGATCGGTTTTATATTTCTGACACTAGGAGTAGCTTTTTCGCCAAAAATGTATTGTCCATGAATTCTCGAGCATTGGTCCGATTTTGTCCAAATTTGGTGTATATGAATTGATTTGAGGAGATGAATCTTGTATACGTTGTGTTTTACTTTAAAGTTCATATTTTAATATGTCATAGATCATTTTCAAACTTTTACAAACATAGACTTAAAGGAGAGGAAGAATTGCATTGATTTTGGGACAGGTCGGTTTTATATTTCTGACACAAGGGGGAGCTTTACCTCTAAAAGTCATTGGCCATAACTTCTCAAATGTTGGTCCAATTTAGTCTTAATTCTGGGCATACCAATTGACTCAAGGAGCTTGATCCTCTTTATATCATATTTTACCCATATTATAAACTAATACTTCACTTTTTACTAATTTTGGGGAGTTTCTTTAAATAATTTTTTACTAAAAATACTGTGGACATAACTTCCCATTTAATTTGAGGGGTTTCAATCAGGGGGATTGCTTGTACAAGGAAAGGAACATGGGACTTATGGGGGATTTACCCTTGCTGTTGGGCACAAGAATGTAAGCCTAATTTAAAAACAATTGTTATTTTAAGTTGGTTATAGACTAAAAAAAACTTAGTTATGAATATGACATGCGATGGTGTGTGACCCCAAAGATCATGGGTGACCACAGGACTGTGGCCGTTTACAATGTCCCCATCCCTCAGGTCTACTACCATGAATACCTTCCGGTTCATATTGACAACACTCTCAGCTGGAAGGTGCATGTTGGAACTCTTTGCTCTAAACAGCATTTGTACTTAATATGCAGAATCAAGGTCTACGGAGTGCCATAGGAGAACATGCTGCTGTTCATTCCTACCCTGGTCCATTAAGTTCCTCAGCAACACTTCGTATGTCAGGGTCAGCTGGCTATATGCAATATGCGCAAACGCCATCAGATGTGTAAAATGTTTATCTGTCTAAAACTCTATCACTTGTGCGACAGGTATCATCTGTACAATATTTCACCAAGCTGTGTCTATATCCATAGGCGCTTGCGTGTTTTTACATATTTGTGAATATTATGTATTTAGCATGTACTATTGGATAATGTTTCAGTGAAATTATTGTATGTATTCTTCCTTTTTGTACTTTCATAGAAATTGCAGTTGGATGGAAACCAGAACAAATTTTCCTTCGGGGACAATAAAAGTATGTTTTTGGTATAAATGAGAATGTACACTTCCTGACAGTGAGTTTATAAAAATCTGAAATCAATACTGTAACCGGAGGCAGCAGATTGCTAGCAAACCTTATCATAATAGCTTACCTGGCACTGTCCAAACCCACCTACCTGCACCTCTGATCCCTTTCTACTTTATTTATCGGGTCTTGTAACAGACCGGGACCAAATATTTCCTTCACTCTCCACTGCTTGCTAGTCTATATGTCCTAAACTCTGGACTGAGTGAAGCTAACCAGCTGCTGGCTTCAACTGTGGATTAATAACAAAGATTTGAAAGTGGCGTCAATCACCCAGTGATGGAAGAAGATCTCAGTCCTGTAACAGCAATAATACAGGATGTTATAGTTACATAACACAACCACCTTTGACTCCTTGATCTCTCTCAAGTAAGTGAATAATGTTCCCCAAAATGTTGAACAATCCCTCTTGAGGGTAGGTCTTCTTTGCATTATGGTGCTCCTGTGAAGCATATGTAGTTTTTTTGGGTTTACATTAACATAATTTTTACATTTCAAAGCATTTTATTATACTTCTGACAAAGCCCAACAATGAGGTATGAACCAGAAAATAGAAAAGACCTGTTCGATGAGAAAAAGCACAGTAATGTGAAATAAACCCCCACATGACACTGATATATTATGCAGGAGCGAAGAGAAGCCCAGTGCTTTTGATTAGTCAGTCTCTCTTTTCTACCCAGAGGGTTCGTCTACTCTCCAGTCTGTTTCAAGCTAACCCTCCTCACTTTGATGAGACAGTGTTACCTTTAATACACAAAAGTGGACAAACCCTGCTCCCAACATCCCTATGGGAAGTGTCTTATTTCAAGCAAGAAAGAACTACAAAACAGTCACTTCATAACGGATCGCAGAACAATACATCTTTTAATAGGTGTGGATTTAAAAAGGATTTATATGAGCAATAATTTGAAGCTGAGCTTTTCCACTCCCAGACTGAATGTAGCTTATACTTTCCACACAGAATGACTTCAAGGATGGCATATTGAGACGAAGGTAAGAGGGACAATTGGAAATTTAACAAGGTGGATTTAATCAGTGAGCCACCACTGTGGCAAATACCCTCCCTGGTTTTACAGGAGAATATTATCTGTCAGAGACGGATGGGGCATTATTTTTACCGAATTCTCTGTCATACACTGTGTTAAAAATGAATAAGAAATGCAATCAGTGTAATAACCTTAACAGTCTCACACAGCAACTGTGGCGAGCACACTGAGCTCTAAAGGTGTCATATTTCTTGCTTTATGTGAGTAATTTTTGACCATTTATGAGGACATTGTGTTGCTCATAATAATAGACCTGGTGTGAGTCCAATAATTAAAACTTATCTGTGAGCTGAACTCACATGAACATGACATTTGCATTATAACAATAATAACATAGGCAGTCCTAAGTTGTTTTTGTTTGTGACTGTAGACCAATAACAAAAAAAAGATTCAGTGTATAGTAATTGTTTTGAATAACAGCTAATTAATGATATCCACTGATTGCTAAATTATATTTAGTTCTGTCATGCTGCTGTTTTGCTCCCCCTCTGCACCACCGACAACTTTCTTTTTTTGTACAGAGTAAGCAACTTAATCAGTGCATCCTTCTCACCAGTCTCACAGGAGTCCTCAGCCACCACCAACCCACAGGACCGCACACAGACTAATCATCACACATCACCTGCTGTGCTAAATAATTATCTTTACTGCTACCGCACACTTCTCCCTATAGGAAATATATTCTCTCACTTCAAATTTGCAAAAGTACAGCACAACAAAACATCATTTAAGCCATGGAGATCAAACTTAACTCACATTCCTAGATACATGAGCTGATGGTTCTGGTGATCTCAAAGCCAGCTCAAACTTGATGATATTGTATTCTGACTTGAATACAATATCATCTCTGCGGTCAAAGATACCCACTCAATTGTGTACCAAGAGGAGAGTAGTAGAGGACGTTGGGCCGTCGTGCCACCCTCATGCAATCTGTTGCTGTTTTGTCAGAAACATCAAACCAGTAGCCCACTGGAGGTCATTTTTTAGGGATCTGCCAGTGCTCCATCAGTTACTCCTCACACTGAGGAGCAGATACCGGTTGTTGAGTTGTTGTCCTTCTAGGGACCTGTTCAGCTTGAGCTGTGCTTGAAGACAAAGAAAACTGTTGTGCAACTACAAGCAGGGTTAATCCATCCTGGAGGAACTGGACTGGACTACCTGTGCAGCATCAGTGGGCTGCAGGTACTGCCTCATGTCACAAGTAATGGCAAAGACACCAGGAGAGCAAAAAAATTTGAGAAGAGCCAGACATGAAAGATAAGTAGAGAGAAATGAATAGTGGCCAACACTTGCAGAACAATTCTCTTTTTGAGGGTTCTCATGCTTTTGCATCTCCATTACACCTGTTGTCACTTTCATTTGCATCAAACATGTGTAACTGATTCAGAATAACTTGTGTTACTTAAATGGACAGATTGATATCCCTGAGCAAAGTTTAACTGGGTTGGTGTCATACTGTGATGATTAACTATTCCCTTGCTCAAAAAACGAGCAGTGTATAATTTGCAGACAGCATTTCCTGTTTAAATGTTCTATTCATTTGTTCATTTGACAACATGATTGTGGTGATTGGGTCACAATGGCAGCAGGCAATGAAGGGTATTCACACATCCCTCTCCACAGCACTTCGCTCGCTCTTCAGCTCATCCTGAGGCAGACTTAGGCTACATAAGAAAATGAATCCTTCTAGACGGTTTTGGGTCTACCTCAGGTCTCCTAACAGTTGAACTTACTACATGACCTTGAAGGGGGAGGATCCTGTTGAGTTGAAGGTATGTAGGACATGTATGACCATTAGTGACCTGGCCACACCTACTCCTGATTATCATACATGGAGAAATGTATCTAAATAAACTTGGAAGCAGAATATATCTTACACTCCAGCCTTTATCTCCATTCCAGAAAGAAATCAAGTCCAATCTACAAAGGCTATGAGATCGTCAGGTTACAATTGCATGACATTCATTTAAATGTTCAATGTTCTCATCAGTTGCATAATTTTACACACTATGTGCCATGGACACCAGGATATGGCCGCAAGTACGTCCAGTTAAAGGCCCGGGCAAGATGAACCACCACACCCTGTTGAAGAACCTGTCCTTGAAAATTTATGCTGTACTTTCCGCTCAAATGACAGAAATCAACTAGGCCTACGCTGTCGTCCCCGACAGCAAGAGTATATCCCTGTAAAGCCCCCAATCCCTGCGTTGTACGAGCAATCCCCCTGACCGAACTCCTCAAACTAAATCTGGCGGTATGTCCAAAAAAATCTATGTTGTCATATAAAGAACCCCCTAGTAAGTAAAATAGGAACTATTAGAGTAAAATATCATAGAGAAGATAGATCTCCTCAAGATGATCTATTCATATTCACCAAATTAGGATTAGATAGGACCAACGGTTAGGAAGTTATATCAGAAAAATTATGTTTTTCATAAAAAAGCCCCCCTTAGTGAGTGTATCTGATCTACGAGAGTGAAACCGGTCTTTAACTTTATTTGTTGAAAGAAATCTTATCATGTCTTCACTGTTTTCTATAAGAAAAGGGCGGACAATCATAAATACGTTATAGATATGCCTGGGTTGTAGATGCAACAGGCCAAACAGATTTGAAGTCCATTCTGCTGCCCATTTCAACTATCAATCTCAAATTGGATCTGTCAGCTATTCAGAGGACGGACATCTCATTTTGAAGCAGGATCCATAAACTATATTAAGTCAGGAATGCGTGTGTGAGTCTGTGTTTGTGTGTGTGTGCGTTTCTGCCTTGTGAATTGCATGGACTCTTAAATTAAAGTAAGTTAATTTAGCGGTCTGTTGAGTAATCCATTCTATTTCCTATCACATCCCAAGGTGACAGTGTGATACTCTATAATAGACTTCCATATTGTATTGAAGAGAGAGCAGCAAGAGAAAGGGTAAAGTGAGGGGGGCAAAGACATTGCATGTGCGTTTTCTCTGCCCTCGTCTCATGTAATGCTTTCCTCACAGACAACCTGCTATTACAGCTCCTCTAATCAGATTGGCAGAATGAGGGAAAATGCAGTGTTTCCTATATTTGACTACCTTAAAGCAGAAAAAGGGTTCTGAGTAAACGCAACCCCTCTTTTGGCCAGGCAGCTGAAATAACAGTGATCGTTCCTGACAGCATCGCATGAGTGGAGAGTGCACTCACATTTGGCACGGAGCTCAAATGTCATTTCACCTTCGGCTTGCACTAAAAGGTGACAGGTTTCATCCATCTTCAGAGACGGACAGGTTGGCTGCCGGAGAAGACTCCAGGGATTTGCAGCGAAACCAATATGCATAGGAAATGAAATAACTTTGTGCCCTGGGTGACGAAGCCCAGAATTAACAGATATGATAATGATACATAATGAATGTCACTCGGGCAGACTCCACGTTCACATATACGTCGCATAATTGGGTAATATTTGGGGGCAAAGTGTTATGTTGATGGGATAAGGCATCTGAATCAATAGCAAAAAACATTTTTGGTAAAGGTCAAGTATAATCTACGATTAATGACACGAAGCACGATTTAGGAATGTTAAAACGGGTCCAAGTCCCTTTTTTTTGTTGCTGCACCACAGCAGATTTTTTCACTCCGTTGAAGTCCTCCCTCTTCCCTTCATATTGCTAAACTGGCAGAGCTTCTACACTGGATATCTCTCTTAAATGTCTCTGGTTCTTTCTGATTGTAAAATGTATCGTAGTAAAAGGTGCAAAACATGAGCGGGGCTGTGAAAAAGTATTAGAGCCCTCGTTTCTTCTTTGAGTATATCTCATATTAAACCGGGATTCTTTTTTTTTCTTTTCTTTTCCCTCTTTCTCCGTTCCTTTTTTTGTATCACTTTACTACGACTCACTTAAAAGTGCTGTAACATTAACAGTTTGTGAGCACATTATTTATAGAGCACATTTTCAACAATTGCAGTCGATCGAAGAGCTGAAAAGACATAGAAGAAAGACGGTGGATTAAAAGACAACAGCATAACAAGCAGTAGCAACAAGCAATAAAATAATTTCTCAATAAAACAATAGTAAAATTTTATTAACAGTAGCTGACCTTCCAAAATATTTCATCGAAATAAATATAAAGGAACTGCAGGTTTTTTTCACCTTAGTAAGTTCACAGTTCAAGGTAATACAGTGGTACCTCCGTTTACGAGCTTAATTCGTTAATAGGACTTGCTCGCAAACCAAAAATGCGCAAACCGAACAAAAAAAGAAGAGCACTCGTACACCAAGCACGTTTCTTACGTGATACAGGTACTCGCTCAAATCCGGAAAAATCTGTAATACGAACAAAAAAAACGCTGGTAAATTAAATCACTGCTCGTAAAGCAAGGCACATTTTTTGAAGAATCTTTGCTTGTTAAAATCAAAATGCTCTTAAAGCAAGGTACTCTTAAACCGAGGTACCACTGTATTGTTTCAAAGACACAAAAATGGCTTCCATTGAAGAATAGTAATGCTCAACTGTTTTTCGGAGTGGAGAGAATTCCATCCAAAGAACATTATACCTTCTGTCAATGATGGAGGTGGCAGTGTAATGTTGCGGCGATGCTTTACGGCTTCAGACCCCGGATGATTTCCATAATTGAGAGAAACATAAATTATACTCTCTGTCAAAAAATTCTTAACGAGTATGTCAAATCATCAGTTGTCAGTTGAAGCGCAGAGAAACTCAGTCACGTAGGGAATAAGCTGACCTCTAAACTGATCAGAAAGAATAAAACTAAAGTTTTGGACACTGAAAACTGTAGTAGTTTTATTTGCAGCATTGAAGCAGTGCTGCAAATAAAACTGGCTTATTTGTGGCTTATTTGTCACAAATTCCAGAAAACTGGCCCTTACCGTTTGATAAAACAAGCTGTTTTGTGAAATATACAGTCAATTAATATTGTTTTGCTGTTATAAAATTGTAATTATGTGATGTCAAATCAATTATATCAAATTGTATTTTCTGAAGCTCACCAGAAATTGTTAATTATTTCATAAGTGGTATAAAACACGTTCCAAGGTTTTGAACTGGTTGATGCATATTCCTCTGTTTGTCCTCCATCCAATTCAAAGACCAGTCTTTTCAGATTGTTTCTTGTTAGTGATTGATAGTGCAGAGGAAAGAGACTGTGGAATCAGGGGAGGAATATAAATCATAATTTGCAGTTGGTCAGCATAGCACACACTGGGACCCCCCCACCCCCCACCCCCCACTTCCAGTTCAGCCAGCTTAGGAGCCTGGGCACTATGCTAAATAATGATGAGATGGGGACATGCATACATGACCTTCAGAGTTGTGACTGCTCTTATGCGGAGATCTTATGTTCATTAACAAAGTAATGTCAATATATGTTAATGCTCAGATAGGACATGCAATTAAGACCAACAGAAAGTATCTTTCAAGCAATGAAGAGAACAGTAGCCTCCTGCTCCTGATGGATATTTGCATGCGCTGATCTACCATCTGCTGCTCTGACTAGGTGTTGCCGGTTTTTGACGGTTAATTATGTGCTGTACGCTGGCAGAAAATGCATTAGCGGAATTGCTGTTTCCTAATTCCAGAGAGGAACTCAACCTTACACGGAGTTAAACTAATTAAATCAAATGTTACTTAAAGGTAAGTGTTTTTTTCCCTACATTTATGAGGCTTTAACTTTAACATATATAAAAATATGATTACCTTATTGTTCCAAGGGGCAAGAAGGGAGACTTCAGGTAGAAACTGTCTCATATCATCAAGTCTAATGAGCAACAATATTTCCTCAGACACAATTCTTCTAAAGCAACTAATTCAAAAAAAGAATCTTTCCAGAGAATTATATGGTGTCGATACTATCAGTTCTGGCCTTGCCACTTAAAGTCTCATTGTCATCTTTTATATTAGCATTCATTTAATTTTGGTCTTCCCAAACTTCTGATGAAAATCTCTTTCTCTGTGAGATGCACAGCAAAGGCACAGTGGGATTTGAGGTTTTTCATTAAAGCAAACTGCCCTGCTGTGTGTGAATCATTGCAAATGATGGCCTTGAGACAGAATGAAAACAATAAAAACAAAAAAACAAAACAAAAGCAACAATGAACTGAAAGATGATATAAAGCTGAGTAGAGCTGTGGGAACCGAGGAGATATTTATCAGTGCATTAATCAGTAGACGTAAACATTTTCACGCATGCAAGCAGTCGAGTGGTTGTTATCTTTCAAATATTGATTAGAGCAGGTTTAATGCACCGAATCATTCATTTTTCTTCTAAACTCTGTTTCTAAGTCTACGGATGTGTCCAAACATGAAATACACGGTTATGTATTTTTGCTTGTGGGCAGATGATGAAATTTAAGGCAAGTACAACTTTGCGACTTTAAGGTTCCTGTCGGGGTGAGATTCTCCAGGAACCCAAGAGATGTTATTATATTGATACTTAAAGGTTCAGTTTGTAGGATTTAGTGGTATCTAGTGCTGAGGTTCCAGATTATAAACTATATTGTGCCATTGCTCACCCCTACCTATGCAAGAATGATTTGAGCATTTAAGGTGACTTTCGGGTACCGAATTTTTGTGATCATCTACAACCTACACAAAAGCCAGTAGCTTTCAAGGGATGTTGATCCCTTAGATAGATTCATTATAACGCTGAAAGGTCAGGGATATTATGGAATTGTCATTCCAATCCATGTTCACAGATTGGTCATTTTAACGTGATGAGTCGAGAGAGCTTTATCACCAAAAGTTATTGGACCATAATTTCTCAACTGTCGGTCCAATTTAAGGCATATGATTCGACTCAAGTTGATGAGTCTTGTATACATCATATTTTATTCTAATTGTTCATATTTCTCTTCACAAAAACACACAGTTTTTCGGACATAACTTCTCATTTCATTTGAGGAGATCAGTCAGTGGACTGGTACAATGCTGGAGACTGAGTGCGTGACTATAACTTTTACATGATTGATCTGGAGTTGATTCATATGCACTAAATTTGAACTAACTTGGACAATCGATTAGGAAGTTATGTCCGAAAAAGAGTGTTTTTCCCAAAAATCTCCCCCTTATGAGTAAAATATGAACTATATGAGTGAAACACATATATATATATCTGTACATATAGAAAATAGTTCCCCTCAGGTCGATTCATATGCACCAAGTTTGGAATAAATTGGACTAACGGTTGAAAAATTATGGCCTGAGTACTTTTGGAGATTGAGGCCCCCCTATTGTTGAAACTATACGACCAACCTTTTCCGATCTCAATAACTTTATTCCTCTCACTAACGTCATAGATACGCAGAGATTTTTTTTTTAAGAAAATCCATTAAATAGTTTTTGAGTTATCACGCCAACCCGAAGGAACTGATTCTATAATATCTCTGAGTTTTTGGGGATTTAAATGAAAAAAAAGATGAAAAATGAATGCTAGATTGCATCAGTGGTACATCACCTTACATACATCACTTTACTGTATTTCTTCCTTCTGCAGCTCCAGCTATAACCTCAGATCATCCACGACGTGCTGTATTCTGTTAGCAGAGGCTCAACTCTGAGGCTGCCTCCCGGAATTCAGCCATTAATCAATTTGAAGGATTTCTCCAACTCCATATTTAGAGTGTTGTATAAGTTACAGTGAAATCCTGCTGGAAGGCAGTTCTGCAGTCTCAAGGCATTGCGAGTGGTGAGAAATAATGCAGAAAACCTCATACTTTAAAATCACGACGCGCCGCTGATTCAAATGACGTGGCGGTTACCCATCATGTATCTGAATATAGATATTACATCTTGGCTGGATTTTTCCCCTTTGATAGTCTTTTGCATATTCATTAGATGTGTTATCCACCAGAAGGTTATTATCCATAAATGCCACTCTGTAATTAATTAATCTTGTCTGATGGTTGCTCTCCCTGCCTCATTAATGAGCCAAGTCTGGCTGATTGTATTCTTATTCATGTGTCCAAATATACAGCTCTATTTTGGATTCGGATGCCAGACTATTTCACTTCATTAGCAGCAGGAATCGCCGGAGGGTCATTTGACAGGCAGGATCTGCCTTCTGATTTTTCCATCAACAGTGTGCACACAAGGATTTTTGGGTTGTTCGCCCTAATGAAGTAACACATGGTTCTGGAGTCAAGAGTGAGGATTGATTCAGTCCGTAAGGCAAAGTTTACTCACATTTAAAGGAGAATCGCCTTTGATGGGTAATACGATCCAATTACTGAGGTCATTTTGTGTGTTTTGAAACTGATTTTAAAAGAATCCCAGTGTCTAAAAATTCATTATGCATTTGCACAAAGCCAGGATGAGTAAGTCAGGCATAATTGACTAATAGAGGAGAATACCGTAGCTCACGGATGGCATGTACAGTCTGACATTTACAATGCTTTGAACTCAATTATATCTATCCTTAGGGTCTGCTCAGTTATGCAAGCTGCTTCCTGAAAATGGTAATAATCTATAAGGCTCTAAGAGACACTGTAATACATGCTCTGCTGAAATGTGGCCAAAGTGTTTGCTTAGTGGGATGGCTTAGCGCTAAGTGAGATAGCATCATAATTGAAAGCTCACAAGCTCACATGTCAAATCCCAAGCGTAGTTCGGGTGTAGAGGGTTATTGAGCAAAAAATGAAATCCCCTCTGACATGCTCTCACTTCTAATAGGACCATCAATGAAATAAAACTTGAATACAAATAGAACCACTCAACTGAGTTTTTTGTGTGTGTGTGCCAAGGTCTTTCTATCTAAATAACTTTGGATTGACTAATCGGGTCGGATACATTAAATTACAATTCCCAAGCAATTTCTTAAATCACGATTCCACTGGGAGCATCGTGGCTGCGTTTTGATGACGTCCAGGCTTCACCGCGATTAGGCTGCACCGCGGTTTGGCTGCGCCCCGGTTAAGCTACGCCGCCGTTCTCCTGTAACCAAACTCCCCTTCCCTCCAACAAACCAAACCAAATTGACTTTGGTTTGGTTTTTTGGAGGAGATTCTCCTATAAAGCCAGGGCGGTCAGCTGTGTTACGGCGTGTTTTGAGTTCTTGAGGGAAGTGCTGTCTGTTTTTAGTTTAATATTGTGAGGCGAAATTTAGATTTGTTGGTTGGGAATTTTTTTTTTTACCTGTCTCTTTAAAATAAATACATTTATTATGAAAGAAATAAATGATAAATATTTTCATCCATTTTTGCAAATATTTTTCATATTTTTGTGCTGTTACCAACGTTGCTGTCACTATTGCACTGCACTGCTGGTGACAAAATAAAAGGGAAACATCCAGGAGAATATTTTTGACTCCAAGACTCCTTTTTGCACATCTGGGCAAGCATTACAATTTTGGGTAAGCTTGACGACTTAGACCTCGACATACTGTATTGATCCCAGAATGGGAAATTCACTTGTTCCAGCAGCAGTTTGAAATACACCTATACATATACCCAACAACAAAGATAAAAAAAAACCATGTATATATATATATATATATATATATATATATATATATATATATATATATATATATATATATATATACATATATATATATATATATATATATACATATAAAAAGAGGAATATGAATATGTCTATAGAGTCGAAGTTTGCCCTTTGTAGAGTCTGTGTGCAAGTTGTAAGCTGGTAGTAAATAAAAATGGAGTAGAAAATGCAAACATTTGTGCAATATTGTGCAAAAAAATCGTGTGGTGGGTTTAAGGTGAAGGAGGATCAACTTTTTGGGCGGAGTGAGTTATTGTACAGGGTTATGGCTCTGGGAAGGAAAGAGCTCCTGAAATAGTCCTTGTGACAGCGAAGCGGGATGAATCTGTTGGAGAAGGAGCTCTGCTGTGTGTCCTTATTAATACAAGAACAAGCTCGTGTGCATTTCGACGTCGCATTCACAGCAGTGGTCGTTACTGTCGGCATTATCGCAACTTTTCTGCTTGGTACACTGATTTAGTGAGTAATACTGAATATTTTACCTTTTTACATTTTACGTTTTTGTGCTCTTCTTGTAAATCATTGACATGTTTATGTGCTTACTAGTTCGGGATAACGTTAGCTAAAGTTTGCTAATGTTAGCTTAAAGCTGTTTGGTCGGCTTGAAACAGGCGAGGGTTCAGATGGCGTGCAGCAACGGTCTGGGGCTTAGTCTTAACTCACACCCAAACACAGTTACTTCCCTTTGCCGTTGTCAATGTGCGCTCTCCTTTGACCGCAGTTAGTTTCCTACCATTGAGGTACAAAGTTGTTTTACTAGTTGGTAAAACATATCATGCCTTTAACTTTCAGAGCAATGTTTATTCTACCTTTAATGCACACAAATGCAAAGACCATCAGATGAACATTAAGGTGGCATTCAAATCCTCAGCATCTTAGAGCATATGAGCTCTACGGTAGCCATTTGTCCACCCTCTCGGTCACCCAGTTGTCTGAACTGAATGATGTTTTCCCTTTTGTCACTTTACAAAGTTGGAAGTAAATAGCTTGTTAGACTGAAACACTACATAGTATGCTAAGTGACAAACACTAAATTATTTTTTTTCCTTAGGACAAGTTATCAAAATGGACCCAAGGTTATTGCTGCGAGTTATCATCCATGAAGAGACATGGGATGATAAATGAGAGACCTGATTCAGTTGAAGAATTAATTCTGCAACTGAAAGAGAAACTGTCGCTGCAGTACAACTTTAAACTACAGCATGAAGATCAGTACTTCAATAACTCCGTCTGCGATTTGACAGAAGTAACAGAATTGCACGGTAGAGCTATGCTTAAAATCATCCCTTTTATGACCCTCGAGTTAACAGCCATTTCATCACTTACCAGAATATCAGACGCTGACTACAGCACGGCCGACACTGAAATCCTGTCAACTGATGGAACACCACCATTGCTAAGAAAACAACATTGGTCGGAGTTCTTTGAAACACCCAATTTTTCAGTTGATGTTGCATACAGACATGAAAGGCCTTCATGAAAGATAGAACCTGCGCGATTCCATAACGAGACATGAAGCAGGACATTCTGGAAAAGCTTGCTGAAGCAATGTACAGTTTCAAGGCTTATCCTGAAGATGATGAGATCAGCAGTGTTGCAAAAGCATTGATTAGCAAGCATCACTGCCTTACTGAAGCTGGTCCTCAGCTTGGATGGTTTGGCTGGAAGAACAGCCTTTAATTTCAGCTGGCCAATTATTGCACAAAGCTTTGAAAAGCTGGATATGAGAGTGTATCAATAAATGGAGGTAAAAAAATCAAAGGCAACCCAGTTTGAGAATCATCAACCAAGAACATCAAACGCCCAAAAAGAGGTGAAGCAAATTATCTGCCAAATTTACCTGAAGGTCATGATGAAACAAGCCTCGAAAATGCCAGGAAGTTTCTCATTGGTGAGATGAAGAAAAAGCGACCAAATGGCATTCTCGTATCCCAGATAATGGACCAAACATTCCCACTACGCAGACAAGAGATTGTGAAGATGGGGCCCGCTGTACAGAGCATGGTTGAACGATGGCCAGCACTTTTCACAGAGAGCCAGGTGAGAAATTCTTTTTTCCTGAATAGTATCTGAACAGTTGAGCATCCTCCAAGGCTACATTTCACTTTTCCAAAGTTCCCTACCAGTCAAATAATGTTAATCGAAAAGCCAAATTCAAACTGTGAGCTTGGAAATCTCGGCACACTTATAGGAATAGGAACATAGGAATTAATACACATTAATTTCAAGTAGAATAATTTGTTTCGAGATAAAATTGTTTGGGCAAGCTTGAAGTGTCTCTTGTCTATCTGTCTTGTAAGATATGGTTGCTAGTTTGCACCAGTGTTATGAATCAAATATTTCTAATTTATGTGCTGGTTTTCCTTCCTTCTCTCTGCTTTTTCAGGTTTCTGCTGAGTTTAATAGAATTGCCAATAAAAAGAGAGGGTTCTTTAGGCTCTGGACCAGCAAACCACACCTTTCATTGAATTTTTCAAGCCAAAAAAAAGGAACTGTCGGACAGAAACTGACCGTCTTAATGCAGGACACCGACTCTGTGATGGTAATTTCATTTTGCAACTTTTGAGTTATCCTTGATGTTATCTACATTTATGATACAAGTGGCAACCTGTTTTCTCTCCCTGATTGCCTTGTTAATATGTCTCTGAACTGATTTTTTCCATCTCTGTCATTAGACTCCTGACGTGACTGCACTGCGCACTGTTGTCCTCCAAGGCATTCCTATTCTAGTTGGTGACAACCCCAGTGAATTCTACAAGACATGTTTTGTAAGTAGTAAAAACATTTCAATGTGCATTTACTTAGTTTTTTGTGCATGGAGATTTGTGTTTTGTTCTCCGACCCTTCTGCAATTCATCTCATGAACATGAAAATACAGTTACCTTCAAATTAGATTAGCCAATTAAGCATTTTAGTCATTAATTCATTTTAGAGCCTAGGAGCAGGATTCAATTTTAACAAAGCAGTGCCCACAAAATGAAAAATAAGTTTTCAAAAAATAGGAATTTTAAGTTGTGTAAACTTTAAAAAATGATAGTAGTTCTTCTACTTAAATTAAGTATTTGACACTCAGAATAAACAAGTTTCTCTAACTCACTATTGTAAGTTTACTTTACTAGTTAATTCAAGTATTTGACACTCAGAATAAACAAGTTTCTCTAACTCACTATTGTAAGTTTACTTTACTTAAAAAAAGTATGCAGACTCAATGCCTTGAAATAATTAATTAAAGCCAACTTATTGGAATTTACAATGGTGGAGAGGATGCTCAGGATTATCCACGATGGATAACAGTTTGTCCAGTGTCCTTCTCTCCACATCCGCTTCAATGCTGCTCCCCCAGAACACTGATATGATATGATTCTGATATACTCCGATATGACGACAAAAACACAGAAGATAAAGAAGATAGTTTAATGTATTTTCTCAGTGGATTTCAATGACTTTGCTTTATTAGAGAATTAAAGAGGAGAATGATAATTATTATAACAAAAAACTGAAGCAGAAGGCTTAGGGGTGTAATAAAAACGAAGGTTATGCATAACAGATTAGAAATTAAAAATTTCATAAGGGGGCAAATTGTTCTTCATCTATCTGTTTTCAAGCAGTGCTCAAACAGTTACGGCCGGGGTTGTTATGACCTATAATCCTAAATTGTAGCACACTGAGGAGCCATATCTTTAAAAATACCCATCTGGTAGTGTGTGGGTCTCCTTTTTGCCACCAAACCAGCTCTGAACTATTGAGGCATTGACTCCATAAGACCTCTGGAGGTGTGCTATGGTATCTGGTACCAAGAAGCTATAGAAGCAGATATGATCTTCTGTTATCCATGTCATTCAAGGCACTCATAGTATCAGAAGTTATAATGTAGTGGCTGATTGGTGTACGTGTTGCTGGGATTGTGTGCTGTTCTTCCTCTCCACTGGGTTTCAATGATGGGAACATTATTCAGATTCTTTACTTCAGAAAAGTACTAATACCGCATTGTGAAAATACTTTACAATTAAGAGACATGAATTCAAAACTTTACTTATGTAAAGTATGTAAGTATTATCAGCAAAATGTAAAAGTACTCATTGTGTGTTAAAACGATTAGATTAACTTAGTAAGTACTTAATCTAAAGTAGATTAATATAAAGTAGTTAGATTAAGTAATCTAACTACTTTAAGATGTTAAGTGTTTAATTTATAGGATCATTAAAGCCTAATTAAAACATCTCTATCCGCCGATAACCTTATATATCTAAAAAGTCGACTTTTCATACATCAGATTACTTTGTGACATTTTCTTGAGAATCTGAGAATGAGGAGTATAGGAATTTTCTCAACCCATAAGAAATCTTTCAGTTTTTCACAAACCTATAAATTCAGCATAAATATGGAAATTTAATGCAACGCCCCCAGTCCTTTGTGCTGTACAAGCAATCCCAGTGATTGAATGTAAATTTATGTCCAAAAACAAAGCTTTGGTTGGGAAATTATGGCCCAAAACTTTTGGAAATAAAGCTCCCTCTATGGTGTTGGAAATATAAAACAACCTTTCCCAAAATTAATTAATTTCTTCTTCGCACTGTGTTCTATGTGGGTCTAGAACATAAAAATTATAAAGAGTTATCGTGTAAACATGACTGGCTCATCCTGCTCAAAACAGTTTAGTCACCCTTTTATGCCGTGCAGTTTTCCCCTTGCCGGGGCGTAACAGGGCTAATGGCGGATGTGATTCACATCGGCTTGTATTTGGTCATGGTCAAGTACTGATATCACGGTGATGCTAGATAGATATCATGAAAGCCACAGCAAAGATAAACATCATGAAGAGTTGAAGTGCTTGCAGTCTCTAAGAGATTTTACGACAAGCAACCCAATCCGTGCTTCTCAATATATTTAAATTATCTCAAAACAACAATGTGGCCCTGCAGAAAAAGTTATTCATTAATTTTCTTAAATTCATTTCTTATACTGCTCAGGGTTGCAGTGGGAGTGGAACCTATCCCAGCTGACACTGGGCATGATGTAGGGTACATATTGGACAAACCATCTAAATACATTGACATTCACACCTACGGATAATTAAGAGCGACCCATTCATCCATTTTAAGTCTTTTCAGACTGTGGGAGGAAGAAAGAAAACTTGTGCCGAACATGCAAAGGAAAGCCAGAATTACGCTACTGTATTCAAGCCCAGAACCTCTCCCCTGGTAAGCAATGCCACCATGTCTCTCCCAGAATTGTGGGACATCAATAAAGTCATAATTTTTGGACCACAATTATGTATCATGCAGGATTTGTGGGTTCTCTCCAGGTACTGTGTCTTCTTTGTCTCTATCTGCAGGATCTGTTTTAAACTGGGGCTTGTCCAGCATGTAACCTGCCTGTTGCCGGACGTCAGCTGGGATAGGCTCCAGCCTCCGTGTGACCCTGAAACGTTGATGGATTGATGTATGACAAAAGAAGGGGTTACAGATGCATGGATGATTTGTGTTAGTTCGGTAGTTGTTGAAGTATTTAGTGATGGCCAAAGCAGGTACAGCAGCCACCTCAATAGATACAATTCAATGAAATGCATCAAATTACATAAATAGATGGTAGAGGGTTCTAGTTTTAATGTATTTGTTTTTTCCCAAGATGATTGAGGTTAAACAGACTCTTCCGGGTTAAGAGTTATAAACAGCTCTCCAAGATAATCCAGTGAATGCACCATAAATCATAGAGTGTGGACACGCAGACGAAGATATCCTATGGAGCAACATGTGGTTAGCAGGGATGAAAGAGCCTCAGCTCTGGCGTCAGAGTTGAATCAGGGCTGGCTCTGGCTCTGACAGGGCTTCTCTGGCAAGAAAATTCTAATGCATTAATAATGTTGCTCCTTCCTTCTGAAAAACATTGCCTCTATAAATCAAGCCTGTTTTTTTCAGCGCTGGGAAAATCAAATTTTAGATATGCATGTTTTTTTTTACTGAATTGGAGCTGGCTGATTACTCCTAAAAGAGACAAATTGCCATGATTAGCTGACATTAGCCGTCTTAAATCAACCTTTGTGGTTAATTTACTTTCAAACTGCTCTGAGAAGACTTCTGGAGTTTAAAGTCAAGCAAACTTAACAACTTCTATTTAGGTATCTACTCTTTGAAATTAGTTTCTGTATAAACTGGTAAATATAGAATCCTGCCGTCAAATCCGTCCATCCATATATCCATTCATCCGTCTGTCCATCCATCCATCCATCCATCCATCCGTCCATCCGTCCGTCCATCCATCCGTCCTTCCATCCATCCATCCATCCATCCGTCTGTCCATCCATCCATCCATCCATACATCGAAGAAGTATAAAGTTGAGGTACTTCCTGTTGTAGCAGCCCATCCGTCCATCCAACCATCCATCCATCCATCCATCCATCCATCCATCAAGCTATCCATCCAGCAATCCACCCATCCAGGAAGTATAAAGTTAATATACTTCCTGTTGTAGCAGTCCATCCAACAATCCATCCAACCTGGATGTAATAAGTTGATACTTTGGTTTATCGATGGCTTATATTATTTTTCTATTTGCTTATTCTTCTCTTTATATGTAATTGGTAGACTGTAAATGGATACAAAGTAAAAGAACAACATATTCTTGCAATTGTTTGTAAACTGTAAAATCACCAACGTAAAGGAAATATGAAATATTGTGATATTGTTGTAAGTCTTGTGGAAACTGTGATCATCAACATAGCAACTAATAAGCCTTTTCTGTATTTTTTTTTTTTATAATTTCCCGTGCAGAGAGAGATGGATTTTTCCATTCAAATGACTTTCAAATTGGCCTGGAGAAACAGGACTAGGCATCCTCGGCCGTTCGCACTGGCCACCATGTCATTTGAAGATAACCTATACTCCCCATCACTGAGGTAGTATTAAAGAAGGAAAAGAGCATGACTTTGTCTTCACATGATGAACATCGCTGTGGAGTCTAATGGTTTTGTTACATCTTAGATGTTGATTATTGCTTGCTTTAGATCAGGGGTGTCAAACTCAATTTCAACTTCGCCATATCATCATTATAGTTTCTCTCAAAGGGCCGGCAGTTGCTGTAAGGGCTATATAAATGTATCCAATCTTTCTTATGACTTATTTGCCTCTACAATTTGGTTTAAGTAATAATTTATGACAAGCTCTGAAAGCATGAGTCCAATGTACTATGTACAATTTATTGAATATTAAAATTAGTTCGGTAAAAGAAACGCATTCTTGTGCTTCAACACATGCATGTAAATGTATGTAAACACAAAAATACTGTATGTGAGCACACGCTCACTCTTCTCTTTTATTATAACCTAATTTCCATGAATTTATTAGAATAAGAAACCGTCACAAATACTAATTCTTCAACAATTATAAAAAATTTCGTCACACATTGCAGGTGCACCATTGGTGGTAAGCACTACCAACTTACTCCAGGGTAATTTTAGATCACTTTTTCTCCACCTCCATTAAGATATCTCTGCCCCGTTGTGGTCCATTCAGTTCAAACATGTATTTGCATTCCCATCGTTCATTAAATTGCAATAGAATTAATAGCATTTTAGTACTATTCATACTCTTTTGGTTGATACTGTGATGCTAATACATAGCGGCTAGATGGCTTCAGTGTACAGGGGACCAAATCGAGATGCATTATGGGATATGTAGTTTATGGACACCGTACTTCCCTAAAGCAAATTGGATTAGACCCACAGGCCTTTAGTTTTACATATCTGCTTTAGATGGTGTTGTTGTGGTATGAATGAGGTCCAGATTCAGTATTCTGACGGTGTCAATTGGGGCACATAAATGGGCTTTTTGGTCATATTCTTATATAATTATTATTATGTCTTTTATTGATGCTTTTATCTGCTTTTACCCTGTAGCACTTTGAGATATGCTCAGCAGTTTGGCTGGATTTGGATGTAACCCCGTTCAATACTGATTTTGCTACTTAATTACTTTAAAAAATGACATTTTTCCTTTCTTGGTAGTCTCCTTGGTAGTCTCCTTGGTAGTCTCCTTGGTAGTCTCCTTGGTAGGAGTTCATTATTTAGTAATGTAAAATATTTGAGATATATGAGATATCTTATGGTAATGCAGCATAATGCCATTCTCTTTAATAGTGGTGCATCCTTGATGGTCTCAGTGCGTGTCTATGACATCTGTGTATATTTGTTGAAATATATTTGAACCACTAGATAAATGTTGCTGTCTCTTTGAATATGAGCTGGTTGTCTGACAACAGCCTGTATATGTAAGGTCAAGGTAAAGTAATTTGAAGGCAGCTTAGCTGTGGGAGTAAAGTACTGAAGAGCCAGGTGGAAAATTAATTAATTAATAAACCAATCCCTCCAGGCCGGCTTTGTTCCATCTGCCCTAAAAGCCTCCATAATCAGACCACTCCTCAAAAAACCTACTCTCGATCCAGAAGTTTTTGCTAATTACAGGCCCATTTCCAAACTCCCATTCCTCTCCAAAGTCCTGGAAAAAGTAGTTGCTGCCCACCTCCAGGACCACATTGAATATAACAACCTCTTTGAAACCTTTCAGTCTGGTTTCCACTCCGCCCACAGCACAGAAACAGCTCTGCTTAAAGTAACAAATGACCTACGGATGGCAGCAGATGCTGGTTCACCTTCCCTCCTGATTCTCCTTGATTTGTCTGCTGCCTTCGACAGAGTTGACCAAGGAATACTCCTACACCGCCTACATCACACCACTGGACTCACTGCCACCACTCTAAACTGGTTTCACTCCTACCTCACTGACAGAACAGAATACGTTTCCCTTGGAAGTTCAAGGTCCCGGACACACACCGTCACCTGGGGGGTCCCCCAGGGATCAGTCCATGACCCCATTCTCTTCATACTGTACATGCTCCCCCTTGGCCGTGTCATCAGTCGATATGGACTCTCATTCCATTGCTACGCTGATGACACGCAAATCTACATAAAAACTGACACATGTTCCTCTGCAGCCTCTCCATCCTCATCGTTATCATCATCTCTCCTGTCAACTCTCCGCGCTTGTCTGGAGGAGATAAGTTTGTGGATGAAAAACAACTTTCTCCAGTTGAACACCTCCAAACCCGAAGCAATTTTAATGGCACCCCACATCAGACCCAGTCTTCCTCCATAACCAGTATTACCTTCTCTGGTCAAGACATTTCCCTCTCTTCATCAGTCACCAACCTCTGCGTAAGATTTGACCCTCAACTCACTTTTGAATCCCACATCAAACACATCTGCAAGATCTCCTTTCATCATCTCAGAAATATTTCCAAACTCCGTTCTTCACTCACCTTAAGTGATGCTGAAAAGCTGGTCCACGCGTTTGTCTCTTCCAGACTGGATTACTGTAACACACTTCTCATCGGGATCCCTGATAAAAGTCTTCAAAGACTTCAGTATGTTCAAAACAGTGCTGCAAGGATCCTGATGAGAGTTCGTAAACACGAACATATCACCCCCGTTCTTCATTCCCTTCATTGGTTTCCCATCTCCACCAGGATTAATTATAAGATCTCCCTCCTCACTCACCAGTGCATCCATGGTAATGCACCCCCCTAGCTAAAAGAAATACTCACCCCACTGACCTCAACACGATCCCTCTGTTCTACCCACACATACCGCCTCCTCCTTCCCCAGACTAAGCTCAGCACCATGGGTGATCGGTCCTTCAGTTCTGCTGCCCCTCGTCTGTGGAATGCTCTCCCTGACCATCTGAGGGCTCCATAGATGACTGACACATTTAAAAAAGGTCTTAAAACTTTCCTTTTTAGCAGAACCTATAACTTTAATTAACGTTGCTGCTTTTTGGTTTGGTTTTTATATAGTTATTATTTATTTTTTATAGATGCTTTTATTTGCTTTAACTTTGTAGCACTTTGAGATTTGATCCAAATGTAAAGTGCATTATAAATGAAATGTATTATTGTTATTATTATTAATAATAAAATTCACAGACCGCCACTGGGACTCATTGGGACAATGAGGAGTATTTGCAGGATTCCATTTTTTTAAATTAGCTATACATATATATATATATAGATATATATATATATATATCTATATATAGGAGATCCCCCCCCCGGACCTGGATCAGGGCATCAGTCAGCTCCTGGACAGTCTGTTGTGCGATGTGGGTGCAACAATACATAATATCCCAATATATATATATATATATATGGAGCGACGTGGGTATATATATATATATATACCCACGTCGCACCACAGACTGTCCAGGAGCTGACTGATGCCCTGATCCAGGTCCGGGGGGGATCTCCCAGGAGATCATCTGTCTTCTCATCAGGATGCCCAGACGTTGTAAGGTGTGCATACAGGCACATGGAGGCCAAAAACACTACTGAGTCACATTATGAGTTGTCTGGAAGAAATTCACAAAAGTTGGATCAGCCTGGGATCTCAATTTTCCACTTTTATTTTGTGTATGATTCTGAATCCTATCCTCAAATGATTTATGATTTTGGTTTCCATTGATCGTTCTTACATTATTCTGTTCTCAACAAATTACATTATGTAATCAATTAAGATTTTCAACTGAAATTTTTCATTCATTGAGAGCTGGGATACCGGATTTAAGTGTTCCCTTCATTTTTTTAATCCGAAATTCAGTCCGACACCAGAGAAACTCGACTGAATTTGTTTTAATGTAGTCACACTTGCACACACATGCACAGAACACCCCAATCACCACTATCTACCTATTTTTTCTCAAATGGGGGTACATGTACCCCAAGGTATTGTGTAATGGGTACATATGAGTACCCATACAAGCTACTTACAATAGCTTTTAGAAAAATAATAAAACAATAATAAAAAAATATTAGCATCATTATTCATATTTTTAATGCAATTTCAAATTACAGGTGAACGAATGCAATCACACTCACTGGGAACAAAATGTTTGGATATTGAATGAGGAAACAGAACCCACAAAAACTCTGCAGTTGAAACTAAAATGCCATTTAATTCTTACTCCATAATGACAAAAATGGGTAAGTCATGAATTAAGTGATAGATTTTAAACATGCAAAATGAAGCAGTCGGTTCTTATTTGGTATTAAGTTTTTTGTTAGTATATTTTTCTACCAGATCTTTTTAACTGATCAGTAGTTGTTACATGGCTGAAAAAGAAAAAGAAATTGGTACTTTATATAGAAAGTAAAGCACAAATGTCCAGAAAAGAAACACGACAAAAATGGCAATTTTGAGTGCATTGTTATGTCCTTTGATAAGTCCTAAATAGATCTTCTCCTTCTTCTTTGTATTTTAACGGAAGTTTACATCCTACGGTCCTTACCTCCTCAATGTCACAGCCATCCCCCTACCCCCCACTCCCCAAAGCTAGGATCAATATTCAAAGGTATTGAAATCTGCCCCTAGCTTCATAACATCCTATTTCTGGCTTCGCAATTTTGTGAAGTCCTTGATTGGAGCAGAATGCAAGGGTTATGTTGTCATTTTCCGATGTCATGTTAGGTATATGATTCCTCAGTTTGTTTAGATCATTCATCAGCCACAGCCACTTATAAACTTCACAACAACAACAGCGACTGATTATTTAAATCTCTGAATAATGTAGAGTCTGATGCTCATTAAATATGCCACATACCAGAGAGATCACAGAAAGAATGTTTTGTAGCATTATGAAAACTCTTAGTGCCAGATTCTCTTAGAGAGAGAATCTTGATTTTTGACTTAAAGTACCTGCAGCGGTCACGTGTAACATGTGTCAAATGCTCACTTCAGCTGCTGCTTCATGGTCAACCTCTGACATGAATTCTATGCATTGTGATTTAATAAATCACAATGAACGGATTGATAAAAAAATTCCTCCTGTTTGCAGGGAAATTTCTCTATTGCATGTGGAAGTTTCCTTTCATCCAGCACAAAACACATATTTCACAGCTCTGATATATAAGCACAGACTCAATTATGACTCCGGTTGTTGTGAGTTTATGATGACACAACCTTGAATCACAGCGCGGGGAGATAAAGTGATCTGCAAATGTGACTTCCTGAAGAATTCCACCCTAATGTATTTGTGTATGTTTGCACTGAATATCAAGAGGCATTTCTCACACGATCACCTGATGTTTCTCTTTTGAAACACTGCATCACTGTGAAAGACTTTGTCCGTAATATGAAGCAATTTAGGCCGATTCCCTTGGAAAATCCTCCCACTGTGTCCTTGAACGATGAACCTGCGATGCAAAGAGAAATATAGCGCTCATTTATTATAAGGATTGTGGCTCAATTCCCTCCAGAGTTTACTTTGTGGGACGAAAGACTGAGGAAGCGTGAAGATTGTTTTATTGCTTGATGTTTAGTTGCTTTTAATAAGAAAAATAGAGGTGAGGCATCTTCACATTACTCCTTGAAAATTTATGTTCCCCCTCTGCTCCCTGATGCTATACTGCACTGTTATGTGAGCCAATTTAAGAGGCTTCGGCTCTGTCAGGACCTCATCTTGAATATAAAATACAAACATAGCTCAGCAAGTTCTTGAAGGTATTAGGAATTCTTTGCCTAGTAGCTCCCTCTTTGCACCCATTAATGGAGTTACATCGACTTTGATGTGAATATAGGAGACGTCATGGTATGCATTATTTGGACATGTGCCTATGATAGCTTTGATGGAAATAATAAGTGACGCTAATTTGATAGAAATGCTTATTCCAGCTGCAGGGATCTGCTGAGAAAATCAAACACAACAAAAGAAAAGAGGCACCCTTCCAAGCATGCTCACCTTTTCAACTCGTCTTGCTCCTCTTAATGAAGTCCACTCAGCAGCACTTTAAATATTTGCCTCTATCCTCCATTACACAGCTTTACCTGTGCCACCATTTGGCAGGCAGCCAGCGTTTTAAAAAATGACCTGTCATATCAATAATCTTATACAAGTAATAACCAGCAATATTTATAATTAGATTTCGTTTCATTGCTCCCTACCACCTTTTGGCATCCTATAATGGTGTTTACGAGCTTCACCCAGATGCAGCACGCTTTAAATCTGTCTTTTTTAAACGCTTATAAAAGTAACATTTCTAAGCTATTCAGGGTGAGGTCCTGGGTTTAAAGACACAAGTGGTTTATTCGGAGTACATCCAGGGAATGAAAGACTGAGTCCTCTATTATTCTAGTATGATGAACGTGTTTACTTACTGTAGTGCCTTATTATTTACCTATAATGAAATTGTGACCTTGGACATACGTTGGCGAAATAATGATTTCTTTCAAAATTGGTTTATTGTATTTGAAATTCTTAGTAGTTGTTTTTTAATTTCCATACAGTGACATTACTCTTGAATAATATACTTGAATATTTCATATTAATTGGGTGAAATCATTTTTTATCTTCTTGTCAACAGTGTTTTAATTCCCTTGGGACTTCACCAAGTTCTTTAAGGCTTCACTAAATATCCCTTAATGTGTTACAAGAAACTTATATCAGGAGTGTAAATCCAAACTGATATATCAAAGAGGATGTTTAGGTGCGCATAAGAGCAGAATGAGGAATGAAACATCATGATTTTGCAAGACTATGAGACTCGTGGTATTTCAACGTTGAGTACTGCTATGAAGTGATGTTTCAATTTTACAAGACCTTTACTTTGTTGTGTGTCAAAAAAACAGGATTTCTGGACATCCAGTGGACGTCTACAGTTGTCCCGTATTGAATGTTTTTCGTTTGTCATTTTTTGACGTTTCTTCTGACTCTTTGTCCAAAGACATCCATAAGTTGGTTTGGTTGAGTTTCTTTTCTCATTGTAATTTAGTATCAACGACCACGTTCATCAGTGGACGTCCCGATTATAGACTGTTAGAGTATCCACTCTGAACTAATGAACGTTATATATATTATATATATATATATATAACGTTATATTATATATACATTATAGACTTTCAGAAAACCAATTTTTAACTAATAGTTTTCATCATTTGACGTCGAGTTTTTCTGGTCCTAAGTGGGAGTCCAGATTATAGCTTGCTGGAGCAACTAGTTGCATTACTCTCAACTTCAACGTAATTCTGTCGAAACATCTACTCCCAATAAATTCTTGTTATGCCAAGTTATAGCCAGTCAGTAGAACTATTGTATCCTAATTCTGGTGCCAAGTACAGTCCATTTACCATTACCATGGGTCGAATCACCCTGGCCTAAAATAAAGCAAAAATTCAGTGGGTAATGTTAGGACGCCTGATTTGCCCCCAGCACGGTTGGGGGTTTAGGGGCGATTTGAGGTTTTTCTCAACCGACTATTTGTCCAAATATATCTCAAGTGTGCGGTGTCAGTACGATTATTTTATTGCTCCCAATCTCGGACTGATCGCGCTGCCTCCGACGGAATACCCGCAATAGCCAGTGAGAGCGAGCAGACCGGGGAAGCGTCTTCTCACGAACATGGCAGTGAATAGAATAAAAAAATCAGTTGAAACTGATCTTATGTCTTTGGTCTCCCAAGTTTTTGAAATCGGTTTAGATTTGGAAATCCTTTAGTGTGGCCAGCGTTAAGCAACTGCATTACTGATCATTGTGATGCTAAGTTCCACATCACACTACTGTGATGTAATATTTCACTGTGGTGTAACCCTCCAACTCTGCTCATCCAGAGGGGTGCAACAATACTTTCTTTTGTGACGTATATATATCATCCGTCTTACACAGGAATTAGTACACCTCCAATTTATACACATGCATAACTGCCGCTTCCCATCTCCCCTCCTGTCAAATGAGTGGTGAGTGGGACCTCTGCTGGGAGAGTCTGAAATCAAGCAGATTAGAGGAGCAGAGAGTTGAACATGCCAAAAATCTCTTCGCTTGAAATCACTTTGCGTGTGCCTTCACCATGGAATTGCCATTGCGCGAGACTGAGAGGAGGCATTCGAGTACAATCGTGCTTGAGAGAGGGAGAACTTCATTAATGGTAGGGAGATTTTAAACTTCTCTCATAGTTGGAATTAAGGTGCTGTCAGTACAGAGTATCATGGGAGTCTCTGCAAATGGAAAGATTAAGGTAGAAGTATTACCTGAAAGCTTACTGTGTTATCTTTTCACTTGGTGTGGGGCTTCCCAACAGCCTTCAGGAGACAAAAATACAGTATTTGCTTACTTGCGAGTTTGTGTGCAGTCCAACACTTCAGTCGCTTGTCTATTCTCCTACGAGAAAAAAAGTAATCACCTGTAGCAGACCATCAGGCTACCACACTGCGTAGGATTGTCATGCCCAATCCCGTCCCAGCCAACCATGCCCACCATCCCCAGAGCAGCCAATATGAGGCCTTTCTGCATCTCTTCATCCAAATGAGAATCTGTGTTTGATGTGCAGACTCCCTTTGAGCCCCGGTGGGAGATGAAGTTGAAGTTTGTTCGCCTTGTTATCTCAGGCTGTTTTAGCCAGGACTGTCGCTTCCCACAACGTCTAAGGAACTTTATCTCATGACTTCAAATGAGTATTGAAGAGGGGGCAGCTTTGTTAAGGAACACTATGGCTGCTCCATTCAGAATTGTTTTAATTCCTCCTTTGAGCGCAGCCTCTTTCCCTCTCAGGTCTTTTATCATTAAAGCCCTGCTAGTGTTTCAGGAAAAGGGAGGCCAGATTTAGATGGAACAGAGTTACCATTTAAACAGGAATAATGGAGGTTTAGGAATGACCTTGATTAGAATAGCACTGCGTCCTTTGTAAAGATGAACTACGCAGACTTCAACAGGCAAAGAATTTAATGCTATTAGTGTTGTGTCTTTATGGAGAAATACACTTTTATCTCACTTTAGCATATGACTTACAGTACAGTCCATTAAAATGCAGAGGATTTTACTGAAATGTTAATCCGGTATCAATATCTACAATAGGATCTTTTATATTCCCCCGTGGTGGTCATAATGAAGTCCAGGCAAAATGTGAATTTTATTTAATGTTTGTCCAATCTTTCAGCTGCTCATTTTATATATTTAAAGTCAGACTAATGACATGGGCTCAGAACCTATTAATACACATTGCAGTTATTATTAATGAATATCGAAAACTTTTGATAATGCAAGATGATGCCTTCATTATCTTAATTTTTGCTTTAAATTACTTTTTATCAAACAATTCAACACTGAGTTTTACATGACGCACTTGACTTGTTTATACATGAATGGCCATTGTGTGTGTATCAGTTTCCTGGTGCAATTATGGCCAATCTGATGAAAAAAAAACAAAAAAACAAAATTTTCTTTTTAAAAATGTTCATTATTCAGAGTGTGGAAACCTGTGCCAGCTCACTTTTCCCATGATGATCTTGGCAAAACCAAATGTTGGTAGTTCGATTCCCGGGACCTGCATGTCAAAGCAAGACTACAAAGTACGACTTGAGGGAATTGCTCTGATGGCTGTTCCATTGGCTTGTGAATGATGGCGTGGTCTTGCATGGTTGGCTCTGCCACCATGTGTGAACGCTGGCTTACGTTGCAAAGTAGCTTGAGTTATCAAAGATAAAATTTTAGTCCAAGATTGAATTCCCCTAAAAAAAAAAATTGTAGCATTGTTTTTCTTTGTATTTTTCAATGATCTGATTGATTTTTTCTTTGATTAAATTGTTCCCCCTTTCATTGCAGCATTTGTAAGCTAAAACTTCAAATTTTTTAAGAAGCATATTATGCTTTCTATTGGCTTGATTTTATAGTTTTGTTTATTCAGACTCGACTGATGTGATTGTTGCAGGTGTTGTAGGAGGTACTTTGAGTTTGTTTTAGTAATTATGTACAGTGGTATTGATATTATACTTTCAGTCACAGCATTAGGATTTACTGCTATTTACATTGATTCTACAAATGTTTACGTCATCGCAGTGGAATCGATTTTTTTAAGGTTACTGTCTTAATTTTGGAATTTATTGAACTTTATAAACACCCAATATTTTGGGTTGGGAATTTTTTTTGTTCCTTTTGATTATAAAAGTTGAATCCCATGATAATCTTGGCTCTTTCCTCAGGAGTCAACTTTGAGTTGCCACGAAAATAAGTGAACTAGCTGCTGGCTCTAGATTCGAATCCACTGTTTATTTAACGGCAAAAATCTATCTAACAGTGCAATGGTGTATTTAGATCTACTTTTATCATAAAACAGTACCTTGACATTTGAAAATATTACATCAACATTTCAGCTTTAACAGTAGTAGAGTTCATAATACTTCGAAAAACTGAATGAATCACAACATCTCACTCTTCTCTACCGGGACATGTTTATTTACAGCGGCCAATGACAGGAGTCACAATGGTTCCACAGGTACGTACAGAGAGACATCAATAGTTCCCACCTCCTGCACAAAGCACACTCAGCGGGGGACAGTCCAAGGGACACTGGGAGCATGGGGACATAGAGGACACATACTGTACACTGAGCTCAAACACCTTTTTTACCCCCTACAGAAAAAGGATCGAGGCATAGTGAGGGATACAGAGAAAGGATGGGGGGGCATTTAGACTTATATTCAAATACAAAAGAACATGTACAAATCGTATAGCCTCCAGGCACTGTGCTCCCATATTTACAGTCATCTTAACAGGCAGCGGAACCTTTCCATGGCAGGACCATTCATTGCAGATATGCAGGTACACGGGCCTGCTGCGAGGAAACAAAGCCAGCTATGATGTTCCAGTTTAAACCCAGTGGAGTCGGAGAGGCCGGGAATAATGGCGAGGGAGCCGCAGCAGGGGGAGGCTCGAAGACACATGCATGGTGTGATGTAGTCTGGGGGATTTATCACTGTTGATAACTACATAACCAGGTTCTTCCCATCAGGTCCCACTCTGGAAATCGGGGTAAGAGCGCTCGCCGCCTCAAACCACACTCATGGAGGAACACACTCAACAACACTCGGATATTCATACTTGGCTCATGGTCATAGCCGAAACAACTTACATAGCTGCTCAATGCATCTTGTAACTGAAAATAAATAGCAGATAAAATGAAAAGATTTTCACAAAATATAGCAAAATCGACTCTGTAACTATTTAGTTTAGTACATATTTAACTGGGACACTGTTATTGTGAAAAATGGCTGCACACATATTCAGAAACCTAGACGATGACTCACAGCTACATTCACAGACATATATGCAACCTGAATCATGTAGACAATGTATTCACCCATTCATGTATGCCTTATTACACACACACACAGACACGCAGACACACACACACACACACACAAACTCACACACACACACACACACACACACACACACACACACACACACACACACGCACGCACGCACGCACACACACACACACTCACACACTTGTGAAGAAATATTATTTACTGCATTGAAGCCAGATTTCTGCGGCCCATCATTGCAGGCCTACTAGACCTGACATCCACTCTTACTAGGTAGTTACACACATTTGTAGCTGTCCAGTGTGGTCGACTGCAACCCACAATCAGAATTCAAAGAGTCACAAGTAAATTCAATCGTCTGACACATTCTGTGGCAAAAAGCAGCAATCAAGAATTAATTTGATGGTCTACGCTGCTGCAGCGGTATCAGGCCACAAGGGGGAAGGGGGCAAAAAAAAAAAGAAGGCACACTAATCCCGTAATTACTGTCGTCCATTGAAATGCTGTGAAATTACCATTGGACATGAATTTTTCTGAAGTGAACGCATATGACAGGTAAAAGCAATATTACAACATCACTGAACACAAGTGAAGGGGGGAAAAAAGAGCTTTTCTTCTGAGTGACCAAGTCTGTTGCATTTTGAAAAAAGACACATCATTTAGGGTATATTTACATAAAGGCTTTGTAAAATTTCATTTTTTTTTCACCTATGTACAACACATGACAACGTCAGAGAGAAGAGCAATCAGACCCGGAAAACCCAAAAATAAAGGAATGATGAATAAAATAATTATTAAGATTAAACGTGACACACCTGCTGTTTTACTTCAGCTCATCAAACTCATTATCTCCCATGCCTCCAGTCTGCATGTGTACAGAAAAGCAACAATTACATCACACCATTCAAGGCCTTTTTTGGATTTTTTTTTTTTAAGGGGGGGGAGTGGGCCGACACATAATTTTGTCATCACTCACAGTTGCATACCAAAGCGTGTATTAGCTCAGTGTGGTTAACCTCTGTTAAAAGTGTACTGTGCTGTAAAAGATGAATAAAAAATAAGGTGTTAGAGATTGAATGAAAATAGTCAAGGCTGATATCATTAAAGCACGTGTGCAGTAAAATAGTGAAAACATCTGAAACTGCAAAAGAATCCTTCCATATACGATTTTTTTTTCCCACAACAGCTCATGAGAAAAAAACATATTCATCAGATATCAAGTCTGAATTCTTCTTGATAAATAATGATCGGCTCCGTTTTTTGACTGTTTTAACATGTGACCCAAGGATCGTCACTTTTTCCTGAGGAGATGAATCCTCCAAATCTCATTAGGAATGGTTTTTATCACCAAAGCCAGCTAGCATAAAACACAAGGCGCCAGCATTCGCCTCACATTAGCCAGTCACACGGCTGTTAAAGACATAAAGAAGGTTGCTTTAGTGGAACACTCAGGCATGGCAACTCCTGACTGAGTGGTAATCATAGTGACATCCTGGAGTGAGGAGAAAAGAAGAGCAAAGAGCATTAGTGGTGAGAGCTTGGAGGCAAACTAGCACGTTAGCTTTGCTTGCTTTTGTAATTTTCTACTGGAGATTACTTAAGTCCGTGTAATTCTTATGTTATTTGGAAAACAATAAAAAGGAAGGATGGTTATGAATAGAAATCAAATACAATCATTGACCAACAAGCTTTCTACTGATGCCATGTTGTTAACATACATTTATCACTCAGGGCGTTGAAAAGGTTGGCCCTTTGTCTCTTGATATTTTCTCTCTATTATTTATGTACACATGCCTTTCACTGGGCCATCTTTATAAACAGATATGGTATTTTACTCCACTATTTTCTTCTCTGGGTTTTGGTCTCTTGATCCGAATGTTCTTTTAGTGGCGAGGGGACCGACCCTTTTACGCTTTGCTGTCGTCGGGTTTTTTGTGGATGCTGTTGTCGCTGTGCACTTTAATTTCAATCGTATCCGGCTTGAGAGACTCTTTTCCATTTTCTTCCTTCAGCGGTAGCTTCCTGCGGTAGAAGAAGCAAAAAGGTGAATGTGAGGGTTTTCAGCACATTTGCCTCCTAACTGAGTTATAACAGGAACTTAAAGCACATATACTGATAATGAATAGGAACAGAACTCAGAGTGACTTCCGAAAGGATGTTTTTCCACATACAGTGAACACTTGTATGTAAGGACTGAATTACTGGCATGAAAGCGCGTGGGCTTCATGATTTTCCACACAAACTGTGTACTTTTTCTGATTTAGAGTCCACCAGTGAGCGGTGTGCCTGAGTTACAGCAATATGCCAGCAGGAATATTAAATATCAAACTCCTGCAGGGCGTCATACAGGCCAAAAGAAAGGTCACATCCATGCCTCTCTTTGGTCTGGATGGCTGGAGACATAACCCAAAACAGTGATCGATTCATCTGAATGTGTCTCATGTATGTGTCTGTGTGCATAACCATGGTGACACACATTATCACAATGATTTTATCGCTTGGATAAGTATCTTTCGTAGCTTTTTCCTTCATTTTTAATCATGAAGTGCTGATTATAGTCTGAGAACTAAAAGTGTGGGGACAATATTGTACTACATTGAGTCATTATTATTATTATTATTATTATTATGATACTTCTCCCAAATTAATTGTCTTTTGTTGGCTTTCCCAAGCTCAAAAACTTAGATGCAGGAAAAGTTGTATTAAGGTTCATATGGCAAGATAGTGCGAAGTCCTGTTCAACGATGCCTGTATCTCTAATTTCCAGTGGTTGTTGTTACTAAAACTAGATTTCAATCCATTTAACAATTGGGATGGTTTAATAACATGCCCTGTATTATATTTAACCTGTTCTTACATTGCACTAGGGCAAGTGCCTATTCAAGCTGATACTGAGCGCTAGGTGGAGTCCATTCTGGACAAGTCACACACCATTCATGCTCATATCAATTCTAGATATATATATATATATATCATATATTGCATGTTTTTGGACTGTGGCATGAAAAATAATGTGGAGAGAACCCATGCTAACACTGGGAGAGCATGCAAACTCCAAACAGAACATGACAACAAACCATCCCATGATGGATGGTGGATTTTACCCTTAAACAGTCTTACTGTGGGGCAACAGTGCTGCCTAGTGCTACTCCATCTCTATCTCCCTCCCCATCCCCATCTCCATGTCCATCCTTTAAGTAGAAATGGGTCTAATGATAAAGACCCATTAAAATATGTTTTTAAATGAAAAGACAAACCTAGCTCCATAAAAAAATATGCTGTAGGAGAAGTTCAGTCAGGGAGACTATTTCTTTGCATACTCAGGATACACTTTATTCCCTAAACTAACCTTTTTATCACTTTTTTGTTTCCTGTAATCATAGTCTGGGGCTGTGAGGTATCTGTTCCCATCAGCTGGTCGCATTTATCCAATAACATGGTGACACACATACATTGTCAGCCAATCATCTTCTTCCTTTTTGTCTAGTCCTTTATTTCTTGTAACATAGCCCAGTCTTCCCAGATTCACCACTTTCATCATTCCTCCGTCTCAGCAGAGTCATTATCCACTACCGCCGGTGTCCAGACTCCATCGAGGGGAATATTTTGCTGCTGCTCAGGGTAGAAGCTCATCAATCACAGTCTCCCAGAAGAGCCTTAATGCCAAGACTTTCTGACTAATTATCACATATCATCTGTTATGATAAACATCCATCCACAGTTCAATTTGATTTGGCACTGCAAAAAAAATTGAGTAGAAAAATACTGCTGTAAGGGCTAATCCTATTTTTAATCAGGAAATACAGTCAGACATGGGATCACCTGCCATAAGCTGCATTCTTTAAAGACAGACAGATAAAGGGACTACTCAATTTTCTTAATGGTGATTAATGCTTTCAAATTTTTGAGCGGTCTCTTTACGAATAAATGCTATTTTGAAGAACATATCCCTCTCCGGTAGTTCAAGCTTACTGGCAATTTAAGGTCAGCCAAGAGACGAAGACACCCCTGAGAAACAGTAAAATAAGAATAAGAAATCAGCAGTTCAGTGTCAGCGGCACAATAATGTCTTTCCTTTTGCAAAAGCTATTGTCAAAGTTTTCAAATAGAATCTAGATTTGCCCGGAGTTGATAACAGCAACTGGACATGCTGTGGACTGACAACTTTAAATCCATCCCATCACACGGCTGATGGAGACCAAATAGGGCCTAAAGGAAAACAGGTGCTCAAAATATTCAGAGGGCTATGCATCACTGTTGTTCAATAAAAGCTTAGGGTCACATACTTTTTTCAAACACAAAAAAGCTCGGAATCAAAGGTCCTCAGCAACACCCTCCTCTATCGTACAACACGTGTCATCAACTCGAGGGAATTGTTAATCATTAACCAGGTCAGGAAGGTTATGTTTTCAGAATCTGCTTTCTTTGTTGGTTTGTTGTCTGCATTGGATCCATTCCTTACGAACAGTTGGCGGACAGATCTGGGTTCAGGAACTTCCTGAAGTACCGTAAAAAATCTAGACTGCAAGGGCTGGGATTGTGCGGACGACCCATCGGTTGGGGTATGACTTCAGCTGGGCACGTAGCAAAGAGGACCCATTAAATTGATGCATAAGGACCCAACCTGGATAGGACTCTCTTGACCATTTTAGTGGATTGCACATTAACAGTGTATATGATACTATGTCAGAAGTGACTATGTGATTAGGATTAAGAGTTGTGCAAGTGATTTTATTTATTTTTTTATTTTATTTAACTGTTTTTTAACATTGAAAGAACCCTGAAATGAAATTGGGGTTTAATTCAATTCAAAGGTACTGCTTGACCTTGGAAGAGGTATGAGCTTTACTGAGTGTCCTTTTGGTATAGTTACTCATCTTTGGGGCCCAAACTATTTAAAATATAGATAATAAACTTGTTGTCCAAGTTATATTATGTATTTAAATACATTGCATTGAAGTATAAGACTTGCTTATTCTATGTGGTCGCCGTGTTGACCTTCTATTTTTTTTTTTTTTTTTTAATCTTTTATTGCATATCCTTTTAGTAATGTCTTGATATGTATTGTCCAAGGTGACCTTGAGTGTCATGAAAGAACAGCCATAAATAAAATGAATGATTATTATATTTATTGAAATAGCTAGTAATTGAGGTTTTATTTAATAATAATGTTCAAAAGTTATAAAAACAAACTCTGTTCTGTCTTGTTATAAGGCATGTGTACATTGAAGTGAAGAAGATGTATACGATCCAGGAAAAAAGGTTCGGAGCACTTTTGACGAGTGCTGCACTACAGGTTTTTCTTGGGTGTTTCCCGGTCTGTAGTCGTTAGTACCAACCAAAACGGGTCAACAGTAATGGGGTCATGGATGCCAAATGCTCTTTGATGCATGTCGGGTGCAAAGGCTACTGTTGTTAAGAAGTTAATGCTGGTTCTAAAAGATAGGTGGCTGCTTGCTACACAATGGGCTGCAGAGCTGCACTGTCTTGGTGACAGATGCCACGGCACACCTTCATAGGTCTTGTGGTGTCCATGCCTTGATGGGGCAATTCAATTATATTCATGTAGTACCAAATCAAAACAAAAGCTACTTTGCAGGTTAAAGAGCAGGTGTAGACTGTTCTCTTGATTATCAGGAGACCTAAAAATTACCACATGGGCAAGCATTTGGTCACAGTGGCGGTAAAAAAATGCCTTTATTAGGCAGAAACCATGAGCAGATCCTGACTCAAGGTGGGCGGTCCTCTGCCTTCACAGATTTTTGATAGCCAAAGAGGGACCTCAATAATATTAGGCAGGCGTCATAATGTTATGACTGATTGATGTATGTCAGCAAAGTACTTCGATAACATTATGTAAACTTTGCATTCTTGGTAAAATTATAAAAAAAAGTGATTTAATGATAGGAATAAGACAAATAATATCAAAATTAAAGCTGGTCTTTAATTGCTTGTGACCCATTATTTAGATTTTGTGTCAATATAAAGATTTGAGACATTTGTGCAATTTTTTTATATTATCATAAACTAACCGACTTCCTGAAATAATCGAGGTTACCCATATTTATTCCAGCTTAATGCACTGATATGACAGCTGCTTATATGTCACGGAGAGCAACACTCTGTTACGCTGTAAGAAATAGAATGCATTATGGGGGATGTAGGATAAAGTGATTCTGGAACTTGACCAAAGCTAGGGAATAAAATAAAGGCTATCTCTGCATCCACTGCTTCAGTTTCCACAAGGAAGTGCTGCATTGAATCTCAAGTAACACCCTGAACAGGAAGTTGGAGGTAACAGTGATCATATACAATACACATCTTCCCAAACTTTACTTTCCAAACTTTACTGGAACTGAAACACAATATCTCAGAGGGTTGTTTTGAAGTGAAGGATTTAAAGATCCAGTGTATGTACAATTTAGGCCATTGATGTGATTATTACCAGAGAATCTCAACATTTTATCAAAAGATAAAATGTCACATTTAAGACATCAGCTTCGGATTCCCTTTGCTCGCCGTTGTCTCAGCCTGGCTGGGTGTTGCAGGATTTTGCCGTGCTCTCATTTTTTCTGCATCTGTCGACCTGAATAACATCAGAGCTGGCACATTCCCACTTTTGCCTTTGATGTGATTCATTTAGTAGCGGAAAAGGAAATCAAATATACATGCTTATATTATTAAGCAGGAGCCTTATGACTGGCTCCTCTCGGGCGTGCTATCTCATCTCATCCTCCACAATCCTTGTTTCAACGAACTCAGCAGAAGGATATCACAGCTTTGTCTTTATGATAATAAGCCCACGAAATGAAAATCCAACCGACCTGTGTTTGCAGTAATATGATGTATGGGAGCTCTTATCTGCATTCAGCACTAAAACTACTTTATCCCACTGCATATAATACAGTGGCCGGGTGAATGCCTGAATACAATGATACCGCGGCATAATGCAACTCATATAGTGGCAATTCTTAATGAATATTAAAATCTAATACGAGGCAGGCGCTTTGTTTTAAATATGCAAATCTCTATTCATATTCTACCGCCTCTCTGGAAGTAGAATTTGGATTCTTAAAATGACCCAACGTTGGGAGTAACTTTCAAAATAATAGTTTTTTCTATGTTGTTACTGCTGGCTTGTTGATAATTAAATGCTACAGAGCGTCAAAGATCAAAGAAGATAACATCAGCACTGTCTGTCTTTTTTTCTGCAGCGACTCAAACAGTGACGCTTCATCTAAAAACTACATATTGATAAACCAGCAGGCAGCCTTTATGAAAAATATGAACTGTGCATCTATCTTTTTTTGTTCCATATTTGTATTAAAACCGTACACGTCCCAAGTGATATTTTTACCATCAGCAGAAGCTTGCTCTACCACCGAAAAAACAAAGATGATAATTAAAATGGAAAGTGCAAGATATGAGGAAAAATATTGAGCTACAATGCTTTTTGCAAAGCATTGTAGCTCAAAGCTTCAAAAGTCCTCATTTTACACGTGCACCTTTAGGGATTGGAGGAGATTTAATAAGGGGAAATTAATAGAGAGCTGCCTATTTTACCTGATTCAATCTCTTCAGTGTTTTTGATCCTGGTTTATTTTCATGGCTCTACTCAGATGTTTTGGGAGAAGCACATGTAGTTCAGGGTGCTTAAAGATTATCTTTATCAACCTGCTGTTGGTATATTTTTGCAGGGGATGGATTTAGCAGCACACCATCATTCAACACTCCATTAATGTGATAAAGTGCTGTGAAAAAGTAATTCATCCTCTAAGTATGTAACTCATAATACTCATATTCTCTAGTTTGATCCCAAAACTAAATCTATGGCCCTGACTCCACTGACACATTGTTTTCAAACAGAGAGAACTTGGAACAATGGTGAACCTTCTGTGAAGTGGCCAGCCTTCATAGAACCCAGAAAAACAAGGCTTATAAGAATTCAACATTTGAAAACACAAAAATAAAAATTATATCACGAAGGTGGCAGTGTGATAGTGAAAGGATGTTCTGCTGCTTCAAGGTCAGCACAACTTGTCATAATTCCGGGGGAACATTTTTTGTGCCCTTTACAACATTCTGAAGAAGAATATCAGGCCAAGCTCAAGCTCAACTGTATCATGCAGCAAGGCAATGATCGCCAACAGAAGAGGGATCAGTCCACCTCAGAATGGTCTAAAAGGAATCAAATTCAAGTCTTGGAGTGAACTAATCAAAGTCCAGGACTCAACCCCTGGAGGTTCCGCGGTGCAACCCCGAAATGTACGGCTCATTCCCTCAAATCCACCAACCAGGTTGCACTGAGGGAGTTCTGCTAAGAAGAGAAGGCCAAAATTCCACCACAGCAATACAAATACTGCTCTCCAGTTATCTGAAATGTTTAGTTGCTGCCATAGGCTGTCGCGGTGTCCGCTGCAGATCCTTTGTTGATTGGAGAATTTTCAAATTGAATACCAAGATAGATGTTAGTGTGGGAAGAATTGGATTGATTTTGGGAAAGTTGGTTTCATATTTCTAACACTAGGGGGATCTTTATCTCCAAATTGCCATGTTTTCTCACACATTGGTCCCATCTTGTCCAAATTTGATGAATATGAATTCATGAGTTATATCTTATGTATATGGTGTATAACTCTTTTACAGTTCATACTTTACTCATTAAGGGAAGCTTTTTGTTATTCATAATTTTACATAAAACAGATATAATTTTTCAATCATGATCCGATTTAGTCCAGATTTGGCGCGTATAAAGTGACTCGAGATCTCTTTTTGTATGTATAAAACTTATTCCATCCAACTGTGGATATAACTTTGCCTTTAATTGGAGGAGTTCAATCGGTAGGATTTGCTTGAACAACACCGGGATCATGGACTTTTCAGTCCCGGGGACTTTCGTCGTCCCCGACCGCAAGCGTACCCTTGCGGTCAGGGACGACTGATATGGTCTTGTTATATTTGATTATTATACACCTTTAATCGATTACTTGATGGTAACAGTGAGTAATAACCAGAAGAAATGTGGTTTCTGCATGATACTCTACCTAATAAACCCAAATATTGCTATTGAGCAGAGGAGCTTCTCCTTAGGTTGATTGTTGGAAGTTAAACGTTCCTGCACTGTGAAGCCAATTTCACGTCCCATTAAGCTGCAAACCAACCCGGATTGGACTTATTATCTGATGGGAGGGTGATCTCATCATATGGAAAGCTATTGCCAATATGGATTAAACAGAAGATTCACTGTGATTTGGCAGAGGCTAATGGGAGGTACAAGCAACAGATTATAGCTGTCATTATTGGATATTAGTTGCATGTTGTGAATAAAATTATATATATTCATATTAAATACTATTAAATATGGCAGCCCATTTATTGTCTTGCAGAGGATGTAACATTTTCACTCATTTATATGTGTTTGTTGGACTGTCGGCAGGATCGCACAAAAGCTATTAAAATTGATTTCAATGGAACTTGGTGGAAGGACTTGTCTCGGACCTGAATAAAGCCCCTAGATTCTGGTATGTATCCGGGTAAAGGAGTTGATCCAACATATTTTTTATTCAAATTCTTTTATATTCTCAGAAATGTTTTCATTTTCTTCTTGAAAAGTCAGGGACATGTAGGGGGTTGTTATCTATGAGTGTGATTGACAGATTGTGCATTGGATTAAAGGGCCAACATCAACCTTTGATGTCCCTTCTCCGGTGGGCTACACGCTACTCAGTGCCATATTAGTGCATTATGGGTGCATATGTTTATTATTTTCTTCATTAATAGTTTTTATTTAACTAAATCCAATATAGTAGTAATAGTATGCAAAATACTCGTAAAACGCCTTATCTCAAAAGGTTAAGGAAAGTGAAGAAAGAAAAGCTACCTGGACTAAACTCTTTTTTACAGATCCACCTAAATTTAATGCATCAAGATGTTGAATGGAGATCCATTATTATCAGCCGTTATTGCTTATCCTTTACATGAAATGTTTTCAATAAAACATGACCCTACAATAGACTGAGCTGAACTTCTACATGTTGGTGTGTTGTGTGCAGAAATCTAAATTTTAACAGTTAATGAAGCAAATCTATAACAAAATATATTATTTTGTCCGAGCAGAAGCAATAAATTCCATAGGAAGCAAATACTTGGTGATGTGAAGAACCTCAGATTCATAACTAGATGCAGGTCTTGAGTGGATTCCACTACCGGATTTCCCAATAACTAAAAGGCTGAGGGGAGTTAAGGAGGAAGTTATTTTTCAGCGTCTCATCATCCATACACACACAAACAACCACCCACACACACACACACACACACACACAGACATACCCACAGAGGATACATCTAAGACAATGTTTGGGACACAAAGCAAACAGAACCGCTCCTGGGTCTTGACAAGACTCTTTGATTAAATGCTGCAACAGCTAGCAGCAGTTCGCACATCATGGTGGGCCGGGGAGATATTGGTGTGTATGTAGATGTTTTTTTATAATCAGTACGCTTCTAAGGGACACCAAAGCATGGCAGATGTGGCTTGTTCTTTCCTTTGCTTACGTTAATTAAGCAGAAGGCCATCGTCGCCAGGCCATGACGCCGACTGCAGTCCCTGTGTCGCGCCGAGATAAGTTGGTGGCCTGAGGACCAAAGCACAGCATGTCCCCCACCGGCTCTGTTTACATTCTACACCTTTACATTTTAAACAGATATTCCATCAAAGCCGAGACCCACGATCTTACAGGGTTCTGGGACATTTTTATAAAGGATATTGATAGATCAGTGAGGATCTTTTTCTTTTCTTTTTCAGGAAGGATCTGGCGTATCCTTACCTGACGTTTTATTGAAACTAGCTAATTTGAATGAGCAGGACGTTTTCAAGGTCAAAATCCCACCCTGCCATTCCTAAGTCATCTTTCCTCTCTCAAAAGTATATCAGCTTTGCTAGAGAACTGGATTTTTTGTGAAGTCTAAATGCAGAATCACACGCAATTATACCCCCCAAAATTCAGGGATATTATTGAATCGTTGTTACGTGCGGCGCCGCGTCCAAGTCCGTCCGCCGCAGATCCTTTTTATCAACACCATAATCCCAACTATTTCTTTGATCATTAAAAAACCCCACATTAGCACTTTGAGATTTGATACAAATGTAAAGTGCATTATAAATTCAATGTATTATTAATATTATTATAGACATTCGTACAAGGAAGAACTGGATTGATTTTGGGACAGGTTGGTTGTATAGTTCTGATACTAGAGGGAGTTTTATCTCAAAAGGTTTTCAGGCCATAATTTTTCAACTTTTTGTCCGATCTAGTCCAAATATGTTGCTTATGAATCAACTCAAGGGGATCTATGTTGTGTACATCATATTTTAACCACTGGGGGAGCTTTTCTTTTCCTTTTTTTTCCTTTTTTATAAAAGCAATGGTTATTGGACATAAAACATGGACTTCACATGTAATTCAATGGGTTCAATCGGGGGGGTTGCATGTACAATGCAGGGGATTGGAGGGTTTTCGAGGATATACCCTTGCTTTTTATTTTTTTTTATTTAAGAGTTTTCCATGTATCAGAACGTCCAAAACGTTTGCATTGTCAAGAGACTGTTTCCGTTATTTTTCTGCAAGATTGACAAAGACAAAGTGGGAAAAAGCTTTCTTGCATAATAAAATGCAATGTCGCTGAAAGCATAAAAGCAGTAATTACAGTAGGGCATCAGCTCACAGACGACTGAGCAGAGCAGGCACTATCCATGAATTTTAATTATTTTCATGTGGCTTTGACTTCATTTTCCGCACGCAACATCCCAAACCTTAAATAATTGATGTGTCCATGTGGAAATATGGCTCATCCTGCTGTGATAAGAGCACAATTCAGCTAATTTTACAGTGACATACTTTACAAAAGAAACCACAATCCATTAATAACTAATCATCAAAATAATTCTCCCAGATTGAGATTCAAACCTCAGTATTTCTCAGCTCATTAGAATTTATTTTACTGTGCCTCTTTCTAATGGTCAGGAAAGTGTGTGGATATTGTTGACCTGTGAGCAGGAACTTGTCTGGAACGGTGCGTCTCCAGACTGACTGCTGGGTGAGAATGGACCTCAGCGTTTAAGTTCAGCCCCAGCAGCCGAGTGAGAATCTCGGCTGGATTTACAACTACATAATCCTGAAAAATACTGTATCAATCAAATACTCCAGTTATTCTTCTGCCTGAATGATACCTCTTCTTCTCTTCTCCCCTTACCCTCTACACCTTCTGTTTTTCTTTCTGCTTGTTCTTCTTATCTTCTTCAACAGTTTTCCTCTAACTCTTCTGTTTCTCTTTCAGCATCTCCTTCTCTGGGTGAGAGGAGAATGTTGACCGAGCTGACACCCATCAACAACACCTCTCAACCCCTATATGAGACTGTGGAGCTTTCAGAAGCTCTTTCAGCGGGAGACTGCGGCACCCACAGCGTAACACAGAGCTGTTAGAGAGCTACTGCACTTCCTTTGTCCAGACTGGAGTCAGACTTTACAACAAATCCCAGTGAGACATTTTTTTATCTGAAACCCAGAACTCTGCTACCTCGATACACATACATGATCCACGTATGTATCTGAAAGTCATCAACTGACCACACACAGTGTGTGTTCCTCTAATTGCACTACTGCACATCTGCACCTGGACAACTTTTGAACATTTGTAACTGGACTATTTTAATCTATATATATATTCCGTTGGAGATCGGACGTTTTCCTTGGTCTTTATATTTGAATGCACTTTATCCCTGTTTTTTAACTTACATATGTTTTTTTTATTTCTTAAATTTATATTGATGGTATAAGGTTGATCTAAACATGTCTATAAGATATCTTATTAAATAGTATGTCTTTATTTTTAGTCGCCTTTAGAATACCAAGTTTTTCAATTCTATTCTGTTGTCTTTCTGCTCCTCTCCTACTTCTGCTCGTCCCTTTACCTCTTCTTATTTCTATTCTGCTTCTTTCTTTACTTGAGTCCTCTGAACAACTTGTGCAGCCCCGGACTGGTGGGTATCTCCGGCCTGCTGAAGAGGTGGTGGAGGCTTTGGGAGATGTTTTCTCTCTGCACTTCTTTGTGTGTGGAGCTAAAGCCAACATCGGTTTTGATTCATTTTATCTTTGCCTGGGCCAAATTAGCAGTTTGTAGGAGTATAAGGAACCTGAGTGCTGTTCCTCTGCCCTACTCTAAAGAGCTGATTGAGAGTGGATCACACATTGACTAACAACATGTCTCCACAGCAGTGAGGGCCATCAGGAGGGTCCTCTGCTCACTTGATGAGTGCGATAATGCGCCTGTGAGCATGTAAACACACCGGCTCTCATGGTTTTGGTTAATGTTTGGTGAATAAAATTGCATTAAAGTTTCTCCTTCTGCATCAACTTTTTCTCCTCTTCCACTCCTTCCATTTACAACAACTTTACAGACTGTTCTTATCCTTCTTCTATCTCTTCTGCTCATGCTTCTCCGTCTAAGATTTTTTTCTTATTGCTATACTCAATCTGTTTTTCTTTCTGCATCTCCTATTACCTCTTCTTCTTACTCTCTACGACTCTTTCTGCTTCCCCTTCTACCTCTGCTGCTCATTCTGCATGTTTACATCCTTACCTTCCTCTTCGGATCCTTTTGCACTCCATCTTCCTCTTCTTACTATCACTCTTCTCTATTTTCCTATTCTCCTCTCGTCCTTTATCTTCTCCTTCCTCCCCGTCTACCTCCTCCTCTATTTTATTACTCTACTCCCTTCAACTCTTTGGCACTTAACCCACAATCTTTTTTGATTCTTACTCTTCCTATAGTCTGTTTCTCCATCTACTTCTTCTTGTATTTCTTCCTTTTCCTAATCATTCTGCCTGCCCATCACCTTCCATCTCTTTATTTACTTCATCTTGCTCATTTTTCTTTCTGCTCCAACTTCCAACCTTTTCCTCTTTACCTTCTTCCCTGGCATTTCCTTCTTCTCCTTCTCCCTCTTTCTCTTCTTACTTCATATTGTTTTCATTTTGTTCCTCAGATATATTGCACAAATAAAAGTAGTTATTCCAACGCCACTGCAGAAACTGCAGGGAACCAAAGTCTCAACAAGGTTTCAGCAAAGAATGTGGACATACTTTTTATGCTCATTTTCAACAAAAAGATCAGTTCAAGAATTCAGATTTCAGACTGTGACACAATTCGAGTGAAGTCGAGTGAACAGAAGAAGGTTGCAACCTTTTTAATCTCTAAACATGAGGCAACTGTGGTCCAGTTTCTTTCTGTCTTTCCTTATATTAAATCACATATTGTTAGAGGACAGAAGGCTGGTCTCTCCGTATGAACTCAGAAAAGTCCAAATACACTCATCACAAATGGATGGTTTTTAGTTCAGCGTCTGACACTGGTGGAGAAACACTGCTGTATCTTTATTTCACCAAAGGGTATAGAAGCATCACATTTAATCAGGCATTCTTTTTTGCAGTATGTCACCAGAGTATGAAGACACTTCACATCGACTGCACATCAAATCAGTTTCTGTGAGAATTCTTTGTTCCTATGCAGCTGCTTACTGGGAATCTGGTGCTGCACCACTGTCTGAGAGGAGGAGACGGGATTCATCACCAATAATGATTAACATAGGAAAAACTTCCAGAGAAACAGTCAGAATTATAGTCAGAGTCACTTCTGAAGACTTTTGTAAAAAAACATATTTGTTGAATTCTCTGAATTTTAATTACTTAAAAATGTATAATTACAAAATGAATTAATGCATAGCTAATCCAATAAACTCTATCTGAGCTACACAGACCAAAGCTCATTTAACCTCCGCTGTTAAAAAAAAAGTGACTGGCAGCTACATGTATCTGAAGTAGAACAGTCTAATTCAAATTAAACCAGTCCCACGATGTCATTCCAGTTAGCAAGGGTATATCAACCGAAAAGCCCCCAATCCCCAAACAAACATGAAATCCCCCTGATTGTACTCCTCAAATTAAATGAGAAGTTACATCAAAAAGTGTTTTCATTAAAAAAAAAAGATCAACCCCGGTGATTAAAATATGAGGTATTAGACTAAAATGTGATATATAAAAGATAGATTTCCTCGAATTGATTCATCTGCAGTAAATTTAGACAAAATCGGCCCAACGGCTGGGAAGTTCTGTGCGAAAAGTGTTTTTCATAAAAACGCTCCCCCTAATGAGTACAATGTGAAATATATAAATATAAATAAGAAAGAAAGAAAATCCTAATAAGGTTATTTTCAAATTACAAAGTTTACAAGGAAAAAATGCTTAACTTTTTACCAATGACATAAAACCTTATAGCAAACTATATATCTATTAAAGTTCATTATTGTAATAATACACTCATTTCATATCTCATTATAATAATATTGCCTGAATTATTTAAAAAAAATCTGCCGTAGCTGAAATATAGGACACACAGGCAGTATTTGATGTAAAAAGCATTTTTAATGTTGACTATATTTATCGTTTAATTTATAATTGAAACTCTTATATCATTTGATAATTATATGTAAGCTTCATTAGGTGTTTAAAAGCATTTTTTTTGGCAGTTTAACATTGTGACTGCTTGCTCTAGAATAACTAGATTCATATACACAATTCCTTCCTAGTGAGCAATTTAAGTCCTTTCATTGTTGTAGAATAATTTATTGTTAATACAGGACATTTTTAAAAAGGAAACGTTTTGTCCCTTAACTCAAGAATCAGTGGTGAATTTGTGTACAGTTTGTGACTTATTAATAATATATATAAATTACATATTTTCTCTAAAAACAAGACAAATCTATTTTTTCATTAATATGTCCTTGAGAACTTAGGGATGTTATGAAATCATACACGTCCGCCACCGAGGCTTTGTGTTAAGTAGAGAACTCAAAAACTATACCATGGATTTTGGGAAATGCCAGTTGTATATTTTTGTCTCTAGGGGGAGATTTATCTACAAAAGTTTCCGGGCCGTAATTTCTCAACAGACTGAAATTGTTGCATATGAATCGAATATATTGATCCATATATCATTATATTTTGCTCTAAAAGATAATTTTTTACTCACTAAGTGGAGCAAGTTCCACAGAAAACACTGTTTATTGAAAATAACATCACATTTAATTTGAGGAGTACAAACAAGGGGATTGGGGGCTTTTCAGAGGTATAACCTTGCTGTCAGGGACGACAACGTAGGCCTACTTAATTTGGCTTCACATAACAGATGGTATATCGAATTTAAAGTGTAAAAAATGAAAAATGATCGAAAATAGTCTTTTGTTCTCAACTATTTTCTGTGCACATATATTTCATGACCCAAAATGGGTCACTGCTAACAACTCAGAGCCTTTAAAGTTTTCCTGAGATGAGTGCAGAACCCAGCACTCCTCCACTGATCTTACTTTATTTAACTGATTCATAATAGACAGATCCACCCCGATACCTTCACGGCCATCATTCACCTATGCAGCTCAGCTTTTTGATCGATAACTGCTGGGAAGATTGCCGTTTGCTCCAAAGCCACATGGAGGAGAGAAAACCCTCATTGAGAACTGTCTGCAACACATCCAGCCAGGGATATTAAAACCTCCACTCTCAGTCTCTCCTCAGCTCAAATAAACACAAACACCGTCTGATCTGAACCACCCATACCCCTCTTATTTGGAGTTCACCTCATGCCCTTTATCAATGTTTACATTTTCCCTGATAATCCATGCGGGTTGAAGCCAAGGCAATCAGACTTCTTTTTTGGTTTGAAGAAGTTTCACATCTCATCTTTCAGTTCAATGTGGGGAGTCAGGGATTTTCTACCTTTTCTACTTCACCATCCTGTCTCAGCTCTAAAAACAATTCCTCTGCAAAACTGCTGCTACGGTGCTACAAGACAGCTCTGAGAGAACAACATGATCATGATCGAACATGATCAAACGTGATCAAACGTGATCAAACGTGATCAAACGTGATCAAACGTGACAACAACCTTTCTTTTCACTTCCAAATACATGCATTTGAATAAATGAAAATGATCCAGTTATTGCAAAGTATTAATATAAACCTAATAGCAGTAGCATCATTCTGTGACCCCTCAGATCTTTTTTGGGACCCCTAAGGCTGGGAACTACTATTTTAGATATGGTTGAAGCTAATTGAAGCTCACTTAAAATGCCTTCAAAAGTTTAAACGTTCATTATTATTTTCATGTTGTTCTATTTTGAACTTTTTTTCCTGCTTTTCTGCTATTATTATTTCTTGTTTCTACTTGTTTTCATAATGCAAACATGCAGAAACATATAATTTTTCTTAAATTGAACACTATACATACCCCTCAGCGGATTTAAAAACTGGTCAAAGATTACCAGTCAAAGGTAAAATTAAATAAGTTCCTGTAGAATCATTCAATTATTACATTTAATCTTTTCAGGTTTGCATATGATAATTATTGTATCTTACCCCATGCACTGTCAGTTGTATGTGTTCTTTCTACTGTTTTCTGTTCATCATATCCTGTTTATTTTTATTTTTTAGAATTCTGCTTTATACTTTTGAGGAAAAGCGTGAAATACAAAAAACAGATACTGAAGTGGTGCCTTATGTTGTTTTTATTGTTTTCATGGTTATAATTTGGACTTTTGCTCATTCTGGTGGTTGGTTTCTTTTTCATTCGAGCTCATTTCATCGACTTCTGCTTCAAAACTAAACTAGAAACTTTCTACTGAACCACAAACAAGGACTGAATTTGTGCATTTTCACTTCAAATGTTACAAGTTGAATTTTTGGCCCCGTCTCACAACTAAAAATCTGTTCAATATTTTCCTCAAAATGTTTCTTACTCAGCTTCCATGAACTGGAGTGATGCTTTTTCCAAATTTTGGGAGTTTCATGGATAAAATGAATAGAAGGCGGAGGATCCCAATTGTTTGTTTCCATGGGTCCTTGTAATCTTTTTGCATATGGGGACACAGACATTAATGTATCAATGTGAACATTGAATGTCATCTCTATTATCTCATTTCGTACTTCAGATTTGAATGATTGAATGATGATTGAATGAACGCTTCACACACAGCAAAACGTCAAAGGAGAATCAAGGGGTGGGAGTGTTAAGAGTGATATATTTTTACATTTGACAGTTTAGGAGACTAATTTGTTTTGGGCTAATATTTATGATTAGACTGTTTGTTCTTCTTGATTTTGGCGATGCAGTATTCTTCGGAAGTGGACGTTGCTGTGTTTTAGGACATGTTAAGAAAGAAAACATTTTTTTTGAATTTTTTTTCACATGTATCCCTTGTTTGGAAATGAAAAAAAAAAATCTCTGGAGTATTCCTTTAATATTGCAAACACAACACCATATCCTGACTTTTTTTTTGCGGGGGGAACTGCCCTTTGCTTTAGCATTTTTATAGCTTTTTTTACTGAAAGAAAAACTGTCTGCAGGGTTATAAAATCAGCGCAATAGGGATTCTTCTCAGAGAACACTGTCCTGATCTGCCTGAAACACCTCGTCAAACATCAAACCTTTTCAGCCGTCACTGCATTACTATAAAACAGCAGCCTCTCGGCCTAAGTGAGTCCCATCCTCGGGCTGTCTGCTATTTTCATGCGAAGATGTGTCTGGAATAAGTCTAATGGCTGCAAGAACAAACTCAACACTCTTCATCTTCTTGTACCATCAGAGAAAATATTTTCACAAAAACTTTCCCCGTCTTTCAAACTCTAACTGGTACTACCCATTTCACTTCAGATTACTTTGAGGTCCGGTTCAAAGCGAAGAGCACAGGGTGGAAATTGTTCCTTTGTTGGCTTCTAGAATGAACACAAAGTCTCGCTCTCTTCGAGTTGAGGATGCAAAGACCAAATGGATGAACTATTTTTGATGGAATTGTGATTGAAATGACCAAAAAACAATTAGATTGTGTGTCTTTTATCCATGTACTTCTGCAGAAACAATGAAATACGTCTCTGCTGATTCTCCTAGGGCCCTAGCAGAACAAGCTTTTGGTTGTATCCATAAAAGCTGTCTGTGGCCCTGCTTCAAACTTTGACGTATTTATGTTACGTACGTAACATTTATTAACTTGTTGAACTTGCTTAACTTTTCTATTAGAGACTTAAAACTGAAGTGTTAACCTGAAATAAAGGCAAAATATGATTTTGACTATTTTAGGATGTATTTGTGTTCCTGTGTTTCATAAAAAACAATCTGCAGGAGAAAAACCTTGACCGCTATGCATGATTGATAAAACCCTGATAAAGCCTTGAAATAAAGAGCTGAACTACTACAGTCTGTCTCATTAAGTTTGTATCACTCTTCAGTTTTCATGTTAGCATGATAACTTTAAACCAGGCTCAGACTTCAGGAGAATTATGCCGACCCCGATTCGACCAACCTGAAAAATAGGTAAGGAAAGTGCCCTGTAACTTCGTTAGTTGTTTACAGATCCAGTCTCACACCTCCCAATGGCCTTATAGGTAATGGGAGGTGTGAGGTATAGGTATGTTTGATATTCAGGCTTTTGAATATGGGATATTTTGTCAGAACTTAACCAATGAGAGAGATATCCTTGAGCGGCCCGTGTTTGATCACGACATCCAAACACTTTATTTCTTTGGATTCCTTTTTTTTGTCCTGCTTTTCTGAACTCCAACATAGCAAAGTTGGTAGAAAGAAAAACAGAGCCTTGTTTTTCTGTATTAACAAAATAGGTCTCACATTATTTGTGTGCTGGATTTCATGGAAGCGAGACGCAAGTAGCATCTAGAGCCTATTAATTTAATCCAATTTTATTTTGGTCTTTGGCATTTGGAGATTCTCTAAGTCACAAAGTAATATAGATGGTATTGTTGATGGTTTGTCGACTTTTGCGATGTTCAGAATTCAGTTTCAGGACTGTCATGTTTACTGTTGGGGTTAGAGGTTAGGCTGAGGTGTTAGGATTTGGGTGGTGGTCAGGGTTGGTGAAAAACTAACGGTCCTGAGACTTCGCCCCTGAAAATGCGGTGACCGGGGCTGCAGCTAATTTCCTTCTCGTTCACACGGAAAGCCCATTCAGATCCACTGAACATAGCACTGTTTCTCCAGGATCAGTAGAATGTATAAGACATTTTCACGGCTATAATATCATGCATCCGAAACGCATCCAGGCTAGATATGTGTCGACTAATGAGACAGTCAGAAACCAAACCCTGTTCTTTTCAAGACTGATCAATGACGCTAAGTTGTTAATTCAGAAAAGAAGGCTTCTTCCATCGGGTGAATAGAACACACGTCCATGGATCTCTAAGGGAACTTTGGTTTTCATTTCACTCAAGAGTTTTCTTTTTAGGTTCTAGCATTCATAGATTCCAACATCACAAGACTCTTAATGACATCCTGTAGAGTTTTCTACGCCCGGTCATTCCCGAAGGTTTAGGTGGGTTTATGTTTAACATTATGGTACGATCATCTGTGGATCTCCCTGTTATGTGTACTTTTTATCAGATGGAGTTACACAGTGCCCTCTAACATAAAGCTTAGGCGCACCATGCACAGCCCCCAAAAAATGTGTATGTACTGATTTAACAAAAGTCAAACCCCCCAATGACCCCTTTCTTTTCTTCCTCCTCCTCCTTTCATTCTCTGTGCCCTCTTAGCATCCGAGACGCTGACTGGGCCGTCACATTGACAGGGTTAACGCTGAAATGTCACTGCTGGGACAGATGAACCACATTTTTGGGTAATGTCTCCGACAGCCCTGGTCTGGCTGGCGCCACACTTCAAACAGCACTGATGCTAAATCTGATAATCATTTGTGGCGTGAGTTTTAGAACTGTGTAGTGGGAGCAAAATAAATCACATTGACTAGTTTTAGACGTGCAGGTATACAGAACAACATGACTTCATGCACCATTTCTATCACAAACATGGTCGCACGTAGAGCTTATATTTTATACATGCACATCATGGAGGTATGTTTGCATGCACTGCATGCAAAGGAGATACTTCAAAGGTGAACTCACAGCACATTGCATGAAACGCACTGATGTTAGTGAAGAAGACATTATCAGAGACATACTGTGGCTGAAAGGGTGGTTGGGCTGCTGTTGTAGGTGTACCTACAGTAAACGGTAAGAATAAGTCTCCTTTTCTCATTATTTTTTCAGTCACAGTAAATGTTTTAGAGAAATCTACATGACTGTCGCTCAGCTATTCATATCCACTTGGGTGGTGACACTTGACAGAACACAAGACATAATAGGTTAAGGTCTTTGACAGAACTGAAGATCTTTTCCTTAATTCAACTCTAAATTAGTGAGAGATATGGATGTAAGTTTTTTCTGAAATAAAAATAAAAACATTTTAGAACAAATTTCCTGACATCTTCGTATAAATTCATATTCAATCTTTTCCTCAAAATTATACAGCAACAACAGTATTTGCCAAAATAACCCACAAGCATCAAGATACACCCACAGCAGATGCTAACCTTTGCAAGCATGAATGACCTGGTGACTGGCAAACACTGATACATCCCGGATGTTACCATTAAAATCAGAAAATTTCAAGGACTCAAAGTACCTGAAGAAGAAACAATACTTAAAAAAAACCAACAACTCACAGGTAGGCGGCCTTGCCCTCCTCCATTTCCTTGCCCTTGCCGCTGGTGGCTGTTTTCTTGCTGCAGAGTGTGCGCGTGATGCACATCAGCAAGCCACAATGACGCAGGAAGAAGCAGCTGACATCCACGAGCACGAGGAGCAGCAGCAGCGCTCCCAGGCCGAGGCCCACCACCGCCCCCAGCCCGAGGCCGCTGAACAGGGATTCTGCTAAGGCAGTGAAACACAAACACAGACAAACAGCACAAAAAGGGGAGAACACTGTTAGCAAGTTTGGTTCATTCATTTATTCTAAGACACACAGAGGTCACAGTCAGGCGTAGGGCTGGTGGGCGTTCATCTACTTGCTCAAGGACATGTAATCAGGTCGGGTACCTGCTGGGACGAGGCCTGACCTCTGCCTCCGTGCCCGGCAGCTGAATCCAACTACTGAGGTGAGAGAGCATTAAGTATGAACACGTATTGTATAGAGTTGAACCAACATAATCCCCAAAAACTTTTAGAATGGTTACTTTCAAACACACTTGAAGTCAATGAATTCCGCCCCGTCCTCGGTGGAGGATGTTAACCGTTCGCGTGATTCCACAAATCTCCTTCAAAACAAATCAATCCCAGCCTCAAAATCTTCGAATACATATGGTCTACGGAATGGAAGGGTTCAGTGACTTTGGAGGGGAAAGGAGATCTAGCACCTTCTGAAAGAGATAAAAAGGATTTACTCACAGATTTATTTGTAATACGAGAGGATTTGCTGCTAATGAACATTTTCTCTCATTCTTAAACTACAGAAAATTTTTCTTCTGTATTTCCCCTAAGGCTATGCATCTGCCTCCTCCAACATGTATCACACTCTCTGGGCCAGAGGTTAATTTTTCAGCCTTATTCGACCAAAATGCAACCTCAGCATCCTGTTGATTGCCACACAAGTAGTGCACAGTAACTAAGTACATTTACTATACTTAAGTACAAATTTCAAGTTTTTCATTTTGATACTAATTTATATCTGGACTCATTGGTGGCTGTAGGAAAATGTAGCCAGTATGGCTGGTCTATGTTACAGAGAGAATTGGAGTTAAGCGAGCTTCATTTGACTCTGTAGAGTGATAACTTGATAGCTAGCGCCGCTCTTACAGCTAAGAACAGTTCATTTTCCTCCTTGCTATGAAGTTGCTACCAGCCACTTTTTTATTTTTTATTTTCATTATCCATATGATGGATAAGTTGACATGATGCCATGTCATCTCAGACGCTCAATAGCCGCTGACTGATCAAATCGTGGCTATGCTTCAACTGTGTGAAAGCCTGAGAGGGCTGACCAAAATAACTGACATGTCAGACAACAGTCGTCTCAGCGCTGCAGATTGGCCCTCGTGCCTCCATGTAAACTGCGAGACAAACATCAACCGATGGGCCCCGACGGTCATGAGCCTTAAGTACATTTACTCAGGTGTAGTACCTAAGTACAAATTTGAGGTATTTGCACTTTACTCAATTATTTCCAGTTTATGGTACTTCATATATATATATAAATATTGTACTTTCTAGTCCACTAGATCAGCTTTAGTTACTTGTTACTTTTAAGATTACCATTTTGCATACCCCAGCAAAAACCGCATGTCTCCCTGATGAACTGATTCAACCTCAACATCTAATGCAACAGTGATAGTATTCAAGATACATAACAGTAAAACAGGGACCATGAGTATTTTTTACTCTTGATGCTTTAAATACATTTTGTTGATAATCCTCTCATATATTTACTTAAGTGAAATTCTAATTACTCTGACTCATTACTTATGGGGGAGTATTATCCTTGAGTACTTTACCCACCACTAGGCAACGCCCATTTCAAACCCGCTGCCCCCCAATTCATTTTTTGAGGACGAAACGGTGAAGCAAGCTAGATTTTGCAGCTGAGAGATGAAATGCTTTCTCCCAAACGGGTCAGCACTCTAAAACTCACCAAGCTCTTTGCTCAGTCGGGAACAAGCAGCAGCAATGGATTTCAATAGAGGGTAATGAGAAAATAAGGGCAGTGCAGCAAAGAGAGGAGCCCATTTGGGACGGCGGAACAGAGTTCTGTCCTTTAGAGATGGCGAGGTTGAACCCTCTACCCATCAGCGCTGAACATCAGCGCTGATGGGTAGAGGGTTCCAGGTTCAGAACCTTCCAGGGACACATGAATATCTGCACTTTTTTCTGCTCACTTTTCAAAACAGACTCGTCACTTCATTGTGGAGCCTATCCGCGCTGACATTGAGCTCAAGGCCGGATACACCCTGGACAAGTCGCCAGTTCATCGAAGGGCAGACACATAGAGACATACAACCACTCACACCCACTCCTAAGGGCAATTTAGTATAACCATTTCACCTATATCATAGGTTATGGACTGTGGGAGGAAGCTGGAGTTCCCGGAGAGAACCCACACAGACACAGGGAGAACATGCAAACTCCGCACAGAAAGGCCGGCAGACCTCGACTTGAACCAGCTACCTTCTTGCTGTGAGGCAGCAGCGCTAACCACATTCGTGACTTCGGTACATTTTTTTTTTTTTTGATTCATTGCTTTGTTATTTTCTGACATCTGAGCAATCTATGTTGGTAAACAAAAAAACAGAACCAGATCCAGTCAAAGGTTACGCTAAAATTCATCATTCACTTGAATGTTAATTTTTTATATTTTTGTTTATGGATTTTTATACTAGTTTTTACTCACACTACTCCTTTCTCCTTTATTTTCTCCCAACAGGTAATTATTTTAATATGTATTTATTTATTTTTTATACTCCCCGTTTCTCCCTATTTTTCTATTTTTACTTTTATTATTTTTTCTCTCATATTACTATTTTTCATACTTTTCATACTTTTCATACTACTATTTATTTATTTTATTATTTATAATTTTGATTTGACCTTTTATTTCCATATATTTCTATTTTATTTTATTACCATAAACTTTTTTACTTATTTCCTGTGAGGTTTTTTTTATTGCTCTTTTGCTCTCTGCCTTTTTAACTTTAAATTGTGGGTACATTTCAGAATCTGTACATTTTCACTTGTACTTGAGTAAAGGAGTTGAGTCAATAATACTTCAGGATACTTTAATCAGAGTAATATTGCTCACAGAAAAAACATACTTCTACTCGAGTAAAAACTGTCTGTATTGCTTCTGAATGCTCTCATAAAGGTGTTTAGTAGCCCAGGAGTTAAAAAATATCCAAAATCAGATTCGATTTGAAAGTGAAACTTTCACATCCCAAATGTCTTCTCTTGCTAATGTGACAAAACATGAATATTTTCACTTGTAAACTGTTTATATGACAGAATTCTTGTGGAGTTATCATGAATTAACAGTTCGAGGCTGGACAAAAAAATAATGGCTGGTGTCAGCTATAACATTACAACGACTGATGGATGACATAAATAACTTGTATGATCCCGTTATAATGGAACCTGTCACTGGGTGGGATTCATTAGGCAGAAAGCGAATATTTGGTTAAATTTGACCTGCTCAAAGCAGAAAATTGGACAAGGGGTACCTGTGATGATGGCCCAGAACTTCTCGAAATAGTTCTCATTGATGACGAGTTTCAGACCTTTTTCAGGCCCAGGTTTGGCCCAAAAATATTTCCAATAAGTTATTGGTCAATTTTTCTATCATGCACTTATTCTTGCCTCTCTATGTCGTAATTATTACTAATATTTTTACTTTGCCTTACTCTCGAAACGCACTGACAGTGAAATTATTTATTTTGGACTAAGTAGGAAATGTCTTTTCCTTTATCCTGATTTCTTAACTAGGGGGAAGTCAGATAAAGCATAGGTCCTTAGAATTTCATTAAAAGCTGAATGATCAAGCTGCGAAAAACACCAGAACTAACAGCATTGATCGAATATCTTCCCCTCACTCTCCTTGGCGGACGTAATAAATTATTTCATTGAAGGAAAATACATCACATAATTAAAATGTGTTTACAGGGTCATTCTCATGTGTAAAATTGGTGGATTGCCTCTTTGACAGGACATTCCAAACATATACATTGTATATGGAATTAAACTATAACTATGGACAGTGAGGCTTTCTTCGCTACACGACTCAAACACACAGATTACAGCTGACAGTCACCACTTCATCCTCTCAGTGATCGTTTCATTTCACATCCAGCGTGCACAAGAGCTGAGCCAAAACAAAATGTGTGCAAAGTTCCAAAAACCCGTTTTGCTCAAAAGTTTTCACAGTGTCACAACCAAAAGAGACTGTCATGTTTGCGACTTCGTTCTGGACTTGCAACTGAGGCTTCAGACAATGACGGCTGGCAGCGAGTCAAAGCACAGAGAGACAAACAGAACGGCAGCGAGAGAGTAAGAACCTTGAGGCAAAGAGAAGTCCAATTAAAACACTTGGCTTTTTTGGGAAGGCATGGATATGGGATTTTGAAACTTGTAGACTGGATCAATATTTTCTCACTGCTGTAGGGTGCTGTTTTGTAGCTCACCTTGCAAAGCTTTATCTCAGTTAATTTGGCTACTGAAGCCAAAGAATATAAAGTGGTTAACCTCCAGCTCTTTCGGGAGACAAAAGGAATTCTTATCCCAATACTTCAATTTAGGACTGCAGTGCCTCATAAGCTTTCATGTATGCAGCAACAGTGGAGTTTTACATTGAACATTTGGTGCTGGAAACAAAACATGAACTGAAAAAGGAGGCATGGCATTGAAAAATTATATTTTTGTATTATGTTTTCTTATTGACAATCTTCTGACTTCTTCTTCATGTTTGTCTTATTTCAATAAAACTATTATATATAGTTAATATACTATACTAACTATTTTTTCAGTGTCATTAGTATTTACTTGTTCCTTTAAAGTATAGTCATGTCATGACAATATCCAAAATAATAATCCAGACAGGTTATTCATTGATTTAATAGAACTATATGTGGAGCCAAATCTAGGCTAAAAGGTGTGATGTAATTAAAAAAATAAAAATTGAAAGTTTAACTTTTGGTTTTGAATTGTTAAAAAATCAACAATGTTTCCAAACTAGGGGTAGGGTTTATTTCAATTCAACTAAAATTTGGATTTAATTCTGATATTCTTTGGAATCAGTTATTTATTTTCAATTTCATTTGAACGTTTTCAGATTCAGATCTTATCTTTTTTTTAGCATTGAAATCTTATTTTTTCGGTACGCACATTTAGTTTGAAAACTGTTTTTACAATAACATTTATTTTTCAAATAAACAAACCTGAGAGCCTTGATCTGGCTCGATAACTGTCAGGCTCATCCATTTCTCACAAGTTGTACTTGGGTCATAGGTCAGTGGCAGTAGCAAAGAACTTCCAAAAAACCAACATACCTCCCAACAACAGATGATCCACATAGGGGACATGTTCTTCACCTTTGCTTCTCCAAACCTTTCATTAATATTTGCTATCTGTGTCATGATGCTGTTCAACATCTACTGGACGGCGCTGGCAATGTGCTGCAGGGAGCAGCGATGATTGCAGCGATGATTGCTTAGGCAGGTATTTAGAGAGAGCTAAAGTCAGGGGGCAGAGAATCGACGGACAGTGTGCAATTTAAATGTCAATATCTCTCAATCATGTATGCTTTAATTGTTCAAAGCTTATATAATTATTTGGAAATCAAGATTGAGATGAGATTAAAATGAATTGTGCAGCCCTACCGTGGTCGTCTGCTGATGAGCCGCAGGGTGGTCTCACACTTGAAACTAACATGTCACAACTTGATTGGCCAGCTTTTGTGAAGTACTTATAGCGTATATTGTGCAAGACCTTCCCAAACATTGTTGTGTAGTGAACTAATGGCAACTGCTGATGTGTGTGTGACTATGGTTGTACTTTCACGAGCTGAAAAGTCAGAGCGAGGTGATGGAAATGTGTCAAAATGTATAAAGTGAGGATTCTGAAAAGGTTTAACCCTATTCCTCCGGTGAGTTTTTAGATTGCCAACTGGAACCAATAGGCTAAAGGATAAATGTACTGTTTTTAACTAGCACCCTTCTATCTTCACCACTCGAACGCTTTACAACGCATTGTAAGTCAGTATTCCCCCAATCACAGAAACAATTGTCCAGGGGTGGCTGATGGTACCATGGAAAGCGTCACCTGCACATCAGGATATGTAATCATTAGGCTGTGCAGATATTGAAGATCTTATGATACTTATAGGCAGAATTGTTAGAATTACCAAAACAACAAGTCAGACAGTAGACCATAAAACCTGTTTTTACCCAGGTATATGTTTAAAATGTAAAACAACATAGATAAATAAATTCAAGCTTTTACTCTTAATATGAACATTACTTTTATATGAGGTAATGTACAAAGTAACTCTTTCCTGGATAAAGAAAAATAAATGATCAAATCACTATTGTGTTAGGGGATGCCAGTAAAAGCTCTTCAGCCTGAAAGACTTATATCTATAAACATCAGACTATCAGCTGATAAGAAGAATTGCTCTAAAGCGCTTTGCAGCAGCTTGAGAGTATTGGGTTCGATTGATATATTACCCTCTTGCTTACTCGTAGTCACTTTCTCAGCAATGTTATTACATTTAATCCACACTTTGAAAACAATGTTGAAGACAACAATTTTATTAAGGCTTTTATGATGAAAAGGAGATCTATCGAAAGTTCAGTCAGAAAGACTATCCTCTTATACTCTCAGGCCACAGTTAATGCTCATACCACTCTTTAATCCTCACTTTTCACAGATGCTCAGTCATAGTTGCATTCTTCACAGTCTGGAGCATCGATTGATATCAGTTGTAGCCTCAACGTTCCAATTACCGTGTCGCACCTTGATGTCACACCTCCATTCATCTGCTGGTTTGCACGCCCTACACCTCCCCATCTCTGCCTAATCCTCACAGATCCATCAGCCTCATCATTCATCAGCTTCAACAGAGTCATTAGCCACCACCACCAGTATCCAAAGGGGAGTATTCCATGCTGCTGCTCAGAGCAGAGACCCCTCGATCAAAATCTCCTCAAAGAGTGCCATAGACCTATTTTTATCATCTGTTGTAATAAATCATTCATCTTTTCTTCGTTACGTCTTTTCTAATTGAAATATATATTGAAAGGTTGCATATTGTTGTATCAATTATCTTTGTCCCTGTAGCAGTCGATGCATTAGAAAAGGGGCACAGCTTTTCCAGAAGGGATAGTGATACTAAGAAGGCCCAGAAATAAAAAAAATGTTGGCCATAACCACGCAAAAAAAACCAAAAAGTACTGCATTACCGTAAAAGAATCAATGAAAAACTAATTTGACAGTCTGATCATATTTTCTGACTTGCTAAAGTGGGCTAATTTTAAAAGACTAACAAATATATTGATAACATTTGGGAATAGTTATTGAATTTGAGAAAATATCTGTTTTGGGTGCTAGTTTATAAATCTTAACATTATCCAAATAGGAATGAAGTTTGTATCTCTGGAATAGAAATTGAAAGTTCTCAAACAGTTCTTTGGGGTGTGCCTAATTTCTGCTTCATTGGGGTAATATTGGGCAGTTTTTCTGTCTAAAATTGTACCACTTGTAGTTTTACATCATCAGTTTGTGGTCTGGATTCAGCAGCTTCTTCATAGAGAGTGGTCATGTTTTCGCAAAGAATCAGAAAAGAAAATGAAGAAGAATCCTAGCTTACCCATTCTGTGCATTCATATCTGTTTTGTGAGTGGAATACTGGTCGTGTTGGGATTGTACATGGAAATGAATTGAAGGCATTTAAAATACATTTCCAATGTATTATCCACTGTGCAGCATGAGATTTATAATCTATAGAGCCAGAAATAAATTCAGTTCAGATCACTGCGTGAGGAGCTAAGGTGTGACAAGCTGCTTAACTTTAAGATTTAATGAACTGAGATGAAAAACAGATAAAGAAATATGAAGTCAAACTGTTTTCAAGTTAGCAGCCAAGGTGCCTTCGAGCAACTAACAATGTTAATCAAAAACATGATGATGAGAGGAAAACAATAGGAGATTATGCACATACTGTTTATGCATAATACATCAAAATAAAAGATAACACAACTTTGGCAATTTACAACCCACACTGATGGGGTCACATGTGTCTGCAGTCTATTTAGTTTATAATGGACAAAAAAAGAGAGGTAATGGGGTAATTTCTATGGGTGTGTCTCTTTTCCTAGAAAATAGAGGGCAAACTGCTCCCATCTTGGTTCTGAATGATCGTCTGCACTCAAAGCGATGCATGAGACGGCGGCGGCGGCGGCGGCCGTGGAAACCCATCTTCCTCCTGTAATAACATACAGGTCAGTTTGATAAACAGCCTGAAGGGATTATTGGCTGAGGCAAAGCAATTGATGTTAACACCATTGTCCGGGTCAAACAGGAAAAATTGTCAAAATAACCACATACTTTTTCCAGATTACCATGTGTCTACTAAAATGTTTTAAAAGAGTTCACTAAGGACAGCATAATTGATAAAAATTAGAGCCAAATGCCTAACACCACCCAAAAAACTTTGTTGGTCGTCTGAAACTGAGAATAAAACAGGACAAACGAGTCGAGGATTAAATATAATCACGCCAACGGGATACTTTGGGGGACAATACAAATCAATTCCACAAACGCCAAAGATGAAGGATTTTAATTAAAGTCTGTCAAACTTAGGTTGACTTTGGTGATTCTGGTGATCTGATTAATGTAATGGGTTACATCAAACAGGAAACTGGAATCTTACAGGATTAGATTCATAACTTGCTATTTATTAACTTGTATTAATTATGTTATCCAGTGCAAACCAGGCAAATATTATTTAAATCAGAGGATACAAGATATCGAAAAGATGAATGATTTATTCCAACAGCAGATGTGTGATAGTGAGCCTATTAGAATGTCCGATTTACCCAATTTTGGTTTATATGAATCGATAAGAGTAAATATATCCTGGTTATATCATATTATAGTCTAATAGTTCATATTTCACTACTAGGGGGAGTTTAATTACTTAAAACTGACAAATTTGAGTAATTTCTCCAGGGGGATTGCTTTCACAGTGGAGGGGAATTGGAAACTGTTCGGGGATATACCCTTTATGTCAGTGACAACAGCCTAGGCCTAGTTTCTACTAGTAATAGTGAATGCTTTACATCCAAATTAAAAACATAAAAATCCCAATTGTTATTTTCAACATTTTTAATCATAAATACATAAATACGTGAGGCTTTTTTACATTTTCTTTGCGTGTAATGTAAAAATAGCAGTTTTGGAATGTATTGTAACTTATATCTAAATATGCCAGGAGATATGACAATATATTATAAAAGGAAATTCACTGTAATTTCGAACATGAGAGAGCACATAACATCCCTCAGACCATGCATTCAACTGAGACCATGCATTATAGCATGAAAGATAGACATCTTTCATGCTATTCTTCTTCTAAAGTCCCTAGATCCTCTGTAGACACTTATTGCAACACCAGCGATTGCTAATCTTAATATTGAGTGGTTCATCTCTCTCTCTTAGAATGTCTGTTCATTGGTCCAACCTGCTTGCCATGATGTGATTGTAGTAATGTTGGTTTACTTATCAAAAGCGGGGAGTCAGAAAAGGGCTTTGGTCTAAAATTTCTGAAGAATGCATGAAAAGGCACTGGATGTCATTATCATGAGGACATGAAAAGGCCAGTCAGTGCTTGAAAGGAGTTTTTTTTTTCTCACAATTCCCACAACAGGACCAAAAAGAAAAAGAAAACCTTGACTGATGAGTTGTGCATCTGGCTTTTTTGCTTAGGTCCTAACACTGAAAATGTCAATAATTATTTTATTATTATACATTTCAAGAAAGGAAGTGAACCAATAAACCAACAAAAAGCCCCAACAGTTCAGGTTTTGTACTTTCTGTGCACTACGATTGAACTAATTTCAGCGCCACGGATGTCATTATGCAGCACATCTGTTTCATGCAAGAACACGGAGATAAAGCGGCAGGTTTGTGTTCTGTGTTCCAGCTGGAGTACACAGCGCAGCCTGGGTGCTCTGTGGAGATATTTTGAGTCTGCCGCTGCCTCCCTGAGTCTATAAACCTGTCCATACTGCTGTGTCACTCCCTGTTTATCCTTCTAGGTACTGCCGTACATAAATATCCAGCGACCGTGCACAAATTATTGAACTTGGCACATTCATTGTTTCTGTATTTCAGACTGGGGACGTTAATGAAATTGACTTTGAGCTGGAAATGATGATCTGGCGAGGGGATTGATGCTGGCTTGCGTTAGAGAAATTGCCATCAAGGATATTTATCTCTGTCAAAAAGCAAATGAGGTGCTCGTTATTGATATCTGAATTGAGGTCAGGCTCTCTACTCTCATGCCAACAACATCAACATTCTTGATTAACACATTGATGATGTAAGAGCAAACATCATGATGCATGATAGTCGCTCTCTGTGCTTTTTGTCCTCTCTCCCTAACATCAAGTATTTTAGTTTCCCACCTTAACAACAGGGAATCCAATCATCTTACCATCTCTTAATAGACAATTTTTTCTTATTAATCCAACAAAGTTCTCCAGCATCTCTCAAAAAGTCTGTCACCCTCTGTCTCTCCTGATTCTCTTCCGTCATTCACTTCTGTGTCTCCGCTTAGCTCCACTACTAACCCCATATTGTTGTTCATTCTGCTGTTTTCTGTTTTCTATTTCATTACATGATGAAAAATAACAAAGATTTTACAATCCTATAACACGGACTTTTGCTATCACACCAAGAGTATTTTCCAATCAGTTATTCACTCTATACATATCGTGAATTTGTCTATTAACACCAAACCAGAACTGGCAGAGAGTTTCAAGGCAGCACTTTCGGTATAATCTCAATTCACTCCTTCAAACAGCTTTGTATTAATGATGTGAAACCATCAAACACCTTATTTGAACACGCCGGCTTGCTCATCGGGCTCTGAATGTTAACGCATAGTTTATCCGACTGCTTTTTCTGTATTATTTTGAGACTTATATTAAGTCATCACTGATTATTGCCTCACCCTAACCCTAACAGACTGTCAAATTGTCAAAATAAAGACAATGCAGCTGTTTTATAACTTCCATTTCTTGAATGGTCATTGCCTAAACGCTAACAGTACGAATACAGTACTGTTAGTATGCATGCTCTGCTGTACTGTGCTGTACGGATTACGGTACTGTAAAGATCAGATCAGAGAGATTTTTGAAAGCCCAGATTCTTTATGCAGTTATTTGTGTATAGGAATCTCGTCAATTAGATTTAATGATTTAATGCTAGCTACTATGGTTGAAAGGGAATGACAGCAACGCCCTCTTTTAGAAAGAAAAGTAAGAAGTTCAATCGGCAGCAATATTAAAATGATCCTCATCTTTACAATGCTGCCAGGCAAGTGGTTGGCGGTGCAGCATTTCAACATCACAGAATAAGACTGCATGTCACCATGTTGTACAGTAATGCAATGCATCCGTTGCTGCAAATGGGCAGCATCACTGAACTCATTCTAGTTCTATCCACAAAATCATTACACTCTTAATCTACTTTCAAAACTTCCAAAACACAATGTTCTTCTTTAGGCTTTACCTATTAGTGGGCGCCACGGCAGATCATCTCTTTCGATTTCGCCTGCCTGGTAGCTCCATTTCCATCATATTTCTACCAATTTAGCATTCAGGCTAACTTGGGCTGTCCCTCTGAAGTGTTTGTTTCTAATCCTGTCCATCATCGTCACTCCCATAGTACATCTTCGACTCTGCCACCTCCAGCTCTGACTCCTGTCTCTTAGTCAGAGCCACTGTCTCTTAAGCAGACAGCAGAACTTCTCTCACTACCATCCTCTATACCTTTCCCGTCACCCCTGCTGCTACCCTTCAAATATGCCCGCCACAACATCATTGTCATTGTATTGCAAGGCAAAACCTCAAAAAGAAGTTATTATTTTTTTTGTAAACGACAACAAGAAAGCAGGGTGTAAGCATTGTGGCAGATCAGTACCCATCAATAATCCAGGGCAGCGGTATCTTGATAATAATAATAATTGTACAAATCCGTTTGCAAACTAATATTCTGAGAACAGGAATGTATTTTTCCTCACATTTGATATTGCAATAATGGCTCTCTGAAGATATTTACTCTTGCTGATTCTGAGCGTGCTCCACACCTTCAGGAAATGGCTAATTTGTTTTGTGTGACATGACTTTTCGCAAAACTCTCTTCTTCTAGAAACACAGTGGTCATTAATTCTTACTTCCCTGCTCTGTTAACTATTTAACGGACTTCCTTCTGATTATTTGTTGATATATAGGCACATTAGCAGTTCCATTCAATTTGCTCGAGATCCAAATGTTTGTGTGGCACCTGGAGCCATTCACACACATCTCAATCTGACAGTACAAAGTCGTTAGGCCTGAGCTGTGACTGATCGCCCCTCGATCGGATCAGAGAGGAAGTGACTCGATTAATGATGACTTAACGGGCATTCATTGATTGGAAGTGGCTGCTAATCTTCAAGGGACGAACAGAATCATTTGCTGATGATGTTTGAGAATTCTTCCTAAATGCTCAATTTGAGGAGATGAAGGAAATCTCTGTCTCAGGATGCCTTTGCAGAATTTAAGCCAATCGTTGAATTCTCTCGATCCTCTTGAAGGAGGGCAATACGTCCTTCCTTTTGGTTCGCTTCCAAGAGAGAAGTTTCCGAGCTGTTACACAACTCAAGGAGACAATAAATAAAAGGGAAATAAATTTCAACTCTGAATCAGCTTCATCCCCAATCTGTCTCATATGATTAAAATACATTTGGCCCATCTTTCTGTAATTGCTGATGTCTTTGGGTTGTTTTAGAAGCAAATCAAGCATCTCTTTTCTCACATTCAAGTTCAACAAATAGGACACTGATTCAAATGAACTAAAAACTTTATGGTAGTGCAACATGAGTCCACTTTAGTTTATCAAAATGGTAAAATGCTTCAAATAATTAATAGAATCACAGATTATCGTCAGAAAATGATGCAGAATGAGACCTAATCAATAATTAAATCACCAATATCTGAGATTATTAAACAACTACTATATTTTATCAAAGCAATAATCTGTAGTTCAGGGTCAAGAAAAGGCAATACTCATTTATTCATGAAGTTCTCGACCACTGTCTACAGAGGTGCGTAGGTTAAGATCCTTTGACATTTCCATCACTGGATTGTATTCTGAAGGATATTAATTACATCGAATCTGCTAACATTACAGATTTTGGATCCGGATTTGTTTTAACAACTAAACCGAATTTATTAACTCAGAACTACTCTTGTATTTTTTCCCTATCCCTTCTTATCATCCTGAAGATTCAGAGGGTGACTTCCTAGATATCAAAACTATTTCAAGTTGAAAGGTATCCATCAAATATGCCTTTTGAATTGATTATGATTGTGAGCATCATACCATAATACTGTGTTAAAGGAACAGAGACATTTTTGAGAAAAAAATTGCATGAGGGCTGCGAAATCTTTCCTTTTGGGATTTTACAGCAGAACAAACCACTTGTTTTTTTTCTCTTGAAACCCTCAGTACCAACACTTAACAAAGCCTGCGTTCCCTGTTGCTCTGTGATTCCAAGCGAGCCCCTAAGATTTAATAACTGTGGTTATATACCTTCCAATCAGATGTTCTAGCTGCTGTTATGTTTGTTTTTGTTTTTCAACTCCCTAGTGTGAAATGTTTCACAAAAGACAGTTAGACCCTTTAGGGAGAATGTGATAAAAGTGCAGCAGAAAGATATACTTCCCATGGAGTCCTGACACTGGTGGTGGTGGCTAATAACTCTGCTGAGACTAAAGAAAATAAGATATCCCCTTGCAGACACGGGCCAAGGTCATCTCTCGTACCCGTCTGTTATCCAAACTTTTCAAACACGCTTTATCTGACACCCCGCCTAGTGGTGCGGGGTGTCAGTTGATATTAGTTGTGCTCATTAGCTGACCACATCTATTATGTATCTAGTGACACAACTTCACCATTAGTCTATCATCTTGCTGCTGTTTAGTTGAATCATTAGCCACCACCACCAGTATCCAGACTCCAGCGAGGGATAGATCTTGCTGCTGCTCAGGGGAGAAACCCTTCGATCCCAATCTCCCTGAAGAGTCAAAGACTTTGTCATGGACTAATTACTTATGGTGAACTAAATACATATTATCTCTACTGATAGAAAGGATGTAGTTGGTAAATACATGAATGTAAAGATCGGTTGATTGGTTAGGATTGATTGGGTTGATTAGGATTTGGAGGGCATGCAGGAAATACAGAGATGATACATATTTAAAAAGACAGCTGCAAGATTATGTGTGAAAGGTGCCAGGGTGCATCTGACGTGATAAGACCAGCAGATATGAAGAGCTGTTATCGCACTAGAACACTGAGCATGTGTGACAGGACCAAATGGTGAGAGAATTAAGAATGGCTTCCGTCTGCTTGTCTGACGTTTTGCAAGAGTTTCATTATATTGAAATAAAATGTGACTTTTTATATGAAAAAAACATTAGCAACAAACTGTGGATATGGGCAACCGTTACTATGGATGGAGAGGCGCCCTGCAGTCAGAGTCATGGAGCAAGATACATCGCTTCTGATGAAAAAATGGCACCTAGAATCTTAGCCATCACCACCACTATATGAACGTGTGAGTGAATGGACGACTACTGGCTTGTATAGAAAAGCGATTTGAGTGGTCAGTCCAGACTAGAAAGGTGCTCATAGTTTAGCTTCCTCTCCATCTATTTACTGTTAGTCAGTAAGTGCAACATGACAGACTAAAAAAAAACATGTTTTCAATTTAAAAAGGAAAGCAAGGAGTGATTTAGCTCATTTCCAAAAAATAAACCTTCATTCACATTTCTTGCGTTGCATCTCAGTGTGGGATAATCTCATGCTTAGATGACAGCTACTTTAATGCCACACTATTCTTCCTGCTCTTCAGAGCTCTGCAGGAAGTCTGCTTGTGTTGGTCATGATAAAATATTTACACTGTTGATATCGATAGTGTCAGATATTAAAAACGCTCCCCCGGAATCACAATCCTGTGATCGAGGACTTATTTGGTAAATCAATAAATGAGTTGGTAAACATGTAAACACTGCCACTAGTCTGGTATCATATTGTTCAGTACTGAAGCTTTTCCTAACATAAATGATATGATAAGCATGTTGACAATAGTAACTTTACATTATTTAAATCCTTGTTGTTGTGCTTTTTCTATTGTCTGATATGTTTGGGAGTCCAAAATTCACTCAAAACGTGTCTGACTTTCTGCGGAGGATACGGACACCACGCTCACTTTGTTCATACTGGGACAGGATGGCCTGTAGCAATGCCACTGACACCCGATACTCCTGCAGAACCCCAATCGGAATCCCTGGGGACACGATCAAAAGCCTTCTCCAAATTCACGAAAATCATGTAGACTGGAAAGGCAAATTCCTATGACCCTGCAAGCAAGCATGAAAGTATAAAACGTTGGTCCACCGTTCAGAGACCAGGACGGACCTGCATTGTTCCTCCTGAAACTGAGGTTCGACAGTCGGTCTGAGTCTCCTTTGTTGAACCCTGTAGTAACCTTTCCCAGGAAGGCTGAAAATTGTGATCCCCCTATAATTGGAACAGACCCCTCCAGTCCCCCTTTTTAAAAGTGGGACCAGTAACTCAGGCTGAAAGTACACAGAGACTATCCCTGTCAGCCACGCAACATTGAATAGGTGACAATGACAGTTCAACAATGTCCAAAGCTTTCAGAAACTCATGAGGAATCTCGTCCACCCCTGGTGCCTTGCCATTGGTTAGCTTCTTAACTACCTCAGCGACTTCTGCAAGAGAAATGGATGGCCCTTCCCCTTAGTCTGCTAACTCTGCCTCGACTGTAGGGGTTGTGGTTTCCAGGTCCAGGAGCTCATCAAAGTGTTCTTTCCATCACCAGATGAAACTGGTCATCAGTTGTCCGGTCTGGCTCTACACAGTCTGAGCCAAGCCCGTCTTATCCTTCCTGAGTTGTCGTAACGTTTGCCAGAACTTCTTTGGGGTCGATCGGAAGTCCCTCTCCATGGCCTCCCCAAACTCCTCCTACTTCCAGGTTTTAGCTTTAGCATATTCCAAATATGTGGCCCTTCCTATGTACCTGTCTGCTGCTTTAGGAGACCGCTGGGCTAATCAGGTCCAAAATGCCTCTTTCAGTTTAACGGCTTCCTTCACTGCTGGGGTCCACCAGTGTATTATCAAGTTGCCAAAATGAAAAGCAGCAATAACCTTCTGGCCATAGCTGCTAGAATCCGCTTACATAAAGGAGGACATGAATATGACCCATTTGGATTCCATCGCCCCGACCTTTAATATATTGTTTTGTCTATTTCTATCTTCTACTTTTTTTTTTAATTATATTTTTCTCTTCAAAAGTTACAAATCTAAATCAAACTTGTGAAAATCCTGAGTTCACATTTGACAATTTTTGAGTAACATATTTGGATTCACATGAATGGGAAAATATTAATTTTGCCTATGAACGAACAATATTCAGTGGTGAAAACAAAATTAGAAATCCCATTTGGCATGATCTGAAAATGTGATCAGTTATGATTGTACATAATTCACATGTGAAAATTTGAATTCAAGTGTTAAAAAGTAAGTTTTAAATTTTCTTTCTTTGTGTATTTTTATATCCTATTCCTTTTAAATCTTTTATTTTCCAATCTTAAACATCTTAGTTCAAACATATAAAAATAATTTTTAACTTCATATTTGACTATTCTATTTACACAGTCAATTTGAGTTAACAGCAATGTGAAAATTTACATGTCTGTGACAAAGGAAAGTTAATTATCTAATCCATATGTGTAATAAAGTCAATCAAATATAACTATTACATCATTCACGTGTACATTTTAATAATTATGTGCAAAAACACACAATTATTTTCTTTTTCTATTTCTATTTCCTTTTGTCTTTATATTTTTCTTTTTACAGTTTATACATTGTAGTTCGCACGTGTGTAAATTTCCGTGTGGAATACTATTCTAAAGAATGTGTTATTTCCCGTATTAGTCAGTAATAGTTTTACATTGGAGTCAGTTCAAATGCTAAAATGTGTCTTTGTTTTTGAAAAGTAAGGGTGTTTTATTAATTTACCCTTTAATATCTATCTCAACTGTTTGGTTGAGTCATTATTTCTAATTGAAAATGTGTTCTGCATGAGGGAACTTGTTTATAATATGACCCAGTGACAGCATGTATAAGCTGAAGAGTAAGGATGTAATACTCGGGGACACCAGAGTGTGGCTGCTGAGGAGGACACAGTAACCATGGTCCATGGATATTGAGGAAGTACTATTCTAAGAGTAGGATTTTTGGGGGCATATAAAAGCATGTGAGGACTTACTTAACATAATCATGTGACTTGAGACAACAAAAAAGTCTAATTCAGGGTTAAATAGTTTTCTAAAAACATTCATTACAGACAGGTTGATCTAATCGAAATAAAATTTACTTTTTCCTGTGAAACCCTTCTAATAAATTTGGTCTGAGTTTTGTAAATCCTTACCCATCATTTCATGGTAAATTTAGAGAGTATAAGATATTAAATTCATTAATGGCCCAAATTAATAAAATATGCAAAGAAATACATCTTAAGAACCTTTTTTGGTCTTGGCGAGGACATTAAACCTACCAAATATAACCAAGAGATTGTTTTGCATCCAAAAATCCTAATGTGAAAAGGAGTAAAAGTGACCCATGATAACGGACAGAAATCCCAAGTGTCCTTCATCACAGTAGTGGAAGGTCCAGTTAGGCTTGTGTTGTGTTTGATTGCAGTAATGAGGTACTTCTACTTTGCATATTCCTCAAAATTATAAATAGAGCTCAGGCGCTTTGTCCTCTTTTTACTACTTTACTTTCAAATGAGAGGGAAAATTGTGAGAAACTTTGTGTTTAACAGAATAAACTCACAGTCTGGCAAAAGTTTTACGTTTTCTTAATTAAAGAAAAGGTGAAAATAAGATCCAGCTGAAGTACCATCCCTGCAGGATGACACTGCCTGTTTTCATCCTTAAAATAGATGCACCAGTTTTCTCTTTCCTCTCTTTCCAGTCATGCCGGATGAAAGCGCCTGATTGAAACAGGCATCTTAGATTTTTTTCGAGGAGCATCGCAATAATCTCATCAAAGCATGTGAAGAAATAATCTGCAAAGGCCTCTCTTCTCCTCTCAGCCGAGGTACAATTTACCCTAGAAGTGATGCCTGCGCCTCAAAATCGGAAATGACTACTTTTATAGCCGTTCATTACATTAATCAGTTTAGCCATACATTTTCAGCATGAAAGTAATTATTTTTAAAAGGGTGTGATGAAAGCAGAACTAAGGCAATCGGCTCATTTACTTTACAAAGAGGCTGCTCATCCGCTAAGCAGGCTATCGGAGTTAAACTCCGAAAATGTTATTATCACAATACTGGATGTTCAGACCGAAGGCTTCTGGATAAGATGAACATTTTTGAATATCTAACAATTGTGAACACAATCCTCAGCATTATTTTCTTTATGACAGACCGAAATGACAAATAGGCACAAAGAGGAAGAAGGGACACAAGTGAAAACAAAAGTTAATTAAAACGCCTGGAACATCACAAAACACACATTTAATTCAAAATGCCTAATGACCTGTTTGTTTAAGTCACAGCTCCAACATACTTTTTGGTATATCCTGATATGATAATCATTACAAATTTCACAACTCTAGCTGAAATAAAGTGCAACGGGAAGGTCTTTTGAAAATTTCTAAGGACATATTCTCTTGCTGTCAGGGACGACACCATAGGTCTAGTTTTATTACTTCTTAGTTGGACTTAGCACTTTATATTCACAGTGTTACAATGTTGGGGATAAAACACTAGACAGAAAAACATTTCATCGAAAAAGCATTGGTTGGACTGAGGCAAAAAAACAACAACACATTCACAAGGCAAAACAAGGGATTCAGGAAGTGAAAAGAAAACTTTGATTCAGGAGAAAAAAGAGAGCCTTAAAGGAAAAAAGAGTAAATTGAAAAGTAACCAAGCTCAGTGTTGCAATCGATGACATTTTTCTTAAAGGGTTCTCTCCAAGCAGGAGGGGCAAAATGTTACTCAGGCTGGTACAAACTAAAAATAGACGGAAAGAGGAAGAGAAAAAAAAAAGGGCAATTCAATCGCCTGCAAATGCATAATACATGGAAGGAGAATTGAAAAAAAGAAATTGGTTGGCGAGAAAAAACAATACAGTGTTAACTTATTTTCAGTGCCGGAGATATTTCTTTCATCCTGTGTGCACATGAGATAAAAAAAAAATACAGGCAGCGCAGTGAGGCGGAGAGACATGCACAATCAGGACCGGCAGATTTTATATCTAATATTGTTGATTGAGCTGAAGCTCCAGACTTTTTCCTTCAGTGGAGCAGAACATGCGAGGCGTTTTTCTGTTAAACCTGCACGACTTTGGGAGATTATATCAATAAATGAACATCTCTAAGGCTCTGGAATGTTTTCCAGTCAATGCCTGGACTTCATGAAAATGTAGGAAACACAAGCCGCTGCAATTAATAAGTGAATAATTTAGTGACTGATTAATAGACAAAGTTTGAGTTCATATGAGAAAAATGTTGAAAATCCTAATCCGTGGCAGAGAGGCTTCCCAGCATTACTCCTCTTCAAACATTGATTTTTTCCCCTTCCTTCATTCTTCTGGGCTCTTTCCCATGATGCAGCGCGGTTTGCTAACGAGACTGGACAGCCAATTGAAGTGACCCACCATAAGCTTCCTTGGGTTTATTTCCTGTTGAAAAGCAGCATTCGCACGCTCACAAGCTGTTTAGTCAGTGCAGGAACGACACCAAAACACTCCTGCCCCATTCAAATATTTAAAATGGTGCAAATATGTATGTATTTAGAAATAATACTGTTACATGCTGCATACTTCAACTCTACAGATTGTGTTTCTGCACATATGTGTGCCTTTGCATGTTTGCCCGGACGGCCCTCACGACCAGGAAATGTGGATTATCCTGTGCATTACATGTGCTTTCTTCTTGTATTTCATTTCTGGGACATTAAGCACACGACTAGAAAATAAACCTTATTCACGAGGCAGAACCAGAACCTCAGCAGAACAACGGGATGAAAAAAGATGTTTGCATTTGCTCGTCTGATTGTGAGCACGTCGCTCTTGGAGAAACCATCTCCACTTACCAGTCAAAGCGCTCGCTCTGCGCCGTTTGTTCATGGAGAATAGCAAAACGGCGCCACGGGAGACCCAAGGGATGAATAGAAACAAAAAAAAAAAGGATTGAGTGGTATTTTTCTCAGGTCCTCTTGTGATTGAATCATTTGTTGCTATTTATTTGAACAGGTGTGAACAAATCCCGGGGCTGGAGTTCAACACTGAGAAAGCATGGGCATTTCAGTCAGTCTTGGTCCAACTCCAGGCTGAGTGGTGAAAATGTAATTTTTCACTCACTCACTCAGTCAGTCAGTCAGTCACTCACTCACTCAGTCAGTCAGTCAGTCACTCACTCACTCACTCACTCACTCACTCACTCACTCACTCAGTCAGTCAGTCAGTCAGTCACTCATTCACTCACTCACTCACTCACTCAGTCAGTCAGTCACTCACTCACTCACTCAGCTAGACACTGGACTAGATAAGCGATATATAGGTACAGTCCATTTAATAATCAAATCAGCACTGTATGAGACAAGTGCACTTTCAGCCATAACATTGTAGTCACTGACCGCTGAAGGGGAAGACGTGTATATATAGCGACAACGACACATCGCAGTGGGTGGGATATATTGTGCAAAAGGTGAACGTTTTGTCATATATTAGATTTGGTGAAAATAGAGGAAACTTAAGGTTATGAGTGACTTGGGGCCAAATAGGGATGGCTATTCAACTGGGTTGGAGCAACTGAAAAACTGCAGGTCTTGTTTGCTGTTCTTGACCTGAGGTGGTTTTTACTGAACAAAGTGGCAAAGTGTTCTATGGAATGGCAGCAGTTCCAACTATCGAAACATTGTTGCAGAAAAAGCACATCCCTTGATCAAAGCGTTTGTCTCTAATGCCAGGGGCTTCTTTTAAATTTTTTTTCTCATGAATGGTTTGTGGGACAACCAATCATCTGTGGGATATGCTGTACAAAAGTTTCCATCCCTTGAAGCACCACCTCATGATTCATAAGACTTCAGGGATCTGCTGCTTACATCTTGGTGCCAGATACCACAGTACATCTTCAGAGGTCTTGTGGTGTCCATGTCTCAATGGGTCAAACCTATTTTGGTGGTAAAAGGGGGGCCTAGACAACATTAGGTAAATGGTTATAATGTTATGGCTATATATTCATGTCTCCATGGTTGATGGTAAATCTTGTCCTGGTCGTACGCCGCCTATGTCCCAGTGTCAGCTGGGATAGGATAAGTGGATATGGAAAATGAAGGAATGGATGAATGAAATGCTCGCGTACACCTTCACATTGTATTTACCCATTACACACAAACGGTCTGCAGACCGGCTCCGAGATTCCAGGTGAGAGCTCATGTCGCCATGTTGACACGTATACCGTTCCTGCTGCCCGGGACTTCACTTGTAATATTTTGCTCACTAATGATTTATTATGAATGATTTCACCCTTCATTAATCATTGAGATATTTTTTTATGATACGTCATGCCTGAGTCTCAACAAACACACACATCTGTCCAATATGCCCTCAGTTAAATATCAGTTCCTGCCTATGCAGTCACACGCGGAGGACTGGAGACGATGGATGCAGAGGGGTCATCCAAAGACCTCATACTAGTCTTTCGGGGAAGAGGAGTGCTGCTGTTGAATTAAAACGAGGCAGGTGCAGGAAAACCTGGCTTTAAGAGGAAACTGGGACAACACTCACACACTCGGGAACCTCCCTTGACAATTTGAGTTTTAAATGCACCCAGAGTATAGGCCGTATGTCCAACCAGTAAATAGGACTTGGTCACCGCCTAAACCCTTTGAATCAAGACGTGTGTGGCCTACTTTCATATTTTTAGTGTCCCTTATTCCTGCAGACACAAATCTTGTGTCAAACAGGGGTCTTCGATCGAGTTACAAAGTTTCAAAGCTCTCCAAAACAAACAAAGAAAACAACATTCGAGTAGTCTCCGTTCACAAAAAAACAAAACAAACACTCAACAATCATCCGAGGGAGAAATCCATAGCAGGACAAGTACAGACACCAATTTATCCAATGAGAGCCTCCTCATTTGTTGTGAGAGCAATGCAGCTCCGAAGCCTGTTGCGCTCCGAGGCTCGCTTTATCTCCACCAGCACATCTCGCTCTCTTGCTTTTGTTATCGCCACCGCTATCGTTCTTTCTAGTGGCAACGCGCCGCTTCACACAGCAGGTTCAGAAATGTTCTCAGGGGGCTTTCAGAACGCATTGATACTCGCTAGATGTAGAAAACGCGGAGTCGAGAGGCAAATTACACCACAGAGTTTGATTTTATCATGCTTTTACCTGTAATGTCTGGTTTCTGTGGCATGAAGAATTGATAGAAGGTGGGCTCCGACAGACCCTTGACATTGCGAGCTGTGATTTCCACCTCGTATCTCGTGTTCCACTGCAGTGGTTGCAGCATCGCAAAATCATTGGCTCCTGGTACAAGCTTTGTCATCCACTGCTCCTCTTTATCCTGAGGTGAGAGGGATATAGAAAGGGCAAGACTTGTAACAGAAAGGTCTCATGCATTTGATTAACAACTTTAATCACCAAGAAGGAGGTTTTTTTTTTGGCATATTAAAAAATTACCAAATATAACAATGTAACTTAATTGAACCAAAAAAACTTAGAAGGGTCGAAAAGATTTTTATATACACAGTTTACTAAAAGGTGGATTTCATCAAATTAAAATGGAACTTTTCCGATTTTTTTCTAAAAACATGCTTGACCAAAAAAAAAAAAGAGTGTAATTTTAAGTCAGTGTCTAGGATATTCAATTCAAAAATATATGAAAGAATTAAAACATGAAAAAAGAAAATTCCATATTATTCTCTTGGCGATGAGGTTAAATGGTTATGCTATAATAAAAGCAGCTTATTCTGTTCTTAATTCTTAATCTGAGGATTTGGAGTGTTGCTGCAATAAGAGTTTCAGTTGTGACGCCCACGCTGATACAAACAAAGAATAAAGAGAGTTTAATCGTCACAAGCTCGCGTAGGTTCTGAGTAGACCTTCGTGTTCCTTTGGGGCTGCAGCCTTTTCTCTGTATTTCCCCTTCCTTACATCATTCCTTCCTGCGTCTTCGTCTTGAGACCAAACAAAGGATTGAAATCTGAAGCGTCAGGCTAAATGCACTGCGCACTAATAATTTGTTCAGCTTTCGTTTTGCATGTTAAGACATACAAAGAAAAAGGTCTGGGGTGCAGATGTATGTTAGAGCTGTCTGGAGTGTCAGGTAACTACGATGTGCGGGTTCATCCTCTCTGCATGATGACGCAGTTTGCATGTTCCTGATGCCAAACAAGAGTGTAAAGTCACTGGGCTGTGAAGCGTCCGCTCAAATCCTCTCTGAAGCTTCCTGACCGGCTTTCTGAAAGAATGTTTCCGTTGGCATGAGGAGAATTATTTTAAATCGTTGTTATTTTCCCAGCGTAAGAGAAACGCATGCTTGGCTGCATTAGCATTGGGTAGACGGGAGAGCTCGACCAGCTCAAATCCACCTAAGTCCTGTGGAGAGTTCTTGTACGAGCGCCATCTACTCTGCTTCCTGGCTCAGACGCTCACATGTTCTTGTGAGTTTAAGCACCTTTTGTTACAATTACACACACACGCATCCACACACACACACACACACACACACAGTGACACACACAAACACAGTGACACACACAAAATCAACTACTTAAATGGATGAGTTAACTCTGAGAGCTTTTGTGTACACTCATTTAAAACATGAATTGTAAGTGGCACAAGGATGGAAAAATAGACAGTCTCAAGGAGGAGATTTTTCATTTTGCCATCAGCACATCCGCTCAGCTCAATCGACAGGAACCTATTAAGCCCGTGAGTCACACACACTCCACAGGGAGTGGAATGAGAAAAATAAGTTGGAGTCTTGCTCTTTGCTCTGTGTTGGGGGATATTTAGCTCAATGATATGATATGATGCAGTGGGAATTGAAATAAGATCTGTTCATTGAAAGCAAGTTATGAGATGCTTTGAATTGTGACATCATTATCATTAACAACGATTTCGTGTTTGGTTACAAAAAGTTTAATATGAATTCACTCCCACTCCTATATAAAACTACAGAGTTTATTCAAATTCAGTCTTTTTTTTCTTTTGTCTGAGTAACACGGCTGCAGATCCCTTGTGTTAACACGATAACTCAAATTATTTCAAGGATCATTTTCACACTTTATACCCAAATAGATCTTACTGCGAAGAAGAACTGGATTGATTTTGGGGAAAGGTTCACCACTAGGGGGAGTTTTAACTTCAAAGGTTATCAAGTCTGCCATAATTTCTCAACCCAATTTCTCTAATAGTTAAATTTACACACTAGAGAGAGCTTTTCTTTTACAAAAAACACTGGTTTACAGTCTTCACCATTGAAAGACCACTGACAGACGTGATTGCAAGGGAAGTATCGCTATTACTCCCCTCACCTGTCAGTGGTTATAATTATGGCTTATCATGTATATCTCCATTTACCGGTCTGATCTTTCAAAAAATGCATAATAATGTGCACTGCAGTATTTGGCAAATCTTATTCAAACAATAGTACAATGAACTTTTATTTTTGGATTTGTGACTGAAATAAACTACATTAATTGCAGCAAAGGAATATTAATGCAATATCAGTGAAAACTAAGTAAAACAGCACCGCTAGTTGATGTGGCTTTCATAGTTTCGGACATGGTTTAGTAGATTCTGAGAACATACTGGTTTGTATCGGCCATGTAATATACTCACAGTCTTATACTTTACTATATACTCCACGATGGGCATCCCGCCATCATCCTGCTTGACTAGTCCCAGCCTGTAAGCCTTGCCCATTCCTCTCTGCCCGTGGACCGCTGGCGGACTTGGCTCTCCTGAGGCAGACATGGGGGGAAGAGGACATGAGCATAGATGCAAAAACAATGTGCCGTTGTGGTTTTTCTTCTGCGTGTGTGTGTGCGTGTGTGTGTGTGTTCATATTTAGTGCAGCAGGTGGTAATGTGGGATATGAGATAAAGATAAAGTACATAGAGAGAGACTGTTTTAAAGCTGAATTAAATCCATATTACAAGGCAACACCCACTCTGTTGCTATAACTAATGTTGACGGGAGCTTCTTATCTACTGCATTTTACTAATTGGGTATTCTGGCTAGCATTCATTCTCACTAGCCGTACTTCTCAATAATACTGTAGGTAGAAATGCTTTTTTATTTTAATGGCTCTGCCTAGATTTACTGCAATCCTGCCGTGCCAGATTGCCAGAAAGAATAAAATCTTATCATAAAACCCCAGCGGCATGCACTTTTTAATGCAGCAGTTTTACATCAAGACACAAATTTGACAGAATTTATCCCTGACTCCAATAATCTGGAGTCTTATCATTGAAATATGAGGAGGTTGTAAACATTTCACATATAAGCACACCGGAGTTTCATAAAACTGCAGGTAGAGCTGCATTTTAGCCTTGAATGGATTTTGCAAATTGCTTTTATTTCTATCAAATTTATTTATTCTGTAGTTATTATTATTTATTTCTGTTTTATTTCATAAAACATTACATATTTTTCTTTCTTCTAGTGTAGGTCTTCCAGACGGAAGACTGGCAGGTCTGAAGTTCAAGCCCCAGCAGTCTATATTGAAGGGTCCTTGAGCAAGACCCCCAACCCTAATCTGCACAGCCGATAGCTGCCCCTGCTCCCCATCCCCGCTCCTCAGGGAGGGGTTAAATGCAGAGAACCAATTTCGCTACGTTGTTCAACTTTTTTGATTGTATGTGACAATAAAGAGTTCTTCCTCTGTCATCTCCTGCATATCAACACTTGGGCAATACTGGGATGTGCCTGTGTGAACAATTGACAATTAACCTAGGCTAAATGCAATAAACTACTAAAGCTACTGCAGCAATGAATTAGAAATGATTATGATTAGGTACAAGTGGCTGCTGAAGATCCCACTTTAGTGCAGTAGAGAAGCTCTTATTCTGAAGGACGTGCTATAAAATGACCTGTTTATGTGTGGAAGGAATAGCTGACTTACGGATGGGTAGCGTCTGGAAGGTCTCCGTGTGGCTGAACTCTCCCTGACCTTTCCCGTTGACAGCTGCCACTCGAACCTCGTACGTTGTGTTGGGCTCCAGCCCCGTCAGCACCACTGTCGCTGGGGAGAGACAGGACCGGAGTTGAGGTCACCAGGAGATATGTGGTGGCCGTGAATCATCTTACATAGAAACACTAAGATATTAGCACAGATATTTTTTAATGATTTAAACCATGGTGAAAAACTGTAGGAAATAATAGGCATGACCTCGGCTGCGCCTACTCTATAATTAATTCCAAGGATCTGTTTCATTTTAAATCAAAATCTATTTAGACAACTTGTTTTCAAGAATGCTTTTTTGAGACAAATTCCTATTTATTTCTTAAATCATTTTAGAGGTAAATTCAACATTTACATCACACATTTTTCTGTGTATCTAAATTAAATTTGAAGTGCAGGCACCTAACTTCTGATCTCAAACCTCATTCAACAGCTCTGACTTGAAGATAAAACAAACACTCCACAGAGGTTCGTGTAGAAAAGCATCATGAGAGTGAGAAGGATCTGGTTTGGTCCTGAAATAATTTGAAATAACAGAAGATTTAGTACTTGTTTTGAATTATTTTACAGTTTTTTGTGTTCTTTTCAGTCCCTAAGGTGGGCATCGTTGTGAAACTGTAAGTTTCAAAAAGTTGCTATAATCCCCTGGTCACTTTTTACAAGTGGAGATCTAGCAAGAGCTCAATCAGACAGACTACCCTCTGGTACACTAGGGCCACAGTTACTTCTCATACCACTCTATTATCCTCCCCTTTCACACATGTTCACAGTCACCTGCTTCACGGCCTGAGGCATTAATCAATATCAGTTGCGCTCATCTATCCAATCACTGTCACACCTGCATGCTCAGCCTCATCATTCATCAGCCTCAGCAGAATCATCAGCTACCACCACCAGTATCCAGACTCCATGGGGCGATATTCCATGGTGCGGCTCAGGGCAGAGACCCTTCGATAACAATCCCCCTGAAGAGTTCCGTTGTAATAAATCTCTCATCTTTTCTTCATTTGGTCCTCTCCAATTTTGTGAAGAGCAGGCAAGGGAGTTTCACAAGCAACATAGTTTGTTCCATAATAATAAGTGTGTCCAAATACTTATGACTAAGATCTTTCCCCCTTCATTTATATAATGAGCACTGCAGGATCGTTGTCATCATTTGATAAGGATCTCATTATAGAGGCTTCAGCCGTATTCCTGACATGTAACTTAAGAGAGAGCAGCTCAAGGAAACTAATAATAAATAACCGGCGGGGAAGGTTACTCGTGTGAAAATGGTAGACAGCATTCGCAGCGTAAACATTTCATTTATAAATGACTGTAATTAGCAGGAAAAGAGAAATGAGTGTAGATTTTGAAAGAAGACAGAAGCAATATTAAACAATACATTCCAATAAATGATGCATTCAAAAGCTAGATGAGATCGTAGAGCATTAACATAAAAATATAATCTTGCATTCACATTGTGATTGATATTCATTATTAAAGACATCAGCGGATCTCATTATCAGCCAACATTATGGCGTTACATTTAAATTCTCCCGTCACAAGAGTCTATTTACATGAGCTTCACTCTTCAGAGGAGCATCGGCGAGTCGGCGGCATAATGAGTTTGAGTGAAAGCTGTTGTTTTTTGTCGGCCGGCCCAAATTAAATACTTGAATGGTAATAGGTGCTTTTGCAGTTCTTTATTCCTGAAACTGGAAACAAATCCTGCAATTTTCAGCAGTGCTGGGTTTCTTTGTGGGCCATAAGCAGACATTTCAATTTGGGAAAAAGTGTTCAAATGAAACGAGTCCAGGCATCTCATTACAGCCCAAAGAGTTTCATCTCTTAGGATGCTGAAAGTGGCCTCAAAGTGATAATTTGTTGCTATTACTGGTGTGTAATTAGTTGATTTCAGTTTAACCGAACTCGGAGGAAACTTTGCTTTTGGAAAGTTTGATTTCCAAATATTTCCTAGATTTCTTTCCCTCGTTCCATCCCTATAAATGTACAGTATTTATTTCACATACTGTCAAACTACTGCTGTTAAGTATTCTTTTCACTGCATCGCCGTGCTGTAATTGACTCTGAAATTAGGGTTATTAGTGATAAGCCCCTCGGGTTTGTTAGACCTGCTTATCAGCCTACTAGTGCTCTCGCTTCCATTACCCTTCCTTCCGTCCTTGTTCCCTTCCATTTTCAGTTCCTGCTAACGTCCTTCCTTTCTTCCTTCAGAGCTTCAGTGTCGGTCACTGTTTCCATTTTCCTTCAATACTTGCGTTGTTCCCTCTATTTCCCTCTTTTGCTTCTTTGACATCTGTCTCTCCGTTTTCCTTCATTGCTTCCCTTGTCCTATATTTCTTCCTTCACCTTTGAACTCTTTAATATTAAGTGTTTTTTAAATAGTAAAAACTAATCTTTCTTTAGTTATATCTTACTTCCTTGGTTCCATTTCCCTCCTTATCATTCTTCCATTCTCTTTTGCATCCTATTTCCATCCTTGCTGCCATTTCTTTTTTCCCTTCTTCCTTCTCTTTTACATTCTTCCTAATATTCTTGATTCCATTTTCCTTCATTGTCTCAATTTTTCGTCCTTCGTTGCTCCCACTTTATTTAAATTCTCTTTGCCTATTTTTTCTTTCCTTGCTTAACACCTTCTTTTTCCCCTACTTGCTTCCCTTTTTTTTTTTACCATTTTCCTTCCTCGCTAGCTTCCTTTATTGTTTCAATTTTCCCTCCACCATTCCTTTCTGCTTTCATTTACCTTTCATTCTTGCTTCCCTACCTCCTTTTTCCTTCCTTCAATGCTTTTATTATCCTTCCTTCTTTGCTTCCATACTTCTTCCTTCATTGACTCTAACTTCCTTTCTTGTATAAATTTTCCTTTTTGCCTGCATTTTCTTTCCTTGCTTCCATTTCCCTTCTTTCTGTCCTTCAGTCCGTAAATACTTCACTCCTCCGTCTCAAGCTGCACTTTCTAAAAACAGGCTCTGAAATAAATCTGGAGTTACAAAGCATGAGAAGAGGCGGAGCATGCTCTTCCGGCACAGACGGGTTCCTAGCTCTCTCACGGTGAGGTGTTTGAGGTTCGTCATGACCCAAAAACATCTCAGGGCTGCCGCTTTGAAGTATCGCATGAGAGATCATGTGATATGGCTTCTACTTATGATTTATTGGTATCGTTCGATTATGCGGTTGGGTTGGCAGACAGAAATTTTTGTGAACACCTGATAGGATCTGGCACAACCTCAATGGTGTAAGAAATAAAAGCTATTTTTTCAGGCTGGGTGAGAAAATTATTGATGCTGCTCAGGAGTGAAGCCGAGTTTAGCAGTCGGAGCAATTAATAGAAAAACACTGCACTGCATGATTATAGTTTAATATTACTTTAATACCAATATCTGAACGCGTTTTTTTTTGGAAAAACCTTTAATATAGCTAATTATTCTAGCTCAAGCTTCATTCTGTTCTTCTAACTCTTTGTATAAACACCAACAAGTTAAATCAGAATTTGATCAAAGATTATAGGCAAACCTTTTAATTAAAATCCCTTCCCTCCAAAATGTGATTAAAAGTCCCTAAATTTAAATTGCAACAGGCATAAATAACTCCTTAAGAACTGAATCCAAAGGTATGGTTGTTCTAATGTGTGACTGTTTAGATTTCCCATTCCATTTTTTTCCACTTATCCGGGGTCGGGAGACAGTGGAAGCCCGCCAGGCAGGGAGATGTCGCTTTTCTCAATAATGCTCTCCAACTCATGCCAGGATATCCTGAGGCGTCCCCAGGCCACTAGAGACATATATTCCCTCGAGCAAGTTCTCCCAGTTGGATGTGTCTGGATAAAGGGAAAACCTCCAAATATGATGCCAGTACCACCTGGCTCCTTTCGAACAAGCAGCCACTCCCTCCAATGTCCAATCTATGAACTTCCCCCCCCTCTGGGTGGAATCTCAGTTCAGTGGTTTATATCTTTATGACTTCCTTCTGATGACAAAAGGGTGAAGGTTGGAACGTAGATGGACTGGTAAACTAGTAACTCTGCCTTGTGACACAGCCCTTTCTTCACCACAATGGACCAATCCAACACCCGTCATAATCAAGGTCCATTTTTCCATTACTCAAGAACAAGACATCAAGATGCTTAAACTACTCCTCATAAGGCAGCAACTCACCCTCAAACCTGTGTGGGACTGTCCTCTGACAGACACATTTTTTTTCTGGATTTCTGTTTTAACTGACAATAATGCATTTTATCTTAATTCCAGAAAATCTGCCAAACGAATTTATAAGACTCATCAATCAAAATACAAAATAATAAGTTTTTAATAATATTTTATGCAAATAATATAAACTAATTTTATATCAACAGAAAATAATTCCAATGGATGCTGTTTTCATTAAGTCTGCTTTTGAGATCATATGCTAAATTAACATGCAATTTGATCTGGAATGTCTTCAGCCTGTTCCGTGTCATGTTAAGAGTCGTTTTTTGTTTTTATGAAATGCAGAAATGAATACAAATCAATGACTGTCTGTCAAGTCAAATCTTAATGAAACACAAGTCTCAATAGTGCGCAATAGTCGGTAATGTAAAGCAGTCATGGACTGTATTAAATGACGTCAAAGCTGAAGAATATCAGATTCATGCTGAAATGGCCTCTTTGAAAATAGGATTTTATCAAGTTATGTCAGAAATAAGTGGATCTTAAAGGTTCAAAAGGTCTCTGCAGTAGCTTATATTTGATGTAAAAATTTGAGTTTCTGTTGCATGAGAGAGCATAATTAAACTTTTCATAGATGGCCTCGATCACTATTATGTTACGCCAACAATACAGCTATGTCCCTTAAATGAGCTGAGCGTGTGAACAGGTGAAGGTTTTCTTCTTGACATACTGTATGTCACCCGCCCATTCAGATAGAAGTAGATTTGTTTAAGTGGGCTTTTAGTCATGCAACAATAAAACTACCTAACGCTGTGTTAACTAGCAGAGAGATATAATAACTACTTTACACAATGAACCTTCAGGCCTATTGTGTCAATTCTTATGAAATGTCCATGAAGAAGATCCGGCTGTTTCTGAGAGCTGAAAAGTCTTATGGATTCCCTGCCTCTAATCAAATTCAGTTCATTTCTTGAAGAAATTGGGGGAGTTGCCTGTATTTCCAAAAACATGTAAAGGCTTCTTAGTGCAGTTACCGTTGTTATACAGGATGGTGTATTTGGTTCTCAGTTTTTTTTCAATATTGTACCACCTTTGAATTATTTTAATTTGGCCAAGTGATCGTTTCAAAATTGTTTGAGTGAGAAAAAAAAGGGTTTATACAGAAATATTAAACACTCATTAAAACCAATTTACTGTCATCAAAAACAACTAGCCCTACTCTCCCGTCCCTGATAGCAACGACACATCCCTTAAAAGCTGATTGAAATCCTAAAATTAAATATGAAGATTTGTCTGAAAATCTGGGTTTTTCATTCAAAAAAATAAATATGGAGACATAATATAGAATTTAGAACCGAACATTCCCAAAATAACTCCAGTTCTTCCTTGCACCAAAAAATCCATGAAACGTCCGCGTCTACCGCAGATGCTTCATGCGGTAGGTCATTATGGTAAAATTGTTTTAGGCAATATGTATGATTAATATTTTTCAAATAAAAAAATTCCAATTACCGCCTGCAGTTCACTAAAGTACAACAAGGGGCACTAAGGCTATTTGCTTCATTACAGGACAAGTCTTACAGGTGAACATCCAATTAGGACATGTCCAGGTATGGAATATGACCCATTCAATCTCACTATTTTAAAGGCTAATCTAATGTACTAGAAGAGATTATGAATGAAACGAGAGTAATGAATAGTTTATTCACGGCCTGTTGCAAACTCCCACATATTGGTCCTTTTAAATGAAAATAGACAGCACTCACTCTGGACATTGTGAGATTTGACATCTCTCCAATCCAGTGATCCAACCTCCTTGTACAGGACCAGGTAGTAGCTGATGGGCACCCCACCATGTGAATCAGGCTTCATGAAGGTGACGGTTGATAGGCGCTGGGAAACGGCAGAGAGCCGCACTGAGTACGGGTTTGATGGTACATCTAGAAAGACAAAATAAAGACATGCATCAAGATCACACACATTTGAAATATTTAAATTTAAGGGCTGATGAGTCTGGCTCAATAAGAGTTTCAGTTAATCTTATTTCTTCATATTTGCGCAGCCCCAATGCAAGAAACCTAGACTGAAATAGGTCAACTCTATAAGAAAGATGTAAAAAGTAAATTTATTTTAATTGGAAATAATAAGAAGAAGATTTTGTTTAACTTTCTTTAAAAAACAAAATGGTCAAATATGATCAATAAATCAGTCAAGTTATTTAATTGGTCAGTATATCAGTCAGCGTTTTTCAACTGCTGGGATTGTAGTCATGGCTGTATTAATCAAGAGTTATTTCCATCATGTTGAGGTAAGTACGCCACAAGAGAAAAAATAACCCCAATAGGCATTAAATAACAGATAATACCCACCAATTGTTGGATTTGGTTGCATAACTTTTCCATGCAGACAACTGTGTTCATTTTTGAATAAGCATCAAGTTCATCAGATGACACAAAGGTATAAAACTCTTTCACTGCAATCATAAATATGCCTATGCACACAACAGTATACACCTTTATTTTTGGATGAATAAGTATCTAAATCCTTTGAGATCACTAAAACACAACCTCACTGTTGATTTAAAGCAACTTTGCATCTCATCCAATCCTGATGGATTGGGAAAATAGAATAGAGGAGTTGTACAAAAGTCCCATTAATTACTCTTTTCCTTTTATTTTCTTGCACAACAGAAGTGTTTTGGCAAAGACCTGGGTGCCACTGAACTCTTACTAGTTAAAAATAGTTACTTTGAGAGAGAGAAAACGTTTTTTAAAAACATCCAGCACTGGTGTTTGCAGAAAATACTGCAAACATGTACCGTTATTACATTACTGTCATCCATCCCTATAATCAAACAACGAATAGCTATTCCCGTCAGCCTTGGGTGCCATTTAATGTAATTTGCTTCAATTGGAGGTAAAATGGTAGATCCTTCGGCTGCATCTTTCATTTCATTGCATCAGTCCTATTTCCAATTATTGCACTGGACAAATACAAACTTCCATGTCTGTGATTTTAACTTGAGCTTTAGCTTTAACGACACTGAGCAAAGAAGTGATTCTTACAGTTTCCGACGGAGCTCATCCCTCCTCTAAAGCGCCATTACCACGAAATGAAGGTGTGATTATGGGCCTCTTTCCTTGTGTGTCTGTGTGCATTGTGTCAGAGGAACTTCAGAATCCCATTGTTTCCTGCAAGACTGCATATTAGGTCAGCTTTTTGCTCGCCACTTTTCTCCTCAGCCAGAGCAATTCAATCTGCACTAAAGATAATTGGACAGCACTATTGTGTATTAGGCCTGCGCTACAGTAAATTAGGGGGTACTTCAGTAAATAGCGAGGGGTATGGTAAATCAGCCGGCACTATTTGAGATTAGGCTTGGCTGAATAAGGGTTTGGAGCTGTGGTGGAATTTATCTTCCTGAGAATTGCGAACAAAGCTGTTAGCGGTAGTAGAGAGTTAGCGGATACAAAGAAGTTGTAGAGTTTGAGTTGCTGTGAGAGCAGAGGGTCAAAAGGTGAGCAAGACTTTGTTCTGCACAATCTAGGTTTGAATGTAAGTCACCAATTTCATTAGCTAAGGTAAAGTGGCCACACATTGGTGGATGGACACTCACCTGCCTGGGCCAGAATGAACTCCTGGTATCTCATGCCAATGTTGTTCCGGGCTGTGCAGTTGTAGCGACCAAAGTCCCGGTCGGACATAGGAGTCACCTAGAACATAAAAATATCAAAAGTTAAATGGCTTATTAAAAGAATTATGTTCTTACATATCTCTACTGATAATACCTCTGGATATGCAAATAATGAAGTCATTTCTGCTCCCCTGGACAAAGGATGTGAATGGAGGTCTTTTTTGGTTGCTCACAGGAGTGGAAAATCATATTTAATGGAACACATTTTGTAATATTTCATGGAACAAAGGACCATAAAGGAAGATGTGTGAACCAGAAGTCTGTGTAAATGGTTGATGTGTGATGTTTTGACAGTATATTATGTGCATGAGCTACAACAAGAAGACTTTAAATGAGTTACCAGATAGCTTACAGAAAAAGAAAAAGAAAAATGTCCGAAAACTTTACACTGCGGAGAGAATATCCAAACCAAAGTGCTTGAAATGAGGTAGAATGAAATCAAATACTACACAAAACAATGTTAACAATAATAAAATGGAATAAACTAGTGACTTGTTTGGGGTGTACTTACCAAGAATTGATTCCAGCCCATTTCCCTGCAAGTGGATGTTGATTTTGGAAGAATAAAGGATTTTGATGTCCAAACCAAATAGTACGACCCTCTGAAACTCCCCTGTTTACCCTATTGACTTGGTTTTAAAATGTGTTCTGGGCAATCGGATCACAAGCAGACTGCGAGACACGTCGCTAAATGGAACGGCAAAGGACCACCAAGAGGCATTGTGATTTGATCAATTGAACCACATGTCAAAGGGGTCTGGGACGCATTCCACACATCTTTTGTTGTTTGAACCTTATTGTGTCCCAATGCATCTCTAACAAGGATGTAATAGGAAAATAAATCATAAGTGCTTGATGTAGTGGCAGTTTTGGCAGAAGCTCACAACCATTTGAAAAAGCCAGTGCTTTTCTAGCGTGCTTCGGTTTTCTCTTTGTCCTACGCTCTTTAGTAATTTACAAATTATTTTGTCCTGTAAGCCTAAACAATGGACTAGTCCATACATGTATATTAACTCCTTCAACATCTTCAAATTGTTTTTCAGCCTATGCTGGCAAGCTTAACAAATCTTGTGCTCGCCAGGCATGACTGATAACTGCACATGATTCCCTTTGACCTTGTAGCGGAAGAAGAAATCTTTATTGCCTCATACTATCATACAAGTTGTACAACGTAGGGGAATTGGTTCTCTGCATTTCACCCATCCATGAGGAGGAGTGGGCAGCTATCTACAGTGCCCAGGAATAAGTTTGGGGTCTTGCTCAAGGACCCTTCGACAAGAACACTGCTGGGGCTGGAACCTGCCAATCTTCCGATTGGAAGATGGCTGCCCTACCCTCTGAGCTACAGCTGCCCCAGTGACGTAGGCAGTAATGAAATGTGAAATCAGGTGGTCAGCTGAACCAATTGGAGAAGCATCATTGAAACAGAAACACTACCTGGAGCAAATAGATGCAGATAGCTACTATCTAGTGAACATGCAGCAGCAAATTCAAGGTGGAAAAGAATGAAAACATATTAGCTGGAGGAAAAAAAACTCCAAATGATTCTCACTCCATATCTGCTGAACGATGATTAAGTTACCAGAGTGCAATTGTTTTCCAATGTTGCCCTAAAATACCCAGAATATTCATTTCATTACTATATAAAAGATATAGTAATGAAAGATAAATGGCAAGTAGTGTGTGAACTTTGAGCTGGTCTGTCATTGTTAATAAACTGGCCAAAGATAGAGTCATGGACCGGTACCCACCTCCAGAACTGATTTGCCCACTGCACTGTGTACCCTCGTGTTGGCAGTTCCTTCTGTGGAGATGGTGAAGCGCTCCCTCCTCCACAACATGGTGGCAGGAGGGTTGGACATCACATCACAGCTTATGTTCACTGGGTTCCCCTCCCATGAGTAGTAGATGGTGTGGTTGGTCAGGAACTTTGGTATATCTGTGCAAACATAAATATCTTGTTTATACAGTAAATCAGCTTTTTGCTTATTATCTAAATCCCAGCTTTGTCTTGAATATTCCCAACAAATTAAAACCTCATATCAAATGTGCATCAGAGCAGGATAAACAAAAACATCAGTAAATTAGTATCCAAGGACACAGATGCCCCATGTGACAAGAGAAACTAAATTTGTGTTGATGTGAATAAAGACCATTAAACCCCATCACAGATGAATGTTAGGGAAATAACATGAAAATTACCCAAAGCCTCATTTGAACTCAATTTACTTACAAAATTAGATACAATCCTTTTCAAAGAATGTATCAGTCAACGCCCACATACTTCCGTGTGGCCTTCAGTAAAGAGTCAAAAGTTTGTAAAACAACAAAAATAGGGCAGGTTGTGATATCTTATGTGGTAAGTACGGAATAGCAAATGCAGGGAGAGGCTATGGTTAAGGCTGTGGTCTAAGACAGCCTTTTTCAACCTGGGGGTCCCGACCCCCACCAGGGTCGCGAGATGATTTCAAGGGGTCGCCGGATGTTTGTGGAAAAACTTTAAATTTACATAATAAATATTAAATTACATGATTTTTCATATTTACAATAATAAATTACAATAATGTTTCATTATTTGTCCAGAAATCATTTTATTAAGTTTGTATGAGTTGAATTGTGCGCGAATGAGATTCTGTTCGGCCACAAACAGCAGAAAAAATGAAACAGACTTGCGATTGCAAGTGACAGAAAAGCTGCTATTAAGCTATTAAAAGTTACAAAATTAAAAAAATGCCGTGAAAAAACAAACAACTATTGAGATGTATCTACACTTATTCATCATATCATTTAGAAATATTTCTCGAAATCTTGAGGGAAGCTCGTCCACGGAAGAGATGCTACTGCAGTTCTCTTCTATCCAAAACTTTTTTCTTTCGCAGTTGTTGACTATCGCTTCACTTAGTTGTTATTTTTCCGCTCTATTTGGATTTCTGCAATCAGAGTAGTGTGAAATTAGAGCCTAACTTTTATTTACAACCATTAAAGGGAGAAGAATAAGAAATCAAAGTGAGTTGGGGCATCTCGCACACCAATGAAATGTTATCTTGGGGACAGCTTTTTTTCATTTAACTTTTTCTAATTCCATGAATTATAACGATACTCGTTCTTTTAATGTCTGTTGACACTTCTCCATTTTCTCTATCATGAATCCATCCCAAAGCGCCCAGAAACATCTACAAATACATACAAATCAAGCTCATGTAAATGTTCAGTCACGACGACTATCCTTTTGCACAGTTGGGCAACAGTCACTTCTCATACCATACAATCATTCTCACCCTTCACAAAGGTATAGTCTAAGTGTCCCACTTCACAGTCCGGGGCATCACTGATATCGGCTGTGCTGATTAGCCGGCCACATCTATCCAAAAACAGGTGACACACCTTCATCATTATCCAATCCTCTTGCTGCTTTCTTTTTTAATCACTCTATCCATTAACTTATTTCTTTAATGCGGCTGGTTAACACGACCTCCACCTCTCCACCTCTTCCCAGTCCTTGCAGATCCATCAACCTCATCATTGATCATTCTCAGCAGTCATCAGTCACCACAACCACTATTCAGACTCAAAGGGGGGATATACTTGCTCTTGTTTAGAGCCAAAGACTTTCTGTTGGACTAATTATGAAATATTGTCAGTTGTAATAAACATTCATCTTTACTTCATTCTCTCTCTTTCCTAAGTGAAATTAATGCAGAGTACAAACAAAAGACTCCGTCCATATTGAAGCATAGCTTTAATGTTGTGCATAAATCAACACAACACAGAACTTTCAAACACAACAAATCAGGCCAGCAAAATAATTGGGTTAACTCCATTCCACTTCACTTATTACACTATGTTTTTAACAATCATTCTGATGTGTCAGTACCATGTGGTTTCAAGTGGTTTAAATGTGAATTGTGTATTGTGCATCCCTGTCAAAGAATCTATCTATCTATCTATCTATCTATCTATCTATCTATGAATGTGTATAACGTTCTAACGTGCCGAAAAGTGAATTTCTTTGATTTTGGATGGACTATAAGTACGTACAAATGGAAAAGAGGAGCCCTGTATATGCTCTGGGGCCGGGGCATTAAATGGGTTGCTCTGGCTTGATTCCCAAAAGGAGAGTTTATAGCAAAAAACATTTCATTTAGACTCTCTATGCAATTTGAATCATAAAAACTTGAACTTAATTGAAGCGAACTGTCCATTGTGATGATTTCTCCAAAATTAAATTAAGGGATGTAAACAGGAGTTCATTTTCACCAGCGAATAGAAAGGACAGTAATGGACGATTGTAACAGCGAACTGTCGTGCAGATTTCTTTTGGCCCAGTCAGCCCAGCTCAGTTGGAGAGGCATTATGGTTGTTTTATGCCCGCTTGCAGGATTCCATTAAAAAGATTGATGCCTGGCTCTCTGTCACAAACGAGGACGCGTTATCCCCCTGCAGCCTGCAGTGACTTAGTAAATGAGTTCATTAGTTGGGTGGCTCAGCCCCGCCACACAGCCTTCATCTCTCTGCAGTCTGAGAAGGTTGTCAGCATTGATTCTAGAATAACAAGTTTAACTATATTTTTTTATGGATGGAGAGCTGGCACATGCATTTCAAATGTTTTTTTTTTTTTACCGTACAATGCTATCAAACCTGTTCAGGAACTTCCACTCTTCTAAGGGAATCCACGAACACAAGTCGCCCTAGCTGGAGAATTGGTTTCCCCATGACAACACAGATACTTTATTCAGTGTTTTCCTTCATTGTTTCTGTAAATATATGTTAGTCTGCCTCTTTTTTTTGTTGTTTTTCCATGTTTATAGGAGGAAACACGTCTACCCCCTCCAAGAAAGTCTCCATTACCATTGGTTTCATACGGGCAGCGCAACCGCTAACATAATGAATCTAATCATTCTAAGGCTAAAATGGAGATCTTTGCTTCAGAGCTCATTAGGCAGTGGATGGCCCGCCCCAAATAACCCCAGACAACCAGCACTGATCAATGGATTTGCCCATTGGGGAGTAAGAGACCTGTCAGCAGCGGGGGAAAACAAAAGGCAATGCATGATATCCTCTTACTAATTAACCCTCCCGAAGGCTGTGTGTGGCGCAGTGCATGCAAAGGTTCTGAAGGGGTGAGTTGTTTATTATGCTATAAAAGCTCTTCAGAAAGACAAACAACCATGGTGTGACAAAAAATATTAGAAACTATATAGGAGTGAACTTTTGAACTCACTTGTCTCTTGCTAAGTTCCTATGCATTTATAATCAGAGACTGGAGGAGTGGAGTTGTATCAGATGAGCAGGACTTCATAGGTAACAAGGTGATTCAGCTTTCCCATAATGCTAAACAAGTTGATGTCTGGAAATGTATGCGGTGGCCGATGGGCTCACAGAAATGCAAAAGCCACAGCAAAACTGCAAAAGCTACAACACAAATGCAAAAGCTACGTCACAACAGCAAAAGCCACGTATGATGGCAAGAGTTTACATTACTGTTGCTATTTAATGCAGATAATATATCTAATGCTACATTAATTGATCAGCTTCCATTTAGGAGGAGCAGGGGACATGCAGGGAGAAGATCACTCGATGTAGCATTAGATTGTAGCAGTTTAGCAAAAAAAAAAAAGAAGCTTTATTGAAAAAGCTACATGCAGATAATGAGTTCCCATGCCTGAAGCGTTGTAACTCCAATTCTCCATACACGCTGCCGTACAACTCATCTGATTGACAACATTTGGCAACATGATCTAGCAGTAATGCTAACGTTGGTGCAGAGGAGGCTTCACAATAGCCTAACGTTAGATTGCAGAGAAGATAAATGTTAAACTACAATGTAGAACATGGCTTACTTTTGTGACACTTGCACAGCAATACAATCCTTTGTCGTTTGTGGAAAATAGCTTGTGGCTTTTGAATTTGTCTCGTGTCATTTAAGCTAACGTATATTTTTCATTTTCATTTTTCATTTTTTATAGCAGCTATTAGAGATAATATACATACCGTAGTTCCGAAGTTGAAAATAAGATAAATATGTCCCAGAAACCGAGAATATACACATACACATTGAATTGTACATGTGGCTGCACAGGTCCATCAATAATAGGCTATAACAGAAACTTTCAGAAGGGTGATATAAGTATAATGAAATTGTATGATAATATTAAAGGTGACATTGCCCATGAATGGCTCTCGTTCTTATATAGGCTGCATTTGAATTATCACAGTGTGGCTAGATTTTTACTGGGATAAAATTGGCAGAAACAGACGATTAAATACATAATCAAAACTGAAAGAATAAACCTTTACAATCAGTGTCTTTTGCTATTTTTTTTTTATATAATATAGATCATAAATGAGAACAACCATGCAGGCGTTGCCTGATTAAAGCTCTACTCAGACCTAATTAGCACTTTGAGATTTGATCCAAATGTAAAGTGCATTATAAATTAAATGTATTATTATTATTATTATTAATTGCTACTACAGCTGTGGATCTATGCTGGACCTCTATGGACTGGTCATATAGTCAGTATACTCACACTCAACGTCCAGAAACATGCTCTTCTGGTGACCGCCGATCCTGCTGAGGGCTTCGCAGTCAAAACGACCCAAGTCGCTGAGCCTTATGCCGCTGATGGTTAACACGGATTTTCCGTGGCGACCACGGACCTCAAATCGCCCATCCTGAGTCTGAAGAGACACACAGACATTTAATTTGTTATTAGCACTGCTACATCCCAGAAATACAAAAATATAAAGCCAGAGATGGTCAGAAATGTAATTTAATGTTGAGACAATGACTGTACTTATTTAGAGGGGAAAACCAACCCAGACCAACAACCAGATCTCAGATGCTGAAACAGGAGGGAACTGACTATAGTTCCTAAGTTTAACCAGTAAGAACCAGACTTATTTTTCTTTAAAGGAAAATATTGGGCAAAATAAAAGGACCAAAATAACAACATTTAAGAATTTTTTTATTTGCATTTATTGTAAACCTTGTCAAAGATCTGTAATGTTATTTAAATGGTTTTACAATACAAAAATACAAACAAAATATATATAATATCAAAAATATTATAAAAAAATTGTTAGAATTTTTTGTATCAGCGTATTTAAAGTTTGTTGTCAGAACAGGATAAATGTAACACAAGGCATTTTAAAGTATTAGAATATATAAATGGTTGGAAACTGTTAATACCAAAAACCTTCATGAAAATGTTAAAAAGGAAGGATTGAGCTGGATGGGGAACTTTGCGTAACACCTGAATAGTTTGTTACACTTTGTTACTGTGGTTTTCTCAAGGTTTATTATGGCGTCTGATTTACTTGTAATCCCACATTTAAACCTGTGGCATCTGAGATTAGGCAGGCGTGAACCCTGAGCCTAACGAAACCTTATCATAGACAATGAATAATGTCAAACAACTTTCTTTCTTTTCTTTCCACAAAAGCCTGACAATCATTACTTCTCTTAACATAATGTCTTGATATAAGGAAGTGAAAAATGTGCCGGGTAAGTGATAGACTGCAGAAGGTTAAATCAAAGGCCAAAGAAGAGATTGATACGATAAGATAAGATAAGATACGATAAGATAAACCTTTAATAGTCCCACAAAGGGGAAATTTCAGTGTTACAGCAGCAAAGAGCACAGATATCAATATAACAGAATAACATTATATTAAATGAAATTAAAAGTGCAGTTTGAAATGTGGACATGTTGAATATTATACTGTCCCATAGTGCAAAGTGCAAGTGAGGCATATGTGTGTGCGTGCATGTGTGTGTGTGTGTTACTAGCAGTGCTGTATTGTGTTGAGCATCCGAAGAAATAGCTTTATTAAGATATGAAAAAGCAAGATAAAATTACAGAGAGTCCCCAAAGAAAAAAAAACTGTCCCCGTTGGCATGCAATTTTCAGAAAGATACCCTCATCTTACTTTGTACTTGCCACTCAATGACAGACTCTTGAACTATTTGATGCCCCTTTCAGGAAAATATCCCTTGTAACACAGAGCCAGGGTTAATGCAATAAACTGTCGATTTATAACAAGGTCATTACATCTGAATGAAGACAGATGGCATCAATTTAAGCAACGGGTCAATTACTGCAGACGAGGCTATCCTTCCAGTAATCGACATTCACTCGTAATGAGAAAAAACACCCTAGGAGCATCCTTGATGCAGACATGTGATGGCTCTAGCACCAAAAATGTTACTTTACAGATAAACTCTTCAACCCCGAGAAACTACTTTTCAGAGGTTCTGCTCTGATGTATTTAAGATTTGGTGCCCGAGCAGGGTTGGTTTTCCAAGAGAAGTTGAAGGTAAGACACAATTGGTAAAAGCAATGTCACTTGTTGCATTTAATACGTAATCATTAATGTTTTGGTCAAGATTGAGTCGCCTCTGTTATTTCAAAAAGGAAACAAAATCCCACAATTAACTCGATGGATTTCAAAAGTTTTTTTTGGTTTCATCATTTATATAAATTTGTGATGAACGAGATTGTTTGTAATTCTCCTTTCACTTACGAGTGCCATTTTGAAAAAGGAAACACAGTTTTAGTCAAGTTCTTTTTATTATTCATAGAGTCTGAGAGGACTGCAGGGTATTTTCAATATAAGTACCCATCAAAAAGCACATGGCATACATTAGGGTGACAATCTATCTCAAGCTCTCTAAGCATTTATGAACAAATCAACATGGCTATTAAATACAGGAGCAACACATCATGACTGCACTATCCCTGCTAATTTATGCTGAAAAGGACCCGCTTGTATAATGTGAGGCACCGTTGCACACGCAGTTGCTGCTCCATGCAGGAAAGTGAGGTCCTATTACGAGGTGACTGCTCACATGGACATGCTTTATGCACATGAGCAGGAATTTTCCCTGGAGTGGACGCACACACAATCCACACTACGTACAGAAGCTTTGTGACTATTATACAGTGCATGCTCATGCTAATTACTTATGAACGTGATGACTAGAGAACATCAAACTGATTGATAAAATTGCATTTTTCCCATCGTTGCCCTGTGGTCAGTCAATTAATGCAGCTTAGATAAATCAATTAACATAATGGTATATAATTTCAAGCCTAAGAATGAATGGATGTTTGTACCCAATTTAATGTTGTGAGTTTGTTCTAATTAAGGAATTAGAAATAAATAAATAAAGCCTATTTAGCAAATAAATAGGCCTTTTTTTATGTTGTTAGCAGAATGCTTTGAGAGGTTTTATTTTGTTGTTGTTTCAGTTGAAATCAGCATTGTGGGTTTGTTTTGTTTGTGTTTTTGTGAGTGTGTTATTATTTCTGTATTGATATTCTAAGAGTTACCTGACAATCAAACCATGTCTCTAAGCTATGGGGCAAAATTGCAAAACTAACACATGCTAATTTTAAAAGCAAATCTAAATGTTGACTCGAAATGTAATATTTATGTGCCCAATCTAAATGTTAAACTAAATGTTTAGAAAAAATGTAAATTACACTGACATCAGCAGAAGTACCAAAATAAAAGCCTGATGAAGAAAAAACTTCTATCTGCTTTTAATTTGTGGTTTCTCTTACGCACCAGATTTTAGGGGCTAGGGCTATTCCAAGTAAGGCAGTGGCCCAGAGCTAGCTAAGAAACTGCCTTGGTGCGAAAGGCCGCACAATACCATGGATAGAAGCATTTATATGAAAATTTGTATATTATCAAAAAACATTTAGGTGCAACATTTGGATTGAGATATTACATTACATATTACATTTTCAATTTAATATGTGGTCATAAATGTAGAAAAATGCTGCAGTTTAAAACGGCATGTGCTTCTTTTTCAAACTGCGCTCATACTAGTCCTTGTGTTTTCTTTTTTACAGTCATAACTTCCTGACCACTAAAAGGTGAAATCAAAATGACATTGCTAATTGTTTCCTGTTGCTGTGTTGGTGCTAGGAAAAAGAAATTCCGTCAAGGATGAAATTTTGATGGCTTGACAGCTGGGTCAGATTATTTCCAAAACAGCAGATCTTGTTAGGTGAGTACATGCCAAAACGACTTAAGGTTAGACAACTGGTGAACTAGCAATAGGCTCATTGGTGCAAATTTGGAGTTAGGGTTAGCCTGTGAACCCACAGAAGAGCTATAGTAGCTTTTAACTTAAAAGTTAAAACTGGTTCTGTAAATAGGTGTCAGAACACACAGAGCTGTTTCGATGACCATAGGGGGACCTACACAAAAAAGGTATGTGGTTTTAATATCATGGCTAGATTGTGTATGTCTCTTTGTGAGTTCACTGTTTATTTTAACTACTTTGTTCCTTTAACCATCATTAATCCGGTTGTGTCCAGTTGGGATCGATGTTGTTGCCCTTTTTCAAATCAAACAAGAATCTTTACAGATTACCTTCTCTTGAATCTCAAACATGCACACACTACAAGATATGAAGAATAATGGGGCATCAAACAATATAAATTTGTGCATCTTTTGCCTGAGGGAACATTGAATGCACCGCCTCACTCCATCTCTGGAGATGCAGCCCTGTCTTGTAAATGAAATGACTGACTATGATGTTGTTTAAAGGCCGACTTTGCATAGGTATAACATGAAAACAGCGCTAACAAGTGTTATTGCGGAAAGGGATGGGAAGACATGGTATATGCGGGCTATTGGTTTAAAATCAGCTGGTGGTATTAAAGCTAATGATAGACTAAAAGACTAAAACGCAGTGGTGTTAGGATCAATGCTAAATATTATGAATATGATCCCGGCATTTCTGCTCAAGAATCCATTTTCATATTAAAAGATCAATATTTACACACAGTAATCGGTGTCAAAAGTGTCTTTTTATTATCATCACGAACAAGGTAGAAGGTAATGACCCAATCCCAGGATTCTTCCAGCTGGAACTACTTCTCTTGGCTATGGTTTTCAAAGTTATTAATCAGTCAGATTTCAAATTTATTGTGCTGGGCATATTCCTTTATGCGGGAAGCGATTCATTCTAATTTACTGTGTCTGTCAAGCAGTTTTTTTTGTGCAAATTAACAAATTAAATCTTATCTGAGAAATAGGACTGGGCAGCCCGGGCTGTCAGCATTGTGTCATGGTTCTGTTGATTTGTTTTATTTTGTAGTTGATTGTTAGTTTGAGATGTTTTCCTGTTTTATTATGAAAGTTTTAGAACTGTTAATTTCCCTGAGTCTTCCTCTTTGGTTTCTGTTCCCTTCCTCCCTACTCTCCTGTCTCTGGGAATGTATGTGTATGTGATACCTGCCTCTTAGTGTGTCCTCCATAATGGTAGATTCTTGTCACCTGTCCCCAGCCCTCACCTATTGCCCATTTGTCTAGTTATTCTTTGTATTTAAGTTTCAGTTCTGCTATATGTCCTTGTCAGATCATCGGTCTTACTTTATGTGTTACTCCCTGTTACCTAGTTCGAATCCCTGTTTGACTTTGTCCTGCTTCCATGAAATCCATGAATCCAGCCTTATGTATGTTTTTTTTCTCCTCTTTGATTATTTGACGCTTTGCAATTGTGGATTATTAGCTCATATTTTGTAATTTGTATCTTTATTTGCTACTTCGTTTTCATTTGTTTTACCTCCCCTTTGGATGGATATAACTTTAGCCTCTGGTTTACACATAAGTATTTGTTTTGTAATTCAAACTCTCTATTAAACTTACTTTGTTCTTACTACCTTTTTACGTGTTTGCATTTGAGTCCTGTAAACAAAACGTAACGCACTTAGTCAGTGCAAAAGGAGCTTCAAATAGAAGCGAAAGGCAACGGTGTGCTATACGACTGTGTCATTCATTATTTATTATGCTTATCTGTGTGTTGACCCTATGATGAATTGGTTACTTCTTCTTAAAATGAACAGCTACGGTGAGTCTAATGGATGTCTAGGTATCTTAAATAGTTCTTCATTATTGCTTACTTCAGATGGTTGTTGCCATTGCGATATTAATGAGGTCCAAATTCAGTGGATTGGTGGTGCCAATGTGCCTTTGAGCACATATGTTTATGTCCAGCAGCTTGGCCGGAGTCTGTGAGGTTAACACTGTTAAATCCTGCTATTTGCATTTCATGATATTTTTGCCATCTTGGTGGTGGTATGAGTAAAGCTTACTGGTTTAGAGTTCATTATTTAGTAATGGCAGATATTGTACACATTTCATATTATTATTATGAGATATTTTATATGTGATATCTGTTTGTGATGCAGCGTAATGTTCTTCCGTCATAGAATTGTACATCCTTGATTGTTAAACTATATGTCAGTAAGTGTATACGCTTCTTAGGTATTAAGCCTTCCTTTAAACACAGTTATAAAGTTTCTTCAAATAACTTAATCAGATAAATTCATCAAATAAGCTTGAAGGTTAATTGAAAAAGTATAGTGTGGAATGTCCATGTGGAAAATCCACGGTCGCTTCTGATCTTATGTCATCATCGATATCATTAGAAATTCCTTACTTTATTTCCCTTTTCTGATCACCTCAATTTTTGCCAAAAAGATGATATCGGATCGGTATTGGTGATACTATTCTGCGTTTTACTGCAGATTTGGAAAGAAAATCAGTGGTATTGTACATCACTACTTTAATGTAATTTCTTGCTTGGCAGTATGGTCAGCTGATCCGGGCTGTCTCTCTTACTGACTGTAATAATCTTGAATAGAAAGTAGCTACATACCAGGATTGTTTAGCTGACTCTAGAGAGTCATCTATCTCTTGTGCCAATGTCCTGTCAATCTTAAACTGTCATATCAATACACACCTAAAGGTTCCTACAAAAATTTGAAAAAAAGGGGGAAAAATAGTGTCAAAGAACACAGCTGCCCCTGGTAATGGACAAACCTCTGTGGTGGATAGACCATAACTTTTAGTCATATCAGACTTTCTGGGGAAAAGCTGGGGTGAAGCTGAATTCCCATCAGACAGGAGTGATAAAAAATGCAGTTACATTGAATTTTGAATAAAACTTGTAGACCTGACTTGCTGGTGTCATTGTGGGAAACATGCTCTCTATTGGAGTATTATGAATAAAACATCAATAACGTTCTCATGGCTGTCCGGAAAATATGTGGCTGGAGCTATTTTCGCAGTCTGTTAATTTAGCTAAGCTTAAAAACTATGAAAAGAGGAAAAAAAAAACACTGGCTCTGTTTAAAGGCAATAAAATCCACCTGCAACCAACTAAAGATTTCCAAATTACATTGTTATATCAGGCTTTTTTGTTCTTGCCTGAGGTTACCAGGCCCCGAGTGGAGACTCAACGATTCTGTCATGAAATACACCGCTAATCTTCCTTGAAACTGTAACTTGTTGTTCATTTTGAGGTATCGATAAGATTTGTACTTTCTGGCTATTTACAATCTAACATCTTTTCACTTTATTTGGGCTATGTTCACTTGACCAGGCTGGAATATGTATCAGATTGGGGCAATGTGATGTGAACAAGAAAGACATGATCAGAAATTCATAAGGTATTTCTGCATACACTGACCATTGATATAATTATAAACACTGTCAGGCAAAGTAAATTATATTGAATATTTCCTTATAATTACTCCTTTCAGTGGGTGGGGTATGTAAGGCAGCAGGTAATCAGTTTGAATCAAAGGAAACGGGAAAGGATAAGGACACAAGGGCCAAATTGTGATGGCTACATCTCCAAAGCTGCAGTACTACTTATGAGAAATGGTCTAGCTAGGTCAACCTGTGAACTGATGCCAGGATCATGAACATAATAGGGTAGCCCATGTTGTCTGATCTTGTGTAGCACTAATTACTCAAAGTTCATGCTGCCTCTAGTTGAAAAGTATAGAAGACTATCCAGCACAGTCTGCTGCATATAGGGTTGCATTCTTACCAGGGAGGATGTCAGGATTTCTTTTAGGCAGCAAGTGAATATTTCACTGTCAAAACTTGAAGTGATGGAAGCTAGAGAAATGGGTGAGTTTAACAATCTTAGCTACCTTGACAATAACAGAATTGCAAGAGAGATGACTGGGCGAGACAATTTCAAAAACTGCCTGTCTTGTTGGTTTTCCTGGCCTTGACAGCTGGTGAATCAGCGACAGGGCTATTGATGGCCAAGGCTCATTGATGTACATGTGGAGTGAAGGCTAGCCCATGTTGTCAGAAGGCACAGAAGGGCACAAATAGCTTAAAACAATTTAATGCTGGTTCCGATAGACAGATATCAGAACACACATTCCTCTCAGAGCTGTTTTTGTGGCATGATTGCAATATTTGTCAAAGGCTTTGAACCCTGCCACTAAGGGTCAAAAGTCAGCGTACTATTAGTGCCGGTCCCAGTCCCGAATAATTGGGGAGGGTTGTGACAGGAATGGCATCCGTCGTAAAATCTATGCCAGAAAACGAAACTGATTTCCAAACCGGATCCGTCGGGGCCACGTTAAACGACTGCCACTTGCATTGTTAATGAGCAGGGTGCTAGCGGAAACTATGCAATTGTTATTCGAAGAAGAGGGAGAGGGAATACATCCCAGGCAACAGCAGGAGATGAGGAAAGCAGCAATGTGGGGGAACTTTAAATGTTGACACAATGACATGAAAATGTAGAGATCTAGCTGACATTTTGGAGAGATGGAAAGTAGATGTAGTTTGTGTCCAAGAAACCAGGTGGAAAGGAAGCAATGCTAAAAGCATCAGAGGAGAGAAATAAATTTTCTGTCATGGAGTTGTTTGGAGGAAAACATGGTACGGGTGATTCTGAAGGAGTATGTGAAGAGAGTTCTGGAGTTGAAAAGTTTCAATGAGTATGAAGATAGAAATCTGAGGTGCGATGATGATTGTTTTCAATGTAAAGTGCATTATAAATTAAATGTATTATTATTATTATTATTATTAATGCCCCGCAAGGTGGTTGTGAGTTTGAAGAGAGAAGTTCTGGAGTGAGTTGGATGAATTGATGGCAAGTGTCCCCAGGCATTAGAGAAGTGGTTTCAATGGAACTGTTGAAGAAAGGAAAAGAGGAGATGAGGAAGTGATGGGCAAGTATGGTTTTAAGGACAGAAACATGGAAGGAAAGATGGTGGAATGAAAGGAAATGGCTGCGGTGAACACATATTTCAGGAAGAGGGTATAGCACAGGGTGACATATAAGAGCGGAGGTAGGAGCACAGAATTGGACTACATCCTATACAGAAGATGCAACCTGAAAGAGATTGGAGACTACAAGATGGTGACATGGGAGAACATAACCAGACAGCATAGAATGAAAGGATGACTCTGGTGTTACAGAAGAATAAAAGGGCAAAGGCAGAAGATCAAATGGTGAAAGTTGAGAAATGGTGAAAGTTGAGAAAGGAAGGCTGCTGTGTGAACTTCAGCGACTGTTTCTCGGTGGTAGTGAAGAACTGCCAGATGACTGGGCAACCGCAGCAAACGTGATAAGGGGACACATGTAGGATGTGATTGGTATCTCATCTGAGCAGAAGAAAGAAAATAGCCAAGTATAAGCAGGAAAATTTCAGCATAGGAGTGGGATAGCAAGACGGATGAAGAAAGTATGCAGGAGTACAAAGAGATGCGAAGGAAGGATGAGGTGGCAAAGATGCGAATGATGAGTTGTATGAGAGGATTGACACTATGAAAGGAGAAAATTACTAATTTATGAGGCAGAGATTGAGATGGGAAGGATGTGCAGCAGATTAGGGTAATTAAGGATAGAGATGGAAATGTGCTTACAAGTGAGGAGAGTGGGAAGGCAAGATTGAATGAATATTTAGGAGGACCGAATAAAGACAATGAGAGAGATAGAAGGGTGGCAGGTGTGAGACCTGTAAATCAAGTAGTCCCTAGGATCAGTAATGTTGAAGTGAGAGCAGCTTTGAAGATTGGAAGGGAAGTTGGGCCTGATGACATAATGGTAGAGGTATGGAGTTGTCAAGGGGAGAAGGGAATGGAGTATTTAACTAGATTGTTCAACACTATCTTGGTGAGTGAGAGGATGCCTGAGGAATGGAGGAAAGGTGTACTAGTACCGATTTTTAAGAATAAGGGTGAGGTTCAGAGTTGTAACAACTACAGGGGTCTAAAGCTGATGAGCCACACTATAAAGATCTGGGAAAAAGTAGTGCAAGCTAGGTTAAGAAATGTGGTGAGCAGCATTATGTTTTCCTGCCTAGAAATAGCAACACAGATGCAATTTTTACTTTGAGAGTGCTGATTGAGAAGTACAGAAAAGGCCAGAAAGATTTACATTGTGTCTTTTTGGACTTGTGAAAGTGTACAAAAAAGTCACATTAAGACAAAATATGTATGTGTGACTGAATGAAAGGGAGCTAGGTGCAACGGTGAGGATGCAGGTGACGAGGTGCAGGAGTTTAAGAACTTAGGGTCAACTGTTCAGATCAATGGGGAGTTTGGTAAAGAGGTGAAGAAACAAGTGCAGGCAGGGTGGACTGGCTGTAGAGAGTGTCAAGAGTGATCAGTTTTCCTGTATGGTTTAGAGATGATGGCTCTGACCAAAAGACAAGATGCAGAGCTGGAGCTGAGACACAACAGACTAGTGCAAAAACGTGCAAATAAAATGCAAAGTAGGATTTTCAAGAAAATAATAAAACAGGCTTATTTCTGGAAAATGAATCATATTTATTTGTTTGAAAAGATGCATAATAATGACGGAAATGTATCTCATTTGCAGAAAATATGCAGTAAATATAACTTTGTGCAAATGAGGAAATCCAGTTAGTACTGAAATTGATTTAACCAGTACCAAGTGACTCTTAAATTAAAGTAGATTACTGAAGTCAGCTCTATGAAGAGATAAAATACACAAACAAGTTTTCACTGCTTATAATAAACCCAATATGATTAAAATCTTGTGTAGTTTTAAGGTACATTATGCTAGTTTCAACAATTCTAGCCAAGGATAATGAATCATAAAATGAATGAATCGTAAAGCTTACCAAATCTGAGAAAAGCAACAAATCGAAATAAAAACAACACCTTTTGGAGCAATGAAGTCAACTTGCCAAAACTGCTATCTTCACATTCTCTGCCAGTTTTAGTTTGATGTCGACAGAATGTTTTAAACTGGTGATATAGAGTTGTGACATTGATCCGAATAACCATTTTTGCACAAACTATGGCAGCAGTCGGAGGATTGAGCCACCGGCTTTTCTTCCTACCGGAGCTACAGCCAAATTAAAATAAATTAATTTTAATTTCTTACTGCTGCTTCGCATCGAGAGCATTACACTTTATTTAATCCCCTTATAGTTTTAGTTTTTCTTTAATTGTTTGTTTTTATTTTCTGTTGCTTTTAATGATTTTATGAAAAATATTATTTTATACGGTGAGACAGTGAGATTAGCACAGACAGACTGATCAAGAAAACTGTCATTTTCTACATTTGTTGATGGCCGACCAGGTTCATGTGATGAAGGGCGTAATGGAAAAAAGGAGCAACCACAGCTGTAGATGGCACGTTTCGCACCTCCTATTTCTCATAAAAGTAACTAATTGCTCATATGGAAAAATTCCATTGATTTCCGGATCCCATCAATGAAATGACAATGCTTAATAGTGATGTTAGTTTAGGGATTTTTTCTAAACTCAACCTTTTACCTCCAGATCTATGTGCCTGCTCTGCTATGCGAGTATGAATCTCCATATACCTGCAGAAATGTGCATATTTCTAAGTAAATCTGTTGGTATTTCTGTTTGGATGTCTGTGTGCACATTTTTGCACTCTTCCATAGATTCTCCTTGTAAATCAATGCACATCCAGCCCCATCTAATGCCCTCCTGCCACCCTCCCTGCCTCCTCTAATGCTCATTATGTCTCTAAGCCTCATAAGCCTCGGCCGTGAGGCCTACTCTCCTGAATCACATTCTCTTTATGTTGTCACTCGCAGGCCGCTGCAGCACTATCCTGTTTAGAACTGCTTATCATTGCTCTTATCGTAGCCGCACGATCAACCAATGAGGTGAATAGGCATTTAGAGGCTTGGTTTTGGCCTCTTTGTGCTGCTGCTGCACACTTTGCTTGTTTGCCTTGCCAGCTGAGGTCAATGGGATTGGGCATGTGTGCGCTGAATGGGAATGCTGAGGAATTGGTGAGGGATAGGGAGAGGAAGTCTTACAGGAGGGAGCTTCTGAGTTGAGAAATTATTCGCTAACCCCGCCACTCCTCCATCCCACTGCCCGCCAACTGACAGCGTCTGTTCGGAAACGAAAACGGCCCCTAAAACGCAGCCTGTTTGATATGCAGCTCAGCCGACCGACGAAACAAGTGGGCCAGACATGAGCACAACAGCGAGTGGTGCGCATGTACTGCAAACACAATCATGATGCGGCTGCACGCTCAACCGCATGTACTGTACGGGAGACATGAGAGCGCAGGGATGAAATGTTGAAGGGAATGACGGAACCTCCCCCATCTGATCCATAAAGACCTCCAAAATGTACAAGTCAAGCTGAATCTCAAATGCAATCTTTCAAATGGGATTATGGAAAATCTTCCTGTCCTACTTAAGTCTAAACACTGGAGCGTTCAGATGTTTAAAATGTCAGCTGTAAATGTCAGTGAGGGTAGAAGCACACTAAGTTAATTCTGCCAAGTAATGCCTATTCTAACAGTTTTTTGTGGAGGTTCACCACGGGCTGCTCATATTTGCACTTCTTTGATGATTACTGTACCACCTCCTCCTGAGGGCAACAGTAAAATAACATTTAATAATAGCTTTCAAGGAAATGGATGCGACACATCCCCAAGCTAAAGACTACTATTATCTATTTTTGAGTGAATTCTGGAGTGTGCAGCCTCGGTGGCCAGGTATTTTTTGTTAGCAATTTCATTTAGTGTGGGAGTCCATGTTTTCTTTCGATGAAGGACTCAAATCAAAAAGGAAAACGTTAGAAACTTCTTTAAACGTTTACGTCTATGATTCACATACAACACATTATGCTGTACGTAGAGTACAGGTTTTACACGGCAGCTTCTCTTTAAGTCTCAGTGTTTTTACAAGAGGGGAACCAAGGTTGTGGTGCAGTTGGCTAACCTCGCTCACAAGTGAACAATAGCCCAGGAGTGAAAAGATAGCATGTTTCAAATGCTACTTCAGCCCATTATTAAAAACCAGGAATTGCATCCCATTATGCTCTGTTATTGAGGGTCCAAGTGCAGGTTGATAAAAAAAAGAGAAACATCGGAGCAACATTATGCAGTGAGTACAACGAAGCTGCATAATGCGTGCGTGCGTGCGTGCGTGTGTGTGTACATGCAGATTTGGGAGTAAATTGAGAGAGGAACATCCTGCCTTAAACCTAAATGACTACAGCCATCCATCATACCTCACGCTGCACAAGCTGTGTTTGCCTTGGTGGAAGTTTAGGTGTGTTGGTTTGCTCTACACATTTCCATAATTGCATTTGCGGTGGGAAGAGAAGCACTTACTCTCATTTTCGGTTGTGATTTATCAACCCGAGCGATTCGAGCCAATGCACACATTCATTTATCTCTTTGGCGACCTTTTTCCCAGGCAAAAGAATGGCTGCCATTTTTGCTTTTAAAGTGCCTCTCTGAAAGCTTCAACCCCTTTGTAGGGAAGCTCTGATGAAAATGCATAAGGTTTTGACATTGATGGCAGCCAATTAAGGAATAATTACTTTTCCAAGAAATCGCGGTTGCTCCTCATCCGATGTGTGATTTGTGAGGATGCTTGTATCGGACAGCTCTAACAGGAGCTCAGTATTTGTCAGTTTCTCAAGCCGGATTACAAAAAATGAAAAAATGTCGCAAAAACAAACATACAACTGAAAGTGTTTACATTTGCCATTAAAACCTCAAGGTTCTTGTTGCTCTATGCTGAGTGCTCGTCAAAATAAGAGAGTGCTCTGATTTCCTTTGAAAATACTGACATTTAAATGGTCACACATCTCACGTAGCAGGATTGTATTCATTTGTCAATTTTTAAGCTCCAAGTAGTTAAATGCAGCCCATTTTATCTTATTAAAAACATTCTATACCACATCAGTGAAACTTAATAAAATATAGTTTTAATTACAATTTTCAAATGTATTCATAGCTTTCCAAATGCAAGATTTTCCGCCTGTGGAGACCGAATAAAGGACCCACTCAGGTTTAAAAGGTTCAAAAATTCAATGTAGAGTGTCAGAACCGGGACACGGTTCTGTCGGTGTGTGATAACCCCTGGTCCCTCAAAGGCGGTCAGTCAGGGTTCATCACTTAAGACCAAAAAAGACCAAAAAAGCTATCAACCTGAATTGCCATGCCCAGGATTTGTAGTTGGTCTCTATTGCATTCTGTTTCCATAGAGCAACAACTAGTTTATCTTAATCTTTCTAATATTAATAATACATTTTATTAATAGCGCACGTTACATTTGGATCAAATCTCAAAATGCTACAAGGTAAAAGCGGATAAAAGCTTTAATAAAAAAAATATAAGAATATGAACAAAATGCAGCAATGTTAATTAAAAGTCATAGGTTCTACTAAAAAGGAAAGTTTTAAGTCCTTTTTTTTTCCTTCTAAAATGTAGTAACGTATTATTTATGTGAAAAAAGGACTGTTTTAACATTGATGGGACCCATGACATCAAACGACCAGGAAATAAATTTGTTTTTTGGTCAAGAGAAAACTGTTCCCATGTTTATTACAAATGTACACACCTACATTATTACAATGTAATTGCAATGCAATTCAAATAACAATTACAATAATATTAATCTACTTGTAAATATTGTGTTTACATTTCATTTTGCTTAATCTGGATTTCTAATGAAGTATTAATAAAAATTAAAATAGTACATGCTGTTGAGTTATATAGTCAACTGATCACAATCATTTCAATTAACCGCAATTATTTTGCTTATTGTCAATTTTTTTTTACATTAGTCTGTATAAATCCAGCAGGATGATGATAAAATAGGCATGAGAAGATAATTACATAATCTAATTATAAATTGTCAGCAAAATCGTCACAATTATAGTAGAGTAGATGTACATATACTTACATTGAAATAAAAGAAGCTGTAAATGGCATGTGTTTTAAAAAAAAAAACGTTTCCTCATCGTAGGTAGGTGGGTTGATGGGTAAGTGATTGTTTAGGTAGGTGGTAGGTAGGTATGTTAGGTAGATAGGTGGGGGAGTTGTTACGTGGTCGTTTGAGTGGGGGGGTTGGTGGGAAGGTAGGTACGTGGCTAGCTAGGTAGACGGACAGTGGGTAAGCAAATAGTAAGGTAGATTAGATAGGTATGTAGATGGGTAGGTAGGTGAGTAAGAAGGTAGGTAGGGTCAGGGATGGGTAGGTAGTTGGTTAGGTTATTAAGCACTTAGGAGGGTATGTAGGTAGGTAGGTGAGTAGGAAGGTGATGGGTATGTAAGGTAATTTTATTGATCCCGAAAGAAGTTCAAGATCTTCGTGTCTAGGAGAGGACAATTTCCAATAAAATAACAAATTTTAGATTTAAATTTGTAAAATTTGTGTTATTTAAAATAAGCTTTCCAATCCATTGCATTCAGCCTTCATTTCCAACTGGTCAATTATTAAATTGTCTTCCTCAATATAGTCTACATAAGATTATAAGTTATTTCCTATATGTCCAACCCCACAGCCTTGGAAAATGTACACAAACAGAGCCGGTAAACTTTTTGGCACTTACTACCTTGTCTCCATCCACAAAGTTCTGGCCATCGCTTGCTCTCCTCCAGGAAATAACAGGCAGAGGCTCGCCGTCAGCCACACAGGAGATCATGGCAGCGCTTCCCTCTACGGCTGTCACGTTTTTCAGCTGGGTGATATGGGGCTGGACTGAAGGCCAAAGAGGACCAGGAGGAACCACATAAGAGAGGGAAAAAAAGAGATGAGTGGGTTAAAAAGAATATTGAAAGGCATATGTGAAGGGAAAGAAGCTGTAAGAGATCTCATTCATAAGGGAGAAGAGATGAAGGCTAATCCACGGTGTTTAAATACACAGCTGATGCATGACTTTGTTCCTCAAAGTCTGGTCCAAGATCATTTATAAACTGCAACTGTACTCTCCTTTTTTGGCATAGCAGGGTTTGTGCAAATTCATTGGCCTATATTAAAAAATAAATAAATGACTGCGCCAAAGTTGAGGCACCAAAGCTTCCTTTTTTTCAATATGTGTTCCAACTATCTTTTAGTTATGGATTTTTGTACGGGAGTTTGCCTCTCCAGCACCGTGAAAATCGCTTTTGACTTTGAGCGAGTACCACGCTAGGTGCTGCAAAGCGTGCAGTCAGGGCCCCCCTCAGCTGCCCCTGATAAGACACTGGAAGTAAGGCCTGAAACACCATGAGTGTGTAAGTGTACCGAGCATGTCGCATGAATCATGGATTTCCTTTCCTCACAAACACACATGCTGCAATTTAAGTCTTTTACTGGTTGCTTGTGAAGTTGCATGGCATAAAATCCAGAAGGAAAAGGGAAATGAATGATTGAATGGAAGATAGTGACAACTGTAATAAGGAGCACCAATGGGGGATCCAAGGAGTGCTTGGCACTTTCAAAGGCCTTCCCCTCGGAGTGGAGGAGCCATATTCAGGGATTTTGGGAGTTTGTAGAAACATTGGGCCACAAAAATATACAAGTGGGTGCACATTTGTAAAACTATACATGAGTGGAGAGATCAATTTTTTAATTACATTTTTTATGAAAAAGCCTTATAAAGCTGTGCTAACAAGAACCAGTATCAACTCTTGTGGGTAATTTCTGACTTCTTTTAACATGGCTCTTATTTGAGCCATTTTGGTTATCATTTATGTCGGTCATGGTAAGACAGAACCACTGAGCACTACCTGAGTTTCTGCTGCTGTTAGCTGTGTGGCACTTTTCTTTATTACCTTCCAGGGGATCTGTTTTCGCCCATGTTCGTTGGTTGATTCGTAGGTTTTTCCTTTACTGGGTGGATTTCCATGAAACTTGGTGGGAGGATTCCTTGGCCGACAAGATACCCAATTTTAGTGTGGATATAGTCATGGTGTGGATCCAGGATTCTTTTTTTTTTTTTTTAATTTTGTGTTTTTAAACTTTTTTCACTTTTTATTACTCATTTTTTTCCTTTTATTTTTAAGTGGATGCTGAACAGATGTTGGACACATATCAGGGATATCAAGGAGGTTAAAATCTAAGAATGTGTTTATTTGGGGGTTTTTTTTGTTGTTTTATCTATACACTATAGAGAAAAAAATACATTTTACCTCAACTAAGGATGTCCACAAGACTTTGAATATGCCTCTTAACCTAATAAATCATTCAAAACACTAATTTCAAATATTACATTTCACTTCATTATTAAACCAAAGGACATAAAATATATACATAATTTGATGAATTGACAACTACAATATTCATTACCCTTCATATTCATATTGTTATGGAATTAAACTTAAGGTTTAAGCAAAGCTTAATTCTGTTAGAAAGACCATCTCTTTGTGGGGGGCCTATATATCAGTGTTTGGACTGAAACTTCTTTTGGCTACCAGGCCATTTCAATCAAAATGACTTTTGGGAAGAAAAAAAATAATGATATAATAAAAATTTGTCTAGTTTCAAATAATTATCTGATTTGTGACCCATTTGTGAAGTTCCCAGACAAATCATCAGTAGCATTGCAAGAAGAACATCTCCTGAAGCTTGAAAATGACAGCGGGTTGAAAAGTATTTTGACATCACATATGTCAGCTTTATGAACGTCAAGGCTGAACATTATGAGATAGCCATGACAGCACAGAGATGTAGGTCCCTTCTCAGCAAAGTAGCAATTCTGCAATAAATGCAAAGAAAAAAAGAAAAAAGAAGAGAATAGACTAGACATAGGGAAAACACTTCAGGTGTTGCTGACTCATCATTGGATGGGACAATCTTGTTGCGAGAGATCGTACCTAACACTGCAAAAAAAAAATTTGAATTGGGTAAAAAAAGTCATCTCTGACAAGTAATCTTGTCAATCATGATGTTGAGATCAGAAAAATAGTCTTATTTACTTAGTAAGATATTCAAGCTGATATTAAGCTAGTTTTAACTAGTAAACAAGGTACAACAATGGTGTGCATAATATCCCAGCAGAGGACCAAGATTTTTTTCTTATTTTAAGAATAAGGAAATTCTATTTAAATAAATGATATCTCATTATAAACTTTTTTTCTCCTTATTATTAATCTTGGATGAAGGCATAGATTCTTAAAATCAGCTCAATAAAACCAGTAAAGTACTAATTTTAAGTGAATCGATCTTTCAAAAAAATATTTTTCATTGCTTGTAATCAGCGAAACTTGGGTGGTCAGCTGTAGCTCTGTGTGTAGAGCGGGGAAAGGCAGTACAAACCACGCAGTCTACATGGCGTAGGGTCCTTATACAACACCATGAACCCTAATACATTATCCCTGGGCGCTTCAAAGGGTCTGTCACTGCTCCTAAGGGATGAGTCATAAGCAGAGAAATAATTTCACTATGTTGTAATGTGTATGGCTTAACCCAGCAATGGAGGGATCACAACTGATTAGTGAGTTGTAATGCCTTTATATGATGCAGGGAAAACATGTGCGTTCCTGATATCCAAACATCTACAAGAATGTTTCCCATTATTTTCCTGTCTTTAGGCTTCAACATCTGAATACCCTTTTCCAATTTAACCTGCATGTATCTCATTTAGCCAAGTTGACAGACGTGAAATATGCTCTCTCTCTCTCAGTTGTGACTCAGCTGTCAGCAGTACGGCAAATATCTGCAACACACCTCAACCCCTTCTATGTGGCCATCCTGGAACCTTTGGACATTTCCAATCAAGTCCTACAAGGAGAGGTTTCAATTTTTCATTCAAGTGTTCCCAGCCAGAAAAGGGTCACAAGCCAGTGTACTTCTTGTGCTGGTCCCAAGCCCAGATAAATGGGGAAGGTTTTCATGAAGAGTATCCAACATAAAAACGATGCCACATCAATATGCAATTTAACTCATTTTCAAACCAGATCGGTTGGGGCCCGAATGAAGATAGAAATTGGAGGTATGATGATGAACGTTGTCAGCACTTATACCCAACAAGAGAAGAAAAATAGAATTTCAGGAGTGAGTTGGATGAATTGATGGAGAGTACTCCAGTGTTGAGTTGTGGTTGGACCAGACGTCAATGAGCATGTTGGGGAAGGGACCGGAGGAGATGAAGAGGTGATGGACAGGTATGGTGTTAAGGCGGGGACATGCAAGGACAGGCAGTGGTAGATTTTGAGGAAAGGATGGAAGTGGCTGTTGTGAATACGTATTTCAAAAAAGGGAGGAGCATGCAGGTGGACTACATCTTATACAGAACATCTGAGAAAAGATTGGATTCCGCAATGTTTTGACTGGGGAGAACGTAGCACGACAGCATGTAGTAGTATGTAGGAAGACTCTGGAGATGAAAGGAGTGGAAACGAGCTCCGGGTGGTAGTAAGGAACTGGTAGATGACTGGGCAACTACAGCAAATCTGATAAGGGAGGGTGGTGGAAGGATGCTTGGTGCGCCATCTGGACACAGGAAAGAAGATAAAGAGGTTTGGTGGTGGAATGTGGAGGTACAGAAGAGTGTGCACAGGAAAAGGTCAGCGAAGAAGTACGATAGCAATAGAGATGAAGAAATTCAGCGGGAGTACAAAGAGATACGGTGTAAGGTGAAGATTGAGGTAACAAAAGGCTAAGCCAGATGCTTATGATGAGCTTTATGAGAGGTGTGACTCTATAGAATGAGAAAAGGTATTTCAGGTAGGGTGATTAACGATAGAGATGAAAAGATACTATCCAATGAGGAGAGTGTGAGGACAAGATAGAAGGAATACAGTTTAAGAACTAATGAACCATGGAAATGAGAGAGAGAGAAGGGTTTAAGATGTGGAAATAACAAAACAGGAAGTTCCAATGATTAGCAAGGATGTCCTGAGAGCAGTGTGGAGGATGAAAAATGGAATAATGGTTGGTCTTGATGACATACAGGTGGAGGAATGGAGGTGTAAGAGGGAGGGCAGTGGAATTTTAACAAGATTGTTCAACACTATCTTGGAGAGGGAGAGGATGCCTGATGAATGGAGGAAAATAATATAAGTGCCCATTTGAAAAAAACGGGGGTTATGTCAGAGCTGTAGCAGCTCTAGAGCAATACATTTGATGAGCCACTTAATGAAGATCTGGTGAAGAGTAATGGAAGCTAGGTTAAGAAACAAGTTTGAGCAGCAGTATAGTTTCATGCCAAGAAACGGCACTACACATGCAAGATGGAAACAACGATTGGCTGTGACGATCTGAAAGGGAACAGCCAGAAGAAGAGAAAATAATTTTCATTAAGTGCTCCCAACATCTAGCTCTATTCTTCATCATTGTCATCGGTGTCTAGTCCCATTCACTGTGGAAGAAGCACCCTCTTTGTGACATTAAGTTACCTTCTTCTAAGAACAAGACAATACCTTCTGTTCAAAATGCATTTAATCTTTATTATATTCTTTCATTCTTGTTTGTTCTTCTTATTAGTCTCCCTTGACTGTTTTATGATGATATGTCACTAATCAGCAGTTTATCACATTAAAGCATGCGAAGATTCACTAAACGGATTTATGTAACTTCATACGAAGAAGAAAAAATCTAATTAGGGTCGAATAATTTTATAAAAACAAAATATATGACTTAATCTAATTCAAATTGAGTATTTTCCATGAAACCCAACATTTCATCATGCAATAAATGTCTAAGTTTTTTGTTATTTTAAGATATTGAATTGATAAATTTAAGAAATAATCTAAACAGAAATACATTTTCTATATATATTTTTTTTCTTGGCGAGGATATTAAAGGGTAAAGTACAGCAGTTGAGTAACAGCCCTTATAGTTACTTTTCACCACTGCTGATGGGGAGGTTATTGTGTGATTGACTATATTTGAACAGGTGATGAGAACAGCTGATATCTCAATGATAAGCCCAGATAATAATGGCAGGAAATGAATAGTGAATAAGAGAAATAAACTACAGCATGTAAGCAAAGAACTCGAACTACAGCCTCATATCAATCTAGATTATACTTTTACAGAAGACAAGTCCCTTAAAATTGAAGCACTTAATATTAATGCGCCTTAATTACTTATTAAGTCTGATTCATACCTAAAACAAGACTTGCCTATAGCATTGGGCAATTTCGCTTGTTTTTCAAACCAATTTCCTCTCTTTGAATATCATCTAGAATAAAGTCTCATTTCCTGAGTCAAACAATATTGCAGCAATCTGCCAGACTGTGTTTGGAGTGGAGACAAAAGGAAGCTGCTGTGGGAACAAGTGGAATTATCTTTGATCTGCTTCTCATTGTGAGAAAAAAAAGAGGCTTTAATGAGACTGGATAGCTTTTTAAGATGATTTCTGCAGAGAGGACGATGTGTGAGCACATTCGATGGCTGTCAACATCTGTCAAGTTTCTTGGCGGCTTCTCCCAACACAAAAACACACTCAAATTCACTAAAAATACACACACACACACACACACACACGCATACACACACACACACACACACACACACACACACAGATAAAACCGTTAATAGCTTGGAGACCGGTCTGAGGCAGTTTTTCATCAGCATGTTATCTGAAGTTTCTTTTCTCCTGATGCCATTATTCATGCAAATATTAAATAGAATATGTCTCATTAATCAAGCGTGGTGCAAAAACCACTCTGCAGGGAACATTATTATATAATAACGCATTATCTCAAAACATCCAACTCCAAAAGAACGAGATAAAAATCCAGAATAAATTTTTACTTCTATAGAGTATATTTAGAGAATGGAGTTTATTATTTTCTCTGTGTTGTGTGGGTCTCTTTTTAACCCAGTTTATTTATTTATTTTTTCTTTTTTTAAAAACAACCAATTTACACTGGCATTTGTTAAAAACCATTATTGGAGTTTATTAGATTAATAATAGGCTAATGTTGTATTTATGCAGAGTGAAGGTGTTTACTCATCACATCACCCTGTGAAAGCCGTTAATGGTGTCGTTGATATGATTTGAATGTGACATAATGTCATAACAAGATCCTTTTGAAAGTGGGAAAGTATAAAAATACAGTTTTATTTATAATTTAACGATTACTGGCTTGTAAGATATAATTATCTTATTTGTTTTAGATGAATACAAAGCAGTCATGCAGTAAAGATCCGAAATATTACAAAATCTTCAGCTGAAGAGTATTCTCATCGGACACTAAACGCGGCTGCTATCACACTCTGACAGTTGTCAGAAATCAGAACCCTGACCAGATTTGAAAATGTGTGTATCTACTTTATCCACATAATGGATCACACAGCAAATGCCAGAATAGTCTCTACTCTTAGGCTTTGTAGACCTACAAAGTTTAATGGACTCAGACACTCTTTCTTATACAGTACTTAGTTTGTGATGAAACATAATGTTGTTTACCCGTCCTTCTTTTGCTGTCTTATTCTGACCGTTTTATTTTCGTTTGGAGAGGGGATGCAGCATTAAAAAAACAAAAAAAGAATGCTATGATGTGTTCAGCCAACTTATAATCAAAATCCAATTTAAGAGGACACTATTTCACAGGCTGCTGACAGCAGATCAAAAAGATGAGTTAAGGCCGGCTGCAGGAGACTCTGAGGCTCCTTTAGTGGTGAGATGTGTATCTCTGCTTCCACTGTAAAATTCTCCCTATATGACAGCTGAAGGCTGCTGAAAAATGGACATTTTAGATAGAGGCACCTTACCGTTAAACCTTTTAACGCTGATCCTTCAGATAGTTACATCTGCCCTAACTGTGTGTTGTTGTTTACATTAATGTACTTCTCTTTGAAAATAAACGGCAAATAAAAACTGAAAGAAAGTAAACGTCATGTGATCCTTTCATTTTATGATTTGTGCCAGTGTAAAAGCAAGCCTTTTAGCTAAATGCTAACATTAGCATGCTAATTAGAGAAGTCGAATTACCAATATTTTGACATGACCGTAGCAGAATGTGACCGTTGACGGTTCACCAAGTACTTTATATTACACGGAATATTTAAATTGGTGGATAAAAACAACAAACAGAAAAACATCCCTTTAGGGAACTGGCATGTTTAGAAAAACTTGCATATGTTCATGCTCAGCGACTCTCTGCAGCTGTCGCTAGATTTCAGCTGTTCTCCTCCATCCAATAATGTGAGACATTGATTGTTAGGTGTTATGTGCATCCTACACTTCCACTTTTACATCGCTAGCAGCTCTTTTCAGATTCACCAACGCCATCAGCAGAGTCACCAGTCACAACCTTGTCTTGATTCCTCTGGGAAGTTTATCTTGCTACTGCTAGAGGCAGATCACCTCCAGCCACATTCTCCCAATTTTTCTTCTGACTTAATATAACATATCATCTGCGGTAATACACCATTATACCATTATACCACCATTATATACACCATCTTAACTTTTCCATTTTTAAAAAAAGTGGAAAAGTTTGAGGCAGTTAATAAGGAAATACAATAAGTATTTCCTCCCGACAACATCTTTGTCAGACATAAGTATCCTGACAACATCTTTACAAGAATTTTTAAAGGAACCATAGAAAATGTAAGCGGTATGCCACTTTATAAGCGAAATTAATAAAATTGCGAGTAGGCATTAATTGGTTTCACTGTTTGCTGTGGTTACGGCAATGCGGTGACAGTCTTTCGAAGTTTATGGTCGGGGGCAAGAAGATAAAAATACGAATTGATTTTCAAATTAATTTATTGAATTTGTAACACATTCTGATCTATTCATGCTTTCAGCAGAATCAGATTTGCATTTAAATTAAATTAGGATTAGGTTTGTGCTGTTCCAACTGTCAAAATAAGATCTGAATCCCAATTTCAATGCAGTGTGAACATAAATTAAACCTTGAAAGTTGATGACCCTGTCTCTCAGACCTCAGGGGTTTCTGTGGCGACACCAAATGCACTAGGTGGTGATATCCAACCTCCAGATATGATATCTGTTAAAGTACACCTTGAATAAATAGGGTTGTAGCTATTAATTGGCACGGTAACCAGTTTGTGGTAAAACATGGTCATGGGTTAACATGCTGAAACCCACCTGGGAAGGTGAAATTGCAGCAGGTGCAGCAGCTTTGTTACAACTTATCCCAGTTCCTCTGCTGTCAGATTTAGGTAAACTCATCTTTAATACGCTCTCCTTTCTTTTCCTTCTGGATCACATTATGTTTTGTTGCATGTTCCTTGTTATTACTTTGTTACCGGAACCTCTTTATTGTTGCCTCAAGGTTCCACCTATGAGTACAATATACATTTTGGAGTAAAATCCAACAGTTAAAAGCTACACAATGTTTTACAGTTGCATGTGCAGTATCAGAAATAAATAATAGTATTCTAAGTATTACTGTGAAAATCCCAGTAGTAAATATACATCCCAGTAGTAAATATACAGCAGTGTAGTATTACAGTGTACGGTAGAAAAATAACAGTAATATAGTCACAACTATGAAATACAATTCATAAATATTATTGGAATGAATCATACTAATAAAGTCACAGCTGCTAAATACTGCAGTAAATATTTGTATACTGTATTGAATTGCAGTAATTAAATCAGTACTGTGTAATACTACCATAAAATGTTTTGTATTGTAATAAACTTCAGTAAAAAAGTAAAAACTGTGAAATAATACCCTATATATTTTTGCACTGTAGTAAATCTATTAAAATCACAACTTTGTCAAAGAAAATACTGTATATTTGTTGCATAGTAAATACTAGGATTTATTTTAAAGTACCTTACTAATTCCTTCTAGGTAATAACTTTTTTATTATACAGTCACTTAATCTACCTGTGACAATAAGTTGCTGTTATTTATTTTACACTTTCTTACTTGGTACATGCTGCCAGTTAATTACTTGGGATTTATTTAAAATTTGACTTATTGGTTACTTGCTGCTTGCTTAGGTTTTGATCATAAGTGTTTTTTTTGTGGTTTTCTTTTTTCTAATTTGACATTCGGAGGGACGGCATCTACTCCTTGATTTTGTCAGGAATATTTGTGATCATGGATTTTGAACTAAACCATGTCTGTCATGAAAGCTAGTATTTTCTAATTTGAGATAAGGAGAAACATGACGGACATCAAATATGAAGCATGAGTGTCAGAATGTGTTGCAAAACTTTAAACAAGAGGGAAATCACACACATAAACCTTCACACTCCATTTGCCTCCAGCCTGAGCTGTCGAGGCTAAAAAAACTAAAACATGACTATTTCCCCACCACGCAGTGAAAAACAGAGCGCCTCCTTCCCTCTTAACTTCTTCATTTAAATGTGCATTTTGAACAACAAACGCTCCTCACGTCTTGAAAGGATGTTGATGACTGGAGGACAATTCTCCATACATTTTCATGAGCGCAGTAAGCGCTATCACAGGCATCTGAGAGGAAACAGCTGAAAGGTTTATGAAAATAAAATTGAAATTTTATTAGGACCCCAGTAAATGAAATATGAAGCAATAAATGAAATATTTCTATTCAGTGGGGATATATCATATTGATAGAGTTGTTATGTGGTGGGCTGAAAGCCATATTTTAAAGTTGTTTGTTTTTGTTTTTATATGAAATGGAATTTGTGGAGGTCCTCACAATAAAAGCTTTATGGATCAACGGAAAAAATTAGTTCAACGTCACTTGCAATGCTATTATGCTTAAAAGCTTCGGAGGACAACAAAACGACGTGTAAAATGAAAGTAAACTTTTTAAATGATAGGAATCATTTCATTATGATCAATGAGAGGTTCAGTTCATCCAAAGCTATTATGAAAGTGTTCAAAATGTACTTCCAAAATAACATGACTCAACAAAGAAATTCACGCAGGAGTCTTCATTATTGGAAACGTGTTGTTTAAGATATTAGAGAGACAATGATGATGCGGATCAAACTCTGTCAGGGCTGAACTCTAAGTATGCTACAGTATGAAGAACTGGGATTTGTGTCCAAGTGAAAGATCTCTCATTGATAATGATCATGTCTTTGTGAATTTTCTTTTCTGTCAGGGCCCGCGGAGGGGTCAAACTTCTCAGATCTGTACCATAAGTCTGACGTGCTCTCATCAGGAAAATACACTCCATCAACACATCTGTCAGTTTCATCCCACCTGACAAGGGTTCAGAAGTGTCTGCAATGTATAAGACTGAGTTCAGTTCAGCAGCTAGTTTCTCACCACAGGTTTCGCACCATCATTGGTTTAACTTTTTTTGCAACGGTACGCAACATCTTTTGGCAAGCTTAAACTAACTATGTACCACAGTGAAAAGCAATTATGTGGTATCAGTCTTTGCTTTGTGCTGTCCATGCCGATCTGCAGGCTGACATCCGTTGGACGAGACATGTGACTAAATATGAATTCAGGGAAAATTGATGAGCACATTCATCTATATTGCGTACGGCTTTATATACAAATAGAACATATGTTTTTGATCGATTGCAAAACACTCCAGTAATTCTTAAAGCAGCGATTGTAAGACTCTGAAAAAGCTAATATTTACATCGTTATCACAACAATCAAGTTTTAAAAAGTGGAAATAATATGTAATTCTCCAGGAATGTGCCCTTTAAAGTTACAGGATGTTGTTTTGTCTCCAACCAGAAGCTCTTACTACCCAACAAATGATTGCCTGTGACATTTGTCAGCCATGTTTGGATTTCTCCTTACCAAACACTTTGAGGAAGAGCTCCCTCTCTTGAGATCCTGCCTTATTGGTGGCTTTGCATGTATAGGTCCCGCCGTCACCCTGTCGGATGTTGCGGATGGTGAACATGCTGCGTCCTCCATCCAGACTGTTGAAAATGTACTGGTCTGACGGCTGCAGCTGCTGGCCTTTCCTGCAGGAATAAGAAACAGAAGCCTGATCACCTGATGAGCAACAGGAGGGAGATGCAAGGAACAAAGTCACACCTGACATTGATGTCACTCCTCTGACGTTAAAGGTGTATTAACGTAGCTATCGTAGCGCTAATTAGGTTAATATATTAACCTAATTAATCTCTGAAACAGAGGCTAAATGAAAACTGTTTAAAGCTGTATATAACTATAAAATACATTAAGAACATGATTTTTTTTTGTTCACACCATTTCATAAGGGATGAAAGTATTGTTTTAAAAACACCTATCTGAAATGACTATAGCTCATTTAGTATAGCATCAAAATTCTTCTCTGACTAATCAAACTCTGCCATGCATAAAAATACCATTTCAGTCTTCTCATTTATGCGAGAGTCCCACACTTATGTTGTTTTGTACCTCTTATTATGGACTGCAGCTCACTAAATTACTCCAGTGTTGTTGAATACAGTGCTGACTTAATGTTTTTTTCTTATTGGACTCTGCAGGGTAATTAGTCAGGGAAAAAAATGCAAGAGCAAAATTGATCCATGTCTATATTTAAGCTTTATAGCAGAGGCATAATGGTGTGTAACAGGTTCACAGCCTCCCCCGCTTGTTTATTTACAGCAGCTTAACCAGACGTTTAATCCTTATGCTGTGGTAAGGCATGCGTCTGCTCCATGCCACGAGGAAAACCAGGCCAATATTATACTGAGTGAACTAGAGACACCTGCCACAGTGCATGTCACATGTCAAAAAAACAACTTTGTCACTACGGTGAGTATTGGAAAATGTTTCTGCATAGGCAAGTATGCTTAAATGTCAGTAAACTGAAACAAAAATAACCAAGGTTCAAACAAGTCTGATGAATTAGAAGTTAACCACAGGAACAAACCAATTATTTGATGAATATTTTGAAAATATCCCAGTGAAATGTAATTGAATTTTGTCGAGGCGTTTATTGACGATACGAAGATAGACTATTCCCTGTTACATACAGTGAGATGTACGGACTACAGCAACCTCTTCATCCTAGGTTTGATCAAGATTGTTACTGAGAAAATCAAATATTTGCTGATGTATTCTGTATATCTGATAAAAGATCATTAAAAGTTTTTTTTGAGGTATTTGAGTTTCACTTAAAACTGTAGAGCTCCCACTCATCACTGTACTTCCAAGGTCCCATGGCCTGCTCTATCAACACATTGGTTTAGACACTGGCATGATTTTATTTACAAGGCCATTCTTGTTGGACTGGGGGGGGGCACAAATTATGATGGCGAGACAAATAGGTCAGAGGATCTCAAGAACTGCAGTTCTTAAAGGGTGTTCCCAACATGTACTGCTTGGTACCTAGCAAAGAAGGTTAATGACAGTGTAATGAGTTTCCAACATCATTGATACACATGAGGGAGGGCTAGTCCATGTTGTATGATGCCACAGGTTCTTCTGTGGCATACTGAGAAAAACACGTATTTCAGGATCAGTAGGGAGACCAACACAATACGTCAGTGGTTTTGTACCCCTATCCGATAAGACTACGTTTATAAAGGATTTTTAAATGGTTTATAATCAAGTTAACACTTTTAAAGTCATTAGTTAACGTTTATAAGTGGCTCATAACATAGCTCTCAATTTCTCAATGTGGGTCACATTTGGCAATGTCTAGTTAGCAGCACACTGTTTAGCAAGCATCAGGTCTCTAATGCCCTTTATATCTAATGAGTTATAGCAGCTTATTAATCATTTGTAAAGTGTTAATAACTAAATACGAACACATCACCCCCGTTCTTCATTCCCTTCATTGGCTTCCCATCTCCACCAGGATTGATTATAAGGTCTCTCCCCTCACTCACCAGTGCATCCATGGCAATGCACCTCCCTACCTCACCCCACTGACCTCCGTTCTACCCACTCATACCTCAGCTCAAGCTCAGCACCATGGGTGATCGGGCCTTCTGTTCTGCTGCCCCTTGTCTGTGGAATGCCCTCCCTGACCATCTGAGGGCTCCATAGACGACTAACACATTTAAAGAAGGACTTAAAACTTTCCTTCTTGGCAGAAGCTAAAACTTTTAATTAACATTGCTGCTTTTTGGTCATATTTTTATATAATTATTATATTTTTTATGGATGCTTTTATCTGCTTTTACTTTGTAGCACTTTGAGATTTGATTCAAATATAAAGCGCCTTGTAAATTAAATGTATTATTATTATTATTATTATTATTAAATAAGTAAACTACGCAGAAGCCATTTATAAGGGAGGTCTCTTTTTTTAAATGGCACCAGGGGTTTTAATGTTACGGCTATACCATGAAACACCTGCTTTAACAATAGAGCTTAGTTTAACAGCCTCTCCACTTGAAGAATGTATTATCCTTTTAAGATAGAAGCTAAGGTAGAACATGATATTCTTACACTAATGCTGTGGAATCTTAATAATGTAGAGCATCAATAGGCGCTGCAGATATGCAGCTCCCAGTCCGCGTCCGGCCGGGGAGCTGCATATCTGCGGACCTTGAACTGAACGTGTGACAGGTGGGTTTACATGGACAGCCTAATTCCGATTACATTCGGGGAAAAAATTCTAATCGGAAAGAAAATGCTGCATATAAACACTCCTTTCCGAATGGAAAGAACCTTTCCGAATAGATTTCATTCCTTTGGAAGGAGGTAGTCAAAATCCTTTAAGAAAGCCTTTCCGATAGCCAGTCGCTGCATGAAGACGCTGTATCGGGAAAGCTTTCTGTTTGAGTTGAATCTGACCTCAAGCAGTAATGGTCTGCATCAGAGAGTGATTTATTCATTGCAACTTTGAAATATTTAACAAATTTGGTAGGTTAGATGGGAGAAAAGTCACTTCCGCACACAGCCTTTACGCTTTGTCATATTTTTCTTCTGGAACAATGTTGGCATTCGGCGCTCAACTCACCGAAGCATTATCGCCACCTTATGAGCGGGAGTGTGGATTGTCTCTACATGTGTGAAAACGTTTCCGATTAAACAGTCGACCGACATTGCAATTCAGAAAGGAGAAAAGTGTCCGAGCACGTGTAAGTGGGCTCTCATCTCCATGCCAACGATGCGCTCATTAGCTGTTACTGGGTCACTGACACCACAACAAAAAGCAACAGAGTGCTCCCTCTGTGTGGCGTGGGTGTTGGGTAAGCACAAGATGCCTTTTCTCTCAAAACACAGTAGTGTTTGACACAAAATAGTTTTTCATTGCACTTTGATTCCTGAGATCCTGATATATTGTTTACCAAAGCATTCTTTGGAGGGTTTTGTTTTATTTGAGTATTTATTTGAATTTATGTCAAAATGGAAATGTCATTTATTATTATTATTATTTATTTTAATATGTGTTTTTGTTGTTGTTTTGAATGATAAGGACATTTTGCTTTGAATATTACAGTATTATGGCTTGTGGCTTCACCGACTATAATTAATGGACCTTTGACTGGTTGAAACATTTTTTTTTTGGACCTTTAAGATTTGTATTTGAGTACCCCTGGTCTAGAGGTCAGATATACATGTGTTGTAACTGTGAGATAAGATACTTTAACCCCAGGATCAATTGAGAAAATCTAAAGAACTAGGAATAGGTAATCTTCTCCTCGCTCAACAACGGCAATCTGTTTGCCCTTGAAAAGGCGTTTATCCAGAAGCTGCTACAGTGACCAGTAGTGGATTTTCATGCATCTGCTGTGTTCTGCTATTTATTTTTAATTCAACCGAATGCTCTGTTAACGCTGCACTATAATGACGAGGTGTGAAAGCACATTGCTATTCTTAGCCTGTTCATAAAATATGGATGACAATGCCCCTCAATCTCCAAGTGGTATCATGTTTTATTTAACTCATGAACCACAGTGTAAATGGGATTCAAATATTTAGATTCCATATTCACAGATTCATCGATATTGCCTTCCACTGTATCGCCTATTGTGAAATAAACTTTTTTGACTCAGATGTAAACTAACCCACACGTTCCGAGTTTTGCAAGTTTCAGGCTGCAGCTTCACCAGCCTGTAGGAGAAGCGGGAGGGAAGATAATTGAAAGTCAACGGAGGAAACACCAAAGCCAAGTAATAATAACTCAAGCAAGCCAAAGAGGAAATGAAGAGAGGCCTGATCTTTGGAACGGACGGCGGAGGACAGGCTGCAGCCCTGAATGTCATTATACTGACTGACTGCTGACAGGCACTCCATTAACCAGGATGCACAAAGGATGAGGTGAAACCTCACACTGACAGGAAATGCAACTGGTAAAGCTGGAGAAAGCTGAAAAAAGGTAAAACCAAATTGTGTTGTGATTGTGATTTAAGCCTGAGTTGATTCTTTTTTTAAATTATATATAGGTAGACTGTATAGATTGGCAGCCAAGCCTTGACATGAAGGAGAACAATACGGACATGTTTGACAGTCAATGGAGACTGCAGAGATTGCATTGAGCGTTGATTTACTGTTGAAGTGATGTCATCTCCTGAGTCAGAAGATTTGGTCTGTCCTTCACAAATTAAGGTCTATCTAAAGTTCAGACAGGAAATCGATAACTTTAGACTTTGGCCAAAAGGTCATCTCATGCCATCCTGCCCTATATGCATGCTCATTCTACATTGTTTGCCGTTATCATTTTCTGCACTTATCATCAGTTGGTCAATAGCGGAAGTGTTAAATCAATGTTGGCCATCAGTGGCTGATTACATGCATACAAGTATTCCAACTTCAGTGTCCAATCTTTATCTTTTTTGTATGTAAACATCATAACCCAATTTCAGTAAGGAGATGAGACTTTAACCCAATGTTTTTTAATCAGTTTGCACTTATATTTGTGGTTTGTACCAAGATTGATATAAACCATTTCATAAGACATGCAGTTTGATCTTATAATATAATTATAGATAATCTTATTGTGCATGTGACTTACACCAGCCTTTTTTGAAAAACTAGCATAAAACGTTTGATTTGAAATGAATACCTATTTTGCATCAAAGACGGCTTGATCAACCTTGTGTGAAACACAGAGAAAAAAACAACAAGAAAGCAAGGACGAAAAAACAGACAGTGCTGAAGTGGTCGGTGTTCCATGAGCCCTCAGCCAGCACAGAGACTAAATAGATCCAAGAACCGAACACCGGGCGGTGTCGTCTACCTCAGACACTGGCTAAGCAGCCACTGGTGGCCCTAATCAACACAGAAGATCGGGTCGTATTAGACCCTTTTGTGTTGGGCCAGGATCATGCAGAGAGACCCCACCAGTGCACGGAGCTCCTAGCAAGTCCAACAAAGCTAGACAACTCAGCCTGTAAAATGAAGGGGGTATTTAGGGTATGTCTTTGAATAAATGGAATATACTATTCGTAACTGTTTTTCTTTTTGTGTAATTTCAGCTGAAGATTAAATTACTATTTTTTAAATGTTGATTTAGAAAAAGCCCTTTTTAATCTCTATGGAGCGGGTCCATATTTCTGCAATGTTCAGACAGAGGTCTGGAGTGGGATTTGCCATTTTAAATTGTTACTCTGTTTTGACAAAGGGGAGAACCATATTTCCTCGTTCCTCGATCACATTTCCTCTGCGGTAGTGTTGCGGCTTGGCTTAGGAAAAATTCCGGTAGAGAATGAGAGGGAGCAGCAACACCTTGGCCAAACCTTATACACTAGACCTTTAAATCAACTCATAATGACAGATGTACTTTTATGGTGCTTCAGCATTATCGGTCCCTGCAGGATCACGAGCCACCACTACTACCACCATAAGTGTTTGGATTCTATGGCGCTCCTACTGTGTGGCTTCTCCTGATTTAAGCAGGCAAATAATGGCAGGTACATCTACTTCCATAAACTTTTCAGCTTTCCTTCATCTCTCAGTCAATTTCTGGCTGGCTTCTCCGTCTCTCTCAGGTCCAGTACACTACTTCAAATAAGGGAGAGGGATCAGTCAGTTCAATAAAAGACACCTGTGCTAATTAGACTCGCTCTTTGCAATGACACAATTCCTTGAACCTCACTCCCTCCTGCAATGTATTGAAGCGAACACCTCGCTGTCATGAGGGATTCATCTCGCTGCATGGGGCACTTACCATTTGTTCGCACTCTGACTAGAGAGCACCGAAGGCTTTCTGATGGACTAATTATTTCATATCATCTGCTGCATATAATTTAATCTTTAATTCTTTCACTTCTCTCTCCCGATTAAAAAACTTTACATTTGAGTAAGACGGTATATAAAAAAGAATACGTTTTTTTCTTTTTGATGGATTTTTGGAACGTAACACCAAACAAAATGTCATGCCATACATGAACATGATATTAACAACATTAATATTAGCTGTGACACACAATTGTTATTGATGATGAAATTTCCCTCAGTAATGGAGGAAGCGATCATCAGCCATGCTTCCTAGTCCAATCTATTGCTAATTAGTGTGAGAATAATCAATTTTGTAATGGAAATGTCCTTATTTTGGTCTCTGTCACTCCAACTGCAGGTCTGCATTCAGGCACCTTGAAAGAATAAACTGAGTCAAAACAGAACTTTGCATCCCCCTCTATCTGGCACTATGGATAAACAGGTTGTACTACTTAAATGCCTTTTGTAATTAACATGCCAAGCATAACTAATTTCGTATATTGTGATCTAAAACTAAGAGCAAGAGGAATAATTTTCCGGACACAAGCTGTCAGATGGAGAGTTTGAATAAGAATGTAAAAATTAGTAAATACAGCAATTCTCATGTAGCATCACAATGGAATTTGATTAACCATATTACGGATACTGTTAAATATTTGAAATCCAGGCTTATCTGCTGCTGAACAACATGGCAACACACATAGTGGTAAATATAATTTACACTATGCTGTTGGTGTTAAAGATGTCTTTTGTCTTCACGCCCTGTTAATATTTTGAAAGATGAATGTGTGTTTTTTATTACGGAGTAACTTATTTGTCGAACCAGGTGACACTTTAATAGGTTCAGCATACATAACATGAGGAACTGATTTAAATAAATCAGAGTGTACAAAAATCTGATTTTTATTCTGGAAAAGAAAGCCGAGATTAATTTCAGACTTTTTTCTTATATATAGTAATCCAAAAATAATTATGAACAATTACAGTGAAATATGATTTATACAAGACAGATCTTGAGTAGATTTATCGCCATCTCTGGACTATATCAGAACAATGATTAAGAAGTAATGGCCGAAAAAACTGTGTTTCTGTAGAAAGGATTTCCCTTATTGAATAAAATCTGGACCTTTAGGGTAAATAGGATTTCCACAAGATATATATTAAACACGAGTTGAGTCATATAAATTTGTACAAAACCGGGCCAATGGTTATGAAGTTATGTCTGCAAAACCAAATTTTTCTGAAAAAGCTCCAACTAAGTGAGTAGAATATGAACTATTAGAGTTAAAGATAATATATAATATATTCCCTCAAATAAATTCAGATGCGCAAAATTTAGACTAGTTCTTCCTCTTACTAAGAGGAAGATATAAAAAGCGTTGATATAATATTTCAAAACGATATAAAAATTGTTTTTTAGAGATAGCTCCAAAAAAAGTGTTTTTTGTTTACCCCTTGCGAGTAAAATATGAAGTACTAGGGTAGAATAATATTTACATGACAGCTCTCCTTGAGTTGATTATACTCGCCAAATTTGAACTAATTCAGACAAACTGTTAAGAAGTTATGACCAAAAAACACTGTTTTTCGTAAATAGCTCCCACCACCAAGTAACAGTTGAACTATTCTATACAACAACTAAACTCCATTTCACTAACTATACTATACTGAGTAAAATATGACATATATAACATACATTTCCTCAGGTGATTGATAATGACTGTATTTAAACTAAATCGGAAAAATGGTTGAAAAATTATTTTTCGAAAACATTGTCAAAAATATGCAACTGACCTTTCCCAAAATTATTTAATTTGAGTTTTTTTCATTTGTTAAAACTGACATTATTTTTTTTTTTTAAATCAATAAGTTAAAAATTATTGATTAATTCTATTGCCTGTGCTACAAGTTCATACACATAGTGATAAAGATATTTGATTGTAGGGCTATTTAGAGTAGGTAATTAAAAAGAGCCTTCTTAAAGGCTGGTGTGGGTACACGTAAATATGATTGTTCCTCATGTATTACTGTTTCCCCCCAAATGTGTTTTTGTGTCTTTTTGGTACAGGATTTTAATATAGCATGTTAAGAATCAAGACCAATTATTAGGTCATATAGCTTATGTGGAAAAAAACCCAAACCACAACAAACACTGGCATGTTATACATTATTGAATGTAGCATACAAATCATAATCAAAAGTACTCAAAGATTGCCTAAATACCCCCCAAAACTCAAAAGGTATTAAGGTGATTTCAAAGGATATCCTGTCAATCATTTCTGTCAAAAATCCTTTTTTCCGTGTACTTTTGTATTTATCACACTATCTACCCAGGATAAGTTATTGAGCTCTCTCAATATATATGTTGTCTAAATGTTTTTCTCAGGCACTTATGCTTATTTTTCTGTTTTTTGTCACTAGTTTTATGATTGAACCTCCAAAGCATGGTAGTTATGGAAAGAAAATAAGAAGCTTAAATTGTCTAGGATGAAAGCTGAGAGTGTGTTTGAACCTTTACACATTACTGTGTATATTTATGTTAGATGCAGGGCTTTATTTAAGGATTATTTCACTGGTCACCATTTTACTGCCTTTTTTATTTCTTTATTTTTTATCACGATTACATGCTGTAGTTATGAGAATGTATTGTTGGATTGGTCTTTAGAATAAAGTTGGCAGCATTGATATTTACAGGATAAATTGTTTGCCCTCAAAACAAGTCATATCCTTATGGCTTTGCAGTAGGACTACCCTTATTACTAATTTAGTTGAAAGCTCTTACAAATCTACGACCGCCAGCTGGGTACCGTTGGAAACTATGCTGCTGTTGGTCGAAGAAAACGGAGATTGAGGGGGGGGGGGGAGACGTCAGGAGGCAGAGAGAGATGAGGAAAGGGGAGAGGAAGAAAGTCGGCAGGAGTACAGTGAGATACAGCTTAGGGGGAAGAGTGAGGTAGCAATTAATAAGCAAGAATCCTTTAATGAGCGGTATGAGAGGTTTGACACTAAGGAGGGAGAAAAGACCAATTTGTGAGACGGAGAGATCAAGATTGCAAGGATGCGCAGCAGGTTAGGGTGATTAAGGAATGAGATGGAAATGTACTAAACATGAGGAGGGTGTGAGGGTAAAAGGGAAGGAGTACTTTGGAGAACCGATGAATATAGAAAATGAGAGAGAGAGAATGGCAGGGGATGTGGGAAGAAATAAATCAGGAATGCCAAAGGATTAGTAAGGATGAATTGAGAGCAGCGTTAAAGAGGAAAAGAAAAGGCAGGCGGTTGGTCCTGATGACATACCGGTGTAGGTATGGCGGTGTCTAGCAGAAAAGGAAGTGTAGTTTTTAACAAGATGGTTAAACACTATCTTGAAGAATGAGAGGATGCCTGAAGAATAGAGGAAGTGTCCTGGTTGCGATTTTAAAGAACAAAGGTGATGTTGCTGTAGTAGCTATAGATGTGAAGAACTGATGAGCCACATAATGAAGATCTGGGAAAGAGTAGTGGAAGCTAAGAGGGAAAGAGGTGACAATTTGTGAGCAGCAGAATGCTTCGAGCCAAGAAAGAGCATTACAGATGTAATTTTTGCTTAGCGAGTGCTAATGGAGACGTATAGAGAAGGTCAGACAGAGTTGCATCGTGTTTTTTGGGATTTAGAGAAAGCGTACAAAATCGTGTACAACAGGGAAATAATTCACATTATGATGATTTCACCAGTACAGGAAGTACATTAAAAAATTTTTGTCACAAACTGAGGGTGGAAGCTAATTAATCGTTCATGAGGTGAAAATGTTCACAGTTTCACTTTTGACATGTGATCTTATTCTGTGTTAACTCTGGGCAAAGTGCGAGGGTGGACTATTAAACCCGTTAGGACTGTGAAAGAACGTTGACTTGATCTGTGACAACAAAATCAAACTGCGTGGGCTGTTTCAAAGGAAGTGTTTTTACACAAGTAATTACTTATGTTTTGCTAATGATGATTGATTATTGCACTCATGTGCTATTATCTTGAAACAGATCAAATATGTTTAATAAAACTTGAATGAAAGGGTTGTTGAAACATTGGCCATTAAATGATTTGTCTTGGTGCTCTCGGATATGAAAAAGTATGTGGACTTGTTCAGAGCTTTTACACAGGGTTTGGGTCTATTAAAGGAAATCTTACTAATTTGGCGTGGGATATATATGCACAAGCTTTACAAAGACATATTCTTGTTTAAATTTCCATAAATCCAGGTTGATGAAGAAAGACCTTTGCAAAATTCGTGTTAAAGGTACTCGACTGGACTCTATCTAAACCAATACTTCAGTGAACAGAGGCCAACCTTAGTACCTTACACTAACTTCACTGAAGCTAATGTAGCTAAATAGTAGCCAACTCCAGAGCCAGTTCCTAAAATCCTCCTTGAACAGATTGAGCAAGGGATGAGTCTTCAGATCCATGGTTTAAGATTTGGGTGTCCACTTTTGCACTTAGTTCTTCCACATCGTTTTTGTCTCACCAGTTTTCATAGCCTGATGTTTTCCATTCAATATAATTTTAAACATCTCATCAGAAACCAATGCTGGGTATGAGAAACTAGAGGGTACCTGTGCCATTTGACCACAGGGTCAGGATATCCAGAGGTGATGCAGGTAAAGGTGACTGATTCCTGGTAGTCAGCTGTGGCGTTGAAGGACTGCTGGAACACGGACAATACGGGAGGGACTGCAGAGACACAAAAATAGGGCAGAATGAATAAAATGGTTCAAAGCATTAATTCAAGGATTCATAGAATGAATCACTGACGTCCAAAAATTCTGACTATATTCTAAAATAAATGTCAGTATTTCAGGCAGAAGATGAAGGCTAACATTTTCAAATGAATTAAATTGTCCTCACTAGCCGCCTCCAAGCTCTCACTGAAAATGTTACTTCAATTGGTAATCCCACGGGGATTTAAACTAACATTTTGACCCAGCTTTGGTTAAAACACAATGGATCAGAACACAGCGACGCATCCTCTGCTTCAGAGACGCTGGAGCGCAATCCATGCAAACAAAGGAGAGACTGAGAAATGTATTTTAACATCAAATACACGCCTGCTCTAATAATCCGAGTCAAGTGTTTGAGCTCAGGCTATCCTTCATTTTGCTTGGACCATTTCTGCAGAGCGAAAAAGTGTTTCATTGATTTTAAGGTTGCTGGTTTATAAAATGAAAAGCATGCACTGTAAACTCAGGAGTGAGTTATATACTGCGTGCTTTCATTGTTACGACAAATTGTCAAATTGAGCAAGCAAATTATTTCCTTTGAACCACCATTATTAACTTTAATGTTTGCGCACATAGTAAAGATCTTCTTTTGGATTTTCCCTTTATGGGTCGACGCATATGATCATCTGTTTCTATCTTGCCCTATCCTCTAACTCTTCCTCTGTCACACCAACCAACTGCTTTTCCTCTCCATATCCAGAAACCTCCTCTTTGGTGTTTCCATTTTTCTGCTGCCTGGCAACTCCATCTCCAGCATCCTTCTGCCGATATAACCACCACTATCCCTCCTCTTCACGTGTCCAAACCATCTCAATCTGGCCTCTCATAATTTGACGGCCCTCCCGAAGAAAACCTGAAGATCTGCATCTCTGCCACCTCCAGCTCTGCCTCCTGTCTTCTGATCAGTGCCACCGTCTCTAAACCATCCAGCAGAGATGATCTCACTACTGTCTTGTAAGCCTACTACTCCTGAAACTCTTTTCCAACCACTCCTGTCTGCCTGCAACAGCTTCTTCACCTTTTTTTCAAATCGCCGTTGCTCTGAACAGTTGACCCCAAGTACTTAAACTCCTGCACCTTCTTCACCTCTACTCCTTTTATCCTCACCGTTGCAACTGCCTCCCCTGACCTTTATTCCTCTTCTCTTCAGTGCATACCTGCACCCCTCCCGGTTTTCTTCAAGCTACTCCCTGCTCTCACTACAAATCACAATACCATCCGCGAACATTATAGTCCATCCATGGACTATGGTGATGAGCCTGTCCATCACCACAGCAAACAAGAAGGGGCTCAGAGCCGGTCCTTGATGCAGTTCCATCTGCACCTTGAACCCATCCATCACTGTTACTGCATAAGTCACCACTGTTATACTGCTCTCACACATATCCTGTACCGCTTTTGCATACCTCTCTGTCACTCCAGACTTCCTCAATATGACAATTCCTTTCTCGGCACTCTATCGTATGTTTTTTCTCAATCCACAAACACACAATGCAACTCCTTCTGGCTTCCTCTGGCTTGTTCTTCTCCATGTCCATCAGCATTCTCAAAGCATTACGTCTTTAGTGCTCTTTATTGGTATGAAACAATACTGCGGCTCACAAGTTAACACCTCTTTTCTTAACCTATCTTCCAGTTATTCTTTCCTATTTCATCATTGTGTGGCTCATAAGCTTTTCAGCTCTGTAGTAACTACCGCTCAGCACATTATCCTCTTTCTTGAGCACAAATGGCAAATACATGATTGAAAAATATTTAGGGATAGGGATCAATGTCAGGCGTATCTTACAGGATTTCATGCTATCGATAATCTGAACTTCATACTGAAAAAAAACTAATTTGCCACATACATTTGTTTTAAAGAGTGTTAATCACAATAGCCCTGTTTCACCCTCTCCTCACTGGTTACTACTAGTAACTACTTCACTGGTTTGGCATGATTAGTTTGAGAACTGGTGTAAAGATTTAAACTTTTGTAACACTTAATGATTCATTTCCCAAGTTGCGGTTCTCTTATGAGCCAGAAAACAGCGTCAGATCTTTAGAGGGGGCACTGCTTGAGTCCCAGCTCAAGAGTAAAGGAAACAGGGCTTTTCAGGCCCCTCAGTTCTGGAACTCCTTTCCCAGGGAAATGAGACTTCCTGCATAAATAACTTCTTCTAAGATACTTCTAAAAACTTAACTTAGTCGTGGGGTTAGTTTGATTTATTGCATTTTACTTTTTTTTTAAACGTTGTTTTTAATGCCTGATTTTACTTCCACATATCTTTTCTGGTTCTATCATGGAGAGCACTTTGTGAATTTATTTTCAAATAGTTCTGTATAAATAAATTGTATTATTGTTATATGTCACAAATTGGAGAAAAATTGGGAATGTAATGAACATGATGGTTCACCTCATATGCCACCACCGGGGTAAAAAGACGGCGGAGGAAAGCCCTGCTAGCGTTCTGTCAGGGCCACAGTAAAGCCTACAAACACTGGACACACTTACCTTGACAAAGCTACCTCCCAATTCAACCGAAATCTCCCTGAAGAATCTAAGCGCAGCAAAAAAATTTTATGACTGTGTTCGCATCATTTGTCTGAATATCACTGAAGTGAAATGAAAAAAACAAAAACAATTTATCCTTTTGGATTAACTCTTGCAATATAATTTGCAATTAGAAAATGGTAATAAATCCCAATAAATTTTATTGCACTACACATCTTATGGCTTAATCTTAGAAATGGCCATAGCGTCTTCTTGTGAATTCAGTATTGGGATAAAGACATATAACAAATGAAAATATTTAAGCCGAAATGATTTTTTAATGTTTAAACATGTTGGTAAATTGGTCCAAACAGGAACATACAGCACCTAAATCCAGGACATCTAGCTTATCTTGTGTAAACAGCAGCATTGATAAACACAGATGTCTTTGATGTCTTTATCAGCATATGTTGAGCTCTGTCAGAAACATATAGCGTATCCCTGTCATCCATTCAGTTGAAGACTGTCACGCTGTCATTTTGTAAAAGCAGCACAGAGGGAGAGTAGCAACAGCTTCCTTTTTTCCACTTGCCTTTGCAGTGACAAGGGAGTGACAGCTTAATGGCACACGCCTGTTTATCAGGCTTCTATGTCCATTTCTAAAGCCTGTACTTGAACAGTCTTGCTCCTCACACTAGAACTGCTGTGGCCCTGTCCGATGTCAGGCCGTGATTGAGTATTTTTGGTCCAGCTTATAGGAGCTCCAAAGCAGTGATACCTTGAGTCTGATAGGCTGTCATATTGATGCATCACCTGAGGAGGCTATCTGAACAAATGAGCAAACAGCAACTCCTGTTTGTGACAAGAATTGTTTGATTGAATGTTTTGAAGGCACTACATTTCTGATTATGGAGCAGCTGTGACTAAATTAGTAGATAGGTTGTCATCTTTTGCAAGTAGGTTGGGTAGTTTAATTCCTCATCTCTACATGTTGTGGTGTCCTTGAGCGACACATTGAAGCCATATCTGTTCCCTGGATGTGAGGGATGGGTCGAATGCAGAAATCACTACGTGACAAATAAGTGCATACTATCTTAATGTAAGGAGGATCCTCCACCAAGGTAGTTTAATACAACAATATTGGTACAGATTTGCAATCTAATATGGGATGTTGCTGGAATAAAAAAAAAGAAGATTTTTCTAGTAGATAAAATCAAAGCATTTCATCAGAAAAAAACTATTCTGTATCTGAATCTAATATTTCCAGACACTCTGTGAAAACCTGGTTAAGCATGGGTCATGAACATATTTCATGATTGCATGTCATTCCCCATCTCTTCATACCTTATTTCCTGCCATCCTATCGTTTCAGAATATCTATTAAAATATATATCAATACCTCAGAAATATGATATCCAGATATATTCTCTGCAGGTGTTAGTGCAGGCAGGATGTCTTTGTAGCAACCAAGGCATCTATTAGTCATCCTGCTGAATTTACATAACGAAATCCGACTACTATGCGGACAAAATTGAGATAATGAGAATGCTTATTAAATCCAGGAGGAAATGCAAAGGTCTGTGATTAGATGATATCGTCCACATACCATCCAAAGATTACATTTCAACACCACGCGTAAATGAGTTCTAAACGTGGCGTGTAATTATATTCCACTCTTGCACTCTCTGAATGTCACGAGACAACAGGTGAACAAAAAAATAAAAAATTAAACATGATGGACGTACATGTATGAGGCTTTAAACGCGAACGAGACACGTTATTGTGCATGTATATGTTGATAATAGGAAACATGGAGATTGATTTTTTGAGCACAGAATACATAGAGGATATTAATGTTTGGTAACCACTGACATAGATGATATTATGTTTGGGAACCACTGACGTAGATGATATACAACTTTGGGAACCACTTACAGAGGACATAGAAGTTGGGTAACCAGTGACAAAGATACAATTTATGTCTGGGAACCATTAACACAGATGGTATATAAGTTTGGGAACCACTGACATAGATGATAAAAATGCTGGGAAACGACTGACGTAGATGATATACAAGGTTGGGAACCATTTACAGAGGATATAGAAATCTAGGAACCACAGACAAAGGAGACGGACAAAGAAGACGGACCAAGAAGGTATAAATGTTGACTGCTATAGTGCCTGATGTATTCTACAAAGGAACCACCAGTAGCTTAATTTCCTGTCTTCATGTGTGTTTAGATATCTTAATGTTCTCCCTGTTGTTTTGTTGTCGTGGTTTTAACAACAAATTCAGGTATGCTGAGCCAAAAACTGAATTTTCGGTTGTCACGAAGATTGTTCTCTTTTAATCATGATACATCACAATGCCAGCTAACGCTGCCCCACGTTTAACATTTGGAAGAGGTTATATCATAAGTTTCAGGGAAGTTCTGTCTTTTCATGATGATCTACATTACTTCAGTTATTAAAGTAGATAATATTCTAATATGTTTAGTTCAAAAACTTGAAAAACATTAAATCCTATAAAACATATTAACCTTATATCGAAAAGAATATAAAGAATGGAAAATACACAACACCTCTTAGTTCCTAAGGTTATATTTATTACTGATGATACACAGTTAATTAAATTAAACTCATGAGGATATGATCAAAAATGTATTTTCCATGCATTCTTCATTGCTCATAGGTGTCAAACCTAAGTATAGTTTTAACAATTCTTTCTCATATTTAAACTACAAGGCTTTGGCAGTTGACACATCAGCAATAAATTGAGCATTATGAGAGAATTTAATGCAAATATAAAATTTTTATGGCCTTAGCAATTTCCTGTGTTGCCTTCTCGCTTTATTGCAGCAACAGATTTACTTTCTACAGTTAATATTTTTTCATGGCTCTCTATTGAGACGGCTCCTGTTTGTCACTACCTAAGTAGTTGGTCTGCGATCGGTCCATTTTGTTTGTCAAATAAAACACTCCTTTTTTATGGGGATGTACGCAGCGCCTGAAGCAGAAAGCCTTTGGTTAACAAGGAAATTACATCCACCGTCTATATTCAAATTTTCAATTATGTCTAGAGTTCAAGTTTGTTTTTGTTTTTTCAGCCAGCTCATGTAAGGAGGCCTTCAAATGTAAAACTTGCTTTGGTATATAACCCAGAATTGCTTTTTTCATTGTCACACGTTCTTTGCCTTCCAGTATATTAGATTGTTGCTTTATAATCTATCGCTCCATGGATTTTGTAAGCGTGTATGCGTTCAGACTTATTTCCTGTGTTGCATCAGTGACAATTGGTATTTTTGACATGTCCTTTGTGTGTATGAGTCTCCACTTGTATCTCATATCTCATACTTCCATTCATGCTTATCCTTGCCAGTTTTAGTGTATGCGTGCATTCATGCTTAACAGTGAGCATTTTTAGTATTTAAAGACACTTCTTTCCCTCATTGGTTGACATTCTGGGGACAAAACTAAAGGGGTGGGGCTTCAAACAACCCAACTTACTACATGCTAGTGTGTTCGTCCTTTGAACTGCAACAGACAGGAAAGCTCTGCCTTAAAGTCAAAACAACGAATAACTGGCACTTGGTAGCCATCACTAGGGAATATTTACAAACATGCCACAAACCTCCTCAGTGAGACCCATCTCACTCTAGTGAACAGTACACTCACCCTGCAACCCTCTAGAATGCACTAGAGGTCCTTAACAGCTTGTACTCAGATTCCAGGAACCACAGCTTTTATACAAGCACTTTCCGAGTACTTTGCGAAATATCTAGATTAAGTGCAATAATATCCTGATTGTGTGCAACGATATGTATGTTTGTGCACTTACATTCTGGTTTCTGGTGCAATTTTACCTTTTTTTTTTGGCTCTAGCTCTGGAAGAAGACCTGTCCTTCCTCATTTGGAATGTCAGTGGTTCAATCCCGGCAGTGTCCCTGAAGTCTGCAGGACCCTGAATCTCAATTTCTGTGGCAGCAGCTCAATTGGTGGAGCTAAAGCCCAAATATCCCAATCCCAAACTCCCATTTGCCGGATTTGATCCCAACCTTTGCTATCGCTATTGTTGTAGAGTCTTTGAGCAAAACCCTGAACCCCAACCGCAAGTGCTGCCTTTTGTTCCCTCAGGCATGGGTTAAATGCAGAGAAATTATTCATTATTATTCAATAATTTAACAATTTTTTTTTGGAAACTGTATGGGATTAATAAAAGTTACTTTATTATTATTATATCATACTCATTTCGTACTCATTCTTAACAACTGGTTTAAACCTATTGTTTTAAATGTATTACTATGTACTTACAGGTAGGTTACTGCACAATTTTATTACCTGTATGATAACCAATTCCACGGAACAGCTGGGCTATAACTAAAAAGGCAATGAATTACAGGACTTTTTAAAAGGAACAAGTATGCATAACAGTAATTGCCATTTTGCACGAAACTCCAAGTGCATTAAACAGCTCATTTTTAATTCTAATGGGCAAATATTTTTGAAAATGAGAGAAAGTTCAGAAGTCATATTCTCAGTCAAATGTTGTGGAGGTCATAGAAACTGATTGGAGTCATAGAAACTGTTTTTGTAAGATTTGTACATAGCACGACCCACTTAAGAGGCGTACAAATCATGGGTAACTTCTATAATTCCATGAATGTTCCACCTTAAATGCGGACGATTCTCTTGATGAAAAGGAAAAATCTCTTTAATAAATGTTTGCACTTCAATTAATCTCAACACTATTGGCAGATATAAGTGATATCTTTTGGAGCCATTTGTTTTCTTCTGATCAAAAAAAAAGATCAGCAAATAAAATACTGAACTGTGTGTTATTCCAAAAAGTGTAAATAGACATAATTTGCTGCGGGAGGTTTTATTGAGTGTTAATTAATTGGATTTGTCCTCCAAATGATGTCACCTGGAGGGCAGGCTTTCCATGTAGATCTAAAAGCGGCATGGTTGAAGAGGATGAAAATTAAATATGCGGTCTCTGCTCTCATTAATATGCAGTCCTGATAAAACACACTTGAGCGGTTGCAGTATGAAAAAAAACAACATACTTGAGATAATGAATGGGGACTCTTATCAAAGCAAACATCTTGGCAGATATCTAATGAACCAAACATTGCAGTTTACTGTAGTTTATCCTAAACCATCGGTTGGACTAACATCACTGCGTACTGCAAATATGATTTAAAAAAAACAATGTTTGACCTATCTGCTGGCTAATGGTGTCTATTTATTTTCTAGGTTTCGCCATATGAAAAAAAAAAGCGACACACGTCAAGGTGTAGTCAAATTTTCATGGCTAAAATGGATAAAGCAATAATCTAACACTGTGAATCATTTCCAATTGTCCCAACTGGGTGGATGAGTGGAACAAGTATCTGCCTGACATGATAACCATTGATTTCTGTACCAATAGTTCTCCACTCCCCATTGTCCCTCTCTTTCTATGCAATACACTCCCATGCCTTATTTAATCAACCCTGTTAATGAGACAACAGAAAGACTTCAAAAGGCAAATGATCTAAGGGTTTGAGCGTCCAAAAGGAATCTGGCAACCATTGTGAGTTCTTCATGTATTAGTTACATTCCTGAAACTTACATCCAGTGGTTATGACTGAGGTCACTGAAAAGAGTAAAATTGCTTAATCTGGTGAATTTCTGACTCATTCCCTGCAGGATATAAGGGGGAATCCGGACCATCAGTTGTCACAGAAAAAAGATGTGATTATTGCAGCTTGCCATTCATCACGACTGAAATAAAAAAGATGCGTGATACCAATACAGAGGAGAAATTTGATTGTGTGAAATAAGCCAAATTACCATTTTGGAAGATGCTTGAGGTTGATATGAGTTATATCATAGTATCTTGCATGATTAGTCAAAACAGATTCTGCTAATATGTTTTCTTGTTTTTGCTGACGGTTAAACGAGAATATCAACTCATTTATTTGTCTTTGACATGTTAGAGTATCCAGCAGCCGTTCAACCATTTCATTCAAATCACCTCGCAACATTAACTTTTTCAGCAAATTGTGCTACAGTAGCTCGTCTATTGTAGTGGACAAAGACCAAGAACACCCAGTAAGACCTGCTGCTCTGGAGATGCTCTGACCCAACTTACTAGCCTTTACAATTTGGCCCTGTAAAATCTTTACTCAAAATAATGTCACCTGGAGGTCATGCATTCCAGGTACATCTAAAAGTAAAATGGTCCAAAAAGATGAAAAAATAAAGTCACCCAAATTTCCTTGCTTAATCATTTCTGCAGCTTTCAGCAAATCGACTTCAAGCAAAAAATGTTTGTTTGGAGTGTAATATAGCCCAATCACTGACATGGGCCATTTTAATTAGATTAATGTTATTCATTTCACCCGCTGGTGTTTATAATGTTACAGCTGGTCAGTGTAGATGGTGTAACACAAATTCAACTTATTATACCTTGTGCTTAGGTTAAAAAAATGACATTAAGCCCAAAGATAAAACATATAAGTTATGTAAATTTGTAGGAGGAGAGAGGAGAGAGAAGAGATACCAAGTGCATTTTGCTATATATGGACAGAAAAGGAAACAGTTTCCCCTTCATTTCCAGTCTTCAACTAAAGCAAAGCCATGTTAAACTGTTGCCGAGCATAGTTTTAAAATTACTTAATTAATAATTTACAAGGTCACCATACAGTGGAACCAATTTTCCCATAAAAGCCTCAAACGGTCCGAAATGTTGAATTATTTCTTTAAGTTCATTAGCAAGTAAATCAGGTTTACAGCGGAGGACTGAGCTCATTCAAGTGAACAACACTAAACACTGGTTCACCTATTTGGATGAAATCTGTGTCAAAATCAGAATTTGTGAACTAGAAGCTATTACAGAATATTTCCAGTCTTTGGGAAGATTACAAGGGAGGGAAATGGAGAGAAGCAGCTGCCCTTTCGGGACAGAGAAGTTCACATTCGGGTGGGCGTTACTCTCAACATTGAAGTTTCCCGTAAATCTATAAACTCAGACCAGTACCTACTTTTACCAGTTATAAGAACACCAACAGGCTGAGCGTGTCCCCACTCATGCAAGGGATAAAAGAAAAAGGAGCACATGAATATAAAGAAAGCTCGGAAAACTTGTGGTTAACCCAACTGGGTTTTGGTCAAGTCATCAAAGAAACTTCAAAGCTCTACTTCCAACATAGAGGAAAGAATGACAGGAATAACAACACTGTTATCCCAAAAGTGGCTGGATTATCTGAGAAACTGCAAAAAAAGTTCTTACCGACACAACATCTGGGAAAAAAAACCCAGACACAAGCTGGGAAGTGCTGAATCCAATTCAATGCACCAAATCTGTATATCAAGAGGACAAAACAACTAACCCACAAGGGAATGGCAGGACACAGGCGAGCCGGATCCTCGGGGAATCAGCAATCATCAGGACCCCAAGGGCAGGGGGCAATCCTTTGAAGATTGAGCAAGGAGTGAAGGAAGCCATTACTCAAACAGTGATGGCGGTCTATGCCACAAGCTATCAGCCGCATACTATTCAGACTTACTATCGCTCCCCAGACAAATTCAAAGCTTCTCACACGATCAATCATTTGATGCTAAAAACTCACAAAAAAATCCAGTAGGTAATGAAACTATTTCCCAGAAAATCCCAATCAGTCAAAGGGGAAGCCTCCTGGATGAGTGGTGAAACATCAAATTTACTTTAATCTATAACAAGCGAGAAAGTACAGACTCAATGAAATCTACTCAACGTACAAAAGTAAAAAGAAGTAGCATGAAGGTAAAAAAGGTAAAGTAAAAAGTATGAGAGTAAAAAGTAGTTGCATTAAATTTATTTATTTATACATTTAATTAAAATGTATAAAAGTAAAGAGTGATTTTATAAAGTAAAACAAAAGGGAAGAGTAATAATATTAAAGTGAAAAGTATTTAAGAATACGAGTTAATCGTATTAATATTATAGTGACGAGTATAAAAGTAAAATGTTGTAATATTAAAGTAGAGGTTAGGAAATTTTTTTAAAAAGTACGAAAGTAAAAACACATAAAAGTAAAACGTAGTGGTATAAAAGTTTTTTCTAAAAAGTACAAAAGTAAAAGGTACTAAATTTAAAATAAAAAGCAGTAGCATAAAAGTAAAAACTAAAAAAAGTGGGTCACATGCCTTCTAGTGCCGGAAAAACCGGGATAAATCTGCATTGTTGCATCATGAAGCGCATCCAACGTTAAACCTATGCAAATCAATAAGCAGAACATGAACTGATTTCCAAACTGGATCGGTCGGTTAACAAAACCCGACAGTTAGCCAGCAGTGTACCGGACTATGGATGAACACAGATGATTTGCTGTGACAACCCCCGAGAGGGAATAGCCGAAAGATGATGAAGTAGCAAAAAATAAATATATTTAAATGTAGCATTGAAATGGATGGTAACTGTGTCCAGCCTTCTGCCTGGTTCTGTATATTTATATTTGTTTTCTTACACAGATGTCAGGAAAACACACACTAAAAAAATTAAAATGTAAGGAGTAAAGGTAAAAGGCTGTAAAAAAAAAAAAAATACTTACATGAAGTACTGATACTAAATGAGTACTTTATTATTTCTCCCATTTGGAAACAAAAGACGTCTTATTTTTGGGGATGCAACCATAGAGGAGCTTTGCAGCTATTATTTTGTCCCTTATGATACGAGTGAATCCATCTGCTTCAGCTACAGGGATTAATAGTTTCTGGTTTCCTGAGAATAATGTCTCATTCCACAGAATCCCCTCAGAGTTCAGGGACAAATTATTACTGCATGTCATATAATGAAGGACAAACCATGACAGACTGAGGAGTAACAGAGCGGTGGATTTCAGACAATAGTGATCTCACCCTTTAACTTAAATATGTAGGGACAGCGAAGACTACACCTTAATCATCAAATAGTTACGTCAATCCCTTGAGTTTCACTTGACAAATTCCAAATGAAAGGTTTGCATAACTATTCTATAATAAATTTAAAGTTAACTAAAATATTTTGCGCCCTGCAACATATAAAGCTGTATTACCATTAGCCATTCAGTGGGTGGCCGCCCTCCCTCATGCACAACCGACTTCATCGACGCTCTGCTTGGATGATACACTGGAGACTGGCATCTTCAGAAGGTCAGCTGAGCTTAATCTGCAGCTGCTCATGGGCAAGGCACCACTCTTTTATCAACTGAGCTATGAATATTTATGACTTCACATGAAGGCGAGTTTACAGTAAGCTATTGCAGCCAGGGTTGCAGACAAAATATTGTTCAACATGACTGCTTGGAGAAATGTCTGTTAACACGTAACTGGAGTAGACAGGACTTTCAGAAACTTTCTCTGACACATCCTGTCCAATAAACAGCATTATCTGCTGCATCCCTGCTCCAAACTGAATGAGATGTAAGATGTGTTATAAGTTGTTGTAAGTTTGGTGTACAGTAGCAAGAAATTTGTTAAATAAAGAGGAAAAATCTCTTGATTATAAAAAAAGTTGAAATAGGAACATAAAAAAAAGGGTTCTTCATTGCAGTGATCTTACCTGATCTCTGTAATATATATTCAAAGACTACTTTGGATGGATTTACTTCTTTAGCCTTGAGTAGCTCTGTCAACCGGAGTCATTGACTGTCAGAACTACTATGGCAACAAGAAGAGGATAATAAAAAGGAACTAGTTAGTAAAGGATGCAGATGGACCCGCTGCAGAACTATTAGGAATCCAATTATGGCATGTGGACATTTGACGAGATTAGGATAGGCACTTCCCGTCACGTACACACATCAATGGAAAAGGGGTTACCCCATATGCCCTCTTTGGCAGCTTCCTGATCATAGGATGCAGTCCAAAAAGAAGTCCAGTATGATTTCTGTGGGAAAGAGTAAAGATTCATCGTCCCAGTTGCCTCAGAAAGCCTTAAGTGCCCAATACTGGACATCAGGAGATGAGATGGAAACCAGTTGCCTTCATTTAGTCCTGCTCCTTAATTTTTCTTCAGACACAGAAAGGTTTTTGTTGAAGCTAATTTATCTTCTCACAATTCCATATCCCCAGGCACAGCTACAAAGAATGGTCCACTGTCCACAGCTGATTGATAAAACATGTAATGTAGTCTGTTGCAATCATTGATGTATCTGAGCCTCTTAGCAATCTACTCTATCTATGTGGGCTTGTGTTCAGAGCCTCTGGGTTGTTTGACCAGCCAGGGTGATGTCAATACTGGTAACCCCGGTGGCTTCCAGTGCATTTGGAAATCCTCTGCTAAGACGTCTCTTCTTGCTCCACAATGCATGAAGATTCCAGCCTACAGTAGGGGGCATAATCCTGAAATCCATAATTCTTCAAGTAAGACGAGATTAACACTTCTAGCTGCAGAGCAGGAAATGGAAATGCTTGATATGGGGCCGGTGCTGGCACAAATAGCTGTGCCCATAGATTCAAGCATAGGTGGAACATAGTATATTGAAAACTGCATGTGTTGGTTGAGTTAAAAAATCAACTCATTGGAATCTGTGAAATCCTTTAAAAGAGGTGATTGATTGATCTAGGTGGGCGATCTATCTGCTTGGATTTGATCTGGTGGCAGTTCACTATCACATTCATACTGTCCTCTCAAACTACTACTTTAATTCCTGACAGAGAAGAAGAGAGGCAGGTGTGTCGGAAGGCCAAGCATTATTCCGAGGAGCAGGTTGTATGAAAAAATCCAATCCTGGCTGTCACAAGCGGCAAATCCTGTTTGCCCTCTTTATGACAGCTGTGGTATTCCAGAAAATGTTCTTTCCGTCTACCTCACCTTCATATCAACTTTCTGTCATGCCAGAATGCTAAACTAAAAGTTTATTTTTGCAACATTGCAACTGCTCACATCACAGCAAATGCCTGTTAAATTTTGCAAGACAGAGAAGTTCCTAAGGTTATACCAATACTGGACAAAAAGAAAAAAAAAATGCAATAACAATACTTTAACCGGCATCATGATACGGATACACACAGTTAAAATGTATTTGTAAGCAGCAAATACGGAGGATTATCAGCATGAATTTGTGATTATTGTTTAAGTGACCTGATGAATTTCAGGGTTATTTCCATACAAGGTGTTGAGCGATTAATTATAAAACAATCATAATCTCGATTCCGTTGTGCAATCTCATTTCTGAAGTACACAAGCTACAGCGAGGCCAAAGCCTGTAATTTATCAAGCCAGTTATTATGTTTCAAGAATCTTGCTGTATGGTTATTGTTTACCTATGACACGGGAATAATGGGAATTATGGGTAGTTGTTATTACATATTTCATCAGTCGCTTGAGCGCATATTGGAGAAACTTTGTTGCGTTGGAAGTGTATTTTGTATATTTATATGTATATTTTGTATCACTTTAAGCCCCTCAGGAGTAGGACTGTGTATTTATTCTGGCTGTTAAAATATGCCCATTCTCTGCTTTAGACTTCATCCATTTTGCCAACAGGAAGCCAGAACTAACCTAAGTGAGCTTGCATGATATGCGGAGGTCTCATTACTGTTGAAGGGTTGAGAAGCCAGAGAGCTAACATTGGGTGTCACAGTGGAGTGCAAAAAAAATAATATATATATATATATATATATATATATATATATATATATATATATATATATATATATACTTTTTTAAATGTGTAGAGAATTGTAACGTAAATTCTAAGCATTTAAAAATTGAAATTCTCATGTTAGCTAGAATCAACCAGCCCTAGTCCATACCAAGACTTTTTTTTTTCCAAATATTCTGAACAAAAGGCTCAAAGATTAACAAATCCTGATTTTGGTCTTTTAGAAAACAAACTTTTGCTTTCTAATCTAATCCTTAATCAACTCTTTGTTTTTATTTATCACGTTACACTCTATATAAATACTACGTCATGAAATCTATGTTTGCATCAACCCATCTCTGAGGGAGCAGTCGGCGGCCACTGGGAAGTCCCTGGGGAGCTGAGGTTTCAGGGTCTAGCTCCAGGACCCACGACTACTTGCGTCAGGGGCTGGTCTCCAACCCTGGTCTTCCGGTTGAGGGATAACCGCCCTACCCACTGAGCTAAAGCAACTCACTATGCGCTGTGTTGTGAGTTATTTTGGGTAGTGGAGGGCAGTCAGTCTGCTTGCTTTGTCGACACACCAAGCAAGCAATCTGGGTAGCAATTTGCAATTTTCTGACTGAAAGGCACTAACAGAGAAATTGTACCAAGGTTAATTTTGATCAAATGAAATTGCCAACTGTGAACACAATCTGAGTCAATCTCTCATTAATACTTCAACAAAGTAATTTCCAGCTGCTAGTATGTTCACAGGAAGGTGCTCACTTGCTACAAGGAGCTAAAACTATTATGATACTGTAATCAGTATTAGAAATCCCTCTACCTACAGCCTATAATGCTGGCTCCGGGATGAAGAAGAAATTAGGAGACTAAGCACCAATCTCATGCCATTCAAATTCAACAGCACCCTGTACTAATGAAAATCATTTATTCAATTTTTTTTATTGAGCTAGTAGCTAATAATCTGACATATTTCAATTCTCCTTATGTTAATATTGGATATAATGCTATATTTAAAAAAGAAAAAAGTACAAGTATTACACTTAATGAATTTTCCCTCTGGTGAATAATAAAGACAATCTATCTATCTAACGTTCTATCTGTACTGGAAGCTGTGAGAAAAACAGTTATCAAAAATAGACAGTCTAAAGGGCATCATTTGAATGCTTAGAATGGTAAAAAAAAAAAGGACATGTTCACTTGCAAAGAATTCTACTTGCCTTATGTAACCAGATTGAACTCAGTATCATTGCATTTTAGTTTCTTTTAGGTGCTTTACATAATTGATAATACCAAACATCATTACCATGAATCAGGTATTTGCTTCTTCAGACTTAGCTTACGGCATGTCTAAATGTGAGAGTCTAAGAATCAACAGAATGACGCAAAGATTCTCCTTTAGACAAAGTGAGCACTTAAACATCTCCATCCGAGACTATGCTACTCACTAAAGCACTCCATAGCCTCTCCTGTCGCCGCACCACATCGCAAGTGGCATGTCACTAAAATAATAGGTTGGGCCTCATCGAGCAGGCTTATTGGATCTTCCTCTGAAGTGAGTTAAGTGATGTGCTAAATGGAATGCAATCCATAGTTTTGGGGTGCGGGGCCTATCTGCTATTATATTAGGTGAGAAAGAATTACACAGACAGAGACAATATTGCGGCTGTTCAAACGTTACGGGATGGTGTCCTGTAACGGATGCCACAAAATCACAATTCAATTACATCAGCAGTCTCAGGTGACTCACTGTAAATGCGGACAAATGAGAAAATTAAAATTACATCCGATTTTGGGCCACAGAGCCCAAAGCCATCGCTAATTGAAATTTTCAATCATACTCGAGTATAAAGAAGGAAATCACACTTATGGCAGCAGGGTGAGCAGACCGGCAATAAGTGTAGCAATGATGGACTTATGCGAGTCAGTGGAGCTGAAACTGTCTGGTAGTTCAACCAAAGGCCACACATTCAACATGACTTTTCCCCTCAGTTCCTACAAGTCAGTGAGGGCTATTTCAGAATTATTGACTTGAGTCTGCAGATGGTCAAAACCACTGGCGGACTGTCAGGGATAGCAAGGCCTTCTCTGCTATCCACTTATCCTCTGAGCGGTAATTTTCAAGAAATTAAACTTCTTGGGGACATTGAACTGGACAGCCTGTCAGTACTGGCCAACATGCCTATGGAACGGGAACTTATAATGGAACTGAAATGCACTGGTGTTCTCCACTGCAGCGTAATTGCATTATTTATTTTTTTTAAAGAAGGACAGACTTTATCTTCAAATTTTTTTAGTATCTTAAATATCTGTATTGCTTGCTTTTGATGTTTTTTGGTTTTGTGGTGTGAATAAGCTCCAGATTAAGTGATCTAGCGGTGCCAGTATGTCTGATGGAACCCAGCAGCTCGGCTGGAGTCTGAGAAAATGCTGTTTAATCCTTGCATACATTTAATGGTTTTGTTGCTTTCTTTGTGGTCTTATGAGTGCATGTGACTATTTTTTGAGAATTAATTGTTTAGTAATGCCAGTTACGTCAGATATGTGAAATCTATTTGTGGTGCAGCATCATATCTTTCGGAGAAAGTGCTACATTCTTCATGTTTTCAATGTGTGTTTATCAGTATGTTGCTCGTTTTAAAAGTTAATTCCACAAGATAAATCTTACCTTCTCTTTCAAAATGTGCTGGTAATGTAGTCTTAAAACAGACTGTAGCTACAGTTACTGTAAAGTTATTGTAGGGCAGGTTTATAGCGCTGAAGAACCAGTAGAACACCCATGGCCTGCCAATAGTCGAAAGACCATACTTTCCAACAAAAACTACTTTGATGCAAGTTTAAGAGTGATCTATTTAATTTTAAGCAATCCAAGCCACTTCGTCAACCCATTCCTATGCATTTTCGGCCCTGACAAAAGCATATCCTTAAAAAGACAGGTGTGTTTTTGAAGCTGATCATCAGATTGGTCATTTTCTTAGTTTTATAATTGACAGTTAGAGCAAGAGAAAGTGTAGAGCTCCTATATAATATAGGAGGAATACGATATATGTGCAAATGAAAGGTAAGGTAAGGGTATCTCTTTTATTTATATCTATGTTTTTGTTGGTGTGATTATAAGCTGAAAATATATTTTTTCTATGTTAGTTTTAGAAAAAGCTCTTCATATCTCAAAAGGAGCAGTCCTTCCTTTCATATGGAGGCCACCATGTTGCACTGCCATGTTTGTAATGTCCAGCGGCACTGGAGAGGGACTTAAGTGTTTTTAACTTGACGACTTTTTCTGTTTTTTGACAAATGGATGATCATTTGGCGGATGAAAAAGTAACAGAGCGCAAAAACTCAGCGTCAACGTAAACCTGAAGCACAATTAAACATGAATTATTTTAAAGGGACTTAAGTCCCTCTCCAGTGCTTTAAACATGAAATGTTTAAAGGTAAATGGAAATGTACGGCAATCTGCGCGGGAATTCAACTCGGCAGCTACACGGGGAAGGAGGCCCTCAGCTTTGTCTGTGAGCTTCAGAGCATGCGATCCCTTTTTCGGGCCTCGCTCTATTCCCGGGATCATGAACCAAGAGTTCGCTGGTACGATCAGTCCTGAACCGGCCGTCGTACGAGGCCTGCACGGCGTTGGTCAAATTTTTCTGTTGTGTTGTTTACCGCAGTATGAGCATATAGCTCCAACCGATGACATTGGTGGTATGAAAATCTTCTCAAAATCAAAAGAAAAAAAAAGAAATCAAAATCCACTTTTGGCCACATTTATGGTACATAGGCTTTCCTGTGTACAATGATATGAACTTTGTGATATTTCTATCAAGTTAGATGCTGTTTCTGGAGTATTGATTGTATATCTTGCTTTTAAGTTTTAAAGCGTGCATCCACTCATCTCATCCTGCCCTCCACAAAACAATTAAAGAAGCAGAACAAATAGCCAGCCTTACTGTGTCATTCATTCTACGGCTGACCGAAGACAACCATAACTAAAATCCAAGTTAAGCTTCCTGCTTAACTGTGCAGTAATATTAGCTTGATATCCACTCATCTACTTGAGTTGTTCTCAAGTAGATGAGTGGATATCGAGCTAATACTACTGCTCAGTTAAGCAGGAAGCTATTGATGTCTTCATCCAGTACTCATGTGAGCTTTTTGTCTTTATATAGATGCACATGTGTTTACTTCAGAGGAGAAAAAAAAGTCCATTTATGTTAATAATGGAAGTAAGGTCTGTGGATAATCTTGAGTGGCTGGGTCGTGATTTCTGGAGAGATATATTGCTGGTGAATATTTAAGAGAAAGGAGATGCAGGAGTGAATACACATATCACATTGTTTTTAGAGCATCATTACTCCACACGTTTTGAGCGAAGAGATCATCTTTTGGTTCAGCTTTAACTGCACAAGTGTGATTTCCATCATGACCCGAGTTGTTTGTGTGAGTCATTTACTTCCATCAATAAACAAATGTGTACAATTTTAGTGAAGCACTTTGCAAGCTCTAACTACACAGGCATCCATCAAAAGATTTCACTTAGTTGGTGACATCTAGAGTTTCATCTTTGAATTGGTTTGGTTTTAGTTAATTGAGAGTGGCGAACCTTAGGGGTGCTAACGACCACACATAGTACAGGAAATTATTTTACACCCACCCCCGCCCCAGTTGATGCAATTGAAACCACTTTCACATTTCAGGTAGGAGATGTGTAACTTACTCGTCATTTAAGCTGAACTAAATAACTAGCAATTGACGAGACTGTAAAAAATGGAGACTTTATAATGAAACAAAAACAATTAGACAGAAACATAAAATGTCTTAATGTTGGTCTGTGGGGAACTCCTCTACTTTCCCCATTGAGGTCATCTTGCAAACTCTGTGATACTGTTTTCTGTTTGATCATGGACTGGATAATCCTACCCAGTATATTAGCTTGTTGTGCACCAACCCAAAACATATAATCACGATATGAAAACGGGGGAGCACAAACAAAATCCTAGTGCACGTTGACTAATCTCAGCTACACCGATATATTTTAGGCCTTGTCATATCCTCATGTCTGTCTTCACCTGGCTTGCTTACGTTTCAGCCTAGCAGCCTTCCTCAGGGCAGAAGAAGAAACAAGATCAATTTATAAGACGGTACCTCCTGATGTAAGAAAGGACATCTAGGATCTATTTTCATTTGATTGTACTCATCGAGTTGTTTCAAAATTTGTTCAATTGACAAATATATATGTCCTCTAGTTCTTGATTAGTGTAGTAAATTTCTTCACCCCAGTCAGTTGATTCAAATAACTTTGCTGATCCTCCGATGAGTGCATGATGTTAATCCTTTCGTTTTGTACAGACTGATTAAACTCACATAATGTTTTCTGTATCTCTGCCAATTTCCGAGTTTTCAAATACTTTCAATCAAAGATAGAAACACTTTTTTACAAACCAGGGCAGCAGAACTTGACTGGATGTTTTCATATAGTTTGAACTTCAACATCATTAAAAAAAAGTTTGGATCTGTTTTAAAATAGTTTTTCATGTCAATACAGCAATTAATAAATGATGTCTCTCTTTCAAAGCAGTACAGATCTACAGGTAAAGGATGGAAATGCAGCTCACCGTTGACGACCATGGCAATGTCCACAAAATCGATCTCGCCGCGGGCTTCTACGCTGGCCTCGCAGCGGTACACGCCCTCATCAGCCTTAGTCACCTGATGGATCTGTAGGTTGTTGTTTGCCAGCACCTGGAACCTGCCTTCACATCACGGGTGAAGAGGGGGGCGCACAGGTAGCCAGGCGAAGACAGAAAGAGAGGAAACAACAAAAGAACAACAGTGCGAGATAGAGAGAGAAGCCAGATAAGGAAGTTAGGAAAACAGAATGAGAAAATTGCCATCTTGACTCTTCAGTAGCTCGACTGTCAATCTTCACTTCAGCACATTTACCTGATAAAGACCGCATAGATAAACACTCACGCAATTACGGTTCGAAATACTCTACACTCGCTCTTTTTTATCACTATGGTCACTGCGAGATTGGCCCGGAGTGATGAAGCCCCTATCTCATTTCTCTCAAATATATTTATAACCATGCATCCTAATTAGAGTGAAAAGATTAAAAAATTCCTTCTTCGTCTTTCATCATCACCGTGGCATTGAAGATTTGAATTTCAATTAAAAAACGTGACAGATTCGAGGGGTCACTCTTTCTAATCAGTGTTCAGGCATGAGGGTTTTTTTTTTTTCCTCAAAGGAGGACGCGGAAGCGGTGTAGAGAGTTGTAAATCAGGAGGGTGGAAATAATGAATCCTAGTCTGCAATTGCACCTGCCTTCTATCAGAACATAATATTACTGCGAGTGAATCTGTTCTCTGAGTACCTCTTTACCTCCGCCTATCTTTCTTAGGGAATTAAGTAGAGAGCTATACTGATATTTAACACCATTAAAGTGACCGAGATGGGCGGTATTAGAGGGATGAGCCTTTAAATGGCATACATAAGTTTTAGCTCAAATAGGCAAGCAGACGATTGACAATGTGATTGTTGAAATACAGTTTAAATACACCCATTTGATGGAAATAGCTCTTTTCTCACACTTCAAATGTTGCTATCCAACTGCTATATAATCCTTTCTCTCGGTCCCTTGTTAACATGGTTTCTATCCAAGTTCCTTGCCTCCGGGCCTGATGGGGTTTCTATTCATAGAATTTGATATCCTTTTCTTATTGTGAAGGAACACAAAAGACGGAAATAGCGTTTCCTAGAGAACTGTATTTTTGGCACATTAGCACGCCTTTTCATTGAAAGGGAGAATTGGGCACGTTGGGACTCATGAGAATTTTTGCTCTCAATAATCAAAAGTATTTGGCAGTTTTACATTCAAAAGGAAATCCTTTTGAGATTTTTGCTTACCTGCCGTTTTTAATAATCAACTTATACAATAATTAAGAACAGTTACACAGTTGGACAATAGCCAACAGTCTCCTGTGAATCCAATAAACTATTCTATGGTCACTCATTATATCACAGATGTCTAGTTCTAAGTCTTAACACTTTTTTTTATAACGGCAATGTAGAGACTAAGTCCTTTTTCTTCAGTCACTGCTGGCTGTTAATAATGGCTCATTCTGATGAGTGCTCTGGAAAACTTTTAATGAATTTATATCCAGTCTTTTCGACTTCTTATTGCATTCAACCATCCAATATTCAGAACACGTCTGATTGATTGACATAAACCTAAACACCGTAGTCACGCTCGGCGGTGACATCACACCTTCTATGGCCCAAAGGAGAACTACAATAAAACAAAAATATATACAAAGCCACAAATGGCTCCTACAAGCAAATATTTGGGTCTGATGTGTCACTTACAAAGAATTCAAAACTCAAAAACTCAACTGGTTCACAGAAGAACATCACACTGCTTTTTTCTCCCTGTGTCACATAAGTGAGGCGGATATGGACAAAAAACTAATTGATCGAGATGTTTGGTGTCAAATTAAAAAAAGCTATATTCAGTTCAGCAGACTATTATGTGTTTATTTTGGATGTCATCAGTAATGAAAAGATTCCTGCTGGCACGTGAATGTAACTTCACAAAAGCGAAGGATGTTCGATTTTACGTGCAATATAAAATAATGTAGATGTCAAACAACGTTGGCTTGACATCAACAGTGGACAGGGTTAAATTTTGGGCTGGATTTCTAAATCTGTTATCTGTCTAAAACCAGGCATCCGTTTTCTGCGACCACTTTCAGGGGGTTGGCTGAAGCCTATGGGTACGCTATGGCCAATTCATCCTAAGCATTAACTACAGGCGACGGAATGTGCTAATTTATTTCATCCAATCTCATTTGTGACACTTTTAGTCTTGTATTTCTTCATCAGTGGTTGACAATCTTTGAAATTGATTTAATTTTTTACAACATTGAACAACATACAGTACTTTTCTTAAAAATTACCCTCCCTGAATATGTAGAACATGCTAACCAGGATCCCTGACAGATGGAGGGATCCTGGTTAGCATGTTCCACATATTCTCCGTACATGTGTCCAGGTATAAGTGGATCAGTGATTCTAAAATTGTCTGTGTTCAAAGGATAAATGGTTAAAGAAAGTTAATGAACATTATTAATACAGAAAATCTGTTAATTGTTTCAATATAATTTTGTCAACTATGATGGAATGTCTGTTAGAGACTTTAACCTCCAACATCTCTGATCTTACATTGGGATTGATAAAAATATATACTTAAGGATCATTGAGACAATAAACTATTCATGGCAACTTCACAACATCCACCATACTAAATAAAGAAAAACACTTCAAATTACATTAATTAGTTTGAAGGGGTTGAGTCCACCAACAATTAAACTGTTAATACCAACAAACTCCATGTGATTCATTTACAATTTTTTTTTTTTAAATAACCTTGGAAGCATCATGTGGAGATAATTTGTAAACAGAGTTCTGTTTGCATTTAGTGTTCTTCTTCTATGCATAACAATATAAACTGTCCCACACACAAATCTTACATCCTACAAAAAACTAACAATAAATAAGAAGACTAAATAACGTAGATTTCTTGTGGAATGACTTGATGACTTACTGTGGTGCTCTTCCGTGATCTCTTTGTCCTGGTAGTACCACACCACAACGGGCACCGGTGAACTGATGACATCACACACCACCTCCGCTGTTTCGCCGTGGCGGAATTCTTGAGGTGACTGCACATCCCGAAAAGTCAGCCTCTCTGAGAGATAAAAGAAGATGGGGATGGAGCATCCGTTTTTTTGGGTGTCACCGGAGAAAACCATTTACTGCAGACGTGCATATCAAAAGGAACATGAGGAAATATTAGGTGCTGTTCTTTTAGAACTCATTCTTTGACTGTTATGAGAAGTAATTTAAGGTGAAGGGTTCCCGTAAATCACTGATAATACATTTCATTTAAATTTTCTATCTGGGTGACAATGACATGTTGAGTGGTTTCCTTTTGAAATATCTTTTTGGTAATTGAGGTTTAAGTGTTGGTGCCACATATAGAATATATCAGATGGAAACTGTCCAAATCTGTAACTGTTCTTTAAAAAACAAGGGATCTATTAGGAAAAATTGTAGGAAAAATGTCTGCATGCACTATACTGTTCGCTGGTGATGCCATAATTGTCATAGTGTGCTGAAATTTGAGGAAATGCATATAAAACAAATATAATATAGACCCTACAATTCAACTACAGAACGAAATTGTTTTCGCAATCCATTCTCAGAGCTACTTACACATTCAAATTTAAGGTAAATTTTTTTGTTCTTTTGTTTATTTTGTGTCACAGTGGTGAAATTTTACCACAATTTCCTCTATTCACTGTGATTTCTTTTCTTCAAGTTTTGACTTTATTACTGTGCTTTTTGCAGTGTCTTCTTTGCTGAGTTACTTGTATGGCAGTAACAAAGACAGCCTTTGACTCCCTCTATCTCAGTTTAGCAAAACTTTGATAATGAATTCCAGTCTGTGCCAGTCTGAGGCTGTCTCCTCCGTCTTTACAAAACATTTGATGTATTGACAAATTGCTTTTATCAGGACAGTTTTTTGGACCAGTACTTTCCACAAACAGCACATGATCCTTCTACGAACCCTGCTTTGGTCGCTTTTGTTTGGCTGGCCAGCTTTGATGTGCGCGGCTGCTTGTCCCAGTAGCGCCGCAACCACCTGCTATCATCCGTGTGGTGTATTGTGACGCTGTGAATAAATCAACGACAGCTCCCATATCAGTCCCTGCCGTTAGCGAGGCCTCACCCTTCGCCTGCAAACGTGCCCGGCATCTCAGTATCTTCATTAACCACAAAGATACCTCTACATGTGTTTGTCCCTCATCCTGTCGGTTGCTTTTTGTTTCCACCTTGCTTTCTTTTTTACATCAAAAACCTGTTGCTTTTTGGTTGCCCAGTCTCTCTCTCTCTCCCAGTCTCTCTCTCTTTCTCTTTCTCTCTCTCTCTGGTCTGAACACTCCTAATGTCACATGTTCCTTCTGTTTGTGTCCACTTCCTTTATCTGTTGTTGTCACGCCAACCTACAACAGCATCAGTAGAGGAAGCATCCTCTCCAGAGTAACACTCTACTGCACACTTGACACAATTGAGAATATTCTAGGCAGTCCGGAGTTTCTCTGCCGTCATTCGCCTAAGCATCACGGCGAGGATTACTGTCTGGTAAGTTGATTAGCCACTTTATGATAACGTCTATCAACTGGTACTTTTTCATCTTTCCTGGGTTTGGAAAATTGGCTTATGCAACATCATTGTTTGTAAATGAACAAACAGAATGGAGCTTTCTGAAACATCGTCCTGCTTTACTCAATTATGACTATCCCGTCACTGTGTACGGCTGCATACGCAACAAAGTGCTGCGGTTTATTCAAAATAATTTTCAAATGTTGCTATCAGTTCCCTGTTTTTCATAATTCTACAATGATTTAGATTTTTATCTTCTGTGTAAGTCGGCCAGAATTTTATCTGAGAGGAAAGAGTTGACGGCTCTGTGAAGCTGCATTTTTTTAATCAATTAACAGTTTCTTATTAAAAGTAAATATAATTTATAGCCACGTCTGATGCCGTGTCATTCTTTAATTCCTTGCACAGACTATAAACGACAATATTTGAGGATTGACCCTGTCAGATCAGATGTCCAAACCGGATTGGTTGGGGCCCGGGTTAACAAATACCGTCACTGGTAAAGTAAGCCAGCAAAGAACCGACCTATGGATGGAAACAGGTGATTCGCTATGGTAACCCTGAAAGGGAGCAGCGAAAGACGAAGAAGAGGATGTGGATTAATTTGTCGCACTTTTAACGTTTTTCGCCAATGAAGATGGCATTGCCCGCCGATGGACTTGGTTTATATGAAACTTGATTCCATACAAAACAAAACATACCCTGTCATCAAAAGTGGGAGTACTCTTTAAACAGAGACCTATTAAGTTCGGTGCTTTGTTAAAAGGAAATGCCATCCTGCATCTCAAACGAAACAACTTGAAAACGACGAGACAGCATCCTCGCATCCAGAGCATCACAATTGCTCTGGAAAGAGCCATTTAAGTAAATCTGAGTCCATGGCTGCTAAGGGCAAAATTTACAACAACATTTTTTTAAGTAAGAGCAAAAAGTTGAAAGATTAATGGTCAACGCTACAGTCAATGGCACCTCACTCCAACATAACTCATATCTATACCACTATGTACATATACACATTCATGTGAATCTCCTTCACATTCATTTCAAATTGCATTCTATTTTATTTTAATAATATATATTAAATATTTTTTATTCACTTGTATTTTGTCTCAGGTTCCTATTTTGTCAATAGTTTTTTTGTTTACTTGCCGTTCTTGTATGTTGTTATAACACTGTACTATACCTTTGGGATAATGAATCATTAATGATTATTTAGTGAATATTTACAATTGGTAAGACCACCAAAGGGTTTTATCAACAAATTTGCAAATATTCCATAGCTAAACTGAAAAACTAGTTATGTAAGTCAGAAAAAAAAATATTTTAAAAAAAACCCAACTGAAATATGAACTATTAGTTTTTACATGATGTGATAGCTAGATAGATAGATAGATAGATAGATAGATAGATAGATAGATAGATAGATAGATAGATAGATAGATAGATAGATAGATAGATTATCCATTAAATAGTTTTTGAGTTTTCGCTATAGCACAAATGATTCCATATTATCACCGACTTTTTGGGGAAATATTATATTGATGATATCATAGTTAAAGACCCGATTGCCTTGAAATCCATCAAATAGTTTCTACCTCAAACGTAAACCTGGAAAGGAAATCACCTATATCAAGTAGATGTATCCCCAGAGGGGCATAAATGCTTGAAAGTTTGACGTATAAAGTTTCAGTAACAAATAGTTCTTCACATATTGTAGATAGGACTTTGATGGTGACAAGCAACTGACAGAGCATTAATATCCCTAGATAACTTGCCTGGGTAGCATGTCTGAAATCGCAGGTACCTGCTTTGTATTCAAAACCAATCTAAAATAATAACAGGTCATCTTGGCGATATCTGGAACCACAGCGGGCCTGCAAACTCTTCGCTAATGTCGTGAATCCTATGTACAACATCATGCAACACCCAACGATCCCTCGCATGCTCCGGCTGGGCGCTTTCACATTGGCAGGCTGGGGCTTTAGGTGGCTTTACATCCATATGCTACTCATGCAATCTACACTAAGACTGATGACTGGTTGCCATGGAAACAATGGTTTTAGGGAGCTGGTTATGTGGTGAATGAGGCGAGGGCTGAGCAGTGGCAGGTGTGATTGAGGCTGTGATGTCTCCCCTAATGGGTCGTTAGGCGAGGATTGAAAAGGCAACCACACACCAGGTGATGATATCCACAGTGTTGGCACATACATATAATTCTGTCTGTGTGTTAGCGTCTCTATATGTGTGGGTTGACTGGAATTTAATCTCTCTACCATGATATTTTCTCCAATTAAACCCCAGGAAGCCTCCTGATCAAAGTCCTGCTGTATCTGGGTATTTGAGTTATTCACATTTCAGAGTTTGCTTGATTTTTATGCGATCTTTTTGTGAGCCTTCCTTTTACAGGGATCATAATGATCATCTGTTGCTCCTTGGCGAATAGATGCAGCAATTGGAAATGTGCCTTATGGTAATATACTAATTCAGCTTGTAGTTGGAAGCTACTGTTACCCTGTGAAATTAGACAGTATTTTAACTTTTGCCCAATTGTTGCCAAGAGCTGTAAACATATGCATATGATACTGTACATACTGTAGATGAACTATGGTTTATGAGTATGTAGCATAATGCTGGTTTAATTGCTACACCTAAATTTCTCATCTATCTTGCAGCAGTCAATGGCTTTCAATTTAACTTTCCTTATCCAGCTTCAGTCTCGTGCTTCAGAATACTACAGGAGAACCAAATATCAGTCAATTGAGAGTGAAAGTGCCTCCAGACATAGAGTAGGGTCAGTCATTTCAAGAAATATAAAATCCACCCCGCATCACCTTCATATGATTTCTCCAGTCTTACAGTTATAGTTTTTTTTCCTAATAGCACCTTAAACTCCGAATGAAGGCCATCAACAAAGCTGATGGGAAACATGTATTAAACTTAGAAATACCCGGCCAGCCGATTGATCGTCGACAGGAGGTCTAGTTTGATGAAATCTGCAATCGTCTGTGCAGCCTCACTTGGGGCCGATTGGGTGCCGGTTACACGCATTCACAGTAAAGGCACAAACAGCATGAGCTACCACGTCTCCAAACATTTCACAAGTAAACCAAAAAACACAAAGTTTGTAATTTATTACAGTAGTAAGGACAAAATAGGCTGCAGCGGAACAACCCCGAAAACGTTTGGCACAACACACTTATTCACACACTTCAAATTCAATCACCCCAAAGAACAAAGCAAGTTGAGAAGCTAACATTAGCAGAAAAGCTTAAGCTAGCAGGAGCTCAGAGCCAGCCACAAGCCCTGCAGTCCCTGCAGGGCTTGTGGCTGGCTCAAAGACAACATATAATGGACTGAAAAAGCTCAAAAAGTTTAATTTTCAGCTGGAAGTGTCATATAAATGGTTTAACAAAAAGCGGGGAGGATGGAGGCTACATTCATTTCAACAGGGCAGAATACATACACATTACACAATGCTGACCAGAATTGTTACTTCCACTGTGATCCTTCAAAATTAGAGCGCTAAATATATAACTAATAATGATTTAAAAAACTTTGAAGGAAAAAAAAATCGGAATTGGCAAAAATCGTATTGAACAGGCATACTTTGTGTTCGGCTAAGAAAACTGCAATTAGCGCATCTTTACTTGAAATTTAACTTTTTAGATGAGAGCCATTGTTTGTTCTGCACGTTTAACATCAGACCTACTTCCTCTGCTGACAAAGCTCACCATTTATTGTTGGACTGTCAGGCGTGGTTTTGCTCTCAACTGATTGAACATAGTTGTGACAGGCAGAGTTGACACTGCACCGCATTTTCATGTGGTCTTTACAAGAGTTCTAAATTAACTTATATCATGCCTGCGGCAGGTCTCTTAGCACATGTAAATGGCCGGCATTGGTTGTAATGGAGCGTTTTCCTTCTTTTGTTAATAGTACATTTGGCTGTCCCATAGCACTACTAGGCAACGGTAAAAATAAGTAAAAGGAAAACATTTCTCAGACAAAAAGATTCATACCAATTAATCAAATCCTCAAATAGTCTAGGATATTATGGAATCATCCGCTGCGTCCGCAACCGCCGCCGCCTCTGTCATCACCGCTGCTGATCCCTTGTGTAATGTAATAACTCAACAACTATTTATGTATCATTTACAAATTTCATATCCACATAGACATAGGGAGGGAGAATTTAATTGATTTCGGAAAAGGTCCCTGAACGTTGCTACAATTTATAGCCTGTCTAACTTTTGTCCGCAGTGAATCATACGAGGAGCTGCAAATGTTTAAACTGGACGATTCTCAAGAACACTCTGACGGGAAAAATGTTGGTTAATTTTATTTTACTAGCTGTCAGAATGAAACCCGTGATGGGACATTCCCTGTGACCACTGAGCCAGGCCCGCCTCGTCACATTAAGTTCTGCAGGAGAAATAGTGATGGGTCAGCACAGAAGGTCTGCCTCAGTGCAACCTACTTCATTATGCTTGGCAGCATCCCAGTCCCATGGCGTTAGTCGCTGTCATTATACTTTAATCACAAGAATGAGTAAAACACGAACTCTCACACAACCTCACAAACAGTGGTACATACTGATTTACAAACCATTTAGTGGCTATGGTCAGGCAGAGAATGAGAATTGACTGGTTATCAAACGCTAATGGGTGAGGTATATTCTCTGAATGTCTTCATATCTAAATCTCCTCACAGAAAATCCGAAGGGAACATTTGTAAATGTGTGTGAGCGCCAGATATCTATGATGCTTACGGTAGATCTCCAGCACAACTGAGGCCTCCTCGGTGTGGCCGCTGCTGTCGGTGGCCTGGCAGCGGTAGATACCAGCATCTTCGATGATGGCGTTGTAAATGATGAGCCTAGAACGGGATGTTTCCGTGTGGAGCGCCATTCGCTTGGAGGGCACAATACGCTCACCCTGGGGGTTGTACCACTCCAGCCTCATTGGCTCTCCGATAGCTAGAAGCAAGGTCAGAGAAAGGGAGATCAAATTAAACTGATTATGATGAGTACATCTTGGTCAATTAACAGCCTGGGCAGGATCGTGGATTCAGTTCTCCTTTCCATCCATAAAGTCATTGCTGTGGAAAGAAATATTTCTAGTATTACCTTCAATTAAACCCTGGATTTCTTCAGAAAGGCTGTTGACATTTAAATGACTGAAGACAGTTATTACTTCTTTTGAAACAAGTTCCCTCTTGTTAACTTCCAGCAGCTTTATGTACTTTCTAAATTACCCCGATAAGTTGAGCCCACATCCTCCCGGTTCAAAGATTATTTGTGAAAATATTGGATTGCCCATGAATGACATTCACTTGGTATGAAGTCAGTCAGCCTGAAAGAAGCTCAGCCTGGTAAGACAATGCAGTCTGATAACAGCTTTGTATCTTCACATATTTTAGTCCCTATAAGCCAGAAGTTTCAAGAGAGAAAACCAACAAACAAAGTTCAATGTTCAGAGTATTATTTTACCAAAGATGGCCTGTACCTATTAATATAAATATGGCCATACCAAACAGATCAAACCAAAAAAACATGAAAAATACACTACGATATTAAATAAATACAACAAAGACATTGTTTAGGGACTCAACAGAATAAACTACTACAGAAAATAGATGGATGGACAATGCTGCGTTTGAAGGACTTCCTTATTTTCCACAGGTTTTACAACACTTAAGCTCTGCTGCTCACTATGGTCTGCTGAACGGCTGAGCAGCATCCCACGTTGGCTTCTGAACTTACTGAGGGAACAGGCGGCCTGTAATGGCATGATTATGTCATAATCTTGGATTTACATAGCTAATAAGACTGTAAAGTAACAGGGACATATGTACGCTGTACATTCCACTCTCATTCCCGGGATTATGCACACACACACTAAACCCAGAAGCCGGATCAAATCTAACTTGAACCTTTGTATAATTTAATGTCCATATGTAGCATGCATCACATTTATTTATGAATTACAATATAGAATATAATAGAATAGAATTATAGAATATAACATTAAACCATCTGCAAGAAGCTGTGCTGTCTGGCTGTAAATTCTGGAAATAATCATGGATTTGGAGGGCCATCACTTGACCTATGAACCAGACAGAGCTTTTAACAGTATGGGAGATGGACAAAGGATAGTCCTTTCAGCTTACATACTAAAAACACAGGAAGATGGACAATGGCAGAAGCATGGCTTTCAACTGAGATTTTGACGTGCAGTTGCTCAGCAGTCAGCAGCAGGGGGTTGGAACGATCCATCTCAACAGCTCCCAGATTTGACTTAATCAGACAGGATTTTCCTGGACAGATTTGGGAACACTGTGCACTTGTTAAATAGCATTTTATCATCAGTAATAGTATCTGGATTTGGTAGAACTCCAGGACACAAAAGTAAATGATGATAAATTAGCAGATTAAAAATATGATGACTGCAAATGCAACACAAGAAAACATAGAGGCTCCAACTCATACCGCAGCATGCTAACAGTGATCAGCACTGTAACTTGCTTCCAACAACCATCAGCATCATATTGTTGGCACTCCTTGCTGCTACTTGTTGATGCTTGGCCAGGAAATTCAATGAGGCAATCAAACAGAAGCGTTGCTAAAATCACATTACGTTACAAGCCATGGGTACTTGTGGGGAGGAGATACGTGTCAAGCATCGCCGCAGGCATTTCTCCCTACCTGTTAGCATAACAACATTATCACTTCTTAACATTTTGCATTCTGATGTTGACAGTGACAGTTCAATATGTTTGAAGTAATGCAGATGGCACGGTAAGAGGCCATTCGCTTCACGGATGATCTTAGAAGACAGGAGCGTGTCGCTTGCCGCCCTTTTTTCCATGCTCAACCATGCCTCCCTCTTTGTTTCTTTACAAATGTTTGACAAGCTGTTGGAAACGTCAGTCAAACTAGCCTTAAATTTGCATATGTTCTACTGATTGTTGGCAAGAGAGCGCTCAGTGGCAGACTCCTCTGAAAGCCAATGACGATTTTCCGCGTAGGTCGGCTTTCATTACCCGCAGATAAATTGGACATCTTTCCGTTGGATTCTGAAGTGCACATACCAATAACACTTAGAACGAGATCAAGATGAGGGATGAGGCGTTGTATCTCAACAGTTTTTAGAAAATGTCTAAGAGGAGATCTTACAGCAGACAGTTTAAAGGATAGATTCACCATTTGGTGCCAAAATTAACAAAGCATTAGTCAAAATACTCCTACAACACCACATTCCTCGAGTCGTAGATGATATAAGTCCCTGATGGAATCAGAAGAGAACATGAGTTGAGCAAGATGATAATGTACTTTACATGTGCGTGGCTCGGCATCCAGAGTTACATGCTTGCTCTATCTCTACGGCGCTTTCCAGCTCTGTCTGCTCTGTTATGTCTTGATAATGGGAAACTGGGGTCTACTGGGATGTGACATACCCCGCTTTATTTAGAGGAAAACCGCATGGAAGCATAATAGCTACTGGATCTGTTTGGGCAACTGAGACTGATTCTCTTTTATTTTGCAGCCAACACAATCTGGCTTCCTGCCACTTAAGCCATGGGGGAGGTTAAGCACACACCTAAACACCAGTTTATCAACCTGTTTATTTGTTACAACATTAATTCAGGATAATTTAACCCTGGCAGGAGACCTACTTCACACCAGTGCGGTTTTTGTTTCGTTTTTTTTTTTGTTTGAGGGCTTTAAAACAAAACATGTAACTGATCATGTTAACCATGAATTCAAAGACAAATTCTTGGAATGCCTCAATAATTTTGATGTAATGTTATTTTTTTTTCTTCTGATAACTTGGCCAAGTTTCTCAAAACCTTAAAGGGGATCAGAAAGATCTGAAGAGAGTTCAAACTCAAAAATTGGAAGTGGAAGGTTATTAAAGACCCTTTACATCAATGAAAATTTCGGTATCATTCCCTGAAAATACTAAGTAAAAAAAACTGTAATCAAAACCTCACTATGTGGATGAGAACTATAGTACTATGCTGAAAATTTTACTGTGAAATTTTCTTGATTCATAATGTTCATGTTACGTTTCCTGTTGGGTTTAAGTAGTTGCTCTTTTAATTATTTTATAAACTGTTTGGTAGTTTAAACAAGTGTTTGTCACCCCTTTTTTGAGTAATGACAACCCTTCAAAATATACAAAACGTTGAGTAAGCATGGTCTAAATTAATTTTAATATGTACATTCTGCTCACACACACACACACACATCCACACACACACACACACACACACACACACACACACACACACACACACACACACACACACACACACACACACACACACACACACACACACACAAACACTTCTGCTACAACTTCTTTAAGCCTGCTGCCCTTCACCATACATTAGATTATTTTTCCCCTTTTGGCACTGCATGGAGAGTTTTTGTCACCCTAATACGGATCTCAAAAACATAATGTGATACACAACATCTTCCTTCAGGCTACAGACCCATTCCTACCTGAAAACGCTGTGAAAACAAACCAAATGACGTGCTCCCGAAAAGAAAAAAAAGTGAATTTCTTTGTTTTGTTTTGTTTTTTTTCCTGCTTTTTCTTACCCTGCTGCCAAAACTTCCTGACAAACTTTTTAAAGAAGAATAGTTTGTATCAAACAGGTACATTGATTTCACCAAGGTTCCTCTATCTCACAACAACACAGAACATCTCTGCTCTACCCTTCCTCAAAAACATACATCAACAGTAAAAAGCTCACTTTCTGTTCTCTCATTCATTTTTTATTTGTCCTGTTCCATTAAATGGGTTGAAATCAAAAATTCAATCGAAAAAAACTAATAAAACCAAAACTTTAATTATATATTTTCAGGCTGACTTCAGTTTCACCGGGTTCTCGCTTTTTTTTGCCTCCGACTCTTTCGTCCTGCTTTTAAGGCCAATCCAGTTGGCAGTCCGGTGAATATGTTAAATCTGGCGTAGTGTGGCTGCCTGTTGTGAAAAAGGGTCAAACGGAAGCAACCAGTGACAAATACACACACATCCTCCTATGCACTGTGAAGGTGGATGGCAGTTGCTTATCTCCCACCTCCAACACTTTTCCTTTCTTGCCCTTTTAGCTCACACACAATATAACCTTATTTATTCCTGCCAGTTTGAATCCATTCACCACTATTTTCTCTCTTCAGCACATGTCAGACCACCACCCCACATCACCGCTCCTCCCACTGAGTCTCTACTCCCTTGGCTGTTACCTCCAGACTGAATGGGCTGGCAGGAGGGAAGAGGCAGTCAGCAGGAGGCGGGCCTGGACTAGCAGAGTGGGCTGCCTTCCTACCGAGCCGCTGGCACCAGCGTCAGGTGCTCTGTTATGGTTGAGTGTTGATATATGGTTCAGAGAGGACAATGGGGAGGACGAACAAGAGGGCATGTGTGGATCCTGTCACAGTTGGGTCATGGAGTCACTCACCATATGGACAGTATGGCTAGTGTTGTGTTCACTGTCAGACATGCGGCAAACAGACTTCAAAAGAGCTGATTTAAGGTCCCCTGCTGCCCCTCTGACCTGCCTCCAAACACACACAAATACAGCGTATCCACAAACAAACAGCAGAGTGTGGAATCTTTACCTGTGCAAATGAAGAATTTAGACTCTCCAACACTCAACTCCACTTTGTTCAGGGATATGGACACCTGCAAGGTGGCTGTAATACAGAACAGAAGAGGGAGGAAGAAGAAAATTGGGTAAGTTTGGGGAATAGAAAACACAACAGAGTTTAATTATTTGCTGACTGGGAGGACATGACAATGCAACATTTCTGTCTAAGCGCATCGGCTTTTCCAGCATTGTGGCTCATTTTCTTCTCCGCAGCAGATTTTCACGTAATCGGAGGAGCCTTTCCTATTGTGTGACACCGTTTACATGAAAGGATTACATACAAATATTCTTCTATATGAATGAAAAGCTTCTTATTGAAAACCCACATTTTCCCAGCTGGCATTAAACATTTTTTGCTGGCTGAAAAGAAGAATTTATATACTTTTATCAAAACTTTAATTGCTTTCAAAGTTTGCTGCTTGACACCTTCTATTAGGCATAATGCTGTTTGTGACATGCTTATCAGGTTGGCACTGAATGGGATCATTCTGCTGCAGGTAATGCTCCATGCAGCAATAATGCTTGACAACGCAGTGAAAAAAAGTGCAATTTTATTGTTCTTCTTAAAGAAAATCTGCGTTTCCCTCCCGCTGGTAGTCGTTGGGATTCCAAGGGTAAAGTTATGAAAATGGCAGAGATCCGAGAATAAATACATAAGCTGATATTCTAATTTTTCTTAAAAACTTATTGCACAATGCTCTTTACAGGCTCACCAACAAATCGAATACTACAACAGAAAATAGCAAAATCTTTGTAGGAAAGATTAATTCTCCTTAGTGAGAGTTGAGCAGTATGTGCAGAGTTGAGCTACAATCCAAAGCCATTTGTCTACGCAGCTTTATTGTAAGTGCCAATATAACGCCATACAATAGGGACTCCTACGGAGGTGCAGAAGGTGAAGTGAAAGGTCTTTAGCTGAATCTAAGAAGCTCGATCAGAGCTGACATGAATTAACTAAATGGGAGAGTGAGATAGAATGGAAGGACAGGAGTTGTGACTATGGAGATAATCAGTCAGAGAATAGATGTGTTCAAAAGGCAGCGCAGCAAAGAGAGAGCCCAGAATGCCTCGAGACGTCCGATGAGTAATGATTGGCAACTCAATGGAGAGGGTCTCTCGAAGCCGTACACTCACATCGGCGCCGGATGAAGCAAGATATTTGATGAGCCCTCCATATCTGAGCTCTTCATTCACATCCCTTAAGAGCAGAAAGTCTCATCAGGCCAAGCCTCCATCACACTCACACACAAGCACACACACACACACCACACTCACACACACACACACGCACACACACACACAGATGCACTGTGTAATTCTCTGCAGGATGGCAATTATCAATAAAAACTCTGAAAACGTAACCACGGAGTTTAAAGATCCAGTCAATACTTGGAGTAATGGTGAATATATACAGATTATGGGGAGAATATGGCTGCAACCAACAGCAGCATCACACCGAGGCTGTTTTCCAGCTGTCATCACTGGAGGCCATCTGTAAGACTGCCTACAGAGGGCAGCAGCAGGGCACTGCCACTTTCACCGATGGAGAGCAGGTTTATAGGTCTTTAAGGTCTTCAGTCATGAACAAATATTAAAAAAGCATGCCCCGCCCATGTGCAGTTTCATTAAATGGTAAATAATAGTTTTAATCACTCCGGCACAACTCAAACAAAAGGGAATGCTCAATTTTTATTCTGTACCATCTTTTTAGGGGACTGGACCTAATACCGTTTACTTCAATGAGTGCATTCTGAAACAGGAAGTGAAATGAGATTAGCTACTGCATCATCTATAATGTGACTCCTGCTAATCAAGACAAAAAAAATATCAAGACAAAGACTTTTATTTCCTTTTTCTACACTCCAAAAAGTATTTGGATATTGAATTGACTTAATGCAGATATGTCAACAGTTTCCTACAAACTGAGTTGTGTTGGATATCATTTAACAATGTTATTAAGATTATAAATTATAGACCAAGGGTGGTGCAGTCCCTTCTTTGCATATCCTGATGTAAAAGTGGGGCTGAAGCTCTATACTGATGGGAATGCGGGTGTTGTCATTGTGGGAGGGCCCTGGGTGGGATGTTAAATATCAAATATGGAATATTAGTAGTTTAATGCGATACAGGACGTGTTATTTAAGGCATTGGTATCGTAAAGTGGATTTAATTTGAAAATACGCACTTTATGAGTTAAAAATTAAGGATTTATATCTAGTTTAATTGTTTTCAATTATGAATTGATCCCGAATAACCTGCTCACAAAACCAAGCAGGCAAAAGAAAACTGGTCTAAGATTTTTCTTCGCTGTCACAACTATTTGTGTGAATAAGATAATTATGTTCAACCTGGAAACGTTCAGTTGGTATTTTTAAGCCGAAATAAAAAACAGTCCCAGAGCGAATATAAATTGATATTTTAATGGGAATGGTGACTAGATTTGAAATATGACACAGGATCATCTGTTTGTTCAGCGCCGTCTCATCCTGGTGGGGACGTATACATACATGCTAATTATATATATTTTTAGAGATGTGTTGTTAAGGCTATGTTTACCTGCTTATTACAGACTACGATCAATATTTTATGGCTCTCGTAGCAATTATCACCTCCAATTATAAGCTCCACTGAGAACGGGTGGAGGCGGGCAAAATAAGGCAACAGACAAAAGAATTGATTGCCATTTGTAAAGCGTCTGCGATGGTCGATACCGCAGCCAACATGATTTTCACCCTGCTAGATTGAAATATGTACAATTCGAGCATCAATTATGTAATCTAAACGCAACGGAAAGTTGGAGTGGCTAGTCCAGAAAAGTAGAAAGAAAGGCACACCCATCGATTTATTTGTAGTGCGAGGAATATTAACCTTATAGTTACAGTGAACTTTTTTTGTGCCAGTTAAAGACTGCATTTCAATTGAAAGGTTAAAGCACACAAAAAAAATCAGACTGAGCTGATTCCTGTAAGTACATCTGCTGTAAATCACTTTTTTTTCTTATCAGTCAACATTAAGGACCCCTGATTAGCTGTAAATTATGAGCATAATTGCTACATTTATGTTTCATGATTTTTGTATTTACATGGTTCTGATAGGTGCTGTTATTCAGTGGCTTGGAAACTCTGAATGTTTTACATCATACAAAAAGCTTGGGTTTTCTGTAAACAACCAATCATAATTAATTTCTTCTGAACAATATATTTTTTGCATTAACTAATATGTGTTTGTGTGTACTTGTATGTTGTTTGATTATAGTTGCACCGTCAATGCTAACTCTATTAGCATGTACATGGTAATTCCCACTATATGTTAGCCTTATGGTAAAGGACCAAATGCTAATTATTTTACCATATTGTTGTGAGGCAGTAAACATTCAGACTGCACCTGAGGTCTTTATCTCTCATTTAAAGAACAAGTTATTGCTAACATTAAGGGAGAGACAAATAAAAGGACAAAAATTAAACTTAAATTAAAATTAAAACCCATTGGTCCGCGGATCTTTGTGCATTATGAAAGGGTGCCTATGTATGGGAAACACTGCAGGAGTCCGCCAGTAGTCATTTCAAAATAAAATTTGAAATGACTACTGGCGTCATTTCAAATTTACTCAAGAGTAAATGTTGGAATCAACCGCCTTGTACATTTATATTAGAATCCCCTGGTGTGTCAATGAACACGCCAAAATGACAAATTAAAAATCTGGTTGGTCAAAAAATTTAAAAAAATCATCCCATTTTCCCCTGTACCTATAATATCATCCCCGACACAATATGTGTATACTCGCAAATCTAAAGGCCTCAGGGTTCATTTTCAATTTATCATCATTTTTTTGTTTTTCAGTTGTCATTTATTGTATTGTATATTGGGTTTGGTATTTTATTTTTGTATTCTTTAGTTGTGATTGTCTATGAGTCAAAATTCCATCTAGTGGAAGATTGCCGTATGTCTAATCTCTCTCTAGGCCACATCCCTTTATGCAGGTGGAATATTCTCATTCCTGCATCTTGCTGAGATCTGTTTGACTAACTGATGAATGCTTGAAGCCGAAACGCATTGGAAATTGTATTTTATTGGTCCAAATGACCATGCCATTACAATAAAGCTATTTTAGCTGTTGAAACAGAGTGCCCTGGAATTTCTGTTTGATTTTCATATTCTTAAACTGTGCTGGAGTCCCGAGGGGGTGGATGGTAAGTGTGTAATTCCACACTCTTACACTGGAATTCACAGTTTGAATCAGATCATGATGAGCTCAAACTTGCACTCTAAATTGCTTTAATCAATACATTTATGTCAAACAGTGGCAGCCTGTTGTCGGCCTACTAATTTCATCCATTATTCAGAATTCACAAAGGATTACCGCATACTTCTGTAATAGCATTAATATTTATGAGGCATTTTAGCATCTTTAAACCCATTATTTTGGCTCAAGGTCAACACCTCTCTCATCTGCATCTTATTCAGCAGCAGCAGGGTTGTTTGCAGGTGAAAAGCTCTGATAAACCTATTATAGATTACCTATGGGTTGCATTTAGTAGCTAAAATGCCAATTATTTCCCCCAGGAGATGTTGAGCATAAAAATAGAGAGAATAAAATCATATGATTCACTAGCAAGAAACAAGACTGTTTGTCCCTGTCCCTGTTTAAGACGTCTTGTAACAATGCCACATCATAATAGTCCTAAGAAAGAAGTTACTGAGGTTAATGGAAGTGGTGGAGCAGGTGGCCTGCGCTGTTAAAAAAAAAAGAAAAAAGTTCAATGTTAATAATAAATAATAAATAATACATTTAATTTAAAACACAATTGAATGAAATATTATTGGGTCTAAAAGTTTGGTTGAAAATACTTAATTTAATTATGTCACCAGTGGAAGTATTTTTATTGTATTTGAAGATCACCAACATTTGTTTTAAAACACTGCAGGACTATTATAAAGTCAGATTTGTGCAACAATAACACACAAATGTGTATTTACTGTTTTATATTTTAGGTATTGAAGGTAAAACCATGAAAACCTTTCTTTTGAATAAGATTTGAAGAATTTCCACTGCTAAATAATAATAATTGAATTATGTATTTTTGAGTGTTACTCATTAATTTAAGATGTAAATACTAAATTTAATGAGTATTGCCAGTTGAAGTATTTTTTTTAAGTTTATCAAACTATTCTCTTTTAAGGTGTGGAAACATGATTGAGTGATATCTTGAAATAGAATAACAGTAACAATGAAACTTGCCAGCAGCTATGTCAGGGGTAAATCCAGACCGAACTGGAGGGTTGGAAACATTAAGGAGAAGGATACGTTCAGTGTTTGATTGACAGGATAGAAAGTATCCAATGAGGTGTCAGGTATGTGATTTTATGAACCTGCCCCTAATAAAAAGCTCCATTAAAGCCACGGCCAATTAAAATGCACCACAGTGAAACAGCCAATGTGTGTTTTTACATGTAAACGTGTGTAAAGGGTTGTGTTCATTCCTGTGTGTGTGTGAGGACGGGTGGGAGGCTGTGTGTGTTTAACTGTGTGTGAATTAAGCACGCAGAGCAGAGAGGCCCTCCGGCTAAAATGCTCTTCTTTAATTGTCTGTGATTTTGTGGAGGAGTTGAAGTGAATTCTCGCCGGCACGACAGAGACGGGGAGGGGGTGAAACAAAGACTAGAGGTAAAAGAGGGGGTAGAGCAAGAGTAAAAGAAAGAAGGAGATAAAATACTAATTACTGTACAGTGTTTTATTTTCACTCAAATCTCTGCGGCTTATGCATTCTTATAAGGTTTTCACAGAGGCAAAACATGTTACTGTTAATAAATGTGTTTCAAAAACATAATTAGATAGTAATGATTTATTTGTGAAAGGAAAATTTCTAGGTTTGCATTTTAAAGTTTTTGTTGTCAGAGCGGGTCCAAGCCTCTTCAGCCAAAGAACACCGCTGCCCGAGTTCCACTACGACCAGAAAAGTGGATCCCATTTGTCCAGTTCTCACATCTTTCCCCTCGCTTCCTGTCAAAATACTGCAGTTTGTTTATAAAGCACTGAATGCTTTTCGATCATTTACGCTATTATGAACCAGACGTCAGGTCGTCTAGGACAGGTCTGCTTTTTGTTCCCAGGGTCAAAACTAAACATGAGGAGGTAAATATCAGTTTTAATGCCAAACATATCTGGAACAGACTTCCAGACAACTACAGGTCTGGTACGACTATGAACTCCTCTATATCTAGAGTATATCTATCAGTAGCCACTGCCTTTATTATAAACAATTAATTACTCAGTTATTACACTGCGATTTAATACTTTTTATGCATATATTTTGTAAAGTACTTTGATGGCCTTCCTTGCCTTAAAGGTCCAGTGTGTGAAATGAAGGGTTATCCCTTTGAATAAGGGGAATTTAATACTCATTCATTGAGTCAACTAACATCCCAGTTCCAACTAAAACCATTGTTCTTAAAAATGAATCAGCACTGAGCTGACTCAAAACGGTTAAAACAACCTTTCCCTTCCCAGTAACAAAACAAGGACGAGCACTGAATGCTTGAATATGGAATTTATATATTTTGATTTAAAGGCGAAATAAATCCTTTTTAAGTTGCAACAATGGCCTGAATGAAACACAATAGATGTCTTTTTTAAAATAATTCATTAATTTCCTTCCTTGTTTGCAGAACGCTTTGAAAATATGCATGCAGTGAGAAGTATTGGAAAATTATCTTCTATTTTTGTGTGCATCCCAAACTAAACCCCTCATTAAGTTTAACATGAAACAAAGGCAACATGAGTAAATAGAAATTAACCTAAATCACCAGTGTGAAAAAAGTATTCTAAACTTAACAGCTAGCAGTGCTACTGTTAGCAGCAACGACTGCAACCAACCACGAACAAGAACTGGAGGTCAGTCTCGGACATTACTGAGGTGGAATTTTGCCCTACTCTTTTTTGCAAAACGGCTTTTGTGGATCAGCTTTGGAGGGGTTTGGGAGAGAATGCTGCTCTTTTCAGGTCCACGGGATCTCAAGGAGGTGCAGGTGGATTAGACTACACTGAAACCTTAAATATATTCCTTCAATTATGGCAATTCATCTTGGTCTTTAGGGAGCCAATCATCCCCACAACATCACACTGTAACCACTATTCTTGACCATAGGCCTATTGTTCTTTTTTTTAATGCTGCGTATGGTTTTCTCCAGATATATGGGCCCCTGTCCTTCAAACAATTCAACTTCCAACATGTCAGACCAAAGAACATTTTCCCATATTCCCTGAGGCTAATCAAGGTGTGTTGTCATCAATGTGACTTCCTGAATGGACTTCTCCCATGTTATTGGAGACATTTGGACCACTGCGACGAGTCTTCCCTACGTTTAAATAATGTGACTCAGTGTGGAGCTTCAAAAATAGCTCCCCAGCCTGATGTATTTCATCACCTTATTCCTTCTGTCCTCTAGAATGTATTTTGATTTTGGCGTATTATTTTACTGTTGAGACCTACGAGCTAACTTCCTGCCTCTAAAAATAGTGAAGATGTGATTAAACAGAGCTGGAACTAATCAGGTATAGGTGTGTCCACTCCTGCTGCAACCAGTTTTTAATGCAGTTTGGAAGTTTTCGGATTTAGTTTCTAACAGGGAGGATACTTTCTTCACAGCGGAGAATGATAACATTTTTAGCCTTATTAAATATATAAATAACTATTTAAATTTTACTGAGGTTGCCTTTATTTTATGTCAAATTTAGTTGAAGATCTGACACAATACACCCAGAAATGTAAGTAATTTTTAGCTCTATGAGTGTATGTTCGTTTTTACCATTGTTGCATAAGCAAACTTGTGAAATTGTTTTGAAGTGTTTCAAATCCTCCCAGTATGCTCACCCATGTGTCTCCCTGTGTCCCTAGTCCTATTTATATGTTGGCTGCAGAACAAGCCTACTTTCATGCTGGAGTGGTGAGTGATAGTTCTACTCAGTCAACCATATCCAATCGTGCCAAATACAGTATCAGACAACGTGTCCAGTCCCAGGAACAACCCACAGCTACCTATTTTTCTCCCATCTCTTTCCTGCACACCTTCTCTGTGCGTCTGCATGCTTTCCGGTCACCAAACAGTTTGCTATTTATTTCGACTTAGTTAAGCCGCTTATACCTCAGGCAGCGATGTGTGTATAAAACCATGAAAGCGTTGTGATGCACCCACACGTGCATAGCGACATATAAATGCACAGATGTTGACTCTCAGGCAGATGTTAAATATTTTACTAATTGCTAAGAATGTGCAATTTGATCTAACATAGCAGGTGGCTAAAATTACATTTTGCTCCTGTCTCTTCTTTTTGCCTTTGCGGTAAGAAAAGAAAACACTTATATATGCATATTTGTGAGCGTGTTTGGGACTCCAACGACAGTAGGACAGGATGAAAATATGCATACAAGGGTAGCAGAAGCACTTTTTGGTGATACAAACTTTGCACAATTCATTGCATTTTAAAGTTTGATACATTTTTCTCTTTGCATTTTTTGGCTCCTCATATCACCAGAAATTATGCAGACAGCTGTTTGGTGGGAAGAAATGAGGCAAGCCCCAAGGAAAGGCATGGTTATATTTTTCTGAAAAAGTAAAAATATCTGCACTAATGTTTATCAAAGTTCCCTTGAATCGGTCTGAAATGAGCTCCTGTTTCAAAAATATTGAATTAATATCTTTTATTTCCTCATAAAGTCATTAAACCATTCTCTTCTGCGTCACCTGCATTTATTAGAGCAATAAATATTTCAGGCCACAGTTCTCATTACTATGGTGGTCTTGGTGATTATGAAAGGCAAAATCATGTTTTAATGATTTTAATAATAAGAGAGCCAACAGCCAGATCCATCATTGTTCCGCTAGCCGTCTTCTCTGCAGGTAGGAGGTGCTTGAACTGTCTGTTATCCACTCCTACTTCTGAGGAAAAAGCTATCACGCTCATCACCTCTCATGGTGCATCGAGGCAGAACAAAACCCATTTGATTTGATCTTTGAAACGGAAACATCTTTAAATCTTCAAGCACAACAAAACATTGCGGGGTGCGCTGAAGACACGTTTGGCCGATCTTAAGTGTCCACCTGTAATGTGGGACTTTCAAAATTACTTCAAGATGAAACATGGAAGATAATCATTTTGGCTCCAAAGGTAACCTTTGGACTGTTAAAAAACCAATTACATCAACCCATATAAGTGGTCGAAGAATATATGCTCTTTTGTGGGAGAAGCCAACATGATCCACCATTCTCTCATTATATAAATCAGTGGGCCAGTGTGCCACTTTGGTAGGTATTATTATTATTCTCCGAACATCCAAAAAGCTCAACAGTTTTGTAGATGCTCTGACCCAGCCTCTGTCATCACTTGTTTGTGTGAATGGCTGAATGGTGGCTTCTGTTGTAAAGCGCTTCGGGTCAAGAATCCTAGAAAAGTGCTATATACATTCTATTTATTTACCATTCATCCTGGTCCATTTAAAGTTACTTTGGTTGTTATACTTACCCATTTTTTCCTGGTTCTAACACATCATCTTCAACTGCAGGACCACTCCAGATCTCAGTTCTTTTACTGTAAATCATAGTTTAAAACTTTCTTATTTGCTGCTGCCTTTTATCAAATCTTTTAATTTAAAAACTATTCTTATTTATGTATTTGATATAGTACTGTTTAGGACAACACTGAATTATGTCTGGTCGAAACAGCGTAGACAACTTCTATTATAACGTTTCTTTTTTTTTTAGCATGTTTTTACTTTTTTTTTTATCTTTCTTAACTTTTGCACTTTGTCACAATGTTCTTGATTGTTTTTGTAAAACACTTTGAACTGCCCTGTTGCTGAAATGCACTAAAAAAATAAAGATGCCTTGCCTTAAGGAGATAAAAAAATGATCACTTCTTCTCATGTATTCAATGAATACACAGCCAGGTTCCATTGTAACAAAATAATGCCACTATGTTAATGTAAGTTATTCTGACTTCAATTGTCAGTGATTATAATGTTATAACAAATCAATTATACAATTATTTATTGTACAATTATTGATAGACAATTATCTATCTGACTATACTGTATGTGAATTTTTTCAAATAAGTGACCTTAGGGGAATTCATAAACACAGCTGAAAGCCTGAATGTCTCATGTCGAGCATTTCTGTCTTATCTTAAAGTTGTGCATTTGAAGTACTTCCTAAACTGGAAATTGTAATTTTTCTTCAACATCATAAGAACTTAAAGAATATTCATGAATATAATAATGACATATATGTTAATTACATGTGTAATTGGCCATAGAACAATAACGCTATCAGTGTTGCTTCTCCGTTAACCTCGCCCACACACTGCAGTTCTCAATAAGTGTTTATTGAGTCAGATTGGTCGCCCGACACATTCGTATCCACCCTCACTGCTCTATTATAGACTAAATGATTGAATTAAAGCCACACTCCTAAGGGTGCAATCTTCTGCTAAGGCTGAAAAATCCCAAACGTGTGTTTGCTCTTCCTAGATCCCAGCATTCTGCAAGTTTTGTTGATATTAAATAATGTCATGTCTGATGATCTTATAGAAACTGATCTAGAAAAGGGATGCTCTAAAAATTCCAGGATTAAGCGGTTATCTGGATTTCAGCCATTTTTTTGTGGACCAACCAATCAATCATCCAAACAACCATTCAATCAAACAAACTAATCAATAAACCATCCAATCAACAAACCAACCAACCTTCCAACCAACCAACCAACCAACCAACCCTCAACTTATCAACCAAACAACCATCCAAACAACGAACCAACATGACTGAACTCATGACATTCTTCATCTTGATGGTGGAATCTCCTCTGTTGTTGGTGATTGATTGTCTGAGGAAAGCAGGAAGTGACCTTTCCAACAGTGGTGGGCTTCCTGAACTCCTTCAGATCTTCTGGAAGCCATTTCCCGAGGAAAATACGTGTAAAAATCTGCCCTGTTGCATTTATCGGTGTTCATCACGACACATTTGTAGAGTAAGTGACAGGTTGATTTTATTCAGCTGTGCAACAGACTGGTCACTTAAACCACCCATATCAACACCAATTGCCACACAAACAAGTACTTACAAGAGCAGTATAATCCCTAAAGGACCATTCTGTCCACAAATTCACCACTAAACATGCTGAAAGCTAGCCAGAAAATGGAGCCTGAGTCAGATGGCAGATTCGTAGCCAGGAAGGAGGATCTGAGCTCCAAGTGGCAAAGCAATCATCAGCTGTGATAAAAAATAAAAAAAAGGTTAACAACCAGGGCGCCAACTCTTTCATTTGGTAACTTGTAGTCAGAGTATTGAGATGCCAAAGGCAACTGAAATTATGGGAGGTATCAAAAACACAGTAGTGTACGCATAGAGGGTGGAAGACCACTCAATTTATGTTTACAGAATACCATTTTAATCATCATGGAAATATTTACAGACATCCTTAAGAAGCACTCAAACAAACATTGACCCCATCCTGACCTCTGTGCTGCCTCATAATCTTTGTCCTCCTCCTACTCCCTCTCCTCCTCCTCCCTTGTAAAGATGATTTCTACCTCTGATTGTGCAGACACCGAGCTCACATGTGGGAAAAAGTAAATCCTATTTTGCTCGGATATTGTATTCATGTTTATGGAAGCATAATAAAAATGGGGCCTGTAAACATAGGTGCAAGATAATGCCTTTATCTCCATCCCCTTTTCCACAGTAGAATAATGCTCTAGTGTAAATATAATGGAGCTTTGACAGTTTTGTTGGCATTTTTTTACTTTTTCTTATTTTCTCCACACTACTGAGCCCTGTGTCTAATCTATTATTCCTATTTCTTTCTTCATATTTGTCATCTAGCATTTCTGCTTCTTGATTTCGTCCCTGTTATCTCATCGCTCTCCCACTTTCCTCGGGCTTCAACCTGTTTGTGAACAAGACACCATCAGCAAGTGTGGTTTTCCGAAAGGCTAGGGTTAGGATAAATCCAGGTATGTCACTCCAAACGGCAATATGAGTTCAATTTAAGATGTTTAAACTGTGTAAATAAACATCTTTCAGTCAAAATAAAACTGTCCCTCCTTACTCTCTGTGTCTAGTGAATTCATCTTAGGCCCAAGTGAATGATATTGCATTTCATTGAAATGTGTGCATTTATAAACCCAAGGTTAGGCATGTAGGGAGCTTCAAACGTTGGATATGCGAAAGCGAAAAACTTCAAACAATGTAACTCAAAATACACTTCATCTCAGCTCTGTTTTCTGTTCAGGAGTTCATTCCAGAGCAGGTTAATGTCCTTCTTTGACTGGACTGTACTGGAGTCACTACTAGCTGGATCACCTTGTCCAGCCATGCTGAGAAATTATCCAAACAATCCTTGCTTTTCTAGAACCAAGAAGTGTTCTTGGCTCTCTTTACAACCCTGCAATCCAAACAACATGTCAATAAATTATTCTGCGTCACCACTATGCCATTCTACACAGCATAGTCAATAAATTATCGACATGGTTCCGCTTCCAATTGGATGACACCGATAGATAACCGCAGAAGGTTCTCAATTGTTGGATCCATCAGCACCCACATTCTCCCGAAGATACTTTAAGTTGGCATAGATTAATCTACAAGATGGCAGCAGAGGGTCAAACCTTTCGACAGCAATAAACATGAGGACTTTAGAATAGGATGTGGTGTATTAAAGGCAGATACGCACCCAACAGCATACTCTGTGGCAATCTGTGAGGTTATTAAATACATCATGTGGACACTGCTTTTTCTTTGCTTTTGAACTTTATTCATTCATCTTTGTCATTAATACATGTACCATCACTTCCTTGCTACACTGCCCCCCTGTGGGCGGCACGGTGGCCCAAAGCCACCTTCTTGCTGTGAGGAAGCGGCATCGTGTGCGATCCCAATCTGCCGGCCTTTCTGTGCAGAGTTTTCATGGTCTCCCCGTGTCTGGATGGGTTCCATCCGGAGCATCCGGCTTCCTCCCACAGCCAAAAAGAAAAATGCAATGTAGGTGAATTGGAGACTCTAAATTGCCCCTAGGAGTGATTGTGAGAGTTAGTAGTTCTCTGTCTCTATCTGTAAGTGCTGTGATTAACTGGTGACTCGTCTAGCGTGCACCCTGCCTTTCACCCAATGTCAGCTTGGATAGGCTCCAGACCCTGCAACCCTGAATAGAATAAGCTATTACGGGTTACGGTAAATTAATGACTGAATGAATGAATGAATTATTGCCCCCTATGATTTCCAGTCATACTTGGTTATAGTCCATTTCATATATCTGGTCCATATCCATAAGATTTGACATTAAATTTAAAACAAAAAAGCAGACAAAAGACTCCATCGGTATAAATTTACATCTTTATCAATGAGCATAAATGGGCCTTCTCAATCCACAAGAGCACCGTCCCAAGACCAAACTGTTGACTGCAAAAGTGAAAAAACAGAGACGTCCCTATTTCTTCACTTACATTGACTCAATCTGCTTTCATCGCCAATAATCTGTGGATGTCTAACCCGCAAAGAGAGCAAGAGGACAGAAGAAAAACACACTCTTTTCCCCTCCTTAAGTGAATGAAGTAAGAGGCTTAAGTCTGGTCAGAGTTACATTACTTATGAGTTGTTCTGAGCAAATTATAATTAATGATGACACACAAGCTGTATTGTTGTTTGCTGTGTAGTTGATTTTGTTTAGCACACCAAACTGACTTCATTTGCTGCTTTCAGTATGTTTGCCAGCGTAAATTGGGTTATCTGGTAAAGGGCAGCAATGACAGTGAGTGACAGAAAGCAACGATTGGTGTACAAATAGACAGAAAGACCTTGAAACAGACTTATCCATGTATTTCCAACAGATGTCTTTTGAATCTCTTGCCTGTGTCTTGTCTGTTTCGTCTTTTCACATTTGTCATCTTGTTTCATCTTTCAGTTTGTCAATTCTCCGATTGACTCACCTGTGAATTGTCTTTTGTAGGTTTTACTGTCCGTTCAGGTTGAAATCGGTATTGATGCAAAGGCTATCTATGAAAGTAAGAGGCCTCTTTTGATAATGTTAGGCGTAGAAAGTAAAGATATTTGAAACGTTCCTTCCCTTCTCTAATATGTGTGCTTTTTCGTGCCTTCATCACACAGCGGGTCGTGGTGCCTTTACAAGTTATTGAATGCGTTGGCGTGATTGAAAGTTCTTTGCGTTGCTTCTGCGACACGGACAAAAACTTGCATAGTTCTACTATACTCCCGCCCCCATTTATTCAGGGACTAGACATGATATAAATTCCTACCCAGATGTGTAAATTGAAAAGAGCATCTGGCTCTTCTTATGCTGATAAATGTTTCTACCCAGCGGAGCCCCAGTTATTACACTATTATCTTCTAACACTTAACAAGAACTTAACAATGCAGAGCTAAAAGGTTCCGTTTAAAACTGTGCCCAGGCAATCAAAAATAAAGGTGCCTATCCTTTTGCCTCATCAGACGATATGTCAGCCTTGAATGTTAATGAGGTGTTGATCAGGTGCAAGTTGTAACATGAGTGGAGCAGGAGAAGTGGGGCAGCACCGACGGTGTTAATGAGTCACTTGAGCGTCTCCATTTTCAAGGACTGTGGCGGTTTTCTTCTCCGTATTAATAAGGTCATCTATCAAGATGGAAAGGTTCCCTTCAAATAATTATGGTAATAAAACCAATTAAAATGGCCAACCATTTATTCTGATTGTAGACAAGCTAATTAAAAACATTTTTTTTTTTTTTAAAGTGAGTATATGCCTGGCACTCTAGTGTCGCTCACAAGTGTCTCAATCTGGATTTCAGTTGTTAAACATTGTAAAGGAAAAATGACAGTAAGAGGACTATTCAGATATTAGGTAAATGTCAAGACATTGTTCACTTATGGAGCTATTATTGTTACATATATATTTTATATATTTAGCTCCTCGGTGCCATAGGTTTAAATCTGACATGAATTACCATGGATGACACAACAGTTTTGGTTTTATATCTCACACATTATATGCAAAAAAGACCCCAAAAAGCCTGTAAATGAAGGAGTAATCTACTGAGCCACTGAAATCCCGCAATATTTTTTTTTCGCAATTGGAAAGGCAGGCCTGATCTTTGGAAGCCGCTAGTGTAGCTGTTCCCTGTTGTCTTTCAGTCCGTAAAGTCAAGGATTATTGCTGATGACGATTGCATACCTATGGGCAAAAGCTGTTAGAACATAATTCTGTAACCTATTTTTTTTGTTTAAGTACTTTCAAATGTTTCTTTTTGCTGCAAGGAACTTTAGGGACGTCACAGTTATCTCAATGAGAGTCAAAATGTTCTTTTGTTTTCCTTCAAGAGACTGAAACCTACCAGAGGCTTGCCTAAGATGAAATAGAAAATCGCAGGGTAACATTACGCACTGATCTAGTCAGCAGACTTGCTGAGCTCAGCTGATTACTCTTACTGGCTCGCCATGAGCACACTGAGGTGGTCCGAGACCTTCCGTCTAAGAGGGAGAGGGTGACTCAATTGAGTTCGGCGGAGAGTGATTCAGTAATAAAACCTGCATGCCTTTGAGGCAGTGTCTGATTCCCACGCCTTTCGGAGGGACGTCTCGCAGATTAAAAGCAAGAAAAGATCATATGAGCAATGCATGTATTTGCACAGAAATCATTAAAAAAAGACTAGAATTTATCTAAATATCTATGAAAAAAATCATTACTATTGTCAAATCCCGCACAATTAATGTTCTGATGTTTTTGAAGATAAATGTCAGTTTCATGACACACAATCAGAATAATGTATATAATCTACATACCAATCTCTTTAATCTACATTAATATACATATATATATATATATGTATATATATATATATATATATATATATATATATATATATTATTTGGACAATAATATGCAAATAGAGGATGAGTGTCATGACCAAGGATCGCATCCTCGAGAATTATGGTGGACTAAAGTCTGCAGAGAAAGCCCTCAAGTGAATGCATGTACGTGTTTTGCCTGTCAGATTAACTGACGAAAGGGAAGCAAGAAAAATATTTGCTGTTGATGCTACTCTCCCTCAGTCCTCCTCTGCCTCTCCTCACTCTCTGCACTCTATAAAAAAAAGCAAATTAAATGAAGTAAACGCTGTCTTTGTTCAGCCATTCTCCTCCACCAGCTGTTAGTGGGAATAACGTCATTCATAAACATGTTTGCAGCAAATTAATCACACTTATTATCATCCTGGTTAACTAGTGCTAGTCCGCTTCTGCAAAAGAAAAAAATAGAGTAAATTGGTGGAAATAAACAAAAACAGATGAGATAATCACGTAGGAAACAGTAGAGTGCAATCAAACCCATGCTGGTTGTCTCAAAGCAAAAATTTGTCAACAGCTTATTATCATAGACTAATCAGCCAAAATATTAAAACCACTTGCCTCATATCGTGTAAGTTCCCCTTTTTCAGCTCTGTGATGCACTGTCTATGCTTTCCCATCAGAACCAGCGCTAACGTTTCCCAGTACTTCAGTAGTTCTTCAGTACAATTGGACAACATGGAACTGCCAACTTCAAGAACAAAATCTTCACGTGCAACCTAAGATACCCCACCCACAGACAGGTGCCATTACAACAAGATAATTAATATTATTCTGACCTGCCCTGCCAGTGGTTATAATCATATGGCTCATCTGTGTACCAGTAGTGAGAAGTTGTTCAATATTTGAATATTAAAAAGCTTTGATGATGTTGTATATGTCAACAGAAGCGGAAAGAGTTTGGGCTCCACAGGCTTTTATACATTTCAATTACAGTAAAAGTAAAAATATATATTTTTTGGTTTACCTGTTTGAGTAGGAACTTTGAGGTGGTGAAAAATGAATTCCTGTTTTAAACATATGAGGTGAGATAGACCTAATTATCCATGTTGTTTTTCACAAAGTAAGAGAGCAGAGAACACGACAGGGATGTGCGAAGAAATGTTGTAGAGCCTCAGAAATCTGGCAATGGATACAAAAAAATCTCAACACAGTTCCAAATACGAGTTTCAACAGGTAGATCAATAACTAAAGTTTAAACAGACTGGAGATCTTAAAAATCTGCCTGGAAGTGGAGATGGGTGCTTACTGACCCCACACACTGTGAAGAGAAATGTTGAGCTGGCAAAAGACTTTCAAGGTTTACAGACAGAGAATTGCATAAGTCAGTTGAATCTTGGAGTAGAAGTCTCCCTAGCCACCAGATCAGACGGCACTGACACCATCACAAGCTGTTTGGGAGGATAGCAAGAAAAGAGCCTCTAATGTCATCAACAAATAAAATAATGTGTCCTCATGTTTCCCTGAAACATGTGTGGCACACATATTCCAGGGAAACACGTGTGCCACAAGCACCATTTTTTACAACTCTTAAAAATTCAACAATGCAACAAGAGGATGAGAGTTTCCAGTATGAGTTTCACAAACCTTGAAAAAAGATAGGCAAACATGAACTGTGGATGTACAGCATCCAAACTGATCACTGAGGTCTTCTACGCTTGTAGGGGCCTATCATCTTAATTCATATTCCACGCTTGCTAGAGAATGAGTAAAGAAACATGTTTCTGTCTGTGGCGAAGCGATCATTGCCGCAAGGATTGAAATGGCACAGTGGTAGGCCGATTAATCTCCCTCCACATACTGGTACTGGCTGTGACATGGCCATTATCTCAGGCCCACGGACTAATTCAGCCACAAAGGAGAGGTCACTGGCTCCTGCCAGGCCAGAGAAAGGAGGCTCTTGGGATTATATGGGGGGAAGTGGGGTAAGGCAGAAACGTATTTTTCCAGCCTTTGCACACTGAAATAGAAGGTTTAAAGGTCAACGGTCTGCCTAATTGGAAGGGTACATCCCATGACAATACCATTCCAGAGAATTAAAGCTGGAATCTCCTAATAAGTATAATTTGCCGCACTGTAAACTGATTTACGCTCATTTTTGTGAATTCTGAATGGGATAAAACGCCGGGCTCTCAATTTCAGGGTGAATTGGATTGGATTCTAAATCCCAATTACATTGATCTGGCATTGAATAAGAAATAGAATAAGGTAGAATTTGATGTGTTTGTGTAATGAGTCGTGACTTCCACAGAACTCAGATATCTGCTAAAATAAAGGCAAGGAATGCAATGTATGGAATTAAAATAATTATATCCAGCGTCTATAAATCCACCCATAATGAGCGGTATGGTAGGACTTATTTTGAAAAAGAACATGGCAAATATTGAGCATAATTATTTTATTAGGCTTGACATACTTAAAAGAAAAAGTCACAAACTGAGCTAATGCCATCCACTTCTCTCATTTCAACATCAGTGCTTCAAAGGCTCAACCTCTACATTCACTGTTCAGCTTGTCCAATTCCTCCCACTAGAGCGTACTTTTATATTTCAATTTCTTGTTCTACCTATCACCATTAATTTTACTCAAGTCAGAGTCTTTCATCTTTCTGTTGTCTCGCCTCATTGTACAACGAATTGTCAGTCTGTCTGTTTTTCAGGCAACCCCACCTCCATCCCCGCTCTCCGACGTTTACAGCAGATCCTTGAAGTCTTCAAAGTGGCGAGCTGGCTCCTCCATGGATCAGACTTGCAGGTACAGCACATCTTTCAGATATTCAATTTCACTGAAATCTGGAGAATTCGGAGGCCAAGTCAGCACCTTGAACTCTTGTTTGTGTTCCTCAAACAAGACCTGAATCGTTTTGGAAGTGTGGCAGGACAAATTAAACAGAAGACAGAGTTCACTTTTTTGAGCCGAAAGTCTTGTTGCCCCCAGAGGTGAGGCCGCTATGCAGCTACAAACCCAACACACTGCTTTCTGTGAAAAACCACTATTCACTTTTCAACAACTTGTGCTATTATAGCAACAAAGAATCCAATGCATTTAGGTGTGCATCCAGGTAAAGAGAGTTTCAGGGCTTTTCCAAACCTACTTCATGCATTATTTTTGGGGACAAAGTCTACTCGATGGTAGACCAAATGTAAATTAAATGCGCCCTTTTTTAGGCAATAGGTTATTCCTACTTAAGAGTCTTCAGCCATTCCAATGGCTCTGGAATTTTTACCAAGTTTACCATCTTACTTAAGCCATTTCATAATTCTCTTAAAAACAAAGTAAAACTGAGGTCAATAGTGATGTTCTCAGTTTTCCCTATATTTGCTCATAAACCATTGAGCAAATTGAAGTTTTGACCTTATGATGATGACACTCAGAAAAGTTTGGGTGCCAGTGTCATAATTCATCATCAAGGGACTTTGGATATAATTTTTCTTTTACTCAAGGAATAGCTACCAGATATTTCACTCTGAATGACAGATGTCAAATTCCAGATTCCGGTAGAATAAAGGTCACAAAGCCATCAAAGTCAATGGCGTTCATTCATCTGGGGACTGTTAATAGTTTCAGAACAATGATTCCACCAATTGATATTTCAGTCAGGACCAAAAGGGGAGGACTGATGATCTGGCTGGCCTGGCTAGAAAGCATTCTCCACACAAAGCATCTTAATAAAGCTTAAGTCTTCAGACTTTTATCAGGGACTGGTGAAGGGGTCCATTATGTTAATGGTTAATTTACAACCGGCATGAAAAATGCTCATGTGACTGGAGCGACTTTGAAGAGCTCCATAAATCAGGCGTGCTCAACATAGGGACACTCTCGTACATTAGCAAAGTCTTAAAGAGCCCACGCAGAGTATGCATTGATTTGCCTTTATTTATTAATAGGATGCGTTTCTGGGCACGTATGAACACACGTTGCGCAGCTCAGCGTGACTCACCAGGACACTCAGATGTGAGCGTTGGCTGAAAGAACTTTAATCTACTGATAAACACCAACACTTGAAGTATTTGATGTTGTCAGAGTTGCCGGTATCCGGGATGTTGTCTCTTTGAGGAAAAAGCGCATATTCTAGTCCGTGGAATGCTTATTATCCCGCTTAAATCTAAGCTGGTGGGATCATTACCGACCCTAATTGGAAGGCTGGCTTCTCCTCTGCAGGGGCTAAAGGTCATGTCGTTCCATGGTACGCTGCTCTATCTTTGAAATGAAGATTGAGTTGAAAGATGAGGGGAAGCCTACTGTGAGGGAGTCAGGATGAATGGATGGGTGCACAGACAGACATACAGAGGGTAGCTCTTTAGCTGTTACTTGCTGAAATGCGGTGACAGTTGTAATTAATAGGCTGGCAAATGACTGTTTGCGGAGGTACAGCACATGTGTTGAATGACTGCTCCAAACCCCGCTGTGGCACTGAGTACTGCAGTAAACACATTAAAGAAGAATCTGTCACAGCGCTCATGGGCGAGTACGCCGGCTCCCCATCCGGTCACACCCATCCCTCCGAGCTGATGGATGATAGCGTTGTGTGTATCTGCATACAGAGCCTTCGCTCTGCTTGGGATTCAATTAATACTGTGAGGAACATGCACTCAGTACCCCGCTGAGATAAAGGTAGGCAACAAATCAATATGCATAAAGGGAATAGTTTCTTGAAAACTAACATTTCCCATGAACGCGCATACAAGCACATACATGACGCCCACAAAAGAGAGGAGGGGGAGGAGGAGGAGGAGGAGGAGGAGGAGAAGAAGGATATCCATATTTGTGCTTTCACACTCACAGTGCCCTACATAAATATAGGGACTGGCTTCCCCGCATTTCAGTCAAGCACACACCTATAATCCAGCCCTGTGAGTATCCCTGACATGGATAATTGTCACCGCTGTAGCTCAAAAGAAAACATAGCCCACAGCTTTTGAATTAGCATACTCATTATTTAACCGGGGAGCAGTTGGCTAATTGGCAAATGAAATGCTTTCAATAATGTTCACATGAGAAGTAGAATTTGATTAAATGGAATCTGGGGAAAAAATTTCCAAAAAAAAGAAAGAATGGAGTGTAAATGAGCATATGGAAAAAAAATTATGAGTTTCATGGGATCGTGACTAAATTGACAGCTCATGTCATGGGCGCTTGCCACCGCACAGATGCTATGTTTGTGTTCAAATACAACGGTTAAAGTCGAGAGAAATGCATTCAAATGTGGCTCCTATAAACACAGCCAATGCTGACTATAAACTCTCAAGAAAATAGTCTGATGTCACAGCTCAGCTCCGGTGGAGGTATTTTTATGAACTGCCAAAGCCAACTGAGTCTTGTCAGCTTTCTAAATCAGAAAGGGGGAAGGCGGCGATCAGATGCGCTCATAAAAATGCCCCCACGATTCTCGTCTCCACTCATTCAAGCTAATGACAGACACTCATATATCAGGCTCAGTTTGAATCTGGTCAAGGATATTAAACTTTGATGGGTTCCTGCATTCACTAGTCCCCCGCACTGCTCTGCAGGCTCCATTCATATGTGCACCAATCTGATAAACAACAGGAAATGATTCATAAAGCGTCCAAAATTGCTTCACATCCATTGTAGTAATTCCTGCAACTTGTGATCCACAACAAAAGTGACATGTGTGTCAGCAGGTTAGCATCGAGAGTGCCATGAGAGAGGGGGAGAGCAGCAGAGTAGCGTTGCAGCCGAGGATGTGGTGGAAGAACTTGTTGAATGTAATGTTTGGTCACAGCAGCAGAGGCTGGTGGAGGCCGTCACTACATATCGGCTAACAACATGATAAATGATTCCAACAAGGATACATTCACTGTACATTCACTGCTGTTGTCGCTGTTACAGAGGATTGCACCACTGGTCATTTGGCTTCTTTTTGCTGGGTTGTATTAAGAAAAAAAAAGAAAACATTTTTTGCTGCTGTGATTAATGACAGCCATCAGAGGACAATATATATATTTGTTTTGGGCAGCATGGTGGAGTTGTTGAAGACCTTACAGCAATAATGTTGTGGGTTCAATCCCATGATTTTTCGAAATGTAGTTTGCGTGTGTCTGCTTTGGCTTCCTCATGCACACAAAAAGAATGCAATACGGGTCCATACGCCTATTTTCTGTTAATACTTATCTTGTTAAGAAGGTAATCCAAGATGGCAATACATGGAGAAGCCGCTACAGAAAAACTGCACCACCATTATGCCACCCCATGCTATAAAGGTGAATTGCTGAATGTAATCCTCCATAGAGGTGAATGGGTGTTCGCCCTATCTGTAACTATCAACCTGTCCGAGGTGTCCCCTTCCTCACTCTGTATCGGCTGGAATAGGTTCCAATTCAGTTCCCCTGCAAACCTGCAAGGCATATGGACGGTGAGTGTTTAGAGGATTGGGCTTCACAAGGTACTACAAGAGATTTTAAGAAAAGAAAATAGCTGCATTTCAATGAGTGCATAAATAACTGATACAAGTGGTTGTCAAAGACCTCTAAAACTGAAACAAATTATAACAGGCCCCCTATTTGATGAAGTTTTGTCTTATAGTCCCACATATGAAAGTATTCCGCTATTAGTCACTCATTCTGTCGCTGTCTTCAAATGGCTGGAAATAATTATGAAAATTAATTATGGTCCTTTTTGTTGCGGCCCTCCTGCCCCTTGAAATGATTTGCATCAACAGGCTAACTAGGATCCTTCGAAAGGTAGTCGCAGGAGTACCTACTCAAACATAGGAGTTGTGTGCTCAGCATAGATACCGACGGGTCACATCACTAAACAATGTGTGCGGAATCCATTCAAGGGCCACGGTGAATTATATTAAACAAGCAATCTTTGATGAGAGACACTCATAACAAAGTGCTCTAGTCTTACATTTGTTGTTTATTTTCCCATTTCCCACTTTTCCGTTTAATTATATAAGGTGACTAGTGGGTGAGCGTTGAATTAACTGACTGTGATGACCCTTTGTGTTTACGGCTGTGCGGAGGCTGTTTCCAAACAATCGCTGGCAAAGGCCCATGCTCGCATTTACTGATAGAGTCCCTACTGGGTTGGCAGAAGATGCTAATGCATCCCCAGCCTCTCTAGTGGGTTCACTTTCTTTCCCCTCCTGCTGTTGGTGTTGTTGTTAATAGTGTTTGTTTTGAGACCACGCGGGGAGGGTTGGGGAAGTGGGCGAATCGCAGGTTCCCACAGCTGCGTCACTCTGCCCTGGACACAATGTACATCCTGGGCGTCTCTGATCCAATGCAACAATTGTTTGAGGGAAGAAAGAACAATTCTAATTAGCATTGGAAATGAGCTGCAGCACTGGGATGTGTGGTTGGCTTCTAAGAAAGCGGTTATCTAGAAGCTTTTTCTGATAACACCTTCATCAGTGATGCAGTGCAGGTATTTGCATCCCTGCCTGTGTTTCCATGCAGGAGCGAGAAACTTTCCTTTTGCTCTTTTTTAAGAGTTGTTTGTGACATTCTTGCTTCAACAATTCCTGGCTGTCAACACCGCATTGTATTGACTCCTTTTTACTTTGTAGGAAAATGAATAACTTCCTCTATCTATTAAAATAGAGCAAAGTTTAACTTTTCCCGTCATGCCTCGTCTAACTTTTCAGTGTTGAAACCGATGAACTGCATTTTCACCATTGTTATCAATGCCAAAGCCTGTTTAATTATTCATTCTTAATTTCTATGTCATGCTGCATGGAATTCTTCTTCTCTGGGTTTTTTTTTTTGCCTCAAATAAACTCCATTTACATTTGGAGCCTGGAGGTGTTGTAAATGTGAGTTTGAAAAGGGTGAGATATTTGGGCTCTGCCTTTTACCAGAGACTTCCGCTGAGCATAATGAGGAATCACAGGGCAGAGCACATGGTTTCAAACCATGAGTCGGATTTTTTAAGGTCAATAACAGCTCTGCAAATACTCTTTATATGAATTTGAAAGCAGATGCAGACTGCAGCAATGAGGGCTGAAATGTCATGTTCACTTGTGATCAATAAATAAAACTATCTACGATACCTCCATTTATGATCATGTATTTCCAAAGACAATGCAATATATCCTCTGCCTTCCTTTCCTTCTTCTTTTTTATCCTCTCTCATCCCCCCTTCCCACTCTAAACTCAAATATTTTTTTTGTTTCCATAGAAACTGGGTCTTGTCCCATGCCTTTTTCTCTCTTGGCATATTTCTTCCCCACTGGATCGGCTTCTGCAATGTATCACTCCTTCCAAACAAGCAGCAGCAGCAGCAGCAGTAGCCTCGCCTGCAGCTTCCAATATCAAACGGGAATATATATTTTTTCTAACCACAGAGCTCAATCTTCAAACGCAAGCTATGTATAGCACATGAACAGGGCAAAAGACAGTGTATCTGTTGTTTAAATGAATAAGATGGAGCTTGGATGTGATTGCAACCGGGCTGTAAAGTTGTGGTGGTGTAAACCGTTGATTCAAGCTTTAGATCAATTGAGATCACAGCATTTGGTGGCTTTAGTTTGGATTCCACAGGCAGGAAATAAAATACTTGATGATGCTAATCAAGGTGAGGCTTGATCAGTCACATTTGATATTTGTTAATAAAATAAAAGAAAGGCTCCTTATTTTAATCTCATTTCTGTAGAATTTTAAAGTACAAATTTTTTATTGAATCCCAAAAAAAAATTGATTTAAGCGCTGTGACGATATTTGATGCAATACATGACACGGATGGGGGGGACTTGATTAAAATTCTAGATAGGCCGGTGCCCTTCATCCAAAAAGTCGTTAGAATTAATGGAAGATGTGTTCCCTCACTGCAATTGAATCAACACTCTTGTTTGCATGTTTGCAACAAGACACAGAATGGTGCTCTGGTGATAATTCTGTGTGCGGTTAGAATAATCAATGACTGAAATGAGGCTGAAGCAACCGAGTGTTTAGTGCGCCACAAACGCACCGACATTCTCCGCTCAGATGAACAAACTGACTTGGTACACAAGGAACACTAATCGGGCCAGATAAAATTTTCCCTGCCTTTGTTTTCTTAACTGTGCCGATACAAGGAGCCCGAATCGCAAAATTTTTGTGCTTCCATGGTGGATAAAAAATATTTGGAAGCCAGACTCTACGAGCGGGGTCAATTAAGGTGAATGATGGTTGAGGTGGTACAGCCTGCTGATTTGTGGCCTTTTAATATGCAAACCAACTTTCCATACGTATACAATAAGATTTTAGTGTGCACAGCAAATGTGACCATTATGACTTATTCCAGACCCTTCAGGGGCATGAAAAGTGAATAACTTTCTTTATGTTCGATAAAAAGCCCCCCCCCCAAAATAATCCATTCAGCTCTTTGGTATTTTCAATTATGAAGGTAAAAAGCAAAACGAGGCCCGAAAAGTGAGTGTACGAGGTAACCTTGTCCAACTGCCAGTTTAAGGACCATTTGATGAACCTGGTGTAATTAAGTTTACAAGCTGATTGTATGGGATTATTTTACTAAGCTGACACTTGTCAAAGTACAACATGCATGCCTCTTGGCAGCCTGAGGTGGGGATTTACGAGGTTATTAAATCTTTAACCCATTGCATTTCAGTTTGTACTAATTGGATAACAACCACCAGGATGGATTTACATTTCATCCTAATTCACAGGATCATGCCTACGTACTCCATTTCCCCCGATGGTGCTGCTTTCAGAACATCCCTCAGTATCGAGCGTTCCACTTTCATCATCAGTCAGTGTAATTTCATCCCATACGCTTTGCACTAGAAAGGAATGGGAGGTTGCTTTTCAGCAAGATAACGCAAAATAAATGCAACAAAATAGAGTTCAATGGTTAGACGTTTGCATAATTAAAAGTGATTGCAAAATGAATTACTGCCTTCAAACAGCTAACCTGTAATCCAACACGAACAGATGGATAAACATTAAAATATAGTCCTCTATATGTATCGGAGGAGCTAGATTCAGTATTGTAGTGCCTTGTTTGTTGATGTGTTGTGCTACAAAAGACGCAGCAAAGCCAAACTTTTTTCAAATTAACAAGCAGACTTATAACAACATTGATTAGGAGGCATTGATGAGATGGTGCAGGTAGATGCTGCTTTAATTGAAGGCTTTGGTATATCTTCTTTTTAGCTGCAACCACAGTTTTGTCTATACTAATTACAAAGGGTAATGCATATAGGTATAGGACAAAGCTCCATTAACCTATAACAGACAATTGAGTAGCAACCGGTGATTTACCACTCAACCTCTAGCAGTGGTCAATTCTAGATAGTTCAGAATTCTCTTAAGAGCTCATTCAATCAGTCATTTTACGACTCAGTGAGGTGAATCGGCAAACTTCAGCTTCTAAAAAAAAAAAAGATTAAGAGAGTCCCCCAACAGTTGCACATCACCAATCTGACTGTTTTGTCTAAACAAAACAACGACAGCCACTAGAAAAGACAGGAGTGGGATAATGCTCAGCTCCTGGTGGAATGACTCAACAGAGCCAGCCTGATTCTGTTCCACTGCAGGCCTTTGTGAGAAAACAACAAATGTTTTGGTATGTCTGGGGATGTTTGAACAGATGGACTAGAGCATTTTCTGCCAATCATCATTGCCTGAAGGTAACCCACCCTGATACGGGCACGCCAGAGACAGGAAACAATGCCTACGTTGCACTTCATTCCTGCGGGACCATGCACACACACATCCACACATGTCAAAACCCTTCTTAGTACCTCTACAACCTCGTCTTTGCGGTAATTCAAGTCACACCTCCCCTTACACTGAACTGAGCAACCCCAGCAACCTCCGCATTCGCCACATTCCTCTCATTACGCCGGTTGTTTTCCTGGTGGAACCCAGGACTCCTTCATTACGGGGTCTTGCTGTGCCCACTGGCAAGCCCCCGAGGGCTCGTTATCGATAGCTCTGCTCTGAGCGGCACAGCCTATTGGAGGAACCTGCTGCAGAGACTCAACGGACATGCAGGGGTGAGCTGGAAGAATTCATTGGAGCCTATAGTGACACACTTAACTTCGTTGCATCAACGGCAACTTATGCCTCGGTCTGATATGAACAATTTATTAGAGGGAAATCTTTCTCCCCTCTGTAGTGATGGGAAGGTTTCGTATGATGATAACAGTGGCAGAAGGTTGGGAGTTATGTGTGCATGGAAAACCAAGGAAAGAACTCTTCCATGCTCAATCCCTTTCATGACCTGATGTCCATCTGTTTCAGGCATTTATCTCCCCTGATTGGATCAGTTGCTGAAATCAAGATATTTGGTGAAGACTCAAAGGTGTGTCAATTTCTATGACAAGTTTAACGAGCAAAAAGCACCAACCTTTCCCTCAATTTAATTCCAAATACATGCAGGACTAGAAACTGAATCATTGGCCGCAATCTCAGCATGACCCCTTTACCTCCTTTAAAATATACCTCAATGAACACTCCAAGAGCTCTGTAAAGCATGCTACTGAATCCTAATGATAGGTTTTCCACTAGATAGTGCCCTCATTATCATGTCCATAACTGTAGCTGCTTGTATCCTTTCCCACGGTGCTGTACCTTAAGCCTCCAACAAAGCATTAGGATGTGTTTACTGCTGTGCCCAGGTGACTGAAACAGTACTCTTGCCTGGGGATGAAGGATACTATGCCCCTGTTTAATGATGTTCTGCTGGGTGACAGCCCCCTGGCAAGCAGAGGCAGGGCTTGACTGTCTGTGTGCTTGGGCTGAGAAAGACTGCAAGTAAAAGAGGGAGAGAAGGAGGTGCAGCTAGAAAACGAAGTAGATGCCACTGGTTGCGTGACTGGAGGGTGAACTCTTGGCCCCTATGATGCAGGTAAGAGATAGTCTAAGGACATGCAATCTCCACGCTTTCACACAAAAACATGACGCTTGCCCTCTTCACCCCAATTTATGTCTCCTGGGTGCCTTACCTCGCAAAATCTGTTGCATCGATCTGTCTGGGCCAACTCCAGTAAATGTGCTATTCACAATCTGTTACCTTATTTCTAATTTCAATTCAAACGCAAGTATGTTTGGAGCGTCGCCCAGAGGCTGAGGTCGATGGATAGTGACTGTATCGCTCCATTGTATGGCACTTAATCTGTCCCTCTCTGGGCTGGAAAACGACAGCCTCCCTCCGCTGCCGGTCACTGCCCACCATTCTCCATTGCGACAGCCTGCAGCAGTAATACAATGGACAGTGCAGCAGTGCAGAGGTAGTCGTTTAAGTTAAATGGAGCCTGATTCACACAGTTAGAGGAAGTTGTGGCTGAATCTTGTTTTGAAGCTAAAACAAAAAAGGGTGAGCCAGAAAATTCCTGATTGAAAAGTAGCAGCGATTCAGCTAAAAACTTAGAGAAAGAAGTAAAAAGAAAACAGAGCCAACACAGTTCAAACCGTTATTCCGCACAGTTGCAACTAAAATGCTTTTTTAATTCTTATTGCATGATGGAAACTAATTGTTTGTTTTTAAAAAGGTGTTTTTTTCCTTCCAAATACAAATTTTGCCTTGATCAAATGAGTACTGGGATTGGGAAAAAAAACTCAACTCATAACTTTTGTTATCTTTTGACAAATTAGGATTATAATGCATAATTGCATTTAGTATTTTTAGGAAAAAAAAGGTAAAATTACCTAAATAAGTGTGATTTAAATACTGGTATATGCTTGAAAGTTATCGCGTCTATCATTTTTCTGTTTCTTTCATTTGAATGTTTTCAAAGTTCACTTACTACTGAGAACTATTAATACTTTAAGTTAACCTGGCAAATTAATACTACCTTCAAAAAATAACCGACTTTTCTTCAGTTGGTCGTTTTTTTTTCTTTTACCATGCAGAACCATATTACCTTTTACTTATTACATATGATTTATTGCACTTTCGCAATATCTTTGTATGTTTAGATAATATCTTTAGATGATAATATAAACATCTTCTGCAAAAATTCACCTTCAGCACCTTCAGCAAAATTGATCTGTGTATCTTAATATTAAAAAGATATGAGGCAGTTTTTATTTTCAAATAATAATACATATAGGCACACTTGCAAGCATAAATGCAAATGAAGAAAATAATTTAAAAACCCGAGAACTTTATGGAACATTAGTGATGTGTGCAGCATTTCCTAAATAGCTGAAGAAAAATACTCCATATGGTCCAGTATTAACTAGTTACTACACCCATAATTCTCTTTAGCTCTGGGTTCTTATGAGTTAATATTTGACATACTTTTTTAAGGAATACAATCTTATTTAAATGCTTAATTTAATTTAAAAAATATTGCCATTGCCATATATGTATATACATCCTTGTGAGTACGTGTGTGTGTGTGTCTTGGCGGGGAAAGGGTTATTATTTTTATTATTGTGTTACAATTCATTAATATAAAAAGTGCTATTCAAATAAAGTCAGATTGATTGGTTGATTTTCTACAAGTATGGATATGAAAGAGACTGTTTAAGTTAGAAAATGTCTTAAGCAGTCCTAATTGAAACCTGCAGAAACCACAGTAATCTTTTCTCTATTCTGAAATGGATACGCACATGAATATATAAACATAACTATTATTAACTGACTCTAATCTCTTGAAATCAGAAGCCAGTCATCTTCCTGGAGACTGTCACTGTTTTCTTTCATCCTCTATGCTGAAAACAAGTTTCGTAGGAAAGGAAATCAGTCTCTTATCTTCCGGGTGATATAACAAACCCATCAATGCCCATGGCGTGAACAAAAAGTCTTTTCATAAGTCTGACAAAACACACATTTCATATGAGTTGGCATCAGAGAGGGAGAAGACGTGAAACTATGTCGTGTATGCCTCCAAACAAACTAGGCTAATACTTTGGGTATTTCAAATATTGCTGAGGAAATGATCCGTCCCTTCGAGCAAATTGAAATGGTGCATTTTCTCATTTTCTTTGTGGAATCCTGCGTGCACAAGGAGAATTAAAGAACTTCTTAGTAAGATGACTCTCTTCTTGAAAGCCTAAATTTGAAAATGATTTGAGTTTATTCCTGTCGAGGATCAAAAGGCATTGCTGATATGAACCTATCTTTTTGAAGTGCTGAGCACACAGGAAACTGAGGCTGTGATTGATGCAGTGGTAGGAAAGTGTACCAGCAACATCGATGGCGTGTTGGGGAGCCTACTGGAATAGTCAAATCTCACTACTGAAAAGACTAACTTAAAAACAGGGAGATAATAGATGTGTAGTCGGTGAAGGGGGTTCGGCAGAATTAATCGACGGAATGCAGAATGAAAAGTTGAAGGAAAGGGAAAGAGCAGCGAAGATTAAAGAGAAAACGTTTTTACTTCCTTTTTTAATACCTCCCATTGGCATGTACAACCATCTGCAGAAAGACTCGTCCACCTGCAGCGTCCTAACAGAGCACCCGTCTGCTTCGAAACAAACACCTGGGGTTTAAATACAAGTAGATTTTTCTGTGTGTCTTGTGTAGTGCTCAGGTGGAATAGTGCATATCAGATGGAGAGCATTTGAACAAGTGAGCTACGCACATTAGCTGTCAATGAAACACCTTCATGCTCACTGTCCTCCCGACTTCTAAGCAGGAAGCAGATGGCCTACTGGCTTCGTAATGGCCGCACACACACACTGTCGGCACAGACACGGGAAGATAGAAAAACATCTTCCTACTAGTATGAAGACCAAAAAAAGGTTTTATTCTTCTCGCTCTAGCTGCAGGTTGTTGCTGCAAGAACGAAAAAACAAAAGGCTGAATGGCAATTAGGTTTGCTCTGTACACTGACAGAAGTGCGGTTATACCATTGATCCTTTTTTTTATGACGTATACATGATTGATATGATTCACATTATATTTAATTTTTCAATTTCACTTACATACAGTCTGAGCATTACATTTAATCAGAGCTGTGTAAAAGACAGAAAAGAATTATGAAAAAAAAAAAAACATCACAAAAAGGGGAAAATAAATAAAAAATGTACGTTATGCACAGAGAGCTTACACACATCAAGTGTATGTCTATATAAAAACCAATTCCGACAAACCCGTTGGGGTAGTACATACATATTAAAATATATGAACATGCTTGATTTATATCGGTTTGTATTCTGTATGTTTGCAATTGTGTGCTGCTGCCTTTCTTGGCCAGGACGCTCTTGAAAAGAGGTTTTTGATCTCAATGAGACTTCCTGGTAAAATAAAGGTTGAATAAAAAAAATATGTTTGGTCATATATCCGTGCTTACAAACAAACTTTTATATTTTTCTCCATATGTGCCCCTTATTACACAGATGCATATGAATGCCTAAATATACACACACAAATAACTAAATTGCAACATTAATTATCCTTAAAGATATGGATCTGGTATTTGCCCCATTTTGGGGTGTAATATTGCCGTCTGTCGGTCATGTTATAAAAAAGTTGTTCATTTGAATCGACTTTTCCCAGTTCTCTGAACCAAAGGCTCGTACCCAAAGGTGCAAACGTAACCTATGAGGGGCCGTCATCATACAATTAATTCCACAGATTGATCATATTCAAAGGTGGAGTGTGCGTGGGACAACTTGAAGGGAAAAAAAAAGGATTTGTGTCAATTTTGACCACATACTCAGCATCATGTCCTCTTTCAGTTATCTTCAGTGTTGAGAGCAGTTTTAAGGTATTATATATGTACACAGCTATAAATACCACAGCTATGACAGCTAAGAATAATGTCGGAATATAATACTGGATATATTATGTAGGCTTTGAGGATGTCATTGTGTGAACATATTAGAAATTACATAAAAATAAGTAAAAGATCTCTGTCTGCTGTCACATTCAATGTTAATGTTCATGATCAGGTGGCATCATTATAGATTGAGGCGCTTACTCTGTTATCCTGCAGCAACCATTCGTTTTTCTCCTAAATTTGTCCTAAATTTCTAAGGGTCACAAAAGGACTAATTGACTTGTTCAAATAGGTATTTTTGCTCACACCATGGGAAGAGGAGATAAGGCAGTTAGTTTTTAACACCTTACATATTTCCTTTGTTACAGCTCAGGCAGGGAAAAGGCATCTCCAGCCGACCCCTGTAGAGGATTGATGACTCATAAATCACACGGCTCTGATTGGGGTTCCCCTTAGAAGCAGACTATGACCTTGTTTTGAAATGCTAACGCATCCCACCAGCCATTAACTCCCAGCCGTGCCTTTGGATTGGGCGAGTCATTAATGTGAGTGGGCCTCTCTCTGCAGCTTTCTGGCTTCGCTGCTGTGGATGTGTGAGACTTGAATGGATGGTGGCAGTCATGGAAGCAGAAACAAAGCGATTGAAAGTCCTTGAATTCAAAGTGCTCATCCCTGAAAAGTGTGGAATTAATTCAATGTCAACCTAATGAGTTGGAGCCTTAAAAAGTTGAAAACACACACACGCATTATCTCAATATCCACGAGAAAGAAAGAAAGAGTCACTTTGTGCGTGGCACTGCTGCATTTCAGGTCTTAGATGGAGCGACAGCTATGGATTGTATCTAGAGAGAAGATCTTATTACCATATATTTCTATGCCAAGAAATCATTCAAACGAGGTTAAAAATTTGGAAGATATCAACCAAACCGCTCCCTCGGCTGCTAAATATGTATCCGGATATTATAAGTGAAGGGGAAACCTGGGAGATCACTGCTGATTACATTATAGTATCAGTTGCTTCCAGTTTTGTGAATCATTTTATATAAGGATATGATCTGGGTTTGTTTTCTTCTCATTTCTATTATATAACTCCTAGGCTGCACAGTCAGAAATATGTGATCAGGGTATAGTTTTTCCATCCCTTCCACCAGAAGGGGAAATTTCTTCATGACGTCAATATATTTATTTTAAATCCAAATATCTAAATATCATAAAGTTAAAGCAAATATTGTGATTATGGATTTACAGGCTCTATAATGGCTCATTAGTAGTAGTAAGGTAATGTCTGGATCATTTGACTGTCGGCACATCTAAGGGGGGGGCATAGGGGCTCCGTCCGGATATCAAATCTGATTGGCTGGTGTGACAGAGGAAGATGCAGAGGATAGCGTAAGATGGAAACAGTGATCTACTGTGGTGACTCCTTAAGGGTAAAGCCAAAAGAAAAAGAAGAAGACAAAGAACAAGAAGAGGAAGCTGCAATGTGGATGTTAATGAGAATTATACAGTACATAAGTGGCATATAGTAATTCCTGTGTGACTGGATTGCAGGAGAGACCGGACAATGTTGTGGAATGGACCGCACCAGAAGAGTGCAATGCTCACTACTGTCACCAAGTGTATGCTGTACTATGGGAATTGTAGGTTCTTTGTAGAATAATGATGGTCAAGACCTGCTCTTTTTGGAAAATAACCTTGAGGAAACAATTTGCGTGATTCGGCACTAGCAATATAACGGAATTTCATTTCAGATTTCATTTCATTTCATTTTTGGACCAGTTAGCTCTGAAGCCGAAAAAGTTGCTTTCCGTCTCAAATGTTTGCGGACCAAATGGAGAAAGAAAGAAAGCCTGACCCAGGCAAACAGTGCGGTATCAGAAGCATTAGTTAACTTAGTTATAATTTTCCCATACAAATACTATTGGTCAACAGCATCATGTGTGTACTTTAAAATGTAATAAAGGGTGAGAAAGTATTTACAAATAGGGAGGGTAACTAGTGAACCACCCTAGAAGTGGCTTAACTTCCCAAGTGCATTAAAAGGAATGACTGGCAACCGCTCGCTCATTCAGGACCCAAGACTTAATCACAGCACCAAAAAACATTCCAGTAGCCAGATATAGCAGATGTGATGGCGGGAGAAGAATTACATATTGACATACTCTTCATTAATTTCCACACGTGTGTCACCCGGAGCCCCCAGATGCTACCAGGACGACGCGTTAATGACTAATTCATATTTGACAGGGTCTCATTAAGTGGTCATTAACATAGATCACGGTGCACGTCAGCTGACACGGCTGGATATGAAGGGCTGAATAGGACTGCACATGTTCACACATAGCCCCGGTAACAGATAGCAGCTGTTTGCCCCGTCAAACATGATACAGAGAGTAAAAAAAAAAACTTCTTCACATATATTTTTAGAGCCAAGTACCTAAAAACAAGTGTAGCTTTTGGGCTAAAGCTCTAGAGAGTGTTAGCTGATTGGCTCAATGGTGCGTGACGACTCAAGTGATTGAATCAACCGTCATTGAGATCCAGTTCCATTGGTTCAAGTGACCACCAGCTGAGCGCAGAGGACACAGCTGCTCCCAACACTTGCCACCCTCCGTCCTGAGACCACGCATGCTCAAAAACACACTATAGTGAGCAGGCTGCAGCTCCATATGGAGGATCATGCTGTGGTGCCCTAGGGAGGCATTACCATTTAGAGTAGGGGGAACGATCCAACAGTGCTAGACAGAGCCATGGCTCAAGTAGTGGCCACACTTTCTTTTCAGGAAACGGCACTTTTCCACCACAGCCTGCTGTTGCTGCCTGCCTCCGTGCCAACAAACTATTAGTTGGAGTGCCATCCATCATGAAACCTCATCTGCTTTCTCTGTCTGAAAAATGAAGAAACCTTCACATATGGCCATGCTCCCTCATTCCTACGCACATGACCATGTGCACACTCACATACAGAAATATACTCTTAAAGGTGAAACTGTTGTTCGACTTCAGAGATGAATTAGGTCTGGGATGATTCTCATTCAGTGCATTCATTATTTACTCGGTTTGAGTTTTCAAAATACTACTGTGCAAAACTTTGACAATAAACCTGTGGCAAAATAATTTTCAAGACATCCAGACACCCAGTTAATAAGACATACATTTTTACAACGATATATTTGTCACCATCAGGGCCAACATGCTTACGTTACACAAACAAGCATTTTCTGATTATTCCTGGACTCACTTTTTTAAATAGACGATAGGTTGACAGTTTTTTTGACAGTTTTTAAAAAATGTTTAAAAGTGTTTGAAATAGAAATCATGAAAAGTCCAGTCTAAGCTTGTAAAGCTCTAGTGAAGGTTCAGTCATGAAGACTATCCCATTGCATACTCAGGGCCATCATCCCCCATACAACCCTTTCACCCCATTCACACATTCTCAATCACCTGCCTCACTGGTAATACATTTGTGCTAATTAGCCAACTATATGTATCCAATAACACGGTCACACACCCTCATTATTAGCATCATCTTGCTGTCTTCTTCTTAAATTCCTTCCTTCCATACTAGTAATCGCACCGTCCAACAAATCTCCGCCCAGTCCTCCCGGATCCCTCAACTTCTTTATTCATCAGCATCAGCAAAGTCATCAGTCCCCACCACTGTCAGAACTCAACTGTGTCACTGACTGTGATAGTATACCACCCATTGCTTTTTCCTGTAGGGTTTTAAGAAGAAAGAAAAGTTTACAAGAAAATTTTAAATAATGCAGGGAAATTAATAACTCCATGTAAAAAAAAAGAACATTTGGCATCTTAGTGATGTCACTTGAATTAGGGTGAATAATCATCTCATACAGGCCAAACATTTCTGTTAGCTGAGCCTCACACCTTCTCTGACAATTCAATTAAATATTTTGCCTGTCTGTTTCCAGTGTTGAATCCAAGCAGCTGTGTGGGTTAGAGACATTTCTTTGCTCTCTAACCAAACAGGAAACTGACATGGCCCGTAGGCAGGAGGGGAACCAAACTGTCATTGCGCTGCCACTATAATTGACAACTATAATGGGTAATTTATCCACGCTCATTTTCCAAGCTAATTTGCTAAGTGGACTCTGCAGGAAAATTAGCGGGAGGAAAAAAAAATCATCATAATGATAAAAGAAAATCATAGTGTACAACTCTAGACAAATGATTAATTACAGATTAAAGGCAGTTTAATCGATTTTACTTGATGTTGAGTTTTAGGTTCAGAAGCGAGTGATTCAATAAAAGCAGAATCGGTTAAGAGAATGGGTTTATGTTTCATTTCAGTAAATCATCAGTCAAGTTTTATCAAAGCAAATTAACCTGTCATCTTGCCACTGCGACGCAGGCCAACACACACACACACAGACACACACACACACACACACACACACACACACACACACACACACACACACACACACACACACACAGCTCCTCATTATTAGTTTCTTCTTTCATGTTTCTTCCGGCACAAATCTAAACACTCAGCACAAAGTGAGTGCAGCTTGCAACTTTTACAGAACAACCGGTTTTCTGGCCACTATGGGCGACAAGTGAATATGCTGTTGGAGAAAGAGCCACAGCGTTGGTGCAAATGCCCGGTCCTTATCAGTGGCGAGAAGCTGGTGGCATAGGACTGAGCCTGTCACGGATCTTTGGGCTGCCATGAGATGACCATTATCGCTGCCACTCCATGACTGTCTGTGCCACTATCTCCACTCCGCAAGGTTCCTCTGTATGTTCTGAGGTATATATTTTTTTCAATATTTGTAGCAGGGGCACGAGAGGGGAGAATCCAGCATCGGTTATCTCTCTGATTCCCTCTTTATAAAAGGGGCCCTCGATACCGAGATCAGTACAGATGAGGAAGGAGGGATGAAAGCCTCCCGGTATGAGCCATGATAGCTAACACATTCTAGTCTAGCGTGGCCCAGGAGTGCCTTACAAATATACAAGACATGAAACGCCTCTACCAAAGTCAAAAAAATGTATATATTGAAAAACAAAATAAATAAAGTAAAAGTGAAAAACTTTCCATTCAAATGGAAATATGTCCCGGACAGAAGATCCAACGATCCTTGATGACATGTTTAAAAATAAAATAATATTATGATGTAGGATATAATTTAAAATACACACATACTTTAGGTGAAAATAACCTCTGCATCAGGGCATCAGTTACCCTTACTCCAGTTCCCCGCTTGTCCTTCCTTGGACCACTTGAAGGAAACACTTTAATAAACCTGCGGTTTTGGAGATTCTCTGACCAGTTGTCTCGACATCACAGTTTGTTCTTTGTCAGAGATGATCAGATCCTTGAGATGCTTTTTCTTCATTTTTGTGGACACAATGTTATTTTGCCGCCTTATTGATCCCACAAACGGACAGGTTCCACTGTAAGAGCAATCAGTAATAAAGAATAATCAACGTTAAGTTTATAATGTTATGGCTGACCGGTCTGTTTCAATAGGAAGGAAATAAAGACATTAATAATAGCAAAATATGAGCATATAAGCATACGTCCATCCACTTTCTGGAATCATAATCCTGGACACAGTTGCAGAGGGTTGAACCTATTCCAGGTGAAATTGGGCAACAGCAAATGTATGAAAGGACCAAAACATAAAAAGACAAACAACCAGTCAGATTCAAAGAAAATATTTAACTTTTAATTGCACATTTTCCATTTTTCATTTACTTTGGTAAATTCTATATTTACCACTTCACAAAGGGTAACTCAATATTTTTCTATTAAAAATAAAATAATAATTTATTATTGCGCATTTCCTATTGTTGTTCATCCCGTTTGACATTTTTTCTTTTCTGCAAGGATGACTCATCTTTCACCAACACATTATTTCTCCAGTACATTTCCCATGGTTATTTATTACATATGACATAATGTTTGAGATCATTCATCTAAGTATGACTCATCACAGAAGGCACTTTTTTTGGGGGGCTGTTTTTATTATCCTTCCAAACTAACTATTTCACTGTAGAATAATCATTTACCACTTGACGCTAACATTTTCGTGTTTTCATGGTATTTTCTTATTTCATACTTATTTTTTGGTTGTAGTTTCATTTCTCGTAGGTCTACACGTTTTTCTGCTATGTTGGTTTTTTTTTTCCTATTATGTGGCGGTATTGACGGAACAATCAGCATTTTTAAAATTACGACACCTTTTCTTGATTGTCTCTTTTTGCCCTGATGGCGTCTGGGATGGGTCAAAATGCATTGGCGTTATCCATGACTGAATAGAGGATTATATTTTTTTAAAGAAGTTGGAATAAATTTTCTGAATCTATATTTCTTCAGCCCTTTTCCCAAAGAGCACCTGATTTTTTTTTTTTTTTTCATCGTCTACTTCACTTGTTTGACCCTGTGCAGCACTCTTTATTTTTCAACATTTCACCTATATTATATGTTTGTGTCTGCAGGATCCACACAGACACCGTAGAACATATAAACTCCTTGACACATATAAACTCCAGATACATTGTCAAGGGGACCAGTGCAATAAACAATCATGGTTTCACATGTCACAAAGCAGCTGCTAACGAGGCCCATTTTTTTTTCTGATCTAAGACTCTTCTCTGATTCTCCTGAAATGCATAAATATATCGAGCTATATTAATGCATTCATCAGCTCCCGTGTCTTCCCCACAGACCCATGATCTTTCCATCGTCGGGCTAAAAGATAATTTCAGTGGCAGAGTTGACATTAAGCTAACAATCGCTGCTTCCCTCACCAGCACACCCGGCAGAGTGAATTTGCTGGTGTGGGTGCATTAACGGCTTTTTTCATCAAATGGCCTCTTGGCTGGGGAACTTGAAATGGTCACTTAACGCCTTGTGTTTATTCAATTTTACATTTGAGTTCAGTGTTTTTATAATTTTCCATTTGGCCACAAATATAAAAGCACCAATTGATGAGTGATGAGCACAAACATCCTGCTTAATAATGAGGAAAGAAAATCCTCAAGAGATCGTTTCACAATCGTGGATTGTGCCCCAAACGTGGAAACAGCGAAGACACAAGTTGTTTTATTAGCAGAGTTCCCTTCAGAAAATCCAATTGTGGGACTCTGTCAGCAAAATGTGGCACTGGCATAATTCATGCAGATGATTCCTAACTCATCTCTTCTATGTGATACAGATGAATATAATCGATCCATTGAAGGGAAGCATTGTAATTTAACTGATGCGTCAAACCTGCTCAACATATTTACGAGTGTCTTGCTGCTGAAAATCAAACATTTAGCGTATGCATGGATAAACACGTGTAATGCTCGAATCTGGAAAGCTGCCAAACTGACATTGAAGCCCAAGCAGAATATAGACGGATTTCTATTTCTCATTATGCTCCAACTCAGTTGTAGTGATTTAAATTGAAACCAAAGAGGAGCTAGACATGTCTGCTGAGATATAAGCAGCAACATCGAGGAAACGCGCAACAACTTTCGACCCAAGCCTGAAAATACCTACATGTATTATTGAGTCCCCTATAGTTCAATAATTAGAAATGGCAACACTCATCTGCTCAATGAGTTCCTGAAAAGGATAGCCGGCACTCTATGGATCGTGTCAGGATGCCTTGATATTCCTGTGTGAGTCACTGGAGCCTTTTTTTTCCCCTAATCATAGCAAAAGTGTGGGCTTAGAACTGCATGGTTAATCTATGTGACTGGGTGTGTTCAGGGACAGTAAATGAGGAAATAAGAATAGATATCTGCACTTTTTGTTTCTTTTTTTTTGCATGCTTTTGTTAAGACGCTGCATTAGTTTTGCATAAAATCCCCATTTGCCTTACTTCAGTGGCGGAACAGTGCAGGTGTTGATATTCAGTGCAGAGATTAGAGTCATCATAACGCATTAAAAGTGTGAAATGTGTCAAGGTGCAGGTTCTGTGAGTGTTCATGGAGATTAAGCTCTATGTTCTGATGAGGTGAGAGTACAAGGACCGAATCCCCCGGAGAGCTCTTCCAACCTCTCTGCTAAACAGTGGCGCTGCTGCATATACTGTCTCCATATTGTTGCTTGGAAAATAGAGCTGCTGTGAAGCAGATAGGAAAATAAATAAATAAATGAACAGATGTCATGATAGCACATCCTGCTTGTCACTCAACATGTCAAAACAACGCCGCAAGAATCATAAGAGAGGCTGCGTGGATACAGTGACGTTTGCTTGTGTGAGCGGATAAGCTGACATGAGCACGATTCCGGTTTGTCAATAATTCTCCAGCAGGATATGAGCAATGTCAGGACGAACATGTCAAGGTTTTAGCCCCTATTACAGCTGAGGTTGTAAAGATTTAATTAGAAGGAAACACATTCAAACATTTTGCGAGCAATTTGTCAAAAGTGAATCCTTTTCTCTCTCTCTCTCTCTCTCTCTCTCTCTCTCTCTCTCTCTCTCTCTCTCTCTCTCTCTCTCTCTCTCTCTCTCTCCCTCTCTCCCTCTCTCTCTCTCTCTCTCTCTCTCCTGCTTGCTCCCGGCGCTCTAATCCAAAATGTATTTACAAACACCCATAACATCAGCGCGCTTAAGCAAATGTTGTTACCACTTGTGTAAAGCAATGCCTGGAATGTTGAATATGCATTAGAAGATGTCAAAATGTGCAGTAGTGTCAAAATAATATACAGCTGGTACTTCAAAACACCGCTCCACAAAGCAATTATTGCTAGCATTAGCTGCTAATGCTAGCGTGGCCCCGAGTGTGGCAACAGCGAAGACACAAGTTGTTTTATTAGCAGAGTTCCCTTCAGAATATCAAATTGTGGGAATCTGTCAGCAAAATTTGGCACTGGCATAAAATCTCCCCCTTTCTTTTAATACAAATTGATCTGCTTCATACCTGCATCAAATTGTGGAGTGAGGTTATCAACTTGTCTGAGAGACACTCGCCTCTATCTTTGAAAAGCAGAGCCAAATTGAAAAGGACAGTCACTTAGCCCAAAAAAGTGTCAAGATTTTCCTTTAATGCCCGAACAAAATGATCGAAACACTTTTAAGAGGCAGACGGGCACACACACTTCCTCTCTTCATCTCAGAAAAAAAAAAATGTATACCAGCAACCGGCCTTTTCAGCAGTCCTCACACATTTGATATACAGTCAATTAGGCAGAAATAAATAATGGCTCTTTAGGAGTAATTATGAACTTATCAGATACAAGATCACATGACCTAGTAAAGGCAAACACAAACAAGGAGGATTTTCAGCCATTGTTGAAGTGCGATAATGGAATTGTCGTCTAAAAGAGCTGTGATCTGGGTGTGTTTCACACCGATACAATGACATAACTGTCAGTGACCACTCTCGTGTTGTGTTTGATGTAAGCACAAAGTGAGACAGAGCAGGAGTGCCAAGCTGTGTTTGGAAGGAGTGTGTGTTTGTTTGTCAAAAAGGGAAAGGAGTGGGTGTCAGGGGAAACGAGAATGTAGGGTACATGGGCAAAGGGGAGCCAGTAACCAAGGCTCAATGAGTTACACACTCTTCCCCAATTAGTCTACGACGAGTGCCTTAAGAGACTACTGACACCTCCCAGTGGAAAATGGCCAAAACAAAGAGACATGAAAAGAGAGGCAAAAGAATTATGGTGATGAGGGACACCAGGGAATGAAAGCACAATCAATCCTCATCGTTGTTCGCCGAGTCGAGGCACATCATCGGATCTGCATACAAAGTGTGAGGGTCTACCTGTTGACTGAGCGAGTTGCAGCTTAGAGAAAGAAGATAGTGATAGTGAGTGAAAGGAAAGATAACAGCATGAAAGGGAAACAAGAAAGCAGAGATATGGAGATAGTGGTGCGGAGAGGTGACTAGAGACTGAAATAATCTCTCAACTCCAGTAACGGATTTAGGAACTTCAAAATGTACTCCTAACACATTACTAAGGAGTTAAGGGACCCTTTTAAGCACGTTCAATAATTAACTCTTTTCTATCATACTCATCGGGTTGGTGACATTTTGAGTCTCTATTTCTGATTGAAAAATGTGTTTCAGTTGATTAAACCTGTTTTATAATGTGACCCAGTGGCATCATGTTTATGCTACAGAGTAAGGGCCCAAGGATGGAGCCCTGAGGGACTCCATACGTCAAAGGTGCTATTGAGGAGGAAGCGGTAACCATTGCTATTGAAAAAGTCCTACTCTATAAGAAGGGCTATATTAAAGCATGTGAGAACTTACTAAACAGAATTATCTAATAATGGTCAAGTATTTCTCTAAAATAATGCTTTACCATAAGGGTGAGCTAGTCAAATAAAAATTGGCTATTTTCCATGAAACAATTCTGTAAGTAAGACATGCATCACGGAACACTTTGCCATTTTATGGTACATTTAAAGTGTCTAAAATATTAATTTAATAATTAAAGACCCAAAGACATTTATTTTTTACATAGTATTTATAGTACATGGGATTTTCATCCCATACTGAGCAAAAGAATCAGATGTGGACGACATAAAATAAATCACAAAACATATTGTTATTTGCTTAACCAGACTGACTGAAATTGAGACCTGGCGGAAGTTCAATCAAAAATACAATCCTGTCTTGTACACTCAGGCCACAGTACTTCTCATTCCACTCTATTATCCTCACCTTTCTGACATGCTTTGTCTCAATTACCTGCTTTATGCGCTGCAGGTTTAATTGATAAACCTGCAGCGATATATTAATCACTCATTCATATATCACCTACCAACATACGTATATCATTGCCTATAATAAATCATTCATCTTCTTCTACATTCTTCAACATCTTGTCCAATTAAAATTTTAATAGCAACCTGATTTTTTTTTGTTTTTTTTAAATAAAGTGTTAGCTTCTAATATTTCTTAAACTAGACTCGGTCTAAAAAATTTAAAAAATTTCTTTGACCAATATAAGAAAATGCCAAAATCTTTTGTCAACTAACAGTTTAGGCTAAAATGAACTGAATGTAATTGAAACGAATAAGGTCTTAGAAACCAGGACTAAGACTGAGTTAAACAGGCTGACAAAATGAGCAATAATAGAGATCATATTTTGTGTCTTTGAATCCGTATTGAAAATAAAAGTCTTGCATAAATGTGCGCGTGTGTGTGTGTGTTTGAGAGAGAGTCTAGTGGGTGCTCATCTGTGCTGTTGACAGGTGTGTATTTTTTTTCACAATACTGGTTTTAATAATAAGCCTTTGCTTCAAAACTCTCGTTCTCTGATGCAACTTCAAAATCTCTCTCCGTATCTTTTTTTCATTTCTCTTTCCAGCACACAGCATCTTCTCCTCCTGCTTGCACACGAGCTAACACAGCAGTGAAATGTAATTTTTCACCTCACTCCCTCCCTTGGACTCCATGTAATTCTTTGACTTCCCTTTCCTCGCCGGGCTTGACAACTTCAGAGACAGATTTTGGAGACGCGATCTTCCTTTAACTAGCCTGGGACGCACCGGAATGTGTGTTTTCACTCCCCTTTGTGTTTTCGCTCAGCGCTTCAATGTCAAAAATTAAACTACAGTGGAGTTTGTTTAATTAAGTTAACCTTTAATTAACATACATTCATCTTCAGAAAACACTCAAACAAATCTGTCATAAGGCAGCCCCAGTAGATTCTTCACAGGAAGCAGGGACATCAAAGTAAGCGTGGCATATAGAAGTCACTGCTTATTTTTAGCCTTTAAAAAAGCATTTCTGTAAAGAAATGTAAATTATAAATTCCATCCATCATAACATATTTGAGTTAAATGGGAGGTTGATCTATTTAGAGCAGAACCAGACATAAAAATGCTATTAATATTTTGAATTTCCTCCAGCTAGATTTAATATTGCTGGTTTGAGGCCTCAATACTGATGGGAAGACTGATGTGGTGGAAAAGAATCAGATAAGATCAGTTCCTGCTTCTGCACATTTTTTATATTTGTCATGTCCTTGTCAAGAAAATGAAATGCTGTAAATGGTTATGAGTAAACATTATGCATTATTTATCCAGGATATTAATTATGTGGTTGTGGCAATGACGGCGGCATCAAACTGTCTTTGCACCGCAGATGGATAACTGTAATTAGTTATGATTTCTATAATAAGCATATATATACAACCCTAAAAGGCATGCAGATGTAAAATCTACTATGATTAACAGTCGTATATTATTAACATTTCACATGACAACTTGCATGCTAAAAAGGTTGTATAGTTGTTACAAAATGTAATATAATCATCTAGCTGAGGTGAATTGTTTTTGTTTTCTGGCTTCAACCTCATTGTTTTGGTGCTCTTTCACCACCGTGTGCTGCCACAGCACGTGGTTATTTTTTGGGACACAGCGCTCAACTCGATCGGCTGACGTCAGCGGCATCTTTTCTCACCGTGCCTGTGAGAAGTGGCTACTGAGCGTGTGAGTTGACATGGCAACACAATGCATTTTGTGGATAATAAATAACAATTGATCATAAAGTAGAAAGTGCAGTTGGTGGCTGAAGCCAACTGAACAGCAAGGGCGAATAAGAAGGTTTAACAGCTGCCATAGCAGCGCTAGCTAAAAGGTAACAGTCTATGCAGTTTGAGACACCTACATCATTTCGGCACACATGACAGCAAAGAATAATGAAGAGAGCTTGTTTCTGTCGCATTAGCATGTTGCTAACCAACAACCTTTTTCTGCTTCAGAGATTCCAAAGAGTAAAAAAAGCCAAAATAAGAGAACATTTTGAATAAAGGACACATATTACTCTAAAATAAGCCTTAGATGCCAACAAGAATATATAAACTCTTAATTCTCAAGTTTTTTAGAGAGATATTAGTCAGTGATAGTTTGAGTTAAAGACAGGCTGGAACTATATAATTAGTAGTTTAGTCATTTACTTTCATCATTGAGCAAATCTGTCAATTTGTTAAAGATTTGAGCACTGTAACCTTTTCTCCGGTGCCTTGCTTATGACAACTGCTCAAGCATTGTGCGAATGTCATCAGCCATCTTTGTTGGCGTTGTCTAGAGTCACGTGTCTGAATGTGTTTCTCCCATTCAGACCATCTGAGACTGATCTGAATGGGAGAAACACAAAGCTTAACGCTAAGAGGAGTTGGCTGAGTTGCCCCCATGTTCAATTGTAGATAGATATGCACTGATAGGAAGGAAATGAAAAATGCACCCAGCGAAATGAAAAACGTTGGGTGCACAGTGCCTAAAATAATATGCATAACACATGAACAAATGAAGTGGAAACATGTAAAGACTTCTGAAAACAAACAAACAAACAAATATGTGTAGCTTTCTGAGCGGGCGTTTTCTTTCATTATTATGGACTGCAGTGCTTATATCAATAAAAAAGGTAAAATTTCAAGGTCCTTTTTTTTTTGTGTATTTTCAAAATGTTCCCCCCAGATAAAAATTGTATATTATTATCGGCTGCCTCACAGCAAGAAGGTATCGGGTTAGAATCAACATATGCAGGCCTTTCTGTGTGGAGTTTGGATGTTCTCCCTGTGTCTGTGTGGGTTCTCTCCAGGAACTCCAGCTTCCTCCCACAGGCCAAAAACATGTGATATAGGTGAAATGGTAAGTGTATGTGGTTGTGTGTATCTATGTGTGTCTGCCCTGCAATGAACTGGTGACTTGTCCAGGTTGTGTCCTGCCTCTAGCCCAATGTTAGCGGGGATAGGCTACCCCCTCCCGTGACCCTGAACTGGATAAGCAGTAGATAATGAATGAATGAATATATTTAATGTATTTCACTAAAGGTGTCTTACCCCACCGTTGATCGCTGTTTGATAAAAAAACAAAAACCACCAAACCCTTCAAAGTTTGCCCTTTCCATGCCGCTGAGAGAACCAGGCGGTAAAGAAAGATATGCAGTGGGACAGAAAATATAAGCACAAATAAACACGCTCACACTCCCCCACAACCCTGTGGAAAGGTGACATATTGCTGGATCTTATCTGAGTTCAGTCAAAGTTCAGGATTCATCCTGTTTGCTGTTTATTTATGAGCTCTGTGTGTATGGACAGTTCAACCCTGACCTCCAGCTGACACAGACAGAGACAGCGCTTTACCTGGCCTGTCCATTTTTTTGGAGTCTGACCTTGTACGATATAGAGCTGCTCACCAATGCTGAAACGTTAACACACAGAAAAGTCCAAAAAAAAGAAAACCATTGGAATTTAGAATCCACACACCACTTCTAGATTTTACATGCTGCTTATCCTGCCATGCAAGTGCTGCGCACCTATTCTTCATGTAATTATAGATGAGGCAGTGATGAGGAGGAAATGCATTCCAGACATTTCAATGTAATTGCTGCAATTGTAGCGTTTAAATATACAAAGATGAGCCATAACCTACCCACCAAATTGGTATAAGTGAACCAGCAATAGCATCATTGAATCAGAGGTGGACCACAGAGCAATGGACGATGTAAGCCTAGTCTGATGAGTCATGTTTTCTGTACATGATAAAAATTGCCATGTTTGTACTTTTCCAGGTACAGGAAGGAAGAAGAAGCATCAGGATAAAGTATATATATGAGGCTTCGGTCAGTGCTCTGCGGGGAAACATTTGGACCAACCATTCATGTGAATGTTACTATCACACGTACTACCTACTTTAGCAATGTCACAGACAAACTACATCTCTTCATGGCAATGATAGACCCTCTAGGCAGTAGCCGCTTTCAGCAGAATAATGCTCCCCAACACCCTGCAAACAATAGCTCAGGAATAGTTTGAGGAAAACAGCAAGTTCAAGGTGTTTCTCAGATCTCAATCCAAGAGAGCTTCAGTACGACGTTTGATCCAAAGAGCCCCAACTTTTAAAACTAACAGGACTTAAAAGATCTGCTTAAGAAGTTATATGGAGTCAGAGCTGTTTTAGCGGCATAAGAAAGATATTATTAGGCAGACAGTTATAATGTTATGTCTGACCAGCTTTTAGGTACTGGCTGTATATATATATCTGGGTATTGGAAACCTCTGCTCAGAGACAGTGCTTAACTAATGCAATTAAAATCATAAACCCAGCCAACCAAAAATATCATTTAACGAGAATGAAACAAGGATGGGGTGATGCATCATGGATCCACCAGTACAGGTCTGCATCCCCTTTTTTTTATCGTGCAGCCAAGAAAGAGCAGATGTTACAGCGAGAAAGATGATATTTCAGTGATTTTCAGCACAGGGATACAATATGCAGCATCGACGCAGGAAAATAAATATTTGGTTTCACTGGAGAATCAAGGAGGAAAAACTGAGGGAACAGCAGAGTAATGTAAAGGTGGTAAGAATAGTAACATCTGATTGTTAGGCTCAGACATATTTCTTCACCCAAGCAAGAGCTGCATTCTGAATGATCCAGAAACTGGGAAGCAATACAGGAAAAATAACCCGGTTAGATTTAACTTGATTTTTCCTTGATGTAGTAAGGATCATTATAGGTATCTGGTGTTCAAACTGAACATTTGTTAATTTCTCTCACATCTCTGCATTCTTTCAAGTGCAAGTTTTGAATACCAGCTTTGCATTATTTGACTTTCTCCAAATGGATGTGGCATTTAAATAAGTCTTCACTATTTTCTGCACAACCTGTACCTTTTTTTTATTTTTTATTAATTAGCTGTATATGATTTATGTAAATTAAGTGTGATATTAAATACATTAGTTAATATAACTTATTTGTATTTGTTCCTGATATATCTATATAATTTTATTTATATCTTAATTTTGTATTTATTTTTATTTTTTAATGTTATTGTTTTATGAAGCTTGCATTAATATTATATATCAATTCATCTGACATTAATAGACTTTTTTATTTTTTAATAAAAAAATAGAGTTTTTATTTCATATTTTTTCTTTTGACCTATAATTTATTTCAGGTTTCCATCTTGTCCTTTGTGTATTTGTTTACCTGCTGTTCTTCTATGCTGCCATAGCAGTAGAGTTTCCCTTTTGGAATTCAATAATTCTGATAATAGCCTATATGTTTATATTCTAACATCATACTTACAATTCTTGAAAAAAATGCAATCATCCTGTTATACCACATCTTCACTTCTCTAATCTCGGTCATTATCATATTTCATGTTTAGACGCTACAACCAGTAGCTTTTCATCTTCACGTTAGGGTTCTCAGTAGACCATAACTCTCGTATGTCCTATAGCTCAATCTTAGAATCTGGGGCGTCTTTCAGCTGAAACCTGGCTCTGTTTCCCGTCTTCCGATGAGATATTGTGACACAGGGCTAGCCATCAGTTTAGCTTTTGCTGAGCAAACGTAATTAAAGCAGCGGCAGGCTGGCTAATGCTGAGCTTAACACAATCCCGGGCCCCGGTCCCCCTGCTAATGTAATGGAACGTTGTCTCGAGTTGTCCCTCATTGGCTCGTTAAAGACGCGAGACACTGCGAGAGCCAGGGGAAAGACGGATGGTGGGGCAGCCAGAAATGAGCAGAGATGGAGGCGGAGCGGGTAAAATTGAGGGCTTGCTGCTGAGATGAAAGAAATTCAGAACGTCTCGTCAAACATCACTTAAAAACAATTGAAAGTAGAATCAGAAAAGAAAAGGAAAATAAAGGGTGGGACGTTGTCGGTGGTGGAAACATTCAGGGGCCAGAAAACGGAACTCTCTAGCTTGAAAGGCTGCTGAGCAGCCATGGATTTTGTATTGATTTCAGGAGGGTATTTAATCTTTTAAGTAATTTAATATCTTTTGATAGCGAGAATTTATCGTGTTCAACTGAACGACCCCAAGTGAAAAGAGATACAGTCTACTTCCTACGCAGATTGCCATGTGTCAGGCGTTTCATCACCTATTTCTTAAGAAAAGTAAAAGCCAGTAATTCTTTTAAATGGTGATGTGTAGAGAAATATCTGGAGGAATATGTTGCCGGCCTCTGACTCAGTGACACATTAGCTACGTATACTGTAGGTACAAGGACATGCATTTGGAATATCGTTTTTTGTTCCTGTACTGCTTGGTCTAAAACTTAATTGAGGTGCATTTTTGTGAATTTTTTATATAGAGCTGCATTTCATAATTAGGTTCGGCGAACGGTAGCAGATCTCTGCAGGCAAAATAATGAGAGGCTAGAAATGCTTCACTCCCTGTCAATTCCTCTGTTGAGCCTAGAGTAGTGTATGTTTTTTGGGTATATGCCCTTTAATATAGTGTTTTCATGGAAAACTCACAAAAAAAATGTTATCAGAACAATCAAAACATTAAAAGGCAAAACTACCTAAAGTTAATTCATTTAGCTTGAGAATTAGGAACCATTATTAGGGATCATAGTGGCGGTTAGATAAAAGATATAACCAGGAGACAGGCCAATTTCCCTTTGATTTAAAACCCCTTCTTATATCATACAATGTACGTCTCCACATGACCATGTGACCATGGCCATGATCATTTAGGTGTACTGTGTTGTCTCACACCAAGAAGAACCTTTCAGTCCTGTAGGATGTGAAGTCGGACCCCGACGTGAAATTTGAACTTTGGAATCATTGTTGTGTTCCTCAAACCATTCATGAAACATTTTAAGGTTTGGCCGGGCGCACGGCCATTCTACAAGATGGTTCTCGATTTAGGATTTTTACATGAGGATTTTACCCTCCTCATGCAGGGGTGAACTTGGTTTGCCTTCTTCTCATAGTGCATCTAGTTGCTGTCTCTTGCCCAGGTCAGAGATGCCCACAAGCCATCAACATTATGTAAAATAAATGTTAATCAGACCACGCCGTCATCCTCCACTGGTTTTTATTCCACTTCTGATGCTGACATACCCATCCCAGTGGGCAACGTCACTCCCCATGTGCATCACTGAGCCTTGGGCACTCATGACGTTGTTACAAATGAACTGTTATCATTTATTTTACCACTTTTAGTGGGTATTTCGAACTGCAGAAAGGGAACAACCAAGACCTGTAGTTTTGGAGATGCTCTGACCCACTCATCAAACCATCGCTACAAGTTGCTTGGATCTTACACTTGACCATTTTGGGACTTGCTGCCTGATATTACATCCCACCCACCGACAGGTGCCATTGAAATGTCCTTCCCCTCACTTATTGGTGGTTAAATGTTACAAGTGATTGCTGCAGCTGCAAACAATGCATAAACATTTGACTCGCTTGATTTTTTGCAAAATTTAGATTTTGAGAACGTTTCTTAAAGGTCTTATGTTCCAGGTACAGCTTTTCCATTACTAAACCAGCTAATTCTAAGATTTTTGTTGTGTTAATTTAAATGTGTTATCGGTTAGTCTTAGGGATGATGGAACTATCAAATTTGTATGCAACACTTAACCAGAGCAACAACCTCCTAACCTGCTCCTAACATCAAAGGTCGATTTCCATTCACTCCAACAGCCGTACGCTGATGTTTCTCCAGCATGGCTACGACTATGGATGAGGACATGAAGCCAAGTGTTGCACCAAGTCAAGCATGTTCACTGGTCACTAATGGACTGAAAGAGAGCAGCACCGACCTCAAGAGTCTCCACAAAACATTGATGGAAATCCAAATGCTCTCGGCCAGCTCCCCATGGAGACACGGAAAATGCCTCAATTCCCACGAGAGATAAGACGCACACTCTGCCGTGTTCAGAATGAGCCTATTGCTCCGTTAATGAATGGTGCTTTTGATGATGTAAACAAACTAAGGCATATTTGTCTTTCCATTTAAAAGCTGCCCCCTGAATAAAATAAAGGTATAGAATATTGCGGAGAACACATCCATAAAACATGTGTTTGACTCTGACGCCGCTGCAATCTACTTTTGTAGGAAAATCCCCATGTCCATACACTTTTCTGAGGTTATGTTTTTTTTTTAACTGGTTATTTTGAAATCAAGAAACTCATGAGGAGTCTTGTTGGCATATATTATTATGCTGTACGGTTGAATTTTTTCACATACTAAAAAAAGGACAACTTCAATTCTCATGGCAACCTACTGCAGGCCAAGTCAAACTCCTCCCCAGAAGAAGAAGCGAGTGCAGGCAGGTTGGAGCGGGTGGAGAAAAGTGTTAGGAGCTATTTGTGATAGAAGGGTAGCAGCAAGAGTGAAGGGAAAAGGTTAAAAAATGGGAGTGAGCGCAGCTCTGCTGGTGGCACTAATGAAAATACAGGAGACAGAGCTGGAAGTGTCAGAGTTTAAGGCGTTTAGATGTTCTTTTGGAGTGATAAGGATCGACAGGATTAGAAAGGTGCACATCAGAGGGACAGCCTAGGTTAGACGTCTTGGAGACAAAGTAACAGAGGCCAGTTTGAGATTGTTAGGACACGAGAAAAGACCAGAAGGTTTGTGGATCAATTGGTAGAAGGATGCTGGACATGGAGCCGCCAGTCAGGAAGAAAAGGGGAAGACGTAAGAGGAAGGTTCTGGATGTGGTGAAAGAGGACATACAGTTAGTTGGAAGGAAGCTGCAGAGGACAGGGGACTGGCGAACCCCTGTTCTCAGGGAAAAGTTGAGAGAAGATGAAGAGGCCGTCTTTTTGAGAAACTATCTCATTGATTAGTTCAGCTTATTTATCTTTCATTTGATTAAAAACTTAAACTTATAAGTTATAGACATTTACTCATTTAGCACCTTTCTAGCCCAATCTCCACTCTGAGGACTTTAAAACACAAGTCAGCACTCACCCATTCACACAGTGGTGGCTCACCAGTGGAGCCCACATCAGGAGTAAACTGGGGTTCAATATCTCGCTCGGGGGTGTGTAGTGTAGACTGAGCCACCAACGTTCGGATGAGTGGTCAACGGCTCTACGTCCTGAGCGATTGTCGCTCTAAGATTTGAAAACATGGCTGCCAATTCCTTTTTTTTCTTTTTTTTTTCCATTGAAGGAGAACAAAGGAGATGGCTCGCCACAGGAAGAGTGGATGTGCAAGAATGAAAAGCATGATCGCCCCATTTGGTTCGAACAACAATTATTTTGTTTTGCCAAGCTAGAAAATCTATTGAGGCCAACTTTCCACAGAAACTTAATAAAAGTAGAGTAACTATTTAAATACCAATGTTATAGATTCGGCCAGTTTTATATTTTACAGTGCATTACATTTCAATACTGATAAGAATAATATAAATTCAGGCTATGCATTTTCACTTTTAAAATTACAGGAAGAAATCAGAATTCAGACTGAGGGATAACTGACATGTTTGGCAATTAAATACTGTCAGGTTGCTGGAGTGTAAAATTCCTCAAAATCCAATAAAGAGAGGGAAAGAGCTGCTAATGTTAGCTTAAGGTCTAATAGCCTCCAAAAAAAATTTTCTCACAAAGTGGACTACTGCTCAGTGGTGCTTGTCTTGAGCAGACACTAATCCAGTGTCATAAATTGAAATGGTGTCAGTTAGGTAATGATGTGACTTGGACTTTGAGCTAAGTTAGAACTAGGTACAACATCAAAATCTTGCCCTTCTTTTCTTCTGCCTTCTGGTTTGGGAGAAGCCAAAATTAGTTTAGCGCGACCCTCAGAACTGTTAAAATGCTGAATAGCTTTTACTTGGAGATTCAACCTGCAACAATCATTTTTTTCTATGTATTTGAGTTAAAACTGCTTTTCAAGCTGTTGATGTTTTCTTTAGCTTTATAGAGGGTTGAAGCGCCTTCCCTCTGCACGAAAACCACTGACTGATTAATTGCTTCAGCGATACAGTCATTCCATCAGTCTATTACTTTGGATACATTAAAGCATCTTTTTTTGCCAATAAGACATTGCAGGAGAGGGGAATGGCTGTGAGAGAGTACAAAGCAGACGTGAAAAGATATAATGGAACAATAACTATTTAATAGAAGAAACAAGAGCAAAATGTGGGCACCAATTTGGCTAGGGGTGGCCCTGAGTGTATGTATCTGCCCTGTTAGTGTGTCTGTTTACTGGTTTTTGATGTCTTTGTTGAATTTGTTAAGAACCTGTACTGATTTATTTCATTACCCAACTCATTATCTCTTTGAACTTTAAATTATTATGAGCCAGCGTATGCTACTCAGGTAATAGCTTTCTCTTGTTGACTCTCTTGGCAGCCTATTAAACAAAATCAATATAAAAAAGAAAAAACTACAAACAAGATTTCATCGCAAAGTCCAAAAAAGATTGCAGTACAATCTAAAGAGCAATCAGACTGTAAAGACTAATATTTTTGTAAATTATTCATGAAAGCCTTGAATTCTCCTAAATTGAGTTGAACTGTGTTGCAAAGCAAAGCTCTCATGTTACCAGTCGATCTATGTTCCAGCCCTCACTTGTGGTCATGATTCTGGTTAGTGACTGAAAAAATGGGGCTCGGCCCAGCCTGAGAGATAAGGTCCAGAATCTTGACATCTGGAGGAGCTCGTAGTGGAGCCAGTTCAGGAGGTTAAGACATCGGATTAAGATGCCTCCAGTATGCCTCCCTTTGGAGGTTTCCTAGGCATGACCAACAGGGAGGCAACCACAGTGTAGACCCAGAACTCGCTGGAGGGATCTTATATCTCATCTGGCCTGGGAACGCCTCGGCTTCACCCAGGAAGAGCTGGAGAGTGTTGCTATGCATTTTTGTGTCCCTTCCCCACCTCTGCCCCTCTTTTACTAACTCCCTCGCCCTCTCTCTCGCCCCCCCCTCTCTCGCTCCCCCCTTCTATCCCAAGATCTGCTTCTTGGGAAGGGCGCCTTGACATAACATTTGTTGTGAATTGGCACAGAATAAATAAAATTAGCTTGATTTGATATGATAATAAAATATTATCTTCAGATTTAGATGTCGAGTCAGCCAGTAGTCATCACAGACATTTCAAAATGCAGAAAAAAAACATCAAGCGACAAGAAGCATCACAACTAGAACCAGAAAGTTTCTTCAGCACCAACTGCTCTATCAACTTAAAGTAAAATCAGATCCAGTGCAAATCATGCTGTTTTTTTGTCCCCATCGATGGAGCACAGTTTTCTTATAACTATACAAGTACATCATTAGCTGGGCTGGAAAAGAGACGAGGCCAGGCAGGACAGATGGCAAACTGATGATGTGCCTTTGATGTGCTTGTGGGTTGGCATTGGCTCAGCTCTCCATAGCTCTTGACAGCCCTTAGGTCTCACAGTACAGAAGTAAGGGGAGATCGAAAAGGAAGGAGATGAAAAAAAAGAATAGAAAAATCCAAATTGAGCATTACAGACAATGGATGGCATTTTTGATGCCTTAGGATTAAGGTATGATCCCTCCTTGACTGAAAGTGGAAGCTTTGTGGTGATGCCGGTGCTGCCGTAAATGGATACGAATTAAACTAGAATTTCACTTGAAGCTGGAAGATTTGGGCTACTTATGGACACCTGGCATGGTTTTTACAAAAAATCTGCTCTAGATCCTCCTAAATAGTACTTAATATTTAAGCACATCAACAGGTATATGTCTATCTGTATGTGTGATCTAATGATGGATGGCATTTACTGAAATTCTTACACTCACATGACCTTTGCGGTGATATTTTCACAGAGGTGTTATTGAGACAATTTTATGACTTTCCTTAGCAATGCAGGACCTTTTAACATTCTCTGATTGGGGAACAAGTATTAGATTATGATGCATACACCCTTAAAATACTATGGATTTATTTTGATTTCCACAAAACCCACTATGGCTACTTCAAACAAAGCGACATTTATGCTAAAACAGTCACAACTTTGGTCAATTTGGAGCAACGATTCATCTATAATACACATTTCTGGACTATGGGAGGAAGACTTATCGGGTCCCCATCAGGGTCCCAGGTCCCCAGATTCCTGTGAAGCAACAGCGCAACCATGTTACCCCATCATCTATCATGCCGTGCCAGTGTTGCCATAGTTTGAAGTATGCCCCTTCTGAGCGCACTCAAGTTTTTTCTGTACATAAATGATCAGCAATACTGCTCTCAGTACTAGAAAGACCAGAAAATTGCCAAGGTAAGATACACAGCTCTTTCATTATTTTTTCACAAATATAACAACCTTTTTTTGGCATAGAAATTGACTCTAAGGGAAGACATTATAGCTGCGGTCGACTGTCAACGCCCTTGGCTTTCTTGTGTTGATTGCCTTAGCTGCTCAGTGGAACTGCCAAACAGAAACATGTGATATCCATCACACAGCTCAGCCAACCGTGAGTGTAAAAACTCTTGAACATTCAGCAGTCATGGCTGGTGTTCTGTCACAGCCTTTCCCTTAGTCCAACCACTTCTCGTTTCTTGATCATCTTAATCACCTGATTAGTTACACAGGGCAGCTCACCTGCCTCTTCTAATTCTTTGGCGCCTGAATCACATTTCCGAGCCTAAACGACAAAAGACATTCTATTGCTCAATCGTCTTTCATTAATCCCTTAACACATGCCTAATCTTCAGTGTATTTCGGTATGTTAGAGTATACTGCTGCTCCGAGTGATGAAACATCCTGAAAGAATGCCCCTGCAACCTACGTCATTCACACAAACAAGAAAACAAATTCAGCCACAAGCCTTTATCTTTGCATGATAAATTAAAAAGGCGTAGTTTTATATATCTGACAATGCCACTCGTCACGTCATGTCAGGCTTCCCCCTGCAGTACGTTCTGTATAGTCACAGCACAGAATAAAAAGAAGCATTGCCATTAATGCATTTACATTGAGCCAAACTCAATCAAGAGATAAAATCAAGTTAACATGATATTTGCCAGCTATAAAAAGACTGGTGTTAAAGCACCAAAAGTCAACATGCAACCATAATTATTTAGCCAGAAACTTTATCAACGACCAAGTTTGAGATATAAACCCAGCTTTTGCTATCCACATAAGACAATATGGTGTGAATCAAAGAAAGGGATTAAAAAGTTTTATCATTTTGTACCTGTGTTTCTGAGCCCCAAACCGCCAACCAGTGATTTAAAATATTTCGGCTATAAGTCCTAAATTGTTTTAATCTAGACCAAAAACTACCAACACTGCAGAGGGATGAGGGATATTACATCCAAGATGCTCAGTGGATGACACCCAATCAGAAGATTAGAAGGTAGCCGGTTCGAGCCCCAGCAAGTCTACAGGTTGTGAGGCCTTTGAACCCAATATGATCCCCTGGCTCTTCAAAGGCAGTCCGCTGCTCCCTCACGGAGGAGTCACATGCAGAGAACTTGGAACTTTTGAGAACGTACTGCAGGGGGAAGCCTGAGTGCACCCCAGAGTGGGGCGATGAATGCCCTGACTTTTCCTAAAGCACCATTTTATACTTTTGGTTTTTGCTACTAGATTGTCAGAACATTTCTGGAATCATTGATTTCGGATCACAGGGTCAATTGATTAAATAATGTATTTTTATGAATGTTTGCTAATTAGCAACATTTAAATTAACATGCAAGCTTGTGCCATTTAGATGTCTTGAAGTAAGTTCTGCTCCTGGAAAGAGAATAAATAAATAATGAAAAACTGCAAATGATTCATGGTCCCCAGACTCTTGCATGAGTGGAGAGAAAACTCCTTGTAAACGCTGATTTACTCTGACGTTAGATAAATATTAAACCACAACAAAACCGTAGCAGTTGACTCTTTGGTTCGGTGGAATGGGTTTGAACACTGATTTGTCAGTCCAAAGTAAGTTCAATAGATGTCCAATGGTCCAATTCTGTCAGAGCCAACCTTCAGGTTCTATTTTCACATTTTATGAATAGATTTGCTAAAGTAGCAAGATGTTCATTTTCAGCTTTTTGTTTTTGTTAATTTTTTGGAAATTATTGTGCACTAGATACGAAATAAGATCATATTTAAATCAACACTCACTGCAATTATTTTATAACAGTGTTCTTTTTTCTTCAAAATACAAAATTTCAGTGTACTTGCAAGAGGATTTTTTAGTAAAGGCATTAAAGACCTTTCAAAAGTATAAAACACCTATCTCATTCATCTGACTGTAGAAACATCAATATCTCGCCGACAGATTTATTACACGTTCTCTTGAACTAATTTCTACCTAGCCATCGGTGGTTTTCATTTTCACTGTGATTATGGTCCCATGTAAGTGTTAATATGTAGCTCAAAGCTGTGCTGTGACCCCTAGGCTCCATTTTTCTTCTCCACCAACTGCTTATCTTGACATTTGGATTCATAATAAAGTCTGAATAATATAGAGTAAATCATAAGCGAGAATTGGAGATATACATATTTTGTGATCATTCATTAAATATGACTCAATTGACATCATGACAATATGTGAGCGGCTAGACAGGAAGGGCCTTCCAGTTCTGAATAGGAAATTTATTTTCAGTCTAACGTTCTCATTTTGCACGCTCCACCAGAACAGCCTCTGCAGATCTGCAACGCTTACTCATGTTTAATTGTTCGGTTTTTTAGCTGTAGAGTGTCATAAGCAACCTTTAAATAAGGCACACAAAAAAAACAAAAAGCAGGACAGAACGAAACAAAAATACAAGTTATTTAAAATATTGCATATTACAAGCTCTTTCAAGGGGCTGGGCAAATGTAAATACAATTTCTTCCAAGATTTCTCCAAGTGATCTTTGTTATGTCATTAAGTTTAAACAGATAGCTTGTCCTATGTGTATCATGCTCTACTGAACAAAACATTATAACCACTGACAGGTGAAGTCGACATATTATAACTGAACGGTTTTACAACTGGGCCTATGTACAGCAAGTGTAATGCCCTGATAAGCCCCCAGTCTTCTGAATTGAACAAGCAGTTTCCCATGATTGAACTTCTCTAATTAAAGTGTTAAGTAACGTCAGAAAAATAGTGGTTTTACATTAAAAAAGTCTTCTTGAGTGAGATTTGATATGTACAAGGTAGATCTCCTAAGTTCAATTCACCACATTTGACCTAAATTAGACCGAAAAACATTTGGAGGTAGAGCTCCCCCTACAGTGTTGGAAAAATACAAACTATTTTTCCCAAACTCGCTACAGTTTTTGCTCGTTATGTGGGTTTAAAATTTAAAATGATCCATAGCGTAGTATTTGAGTTAACATAAAGGATCTGTGGCGGACGCGGCAGCAGCAATGTCAATTACATAAAATCCCCGACTGAATCCACTTTTTCCTGTCACGCCTGAAAATGTCTAATTATATTAACTTATTTCTTCAATTGGCAAGAGTTCATATCGAGGGAGCGTGTGCTCTTGACATGAAATAGCTCCAAACTCTCATTCCCCCATGGTTGTCTCTGTGATAAAGCTCTGTGATAATGATCTAGTGAACTCCCTTAATTAAATGCATCTGAGTCCTGACTCAGGCTAATTTCATGTTCCATGATGTTGAAAATGGATGAGGAGTGGCCACACTGAATCCCTATAGCTGTAGACGGTTACATTACATCAGTGAGGTGTAGGGGAGTTGGGTCGAATCTCTGATTAATCTCATCCATTAAGATGTTAATATAATTGTTTTAGCTGCAATTAAGAACCTGAAATTATAAGTCATACAATCTTGCAGTTTTACATTTTATTACCGGGATGAAACTCTTTGCTCTGCTACCACATTTTCAATAATCTCTTACCCGTTAAAGCGGCTTTGTCATCCGCTGGTTTTGGAACCCAGAAGAAAAGACATAAATTGTATTACTGGGAACTGGAGCTGATATTAAAAAAGTGAAGCTTTCATCAGTGAGGTTGCCATTAGTCAAACTTGATAATGACATCCCTCTCGGTATGGCTAACTAGAAGAATTCTGAAACAGCAGCCAAAGTTTCCGCTCTGACTTTGTTTACATGAAAAATCTACTTTTCTCTTGGGTAAGTGCACTTTTAATGCGCATTGAATCTCTACGACAGGGATTTGCAAGAATGAGAAGCAATTTGGGGAACCTTAAATGTAAGACACACTGCAACGGGTGTCTTTAAAACAGCTGGCAAAAGTTGATAAGAGTCATTTTGTACTTCAAAGTCCATGTTTATGAACCATTTTTTTAAGATCAGCAATTTGTTCTGAAAGCAAGCTGTGGATCGCCTGCGGACAACGGCTTTAAAAAAGCAACTATTTTTGGATTAACGCTGCAGTTTGTTGTCATTGTTGGGAAACAAACTTGAGGGGGAAAGCGTTGCGATATTTCGCATCGCTGTAAATGATTCTGCTGTTTTGGGATATGCTATCCTCAGGGAATAACAGTCCCGAGCCACTTACTCATTTAATTAAAGTGTTCAAATGCCAATGTTTATTTATGAGATTGATTTTTTTTTTTTAAATGAACCCTTGAGAAAAGAAAACTATGCTAATATTTCCATCATTTCCACTGAGGCTTTTCTCTAAAGGCGCCTTTTACAAATATACAGTTCAGGCTACAATGCTCCTAGAAATCGCAACAAATAAGTAGAAATCTGTGTAAACTAAAATCCAAAGGATTTAGCATAAGATGTTCATTCTGCTGCAGTAAAACTTTCTAGGATAGAAATGTTGGCTGGTGTTCAACAGAGTGGGTGTGCATGGAGATACTTAGTATGTATGTTTGTTAGTTGTTCAGCACAGCCCCATAGAAGGTCAAGGAGTTCAAAAATCATCATTGTCAAGTGGAGGAAATGTACTTTTACTTTAATCAAATCTTGTTGAAGCTGTAACACAGAGAAAGGTCCCCATAGAAATCTTGAATTCATGCTGCTGGTGCTATGTGAATGTTGAGCGGAAATCCATGGGTGAAGAAACTAATTTATTCTCTTTCTCTGCATACATCCTTTGCATTCATGGGCACAATTTCCAATGAAAGATTCAGGGATGTCTTTCACCATGAAAAGCGGCCATAATACTCAGTTCTAGTCACATTATGAAGCTCTGTTATATAATGTCTGCTGCATATTGCAATTTGTCATGATAGGAAAGTTCTGATTGGTTATTAAAAAAGATTGAATGGTCACAAACATTAATAATATGTTGAATAAATAAGTAATATATAATGTTTTAAACCTGAATTAAACATTCAAATATGTTAATGAATGTGCCAATACCTGCCAACTTTCACCGTATATGGCATTCAGGCCCAACCTCGTCTTTTACTATCTATCTATAGAAAGCCAATTGAAGACCTGGAGACTTTTTTTAGCTAACATTTCTCAAAATGGAGAAAAACAGTAGTATGTAAGTATACTATCATTTCTAAATGAAGGAATATGTAATATAGATTCCCATTCCATATCATGGTAGTTATTGATGGTTCAATCCCCGGCAGCTAGACTTCTTGCTTAGTGCTTAAGACGTCCTTCATGTCCAATCAAGGGGTTCAAAAGGCTTCGCATTCAACTTTCAAGGAGGAAATATGTAACAGCGGGACTATGTATTTAGGATTTATTGAAAATAAATAAATTTGCTTACGATTTATAGGCACTTGCAACAATCGAAGAAATATCAGTTATAATAAGCACCTGTTGCAAATTTGGTTTGTTCCAATCTTCCATTCATCTCTATGAAATGAGCCCAATATTAAACTCAAAAATGTTCAGCACTTGAAACATATAGTGTTTGAAATATATAAGATATGAAGCTAAAACATGGGACAGTTTTTATACAATGTTTGATGTTTTTCATTCACCCTACTTACACCATTGCTATATTTTACAATGAAGCCAAATTGCAAAAATGCAGCTTTAATGATGTGAGAGCCTGTTTGAGTTCTTCCGTTTCCTCATAATCCATGACTGTCTTTCAATTGAAACAATTTCTATCTTCACATTGCAACTCCGCAGCCAGATTTAAATGGTTTTTCACACTATTATGGTGAAACTACACATTTCTGTAGTCCTGAAATGTGGCAAGGTAGTCCACACCACCTGACATCGGAAAATGTTGATAACTGCCACTGGAAAATCTTTAGCATCTTCTGTTCTGTAAATATCTCAAACTAACAGCTATATAAAGTACCGTGTGAAGTTTGTTGCTGGAAATCAAAGGCCACCAAATCTTTCGGGGTTAGCATATGATCCCATTAGCAAGAGGGAAAAGGTTGGTCCAAAACAGCTTGGCAGCGATCTGACAGCTGTGTCAAAGGCATTAAACTAACATGAGGTGAGGCATCTCTTCCAACACAAGATATGTCTTGATGGAGGCAGGCTGACAAAGTCTTGTGTCCAATCAGGAACGGAGAGGACCAAATAAGTTTGGCTTTTATTTTTGTAAACTTACTTTCTGTATTGATTCTGAAATCCAAACTTTGGAGAAGTAGTTTAGTTAGAACTTAAAAGCATCTCTCCAATGACGGATAACCACTGCTAAAAAATGTCACCTAGGGTCATGGTGACTGATAGCTCGCTAGTCTAGATTTTCAGTGATTGGCTTAGTTGACAAATTTGATTGGAGTACTGTTTGTCCACTCACTGAGATAATATGGCTCTTGGCGCCACTTCAGGAATACCACAAGTGTTACCAATGATGGTTTAACATCATCTAGTGTTGCTTCTGGTACAATTATGCAAAATAATTATTCCCTAAAAAGATAAGAGGCAGCTAGCATGGGCCTTTGAGTACTGATATAAATTAAATCTTCGACAATGTTTGGATAACAAAAATTTGTATTTTAATTGAAATGTAACCTTATCTTGGAAGGATCAGAGACAGCACGACTGAACAATGGCGCTTGTATGCCTCTCCCTATTATACTCTCTTTGTGCTTCATTAACACAACCACTGCTGTTTGTGGTAATTGAAACTTGGGCATTCATTCTTACGCTCCACACAATTATTTGCCGAACGATTCAGACTAGCGTTTTCAACCGTGATACGATCCTCTCTTTTGAATTTGGAGGATCAGTTTATCAGTTTATTTGTGTGCCTTGTGCCATTTTCTCGCATAGTCTCCTCAGCCGCATCTACAATCCATGAAATGAACAAAATGGCTCAGAAAATGAAAGGATTACCATAAAATTACATCCAAATAGTGCTGATCGCTTGATGAGCATCTGTGGTGCCAATTTCAAGCCCTCAAAATCCATGTCATCTCCTCTGTAATGTGCTTCATTAACTACCCCCTGCTATATTTCCCACACCACCATCATGCTCTAAAAAATGTCTTCTCTTTGATGTGGCAGTAAATATGATTGATGCTGAAAAAAAATATAACCTCAATTTTGCCATTCTGCCCTGCTGGAGATGATTGGCCTTCGTAGAGTAGGGGTCTTCTGTTAATGTGACCGTGATCCGATTGCCACAGACGGACCCCACAGCGGAACTGCTAAGGGAGGTTTGAGAACCGACGAAAGGAGATCAGTTAGTATATAGTTCTTTGTCTCTCTACCACTTGTTCATATAGAGCCAGGGAGCATGGATTTCAAACAATCAAGATTCAATTTAATGTGTATTGTTTATTCTTCACTGTGTGCACTATTTGTTTGCATATTCTGCTCGCAGTCACTATTGGATTCTAAGTGCATTTGTGTGTAGAAATGGAGTATTACGGAGGTGGGGGACAAAACGTAATTAAACAGTTGGAGCTGTATCACTTTTGTTTTTTTGTAGAACAATGAAAACTAAAGCCGTTGAAAAGGTGTAATTCAAAGGTATAACAACGCTGCATTGAGTTCAGAACTCACAAGCAAATAAGCTACCGAAGCAACAAGCTAGGAATGCCCCAAGATTCTCACTAGGGGGTCTCTGAGGTGGTTTTCATACATGATAGTTTGGGGGGGCACACCCAACCAATAAACACCAAACAAAGAGAAGAAGTAAGTAGCAAATCCCTAATTTATTGGAAAAAAACGGGAATTGGAAAACCTTCACCTTTCGTCAGCTTATTGACCTGAGTGGTACGAATAAACCATGGAACGACACCACACTGTTGCAGTCTTGGGGTTTTCTGTTTTGGCTCTGGCTTGGCTATTCATATGAAATATGTAATTCACAAGTACAGCAGGTGAGACAGCAAGCTCATTACATGAGGCCAATGAAACAGTACCGGAGAAGAAGGCAAGCCCTGATGAAAGAGAGAGAGATACTATGAGATACTATGAGATACTATGACTATGTTGTCCTGGTTACACAGATACCGAGCCAGGTATTGACATGGATTTAAACGTATTAGATAACATTCATGTCCGACAATGCATTGTGCTGTGCTCCACTTCCTACCAGCGGTTTATAAATGTGGCCACTTTGCCTTCACACACAAATGAAATCTACTGGGGTTCACTTGGAAGCGAAGTGAGACCCCCGTTTCCAAGCGGACCAGATATAGAAGGAGATTTCAACACCACCCCCAAGCGTACCGAAATATCCAAACAAACCAGGGTTAGTTTAAAGTGAACTAAACAGCTCTTGTGTGAAAATGACCTCAGTAAGTTTAGCCATCAATATGGTCCAGCAGGCTACGGATTAATTGGGGCATGTCAAAAGGAGAGATTTTGTCTGAGAATTTTAGGATACACATGATACAAATTAATTTTGATTAGAGAAATCTCAAACTGGAGATCTGTATCTTTAACTGTGCTTGGTCAAATATGTACTTATGGATATCTCGAATTAGAGCTTTGACTTGGCAAAATTACATGGCAGAAATCTCTAAGTATGTCAGAGGCTTCTAAGGAGGCGGTTCCAGCTTATTTTACAAACATACTCTAAAACTGCTATCTTGTACAGATGCATGACAATCCTGGTTTTACCACCTTTTTCTGTGCATCACATTAATGAATTAAATGGGCTGAAAATTCTTCTTTCCTTAAGTCTTTACTCTAGAACAGAACATGAGCGAGCTCGGACTGCCCAGACTTAGTCGAAAGTCTTCAAGTTTATGTACAGCGCACTATTCAATGCGCTGTGCATTTCCACCTCAATTATTCCGTGAAAAAATGTCTTGTTCATCATATATCCCTATTCCTATTCCATGACATTTTCTTACCATCTTATTCACAACAACAACCACTGTTGCATGGCTGACATTGTTTAAATCGGTTCAAAATTCTTTGCAAGACTGTTATCCAATGAGAAAACTCTCATGATCAATATCATGCACAACTCTCCTGACTAGTCATAGTGACATTAGAAATATTTGCAACTTTTGTTCTGCCTAGTTATAACTGAATTACATTCATATGTCATTATCATGAAGGATATTAACAATGATGTCAATTCGGATCTATAATCTCATTCTGACTAATCAGAATGATGTTATAGATATATTTAATAAAAACTAGTCATAATTCAATTACAACAAGTCTAGTTTTTGATATCCGACATGTTGATTATGGACAGTCAAACTCAGTTAATAAATGTTAAAAGGGCTTGTCATAAGGGGTAGGGATTTGGGAAATCATTCCCGACCTGCCAGCTGGAGAGTGCTGTGACAAAAGTAAAGACTGAGTTCCCCAGACAACCCATGATATTTTTCGCAGATTATATACTTATGCCCTAAACGTTTGTACATCATAACTTATAAAGGTTTATAAAGTGTTTTCTAGTTGCTCTATCAAACCTCGTTCATTGAATTGAATAGTACCAAATGTTTGACCTGTTGTGTGTTTCTCACGTATTGAACCCTTCTATTCTGGTATTCTTTTATTCAAGTCCTTCTTTAATAACATAATTGTAATAGTTTTAGCATAGAACTCAGATTAATGAGACCTAAAATGTACAATCATACATTATAGTCACTTATAGACCGTAATGCACATTAACATGTCACACACATATTTGTTGGTGTTTGGCCTTTAGTTCAATGAAACTTTTAGAGTAATTTTAACTGCCACAAAAAAAGAGATTAATTGTATAGTAACACAACATTGTGAAATGTTAATTGCGGTAGTATTGCAAATCCAAACATATGGCAATGGCAATATGTTGAGGACAGTTTTTTTTTTTTTTCCATTCCAATGGTTTCATTCTAGGGACGGCAATGCAGCTTCTCAGTCACTCAGTTAATCGAGCCATAAATTTGCCAACAAACTTTCTCAACAATTTTTTTGTACACTCCCTTGAAACTATATCAAAACTAGTTTGCATGAAACAGTGAACTTTGCATGAAAACCTCACCTTTACTATGGGCTTAGTACTATTAAATGTAACAATGATGAATATGGTGCAGATTACACCAGCTTAATATCGGCATGTAAGCATTCAACTGGACTTAAGGTCATCCTCACAGAGCTCTGTGCAAAACTTTATATTTATTACTTATTGTGTATTGCAATAACTGGTGTTTCATGATAATGAGATTTCTGGCAAAGACCTCCATCCCCTTAATTTTATGCATCATTCATCCATTACTCTCTTAATAACTGCATTCCATTTTGTTCAACAAGTCCATTCTTTTGTTGAAATTTTCATGTGTGGCTTCCTTTTTTTGTTGTCAGCCTTGAGGTGCCGACAAGTTGCAGTATATAACATGTTATATAGGCACGATGTGAGTTAGAGATATAGAGATTGAGGAGGCTTTTAGATACACGGAGAATCTGGAGGTGAGCAGAGACACCTTATATCAGAGCGACAGTTGATAAAGATAAGCTTGTCAGGATACTGGAGGCTTCATAGCTGCACCAGTGCACACACCTCATTACTTGATGACAGATACATGATGGAGCAATGCTGCCAAGGGAAAAAAGGACACTTTAATCTCTCGCGCTCATCTCTCACCTGCTTCATCTATGGTTCCTCCCTTACAATTAGCACATGTATCCATTCACTTGTTATGTCTAATTTAAGGGGTAGGAGATATAGAGTTTGACCAGAACTGATGAAGCACAGCACAGGCCGGCACAATTATCAGCCTTTATTTCCAGGAGTAGCTCGGTCTTCGTTAGCTTCCTCTACTCTGGAAACACAGCTTGCTCCTCTCAGTGCCATACAGAGTAATAGACTATGACATAGAGCCACTTACATATCTGCTGTTGTTGCCAGGCCATATCAGATAAGAGCCAGTGAGTTTTACAGCATATGGGACAATTAATATGAAGTGAATCATGACAGCACTTGACTCTATGGCTGCCTGATGTGCACATTTTGACCATTCAATCATAAAAACATCATTTTACTGCCTAAACTGATTCTTATTACTTTTGTTGTTAACCAAGCTTGACTGGCAATAGTACTGACAATGAGTGCAGCATTTTCATGTTTTAAGCTCTCACTGGGGCCAGATTTACTCACATACATGTACCAGCTATGTACATTTCTGAAATCCTGCACTTGTGTCTGTGCTTTCATTGCCTCTTACTGGATGTATTGATCTTCTCCGCAGATGTAGGGTGGTCATTGCTGGCCATCAGAAAAGAAAAGGTCACCGTTGTCCATCAGATATAGGCTGAGACGCCTGGCTAATGCATCAGTGTGCTATAAAACATTGCTCAGCCGATGAAAAAGAGAAGAACTATCGACCTAAATTGGTTGACTGGATGGTTTCGGGCGTTATCTATGGTGTTATTGTATCAGGGTGGAAGAGGAAAAATCAATACTGGCCAATATCAAAGACCTTCAGGTTTCATATAATATGTCGAAAGCAAACAGTGACAACACTGACTGAATGCATTTTAAAGATATTTGTTTGTTTTTTTCCGAGTAAAGGTTGTTTGCTAACAATCTAAGTGGACAAGAGAGCATCAAAGTATTTTTATGATTAATAGATTGGGAATTGCAGTGAAACTTACCATTGTGATATTTGCAATGTTTTATAGCATATTGTGATATGTATTGCATATATTGTTATATAATATAATATAATATAAAATTCTTATTACTTATTACAATAGTTCATTCTTTACTCTAATGATAAATACTAAGAAGACATATATCAGGAAAGATAATTATTTTAAAATGGTTAGGTATTTTGATCTAAAAATAATCATAAAAATTATACAGAGAAAATCATATGAACAGAGGATTAGTGTAATGAATGTGCCCAGGAAAAAAAACTGGAGAACACCAGTAGTGACTGACAATGGCTTGGATTTGAAAGTATTGAGTTGGATTAATTGAGTGTGGCCAGAGAGATAGGGTTTAAACCAATCCGACGGTCATTAATTCCAATTGAGGTAAGCCTGTCAAGGAGGATGTAATGTATTTATGCGCTGATCTCCAAATTTGAAAGAGTCATTGTAAGTCAGAAAATCTATAAACCCTTTATTTTTGTTCATCCGGTTCTATGTCACTGGTAAGATCGACTTGTATTTCCCTCTTAAGTATCCCGTCGACAACACCATTTTTCACACGTTCACTCCTCCTGTAGTTTTACTCTCATCTGACAACAACGTTTAACAGGTGACTTCACACAGTCGGCGGACAGCAGCTTTAAACTATTGCGTCTGGGGCAAACTGGTGACAGAGAGGCTGAGTGCCGGAATGTTTTAAGTTTTTGTAAAGCAGTATATATTCCGTTGTACGTCATACCAGTATGGTGGTTTCTATCATGCAATCCTACACATTTTGTACATGTAAGCTTTGCAGAATTTCTGCACTCTACAGTGTCTACAGAAATGCAACACATTTCTTACTGGAAAATACAGTCTGCATTGATAATGCCTTCAAAAGCTTATTTTAGTGTTGTGACAGATTTGTACAGCATTGTGTAGCGTAGTAATTGATTAAAAACAACTTTCAGACCTTCTGATTTGCCATTTTTAGTCAAATACATTTTTACAACGTTCAGGTTTTCCTACTTTTGTTTTTTTCTCACATATTTTGTAAAGAAATATTGATTGTTTCCAATTCAATTATTATCTGTCGAAGTTTGATTTCATATGCTGTTGTATTCATTTCATGGCTCTTATTTGTTCAACGTAGAGCAGAAAAGGCCCCCTTAGACCCAGTATAGCTCAAAAAATGTATTACTGCTGGAGAGCAATGGTTTTCTGGAGCTTAGACTTCTGCACAAAAAAACTTTTCACCAAATGGATGCTTAGTCAAAATTGAAACCAAAATCCTTTTTTCTTCTTGCCTGAATGTGATTACTGCCAAGGTACAGTGCTTCATTGAGCTCCAGGCAGAAGCGACACAAAGAGGAGCAAAGAAAAAAAAACAACAACCTACAAATGAAAAGCGGTGACAGCTGCGGAGTTAGTGAACGTGTGCACGTAGAAGAAGGGGGAATGGTGTTTAAATTAAATGCTGTATGCTCAATTAACACAAAATTTTGTCTTGAGGCTCTGACCAGGGCAATTTATGGGTGTTCAGCCGAAAATGTGCAGAAATGATGAATTTAGTAGCCCAAATGAACTTGAGTGGAGAAATTGCTCCTGTTATGAAGCTAAAAAAGGGGAATCAGGAAGTAAACTATCTGGGTTGTGAGGGGCGAAAGCAGTAAGAATGGATAATGTACTCACCTAATAATGAATGAGACCAAAGGCCAAACTATAACGGCTCTAATTACACTCTGGAAATTGCACCGATTGAGCCGTAAATAAAGAGCCAACAAAGTCATAGTGTGTGAGTTTGCGTTGAATCTATGTATGTATGTGCGGTTGTGTGCGTGTGCGGAGGGAAGGGAAACCGAATGCTTCCTCTGCTCTATGTGGGGGTTCTCATAAATCTAATTTTCATTCAATTATGTACACACATATTAAGGCAGTGGTGATAAAAACCCTGTGAGTTGAATTTGAAATGATGAGAGGGCCATTAGGAAGTCCGTGTAATATGGTCTGTAGGGGATATGAAACCGCATGATTATGAACAAGCAAATAGACTCATCCCATTCAGAACTCAGTCAAGCCAGGGCTTATCCACACCAGTCTATTTACAGCATGTCAACCGCCTGAGGGTACTTCGATTTCCCTTCGATGGGCTGGATGTTCGGAAAGTGGATGTTGCATGAGCCTGACAGATGCAAAAAGAAGATTGATGCGACTTCAAAGCTGCTTTGGAAGCTGTTTATTGCAGTATTGGATAGCATGAGGGAAGTCAACCATCTTTGAAGTTGCACCAAATGCAGGTTGATGGCTGTAATAGTGTGTGTTAGGGACAGAGAGAGTGGAGAAGATGAGCAAAATCAAGTGTTAGCTCACAGTTATTGGATTGGAACAGTTGTTCCTGTCAACATGCTGAATTTGCTGCACCTTTGAATATATATATATATACAAAAAATGTTGTCGTTTCTTTGAAGAGACATTTGATCTAGTGCTTCATGGGAGAAAGGCTCTACTGAAAGATAACGCTGCATGCTATCACAAAAGCTAGCACGGTCAACACTTCAAGATTGTTATTACACAATTATAACACCATGAAATGTATTGCCCCAAATACTAATGTGAATACAGCAATAAGGCAAATAAATACAGTTATGAATAATAAGAATTATTATACCCCTTTCATACATAAAACAGGCTGCTTATATCAACAAACGGCATCTGGGTTAAGAAAACATTGCGTTTCAAAGTTCTTACAATCATTCACACCACAAAACATAAAAAAATGTTACAAATAAGAGGAGAAAATGTGACAATATGTTCTCTATTAATAAATTACAGTGTATAAATCGTATTTCTTCACAGAGCAAAAATGTTCGAAAATTGTTCTTTAAACACTTAATAGTGTTATTGTAATAATAACAACACAATGGAGCATGTCAAATTAATTTCTATATTTAAATCAGCATGAGCTGAAGAGTGTTGCTGGGGTGAGAGATGCCTGCAATGCCTTTCATAGACTGCTGCCACTGTGACATGGCCCTGGACAAGGCAATGAAATGGAATATATTTTAAAAATATTTTATGGGGTTGATTTATATCAACTTATTTTATTCCCATACATTTTGCAATATTGGGCAAAGCCTATGCCGTCATCCCTGACAGCAAGTGTACAAGTAGATAAGATATATAGTTTCAAGAAATAATATTAGAAGTCTATGATGACTCTATGAAAAGTGATGATTCCAGGAAGTTTATGAATGAGGAGGGAATAACCACACTGATGTTTGAAACCAAATGAAAACTGGGAGAATGGGATGCAGTTGAAATAAAGGAACATATATTTTAGAACAGGAAATAAACATTAGGCTACATACAAAATTGAATTATGGCCATGAGACACATGGTATTTCATCTCTATATTTTTAGTAGGTCTTGTACATACGTTTAAAGTTATACACTCTCTTAATTTGAATTTCCACACTAATAAATCAATTAGGATACACTCCTCATTCAATTTATCAACTTTTGAATGTCCATTCGAAATATTTTCCTTCACAGTCCAGAAATCAGTTCTTTATCTCGAGCAACAGGATTTTCCAATAAAAGTCTAAAAGAGTAGAGTAGCAAAGTCAGTCCAAAAGGAAAGATGTGCTGGGATTGTTTGAATGTTGGAATGTGAATGAAATGTATGCGGGGTCTCGCTGTCCTTCCACCCTGGCAGGGACAGTTACGGATTATTTTGGATTCTGGTTTCCGACTCAATCCGCCATCATAAGTTTTATTTTTCCGGAAGTACTAAACCTTACCAATTTGAAGTTTGAGTTTGGCGGAAGCAGGACATGTCTAATGAAGGGTTTTTGCAATCAACCAAAGTGTTGTTTTCCCGGTTGGACAAAAGCCAAGCCATTCATTCACCCACCCACTCCTTCAGCCACTGTTTTTGGTTTAAAGACCTGCAGCTCACTCTGATTGGTTTCGTCTGAATCGCGATAATTTGTCCAAGAGAGTTGACAGAGTTCACACAATTTAAATGTATTATTGACATTAAATCTTAATTCTACAATGACCCAATACCTGGGTTAAGCATAGGTATATTCCCGAACATTTCCCATTTTACAAGCAATCCCTGATTAACCTCCTCAAATTAAATTTGAAGATATGTCCGAAAAAGTGTGTTTTCGTAAAAAAAAATAAGAAGAAATGTAAAAACAGTCTAATAGTAAAACAGTCTAAAACAGTCTTTTTTAGTCTAATAGTTTATATCTTACTGAGTAAGCGTGAAGCGGCATCGATGAAGATCCAAATTATGACTTTTCCTATATGTGATTAAGAGATCAGTATCAAAGTTCAAACAAAGTGAGGTAATGCTGTTACATCTCCCCATTGTACTGTCTGACTTTTGTGCATGCGTCATATTATTTGACTGCAATTCAAGAGGTCCCTAGTTCAACTCAAAGTGCCCCTTACTCAGAGAAATCTTCAGAGGTCATCTGTTAAACGTCTGTAATGTGCACCTTCACTTTTGTGCACCTTCACTGTTGTCTGGGTAAGCATAACAGAAAAACATTTTTGGCTGGGAAACATGAAAACACTAAATTTTTCAATCACTAACAGTAGTCAAATAGATTTGTTTAGGTGTAACCAGTGATTACCAAATAGCTGATCTACTCCCCTATTATGCTCAAACTGAACTACATTTAAATCAGTCTGTTTGATCCCGGCTATAGAGCTGTGGGCATTATTTATATCCTTTGAGTCAGACGACTCACCGTGTTGAAATGTCTATTACAGTAGAATTTGCTACCTATGCTCAAATATCATCCCTCCATACATATATATGTTCTCACAGAGATTTTAGAGAGTGAGGAGCAAACATCTCCAACCCCTTTACATGGAGCCCTCCGGTGGATGTTCAGGTGTAGGGTGGAACCGATTTTATCTAGCATATCAGATCATTTTTTGATACGAGCATTACTGAATGATTTATTCTTCTGTTATCTCATGTAATAGAGCTGATTGTCAGACTAGCTCACACTTAAATCTTCCTATAGATCCAATTCTCTCTCATAACTCTGAATGGTTATAGGCAAAATTTTGATTTAATTTTAATTTTCATTTAAATGACAGAAGTTCATTTAGTACATTTAAATCACACTGGTAATGTACTTCTACTAATCAACATCAGGACTGTGTTGTTGTGACGTGGGATTTCATTTACAGGGCCCTGCTACCATAATTCAACATTGTATAGCTAATTTGCAATAGAAGAAGAAAGAAATCCTTTTTTGATCACATACAGCCCAAAATAGTGTAATTATTTTCTCTGCATTTGATCCATCCATGTGGGAGCAGTGGGCAGCCCCTTTGACGCACCCAAGGAGCTAGGAATTCCCGGTCTTGCTCAAGGACCCTAGGACAAGTAGACGCTGGTTGGACTTGAACTGGCTACCTTCTGATTGGGAGATGGCTGCTCTACCCACTGAGCTACAGCCACCCCAATACAATAAAATTAAACAAAAGCTTGAACAATAGAAAAAACAGTCATTGAACATGTGTACAGGACATACACACACACACCCCTGAAGTTACTGCAGGTACGTCAGGTCAGATTGATCAGTACGATCAGCCATGAAAGCCAGGATTGCTGGCCACATCTATTCTCACAATAAGTGCTCAGACAAGCTGTTCTTTCTGGGGCCAGCCGGGCAACAATAGGCCCTCTAATAGCTCCAGTTTGTCTCAGTTAAGAATAACAGACTCAAACCTCTTTTTTTTACACTGCATGCACACATACACACACCTCTTACTTTACACCTCTCGAGCCCATCTCTGTGTGTTGACCAAATAACACCTCATTCTCGCCGGTTTCACTCTCTACCACAGACTGTCATTTTTTCTCCATTTAAAATCAAAGGATAATTTTCTCTGCCTAAAACATGGAGCAAATACTGGAATGAACCTCAATTTTATCACTGCAGGATGTATATGTCTCACTGGTAGGATATCAAATGATAGAATAGTGTCTGTGTTGTTGACTTGTCTTGACTAGAACAAGAAATACAAATAAACTAAAATTCTTTATGAGTTAAAAATTGTATTGCAAGTACTGCCTTTTTCATGGCATTCCTAGTCCCGGAATATCATGAAACACTTGCCAGTCATGGTTAAAATTAACATTTATTAAAAAGAAAGTTGGCCAAATGGCTCTATAGCTTCTTCTTCTTTTTTTTTTTTAAAGAAACAGGCTCTGGGCCTTGTTCCACCTTGAAGTATGAAATCTGGTACACATCTGCATCTCTTAAACACCAACAAAAGATTATCCGTGACATAAATCTAACAATTAGTTGACAATTTTTGATGAAATTTGGAGTTTTGGGGGTATTCTTTTGCCATTTCCAGGCATTTTACTTTGACATGGTATGGGGTGGCAAATATCGTCATAACATCAGTGTGCGTGATCCAAGGGGACCCAGACTCTACCTGTTGGATGATGGTCAGAACCTGAAGACCCCAATAAGATCATATTCAGACACAGTGACAGCGCTACCTTCTGGCAAAAGGAGATAATGTAACTAATATTTTCATACTGTGGTCTTGACATTATGTTCTGGAACCAGCCACACAACACCTAGGGGGTTTTCAAGGGCAGAACTGTCTGGTCTTGAATGCTGCAATCAGTCTGAGGACAGAATATGGGTAACATCAGTTTTTCTTTTAGTGTGTGTTTTTTTTTTTTTTTATGCCTAAGGCATCCTTTCGGGTGGAAGAAAAGCGCCCTCATGGACCTCTGTCAGCCGGCTCAATAGCCATTTTTTCTCTTTTTTTTCATTATGGCTTGCCCATTGTGTTGTTATCTAAGTTAATTCAGGATGTTTTGTGTTGTTTGGATTATTTAAAGTATAATTAATTTCAGAGAATTTCTTTTACTATGCTGCATCTCCTTCTGGGTAAAGGAAATTGATTGTAATGGTGACCATCTGTGCACCTAAGGGTGTGCTGGGCATCACTATCTTAAGGCAGCAGAAGCTGATTGTGTCAATGATGAAGAAATAAATAAATTCTGTTTTAATGAACGGCCCCCTCATCAGGTTGAAGATACACATATTGCCATTACTGACTCACGTATGTGATGCTGCCTTCTTCCTGCTCTGATAAAAACTAGCTTCCCAGTAGGTTTGAAAGAGGTGATGCAATCTGTTGCTGTTAGTCTGTTTGTAAATGTGAGGAGAACCCAAAGATCTTCATGGATTTCTATAGAATTTTGTGTAAAGGTGGGACCTGGGAACAGGGGATAAAATGTTAAATGAGAGATGTTATCCATGCTGTTTCTGTACATTTAATTTAATTTATTTTAATTGCACATAACACGATGTTATTCTTACTCTGTAACATGCTCTGCTGCTGTAACATTGCAATTTCCCCATTGTGGGACTAATAAAGGCTATCTATCTATCTATCTATGCTGCAGATCAGAGTAACTCAGAGTCAAGTGTTCTGAAGGCAAAAAGGGAATTTTGGGAACAACATTAGGTCGACGATTTTAATGTTTTAACTGATGGACGAACACTAATAATATGCAAATTATTGTTGAACTAACAAATTGTACACCATGGAACTTGCATAATCCTCCATTTTTTGGAATGACTGACTAGTTTATTTATATATTTAACAAGAACGAATGCCTGTTTGGGCATATATGTACACATAGACATTGTTGTGCACTAAAATATATGACTAACTGTTGCATCAATCAAATTTATATCGAGATTAACCCTTGTATGGTGTTCAGGTCTGTGGCACCCGTTTACATTTTTTATCAAAAGAAGAATTATAAGATAAATTATTTTTTTAAACTCAGACTCATTGGCCTTGGCTCATTTTCTGTGAAGAACATATATCAGAACACATTTTCAATGACCACCAACTGTACACCCCCCCTACACATTTATATTACATACAGGATGTTCAGGTCACTGGACCCAGGGCTAATAAAAGGGTAGAAATTGTAGGTCCTTTGTACCTTCACTCTGTCCTCCTCCTGTCTGGACCTGCTGCAAGTGTGTGTGTGTGTGTGTGTGTGTGTGTGTGTGTGTGTGTGTGTGTGTGTGTGTGTATGTGTCTGTCTGCGTGTGTCCGTGTGTGTCGGTGTTTGTGTGTGTGTGTGTGTAAGTATAAGTGTAAGGAGGGTGTGAGAATGTGAGTGTAAGTGTGAGTGGGTGGGTACAACGCCTCCCTGTCTCTTTTACAACCCTGTGTCTACTGTCACCATCGATGAGCTGCTGATGCCTTTTAGGGGCTGCTGCCCCTTTAAGATATATACACCATCTAAACCTGCCAAATATGGTATAAAGATCGGAGCTGCTTGTGATGCCACTTCCTCATAAGATTGGAATTTACAAGTCTACACAAGGAAACCTAATTGAGGTACCCCTGTGAAAAATAACGGAATGAGAGTTGTCCTGAACATGACTCAGGAACTTAATGGACAAATCACATGCGACAATTTTTATACCTCGCACAAGCTGGGACAGGAGCTCCAAGAGGAAGAAGACCATAGTGGGAACGATACGCTAAAACAAGTCTGAGCTCTGTGTACACGGCTGACACGGCCCTGGTATCCTATGTGCCAAAGAAAGGCAAGAATATGGTACTCGTGAGTACACAGCACAGGGATGAGATAATCTGTGGCCAGGAGCATCAAAACCCAGAGATCATGATGGATTATATGCCACGAAAGGAGGGTTGGACAACTTGGACAAGCTGGTGACTGCCTACAGCTACAAAAGGAGGACCATGCTCTGGCCACTGGTGACATTCTTTGAAATATTGGACATCTCAGCGTACGACGCCTTTGTCATCTGGTTGGCACTGAACCCAGAGTGGAAGAGAGGGAAGCTCCAGAAAAGGCGCCTCTTTCTCGAGGGACTGGGAATGGCACTGGTGAGACCAAATCCAGAGAAGATAACATGTTCCAGGAACCCCAGCCCCTGCAGCCATCATGAGGAGGATTCAGAAGGGGAATACTGGTACACCATCCACCCAACCTACAGAACCCCCATCTGCAGAGCCTGAAGAAAGTGTGTGATGCTGATGCAGTATATGGCTAACACTCATGCCTTGCGAGTGAGAGAGGTGTTAATAAAATTCCTGATCTTTTCATTATTTTATGTAGCGTCCATCAGCAACAAAAATAAATTCTGCCAAGTGCATGGACCCAAGATGGACATAAAAACAAAATACACATACATCTAGTACAAGAAGTACATATGCAACGCACAAACAGTAAAACTCTGCCCCTCGTGTGATGTATAGACTGGTATGGTTACTGTATGTGTTCAGCTTGTGTCGTGTATACTGACCTGAATGGGTTAAATTTTTAATGAAGTTCAAATAAATAAAAATCAATAGCTATGACAAATCCTGCTCATTACTAAATTTGTACCGTATTTTTACTTATATCTTGATTTTAATAGATTTTCTTTCAGTTTTATTAAAAAACAAACAAAAAACAAGTAGCTTTAACTTTTATTCATAAATGTGATGTAACAAAGATTAATGGGAAATACTAACCATATATGCTGTTTATATTGCCTTTGATTTGGACGAAGTAAACATCTGTTGAGTATTTTAACATACAATTGTTTGATTGTGTTGAATTAAAAACCCTTAAATGAAACGGGTCCACCGGACCCACAAACACTGGCTGAATAACAAAAATATGAACACCACACAAGGGTTAATAAATAATGTACAACATTCAACAGAGAAACTCCAGAAGTGAGACTAATCTGATGACAGAAGCGGTTTGGGACTTCTATTGATTGATTGTGCTGCCATAAAATCTTTTTGCGCTTTGACAGTCAGTTTAACTGAAGAGGGTCGGTGCTTCTGGCCCGCCCGATGTGGCACCCAGACCCCTGGAATGACGTGCCAGAGGAGGCCTTCGGCTGTTGGACCTAACTGGATTACTAGAGACAGGACTTGAAGACACATGCTGAAATTCACAAACAGCATATCAGAGTATGGCATATTATTGACAGAAGACATTTTTACTCACGCTGCAGAGATTTTCAAAGAGATTGTTTTCACTGTGTGAAGTAGGCTAGAAGTAGGACGCAGGAGAAACAGTGATGAGAGTACGGAAAGCAGAAAAACAAACCAATTTACAATGTTCACTAGTACAGAGAGCTGAAGATTTGTACAATCTGCTATCCATCCTCACTTTGTGTTTTTATTCAAGGATAGCATGATGTATTGATGAGTACTGCAGCCTCACAGCAAGAAGATTCTAATTTCAAATCCACGTACAGACCTAACGCATAGCTGTGTGGGGTTTGCATGTTCGCCCTGTGTTTGTGTGGGTTCCTTCTGGGGGCTCCGGTTTCCTTCTACAGTTACATAACTTGTAATGGTTGCATGCATTAATTGCTTTTTTGTGTTAGCATAGTGATGAACTGGTCCAGGTTGCACCCCACCTCTTGTCGATTTCCTACCTCTTGCCGGTTCCAATCCCGCCACTTTCATCCATCGATGCATTTATATTGTGCTGGATACACGGTATAAATGCATGCAGAGTGCACAGTAATGCATCTATGGATAAATGTTACACTTTGTAGGATAACAGATGGGACTCAGGATGATGCACTTTTTCTGATGCCATTTTTAATTTAAGTAAATTTTCCAATTAGTAATTTCTATCTTTTACTCATGTAAAATTAGCTATTAGTAGTTCCTGTTTTCTCTGTACAACTGAATATCAGAGCCAGACTTAATTTAAAAAAAATTAGGACGATTTATTTCATTTCGAGAAAAAACTCAAAATGTCAAGAAAAATTTCCAATTGTCGAAAATTAAGTCGAACTGTCGAGAACAAAGAATGGAATTTTCCATTCATGTGCGTCTGTCAGCGGGCAGTCGCTCCGGACATCCTCCCAAGTGCGCAATGGATGTGATGAAGTAGTCTGCAATTCTTTGGGGTCATTGTTTGTTTTGTAGGCCTCCATCCACAAAACGTAGCAACTAAAACCATCAATACAACCATTGATGGCAATGATATATGACTTCTGCTTGTCATACCAATCCATATTTCAACTTAAGACTGAGAGATCTCAGATTCCACAGGATGTGTCTGTGAGTTCAGATTTGATATATATACGATTCAAACAATATGAAAATGATGACATTTACATCTTAATTTTGATTTGAGGAGAATTTGCATTTTAAATGATTGCCCATGTGTTTCATCACTGATGTAAACAGACTGACACCAGAACCTTTTAATGAGTGGATTTAGATAATCTTTAGTATTTGCATTGGGATAAAAGATTGTTCGTTTATAGCTATCGACCCTGCCTGTTTGATCGTTTGATCTACCGAAAGAAATCAATCTCCCAATAAGCTGCTGTGAAGTATAGGATGAGCTCAGAATGCCTTCATCCACTTATAGCCATCCAGTCAATATACTAAGAAAAACACAACTGTGTAGCTCACATGTCCATCATAGAGTCACCATCACGCTGATGGATTCACATGAGGCCACATGAGGATAATTCATGCTCTCCTGCTGCTATTCCAGATTTTGATTCCGGTTGTCATTACTGCAGCGGTTTTACTTTCACCTGCCTCTTTCCCTCCATCTACCTGCATATTGACCCCAGCTATAAGACACTTGACAAATATTCCTCTGTGTTTATATCCACTATTTTCTGTGCTTGTGAAATACAACTCCCTTTTGGCAAATAGATTCATGATTGGAAATAAAGCAAAATGACATTGGCATTCCAGAAAATAGATATAGATATGTAATTGACTGTGGGGCAGAATGGTAGTTTACACCACGGCAAGTTTCCATAGTTTCCAAAACACTTTGTGCTTGGGGCTTGTCAGTGTGGAGCATGTTCTGCCTTTGTTTGTATTGGTTCTGATACTCCTTCTCCAGCAGTCCAAAAACATTCAGTGCAGGTGAATAGACGACTTAAGATTTTTCTTAGGTGTGAATGTGAGGATGAATGGATGTTTGTGAATGTTTTGGACCTGTGATAAACTGGTGACACGGCCAGTGTGTACCCCTCCTCTCAGTCAATGTCAGATGGGAGAGGCTTCAGCCCCCTGTGACCTTGCAAGGATAAGCAGTTATAGAAAAAGGTTTGATGGATGGACAATCTCTCCACTGGAGGTGTAACGAGCCATTGATCAGCGATGCCCATCCCCCTGGCTGAGCCTACGATTCAGTGCAGAATTGTAGTGAAAAGATAGAAAGCTCTTGTATGGTTATTTGAAAAGAGAACGCTAAGAGGTAGTTAATACACAGAAATTCATTGATTCCGCAGAACAAAAATAACTTTATAACCCTTCCACATGACTTTAGTAAGAAGTGGGTAAAAATTTCTGCTTCCCTATAAAACAAAACCGGCAGGACAAAACCGTTATGGTATGTAGGCATCACGTCAGTGGAAAGTCATATGATAATGTACCCAGTGTGTCAGGGGTGGTTGTAAAGACAAGGCTTCTCACCAAAACATTGAAGCATAATGGAGGCTAAAGTTTTGAGCTAAAGTATTTGATCCAATGTATGAAATTCCAATTCAAAATATAATAATATTAAGTATAACTGGATACAATAGCATTCACCTGCTGTGTTGTGCAGAGGGTTTTCTAACCAGGTATCACAGGAAATGTCCTGTCTTAATTTCAGTATGTGGCCTCTTACTGTCACGGCAAACCATCTCCTATGGGATGATTTGACTGGCTGTCAGGCTATGGAATTACCTAGTCATAAGTCGACTGTGAATGGAGATTGCCAACAGCTGAGAAAATGACAGCATGGTTGTGAGACGGACGTCACGCTGGCTGAGACATGGACTGTCACAGGAGAACGGAGCAGCCATTTGTTTGTGGCGTGACTAGAAAGATTGACCCTCAGCGTTTATGTTGAAGTGTCGATATGCTTTAAAGTCATATCAATTAAATATTGACCGAGGAATAATTTAACAAAGCCAGAAGCCGGCAAGCAAGCTGGAAGTAGCAACATCATAACAGAGAAGCACAGATAAGCTAACTTTCATCCTATACCTAGCCCAACGGCCAATAACCTCTTCACTATCAGCACAGAGGTCCTGGAAGTCCTAGATGAGTAGTCTTTAAGTGGGATAGGTTTTGGCGCCGTGATGATTTTTTGTTTAAAAATAATATTGTCATAATGTCATGCCCGTAGAAAATGTTTGTCTTCCTTTAAATAGTGTAGTTACTCCAGTAATAAACCAAATTGTGATAAACAGAACACGATACAGTTTTTAACAGCTATGTTTTCACCTAACCCTGAATTCTCTCCGTCTGCTTGATTACTTTCCTATGGTCTTTTATGAAGCTTATAGGGAGGAAAAAAACTAAACTAAAATTAACTTGTTCGTCTGACCTTCACACTCATGGCTGGCAAGGGCAAAAGAAGGTCACATTTCTCTGCTCTCAGAGAGCTAATAGATATGGTACTGAAACTGAGATCAAGACCATTGAAGAATCAATCAAGCAAGCTCACAGGTTGACTCAGAATGCTTTCGCAATGTCTGGACTACACTCGTATACACAGACTAACTCCTGTTCCCCATCATCAGTTACTGGAGCTGTCTAGTAATCAAAGTGAAAACCTCACGTTCAGGAATGTTTCAGACCTCTGAAATATCCAAGCAACTTGCTTCTTGAAGCTAAATTACCTCACTCTAATAACAATGTACCACATAAAGAAGATAAAACACATGTTTGAAGTGTCTCTCATGAAATAAGGAAGGTTGAAACTAGCTGAAAAATACGAACGTGCAAAAATGAGAGACCATAAAGGAAGTTATATGCAATTTGCAGTCAATGGACTGAAACATGTAAAACCGATATGTTCATTTAAACACTAGAACAAAAACATCTGCACGTATGTGCTTATTATGTATGTGATGAGAAAAGATAAAGAGCACAGATGAAAACAGACGTCAGCAGGGAGACATTTGAGCACTTGAACCCTCACATGGTTTCTGAATTGGAGATATGTCAGGCGTTCTACTATCAGTCAGGTAAAAGGAATCACCAACCGCTGGGATCCTGTTATTTTAAATAACAGCAAAGGCCGATGGAGCGTATGAGTGTGTCGGTGAAGGCCGGAGAAGAAAACTACATTTTAATGGATAATGGATGCAATGCGTCTCCATGAGCTGAGAAATGGCTATGTGCTTTGCTTCTGTAAAGATGCTGGAGCTCAATGATCCTGAAAGTCATACAGCTGCTACAGCATGTTGGCACAGCCGATACCCTTGTCTGTCATTTCTGCGGCACAAACCAGTCACGTTTCCTTAATGCACGGTTGTTTTCGTACTTAAGAACGCCTTTTTTTCCTCAGATCAGCGTAGGGCAACGCAGAAAAGACGATGCAACCATTGAACTTTCCTCTCACACTGCCCATTGAGGGACCACTACATGTAATCCTGAATGTGGGCCTTGACATCTCCGCTACAAGCATATGTGGGTGGAGAGGAACAAGTGAACAAAGGACCAAGCGACTCGTAATCCCGTTAAAGGATTATGGGCTCGGGCGGGCACACACACACACAGACACACACAAACACACATCCGCATGCACTAACAAAGCATGAGGCACGTTTCGTTTGGTAGCACCTCTGTTTTGCACATGGTCATCAACCCTGCAATCTGGCTTAATGCTGTTACACCGACAACCTCAAACTCATGCAACCTTAAATCAACTTTAACTTTCAACAAGAGCACAAATAGGCAGATTTCATAGTGACGTCTAAGAAACATCTCTTTTTCCTAAAAAAAAAAGAAACCTTGCCAATCTTGGACTTCTGGCGATACAAGCAAGCTCCTATTCTCACACAGACGCATAAAGCGGTGACAAACACAGTGATCTGAGACTTTTTCTACAGATGTATTTACTAAAATTTGTGTAAGTAAAAAACTATTAAACAATCAATAGTCACGGATTTTGTTGCACTAAAAACGTCTTACCTACTGTATGAAGGACCTCAAGGCCCCGCAGTGCAACTCTTTGTTGGGTTTGCTGCAGTTAATAAATGCAGACTGTATTGCCCATGTGGATCAGATGTTCACTTATTCATGATCCCAATATGTCCAGTGGGCAACTTATTAATGCAGCAAATAGCAGAGCAGGCTATAAAATATTAAAAAGGCTTTTTAGTCTTTATTTAGGTTTAATTTTGCTTCGGCATTTTTGCACTGACTGATCTGCACTTGAGGTTGTTTTTTTTGCATCATTCAGTCTTTAGAAGTTTTTCTAAACTTTTGTAGTTCAACTGTTCATTTGCTGAATCATCTGTTGCCTGCTGTTTTTGTCCAATTCCCTGTTGTATATGGTGGGGAAGAACCCATTAAATAAAGAACTGGATCGGAATAAAGGAATATTTTTTAACTTCCTTATATATAATATATAATAATAATAATATAATATTACGAGAGTCACCATCACTGTCTCATAAAACTACCACATGGGCTTTGGTTGCCCTTAGTTGAAGGCTGGGCGTAGAAGGATGGTACAACCCATAATACTTTGGAATGGATCTGGACCAAGAGTCATTGACTTTTTTGAACATCACAAAATCTTAATAGATATTTTTTTTTTAATATCGTAATATGTTTGTTGACCATTTTTGTCAATTACAAAGTGGATGATTTGTTTTTTCCACATTGTACTTAAAAATATATCAATGGATTAGAAAGTAACTTTTATCAGAGATAAGCAGCAGCGATGGGAACAGACAATTGCATTTTGGAAAGAATATGCAAAGCTCAAAAGGAAATGCTGACTCTTTCTGAACAGTTGTTTTCCCTAAGACCAAAGTTGTGGATGAAACCAAGTTCTATAGGGAAACCAGCTGCTCCAGAAGAGTCAGCATTTCCCTTTGGGCTGTTTCCCCTATGACAAACATTATGAATGGATCCCAGTTCTAGCTGTATCCATGGTTCAATAATCTATATACAGGTGTTGCATATTAATAGGAATGTAGCTTGTCGGGAGAAGGGACCCTTTGGAGGAAAGGCTATGCCCTAGAGGAGTTTTGCAGTCTAAGAACTTTCTCGTTAGGCATATATCAGCAGAAAAAAATATCGTGACAAAGTCCCAAAGAAGTTTCATCAATCAGCTACGTCCATATACAGATGGAAAAAATTGAAATGTTTTCGACATAAATTTGTCAGCCACTGACATCATTCAACCAGCAGCAACATCATTGAGTGTAACGAACCAGCTCTCTTTGTCTTACCTGATGATGTCAACGGAAATAAAGCAGCATGATTGGTCGAGGGAGGACATAGCAGAAGATGTATGGCGATCCCATTGATCAGGCAGAGTGCATGTAGGAAAAAACAAGAGATAAGTGAAAAGCTTGTTAGTGAATTTTTTACCAAACAGATTTCATGTCAATACTGTGAAATGTGATAAGTTGGCTTTACTTAAAAGACGTGTGAAAGCCTCAAAATGACTGAATCGTCAAATAGAACTTGTTTAAACTAAATTCAGCTTTTCCAGTTTTTACAACTTTAATTTAATGATGAAATATACTTTGCTATATGGAGGCAACCAGTTCCCGACTTTTCTTAAGTAAAGCCAACTTATTACATTTTAGAGTGTCGTAAATGTTTCTTTTTTTTCCCTTTAATGATACAATTTTAAAACATCACTGAAGTGAATGAGAAGAAGGAAACTAAATATACAACCCCACAAATAAAAAAGACAACTAACAGTGTCTAACCATGAATATAATACAATTGTAACAATCACAGTGCTGCCGGCTTTCAGTGTGTAGTTTGCATATTCTCCCTGTGTCTGCGTGGGTTTTCTCCGGGAACTCCAGCCTCCCTCCCACAGTCCAAAAACATGAATATAGTAGAATTTGTGACACTAAAATTGCCCATAGGAGTGGGTGCGAGTGGTTGTATGTTACTATGTGCGGCCCTGTGATGAACTGGCGACATGTCCGGGGTGTACCCAGCCTCTCGCCCGATGTCAGCTGGGCTCCAGCCCCCATGACCCTGAACAGGATAAGCGGTTGATAATAATAATAAAAAAATTATAACAATCACTACAAAAAGTAGAATTTGCATGAAAGGAGGACAGAGTGTTCCTGACACTATCTGTTTGTATTATTTTCGCTTCATTTGGCCTCCAAGAAATTAACAGAATGTTCAGCATCCATGTTTTCTTCAATCATCATTAAGTAATTTGTTCTAATTAACCTAATTAAGTTATTCTGAGATTAAAAACAGGTCCTCTACAGGGTGTGCTCATTAGCGTTCAGATACCAGCACAGGATTGCATACAAAGAAATAAGAAAACGACAAATCCTTCTTCATTTGTTTGTTAGTCTGCCAATGTCTATTGTTGCTTTTACCAAAATACTTTGACAATACATCACAATCAGCCACAATATTATAACCACTTGCAGGCAAAGAGAATAACATTGCTTTTCTCATTACAATGGCTACTGTCAGGGGATAGTCAAGTAAATTTTATTGTTATAGCCCAAAGTCACATATCACAATTTGTCTCGATGGGCTTTACAATCTGTACATGATGCAACATCCTCTGTCCTAAGACCCTCGGTCCGGGTAAGGAACAACTCCCCAAGAAACCCTTTTTAACAGGGGAAAAAAGGGAAGAAACCTCAGGAAGTAAACAGAGGAGGGATATCTTTTCCGGGACGGACAGACGTGCATTGGATGTTGCGTGTACAGAGCAGTTCGGACAACAATAAACACATTGTATACAGTTCTACAAATTATGATGATATGTGTTGATGTATTGCAGTACATAAAATAACAGTGTTACTATAATATACATATACAATAGTAGTTGTACTACATATTGGATATAAGATTATTAGTGATAGCAGTAGAAGATGGCATCCAGCATGGCCTTGGCAGTAGATGCGGCCATGATCCGGGGCTCGGTACAGCCAGGAATCAGGACCAAGAACCAGGAATATATCAGGCATGTTTTGGAGAGTGGGGAAACTCACTCTCCAAAACATGCCAAACATATAATGGAGTCCTTGACAAAAGCCTTATTGTGATCCATGGACAAGCAGGTCAAAGCCTCTCTAAAACTGCAGGTGAGTTGACAGGGTGACGGGTTCATGGGCACTCAAGGATAATTGATGTGCGTGGTGTTGCAAAGGTTAGCCTGTGTTGTCTGAACCAACAGAAAAACTACTGTAACACAAGCTGGTCAAAAACGATACACTGGTTTTGATAAAATGGTGTCAGAACAAACAGTGTCTCAAAGCTTGTTTACTAAAGGAAAATTTGAATGGACTTTGGCTGCAATATAGAATCTGTATACAGAAAGCCATGTCATTTCATGGAGATATGCCTTCATCCTCGGAGGTAGAGCGTGCAACACGAGAAAATCTTCAGACAACATACACAAGTCGTCTGCAGTGTCCATGCACTCTCACTGGGGCGCAACTCTCCGTGTCCTCTGACTAATTAAAGCTCCCATTCTCTGGTTAACTGCTTTAAAGCAGAGTTTGTCTACCATAAAGTGATTCATGTGTTTCTGTTTTACTGTGTTTATACCAAATTACATACATAACATAAGAAAAAGATGTTCCACTCCTATTTAACATGACATGATTTCCCATCAGGAACTCTTCAAACTAACATTTCCCCCGAATTATCCCACTGCGGCTTCATGTCATGGCTCTTTTTCACTTCCATCTCTGTTATTTCACTGAACTTAACTTACAGCCTTTTCAAAATGACATAAATCATGGGCCAGATTCAACTCACATTACATTCGAATAACCTAAAAGTAGAGGCTGACATCAGACATGAATGCTAGAGGGACTGGCTTTATTGCATTGTGTCATCAGGATGGGGGCCATGATGGGAAAATCAGGGTTTAGACGAGAGTCAGGAGGACTTTATAGCTGATCCATTACAGACGTTTTATATGCCACAGCTGTCTCAGTGCAAGGTTGTCATGTCTGATTACCTCGTCAACATAAATCCAGAAAATAAGTTGCCATATTTTGATGACCAGGAGTTATATTGAGTTAAGCCCCTCATCGCATTTCTATCATATGCTGGTTGTGATTAATGAAAGTGGAAATAATGAAGGATCAAAAAAAGATCGGAAGTTAAATAGATGCAATAAGCAAGTGACAAGGAGGGATTATGATGAATTTAAATTACATCCATGTCTATGCATTGAAATAGTTCAACTCAAACATGTGTGTTGTGTAAAGTGTAGAAAAAAGGGAAGCAAAAACATGTCAGTGACATTATATGGACCGAAGGGCACATAGTAATACCCACATGTACAATGAGTGCTGTACAGCTGTGTCTAAGACTTCTGCTCTATACGCTTATATGTAAAATTATGTACATAATATATCACCCCAGTTAAATGAAGGTCTTTTCCCACCTTAAAAGCTCCAGTGTACAGGATTTAGGGCCGGATATTTAATATGATATTCATAATTATGTTTCCATTAGTGTATAATGATCTGAAAACTGTTTCATCACTATAGAATAACTCTTTTATGTCTCCTCTATGCGTGGGTCATCTTCCACAGAGTCAATCATATGTAGAGTATATACACGTAAGCTGGCTATTTAAGGTTTTCTGCTGCTTCTGCTGCTTAATGTTTATGTTCAAGTTTTTATTGTCATTCAAATTTAAACTCTGTAGCGCATGAAGCCGCAAGAAGAAAAACAATTTTGTCAAAATTAATAACTCCCCAAAAAAGGATATACAAGACATCGTCAATTAGTTAAACGGTCATGATTTCAAAATTTAAAGAAATTAAATATTTGACTAACAGTCTTGACAACTCAAGTGTCACAGTACAAAATGACACTTTTGTGAGAACTGACTTTACTCCACCTGCTGTGGAAGGTAATGCAATTCCACAAGAAGCTCCACAATTAAAGCTTAATAAACTATGTGGTGAGATTCTGAAAACGTACTTTCTATATTAACTTGGACAAAAAAAAGTCGATCAAATTAGGTTTGAACCAATAATGGTGATAGGGATCCAAGTACTAAATGATAACATTAAGGTCTACTTTTACATCCGAGCTTACTCTCAAGCTTTTTCATGCAGCTTCAGCAGTACAGTGTCCAAAGTGGTGTTGGCCGGATTCTTAAATTTTGGGCGTTAGTATGTGGAGAAACACAATGCAGCCAAATATTATCTGCAACTAGTTCCAGCTGACCATCAATTGGTGGTTATCTACAGGGAACGCAGCGAAAAATGTTATTTAAAAAAAAAAGATGTATTTTTACATAAGGTATTTCTGGATACTGTCAACCAATTGACGACTGTTAGCCGAAAATCCGGTTGTATGCCCTAGCATGAACTCAGAACTGTGCTGGTTCTTTCTAATCCTTTCACACTAATGGCATTGTTCCTTCTCCATCTACCAGTTTAGTTCAATGAAGTGAGCAACACAGAATCACTTCCAATCCCTTAGCTAACAACATTGATGGCTGGAATCCTGACCAAGACACCTCCTTCTCCCACTCACTCCTGTTATCCTACATCGCTCATCACCCTAATCAAACCCAATGTCACCCACCAACCCCAACCCCTCAAGAAAAAAAGAAATGAGGTTAAAGTGTAGGGTGTGAACCCTACTTCAAAGTAGGGTGTAAGGGGTGCAAGCTTTACATTCTATTAATCGGACTTGTGGGCATCGCTTAAGCCACTAGCTCTAATGTTAATCCTTTCCTAGCCTGCTCTTCTGTGCGGCTCCTATTCTGCACGACACAACCCGCAGATCGCGGGGTCTAAAGGATGCCCAACCCATGAGAAATCTTAAATTGGATGGTTGTTCGAAAACTACAGAGACCGTCCCCTTGTGTCTTCCAGATATAATCAGCCCAGGAATTGCCCAAAGACCTTTTTTTTTTTATTATCTTACAATTAATTGCCCTGGAGATGCTTAGGTTTAGCAAGAACATCACGCACTCAAGATTCACAGCGGGGCATCAGCAGTTTGTACTCACTCACAACAACCATTCCAGCACTTCCTACCTACTGTTGAATGTTAGAAAGTAGTGGTGCCACATGGAAAATATCTGGCACGGACAACCTTATTTACATCCAATATATTCACAGTAAGAACTGACACTAAGGAGCTAAAATGCCGCAATCCTGACAACATTCACTGGAGGGTTTGTGTAAGAGGAGGTTGGTCCATAGAGGCAAAGGGGGATAGTCCTGCTCTATTTTTGAGAGGCAAGACAGAGATCAACATATAAAAAGAGTAATCGGTTGAGAAAAAACACTAACAATCTCAATATATTTTCTAAAATAATTAATTGTGATTGGAATTGTGCTTCAACCTACATGGCAGGCAATGGGGAAAGGCAGTCTATGTGAAGCAGTGGTGTAGGACCGATGGAGGCACGATCTCCTATATCAATTTAATGTATTTTAATTGGTTGCTTTTCATTTTAATTGCTGTTCTGCTATTGGCCTAAAATTATAAATTTTGCTTCAGGGAAGAACTCCCTCCCTAGCCAAACAACAACCTGAATACAATATATACATTAAGTTGGTCCAATGAGAATTTCATCAATTCCTTTTCAATTGTCTGCCAATGTTTGAGTGTGATGTACAGGTATTAAAAGAGAGATTTATTAATTCATTCATTACAAACTACTTTCATGCACAAATAAATGTAATTTGACCAGCGTCAGCAGTAAGTCTTTTAGCTTAGCAGTTATTTTACCCTTTAGAGAAGAGTGCAGTCCACTCCGCTTTGAGGATTTTTTAAATTTATTTAATATTTTTCAATTTCTTTGTGTCGGTTTGTTAGGTAACAGATCAAAAGGTTTAATACAATTAGAGTTTTTTGATCATGAAATGATACCTCGTTTATTTAAAAGAAGCTGTAATCTCTCCATCCTCTTCAGTTTTTTACAGCCGCCATTGGTTTTTCGTGCTTTACATAACAAATGAAAAAGATGCTGTGCTATGCTCTGAGGTTAAAATGTGATTTAGCAGGTGGGCAGAGCAATAGCATGTAATTTCAATGGATTCTAGCCAGACCTAAAATGAAAATCTTAACAGTAATCTATGAAATATTTGAATTGAATCCCAAAAGTATGCTTGCTATGCTATTTAATATTATTAAATAGAAAAAAGTACGGTGGCCGACAGGGGTGAAAATACTACAACCATCCATTTGACAACATGCGCATGCTGATAATTAAGAAAAAATCTGATGAAGTTGACAACACAGATGCACGCACCGAATTAAGAAAACATCTACATCAATTTCACAACACAAGCACGCTGCAAAAGCCACAACAAAACACATTAAGAAAAATGATCGGCAAAAACGACAACACAACGGAAGCGATTAGGCAGGATATTGGATAGTGATGCATATGCGGATGGGTTTTTTTATTGCAGCATTTAGTGAATAAAACAGATATAATCACGAGCACATAATGATATTTTGAGTAGCCGTTCATAGGGTAGGGTCATATTGTTATATGAGTTAGAATAACACTTTAATCAACCACGCAAAAACAACAAATTAACTTAATGACCCTAACATGCACATTAACCATAGCTATGGTAACCAAGGTGTATCATACTTGTTTAGAAAAACTCTTAACCAACATCGTGCATAATGACTTCAGTTGTCGCTATAGCAACGTGTGCACAACGGTCAGAATGTCACGTACAAAGCTATTAAAATTGCTTGTTAAGAGTTTTCAGCAAGTATAAAACATCTTGTTTAACATAGCTTTGGGTACTGTGTATGTTAGAGTCAGTGTTTTTGAGGTTTTGATTAAAGTTTTATTCTGAGTCACATGACAGCATGACCTGGATGTTAAGCGAAGCTACCACGGCTTATCAAATTGTCATGAAATTTTTGCATATTATAACTGTTTTATTCACTGAATTAAGCTATAAGAAAGTGGGTCAGGCGATGCATAACATTTTAATCTAAAACCACTGAAAAGGACCATTCATGTAGTCTTGCTCTGGTATATTAAATAAGTTTTCTGGTTCCACTTAAGTATTTTTCTTGTAGTGAAGTGTATTTACAGTGTAGTAAGTTTAGTCGGATCTTAGTTCTTCATCCACCACTGCTGCCAAATATATCTCACCCATTGACAGGGACCATTGTAATAAAGATAATAAATGTTATATAGTATGTGAGTATGTTCTGACTTCAACTCTCTATATTTGTTATATAATGGTGGATTTCCCACTTTCATCTTTCAAATATTTCAAAAATATCCTTTAGCAAGGTTCGTCAAATCAAATGTAGAAAACATCTAGTCCTCATGTAAAACTCCTTGCTTCTAATGGGCTGTGTGTGCGTGTGATCCCTCTGGACTCATAGATGATACATGTGAGCTCCGTTCGCCATCTTGGTTGAATTGCTGCTGGCTCAAGGCTCGCACTTGAATGTTTATACTTCCAAAGCCGCGCTAATTTCTGATATTCCACTGTATCACTCCCAGCCCTCCAAATGACCTTGATTCCTGCGGGGTTTGTTTTTCTTCAAACGAGCAGCAAATGCCTAGAGTCATGGTAGTTTCTGTCTTCCATACGCATGGACTGTGCTACTAGGGTGTCCGCTGCAGACATTAATCCACATTAATGGTGAACAATAATATGGCTGTTGTGGCAAATTGCTTCGACATTAAATAGAGAGAAAGAGCAGGTCTCTGTTCAGTCATTCATACACACACACACACACACACACACACACACACACACACACAGTCTCTCACACATAGAGAAAAGCCACAAGCGTTAACGCCCACGCATACATCCAAACTGCATACACCCACACTGTAGATATGAATCTTTCTACCTCCTAGATGTCAGTTTGCATCTTGTGAATGAGGCCACTGATGAAGGGGCAAGGTTACAGTGAGTTTATATATACCAATGTTTGTGTGTGTGTGTGTGTGTGTTAAGGTGTGGGTGGAGTTAGCCATCTCTCTTAATAGACAACATAACTAAAAGCAGCTAATAATATAGTAGTGGGCTGTTGTGCTGTTAAAGAGCTTGGTTGCTGTCACACCCAATGAAATTGCAGAGGCAGCGAGCTGCAAACTAAGGGGTGTGAAGTGTCAAAGGGAACGCTCAATACAAGAACCTCAGCCAATAATGTGCTTTAGTGATAAGGCTGCAGCACTGATGTATCCAAAATGTAACAGATGACTGACTGAAAGGAAATAAAAGAAGAAAATACATTAGCAAAAGTGTCGGATCACATACGCCTTGCAGATGGAGCGCTCAATAGAAAATCTTATTTCAATATAGAGTTCTCTTTTATCCAAGATATACCAAATATACCAATTCCTTGGTGTTCAATAAGCCCTAACAGTATAACCACCTGTACAATATAGTGTTTGTCCACTTTTTGCCTCCACAACTGTGTTGCAGTTGTGTATTCTGACCATGTTCTATCAGAAGCATCCAGAAGGTTTTCTGTGCTACTAGATTTAAAGGGCATTTGGTAATCATGACCCTGTGACTGGTTTGCCAGCTATCCTTCCTTAGACCATCTTGGATGGAATCACAAAGACCAGCAAACCCATCCATCCATTCATCTTCCCATTTTATTGTATTTATCCCCGGTTGGGTCATGGTGGAAGCAGGCCGAGAAGTCCTGGCACCTTCAGATCAACTCCATGGGTCAAGGTTCTCTGTAAAAGCAGTATTTCTCCAGCAAGAACAGAGGGTTCTTAGTCTGAAATGTCATCAATCATGGTTCTGATTTGACAGACTACAGCGAAACCGATCAGTTATTATGGGATATGTGCGCCGTGTCTTCAAACAGTTTGGAGAATTACATCAGTTTCCAGCTGTGGAACCACAACAATGGAACCACTAACTGATGTTAATATTGTTGCTGATTGGAATATGTCAGCGGTTATCAGATTGTTGCAATTCATGCAATTCATATATAGAGAAAATATTTTAGATATTGATGCAAACAAGACCAAGGGGAAGAGTTTAAAATCCACCCCTAATGTCTTCATATTGGTTTGAAATAAACCACTGCTGTTGTTGCACAGGACATTTACTCAATTACTTTACTGAAGTACATATTTCAGGTACTTTACTTTACTACTTTACTTCATTATTCTAGTGTATACCTTTGCTTCACTACATCTTGGAGGGTAATATTCTACTTTGTACTCCACTGCATTTGTCTGACAGCTATAGTTACTAGTTACTTTTCAGTTTACAATAATTCATACGTTTCCAGCCCAGTAAAAACCATGAACAGTAATTGCATTCATTTTTGAAATACACCTGAAAAACTTTTATATCTTAACTTGAGTCTTTTTTTTCCAGTTTAAGCTGCTTCATATATTAATATTCTCCTTCCAATTCCACTAGATTTGTCTGACAGCTTTAGTTACTACTTACTTTCACAAAACCTTTTTTGCATACCCCTTCTTGTCCAACGACAATCATGTATCTCCTTAATGAACCGAATAAAGTAATTAGATTACTTCAACCTTTAACGTCTATTGCAGTAACACAGTTCTACACTTTAAACCACAGTAATATTTTTCAATATACATAATAGTATAAAACAGAGCTACCATGAGTAAATGGACAAATCCGACAAATCACTCTGGTGCACACGCCGCAAAAGTTGCAGCAACTCCTCTCCTACGTAACCGATGAGAACTAATCTAAATGTAACATCTTGGTTGAAGTAAAATCTAATGCTGTGGATCAATAATATAAACTCCTTAATCTGACAGTTTCATCTTAAATCAGTTTCCACAGCTGTCATGGCTCTTATGCATGAGACCCCTGATAAAAAAAATGTTTTAAATAAAAATAAAGGTAAACAACATTATCTTGCTCTCTTCTTATATCAAGCTTATGAGATAATTGATAAATGATTCAGAGATAATGGCATTGAGTTTATAATTACCATCATAACAGTCATTGGCTTCCATAAATGTATCATTAACGTGGATATATAGCTTATATTATAAACAATAGTATTGCCTTCTGGATATTAAACACTTTGATTATTTGCTTTGGATTTTATGGAAAAATAAGGAGTTAACTCTGTCATGCAGTTTATTATTGCATCTGCTAAGAAGTCAAGATTTCCCGTTCAATGTGAAAAATTAACAAGCAACAGTTTTAATGTATATTTAGCACCTTATCATGGGGCTTTTTTCTGACAGTATGGTCAATTATGCAGAAGGGTTAGGGTTAGGGTTAGGGTTTAAGGAGCCTTTTTCATGGTGCACATATTTGGATTAGGGTTTGATTTAATTAAAAAGGACTGAACCTTGGCATAACTATTTGTTCGTCTAGTTAAATTTGGGATTTAATTCATCCTCAGTTTTTTATGTTTATCGATGGACCATTTCCAGTTAAATCTGAAGATATGTGTTCTTCTAAAGTCAAAAGCTATCAGGAAAACTAATCTGGCTGCAAAAATGGCATTTCTATTTTTTATCTTTTCTTTGTTATCCCTAGCAGGCTGCACACTTCTCTTCTGGCGACACTCCTCTCCTGAATTGCCATTTCTAAGCCCGTTTCGTCCTCGTCCATGTCACTCTGCTCACCCTGTGCCATTCAAAGCAAGCTGCAGCCTCCTTCCGCTGGATAGCGGCCCCATTATAAACTGCCAATGACATTTCCTTAGCAAAGGGCTGGCTGGCATTTAGTTTGATGGATTTATTGACATTTTCTGTATTTTTTTTTATACTATCATCTTGTGTCGCTCTTCAAGAAACCGCCCACAAGTATGACCCCAATTCAATTCTTCCCCTGCCGCATATTCCGTGTATTTTCAATCAGATTTTGTGTGCTCGTGTGTTGTGATAAACAGTGATACTGTGTGAATACAAGGCAGGTGAACCCACAAGCCTGCACATCAGCATTCAGAAAACAGTGTGCTTCTGTGGCGACTTGCATACCAAGATGGTGCTGCTGCTACTGCATCTAGACCTATAGATTTTTCAAAATCATAGACCCATAATTGCGCTCTGTTTTGATTATCGTGGAAGCATTAAGTCATAATTGAAGTTGCATTTCAAAGGAAGAATTGTAATAAGCTATGAATTTAATGGGCTCTGAAGAGGAGACATAGAGTTCATTAATTAGTTTCCTAGCTCTGTAACATGAAATGGAGAGATACAGGGGGGAGATCTGAGGCATCGATAGCTAATGTGGCAGAATTAGTGGAGTAGCATCTATCAGGTTTGGATGGATTGTGTGGTTCCTTCCTTTGTGTGTGTGTGTGTGTGTGTGTGTGTGTATGTGTGTGTGTGTGTGTGTGTGTGTGTGTGTGTGTGTGTGTGTGTGAGTGTGTGTGTGTGATTTCAACCACAGTAGGGGATAGTGTTGGAAAGAGATGTGCTTAATGAGAGAACTGCAGAAACACACACACACACACACAAAACATCCTTGATCCGTTATCTCACCTCATTTTGCTACATGCTGCCTTCTGTCTATGTTTGTTTGACATTAGCCATTTGAATCGGCCCCTGTATAACATTTTACATCACAAACTACTGCTTGCTTTCACTTCTAAGTTCCTGGGTGAAATTAAACAAACATTTGGACATTTAGAGCATTTAACAATGGTTGTAGAGGCAATGGTTGTAGAGGCTAGAATATGAGGCTAGAATATAATAATAATAATAATCATAATAATACATTTAATTTTTGAGGCACTTTACATATATATACTATTATATTAATATCTCTTTTTACACAGGTAAAATTAATGTGAGAATTCAGGTGGTACCAGACATGTTTGATTGAGTAAAAGGACCATAAATACACAGCCCTGACGGAATAGTTTTTATTTTTTTATATTATTTTCCCTATTATGCTTATAACATTGTTATTACTAAATATGCCTATACATCTACTTGTTTGTGTTATTTCTATATATAGGGGTGGGAAAAAGTAATATCTTGAATATCAAAGGCATCTATCTACTGAAAGGGAGACGTGTGCATTATGTTTTACAAACAACAATGACCAATTTTTACCCCTTAAACCCATGCAAGAGAAAAATCAAACTCCCAGAAGGAGCCATAACACCATGGAAACAACAGAAAAGATAACAGTTACTTAATAGAAAGAGACCCAACTTCCAACGACCAAAACAAACAAAAAAAAACTTGCAGAATGAACTGAGGTACAAACTTGCTCGATAAATGAGAATGAAACAAACACTTTGTCGTTGTTCCTTTTGATGTCAAATATATACTCTTATCCTGACAGTACAACATGAGCAGTTGAGAAAAAAATGCATATTAAAATTGTCATTCATGTTGCTGATTGATGGCTAATTGCTCATCAATCAATCGCTTCCCTTCTCTACTTAGACTAAAATAGCCTTGCCTCTGCGGGGTAAGGCAGGACACGTATGAGGGGTGAGATAATTGGACCCACTCATAATCTGTCATCCAGGACATGTCTTTTTTTCCTTTCCCAGTGGGGAAGCCTGATAACCTTTACTATGCCAAAAAAGTATTTGAAGGTTAAAAGAGACTGGGAGTGTTGAACCGCCATGCACATAAAGGACAACTGGCCCCCAGTGAGTGGGAAGGCCTTGTTCTAGAGTAGTAAAGTGTGGCAGGAGCAGAGGATGGGGGAAAAAAGGGGCAGGGGGGAAGCAAGAGCCAGTAAAAAAAAATGAAAGAAATATCACACTCTGGAAAATGCCAAGACAACAAACACAGGAATGGTGCACAAATAAAAGAGGAGGGAAATTAAAGAGAGGAAGCAAATAACTGACAGAGGTGAGAAAATTATACAAAAGGTGTCAGGGGCAAACAAAAAGGAAAGCACAAGAAAGGTTGTGGGCAAGAGGGAAGGCAGAGATAATATTAGAAACAGGTCAGTGAACACCATTTCTTTCACTCCTTATACCACCCCTCCTCCCACCACAGGCGGTGATGCTGTCAAACCAAACTACAGCAGATTTCCATCCTCTCATTCCTCCTTTCTACCCTCCAGTCTTCATTTCCTTGCCCATCTTCCTCCCCTTTTTTCCATTTATTCCTCCCCCAAGCCCACAGTTCTCTCAACACCAGCCTCTCCCTCATAAGCTGTGAATATCAAACAGGCTGAGTCCTGGCAGCCTGCCTACACCTGCCTACCAAGCCGCTTCCTGCGTTCAACTTTGTGCTGCCTAAGCAGCCATACTGCATCAATGTGGCCCCCCAGAGCAAGGTCAAACTGAACCCGCCGTAGAAAGCCACAAAAGCCAGCAACAAATCATTATTGGTTTTGGATGAAGCTACTAATCTCTGAGCTAAAAGCAGTGACAAGTGCTCAGTGTAGTTTTTTCTCAAAATATTTTTTGTGACTGATCATGCGAAAATATTTTGTTTACATTGATTTAAAGCAGCAAACTTTCATGTTGAAGTGGTTTGATCCATCCCACAGATGCAGTGGGGTATGATGCCTTAGAAAAGAGTGAGGTTCGGTGTCTTGCTCATGGACACTTTAGGATATGAGGACTGCAGGGTTAAGGAATCAACCAACTTTCCCATAAGTGGACGGCAGCTCTACCTCCTGAGCCACACTCTCCCCCAAAGCTGAATTCATCAAACATGATGACGTAAAACAGCTCGGAGTGTCACAGTTGTTGTGGTGAAATTTTGAGAATAACCGAAATGGGCACCTCTGCTCAGGTGCAAAACCCTTTTATTGAATGTAATATATGTGTCTCACTGGCCCCTGGTGTTGTTCCCTCCACTGACGAAGACTTAACAGTATTGACAGAATATCTGCTGTCTAAGCTCAGGAGAAGTAAACATTTAGTAGATACAAAGGACAGGAAAGTTAGTAAATGGCAAACGTTAAAAAGAAAAAGAGTGATTGATCAGTCTTGACATTGAAAACAATTTTTAAATTTTTGATTTCTTTGTCGGATCAATTCATTTTAAAATACCTCGGCTTCCCTTCTCTCCATGTGAGGCTATGGCTTTTTTCCTTGCTTTGACTTCCTGTAACCATTCCAGAGTGAATTTTTGAGCCAAACCTTAGACTAGGACACACCTGTAACTAGGCCTATGATGTATAGGGTATATCCCTGAAAAGTCCCCTATACCCTGCATTGTATACGCAATATCCCTGATTGAACTCCTCAACTCAGATGTGCTATTTTGTATAAGTTATTTCTTAAAAACAGTGTTTTTGATAAAAAGAGAACCCAAATTGAACTAATTTGGACAAACATCTCATAGGTTCTGATACAAAAAATAGTGTCTTTTTTTTTAAAAAGCTCCCCTTAGTGTCTTAAATATAGTTAAATATATAACTATATTATATATTTATAATGTAGTTATGCAAGTTATGCAAATTTGGTGCATAGTTTCATATGAGCCAAATTTGGTCTCACACGTAACGACGGTTCAGAAGTTATGTTAGTAAAACTCTTTTTGTAAAAGAAAAAAAAAGGGATCCTCCTAGTGAGTAAAATATGAACTACTAGAGAAAAATATGAAATATACAAGATGAAGCTCCTTGAGATTATTTATATGCAACAAATTTGGACTCCATGAGACGAAAAGTTTGCAAAATGATGGCCCAAAACTATTCGGACATTAAGCTAGCCAAACCACCTAGTCCTCTCCATCACAAACACCTAGCACCCCAACATGATTCCCAACCCATTATCATCCTGTTTACATCTGCTGTTGTGCTACAGTTTAAGTGATTTTGAACAGGTACAGGAACAATCAACTCCTAAAGCCACACTATTCTCTTCCAGACATATCAGTTGGATTTTGAAGTTCACATTGAGCATCTTGAATTCATATTTAAATAAATCCACAAGCTCAGATGACTTTTAACCCTATCTGACGTTCATTTGGTGGGCACACAGACAAATCCTTGTGAAGACATATTCATGTGGTGGTAACAGACATTGATGTGTAAAGGAAAATTGATTTTCTTTGAAGCTTGAATAAACAAAAAGGGGTGCGTAAAAAGAAATGATCAAAGCCCTTGAATATATGCCACTTCTGAGGAAATATCTTGAGTGAAGTAAGAATACGCATTTATACAAGTACATCCTCATGCTGTAATAAAGTCTCTTTGACTGTCTACCTAGTACTTAATTTGGTCACTTTCCTGTAGAGAATTTCAGCACTGCTGGATAATGTGCCTGAAAGAGGCAAATGGAGCAATAACAAGGGATGCCATCATACCAAGAGCGTGAAAGTGTCTTTCACTATCAGACAAGAAAGATTTAGATTATTTGTCCAGAAGACGTGTCTTCTTCTGCGGCCGACTATTGAGTCTGACGAGGAAAATAGTGCTCTACCTCTGCTGTAACAGTTTCAAGCCATTTAAAGGGACTCATTGATGATTCTTGCTGTTATTTAAGAACCCTATAAGGAAAAATACTTTCACTTTATTCCAGAAAGTCAAGCCACAAACTAGTACCAGCAACTATTCAATTTTTGGGCAGTATGTTCTCCTTTGTCCCCTGCTTCACTGGCAGAATTCCAGCACAGAGAGGCTGTGTTTGTCCTGGTAATTAAAATAAAATAAAAACAGTGTAGATTAATGTAAAATAATCCCCTTGCAAACTGAGCTAAGCATTGCATTATCGCCAGCTATCATGAATACTTGTAATGATGACTACCTTTCATCTGGGGATGAAAATCGCCTTATAGTTTGCAAAGCTTATTTCTCAAACGCTAAACTCCATCTTTGGAGCTTCTAGTGGTTTACAAAGCATCCTTATCTCTCCTTTAGGGAAGTGAATGCTTGCTCCCCCATGGGGTGGACAGGTTTCTCTTTCAGGTTGGAAGGTGGCTGGTGTTTATCTTGTCATCTAAGATGGACAGGGGATTTATTTAAGGTGTAAAGGACCGTATGATGGATAGAAGGTGTCAGTTGGTATGGATGGTTGTCTCGTGGCCGGTTCTTAAACAGTGAGGTGGGATGCTCTCGTTGTGGAAGGGCAATTTTATGTCTCACTAGCTAAGGATACATTAGTAATGCATGGGGCGCTGATGTATTTCAGCAGCCACTGGCTGAATAGATGTCCTGGACCAAATAAGTATTTCATATTAAAAGTTCTTTGTGAGGAATTACGTATTAGCTGCTGTATAAGTGAGGCTGGTAAGAAACATTTGAGAGGCTATTGATATGATGAAAGAAAGAAAATCTGCAAAACACAGTGTATACTTTTTTTCTTTATTATTCTGTCAAAGTATACCTATTTGGGTCGGTCAAACACAAATGGCTCTCATTTTTATTTTTCATACAGCAATGGGGCTAGTGTTTTCTGAGAGATAGTGCATTACTTAAATGTGTGCGATATTCTGTTCAGGCAAGGATCTCTAATTTCAGAATGCAACTGCAACTTAATGATTTCACATCTTTTTAATTGCTACATAGTGTAATTTAAGTTACACTATGTTTCCCCCAGAGGGTTATAAAGTATCTCATCTTATCTTACCTTACCATGCCTTACCTTACCCATCCTTCCCATACCATACACTATTTTACCATACCTTACCTTAGAATATCATATCTTACCTACCCATCATACCATCTCCTCAGCGCCTTCCTCATTTCACCTTACTTCATATTATCTGACCATATTCTATATTACCATAATGCACCTTAGCAAACCATAACTTACCTTACTTTCTTACCTTACCTCACAATACCTTACCATACCTTACATCACAATGCCTTACCCTATCTCACGATATCATACCATACCATTATATGACATGCCGTACCTTACTTTACATTACTTTATCTTACCATAACTTATCGATACTTATCTTACCTTGGCTTGAGTTCATCCACCTAGCAGCTAACTCTACTATTTGCCGCCGGTATGTAGGGAGCAGTGGCTCAAGCGCTGGCTGAATGCATGCTGGTGGAAGTCGAGTGAAAGTGCAGAACTAAAACAGTGAGAGGCAAAAGATGCTATAAAGCTTCTCTGAGCTGGGGGTTGGGGGGATGTAGAAATGTGTGATAATCATCTGCTGTAAATTACAAAAACTTTGGAGACCGCATTTAACTAATGATCTATTCAACTCTACATAACTGTGAAATCAGCTTAAAAATTATGGCCAGCGGGTTTCTTTGTACTCATTACAATGCTGTTAGGATACTTTTGATACACTCTCTATAAAAAGCTTCAACTTCCATGCTGTATATCACAGCAGGTTAACAATCAATGTGAAATAGAAGCACAAAATTTACTCTGTGCAGAAGATTAAAAAAAACATAAGATAATTTCACACACATTTAAACGAGCACTACATACCAACCAGAGATGGGTATGCCAGCTTATGCCAGAAAGTAAAATGGACCAAACTCAACCTACAGGTGTGAGACTGTGGAGGTGAAAATACAATATTGCAACACCTGTCAGTGTTGGCCTAATCAAGACAAGGGCAGGGTCTGGTGATGGCCCCCAAAAATTCCAGACAAGCTCCATGTTATTTTGGGCTTTCCACCAATCAGCCGCTCAAAAGTGTTGACCTCTTGTATTGTTACAGTCGCTGGGTATCGATCGGGCTGCTTGCAGCTCCAGGTGTCCTTCCTCTCCTCCTCAGAGAATTAGTGAAAATTGCTCTCTGCATTCTTCCGCTCTATGTAGGACCTCTAAAATAGTATGATTTCTGTGTGTTTGTCCTCTGTGTAATTTATTATTGTTAAAGCATCATTCTTCTATCCCAGTCCATTCAAGTCTGTTCAACTATTAAATACATGTTAAGCAAAAAAGATGACACAAACATGACAAACAGTTCTCAACCAGAATTTGGACTTCAAAAGATAGCTCTCCATCATTTGGACACATTTAGGCTTCAGTGAAGTTGACAGAGAACCGAACACCGCAGATAAGCAATCTCAGTATCTAAATGTAGCCCTACCAACTTAATTTACCACTCGCAAATGATCGCACATATGAAGAGTTCATGGCTCAGAACCGATAAGTCGATTCAAATTAACCAAATTTGGGCTATATCAGACAAATGCTTGGGAAGCAATGTCTGTAAAAAACTTTTTTGTAAAAAAATTCCCATGTGTGCGTAAAATACGATTAGTACTAGATAGTTCTCTTGTGGGTATATACCCACAAGTTGTACTAGATAGGGCCAATGGTTAAGAAGTTATGGCCTGAAAACCTTTGGAGAAAAAGCTCCCACCCCAGTGAATAATACTGAATATTCCCAAAATACCTCCAGTTTTCATTGCACTAAAGTGTGTTTAAAATTTTTAAATGATCCATTGATTACATCAACTTTCGGCCTCAAGGTCATTCAGCTTGTCTCGTTAAATGCACAGAATTATTGCATGGTATATTTCCTTGACTGGGAGACAAAGGAGCCATTTAGTCTGGCCCCTTGTTGTCTTCCAAGGTTGGACACTAAAAGATCTGACACAGTATTGACAATGAGAGCTAATCAATTATTGGTGGCAGATCGTTATAAGATGTAAGTACACTGTTCACTGATAGTTCTCGAGCACCACTGACAAAGCGTTCAGTACATACCGGTCTGAGTCATTCTGTGGATTTCGGTTTGAAGTAACAGATTGTTCTATCCCCCGAAAATTCGATCATTGCATCAGAATTACTTGAAGGGAAACCATCTTTTCAGCTGTGCCTTTTAGTACCAGAATGCTGGCCCATATACAAACAACAATTTAATCAAAATGATGTCTCTTTCCTCAAAATAAAAACTTATGGTTTTATTTTTGTTGTGTCTTTTTTATTGCTGCTTCTGATTACATCACTACAATGTCAGAAAAAGGGTAAAGAGAAGGCTTCAGGCATATGTCATACTTTGTCATGCTTTATGTGTGTGTGCGAGCTTTAGCACCAATTTTGCAGGAGCAGGATTCCACTGACACCGCGCTTGTGAAATGAGGAGAATCTGCAGGCTGTCATGATAAAGAAAAGAAAAAGTGGGGGGTATTGAAAATAACGGAGGTTTAAAAGAAAAGAGAGGGGGTGGGTAAAAAATCCGTGGCAAGGAGGCAACGGCAAAAGGGAGGAGGGTATGCCATCTAGGATAGGCAGATGGTTTGATCCTACAGTTGCCTCTGCACATGCATGTTTGAATCAGGGGATGCAAGAGGGTTCAGTACCCGGGGGCCAACTGAAAGTCCTCAACAATGGATCACTTCAAAATTACCCTCCCCTTTTACTATTCATGCAACACCCTTGTGTTTTATCCCATTTTCTCTCACATAATCGTGTATACAAACGCACTCAAGTAAACACATTGCGCTTTAGCAGGGATTCACCCATAATCCTCCCTCTTTTAATTCTTGTTTTCCTACTTTAAGCCCGTTTTGATGTGGTTGGGAATCCTCTGGCCAAGTCTCTCCAGTAGATTTTATGACTTACCCTTGCAGACAAAGAAAGATGGATGGATCGAGTAAAAGATGAGAAAGACAGAAAACATGAGAAGAGGAAGGGCAATAACTGTCATTGAGTAGCAATCAGTAGAATAAAGAGGACACGCCACTGAAGTGTGTTTGGTTAGTGATACCTCACTGATGCCCGGACAATCCTCCACTTTTTTTAGTATCCACTCTCAGCTGATAGCAGGGCTTTGTTGAGGCCTAAAAATCCTAAATCCACAATTTTTAGTTAGATTTTATTACCTGTGTTTGACTATCTGTGTCACTTCTGACACAGGGTATGTGATTTTAATATTGATGACACTGAATGAATAGCAGTAGAAAAGTGTTATTGTCCGCGGTTCAATCTTAACTGTCAGTTTTCAAGAATATACAATGTCATTCAGAGTGATTGCCCAAGCATCATTCACATTGGTTCAAGACAGCTCTTGGGTGTCTTAATTCCGCCCTGCCATTAAGTACGAACCTCTCAGCATCTGCGGGAAAGTGCTTGACCAAGAAATATGTACAATACGTCTGTGGTATATATCTAAAGGAAATAGGACAAAATGAAAATGAAACACCTCACTACAGTGCAGCTGCACTCACACACTATACAAGAAGACAAATATCACATGCTCTGATATTGGGCTCATTTTCTTTTTTAATATATATTCCTTCAGGCACAGGGAATTAATTAATATAAGAATTAACCAGTGATACAGCCAGTCCATTCCGTTTCAGTGCTGTCATATTTTTAATAAACTAGGCCTATGCTTTCGACACCAACACCAGGGGTATATCCCTGAAAATTTCCCATCCCCTGCGGTGTACAAGCAATCTCCGTAATTAAACTACTCAAATTAAATGTGAAAATATGTCAACAGTATTTTAGAGAGTAAAAAAAGTCCCCCTTATGAGCAGGCCATAATATGAAGTATTAGTATTAGTATTATTAGTATGATATATTAAAGATAGATCTCCTCGGGTCGATTCAATGTACCAAATTTGGACTAAGTTGGACCAATGGTTGAGAAATTAAGGCCTAAATACTTTTGGTGATAATAGCTCCCCCTAGTGTCCCAAACTCATTCAAGTTTTTCCCCGTACTAGTTTATGTGGATCAAAAATTTCATAATGTTCTATTTAATAGTTTCCGCGTTATCACATTAACACGAAGGAGCCGCGGCAGCAGTGACGATTCCATAACATCCGCGATTTTATGGTGATATAATTATCCTTATGTCGAGTCTGTTTTGGAATGACCATAACGTACTACTGCATTATAATATCCATTAAATAATGGATAAAAAATAGGACAGGGCATTTATGACTTTGAATCATCCATCTATCCATCCATTTTCTGCAACCACTCAATCTTTTCAGTCCAATGTCAGCCGTGACAAGAGGCAAGGTACAACCTGGACAATTCACCAGCTCATTACAAGGCCAACAAACAGAGAAAGAAAACCACGGGCAATTTACTGTAGATTCACCAGTTCATCCATATTGAATGTTTTTGGACCGTTGGTGGAAACATGTTGAGTACACAAATTCTGCACAGAAAGGTCCGCAAGGGAATAGGTGGAAATTAACCCCGAACCTTCATCCTATGAGGCGATTATGTTACTTACCTCAAATCATTGCGCGATTGTTTCGGTACAAATTTCTATCTGAGATATTTTTCTAACATCAACCCTCACCATCATCACTGATACCAAAGGACAGATGGAGAACATCTCACTCTTCAGCCGTACGCAATATTAAGCAAAAGTTATGGCTGATAAGTGAACTCATTCCCAACTTTATACAAACAAAAATCCAAGGACCTAAACCTGTGCTGTTGTTATTTTGGGAACTTGGGAATATAACTTAAATATGAAGATCTAGAGCCCAGAATCTTACTGTGACTTTAAAATTTGTAAATCTAATTGAATTGTGGATTTTGGATGATAAGGTAGCGCTGGTAATTGATGCTGGAGTCAAGGAACAAAACATAATAATCTCAATCAGACACATTGGCAACCTGTGTCGTTCTTCAAACATGGGACCAGGTGCCGTCCCAGTAATTCACCTGAGGTGGATTTACACCAGTTTTAAGCTTTCAATGGCCATGTGTGTCCTTGTGTGCATCCAGATTAACGCTGCCAGCTCCCAGGACGCCAAACAAACATTTGGCTCAAGCTTTAAAAGCCGACCATGACTTTATGCTGGTCATTTTAATACAAAACTCGTCCATATATCAGCCCTGCTTATCTCCACTGGGGTAAAGCGATAGCTTACTTTCAAATGCTACTTTATATGCATGAGTTGAAGTAAATGACTATAATACTATAAACTAAAACTATTAATTAAATCAACAGAAGAGAATTTCTGATGTCGCTTGCTTTTTCAAACAAGCGACTCCTCAGTCTTAATATTTGTCATCCTGCAGCACAGATATCCAGAGATATGAAAGCTTGTGTGCTTAAAAGCAGTAAAAGCAGAGTAAACTAATCAGAGGCTGCTATTTTCCCTTTGACTGCAGCAAGATGGCAAAGTAGGACAAACACTACAGGCGTGTCAGCGGAAGGCAAAGAAACCGATGTGGTTGTTGCCTTGTGGTTAAAATGTGTCTCAGTTGCTACACACCTCTCTGCAGACCGGACTACATGTCGTATTGATTTATGTTTTTGCTTCACGCAAGCAATCCCTAAGAAAGTGTAAGTGTTGGGAAATCTCCCAGGCTGCTTGGGGAATAGAGTGGGTGTTATTTCCTATACAGCAACTGCGTGTGTACATATGGGTGGGCTCAGGCATTAACCAGCTAGTGTGAAGTGTTGTTTCTTTTTCCCAACAAAACCAGAGCAAAGAGGCCAACGCACAATCAATGACGATATGATAGCACAGCTGGCAGCAAGGTCTAATCACAACATTTCCTCTTGCTCTGCTGGGGAGACCAAGTGAATTGGAGGCTATTAGTAATGCACTTTTTGTTGACAAAGTAGTGGATCTCTGTGTTCCTGGAAGCCAAACAATGAGGTTCTTATAAGGGAACCCACAGAGACTGTACTCTAAGGTAGCTTCACCAGCTCATGCATATTAAGTGATTTTAGTTCCTAAAAGTGAAATGTCTGCTCAACTGAGATGGACAAGTCAAAGTCATTCCAGAGAAATGGTCTCACTAGGGGTGTGAAATAGATCCTGCAAAGGGAGCTTGATTCATGGTCCCATGAATTTTTTACCCTGGCTAAAGAGGTAATAATTTTACCTCTGTACATATCTGTGTATGTTAGCAACAACAGGGAGAATCTGATGGACAGATTTGCAGGAAATTTCATACCTTGGTGGGTGGGTTTGGCATGTCTTTGAGGTGATAAGATTTTGGTGACGTTACGTCATGACCTGACGATGTGACGTCATTATAACACTTTGTTAGCAAGATAAGAAAGATAAATTGAGGGATTTTCATGACGTTTTTCCCAGACATTTTGGCATACCCTTTGTTGAATTAATTTTGGTGACATCTCATGTGTTGCAGCATTTAAAATAAAATAACAATAAATAAAACTGCTTGCAGTGGCGACACCTTGTGGAAAAAGAACCAACTTCCAACTATCGTTTTTAGTTTGTTGTCCATAGATTAATTTAAACCGGGGATTTAGCGTTTTTAAGTGGAACCGAACGTTTTCTTTGCACCAGTGCAAAAACAATAACACATGGGATTATTATACCTTTAGTTTTTCATCATATAAAGAAATGATGAGATGGAGCTGGTTGTTCAGTCCGCTGAGCAGAAACACGGAAGTGGAAGACGCAACAGAACCAGGATAGACGAACGGTTCCAGAGTATTTTAGGGATACTGAGGGAGTTAGTTGGAGTTTTTGGAAGATAATGGACCTGACAATAACTCATAAATTAATGCACATACCTGCAAAGTGATATTTCTGATTCTAATCAAAATAATGTCTACCTCAGGTACAGCTCAAGCAGCAACAAGGGACCCTTAGATTAGAGGTATAGATTCTAAAGGTCAGATTAATGAAGAAACTTATTTCAAAAGTGCTTAATATGAATTCAATTGTTTCAAGTTTGGCATTTTTGTCTACTCCTAAGGCCCCTCTGTGGCTTCACTTTCATACTAGCAAAGCTAATATCGGCTTCGCCCGTCAGTAGATTTTATGTTGCTCAACACATGAAAATGTGATTCAATTTGAGTATATTTGGCTTCTTTCGAGTATTGCTGTTTTGAGATACGGGCCACCTACATGAGTTAAGCTCTAGCTAAAGTTCAGTCAGTAAAACTATTCCTTTTTCCCCAATAAGGCTCCACTTATTGTTAAGTTCCCTTTTGAAGGAGGGCAAGAGGGGAGAACATAGGTTTGTTTTACAAGGATGTTGAAATGAAAGTGGCATCAAGGGCAGGTTTTTTTACTTTAATATGAACTGAAATAAACTCCATAAAAACCTTCAAGAAGAAGCCAGATTGCAACATAAACAGAATAATAAATAATAATAATAATAATAATAATAATAATAAATAAAAATTAGAGCAAACTACAAAACCAACAATAAATTTAATAATCACCACTATCAGCACTGAACCATCAAGCTCATCACACAGCACCAACACTATCATCTGACCCACTGGCTCCAAATCAGTGGCAATCAGGGCATTGAAAAGGTCTATGCCCAAATTACCAATTGGCCACAGCTGCAGCGGCTCTCTGCAGGTGAAGGCAGGAGGCGTGATATTTAATTTACACCTTTCACATCTTAATAGCACGCTTTCATCGTCTGGGTCTGCCGATTGAGATCAGCTGTGTCCATCAGCTGGTCACACTTTAAGAAACACGCCCTCATTATTAGCCTTTCATCTTTCTTTAAATTCTTCCTGCACCTTTAGTTCCTTCATGTTGCTCTTAAGTGTGCTGTCACTGCATAATCTTCACTGACTCACCGACCTCATCATTTCATCAGCAAAATCACCACCACCAGTGTCTGGACTGCTTGGGCAGATATATCTTGGTAGAGAGGCACTTCAATCATGATCATCTCCCTGTAGAGTCTCAACATCAAATATTTACTGACACTGATTATCACATATCATCTGCTACAGAAAGCAATTATTCCTCATTCACTCATTTGTCCCTCTTGATTGCACACGTTACAGGAGTATCACGCAACCTAAGTTTTCTCCAGGTAAGTGAAGCTTTCACTTCATCAAGTCTTTGATGAGTTCATGCAGGAGAAGTCAAGTGAAATGACCTGAGTGCATAGTCTATTTAGTCAATGTGTTTGCCTGAAGAATACAAATTATGGTACAATCAGGCTTGCAGTCCGTACAAAATTATCACAGCTGTAGTTGAATGGAGGACCTTGTGTGAGTTTTCACTACGAAAAACAGATTACCTGACCCAACCCTGTTCCAGCAATAACTCCACTGTCAATGTTTGGCAAACAGGAAACACAACAGTAGACATGGATAACATCTGATGTTCTCTCAGACATATTTTAGTCTAAAGGGAGTGAATATTCTGGGAAAAATTCACCTACAATAAACAGTTTTTATTTTGGATTTATCTTGTATCAGAATAAATACAAAAAAAGTGGTGCAATAAGGTTTTGAATCCTTCAGATCCTGCAGGATAGTAGCAGGTAGAGCTGCATATATATATAGAGAGAGTGAGAGAGAAAGAGAGCTGCAGATACAGAGAAGCAAAGCTGACTGGTCAGATTACATCAGATTATTCCAGGTTGCTCTGAGACAGTTGTCAGTTTGAAACATCAACAATTCGCTTGATTTTATCGACTGTTTTATCCGGGAGAAATTTACACAATTCTGGTATTTATTTCTTATTTCATCCAAACACTCATCTCGATTCCATAGCATTTGGAGGAATTTACCATCACCAGATGGTTCTTGTTTTAATGGTTAATTGATTAATTGCTTGCTTTACCTCTGAAAATGATGATAAATGTTACAATAAGTGTTTTGCCAACTGATAACAGGGAAAGATACACACTGAGCAGCTATATAAACTCAAATAAAAGCACAGAAAATAAGTGAATATCACATTTGAGAGGCTGTGTGATTGAAGTTTCATTTAATGTTTAGCAGATGGATTTTTATCTAAAATATTATATAGTACAAGCATTGTATGTAAAATTTGAATTTGGAGACTTGTTTTGTGTCTCACAGCTTTCAAACAATTGTTGTATAGTTGAAAAGACAATATTTCCAGTATATATTTTTCCAATTACTGGCAAACCAGGGAGGAAAATCACTATTTTGAAGAAATAAAAAGGACAAATTGGGACGATTGGGAGAATTAAATGAAGGGGAGGGCGGCTAAAGAGTATTTTTCATGTGTTATGATAATGCAGCAACTAAGAGTTTATTTCATTTCTATTGCATGATTCAAATTCTATGTGGATTTATTGGGAAATGAATAGCACAAATTGAAACAAAGAAAACATTTATTTTTGTTGTTCTTTTTATTTATTTTAAAAAAATAAATATTTTTTTGTTTTAAAACGAAATTAAATGTTTCAATTTATCATTAAATTGTATTTTCTATTTTATAAAATGTATTATATTCATGATTTTATTTTTATAAATACAATTTTAGATTTTCAAAGAATATAGTTTATATCTCTATTTTAGCTAATTGTATTTATTCATTCAGTAAATTTTAATCTTATTTTATATTAAAAATATTTAATGGGTCAATTTTTATGTAAGTATACCTACTGCCATGACCCAACCGGTCATGGCAGTAGGCCGTCCATCCTGAGTCTTGGATCTGCTCGAGGATTCTGTCCGTTAAAATTCAGTTTTTTCTCGCCACTGTCGCCAAGTGCTTGCTCGCGGAGAAATTTGTTGGGTCTCTGTAGGTAATTATATAAAGAGTTTGGTCTAGACCTGCTCTTTCTGGAAAGCACCTTCAGACAACTGTTGTCGGTGTATACAAATAAAGATTGATTGATTGATAAGTAGAAGTGGCATACAGTTGCAAGGAAATAAAATTTGTACTTCAATTAGTACAGCAAAGGTTGAAAAAAGAAGGAAACATCTGTTTGAAGCAACATCGATTACAAATGGTTTGTAATAAAGCAGTCATAATTAAATGAAAGATCTCCGTCCTGCTGGATAAGTCTTATCTCTAATTTGACATCACTTTGTAATAACTTTGACAGAAATGTTACCAGCGGCAAAAAATTTAGAAAAGTAATCCTGATTAACAAGGTCAGACCAGCAAAGACTTTGAAAAACGAGCTGAATGGAAGACCTGCAGTGAGAAAAAATGTTTTCCACTGTGTCCAATCTGGCAGCATGGTTGTTCTAATCAGTGCTTCTACAGGCTGGATGTGTGCAGAGGACAAAAGGAGACTACCCTAATAATAAGGTTGCGCACACTAGAACAGCAGTGCATATGAGCACAACATGTAAGAAATTTATATTATTTATTTTAAATCTGGGTTGCTGCAAATTACTATAAAGATTGGAAACTTTTTCTCTGCAAATAATATAGTTGGTATGAAGATACACATTACACCAGTGATGTGCGGTCAGGTTCTTTGCAGGTGAGGCACTGACCCTTTAAAAGTCCCATTTACAAATATATGAACCCAGTAGAGTAACTTCAATTCACAATATAATTGCAAGCTTGCAAACTGATTACCAGAAGTGTTTCGTATCTCATATCAGAATTCTTTACAGACAAATAAGGTATATATTTGGCCAAAGAAGAATATTAAATTTGTATTGGCTTAGAGAAAAAGCGCATTTGCTCTGCACCTTCATTTGTTCTAAATTGCAATTGACACATACAGAAATTACATTTCTAGCACATATCAGTGGACACATTTAAATATTTATTTCATTTCATCATTATTTGTTTTTTGCTTTTCAATAAGACTCACAGCAAGTCCCTGGTCTGCACAATCTATATTGAAACCTCACCCACGCGTGCTGCAGATGAATTCTGAGACCACAATGCTATACATTTTCTCAAATGAGATTATTCATCAGCACGTAGTCATGCGGCGTTTCCACAGAATTAGCTTGGCCAGATGGCTTTAAAAATAAAATCCCTCCGTTTGGCAGTTTTAGCCTTGGACAGAATCATCAGACTTTATGTTGCTATGAAGCAAATACTCCTGATATCTTTCTTGTGACATTTGGGGCGCCGAGATCTAAAGTCACCAGAGCTGTGTTATGGCTGTCCGAGCCATATTCAGTTAACTTAGCTGGCATGCTTTAACTAGATGAAGAAGGGCTGTAAAATCTAGTACGCTAAGAATCTAATTTATCTCGCTTTGGAAATAAGATATGCTTAAATATTCAATTTGAGTTCTTTATTAATGAATGCTAAGGAATATGGTGAGGATGGGACCGCTATGAGAGATAATTTAAACGTAACCACAGCATGTACACAAATAAAGACAATTATTTAATTATAGGCGGGCGCATTCCAATTTCTGCTGTGTGTAGTTCCTTCCTCTGTCCCCTACTTCATGTCATTGTGGATTTTTCTTGCCCATATCTGATATGTGATCATCATGACAATATGACGCCTCAACAGTTTTAGCCATGCACTCTTCATACTCAGCTGTCAGTGTGAATATTTTCCAAGTAATTAAACTAATTGGTGGTGTTACATTTGGGATCCGACATGTTAAATGTGTTTTTTGTTCTATGTCATTTTTATTGAAGCCAAAGTGTCCAAACCTATTAGTCAGCTTCCTGGTGGCACTCTAATAATCATGCTTGAATGCCTACACCTTAAGCCACTGCCATTGGACAGGGCAGGCCCATAAGATAAGATAAAATAAACCTTTATTAGTCCCACAACGGGGAAATTGCAGGGTTACAGCAGCAAGAGCATATTACAGAATAACATTATATACAATAAATTAAATTAAATATGCAGTTGAAATGTGGACATGGATAGTATACTGACTAAACATGATGTGTTATGGAACAAAATTGGAGAAAATAATTAGCAAATGAATTAACGTGAGAAAGATAATGTAGATTAGAGGCTCAAAATGTAAAATTTAGATTTTTTTTTTAAATTCGATGCCCAATCATACCTATGACTGCATCCTACACCAACCTAGATGGAGTTTTCTTAAAGTAATGTATACTCTTTATAATCACTTTTATTACATAGTATATACTGTACATAAAGGAAAACATTTTGATTTATTACAGCTATAACGTTATAATGCCATAATTATATATAACAATTTCCCTCCAACCGTCACCCTAACCCAACGCAATCGTAGTTTGCATATGTTATTGCACTTATTTTTTCTTACACAATTGCTAGTTTGCTAACAGCAAACAACTTGCACACAGACTCTACTTATATCACACTTGTAGTTTAGAGTCATATTTACATTCTTTTTTTTTTAAATAATTTTTATCTCAGTGCTGTGTATGTGTATACGTGTTTTCCAAACTGCTGCTGCAACATTTGAATTTCCCATTCTGGGATCAATAAAGTATTTTCTAAGTATAAGTCTAATTCATTGTCTGCAATTGACCCATCTCTGAGGAGCGGTGGACAGCCCTTGTACGGCTACCAGCGAACAAAGTAGGGGTTCAGGATCCTGCTAAGGGACCCTGTGACATGTACACTACAAGGGCTGGGATTGAACCGCTAACCTTTGGATACTCACTTAGCTACAGCCGGGATGGCTTTTCCTAGTGAGTAACGGGTCAAGCTGTTATAAGATATAAGAAGATGTAGACACTTCACGGGTCTTACTCATGTTCTTAAATATACCTTCTGTAAGGGTGGTACCACAGTAAGAACCAAAAACACGACTTCCAAAACATCTGGTGAATCCATCTCGTTACTATGTAAAGGCAGGCAAACAATAACCAAGTTGGCAGGCAAAATGCAACATTTGGTATATGGGCAGATGTCAGAACCATAAATCACAAGGACCACGAAGAATCACGATGGAAAGGTTGGCACAAGGGAACAACACGATCTGGCACAGGTGTAGAGGGGAGCACAGATTAAATACACTGGGAGACAGGGATTGACAAGAAGCAGGTGTTGACAATCAGAGTGGAGAAGCAATAGTAAACAATGTGAAAACTAAACAACTAATTACAAAGCATGACACCTTCCTGGTGATTTGAAGAATCCTTGTGCAGAATGTGTGACTGACAGCTGAAGTAAAGATATGTTAGTGGCATTTCAGACTGACTTGCTGTCTCCAGAGCCCATTTTGGGATGAGGCTTTTTCTCAAGGATTTAATTTGAGTGTATTTTCTTGTCATCTATATGTCCCCCCGTAAAGGACAACTGTCCCAATACTGACGAAAGAGTGACTCTGTCGACTGCAGACACGACCGGAGTTCCAGAGGGCTCCAAAACTGTTCATGATCTCTCTGGTAGAGGTTCACAGGCAGAATATTTATGTGGTTGTCAGGGTCAATTGTGCTACAAAGGGATAAGACAACCTTCCCTGAGGTCGCTAATCATTTTTTAACAGCTGCTAAAACACAATGTTGTGACCATGACAAAGATAGGAAATCTCACACGAGTTCCTCTGTACCAGCAGCTAACAATATTAGGAGTGATAGCCATGTCCTACTCTGGATTAGCATGAGCTACACTCATGCATTTCTGAGAGTGGTTAAAATGTTAGGTGCATTTTTATGCAGCCATCATGCCATCGTGACTAAAGCCTGTATGATATGCACTCCCCTACTTATTATGAATAACATGGCAAAGTGGCTGTTCATTCAAGGGATAAGAATGGTAACAATGATTCTATTTTTGAAATGTATAATGAAATTGATCTGATAACTAAAGGACCGGGGGAAAGGCTCTGAATGCTAAACAGTTTGACAATAACTAAACATTTAGCGTCTTTACTGTACGGGGGGTAGCCGGCAGCCTTTTAAGCTCATCCAAGCATACACTTTCAGAGACAAAAGGATGTCTGTTTAAAATTTGATCGACGCTCTGACTAACAAGAGGATCTATGGATTCAAGCAGCTTTGCAGTAAATCATGCATTTCGGTCACAACTCAATGTTCCTCAAGGTGACAAGATGAGATCAAAAGTTTTTCAAGGCTCCAGTCTGGGTGCACAAGGCACAGGAGTCAATGAAGGGGAATGGTCTTTGTCTGGAACCTTGCAAAACCATGGGCAGTCGCTTGGGCCATATTGAGCTGTCGCCAGAATGCACTGCCGCCAAGAGGAGCGGCTTTAAGCCCAATTAACTGATAAATGTTCGCCTGCAGGGAGCTGGCAGACAGAGAGATCAATGGGGCTGAATTGAGCTGAGCATTGTGGGCTTGAGAGACCATCCCTCAACCGGATAAACCTGGTTACAAGCCCCCAAGAGATCTACCACTATCCCTGCTTTAGTGCCCTTGAGCAATACAACGGATGACAACAAGTCTACGTGTTCAGTATAATGCTTGGTCATTTTGGGTCAAGAATCCCTGCAAAAAAGTCCTGTTAGTAGTGTGTATATATATATATATATATATATATATGTATGTATGTATGTATGTATTTTTTTCACAATCAGATAATCCAGCTAAAATGTAACCAATGGTACAACTTTGGTTTTCATAATTAAATCAGTCTAAGACTCTTTCCCTGACAGATTATAAACCCTACTACGAAAATAACAGCCATCAATAAGCAATTCTGTACAGAAAAGTGGTGAGAAAAGTCTGTAAATAAATGATTTGGAATATTATGCAAGCCAACGGCTGGAATATTATGTTCACTTATCATGTCATGTGCGGCTAGAATAGGTTCTAAAAAAAATGTCTGACAGCGTATCAATGATGAAGTCCTGACCAAATAGAAAATTGCTTTTCAATCGGTTAGTGACTATCTGAAATAATTTGTTCTACGTGAATTACCATGAATGTTGGACCATTGAGAAATTAGTTTAAATACTTTTCAGTAAAGCAGTAGATATGTAGAAAAAAAGTCCCGAATCCCTGTGTTGTACAAGCAATCCCCGAAATGGAACTCAGTAAACAATGTTCACCCTAGTGAATAAGAAATTAGCTTATGGAGTAAAAAATTATACATACAAGATCTCCTTGATCGATTCATATTCAACAAAGTTGGGCTAAATTGGTCTAGTAATAAGGAAGTTAATGCTGAAAAACAGTATTATTACTATACAACTTTCCCATAGGGATTTAAAAAAATAAACTATTAGTGAAAAATGATATATACATAAGATTGATATGTTTGAGTCGATTCATATGAGTTAAATATGGACCCCATTGGATTAAGGATCAAGGAGTTGTATTGAAAAACCTTTTTTTTTGTAAAAAAGCTCCCTCTAGTGCTTAAAATATAAACTACAAAAGTAAAATATAATGTATATATACAAGATAGATCTCTGAAAGTCCATTCATATGCAACAAATTTGGACTTAATGGTCATGAAATTATGGGCCGAACTCTATCTATGTAATCGAAGTATAAAAGTCCACCTAGTGTCGGAAATATAGAACTGACATTTCCCAAAATCAATTGAGTTCTTTCTTGCACTGAGCTCTACGTGATTATAACATTTTAAAGGGATCCATGACACAGTTTTTCAGTTCTGTCTGTTTCATAAATAGCTTGCCCTATTGAGTAAAATATGAAATAACCATATGAAACAACGATGTACATAAGATAGAGATCATCGAGCCGATTCATATGCAAAAAATTTGGACTAAATCAGACTAATGGTTGAGAAATTGAGGACTGGCAATTTTGGAGATAGAGCTGGTGTTGGAGACATACAACTGACTATTCCCAAATTCATCCAGTTGTTTTCCATACTAAAGTCTGCATGGGTATAACATTTTTAAATAATCCATGAAACAGTTCTTGAGTTAATGTGTTAAAAATGACGATTCCATAATATCCCTGACTTTTCGCTGGTCTTAATTTGGAAAAAAATGTTTTCAGCCTACAAAATTTGTTGATCCCATGGGCAGATTTTCTCCTTTTTCTTTTTCTTTTTTTCTTTTTCCAAAATGGGATCATTTGATTATAATTAAATCATAAGTGGCTTAGTTCTGGTGCGGCTGTTTATGCAATGAGAAACTGATTTGTATACAACTGTAGGTAACTCAGCATTGGAAATGCAGAAAAAGACATGTACATATAAGTTTCTCCGGCTGGTTAGGACAGTAGTGCAGGAGGAGCAGGGCGAGCCTGTCTGGAATGAAGTAAATCATACTGACGATTGCCCAGCACCACATCACCTACATCTCACAGGAGCCTCATGCATTATGGAGAGGCAGCAAAGACGTGTTTATGCCCAGGGCTTGTTCCCTGACATCATAACCACGGAGAGGTAAGTAAGAATATCATTGATGATCTATTACAATGAGGGGCAAAAATTTTGTTCTCAAAATTATGTGTTGATGTGTTCTGTAAGGATCCAAGTGACTTTGACAGGGGCCAACTTGTGATGGTTAGATGAATTGGTCAGAGCATCCCCAAAACTGTGGAATTAGAACCTACCAAAAGTGATCTACTAGACAACTGCTGAACACCAGAGAAGGTAATGGGTGCCCATGGCTCATTGATGTACATGGCGCGAAGGCTAGCATGTGTTGTCCAATCCTACAGATGAGCTACTGTAGCACAAACTACTGAATAATTTCACACCTGTTCTGATAGAAAGGAACACAATGAGCACTGCAGAGTTGTTTTGGTCGCATAAATGGGACCGACACAAAATCAGGCAATTTTTTTTTTTTTACGTTATGATTGATGTGTGTTTTAATATTTTTCATATATATTGAACAATTCAAGATTGTCACACTATGATACCACTGATGGTCGCATAGAGCTGTAAATATGGATAGGTACAATTTAATACTATAGAAAGCCTAATGACCATGGGCATCAACATATAATGAAAATTTAAACATGTGAGAGTAATGCTGCTGCAGATTGCAGATTGATGACAAAAAGCCTTTGTATGCCATTTGTCAATGTATTAACAAACTGTCCGGGCACACACCAACAAAGGTCTAACATGATGAATTACAATTACCCTGTGAATAAAGCTCGAACAGATGAAATCTTAGCCAGCAAAACAACTAAAAGCAGCCCGAACAGATAACGCTGCTTTGCTTCTGGTGCGTTTTGCAGAGAGGCGATGTTAGCTGTTTTTCAAATGATTGCAATGGTCTATTCAATGGGAGGAAAGGCAGCAATGGTTCAACTTCAATTGAGGGCAAAGCATATCTCTATAGCTCTATACAAGACAGAGGTGCTCCCTTAAATTACATCAATAATTGCATATGGACTGTACAAATGATGTGTCTATCACATATTCAGTGTTATTAAATTGTTATTACTATATTATAACCCAAAGAGGTGAGGCGTCATGTGAGTATTGTGTTGCTAATCACTAACAGTGTCTTCCATATTTAGTTTATTTTATTATCCTTGGGAACGGCACAGTGTGTTAGAATGGTAATTTTTTTCTGGTTAACCAGAAGGGTTAAATAAGAAAGGTGTAAAATAAGAAAGGTCTCTCCTTTATTTGAACCATTTGTCAAAATGGATCCTTGTAGAAAGATAGACGATTGCAGAGAGTAGAGGGTGAAACAAGCTAAATTACATTTGAATTAAGTTCCCACATTGCCATTATGTGTGCAACGCTCCAAAAAACCTTCACTTTAATGAGTGACGGCAGCTGAATAAGCAAAGGGAGCTACATAAAAGTGAAGAAAAGCCTCTGCCCCGTTATAATTCAACAAAGCGTGGCAACTCTCATGGCGTGAATGTTCCAATTACTGGCTGTCACAGGGGCAAAACTTTTCAAACATTCCACAGATCTCCATCTATCGTTAATCATCCTTGAAACTCATTGAACAACTACTGAGTAATTAGTCAAGTTATTTGAATAATTACCCTGACTGAAACTGTGAGATTAAAGCTCACAAAGGAGATGACCACTGATAAGATAAAAGACAATGGTGCTAATAAACAATGACATTTTTTTATTTTTTTATCAAGGCAGCCTGGACAGAAAAACAACAGCAAAAATTGGTGGAATAGCTTTTTTGTTTTGTCCCTTATGAACTTATGAAAATAGATTGCCTTGCTCCGAGCGAGTTCCCATGGGGAGGCTTGACAGGGAATGTTGTTTCCTTGAGCCTGAGTTGATTCGTGGAGAGAGCTGCTACTTTTACACAAAATGCGAAGGAGTTTCTGTGGAATAGCACCAACTTGTAACCTCAAGCTATCTTTCAAATAACTTGTTTTCATCTTACACAGATAATTTTGCATTAATGAGACAAATCCCACAACCTCAGCCTTTTCTATTCTCTGCAGAGTCATCATCCAACTGATTTAATCCAACACTCCTGAAAAGATGAAAATACTGAGTTGTTCTCTTTTAGCAGTAAACATGCATGACTATATAGGCAAGGCAGCACATTCAACACATATAAAGGGTTAATCTGCTACTTCACAACTAAGTAGTTTTGTGTACTTTGACATAATTCGACAATGCAAAGGCTGATTTCTTATTTTGATTAGAGCATTGCTAAATCCTGATTATTGCATGGAGAAACTTGGCATATGCTTCAGCAGAGCTCCAACCGCTTTGAATTGGTCAGTAGAGCTCATATAAAACAACATGAGCAGGCAAACACAACGCACAACACGCAATGAGCCATAACATTATAACCAAATACCGAGATGTATAGTAGAGTAATAATATAATAATTTTGTTTACGTCCCTCTATTTTGCCGCCAAACAGCTTTTACCTGTCAAGGCAAAAAATCCACAAGATCATCGAAGGCGTGCTATGGTATCTGGCACCTGGACATCAGCATCAGATCCTTTGAGTCCTGTTAATTTTGAATCAGGCCTCCAGAGCACTCCAGGGATTAGATGTTTATGTACCAGCACATCCAACAGGCGTGCTGTACATATACATGTGTATATGAGTGGCACAGTTGCTCATATTCACATGAGCGACTGTTTAAATGAGCGTAATTAATTCCCTTCTGCTGGTCTTTCTGTGCAGCGTGTGCCTGTCCTCCGGCTTCTTCCCATAGTCCAGAGACATACAGTATAAGTGAATATAAATTGCCCGTAGGAGTGACTGTGAGTGTGAACGGTCAAATGACAAACTGAGGATTGTCCAGGGTGTCCCCTGCCTCTTGAGAAGTGTTAGCGAGAATAAGCTCCAGCCCCCTGACCCTAAACATGATAAGTACGTACAAATAATTAATGAACAAATGCTCATTGGACTGAGATCTGGATAATTTGGATAATTTGGACACCGAGTCAAATGCTTTAACATGTTGGGATCCTCAAAACATTCCTTTGGCAAAGAACATCATCCTGATGATAAAGGCCCATTCAGGTAGGTTGAACAAGGTAAACAACATCACCATCACCATGAATGGCAGTACTCAAAGTTTCCCCTCAGAATATTGTCTAAATCCTCACACTGCCTCCCCGCTGACCCCTGGCCACCTTCATCCGACTGTTCTAAAGATATACTCCAATAAGCGCAGCAAACACTGTGCGTTCTGTCACCATTTTATCATAACCATTATTCAGCTTTTCATCAATTTGTGCTACAGCGGACCTTCTGCGAGATCGGACAATACCGGCTAACTTTCCCTTCCCAAGCAAATCAGGAAACAATGGGCCTCCGCGAGTCTGCTGCAAGTTCATGGGTTGTCCTTCGACTTTTGGTTAAGAAGAAACCACTGCAGACCAGGAACACCAGAAAAAATCTATCGAGCCATCACAATTTGGCCCTTTAAAAGTCATTCAAATCCTTATGCCTTAGGCCTGATTTATCCCATCCACTGATGGGTGCAATAATAATGAGATAATCAATGTCATTCACTTCACCTGCCAGTGGTTATACTGTTTTCCAATTACGTGTAAAATACAATTGTAGGTTTTGTTTTGTTTATTCTTGATAGCATATTTTTCATTCAAGCTAAGCAAATGAGCGTTTTCAGCATATATATATTTAAAAAGACAGCACAATAATAGAAATAAGTAGGAAAATATATATATTAACAACTGCACATTGATAACTCGCTTTTCAGCAGATAAATCAGAAATATTATTTCAAGTATTACGATCACATAAATCCTGAAACATCAAAATATGATATAACTTTGAATTTTTACCTAAAATCTGTTTCCATCACCATGGCCAACACTGAGTCAGACGACTGTAATGCCGAAACATCATTGCAAATGGAGTGAAGGTTAACAGTAAGAGTGTAAAACGAGGTAAAAAATGTAGATCTCCGGAAAGAGATTTAACATTTTTAATGAAAATAAAGTAAAACACAGCATTTGTGGTAGAACTGGGTTTTTTTTCAGTAAATAATAAAAACATATTGCAATATTCTCAGAATATTCTTTATTGCAGAAAATAAAAAAGCTGACTCAAATTGTTCAAAGCTTAGTTTGAAAGGTTATCGTGAAACTGCTTGAATTGTTGTCCCCATTGGAATACTGCTGTATTACTGTTGATTTTTGGATTTAAATACCAAGGATTATTATTCTGACCTAAAAAGGAAGTAAATAACAACAACTTTGCAATAAAATTCAAACAAATAAGTCATCTTGTTACGTAACATAAGTTTCCCTGTGGACAACAAGTCAGATTTCTGCTGTTTCACTGAAGATGCAGGTGAAGTACGCGAAGAGGCAGGTGCCTGATTTGCCCCCGACCAGGTCGGCCAATCTATTTTAAATGTTATACCCTCACATCGTTTTGAAAAGTGCATCTCTCCAATTGTGACAAACTTGTGCTTGGATGTAAATGAGATCGGCCTTCTCTTTTTTGCAATAGATAAAAAAAGAGAAAATGGAACCAGGGTTCACTTCTCTGTTTTTGTATTCCTATCTCATGCTCTTCTTTTTTCTTCTTCACTATGCATCCATCCTCTGTGCCTTTTCCCTCTGAATTTCCTTCCCGCTCAGACACTGTCTCTTCCTCTCCTGCACAAACTGGGTTTGAATACACAAGTAATACAGAACCAGGAGTGTTTAGTCAATGGGTGACTATGCGGGGGCTGCTGATTGGTTTAGACATGTTGGCTGACAAGTAACCACAAAGTTGCTGGTTCCATCCGCAGCACTGAAAGATCAGAGGCTCTGCAGTGAGCATCAATTGGTGGGTGACCGGCACTGCATCATCACTAAAGTGCTCTTGAACATTCAACTGTATCAAAACTATTCCAAGCATGTTTCAAAGCTAATAGCACACATGTATACTGAATGTGGGTGGAATACTTATTGGCGGTTTGCACTTGTATAACTTAAAGAGAGCTTTGACAGGTTTATCAAAATCCATGGATATTTTTGTTGATTATTTCAGATAGATGCAGTGAAAATAAGTGGACTTGTTGGCAAATGAATTAAGAACTAATAACTTTTTTAATGTCTAAAGGTCCAAAATATGATACAAAATGGGGTGGATTCAGCTCATGAGGTAAAAGTGGCCACCTACCAATCAGAATGTTGAAAGCTCAACCCCCTGATCACCCCAGCAGTCTTCATGTCGTATGGTCCTTGAGTCAAAAGATGCACCCATATTGCTCCCGAGTCACAGCAGTTGACAACTGCTCTTCAGGGCTAGGTGAAATTCAGTTTTTTTTTTTTTTTTTTTTTTTTTTTTTTTTGTCTGTCTTTACTGCACATTTACTTATTTCTCTAAAGAAAAATTAAGATCTCAGGGAGACTACCTTGGCAGGTGTTGAAGCAACAACGTTCATTGCGAATAGGGTTGAACTGTCAATCATGATGTTACATTTTCTATAGTTGTGTTAATTAAAATCAAAATTGACTAGAAAATCAATAATAGTAAGCACTACCACAAATGATAGAAACCAACGTAAGCCGTGAAATGATTATGGCCGCAATTGCTTTGGACCTTGATTGAATCTGATGCATTGATCACTTCCTCCAGTTGTCAAAATACCAAATCGGACTGCAGCCATAAGACTCCTAATCGCTGATAAACATAATCAAATAAAAGTAAACAACCACATTTTGTTTTCTTGTGAAATCTAGATAATTCAGTCAATATCTTGCTGTTACAGCCTTAAGTGAGTAACTGCCACCGTGACCTGATCTCATGATGCACCCCATAATGTTTCTCTCGACCACTCCCTCTCCTGTAAATTCATGGCTCATCAATGTATGTATGATGAGCCATGAATCATATCTGGGTAAACACTGTACAGTTTTAGATTTGTGCCTGTTTGATTCCATCTCACACTATACGCTGTTGGACCCTGTCAATAAAGATTTGTTTGAAAGCTCCAGGGAAGGAAAAATATTTGTTTGCTAGCAACATGCTAACAAGACAGAAACTAGCTGCTTTGGTCATTTTTGCCATCCTGTCTGCCGAAAACCTTTTAAAAAACGGGGGGAGTGTATGGACTCGTTGGTAGCTGGGGGGACTTGGACAGTTCGGCTGGTGTATTTTACAAAGGGAATTAGAGATCAGCTAGCTTTATTATGTAGTTTATAAACATGATAGCTAAACTCACTCTGACAGCTAAGAACTTTTCCTATTCTTCAATGCTGTTTGAAGAATAGGTTCCGTTGCTACCAGCCCAAACTTATTTTATGACTACTTGTGATTAATTATCAACACAATGCTGCGTGTCGCCATGGTGACTTAATTGCTCAGTAGCCAAAGGCTCAGTGAGAAAAATGTGCCGACTTTGAATGATTGAGTCGTGGCTCTGCTTCCACTGTGCGTAAGCGTGAGTCGGCTGACCAAAATTTCTGAAAGGACAGAAAACTATTTGATTGTGCGACGGTCGTCTGAGTGTTGCTTATCGTTCCTCGCTCCCCCCCGGTACACAGCACGACAAACGACGCCCAACGAGAACGTTGTGAGGTTCAAGGTCCGGCTGAAAAGGGGCTCAGATGATGCAGTGTTCCCCCGCCTTGATTTTACTTCTTCCCTGAAGACTTTTGGCTTTTTAATCTAGCAAGCTCCCGTGGATCGTGATTAGACTTACTGCTGTGGACCTAGATGATGAGGATTTTTTTGATGATCATGGTTATTGTTGATGTTACTCAGTGTTTTTGTAGTACTTTTTTATAATTGCTATAATTTCAAGTCTTTCTGTTGTAAAACTGATATTCTGGTTGATCTCTGTCCCTGTCTCTCTGCTTCGCTCTCTCTCTCCCACTGTTTTTCTATCATAATCTTTGCATAATTGCGGATCGCAATTATTTGAGTTTACTGCCATTATTTGACATATTTGTCAGAATCACCTCTAATACTGCATATAATATTGTCTATATGAAAGAGAACTGTAAATGGGAAATGTAGTCACTATTTCATTACTATTTCCACATCGTTTCCTTGGGGCTGATTTGCGTCATCATCGGGCTCTTTTTCATTCTGCTATGAGTGGAGAATTAAATAAGCTTTTAGCGCCTCCATCTATTTTAGCTGTGAATGGGCATTACTTTTCACATAGTATCTATTGATGTGAACATCATGCATCATTTAGTCACAAAGCAAAACATCACACTGCTCTCAGCACAACTTCTTTTATAATCCACCTGAGAAAGTAGAACCTGATATTTTGGAGGAAGAGGTTTGTCAAACTTAACTGAAAAAACAGTAGCAGTTGACTCTTTCAGGCTAAGGTCGCTTTCACACCAGAACTGTTTGATCTGCTTTAAATGAACCAGGGTTTGTTTCCTCGGTAGTCAAGCACTTTTGGGGTCGTGTGAATGCTCATTTAAACGCTGGTGCGGTCCAAAAAAGCAGCACATGAGTTTATATGGTCCGCACTAGACCAAAATAACTCTGGTACGGACCAGGGGGAACCACTTGAAAATGGGGGTCTTGGTTCACTTCCAAGTGAACCCTCGTTCTCTGTTTGTGGTGTGAATACAAAGCAGATGAAGTTAAAGTCAAAGTTAGGAAGTTGAGCACAGTGCATCGTGGGACATTTATACAATTTAACCACACCAATTAGAAGTGCAACGATGTTCTAATTTCACCCCCCAATCAAACAGAGTCCCCCGACTATCAGGTGTGAAGGCGACCTATGAGTGTAAATGAAAATGATTCTTTTTCAGCAGTAATTGTCTCAGTAATTACACTAATTAGAATGATAAAATAATGGTTGGATAAAATAAAAAAATGTTAATTGCAATTAGTTTTATGAAAATTGACAACATGTCACCCTCTATGATCATTTTTGGAGACAATTAATATAATAAAAAACCTAAATACATTTGTTTTTACGTCTGTGATACAATTCCTTGTACTTTTTATTAGTCAGTCTTTTATTGAAAGTCTCTTGTTTCCTGCTGGTTGAATCAGTTTTCTGTGAAATACAAAGGCAGCCTTAATAGTAGGTCAAAGTCGGCTCCAAGATTATCAGAGTTGAGCAAACAGACTTGGGTTCCCTTTGGGAGAAACAAGTGGTTCAGAAAGCAAAAAAAAAGATCAGCAAATCCTATCATGTTCTGCCAAATTATCTTCAGCTATCAGATAGCTAAACACAGACAAAACTCAATATGTCATGGAAAAATCAGGGAAATGATGGCGTCATGATCGCAACCACAGATCATCTGTTTCATGGATCATGTTCAAATTTGATACATTTCAAAGACCTTTGTGGGAGGAAGAACTGGTTTGATTTTGGGAATGGTCGGTTGAATATATTATGGAATCATCATCACTGCCGCAACAGACCGTTTGGCTTACGAAGTATGTATTCATTTATTGTTATTATTCATACGATACATTGCTTTTATTTATCGCCACCTGTCCATCCTACTCTCCAATGCCTTTTAACTCGTTTCCTCTGACATTTAACAATTCCTGGTTGTCTGTTGAGGTTGAATGTAAGTACGAGGAAAGCTATAAATGCGTAGCCTTCTTAGGAATAATAAAGTTGTCTGAATCTGATATAAATTGGTGGTAGGGAGATACTGTACTAGATATGCTGATTTAACACATGATAAAACAACATAACCTGTGTTTTAAGGCAAATATAATTTTAATCTTATCAGCAGCCCACAAATTAATCCATTTGAAGTTCCATAGTAGTTAATTGGAATGACAGCCACGTTGGGTCATACATTACAAGCTTAAAATCTATGTAGCAAATTTCATTAATTTTATGAAGTGCGAATTTCCGGTAGTTAAAATCTCTTACGTATTAATAACGCCTGTGTTCTCTCTCCCGCCGCCCGGCATACGATATTAAAGGCATTCATGTCAATGCTTTTTCATTTATAAAGGTGACTAATGTTTTCCTCTTTTAGTGATGCGGTTCAATCCAGAAATGAGAAAATATGAATAGTACAATTATGTTCCTGTTCGGCGATAATTTTGCACTGGGTTCTACCTGCAATTCTCTTCCGTCATGAAAACAAAAGGGACACAGCTTCTTTTAAAAGCTGCCATCAAGCTTTGCAATAAACGACGTCAAGGCTTTACATGAAATATTACCTTTTCAGACGTACCTATTATTTTTTGTAATTAATTTATTGTACCCACTTTTTTAAAACTCAGAATAAATGCCGAGACATAGCACTCAACAGTGGCGTGAATAGTCAGAAAATATTGTCATGATGGTTTCATACATTAGGCGTGCTGAAATGAAGTCTGTCTTTATTAATGAGAACAAAACATTTTTAGTCTTTTTGACAAAAAAAGATGTTGGACAGATGGACATTCATGCAGATATAACACCCAATGGTCAAAACTCGGCCAATGCCTTGATCACAATAAAATGGTACCATGATTATGAGGTCTCTCTTGAAAATGAGACCCTGGGTCTCAATACCTGTATAAATAATGGTTAAAAATGGTAACTCAAGTTACCGGCACCGGCAGATCCTGTTGTAGCATTTGGAATGATGCATTTATCATTATCATGCAGATTATACAATCTGTTTTGTACACCTTGTTTGTCCCCATTTTGAAGGGAAGTTTGTGACTCACCTAAAAATAAAAGGTCTGCAGCCGAATAAAGGACAAAGTAGTAGCAATTTGAACGCATATTGGTAGCATCACTTTATTTTCTACATTAGAGTTGTAGCATATGATCACATATCTTCTATGATATGATTTTTACAATATGATAATATATCATTCTATTATTATGAAATGTCATTACTTATAATATTGAGTTCATTATTTGTACAATATATTATAATATATAATTGTAATGAAAGGACATCATATCTTTACTCATGATTCTTTTATATATTAGTTATGTATGCTACTATATCTCAATATAGCTTTCATTATAAAATCATGTCATTACTTATAATTTTTTTTACATATTTTAAACGTAGACTATATTATAATTTTTTTACATTATATATGTACTATTTTGATAATATATATAATATATGTTTACTCTGTAATATTTAATTATTTTATAATAACATCATATAATGCTCTACTATATATGGACTACACGATAATATACCTTTCTTTCAAATTTACTTCATTGCATTACTTATAATTACTTGTGTATGGTACTGTATGTACTTTATGGTAAAATAAAATGTATCAGGATATAAGGTTATTATAAAAGAATACGTTATCATATCGAAGACATATTATCAAATAGTACGCATATATGATAAACTATATGTAATACTGCTAATATGCATGTGCGTTTTACTAATACAATAATTTTCTATTCTGTCCATGTCCATTACAACTTAATTTAAGTAAAATTTTGAACTTTATTCATTTAATATCAGTACATTATTACTTATAAAATTATAAATTTAAGTTATTTACCTTAGATATTTATTTATCTTTTGATGTGGTCCCCAATCAGGGGTGTGTTTGGCCGAAAAAATTAATCTGATTTTTGATTTAAAAAATGAAAAGATTGATGACAACTGGTTTAATCGATACATGACTGAGTACTATTTTTCTCAGTTTGCTGAAAACAAAAATCCAAAAAGCACTTGTTGTGAGTCTCAACACATGAAAGAGTGAATGCAGAATTTGCAGAAGGGGGGAAAATGGGCACAGCGCAACAGAGTTAAGACTTAGAAATGAGTGAACAAACAACAAAACACAGACGCTACCAGTCGCACCATCCACATTGTCAGTCTTAGTTGAAAGACGTGGATTATCCTCGCTTGCATGACAGAAGGCGAGGAAGAAGATGTTGTTCAAAAGATGGGTTGCCATTACGCAAAGCTCCGGGACCAACTTGGTTTACCATCTCTAAATAAACCCTTCTTGAGGTTAGAAATAATTAAAAAAAAACAGATAACAGGCCTGAACGAGCCATGCTTGAAACACAAAAAACACTCGTCAAGCTTTCCTGGAATCATGGCCTACATGCCTTATGGAAAATTAATTTAATAAAGGGACGGACACGCACCTGGTTTTCTACAACCGCGTTGGACTATTTCTTAAAGAGAGAAAGGATGACAGACTCATAGCTTCAGACAAGGAACAGATTCAGCGAGTCCAATTTTTAAGTATCTTAAAATAGCTGCTATTGTCTGCTGTAGATATTTGCTGGTGTTGTAATGTGAATGAAAAGATAGCCTCCTTGGCAGAGGTAATAATTATACTATTTTGAGGAAAAAATAAAGTTACTCATTGACTTTGAGATGTGAAGACCAGCCATGTCTGATCATTCTGACCAATTTTATAGTCCCTATGAGAGAACAGAGAAATGAAAAGCTTTAATGGAGTCAAACAGTCATGCAGGATGTTTAGAGGTGTTAGATGTCATCCCAGCAGAGGCTGACGGAAGAACATAAGTCATGCGACACCAAGCACTGCACTATTTTTTTTTTTACATTTTTTAGATTGTTTATGTTTCCATTTTTCACATATCTTGATACATTGTATCACTGTTTGTCATTAATATTATCCTGTAAAGCCCTTTGTGACTTTGTTGAATAAAATTATTATTATTGTTATAATAATTATAATTATAAGCTGTAAGACAACAACAACAATATATTTCAATATGAGATACATCAAATTTGAAGGACATAACAAGTGAAAAAAAATAAATGACTTTAAACCGGCTAGTTGTTCAACTATTTCGAAGCTCTGAAGTGAACTGATAGAGAGCAGCAAAAATGTTCTTCACTTGGTATCACCTCTCTTAAAATAAAGCCAACAAAAGCAGAAACGATGAATATTGCATAGCTTCTAGGATCCATTACTTTATGTTGGATAGAATCTGGACATTAGCTGCATTTAGACAAAGATAGAGCAATAATTCAACAATAGGGAATCTACAATTATGGGAATCACAAAGTGCTGTATGAGAGGTATGATTTCCCTTAGCTGAAATTTCCCTCGGGTTTATCACCTGCTGTTTGCATCTGCCATAGATGTGCACATTTAAGCGGCGCAATAAGGTTTGTATGAGAAAACAAGTTTCTTTTGAGACAGTTAATGTGACTGTTATAAAACTATATCTGAGCGATTAGGTGCTATAAAGGATATGTGCAAATGTTCCACTTCTGAGAGAGTTGCCAATTTGAAATCATTTGCAGTCAGTGTCGTAAAGCGTAATATTCAGAACCTTCAACCATTAGAGAGATATGAACTGAAAACTCATCTTTCATAATTCCATGGCCTCCTGTGGATGTCATCACACAAAGTGGGGCTTAAAGATGCAGTAGCTTTCCTCATTAAATTGTTGTGGATATCACTCCCATCCACTCACACTAAGTATTTTTCACAATTCCCCATTCTTACGAATTAATTATTTAAAAATGCATGATGCTGCTGCAAAACAAATGAAGACATCCTTGAACCACTGGCTTAAAATCCCTGCATGAAATTCCGATGAGTATCAATAATATACATCAGGTAAGAAAATGTTATGTGTGAGAAGAATCTGTCCCTCCACATTTATGGTTTGGAAATGTTTTGAATTTAAGGCAAATTACATTAAAATACAACAAATATAAGTATTTTGACTGTTTAAATATAATACATATGACTGTTTAAATACATTAATATAAATATATATATATATTTATTTTTTCAGATATTATTTCAGGCTTATGCAAATCTGATCTTGAATATAATGGACTTGATCTATTATTGATAGATAGTAATTTCTCTGAAAAAATGTCCTATATAGGACTCAAGTATTAAAAATGCTGGAAGATAACGTCAAAGTCATGAATTTCAATCTGATGGTTCATACTGAGGTCGCATTGCGGAGAATCCGACCTGTGTCGTATTTCGGACTACATATGGAAGTGGCCCAAATCGGAACTGGAAAAGATCAGATTCCAAGTGGTTTTTGCTGTTCACACTACCATGAAAAAGTCCCATATGAGAAAGAAAATCAGGCCTTGGTCAGATTATTCATCTATTCAAGTACATCCTAAACATTGTGAAATCTTCTACTGTGCGATTTAAAAATATCAGGAGGTCAAACATGTGTGTCTGTGCCACAAAGTAACACAGCTATAGCTATTTCAACCTCTTGCAAAACACAAGAATGCTCTAAAATGAAGGCAGAAAGAGCAAGTAAATGTTGCCATTGTGAATAGTCCATCATAAACTATAATGTTTTTCTTCTTCTCATGTTTGTAGCAGGAGGATCCAGGCAGTATCATCCAGGGGCTTGTTACGAACCTAACAAGGTCCCTTATCCATCCAGCCAATCAAGACATGCTGTAAAACACGAGCCAATTGCGGAGCACTGGTCATAGATGTCCAATAAATATAGTTAGGAATGTGGTCTTCAGGAAAATGATAAATGGTACATGTATGTTCTGGTAATTTGATATTGGGATATTTAAAAACTAAAACTGAGTATTTATTAGATTTTTTTTGTTTCAAGATACGGAGATCAAAATCGAAAAACCTGGCGTTTCTGTCTTTTCAGGAACAAAAATGTGGGATTTTAAAGAATAGATTGATTGCCATCGTTTGTTTGAATAAATGAAAAAAATCTCATGAGAAAACAAAAAAAAAGAAGATCAGATCTCTCAATCCTTGAAGACTGTTGTGGTCGTTTACGAGCCCACCTCATGTGTAACAGACCATATTATCCGCTGTCAATCAACACTCTATTCATCAACAGCAGCGGTTTATTTCAAAGGGATATGAGGAAGTGGCGGCGGACTCTCTACTCGACTCCACTTGGGATCTTTAAAACCCTGAACCAGTATTACCGGTGTCTCGTCAGCTCCACGCTGGATCATGTACAGTAGTAGAACAAGTAAATGGTGTTAATGTGTGTCTGAGTGGGTAGAATGAGATCACCTCCGAAATGAGAGTTATGAGCTGATAACATCCGAGATGATAATGTATTTAACGATAAAAAACAGTTTATTAAGACACAAAAGCTGTTCTACCATCAACCTACGGTCAAGCATGGCCAAGCCATCTACGGTCAACGGAACGATGGAGCCATGCAAAAATTTGCTAGTTCAATAATTTCGCGAATAACTGTAAGGAATAATTGTCAAAATTAATTGAACTAATGAAGATGATCATTTTGGCCATAAATTAGCAGCTTTTACTCGTGGAATGCAGTCCGCCGTCCTTGCTAATTCCGCTGTTGCAAATTAGGTGTGACTCATCTTGTGACAAAGCAACAGGTAAATTACCCTAGAATCAGAGCTCAATAGATTGTTACCTCGATAGATTGTTTTTGCATGGGGGCCGCTGGATGTGAATTTTTATATGGGCTCTCTTTGTACTTTTTGTTCCCTCTGGTTCTTAATAAAGAGAGCCATTAAACATAATAAAATAAAGTGCATGGCGACGACATTAGTCTGAGAGCTGGTGTGATTGACTCACACATAAATCACGTCGCGTGGATTTAGTAGAGTGGCGAGCGTTTCTGCCATTAAGGTTAGGTATATACTGCCTTTTTTTTTTTTTGGATGACCATAAAACAATAGGGCACCTTGGCTGCACTGGGAGGCCCACACCAAGTTTGCACGAACCATTATCACATTACCAGCAACAGAAAAATCCGTAAAGTAGATACAACGGTGTAAACTTGAAGACATTGTATGATGTGAGAGGTCGTGTCAAAACAGAAAACCCATCATTATTACTAATACAAGTTTATTGGAGGAAAAGTACAAATTTGATCAACGCTTGCACACATATTTCATCTAAACCGCTATTTCAATTCACATCTTACGTATATTGCGCTAACTATAATGGCAATTGTGTTGTAATAGCTTTCCAAAGGTATAATTTAATAAATTTGAACCTTTTAGCATTGAGTTCTAAATCACAATTAGGTTATAAATCATCCCTCTGGCTCTGCGGACCCGCATGGAAATCCAACATGGCAAAACTGCATCAGAGTTATAAGATTTTCCAAGAATTTTTTTCAAGATTTTTGTTTTATTTGTCAATTCTGCTATACGTGCAGTAAATACAGAAAATCGAAATTGCGCTTCTCTCTCTCTCCTTAGGAAATAATTAAAAAATATAAATAATAAAATTTATAAAGCTACCCTGAGGGTTTAAAAGTCGACTGTTGACATAAGATAGCTGCACTTTTGTGTGATGCAGGTTGTCAATCGTCAAATTTCTCAAAGGGGGATGAAGAAAACACTGTTCTAGGAAGAGTGGACAACAGGAAGAGTGAAGTGGGACAAAAGGGATGGAAGGACAGATATTAACTTGGTTTGTTTTATAGAATTGAATTGTTTTACCTGCAGTTCTGGAGTCGCTCTGATCCATTCCACTAGCCATCACAAAGTTGTTCTTTTTTCCTCCTTCCAACACATCAACATCAGGACAAAATATTCACTTGATGTCTAATATATGCAACCACTGTTCCTATGCCAAGAGATAATCAATGCTATAAAATTAACTGTCAGTGGATATAATGTTATGGGTGTTCAGTGTCTAGTGTTTCTTCACCATGGCAAAAGAAAATACTCCTTACAACCACAGCCCCAGCATCAATGATGTTCAAATAAGTCTTCCAGGGACTATGTTTCCCACACATTATTTGTTAAGTGTTTTTTTTTTATTTATTATTAATTCAGTTACTTCATGCTTTAACAAAAATGAATAATTTGAGTTTCTACAACTAAAACCTCCAATTTGATCCATCTCTTCAAAATTAATTGCATTTGCTTTCTTAAGAGCAGGCATCAAACGCTGAATTTCTCTGGATTCAAAAATAAAACAGCGGTTGATACAACACTTAGCTGCTGCGTCTGTCCATACCATAATCGTGCATAATTCTAAATTAGAAACGGGGAAAAGAGGCCCACTTTTTTTGTCCTTTTGCTGCAGCAGAGCTCCATTTCAGCAGAGTCGACAGTACATCATAGTTAATGTGTTGCCCTTTTGAACTTCACCCAGCGTATATCATAGTCTTATCGTACATATGGCTCATCCACTGTGACCAGGTGTATGTCCTTGTGTAGAAAATGCATATTTCATCACCTTCAAAGATAAATTACGAAGCGGGCTGTTCCAATCTCTAACCAGAATACACTGTACAGCCTTGCAGTAGAGATGTGGCGGCCGTTGATGGACTCTTGATGCTTTGCATGAGTGTTCAGTGTTCAGCCAGAAAGATCACAGGGCCATAGCAACACCAGCATAAGCAGGAGTACTAGTACGCTCTCAGAGATGAAAGCCTGTCTGTAGAGACGGAGCAGAGGGAAGTTAGAGACATCACCACAGATCTGTCACTGCTTATCTTCTGCTTGTCCGTGCATGGCAAAGCATTCCAGACAGTTCATCACAGCCAGTGAGTCAAATGTTTCTGACTCAGGGTCTATGTGTGCATACATGGGTGTCTAAGCATAAAGCCTTAAGTTTTTTTTTTTTTGTCCAAGGACTCGATCAATGCCAAAAAAAACAAAAAAATACAAAGTTAGGAAAAATAATCCACATATTTATTTATTTTTTCCTCATGCCATAAATATTTATTGCCAATGTAGGTGCAATAAAAAAAATATTAAGTAATAGGATTTTCACTTTAGTATAGTCAAACTGAATTATGAAGATTAAAAAAAAATCGGAAAAAAAGCCTTAACTCTTAATTCCATAACAAATCCTTTTTTTTTTTTCTTTTTTGGTTTGAATATCATCACAAATTCGGACTTAAATTTCAATTCAGACGCACAAAATATTCCATTGTGGCCATGTATCTCTTCAGCACATTTGAAACATCTGATCTCTCGTACCCCCCTGCACGAGAGAATAATCTGCCGCAAAGTACCTCTAAGGGCACGCATGTTATAGTGAGCTGAATTCTAGCACGGTAAAATACAAACAATAAAAACAAATAACATTTATAAAGAATGTAAAACAGCAATCAAGAATACTTTGCTATGTTATTTGGATACAAAATAACAGATATTCAAGACGATTCTCAAAAACATTCTGTCAACTTTAGTCCCTGCTCTTTGATTAAAATCATAAATCAGTGTTCAAGCAGAAGCTGTTTCTTTCACTTTGTGAAGAATGATCCTATACTGTGAATATGTCGACCAGATGTCCTTGTTGTAACCCTACAACATTAATGTCTCCCAAAGGGGGTCTTTGGTGAGGCCAAAAAAGAGCATGAGTGGAGCAGGATTATATTAATCCATCGAGGTTTTGCCCAAATAGGGCCATGCACAGGCCATGGTTGCACCGTTCGGTGGGGGTGGGGGTGGGGGGTGGGTGGGTGGGGGTGGGGGGGTGGGGGTGGGGTGGGTGGGGGGGGTGGGTGGGGGGGTTAGAATGCCAATATGTCATTGTCTCCAAAGAGGTTTCAGGCGCTGTGATGGCATAGGGAGGGGAATAAGGCTACTTTGAAGGTTATTGACCGGCCGGAAACCGCAGGGAGGATGGACTCTTGCTTCCACAAAGAAAATGGAATATAAGTAGGCCTACAAGACAAAACTCCAAAATGAACTGCTCCTAAAAGGTTGTCTCATCCTTTGGGTAATAATAATTTGTTGTTTAGCCAGCTGCAATATGATTAATGTTCACCTGTCAATCAGGGAATGTGATGGGGCCTATGCTTTGCATCCTGCTGCCTTACTTGTGTAGCTAAAGAATAACGGCCTAGTGATTCTTTCTAAAGTCCTAAGAAATATTTTGCACTCTCCATTATACTGATCATTTTGATATGTAATTTTAGGGAATAGTGTGGTTCTTCATTATAAACACTTAAAATATTTGTTGCATTTACTCCTTTCAATTCATGAAACCTGATGTTACTGACCCAGAATGACCGTCAGTTGTCTAAATTATTTCCTAACCTTAACATGCTGATATACTGAACTTTTACACATGCATGTCTAGAATAAATGTTAAGCTAAGGGGTCACATGACTTCAGACTCTACAAGGTTAACACTATCAGGATGAGTTAAAGGAGGACAAACAGGATGTTTTTATTAAACTGCTAAACTGTCAAAAAGGGTATTTTGCACTCTGACCCACAGCATCAAAAGTGAATCTGAAGTCCTTGCCACTGTCGCCATACTGGAGTTATCTGATGGATCAGAACTTGATATACAGCAGAGTAAGAGAGATCCTTGTTCAGAGACATGAGAAATGTCCGCATGAATATATCGTGTCCATGGTCGTATTTGCCCTTGGTCCACCTCTCCTGTTGATCTCCTGTTTTCTTCATCGTTACCTCTTCTCAAGCACAAGCCACAATATCACTATTATGACCATAATAGATCCGGTCAGGGATGTAATCATAGTTTGTCTACGGATTGTCGCTGATAGTCAATTTCTTACTTTCCTGACAATATGTTGAAATGCAGCTGCAAAAATACTGGACTAGTCCACAGCCTTTATTCCTCATATTCATATTAAATCACCTGTAATTTTATTCAAAGTCTTTTTTTGGATACGACCAACATACCTCAAATCCCTGGTGCCGTTTAATTCGGCTGACATAAACTCCCATTTGTACTATTTGCAATAACTCTTTGTAGAGTGACCACTTTACAAATATAAAATGTATTTTCTTTCTTCTGTCTTCTTTCTTTCAAAATTGCTGTAACAGATGTTAATATCATTGGTGTTCTACGTTCTTATCTCCTTATTATTTATATCATAAATTATCTAACAGGGACCCAAAACAGTCCAAAGCAGAAATCAGCTAATCACAGTTTGGTAAAACATGACATCATCCATAACAAAAGAGCAGATCTATTGTATTGTTATTATTGTAATTAATTTCCCTTTTGGGAACTGTTAGAGAACCTGGATGGATGGATTTTAAGGCAATCTTCCGGGTCTTGAGGATTCAAATATTTCTAAATACATTTCTAAAATAAGTATGAGTGATTAAAATTATGAATTAAAACTAATTTAACCTTCAGAGCAGAAACTTGGAGGATATACATCCATGTTATATTGTTACAATTCTGCAATTATTCATAGCTCAGGTATGCTCGCGTCTAAGAAAATTTGAGTTGGCAAATTGCTAATTAAAAGTGTATATACAACATATTTACAGCATGATGTCAAGTCAGTAATCAACATAAATTGAACCGGCAAAATAATTACATTTACATGCAAGGGAACTGCATGCTCGCTGTTTGGTAAATTTGAATTAAAAATCAAGGTTAGTTTGGAGAAGGCAAGAGGCATCTAATGATGGAAATGTATAAAATAAAGGAAAATAACGCATTGCACAATCAGAACATAGAATGAAATAACCAAAATCCCAAATATCCAGATGAGGCAAGTTCAATGAATAATGCCAACAACCCATTGGTATCCACATTGGCGAATGTTATTTCTATTAGATTTGGTCAGACTCCAGTAGTTTGCATTGTAGCAGCTTCTTTTTAGCATTGTTTGCAGCGTGTCCTAATAGAGCACCCCTTCTCTGAGCTATTTAAAAAAGCAATTTGTTCCCTTTCTCCCTGTGTTTGCTTTCACTGTGTTCTTGCCCAGTGCACCGGGAGCAACCTAACCTTCCGTAAATTATCCCTTGTGCCAATGAAAATGTCAACAAGAAGTGTCTAAATCGCCTCCTATCATGAAAGTGTTTGCGAGCGAGAGAGAACATGCGTCTGTGTCGAACCACACAAAACATGTGCATGCATGACTGACGTGCATGTGAGTAAAACCGTGTGAATGTGTCACGCATCAGGTTAGGGGACAGACGGTTAGCCTGCTGGCCACTGACAAGGATGGATGGATGAATGTTTACATCTCTATTATGCTCCTTTCACATTAACTGGACTGATTCATCCGTCTTTGTCACAGTTGTCATTTTACTAGTTGTCTGACAAGCACTTCCACCGCTCCTCTCACTGATGGATCATTCTCAGCCTCCCCTCCCTGTTTATGATCTGTGTCGCATTTGTGTATGGGCGCACGAGCGGCTCCCTGGTGCCAAAGTCTGAGTTTGTCACCATGGCGGAAATCCTGCTTCATCCTTAATCCCATTCTTTTGAGGGACAAGTGGTGTTTTTCAAAAAGAAAAACAGAAAAAACAGAAAAACAAGTGCAGAAATGTGGTCGCATGTTGCTCATGCCCATTGCAATTGGTTCCTCTCTACCATCGGGGATCTTCCAGTTCCCATCAACTGCTGTTTTCTACCACAAGCTGCCTCTTCAGCTCCTTACATCTGTCATCATCATTTAAGAGGACATTTGTACACTTTCTTTTCACGTTGATTCTGGTTATACGAAAGAAGACAAATGCTGTGAAAGAGAGTTGAAAATATCTGTGTATAGTTTTGATATATATTCAAAAAACATATTACACTTGGTAGTAGCTCCTGGAGTTTCTCCCAGAAAAGTGGCCTAGTCACTCTTAACATTAGGACAACAAGAAGAAGACTCCAAAGTTACTTAAAAGTAAATGACTGGCAATCCTAAAACAGCAGCTTCAGGCAATCCATATTGAAATCGCATCAATATTGTGGAAATCTTTCTTTATATGAATCTGTGAAAGAGTTAGTGCTTTAATTGAAAGGATATTATAACCATAATAGATCCGGTCAGGGATGTAATCATAGTTTGTCTACGGATTGTCGCTGATAGTCAATTTCTTACTTTTCTGACAATATGTTGAAATGCAGCTGGAAAAATACTGGACTAGTCCACAGTCTTTATTCCTCATATTCATATTAAATCACCTGTAATTTTATTTAAAGTCTTTTTTTGGATACGACCAACATACCTCAAATCGCTGGTGCCGTTTAATTCGGCTGACATAAACTCCCATTTGTACTATTTGCAATAACTCTTTGTAGAGTGACCACTTTACAAATATAAAATGTATTTTCTTTGTTCTGTCTTCTTTCTTTCAAAATTGCTGTAACAGATGTTAATATCATCGGTGTTCTACGTTCTTATCTCCTTATTATTTATATCATATTATTTATATCATAAATTATCTAACAGGGACCCAAAACAGTCCAAAGCAGAAATCAGCCAATCACAGTTTGGTCAAACATGACATCATCCATAACAAAAGAGCAGATCTATTGTATTGTTATTATTGTAATTATTATTACATTTATTTCCCTTTTGGTGCTTCTCAGACACAAATAGCAGTATAATTCATTCATATCTCATCCAATGCTGGGTTGGAATCACCATATTGAAGGAAGATCATTCCAGGGTTATGACATCTTGTCATACAAGTACTGTGAAAGATGAAGTGATGCTGTAATGTAGGTAAGGAAAGGAAGTAGGAATATTTTCTTGGTATATGTTAACACTCCTTCTCTGTGTGTGTATGTGTGGGTGTGTGTAAATGACTGGTAAATGACAGCTCCTGCAGTCACCCAGCTCTGACAGTTTCTGGTGGCTCATTTTTTTTCCATCTGTTCTAGCAAATAAAATGCAGCAAAAAAGGACATATTAAATAATCCCACCATTCCCAAAAATGCATGTAAATGGGGAATCTTGTCTTATGATTCCTAAATAGATATATACAGAAGGTTTTGAAGTTCTGAAGTCCTGAGCGGGGATGTCCAGTTCTGATTAGGGGTCTGTATGTGGTCGTTTTAGTAGCTACCGACTAAAGACAAGATACAGCATGCAAGAGGGTGAAATCAGGGGAGTGGGAAGTAGAGATTAACATAACTGGCACAGGTAGTAACAGATGCGTTATACATCTGTATAAACACAAGGTGTAAAGGATGCATTACAAAAAGCTATTAGCATTTAGCAGCTAACAGTTGACATCACTGAAAAAGGAAGAAATTCAACCAAAATCCCTTCAAGTACTAGACACAGTGTGAGGTTAAGGAGCTCCTTATCGTCCGAGCAGAGGAAGAGATCAGCTGCCATGTAACAGGGATGGTTAATGTCTTCCATAAATCATATGTAAGACATTAAACCAAATGCTTGCGCTGCTGTGTCGGCCTCTTTTGCATGTGGCATACCGGCTCAATATTTAAAATGACACATTGGAGTTGTGCTGTTCTGATATTGTTTTGTTGTGTGTAAACAAACAAAGGCGTGACAGAGAAGGGTCTTAGCGCTTGCGCTGTTGCGTGATCTCTGTATAAAAGAGTCCAGAGGGGGGACTTGGAAGAGAGGGGAGAGAGTTAAGCTTCCTAACAGCCTGATGGATGAAGCCGTTTTTCAGTCTGGTGGAATGGGCACGGATGCTCCGGTACCTTCTTCCAGAGTGCAGAAGGCTGAAAAGCTGTGCATCAGTGGCTGGGGTCAACCACAATGCTGGTTACTTTCCAGATGAAGCAGGTGTTATAAATGTCCAGGAGGGATGGGAGAGAGACACCAATGAGCTTCCCATTTGTGTTCATTATGCGCTGTATGCTCCTCGGTTGTACTCAGTGGAGCTCCCACAACACACAGTGACACAGCTGGTCAGGATGCTCCCAATGGTGCCTCGGTAGAAGGTGAACATGATGGGTGGGGGGGCTTTAGCTCTTCAATGTCGATGAGAGCAACAATTTACAAAGTGAGGTGTTGAGCTCCAACTGGTCCAGTTTCGAGATGAGCTGTATCGGATGATGGAATTGAATGCTGAACTTAAGTCTATGAACAGTATTCTCACATACATACGTGTTTTTCTGATATTATTGAAATGGCAGGCTACCTTTTTTGTGAAACACTTTTTGGCTTTCCTGAGGCCACGGGACAGGTTGGCTCAAGCTGTTCTGTTCTCAGAGCAGTTTCCTCCCGGTTCTAAAGGCAGTGTTCCTGGCCCTCACCAGCTTGTGGACCTCTCCTGTCAGTCATGCCTTCTGGTTTGCCCTGATGGTAAGTGTCTGGTGTGGGTCACAGCATTTTTACAATGACCAATGTAAGAAGTCACAGTCTTTGTGCATTCCTCAATGTCGGTGTTGTTGTTGTTTGTGGCTGCCTGCCTAAACATTACCCAGTTTGTATTCTCAAAGCAGGCTTGGAGTGCAGAGGAGGCCCCCTCTGGCCACAACCGTACCTACTTTTGGGTTGGTTTGGTGTCTATCACCCTCGGCCTGTATGCTGGTTTTAGCATAACAGTGATGTGGTCAGAGAATCCAATGTTGGGGAGGGGAGAAGCCTTGTATGCTCCTTAGTCGGTTGTGTAAACTAAGTCCAGGATGTTATTTCCTCTTGTTTGGAAATAAACATGTTTCTATATTTTTGGAAGAAGAGTCATGAGGTTTGCATTTTTGAAATCACTAGCTAGGATTATAAACCCGACTGGGTGGACTGTCTGTTGTTTGCTGATGGCCTGATACAGTAAACACAGAGCCCCTTCCCTATCGTACAACCTATTGTTGTAAGGGGGAATATAAACAGCGACCAGTAGATTCACATAAATTCCCTCGGCACATAGAGAGGGCAGCATCCAATAATCATGAACTCAGCCAGAGGTGAAGAGTTTTTGCATACTACCACAGCATCCAGACACCAATTTTCATTGATGTAAACCCAGGCTGCCCCACCGCTCCGTAGCATGTTAGCCGCTGCAGTTGCGCGGCGGAGTCCGGAATAGGGGCATTTAGCCAAGTTTTAGTAGAAACAAACACACAGCAGTCCTTAACGTCTCGCTTGACAGAAAATTGGCCAGTAGTATGTTTGGGATAGCCGGACGGTTTGGTTTAGTTGTCAGCATAACCTGGATACCTCCGCGCACAGCCTGCCGCGTCTCCTCTCGGGCTGGGTCATAGCAGTCGAGTCCGGGGATCAATGAAGCAATCTGTACTCCTTGAGCAACCCAATTGTCCAGTCCGGGGATCAATGAAGCAATCCGTACTCCTTGAGCAACCCAATTGTTGTTCATCTAAAATATGATCCGCTGCAGTTCTGCGAATGCCTAGCTGATGACTGTATATATACGCACACTTGGAAAAACGTGATAGACAACAGAACTTTTCCCTCGGAATGAAGAAAACACCGTACTATCTGGACAGAGTGGCGCCGCTGCATCAACACGCGCCGTCATCTCAGAACAGTCACTCTATCATCTCTGACAGCAGTGGAGACTGCTTGTTTATGTCCGCATTTTCCAGACATTATCAGTATCTCATTCGATTGATTGATGCATTGCCTCTATCAGTTTGAATGAAGAAGATGAAGAAAACACATTTCCTGAAAAAGAAGGGATACGATTCTCATCCATTACGCAGGCTTGATGTTTTGGCCTCGAAATACAGTACGATGGCAGCGGGCTGAAAAGAGAGAGATGAATACCTCAAGCTCTCACTAAGACATGAGTTTTAATTACAATCTTATCTACTACACAAAGCAATTAGTGAAATAGAGGGAAATCCGTACCCACACATGCTTTTATATATAGACACCTAATCTACATAATCACCAGAGGGTCAAAAAGCCTGTGTGAGGATTTCTCTCTTGAAGCAAGTCTGACCCACATGAGAACTCTTTGAGTTCCTGTCCTAAGTTGACTGTAGGGGACAGGGGACCACCGGTGACGGAGGAGATGATACGTAGCCCCAGCGAACACAAATTTCACCCTCGCAGTCAAACGCATGTCGGGTAAAAAAGAAATTAAGGAGTTAAAAAGGGTCTCATTGCTTTACTCTGACAAAAATAGAGGAAATAAATGCTCACAAATCCAAGCATCTTAACTACAAAAAGTACAATATGAGGCATTAACTTCTTTCTTAAGGCACATAAGGCATTTGACTGGCTGTGGCCATACTCAAGTAGCTTGTCACTTTGCAACCAGACTTTACTTTAAGTAGAGTTAGTCAAAGACTATATTTGAAAAATGTTTATTTGGTAAGTGTATTTTCCGATTTTTGAAAATGAAACCTATCAAGAAATCTGTAACAAAGAGTTAGAAAGTTTGACTTTAAAAAAATTTATTTGGGAAAATTAAGTTAAAATATATCAAAGAGTAAGATATCTGGCTAAATTTTATAGCTTAATCACCCAAAAAAAACTAATAAAAAATCATATGACCCCAGACCCTCCTCAGTAGATCTGAAATGTAAATATATTGAACATAAAATATGGTTTATTAATAATAATAATAATAATACATTTAATTTATAATGACGTATCCCTCCAATGTCCTACTCAACTGTTTGTTTGAGCACATTGTTTGTCCACATTTCTTATTTAAAAATGTTTGTCTTTACTGATCCTGTTTACAATATGGCCCAGTGGCAGTGTGTATACTTTAAAGACTAAGGTGCCAAGTTTAAATCCCTGGGGGATGGAGTAGGTTAAATGGGCCACCGGGAAGGAGTCATTAACCATTGCTATTGAGAAAGTCTCGTTCAGTAGGATTTTTGTTTGCTATATTAACGCATGTGATGGCCAACTGAACAAAATTATGTAACTTAATAGAATAGAAACAGTCTAATAAAGGTCAAACAGTTTTCTAAAAACTTGCTTTGCAAAATCACCTAAAATAATCTCAATAAAATTGACTGTTTTCATGAAGTTTCATCATGAAAGTCAGAATTTTTTTTTCATCATCATCACACTGAATTTTTTTTGTTGTATAAAACGGTGCATATAAATTATGGTACTGCATTGGGACCAAACTCTCAGTTTTGCTGAAACGCAGCCTGTTCCCAGTCTGCAAATCGTTAGTGTCTACCAAAAGAGGTTTAGGGAAGGACAGCCTCGTGAGAGTATGCTCACCTCAGGCTGAGTGATTACTGAGGTTGCTCCTGAATGTTTCAAATTGCATTGATTCATGGCTTTTAACTGAGAATTTATCATATAATAATTTTGTTGAAATATTGTTCAAAATCATTTATAATTATATTCTTTCTACCGACCCAAAAATCTGCTCAAGTATTGAAACCACATTCCTCACTCCTGACATCCCTCTTTACTCTCAGGATTTTTGTGGGGACTTCTGGTACTCAATTTCCCTGAGCACATTACTTTGCTTGAAAGAACAGATGAGATTGTGGTTTAATTATTTTTGAACCATTACATTAAGAGCTTTTTTCATCACTCAAGCTCTTAATTTCCGCTGACAAGAACTGACAGGAACGCTTTGTGGCGGACTATCAACTTCTGAAGGAAGGGAAGCTAAGTTACCTTATTTAGAGCATCCAAAGCTGATATGCTAATTGGCTGATGTCGTACCGGAGACATATTTTTTAACGTTGCTTTCTATGGAAACCTACATTTTCAGGCCTGATAAGAGAATGTAAGGAAATTGCATTCTGGTAATGCATCATCGAACAAAAGTGAAGCTTTTTTTTCCCTTGACAATGTTGTCTTCCTTCTACAGAACTGCACATTCATTTGATTTGTGACATTCAAATGGAGATTCCCAGCACTGGCGTACACACTTACATCCACACACAGAGAACCAATGGGGACTTCAAGGTTCACTGAGCAGGTGCATAAATAAGATTGAGCTCTGCATGTAAGTGTATATATGTGTCAACTGGGGATAGCATGTCCGTCTCTTCAGGATACCGATGTGTGGGCTAACCACTGTCGGCATTTTCCCTCACTTCCAATCGCTCCGAGGTAATTGGTTCCCCCCCAACCTTCCACCCCGCTGAGTGGTTGGCATCCTTCTGCGATACAGAAGAAAATGTATTTACAACGCCACGTCGGTCAGCCAGGTGGCCTTAACGCTAGTTGGAAGATGGGTTTTGGCTCGTCTCTTAGGATGCAGCCGAGAGTGGAGATGATTACCTGCGATGATAGTGCCTTGGCTGTTGACTTCACACAACAGGGAAGGAAGCTGCAGTTAAGAGAAACCGAGACACTCAGCCAACTATTGACAGTCCTTGCTCCACTTGCTCTCAATAAAAATCACAGCAGCCAAGTCTATATTTGAAGGCTCTGTCCTGGATAATACATTGCTAAATTATGATTTCACATCTAATACATAAATCTTCATATATTTAAAAAATAGCAGAAAACAATATGGGCAGGCTACTGTAGATTTTTCTGCCTAAGCATCACCCAAATCACCTGCTCAATATGTGACCACAACTTCCACAAACTCTCAAATGATTTTTTTCAATGAATACATTTTTTTCTTCTGTTTTCCAGATATATAAAAGTAGTAAATATAATATATATAATAACTTAACAATACCATCTCCAACGTATTCCACAACTAGGGATGCCCTGATTAATCGCTTTTGCAATTAACCGCGATAACTGAAGTTACGGTGTTATAATTGTAAAAAAATTTTATATTACGGTATTTTGGAAGACACATTTATGTGTGAGGCACGAGGAACTCTCTATCCCTTCTCGAGTCACATACGTGTGTGTGTGTCCGTTTGGTCAAACGTTTAATGCATGGAAATAGAAGAGGTAACTGAAACTCCGATATCTATCAAATGACCACCTGTGTGGTGATGATGAATATCCAATCTAAAAAGTCTGCTGTCGGTAAGTTGGTGCTTTTGTATCTATCACCAGCCTATCGGTCGGTCAAAATTTTAATGATGATTATACAGCCTCCTCTCAACGAGAGACTCACGCTAAACTTAGAAGAAAAAAAAGTTACGTTGCATTGCCTGCACGGAATATTAGGATCTCTATTAATGTGCCACATACCCTAACAAACTTGCACACTTGCACATACAAACACCCTCGGACACAAGCACAACCAAATAACCACACACAAGAACACAAACACTCGCGCTCGGACACATTAAGCACATACACCATGTCGGCTCCATTATATTATCAATGAAACACAATATCAAACGTAAGGAAATATGTTAAGGTCGCAGGACACCCACCTGTCAGCCATAATATTAGAACCAACAACAGCTAACGGGAATAACATTGACTATCTGGTCATCATGGCGCTTGTCAATGATTGGATATATTCAGCAGCAGGTGAATATTTGTCGTAAGGTTGATGAGTGTGAAACCGGAAAATCTGAACCAGTGAAAGGATCATGGAAGTCCAAAGTTCATTGATGTGTGTGGAAAATATTGCTAGCTCATTTCCGAACCGATCCAAACCCACATAAGAGCCTCTTTAGCACAAACTACTGAAAAAGTTAATGGTGACAATTGAAAGGTGTTAGAACACACAGTGACATCACAGCGACATTACAGAGCTGTTTTGATACCTTCACGAAGTCCCTGACCCACTTACACACTTGCACTTGTTTTTGTAACGCTTTGTATTTTCTTGTCTTATTTCACTTATTTTAATTCTAAGGTCCCGTCTTGTATCCAAATTGCCATATTCTGTTGTGACTCAATAAAGTCCTAAGATTAAAAAAAATGTATACATTTAATATGAAATCAACTAAATCTTCGGTTTTAAATGCTTTTGCAGAAGAGGAATCCTTTTTGAACATTTTTGAATAAAATTTTCCACATTACCCTTTTTCCAGGTGACAAATTTACAATAACTTTACTTTGATTTGTATCTACCGTTAAATTGTCCATCCCTTGCATCAAGCCCAGAGCAAGTCAGCTCATTGTTTATCTAACAATCCCCATTGCATCAATTACTGCACTTTCTCACAATAATAGCCCCCTATCTCTCCAACAATAGACATCCCCTTATCAAAACAGACCTTGGATCTCTGCTTACAGATGGTGCGTTGCCAAGCAGATCTATGGATTTATGCCTTTAGCTATTATGTATCTAACGAACCTCAGAAAAATTAACTGATGCAAAAAGAGTAGACCGCTAATATCTCATTGGTTGTTGTCTTGCTAGCTCTCACTCTGTTTGCATTGTTGAATCCAACACGGGTGAGAAATCCATCCCAGGGGTGTCAAATAGTTGCAGCAGGCCACATGTGATGCTTCAACGCTGGCTGCACTTTGAGCTAAGTATGAATTTCTGTCTGCCAGAAACGCTGACACAATCAAATGTCTTGCTTGAAAATCACAAATACTGACATATATTCACATTTTTACACAGTAAGAGATTGAAAATGTCATACAGCAGTATTAGTATTAATGTTTGTGTTTTTATTTGTCTGTTTGTCCACAAGATATATCAAAAAGTTGTTGACAGATTTTGATTTGATTCAATATCATGAAATAATTGGACTACTTGTTTTGTCCACGCTCGCAGGGGCTTACTTAAGTGCAACAGCATGAATTAAAGTCCGTATACACATTAAGTATGGGAATACAATCAATGCGCCTATTGCGTTTGAAAGAGAAATGCAAATGCAATAATGTCGAGAATAAATTTGGTCCCATACAGTGAGGTAAAATGAAATAATATCGAGTGAAACTAAGTGCTATGAATTTCATGTATTTGTCAAAGATAAGAAGTTATAGCTTGATGGGAGATAAATACTGAAAAGCGATGATTTATGCTGCAAGTCATAAACTACTCATAATAAACAAATTATTCAAGAGGCTAGAGGTTCCCACTTTCAAGGTATTACGTGGCGTCCCCTTACTTGTTACAAGGCAAATCCAAGTAAAGCAATGTCATTATTGTCACATTGCCATAATATTTGCAATTATAGAACTATTAATGATCTCGACATGGTGATACCGAATGAGTTGTATTCACAAGGATGTCCATATCATCATTCAGACAAGTGAATGCTGTAAATTTCTGAAGGTGATCTTAAGTGAGAAAGTTATTTTTCAGTTGTTCACGGTATGTGCTCTGTAACTATCTAGTTTTAAACTGAACCATGAACAACAACTGCAACATTGCAGTTCCCCTGTCCACTGTGACAATAAACCATTCACTGATTTCACAGCAGTGCTTACTTGCTGTGTATGCACTTTGCATGACTTCAAAACGAGTCTTGACACAAGCTTTAGCTGACTACAAAAGTTGGTATTTAACTTTATGCTGAACGTTGTTGTTTTTTCATTTTGTTTGTTTGAATTGCTTAATTGTGTGCCTTATTTCCACATTAGCGATAGAACCCATTTACTTCACCTGCAGCAGAAAGCAGTATTGAAAGCTCATTACATCAACAATTTGTTATTTTCTGTCCACAGCTTAAGGACTATATAAAGTGATTGACAAATAACAAAGATAGGCAAAGACATACATAAAATTAATTTTAGGTCATATAAAAAGACATATCAAACAGATTTAAATATAACAGAAGATAAGACTAGTGCTGGCGCTAGTGCAGAGGCATAGTGAACCATTCTGGAGCTTCCTAATGTCAGCTGGGATAGGCTAACTCCCTGCGACCCTGTCTAGGATAAGATGTGAGGGTTAATGAATGAATGAAGACCAATGCTGTGATTCATGTCACTTCCATAAACAACGATGCAAGTTAAGTGACAAAGTGTGTTCACACTAACAAGTATATCAAAGTACTGTATGGGAACTCTCAATAAGGCCAAAAGTTGGGTGTGGAAAGAGCAATTTAAAGGACCCAATGAGTAGGGTTGAGAGAGCTGAGTCATAAGGCATGGCTTCTGATTTAAGATCCATCTATGTTCCAACCCTCATCTATTGTCATGAGATTTGGGTAGTGACTGAAAGAATGAGGTTGACGGTACAAGCGGCGAAAAAATGGCTTTCTTCATAGGGTGGCTGGGCTCAGCCTCAGAGATAAGTTGAGGAGCCCAGACATCCGGTGAGAAATCGAAGTACATCTGCTGCTCCATCGCTTCGAAAGGAGTTGAGGTGGTTCGGGTATTTGTTTAGGATTCATCCAGAATGCCTCCCTCTGGAGGTTTTTCAGGCAGAGGCCTCAAACCATGAGGTAGACCCAGAACTCACTGGAGGGAATATATTTCTCATCTGGCATGGGAATATCTTGGAATCCTCCAGGATAAGCTGGAAAGTGATGTTGGTGAGGTGGAAGTTGTAAACTTCCATAAACCAGCAAGAAAAAAACACATTCACTGTGAGTTTAGATACTGAGAGACAAACACAAATCAATGAAAATATATGGTGGAAACATGCAACAATTCTGCCTAAATGTAAAGTGGATAGAATCAGAAATTGTTGACCTAAGGCAACTGAATCATCAGTTCAATTGCAACTTCACTTCCAATTCATTCTTGTTGCATCATCACAAAACATGAATGACACAGTGATGTATTTTTGATTTATTTCTACAGACAATTTATTTATTTGTTTTTCATTTTGTGCTCAAAAGGGGCACTTGGTTGAAAAAATAATTCACAGTGGGTACAATACAGAAAAACTTTCAACCACTGATATCCTACTAGACATTGCATGGTAGTCTACAGGCAAATTACCTAAAGTTTCACTTTGAGTTTGTTCCCAATGACTAGGTTTAATTTGCTGATACAAAAAGTATGCAAAGTTCCCAATATTCACCCCATCACGTAGCTAATCGAAGGATCATACTTGTTTGTCCAGCACATCTCCGAGATGCACAATTGAACTAAAATCTAAGAGCAATCAATGTTATTAGTTTGAACTTTGGAGGGTATGATGTTTTTGCTGGTCGTTTTTGTTATTTGTGGAAAAGAGCCCAAAACATATGAATCATCTCAAGTTTTACTTTTGTTAGAAAAGTCAGAGTAGTTACTGTTTTTTGTCGAAATGTCTCAATTTTCTATGTCAAAGGGAATTGCATGAACAGCATTCTTCACTACAATTATTTCATTAACCAATTATTATAAACTGTTGGCGGCAATGGAGCAGGGTAAGACCATGCACAAACAAATTAACTGTGATCTATTAACTTGTTGTAGATGAACATATAGATGGATTGACATGACATGATGCTTTTATTTCTTTATGCATGAGTAATAATAATAATAATAATACATTTAATTCATAATGCACTTTACATTTGGATCAAATCTCAAAGTGCTACAAAGCAAAAGCAGATAAAAGCATCAATAAAAAATAAAATAATAACTATATAAAAACATGACCAAAAGCATTAATGTTAATTACAGTTATAGGTTCTGCTAAAAAGGAAAGTTTTAAGTCCTTTTTTAAATGTGTCAGTCATCTGTGGAGCCCTGAGACAGTCAGGGAGGGCATTTATTGTCATATGTCATATATTTGTAGATATTAAACTATCATTATCCAAAGTTTGACAAACACACAAGCAATGATGGTATCAACAGCCTGCTTTATATTCGGCAGACATCCTGCTCGAAGTGATTTTGTGCGTTGTTTGCCAACATGTCAAACCATCAAAGTCACGAACATAAACAACAGCTAGGAGAAAATAGTGCTACCCCGCAGGGTTTTTTTTTCCTTGCTGCTTTTATATTAGATGCAAGTCGAAAGAGCCAACTCTCCAAATGATTTTGATTTGAAAGGGACAAGGAAAACAAAGCAGGCAGCTGAGATGAAAGCTGCAGCTAATCCAAAAGATTATCATTCGTAATGAAAGACATTAAAAACGATCAATTGACAGTTGCTTAACACAAACCAAAACGTACCTTTTTATCTGCTGAAAGTCAATAGGAGGGTAATGCAGGGATGTATGAGCGGTACATATCATCTTGTGAATACATGCAGCACATTTCCTGTGTATAATTATTATAATTCACTACTGGAAAAATGGGGTAAAATAACATTATAATTAAAAGTAAACAACCTCAACTGCCCTGGCCGCTCTGTTGCTGATTCTTTCCTCAAACACTCAAAGCCGACCTCCTGCAGGCATACAAGGAAGACAATAACAAGCATAAACGCACACACGTGTGCCCACTCACACACTTTCAAGTTTCCGGTCATGCAGCCACTCTGCCTTGACGGTGCTGGCATCCCACAAAGGGGCATCAGCGCAGCAGCTGGCGTAGCCCTGGGATCAGGGACTCCATGGCTCCAAGCACAATGTTTAAGACTCGCTGCCAGGGGGCTCCTGCCGGCAGAAGCTGTCACTCAAAGCCATGGGGAGGGGCTTAACAACAGGATGGAGAGTTTCACGTATGGCAAGTCTTTTTAAATATTCATCAGCTAGACAGGATGATCATTACTGGTAACTGCGTAGTTATTTTTGCATCGTCAATACTCGGATTCAGGATATCTGTAATTACATTTCAACTGGTTAAAATTAAAATTATAGATATCTGTTATTACATTTCAGCTGGTCAAAATTATAATTATAAATATCTGTACCATCATTCTTCAATCTTCAGTTGCCATTCACGTGTATGGGGGTTCTCATTACAGATATCCTACCTTTTTCAGACATCCACAATTCACAATGCGCATGTCTGCAAACATTTTATTGGTATAATTCCAGTTTCAGATATCAGTTGAATTCTGACCATTCATAATACCAATTCATCCATCCTTCCGTTTTTCCTCTTTTCTGGTATCAGGTTGTGGTGGCAGCCGTCTAAGAAGGGTATTCAAGATATCCCTCTCCCCGGCATAACCCGTCAGCTCATCCAATTCAGTGGATTCAGTGCAGATATCTGAACTTGAAGTTGTTGACTGTGGCTTCACATTTTAGGAGATGGTGCAAGTATTCTGTAATGTCCTTACAGTATTTACCAGCTACATTTAGCTTTGCTTGGCATGAACATGAGCAAAACTATGAATATGTTATAATAGTCAAATATTGATGTTTGAAACATAATTCTGCGGTGAGAAAATAATATTCACCTCAGAGAAAGGTGAGGATTTAAAAACACATTTTAGTTTCACTTTCATCTTATACCCTTGTTTTGCAGCTGCACGGTGGGCAAAGCAGTCCGTGTTCCCTGACATGGCGAAGGGCACCAAAGGGTGCAGCGCACCACTTCTAGCATATGACCTTGGGCTTTCGATTTACGGAAATCAGTGTGTGGGGGAAAAAAAGCCAGCATTGGCTGATTGTTAGAAAGACGTTATCCGCCTGTACTCTTTGACATCTCAAGATTGCACTTGTGCATTTACATATCCTTCCCACCAGATATCCAATCGGCAACTTTGAATTATACTACCCATCTTATTTCTGTGGCCTTGCTTTACCTTGAATTATTCAGACTTTTTCACATTATCACCTCTGTACAAATATCTTTGGAAAAAAAAGTGTTGAGGCTAGTAGCAGACAGACTGTCACTCGTTATATAACATAATCATTGTTATTAACGTAATTTTTTGGCACTCCTGCTCATGCTGCATTCAGAGTCAGATGCTTGAACTTGTAACCAGAGGTTAAATCAGCAGACGTGTGTCTGTTAGTATATGGGGCTGACATCTGTGTGTGTGTGTGTGTGTGTGTGTGTGTGTGTGTGTGTGTGTGTGTGTGTGTGTGTGTGTGTGTGTGTGTGTGTGTGTGTGTGTGTGTGTGTGTTGTCCATGGGAGTAGCATTTACAGCCATTTCAGAATACCACATTTATGTGACAAATAGAATTTTAACCAAAGCATGACCCGGGGGTGGGTGTCTGAATAAAAAGTCATAGGGTCAAAACATTAGCCTCACATTTTACATTGGCTTTGTCGCTCTAGCACACAGTCAGCATTAGTGCTTCCATAACCCATCTCAGCCTGTATGTATTAACCCGCTGAGCTAACACAACACCTTACTTGTTGGCTATCATCTTGCTTCTTGCATCTTTTCCCTGTGCCTCATAAAAGTCATAGTTGTTAACAGAGTCATCCACCACCACCAACAGTATCTGTTCTCCAACAGATGTTTAAACTTACTACTGCTCACAGCAGTTACACTGCTCAGTCTAAGACATTCGGACGAAAATAAATGGATACAGTCAAATATCATGACCATGTACTTCTGAGTGTGGCCTAATTCACTTATTTACTTTAATGTATATATTTATGTTAGAAATCTTGGTTAGGTTATCTGTATTGCAATACATGTTGCAAATTGTCGCTTATTTCCTAAGCTGCCATATGTACATTGTGCGTTTTCTTATCTCCAACTAAATGTTGCATCATCAGTCTCTCTGTTTTTATAGTGCCAGCAAAGACACCCGTTTCACCTTCTATGTGCTGCACTACACTGAACACAACTTTTTGCATTGACTAATTCAAACAGAAATAAAATCATATTGGCAAAAATATTTAAGCAGTTTGAATCCGACATGAAAAGTCTGGCAGAAAATTTGAAACCCTGAAGGCCGTTTTGAGTGTTAGTATAAGAACGGTCTTGGGTCTGTAGAACAGTTCCATAGAACGTCCCACACTCTCAGTATCCACCGAGACACCCAGGCTGCAAATTGGTTTTAGAACATTTTGATTCAGCGCCACTCATTTCCCAGAGGAGTCAATTAATATTCAAGCAAAGTTGGAATGTTGAACCGTGAAAATGCAAACCTTTACTCTGGGACCAACTTAAAAGACGCCAGAAAGAGTAGTAGTGCAAAAACAAACAGTGACAGGTTTTTTTTGTTGTTGCTTTTGTCGGATAGATTTTAACACGAAAACTACCTGTACTATCAGCTTGAACATAGGTGTTCAACATGCAGTATTAATTGCTGGTTTTGAGGTTAAGGAGAAGGATATACAAGTTGTTGTTTTTTTTCGATGAATTATAGAGCATCGTTAATAGTTTGTCAAAAACTTTCCAGTTTACGCTGTAATTTTTTCGGCAAAGGTTTTCCAACACAATCGCCTTGATAAGTTAATTTTAAGGAGAAATATTGCACCCATATCATAAACAATGTTAATTCTATCTCTATTTTTTTTAAAGAAAATTTCCAGTAGCTTAAACTGTGTTTGAAATTTTTGTTTCAAATACTATAATAAATATCAATAATAATCAATCATTATCTATTGGTGATACTTTTCAGCAAATTCTGATTCTTATTTCTAATTCGATGGGAATGTTTGTTTAAAAAAAATCAAAAGGATTCCTCATTAAAATTTTCATTAAAAGTGTACAAATAATAATTTGAGTAATCACATGATCACATTTGAGAAACTTTAAAGACACACTAAAGGCAGAATATTCTAACTTTAAGATTGTAAAATAGCTCATAAACTCAATATCTCTTTCCCTGACAAATTTGAAACTTTTCCAAAGACTTTTTAGTCACAGGTTTTCTGGCAAGCGATGTTTTCAACTTCAAGTAGGAGAGCCAAACCTTTTTATTAATGTTTGAAAAGCTCCCGTCAGAAAAGTCAGAAAAATAACATGGCAATTACATGGCATTTCATTCCATTATATGCATAACAGATAATGCCGCTATAACAGCTCAGAAACCCGGCAAGAGACTTTCAGGACAATTAAAATACGGCGGGCGAGTGAGGAGGAGAGTCAAAGTGACAGAGGCAAGACATCCCAATGAGCAGCATCTTCTCAGGCCTGTCAACTCCATCGTCCCACCAATAAAACCAGTGACTGGACATTTCCCAAAGGGCAGAGGGCTGAGAGATTGGCCTATCAGTGTTCTTAACTTCCACTTCCTTCCTCCTCCCCTCAGAGCGTGAAGACTGTCACAACTGTCAGTATCCTGGCGATGCACTTTCCATATAGCATATACAAAATTTGAACTACTATGTTTATATTATACACATATGCAGGTAAGACAAAAGGGAGGCAATAAGCACGGGAACAACCTTTTCAGAGAAAAACTGCAGGGAAACAGTCAGTACTGTTGGCTTATAGTCACTTCAAAAGGGTATCCCACAACCCAGCCCCAATACACGCAGTTCAGACTTCACCTTGAACCGAACAATGCATGCCAGATGCACCGGTGGCTGCTGGGACCCCACTGATAGCTTAAACAAATACTTTTAGCACATTTTCAACTTCAACACTGTGAATAGGAATAGGATCTTGGGAGTCAAGCTACGTTGGGATTGCATAATCACATGTTGTTTCTTTGGAAGAATATAAATAGAAGAGAAAGGCAGATGCTGTAACTGAACGTAGACATTTGGTGTATGGAAAAATATTAATATCATCATCAAAATGCTTCAGTAAACCTGAAATGTCTGCAGCAGTCAGTCAGTCAATTTGACATATTTAGAACTGATCTCATGAACATTTTAAGAGCCTGATTTAGAATTACAAAACTGGATTAGAAATTAAATGATACATAACCTAATTGAACTACAGGTGATAGGAGAAAAAAAAAGAAAAAAAGATAAAATTAGACTTAAGGGCATTATCAACAAAAGCTTAGAGTGAAAGATGTACCTGTGTGTCATCAGCATAGATAAACAAATTATGATCATAATCGCTATTTATTTCCCCATTACAGGTACCTACACATGAAAAAAAAACAAGTCAACCTATCTGAGCCTGAGATCGTATTTTTCACACATAATTCCCAATTGAAAGGATGAACTTTCCCCTGTGATATATGATTTATAACTGTGCCTGGGAGCCAATCAAAAAACAACAACTAAGGAAACCAGAATGGTGTCAAATGTAGCACCCATATCTAAAAGAGTAAGCTCAGAGATATTATTAGTATCCGTGAACTGAAAGAATTTAAATAAAGGATGTCTCTACACTGGGATTAATGTTACATCAAGACTCAAAAGTCTCAGTCAGAAAACCATTAATCCAGTTAAACAGTATATTTATGCAATCATTTTCTAACACAAGCTTCTATTACCTATGCTTTTTTCCCCATCAGTAATTGTATATCTATGAAAAGTCCCCAATTTCCTACATTGTACAAGCAAAGTTCAGCAAAGGAAAATATGAACTATAAGAGTAAAATCCTCAAGTTAAATCATATGCACCAAATTTGGACTAAATCGGATAAATGGTTGAGAAATATGGCCTGAAAACTTAATATATGAATCACCTTTCCCAAAATCAATCTAGCTGTTATTTACAGTAAGGTCTCTGTGGGTATATCATTTGACAATGATCCATGGAATAGTTTTTGAGCAATGTCCAGAAAGCAGCATTTTGCATTGAAAAAAGCTCCCGCTAGTTTGTATGTATTTTGTAAATACATTCAAGATGTACCTCCTCTATAAGATTCATAGGCACCAAATGTTGAATAAAACACATCAATGCTTCATTAGTTATGTCCCGGAAAATAGTTTATTTTGTAAAAGAGTTCCCCCTAGTGAGTAAAACATCAAATATGAAAGTAAAACACAATCTATACAAGATAGAATTTCTCTAGTCGATTCATATGCAGCAAAACTTTGGTGAAATTATGGCCTGAAAATCTTTGGAGATAATGATCCCCTAGTGTCAAAATATGCAACCCACCTTTCCCAGAATCGCCCCAGATCTTCCTCGGACTAAGGTCTATGTGAATAAAGTTTGAAAATGATCCATGAAATGGTTTGTGAGTTATTTCATTAACACAAAGGATCCGTGGCGGCAAAGACAGATTTTTGAGAGATATAAATAAACTCTAAACTTTAAATAGTAATGTTTTATGAGCATCCCTTTATTCTAAATCTCTGGCATTGCTGAAATAAACAGTTTGTTCCTACCACATTAATTACGAGCTCCTCAGTGCAAAAGGCAAACTATGAAAGCCACAATAATATTCTAAAAAACAGACTTAACGTTTACTGAACTGCAGGTTTGCATCATGTGTGGGAAAATGGTTCATGTACAGATTTGATCTTCACTTCACTTTTTCTGAAATTTTATACAGCTAATTTGGAGTTCTCCCTCCTCCTAGGTAAGAGAGGTGAGTTGCAGAGTATGCTGCAGTGAAGAATGAGCCCACGATGAATAAAGACCTGACCGGATTAGAGCTGTAGAAACAGCAAGCAGGGAACTGAAACATAAATGGTGCGCAGGTGATATCAAAAACAATTCACCACAATTTCAACAGCTTGACCACAACCATCTAGGTCACAATTCTTCTACCCGTTTTTTTTTACTGTTTGCCCTCAACTGTCCACCAAAAAGCTGACAGTTTAGACATAGTCCTTGATTTTCAGCGCTAACCTCAATTCAGGGAAATGAACGTTGCCTGGACCTCCCTTGAGGGTCACTGACATATCTCACACCCACACAGTGCAAGAGAGACTGTGGAGGTCTTTGATTTATAACCAACCTAATTAGGTCACCTTAGTCCAGGATTCATTTTGACAGAAAGCAGATTCAAAACTACATCTTACACCAGCATCCAACCCTTGCATCCCCTCTACCACCTTCCCCCCGAGCCCGGCTAATGACACAAATTTGGTCTTGGTGCCCCGGTATCTTCATGCAACACTTCTAATACATGGAGATCACCTCCATACATATGGAAACCTATGCTAATTGGAATCTTAAGCCGTACAATTACATCGGAGAGCTGGTGGCAAAGAGTGTGTGACAATCACTCTACTGCAGCAGCAGTAATGATCCTCGCCGTGGGGGGAGTTAGCATAATGTAAGAGCGGGTGAAGGAATCAGCTGTAAGGGAGAAAATCCACCTTACTGCACAGAGTGAGGCATCAGCTTCAACACAGAGAGAGACCCAAAAAATCCCTATGTAATCCATCACCCAATTTCCTCAACTGAGTGTGTTTGGATGACTTTATTCGCTATTCAAGTATTTTCGGGTGTGAGTGTGTGTGTTTGTGGAACACAAAACTGCAAAAAAAAGAGAGCTCAGGTACAAATGGTGCAGATGATGTAACTTCTATAAGCGCGTGTACAACCACTACAGTGCACCAGCATCTTTCCCTCTGTGTCATGCAAGAAATACAGTGCTTCTAGTAGCAGCTGGTCACTCCTCTATAGCAATTATGCTGGAGCTGCTCCCAAAGCTGCTGTCAACTGGGATCATTTATAAAACTTATCGTCAAATGGACACCTCTATTTATAAATTTTTGTGTTACAGTGCGGTCTGCATATACACTTTGTACATTTGTAACCTCCCAGGGAGCCCTTGATTTTGCTGAGAGCCACATTGAGCAACTGCTGTGCTGCGTCCTTGTGATACAGATGATTCCTTCTGTAATTATCATTTATCAAACAACGATTTAAAGCCGCGGTAGGCAACTTTCCATGTTGGTAGATTGTAGCGGGAGGCAACGGCATTAGCTTTTTCCAATTAAATACCTTGCAGCTGAGGAATATGATGTTGGGTGCTGCACACTTATGTTTACCACCACAGCAGTCTGAATGCTTTGAAGACCAAAAGGACTGCATATATCCAAGAAACTATAATTATCAGATTGATTATCGAGCCCCAGCTAGTCTACATGTCGTGGGGTCCTGAACCCAATGTGCTCCCAGTGCCTTTCAAAGGAGTCGGCCGCTGCTCCCTCAGGGATAGGTCAAATGCAGAGAACTTGAATTTCCCTCAAGATGAATAAATCATGTAGATATATACTGATCTGCCATAATATTATAACCGCAGGCAAATTAAGTGAATGACATTGATTTTGCGTTTGAGCAAAAATTCTCTCCTGATAGCTGTACCGTTGGTGCTTGAATGGTTTCCACTACCGATTAGCAGGTGGGATCTTGCAGGGTGGCAACTGTCAACTCTGTGAATAGGTGACTGATGGTGTGTTTGAGTTGTCCAGCAGTCTAGAAAGGTACCAAATAAGTCCATTTGCCATTTCCTGTGCTGATAAATCAGCAACAGTTGACTGAGAAAATGAAAAAAGAAAGAAAAATCAAACACATTTCACCAGCGCAACTATCACTGACTTTAGAACAGAAGCAAAAGTTTGGATGAGTTAATTTGTTTACTACTCAAAGTCTTTTCCACAAACTACAAAAAAATAACGACCCCAAAACTGACTTATTAGAAAAAATGTTGATTCTCTCATTACAGTGGGACGGATATATAAGACAGGAAACAAATATTTTGTCCTGGAGTTGAAAGTTTCGCAATAACCAACGATCTGAGCACGGGATCTGTGTGAATTGGGAAGTTCAAACCTCACAAAGGTTTGAACAATGACACCCCGAGAAAAACTGCACCGCGGAGCTGTTTTAGTGGCCTAGAGAGACCACTGCAATATTAGCCATGTGGTTTTGATGTTGTGGCTGATTAGTGTATCTTGCTGTCCTTTGATCAAAATCTCTCTGAAGATTGACAGTGACAGACTAATTAATTCATTAATTCACTTGTTTTCCCCTGATTGAAAAATATATAAAAACTAAGAGTATCCAAGTCCAACCTAGAGAATGACCAAGGCAGCAAATCAATAATAAAATTTCATATTGGTATTTGGCTCTATACCAGGCCATGCCGACAATATCTTTTTTCGTTTTGACGAGTATCTACAGCTATAAACCATAGCATATGGGATCATTTAGTGCCAAGCTGAACACAACAGTGTTGCTGTGGACAAATTTTTTTTAAATGTAAATTGTTATTCTTAATTATTTTTATGACAATTAATCGTCAGTTCAAATTTTATAATCATGCTCATCCTACTGCTTATTATTATTACTATTATTGTGATTACTTATTCATATTTTCATCTAATTATTACTTGTACTTGAATAAAATCTGAAAGAGTGAGGGTGATTTTCACCAATCCAACAAAGCATGTGACTGCTTATTGCTCTTAGAAACGCCGTAAAATGGATCTTAGACTTGAAGGATTCCATATAGACACTTCCAACCTTGAAGGTGCTGCTTTTGTTGAGAAAATGTCGATGCTACTTTATTTTTTGACACCATTTGAAGCAAAACTTGTTTTTCACACCAAAATCTATTTCATTCAGCAGAACGGACATAAAAAACATTTGAACTTTAATTATCTCCTGTCATGAGCGAGACCAGGGATAACAGACGAAGATGCTGTGCTAGAAAAACAAAAAAGGTGGCTTCCATTCTATCATCATTATAAGTAATTAAAGTCATGAAATTAATAAAGTTTCACGAATGAAAATATGACGTTGCAGCTCAGAAAGACTTTGTCTCCCCAACACGGCGACAAATTCTGACTCTCCCACGTATCTGGTTCCCCTGAGGTTCCATGAGACAGCATGTGCAGCTGGAACAAAGCCAGAAAAAAGAAGCAAATCAATTCTTTCAAAGTACTCCTGAGGGAACGGTGACTTGGATTATACAGTAACAAAAAACAAAAGACACTGAGTGAGGAGCTACCAAACCCTCCGCTGCCATAACGGACTCCCAGCTCTATCTCCATTGATTCTCAGATTCTCCCTTTTTCTGTTTCATCATCAACCCTTACCCCAATTTCTCTGTCTCCCTCCATCGCACTGTTCCTTTAATCACAACTCTCTGCCCCCAATTCCTTTGCTTGTATGCAGGACCGGGTGGGTGAACATCGCTCAATTTCCCCAAGCGGAGAAGGAGACACGTGGCCACCTGCTGCAGGCGGCAAAGCCCCAGGAGAGTGTGACAGAAGACACCCAAAACAAGCTTAGCAACTTCTATTCCTCTTCCAATAAAGGCAGCGCCGTCTTAAAGCCCGAGAGCACATTAGCGAGGACAAGTCGGCAGAAAAGATAGAACGTGAGAGACACTAAGGATGTCCGGGAAAATGTCTGTATCTTTAAGAGCTTCAGAGAAACCTGGGAGGGCAAAAGACAAAGCATCTCTGACTCAGTTTGTTTGGCCACATGACTCTTAGCTCGCCCCAGAGGATGCAGAAACAGAGGAAAACAGCAAACTGGATAGCTTCCCTGTTGCATTATTCACAAACCGTGTAAATGGCCATTTAAGGGGTTATGAATTCTGGCTCAAGAAGACAGAATAGAGCCTGTCTTTGTTCAAGAAGCCTATGGCCACGTTTCTGCTACGATGCCGGCTGCCAAAAACCACTTCAGACTAAAGTTTCCTTCCGTGTCGGCCTCATTGTTTTGACAGGCAATTGTGTTAAATTTTTGTGGATGTCTTTGCCTGCAGTTGTCTGACTTCTCAGAGCCGCTGCTGTCTACACGTGTCTGAACTGCTTTCACGCTTTCACTCTCTGAATTGGACCAAAGGACGCTTAATTAACAGGCATGTCTGTTTTTCCTTTTTTTTTCAGCAAAAATTAGTGACGCTGAGAATGAAACATGCTAAAGTGGGTAATCTTTAAATAATGCACTGAGCGAAAATAGCTCACTCTGTGATTTTAAACTAAGCAGATTGTGGTGGCGTGAAAGGCGAGGGATGATTATTTATAGGTAACCTAAATCGGAATACTGCTTATCACTACAGAGAATTAGGATACAAATAAAATTGCCTCTCTAGTTTTTGTTCATTTGGGCATTATATAGAACACATGTGCAAGTTTTGAACATACACTTACTACAATGATGGGAGTTTCATGTCTCTTGTTCAAAAATAACTGCATATAAGACAATCAGCCACAACATTAAAAAATTCCTTCCTAATATTGTGTCCCACTTTTGCTGCCAAAACAGTTCTATTATGCGTTCTATGTTCTGATACCTTTCTAACAGAACCAACATTAAAGTTTTTCAAGTTACAGAAAATTTTGTGTTAGATCAAATAACACAAGGAAACTCCCCATGCTGATCAAGGAGTTTGTTGTGCCCATGACTCTGCCTCCGGTTGAGCTCCTAAAAAAGTGCCACGGCTACAAGAGAATCCATGTTACTCTGACTTCAACTGTCAGTGGTTATTATCTTATTATGGCTAATCATATCATGTTGAAGTGTCTTTTGCAATCGGGAGTATTTGTTTAGCCTTTAAGGTAGTACTTCCTCTTAGCATCACCCCTTTGGAGATATTTAGTCTTAACGATGTATTATGTTGAATTTGGGGTATCTCTTTAAGTAAATTGAATATCATAACTATCTTTCTTTTAGTGTAAAGTAAACTAAGTATAAGAATAGGTTTTTTTAACATTAGCTAGAAGTTGTTGAGGGAGGGAGCGGGTGCTCTTTGATGGCTGGAACTTCACCACTAGATGCCACTACATTTCACACACTGTACCTTTAAACATGTCCCTTTTCTTGCTTTCATTCCTCACCCTATAGCCATGGGCTGGTATTAAAGGAAAGACCATAGTTACAACAACGGCTGCAGATCTGTTACATCAGCCAAAAAAAAGGCCTTTTTACAATACCCTTCGACGGTAAATGTCACCCACTGAAAAATGCTATTTAATAGGTACCCTATGGAGTTCCTGCATACTAATGCAGCTACGGAGCAATTATTTTACAAGAAGGTCCCTGTTTTGTTTGTACCTCATACACACATTATACATGTGCATGATCATGATTCACACCTCCGTTTTGTTTTCCCGTTGGTTGCTGGGGGAATGCCTACGGATAAGGAGAAGGCAGTGATAAAGAGGAAGAAGAAGAAGACCGCTGGCAGGCAAATGTAGATGTATGAATTCATATGTTTTTTTGTTTTTTTGAAAAGAGCTTTTACGAAGAGGAAATTTTATTCATGGTGTTTATAAGACTTCAGGATATCCCCTATGCATTTCGGCATGAGACTGAATGTAAATAAACCGTTTGCTTGTTTATAATATAACGCAACAGAGATGCTTAGATGCAAGAATGCATTCATTATTACAATGTGTATTAAAAAGGTTGAAGGCTTTATTGAGTTTTTTTGGGTTGTGGTGGTGGCTGTTAACGTTTGTTGAGTCTTGTTTCGATGCGTAGTCGATCTTCTTGTTATGACCTCTTTGGTTTGTGACTTCTGTGCTCCACTTTTGTATTTGTCCCCTGTGTCACTGTTTCTCACAACTTTTGGTTTCACGTGGTAGCCGTTTTAATACATAATGGGAGTGTCGTCATCGCTTATTTGTTTGTTGCTCATTTTTGAACCAAGTTGCAGCATATTGGATTGCCTCTGTATGCATGCTTTAGAGGGTCGCCAGAGCATATTGTCTCGTTCCCCATATTAATTTGGAAAAGTTTTTTTTTTTTTACGTGGGATGCCCTTAATAATAACAACATCAACATTATAAGAGCATTATTCCAGATGTTTTTTATTACCTCTCTCTCTCTCTCTCTCCCTCAACCCGGTCAAGGCAGAGGCTAGCCTGAGGCTGGATCTGCTTGTGGTTTCTGCCTGTTAAAAGGCAGTTGTGTCTCCCTATTGCTGTCGAGTGCATGTGGGAATTGTTTTTTCCCTTGTAGAATTAAGAGTACGGTGCTCTTTCTGGAGAGTGCCTGGTAGATAACATTTGTCGCAATTTTGGCAATTGACTGTCAGTCCTGCAGTATTGTTCACCCCATAAGGACAAGTATATTTGATGTAGACCGTTTTCTAGTTCTTGCACTTTATCTTCATGCCTGTGAGAACTAAGAGCCCATTCATTCAATTGATCTACTCGATGGGGATCTTTCACTCAGGCATAGCTATGTGGCTTGATTCAGTGGGAAAAAAGGACATTCAGTTCTCCATATCATCTTTTTTGGGGATTTACCTGTGCTATTGTGCAGTTAGCTTACAAAGGTCCTTCCTTCCACCACTTGGAAAATGAGTTCAAGTCCGTGATTGTTTGTAGACAAAAAAAGAATGCAATGACGGGAAAACTCGGAGCTTTTGCTGGCGCGGCCTGTTTTGAGACTTGGGTTTGTCATGGACATTGACTCCTGCAGCTGAGAGAATGGATTCACATTTGCATTTTGTCTGTATTTCCTGGTTGAAAAAAAATAAATATACATCTCTGTAGCTTAACCTCTATGGTGCCAATCAAAAGCCTCCTCACTTGAATTCCCATGTATACAGACAGATTAAGGTATCATTCAATCAATATTAATGTCCTTAGTTCAGACTCAAAGCATTACCATTAGTAACGTTTGACGTTCTTCCAGTGACTCTTGGCCCTTTGTTGAAATAGATTTTCCATCCTCTCGCTCCAATGTCCCATTTCTCACATTAATGACGTGACACCCCCATAGTTAAATCTAATAAGAATGAATCAGTTGATTGATAGGAAGCTGTCAGAGAGAAGACTTTGAATGTGATAGAAACAATAGCTAATTCAGTAGAGCAGCCTTCTAGTGCTCAATGGCACAAGGCTCAGACATTGAGTGACTTTGTTTGAGAGCTTGTGTTGGGTTGGTGTTGGGAGGGGGAGTACAATAGACCTAATGCGTGACTTTGGGAGACGCCTGACTTTGCGCTGTCCTTTGCAGCATTCGTGGCTGTCAGTGAAAACGACAGGCCCTTATCTCCTCCCGTCTGCTGGCTTATCTATTGCTCACCTACACATCGATGGAAAATCAATGGAAATCCTTCAGTGCTCCATCAATATAACAAATGACCAATTCAAACTAGCGCTTGCAGTGGTCCTGAATGAAGCCTACGCTCACAACGACGGTGCCTGAGGCTGAACAGTGAGAAAGAAGGCTCTGGTTCAACCTCCTCAGTGGCAGACGCAAATACAGGTCATCCTGAATAGGATCCAATATGACAAGGTGGGATAATACTGCAGGCAATGATGCATTTGGGTCAGCGGGTACAACCTTGCAGAGAGACCAAGGACTCCAACTAAAGTTGTTTTCTTTCCTACTGAGACCTCTTAAATGGAGTTTCATAAATGAATATGCTTCTAAATAAATTACCGTAGCCCAGTAAAAAAATGTATGTTTTTATTGGACTACAAATAAAAGCTTTTATTTCTACATGTAAGCACAGTATAAATTGTATTTGATCTGTTAAATCTGTGTTAATCCTTTTTGTAATAATCATTAATTTGCCACTAAAACCTGGCTGCCGTTGAAATGATTTAGTCATTTAGTTATTCTTATAAGATCTTCCGTAGCCTCTGAATATCAGGCGAACAAAGTGAGTCAGAGCATGGATTTTGCTACCCAAAGCACTTTGATAGAAATGTCACAGACCCCAAATGGTCAGCCAATTTCCAGAAGGCTCTCCAGTGAAATCTGCCCTTCATTACATCTGTCTAACCCTCACACATCTCTGCATCGGCATCACCACTCATGTCTATTTCCACCAGTTGATTTTCTTTCTTTTAACATTTCGGAGAGGAATAGAACTGTCAGAATGTGCCATGTTTCATTTGTCTCCTTTTTTTTCTACAGAAACATTCTTCAATCATCCTTCCTCTGGACGTGTCGGACTCTCAAAGTCAGGTCCCAACGCAATTGACCTCTGCGTCTCCAAGAAAAGAAAAGCAGAAAGCTTGGTGAGAGGACGACACTCCAGCTGAGAGCTCAATCAATACAATACCTGCAGATCAGAAAACGGAGAGTGGCTTCCTCCCCCATAGCAGGGGTGATCTTGAAATCTTGACCAGCTCTTCAGAGGTGTTTAATTTACGAGATACCTTTGGCTTAGATTTATGTTAGTGATTTTTTTGGAGTAGACGGAACTTTTTAGAGTAATCTAAATGTAGCTGTAAAAGGCGTTCTGAGGTCAGAACATCCGAGAGGCGGTGCACTGAACTATCTACAGACCGTTTGTAAATGCAATATAACATAATACAATGAAAGGTTTGACATTTTGGGAAACGCTCTTGTCGAGTGTTAGATGAGAAGAGATTCCGTTCCCATAATATCTAGTAAAAAACTCTCAACTCTACTTTATTTAAAAGCACATTCCATTACAACAGTTAAATGTGCTTTTCTGTACAGTCAATACATAATATAGGCATATATTAAGAACACACAGTTTAGGTTAAATGTACCACAATAAAAAAGTTACATCACTCATTCTGGGTGAAATGAGAGTTTCAAATGAGTTTCAAGGCGTAAATTAAAAAAAATTTAAGAAAACTTAAAATGAATCCTAAAACATACAGCTAACTTACAAACTAATGATTATTGTATATCTTGGATTTGTTTTGCCACATGGCGGCTGGCTCATTTGTATCAATGACCCTAATGAACTCTCCGTAAAAACAGCGCATAAAAACTTTGATTCATTACTCTATTCATCATCCGGTGGCAGTAACTATGTCTGCTGATAACTGTGTTCCAGAAGAAAAAACAAACAAACAAAAAAAAAACTTTATAGATGTTCAGTGGCTATCTTAGCTCCAACACACATTTAAACCCTTACATGAGCTTCTTTACTACCTGTGCAACACCAGACATCTGATCGGGTCTGTCCATACCCGTTAATGATTATCCCAAATAGGTTGTTGCATCATTGCAGAGGTACAACATGTTCACTTGTTTATTATCAGTTGACCTTTAGAGGATTCAGCTGAGGCTCAGTAAGACTACAAGCTGAATGCAAGATTTAATAGTAGTCTTGTTCAAGAGGAGTCCAACACGACTCACGTTGCTTGTTTATCCTCTATCGGCTGATGCTCGGGGATAAAGTTTATGATCTATCATTACATACGTACATGACTGTGTCTCAATACCACCGGGCCACCCCGCTGCCACATGATTTTCAAATTGATGCTGGGAATATTAAACTGACCTAGAAATATATGGAACAACCAGGAAAAGGAGACACTGCCAAAGCAGCTCTTATCCATCTTTGTCCCCTTTAATATCTTTTTTTTAGTGCAAACTCAACCATCTATCATAAATCACTTGACTTTTATACATCTTTTAACACACGATGGAGATAAGGAAAAAGTTCTCTCATCTGTTGTAAGCTCTGAAGAGAACAAGGTTCTAAAAAGAGCTGACAGAATTCTGAAGGTGGAGGATAGAGCTATAGTTAGAGGGCTGCTTCTTCAGATGATCACCAGAACCCGAGCAGAGCCATTCAGTGTATCCGTAGACAGTTTGGGCGTGGATTAGAGCGTTTGGCAGCACAAAAAGGCACATAATGCAGTAATGTACGATCTTTTGGGACAAAGCGTAACCTTTCTAACTTATGGTGAAGAAAATTACAGGACGGACAATAAATTCTGGGCCAGTAGGACTCACTATAAAGTCGACTGTGTTTGAGTGAGGTACCGCAAAAGACAGAAATGTAGTGTCAGTGTAGTGTCCATAAATGACACTTTAAAACCAGCTGGTTGCAGCTTTTGATGCTTAAATAAGAGTAGATCCTCTTCACGGCTGGTTCAAGCTCTTATTGATTGACGTTAAATTTATCCTAATTGGTGTTCTTTTTGTTCTAACTGTATTGAAATAATTATATTTTTGTTTACAATCATTTTGCAGCTTTTTCCACTTTTTCACTCATGGCATGAGGCCGACAAAAGCCTTCATAACAGCTTGCAGCTCATCCAGCCATATAGCAAAACGAGCGCTGCTAGCATATGACTGATTACTGCTGCTTTTAATAGAAGTAGGTTGATCATTCTTGGGATTATGCTGACAAAAAATCAGTGAGAAAGGGTTTAGGGAAATTAGATTATAAGAACAAAATATTGAAAACATGTCATTAAATTAGAGTGAGAGACGTTGGACTGGGATCTTATTATCCTTTTTACTTTAAACTCAGTTTGTTCTTCTGTCGGTGATGATGGTGATACATTTGTGTGGTTCATATTACCGTTACCGTTGTGGGTTGAGAAAGCCCCAATTCTTTTCAAATCAAATGATTGATCTATAATAATTTGATTCTTGTAAGATGCTATAGAATATTCATTCACCCACCCGGTCCTCAATCCATCCACCCATAAATACATACATAAATGCTTACATAGAGGAAATAGAAAAGTGAAAACATGAATAAGTTGTGATTGTCATATTATTTGAACATCAATAACTATAACACTAAACTATCATAAATTATAAGTACTATTATTGTACCAATATGATTATGTTGATAAAAATAATTATTTTCATCATAATAAATTTAGAAATATCAATGACAACACCATTTTTATTAATTACTATTTATTTATTATAAATAGTAGTGATTTTATTCATGACTTTTTTGTGTTTGTGATTTTGTGTATCTTCCACTAATTACAACAGATATACCCTAAGAATATGATGGGTTGTACTCTGTGTTGCTGTTTTTTTTTCAGTTGTTTTCCTACACAGTTTGGATGTTGTGCTTGTAGGGTTTTGTCTGTTGTCTTTAAAATTTGAAAAAAGGAGTATCTGAAAGCTTTATGGATAAATGTGAAAAATTTTAGTTTTTGTTATTCCTTAAAGACTTAAAATTAAAATCACTGTCAAAAAAGCATGTTAAATTTAACAAAGATCATTCAACAATAATTAAATGATCAAAATCCATAATCCATAAATCCATAAGTTTTTTTTCAACAACAACTGAACTCCAAAGAAATATTCATTTTACAGTTTTTTTATTTACACGGGGAGAGTTAAACTGACAAAGTGAAGGGTGTTTGTGTTCTTTAGAAATAAAATTATGAGACATTAAACGGTGGAAAACATCTTTAAATGTATGTACAATGTTTTCCTAAATAACATTCGATCATTTATTTCTTTAAGTTTTGATTGCTGGATTGATTTCAACAAGTGGTCCACATTGTATGTTGACTCATAAATTCAAAATTTGACATTTATGCCAGAGTAAGAAAATAACAGTGAAATGCAAACTGTGTTTTGGGCTGGTAATAACACAGACATAGAAAAAGCCACAGAAAAAGCCTATCGTCCACATTCTGTGTTCATATTGTATGAATTTGTTTTACTTTTCGAAAAGCTCATGATAAGGAAAGATTTTTGATTGATTGATTGATAAGGAAGGTATAAATTGTGTAACCATCTAATACCCACCAGGTTTTTGAGTGTTGATGGAAATGCCATATAAATATAAACATATATATATATATATATATATATATATATATATTTGTGTATGTATGTATGTATGTATGTATGTATGTATGTATGTATGTATGTATGTATGTATGTGTATATATATGTATCCATCTTTATGTACATATATACACGGACGTAAATGTAATAGCCATGCTTATAGTTGGGTTGTGCCATCACAATTTAAAAAAAACTTGCATTTTACAAGTTTTGATGCAGATGGAAAGGGTAGAGTTTTTTTCCAAAGATTACACTCAGTATCGAAATATTTTCAAAAGGTCAACCCACAATTTACGATTACAGTTTTATGTAATACTCTTGCTTTGGGCTTGTAAAGAGCATAGTATCAAACACTCCTTAACATCACATTGTCCAAACAGAAATTATCACTGTTAAAACTCAATCCAAAAACTGCACCACAATAGATTATTTATTTCTGTTACAAAAGTAAGTAGGAGGTTCTAGCACTATCACCAGTTGGGATAAATAGAAATTCCATCTTCTTTTTCGCTTCTAACCCGGAATTTTTAAAAGCAGTCTGCAGCCATCCTCTTTTCAAATTTGATAAAAATGCATTGCATGTGAGAACCATGCAACAACATATGCATCCATTGGAAATGTCATGTGCTTCAACGTGACACCATCACAGTCGCAGCTACTGTAGAATCAGAGCTGTCAATGATGGATTTATACCGGCGTTCGCTCTGAATGTAGCCACTCCTTCTAGACAGAATGCAAGGCACCTGTCATACACAAACCTCAACCCTGGTCGCTGTTTTCCACAGATGTACGCGTACATGTGCTGCACAAATCAGCCGTTTACAGAGCATTTATGATGGGCAGATTCTCCATTACAGATGGCGCGCATACTGTGAAGCACCATCAGCCAATTTGTAAGCGCTGACACTAACACAAACAAGGGCGAGACAATGTTTTCCTTACCTTTTTAGAGAGTCCCAGGTGTGGCAGGTGGCATGAAACAGAAAAAAAGAAAGAAATGATAGTTGAGTGATCATATGTTTCAACGATTTACCTAGCAGGGATATTAAAAAACTGTGATATAATTTACAAAAATTAGCCTATCTTTGATGCTAAACTAGCTGGAACTCCTAACAACTTTAGCATTCACACAGTGGAAATCTGTCTTGAGCGCATGCCTCCCCCTCCCACACCTGTCCGCTCCTCCACCTCTCGGGCGCTGAGGAACTCTTTAATGATTTTTACTCCACTAGTCCAGAACAAATTAGCATCTTTGCTAGCTCTCCCACAATCAGCCTGCTCAACTGGGAATCATCTAGATGGAGAGGGAAAAGAAACCATTCAAAAAGTTTACTTTTCCCCGAGTCGTGATCGATGGAAGGGTAGAGGAGAAGAGGTGTTTTGAGAGAGAGAGAGAGAGAGAGAGAGAGGGCTCCATTGGGAAACAGGCTATGGCGCATGGGGTAATTAGCAACTTGTAAAATAAAGCAATGCAGGAAGAATAATGATTGCCGATACACTTCTGATGTCTTTGTTGTGGTGTTTGTCAGCTGCTGAGCAAAGATGTGGAGCATGGAGGAGGAACGGTAAGAAAAGCCTGGAAGAATAGAGATTAATTGCGATGAATAAAAATATACTTCAGAACCCATTTCAATGCAAATTCATGCATCTCTTCCAAACCGGAAGGACAGGGCTCTATTCTTGCCTCATTTGTAGAAATAATGGTCATAAATTACACCACTGTATGGAGAACGTTTAGAAGTGATTCCCTTAAAGAGATGAGTAGATCAGGCCTTTTGAAAAAGGCATTACAGGCCTTTGATTTGAAGGATGAAGAGTATGGGTTTTGGTGAGTATCTGAGATATAAGTTGTTCAAATGATAGTATCTGAGGCTATGTTATTGTCAAAGTAAAGATTATGGATATTTTTTTGGAGGTACTGCGTTATTTTTCTCTAAATCACGGAGTAAAGCGATTTGTTTTCCTTACATTCTAACCATTCGGCTTTTGAACTTATAAATGTTTCTATAGCTTTTTTTATATAACGTTGTTTGTCATTCATTGCAACCTATTCATCTTCACTTAGAATGTTTTTCGTGTAGATTTTTTATTAATTTCCTTTAATATATCCCCATAGTCTTTTGTTTGTTCATAAGCAAGTTTTTTTCCAACTCTACAGAACTAAACTATGCACCACACTTAATCTTTGAGCACTTCCCATTATAATATCGCAGATATTTCATACTTATTTTGTGGGGTTCAGTATGTTCCATAGATTTTTCTAGCATGTAAACCATTTAATGTCCTTACAAGGAGAAAAAAAAGAAAAACATGGACCATTATTTCCTTGCATATTTCATAGCTTAGGGGCATTTAATCACTTAATATCTAAGACAGTCTGATTTATCATTAAATGACAAATCATTAGGCCCAGTGTGTTTTTTAATCGGAAAATCATTCTCATAAAAATATTCCTTAATGAAAATTTGTTTTTCATGGAAAATAGTCAATTATAATTATTTTGACTCAACCTTTTGTTAAGGCAAAGAAAGATAAAAGGAGTCTCCTCTGTTGCCCCTTGACATGTGGTGTCCCCCATGGGTCCCTCATTGGCCCCTTACTCGTTGGCATACATTCTCCCACTGGGTCAATATCTAAACAGGTTCAGTGAAGTGGTACACTTTTTTCAGTAACAGAAAGCAATTTGAACTGTGTTCAACCAAACAGTTGAGCAGAACATTGAAGGGTTAACGTGAAAATGTACTTTTTAGTTAAAAGGAGGTACCAAATATTTGTATGTTCAAAATGATTTAATGTGGTCTATAAAGGCTTAGGGTTCAAGTTAGGCTTCATGCTGCCGGGACCTCAGACATCAGATGGTTTAAGCGTTTCTTGCACATAGGAGAAACATCGCTGAAAGATATATAGCCAGCAGAACCATTCTCCAAACACTGAATGACAATGACTTCATGAAATGCTACAGAATAGATCATGCTGTCATAACTTTTGTTGCTGATCTCATTTGAGATGCGCTCACATCTCCCAACACACAATAAAAACAGAATTAAAAGTGTTTAAAACACATAAGTATTTGGCAACGGTGCAGCAGCAATGCCTTGGGTTTGTCACAGCCTTCCAACAGGGTGATCACAGAAACAATTACAGCACTTTTACAGTCTCCCTCGGGCTTCAGGCGGCAGCACATACCACTGTTTTCCATACTCAACACTGCTGTGGTACAACCAGGGGCGAAAAGTCGAATCTGCTGAGCTGCATTCTCCCACGCCAGACTTTTGTCTGATGGGCACAAATTTCCCTCTTTAAATTGTTTTGTGCTGGTTAATATAAAGTAGATTAAGCTCTGAAATCAGTTGTATGGCAAATAAATGCCGGCAAACAAAAACCTAAGTATATGCATGCGTATAGGTTACCAGACGACTAATAATAGTTAGCCGCTGTAAGTCACTGTGTACATAAGGTGGGTTTTTAAATCTCAGAACTTATAGTAAATGTTTTGTAGGGTCCTAAAATCCAACTGATTAAACTCCTCCGTCCGTGGAAGGGTTGGTCAGTCACTGGTTGAAGGATAGGGGGGCATCAAGGAGGTGCAAAGTTTAACAAGGTGACAGCCATAGGGAAGAAGCTATCCCTGAGTCTGCTGGTCCGGGAATGGAGAGTCTGCTGGTCCGGGAATATAGAGTCTGCTGGTCCGGGAATGGAGAGACCTGTAGCGTCTCCCAGAGGGGAGCAGGGAAAACATTCTTTGGCTAAGATGAGAAAAGTCCTTAATGATACTGCGTGTCTTACGCAGTCTCTGGACCGTCTCAATGGAGGGAAGTGAGGACCCGGTGATGTGTTGGTCAGTTTTCACCACCCTCTGCAGAGCATTCCGATCCGAGACTGAGCAATTGCGATAACAGACCGTGATGCAGATGGTGAGGTTGCTCTCAATGGTGCAGCGGTAGAGGTTCACCAGCATCTGAGGAGACTGATGGACCTTCTTTAGTCTCCTCAGGAAGAAGTGTCGTGAGCCTTCTTGAACAGTGTTGAGGGGACCAAGTCCTCGGAGATGTGGACACCCTTGAATTTGAAGCTGGCGACAAGTTCAACGTCTGTGCCGTTAATATGGATGGGGGTTTGTTTACCACCTTTAGTCTTCCTGTAATCCATAATGAGCTCCTTGGTTTTCTTGGTGTTATGGGCCAGATAGTTGCTGCCACCAGGTGCTGGACCTCTTCCCTGTAGGCCACCTCATAGTTGTTGTTGTTGAAGCCAACCACTGTAGTGTCTTTTGCAAACTTAATAATGGTATTAGAACCATGGATAAGTGTGCAGTCTTAGGTGAAGGGGAAGTAGAGGAGAGAACTCAGCACACAGTCCTGTGGGACGCTGGTCTTCAGAGTGAGGGTAGAAGATGTTTTTGTCCAACCTGACAAACTGGGATCTGTGGTTAGGAAGTTCAGTATCTAGTTGCAGAGGGAGGTGTTGATGCCCAGGTCACTGAGTTTGTAGATCACTTTGGAAGGGATGACGGTGTTGAATGCTGAACTGAAGTCGATGAACAGCAAATCGCATGTATGTGTTACTGTTGTCGAGGTGTAAGAGGGCAGTGTGTAATGCTGTGGAAATTGCCTCCTCCGTACACCTGTTCTGGCGGTAGGCAAATTGAAGGGGGTCTAGTGTGGCTGGTAGACAGGTTTTGAGGTTAGCCAAGGCTATGTAGCTGTGCCTGTCTTTCTTGATGCCCCTCTTCTGGTAAGCCCCGGGTAAGCTTTAGGCCTGCTCATCACCTGATCTGAAAGCAGTGACGTGTGCCTTCAGCAGTAGGCGTACCTCTTTGTTCATCCATGGTTTCTGATGAGGGAATGTGTTAATCCGTTTCAGGGTGGTGACATCATTGATGCTGGAGTTAATGAAGTCAAGAACGGAGGAGGTTTATGAATCACAGTCCGTGTGGGAGTTTACAGTGGCCTGAGTGGCAAACGCACTCCAGTGAGTGTGTTCAAAACGGTGCTGGAGTGCAGGGCATGCTCCCTCTGGGCAGACTTTAATATTCCTCACAGTAGGTTTCATACGTTTAATTAATGGTGTGTGTACTTGGGGAGTAGGAATGAAAGGTGGTAAGATTGAACTTTATTTACACACCACATTTTAAAACAAATCAAATGTTATTCAATGTGCTTTGCAGGTGATCAAATCAAATCAAACAATGAAATAAAAATAATATAATGTTTTCGGAGACCCATGCAAGCAGAGAAAAGTGTGTGAAATTGGATAATAAACTGTGAATTTAAAATATAATGATAACAATAAGATGACAAGTAACACAAAATAAAATGCTTATAAATAGATGATAAAATATTAAATGTAAAATGGATAAAAAAGTAAAAGAAATAACAAAAAAATGAAGTAGAAATAGTTAATAAATCAGGTTCAAAATAACATAATATAGGATCAAGAAAATCATTTTGACATAATAGCTGAAAAAATAGGTGAAAGTGTCCAAGCAAGCTATTTATTTCTATGAAATAAAACCAACATCATTATAATGTTTGAAACATAGACAGTGAACTGAGTATTTATGATCTGCAGCAATGGCACTCCACTTATTACAATCAAAGAGTGAGTTCTTTCTTGCTTCGTCTTATCTAGTTCAATGTTCTGCAGCAACTCTCCAGAACTCAACTAACCAGAATAGCACTGTCTATGTTCCAGGACCCTCTGCATTCCCAGTGAAACCTTAGAGCTGAAGAGATAATTTGAAACACACAGTGGAAACAAAAGGGTAGATGAATGGATAAAATGATGAAAGGCACAGTGGCGATGGTGAAATGACAATAGATGTGGGAGGATGAGTGAAGGGCTCCCTGAACAGTTTCTAATGGATCAAAAAGACATCTTCAGCGTCGGTGTTTTTTTTTTCTTGGCCGTGACACAGCCACCTACCTACCCCATCCAATCATCCCTGATGCTTCTACTATGATTGCTGTCATTCATCTCTCACCTGTCAGTCACGTTTAGTGAGTCGGTGGCTCTGGGCCCGAGGTTACACAAGGACGAGAAAGTTGAATCAATTCAGTCAAGTTGAATCGATTAGTTCAAAGATGTATACAAATATAACAGCTGTTGTTGAAAATGATTATTATATGGACGATGACACCTGAGAAATACAAAATAATGCATACTCTAGAAGAGGGCTGCAAAACTCAATCACATAGAAGGGGCCAAAATTTTAAATTGAGTCCATATCATTCAACATCACTCAATTGTTTAATCGAGGTATACGGACAATCTATTCTTATTTTGATGAAACCAAGGGATAAAAGAAAATAGTGAAGTTACAGATACAATTCAAACTGCGTGATTCCTTTCTATGGCTCTCTCTCTATCACAGGATAATTTCCAATGAAACATTTTTCTTCACAGGCATCAACAACAGCCAGAAACTATATTTTTCAACTTACATCTGAAATCAGTTTTTAATTAACAACATCATCATGAAGGGAATTTCAAATAAGCCTTGATTAATGGCTAGGCTGGTTTCTTTGTTTGAGGAGCAGTTGCACCAAAGAAAACAGTAAGGTGTATGAATAGCATCCAGGTACATTTCAAACTAAATGTAAACAACTTAATGTGTTTTCACTATCACATATTGAACGCTTGGAGGACGGGAATGTGCTCACAAGTTAATTAAAACATGTATGGTATTTAGTAAATAGTTTGTGAGTGAATGGATAAACGTTGATGTCTGACAACAGAAGAGCGGGGAGGGAGGTCAGGCTGGCGCTCTAGGTTGTCGCCCCCGGCTATCGCAGTGCATTCTGGGATTTGTAGTATCTGTGTTGTATACACCAGCAGGCCAATTATTATAGAAATTGGATTTGGTCTCGCAGGCCGCATAAAATTGTTCCCTGGGCCGGATGCATCAGTAGGACACATGATTCCACCAAGGTCCAATATTCCCTTTAAATTAAATTAAACTTCAATCCAAACTTTAACAGGATATATGCAAATTCAAAACAGTCTGACAACCCTGTGAGCGTTGCATGCTTTTTTAATGCATTGTGAATATTTCCATTTAAGTTCATGTGTATACAATGTACAATATTGTGAGTAAGAATTAGCATAACATGTCCATAAATACAGCAAATTGATATAATCTGTTAGAAAATAAAAACTTCTCCTTGTTACTCGTGGCAATAGACAATGAAAGAACGCCATGACTTCGTCCACTTAGTATGTTTTGAACAAAAGCCCAATAAAGACAATGACTATGATTGTGGCTTTAAATATACATACTCCATTTAGTTCTATGCATTTGGTTGCTGGGCAACCTGCCTAGCTTGTTAATTAAGTGCATATGCAATGTAAACAAAAATATTTTTATTCATTTAAAACTTCCCTCAGAAGCATTGAAAAGCCATCTGCGGTGCTCAGTGTGCAAATTGGCGTTGTGGGTATTTCTCACGACATGTAGACTGCAAGGGTTTCGATATTACAACCTCCAATCTACTCACTTAGCTAAAGCTGCCCACAAAAGAACAACCACAACCTCTTCTGTTGAACACTGACAAGCATCATGTCACTTATTCAGACAAAGACTCTTTAGCCATGAAAAGCTGCAGGTGTGGTTGATGACGGATTGGGCCCTTCAGAGATGGTTGTTTGTATGTTAACATTTTTAAACTCAACATACAATTGAGAGAGATGGATTTATGGTCATAAACGAAATTAGTGGATAGACTTCCCCAAATAAAACCTGATGGAGATAGTTATCCATGTCTGGACCAAATTACATCAAAATTCATCCAATAATGAACCAAATACTTATATAAGAAAAATAAGAAAAAATAATCTCTACATGATGGTGCTGTAATGAAAATAAGGGTATTACCAAAGCTTTCATCTAGGGCAGTAACTGTTAAGATACATCAGTAGAGACAAAAGTTATGGACCGGCTGACTAACTAGCCGAATGGCTTTGTGCCTGATTCATTTTCATTGGCTCATAAAAAGAGACCCCTCCAAAAGACTCAATTAGACATAATCCACGCTCAGGTGGATCTTAACTTTGACATAAAAGTAGCATAATGCCATTATAAAATATTAATCTTTTCTCGATTGAAAAAGGTCAAAAAAAAGTCTCGTCCACCGCATTTTGCCCTTCCAAAGCACTTCAAAAAATAACACCTTTTTCAAAAAATATTTAAAAATGATTGTAATAATCAACTACATTTTTAGGAAGTGAAAACAAGTCCATTTGGATCCATTACAGTATCATCACTAACATATTTGACCCATCCTGATTCAGGTCCTGGCTCAGGTTACGGTTAATGGGAGTAAAGCAGACCTGGAAATAGCTGATGTTAGCTTTGACCCTATTAAAGGCCAATTAATTAATCCACAACATTCAAAAGTGTTCGTGTAAGGTCTGGGGTTGAGAATAAAATAGTGTGAACCCACCGCACAAATGTCAGCTTGAGGTATTCAAAGGTAATAGGGTGTCAGCCATTACTAATCACTTTAGTAACACCACAGGGCATCTCAATTCATTTGAGCTGAGAATCTAGAGGTCAGATGGAGAGCAATATTCAAGAAAGGTTCTGGTCTTCAAACTGCTTTCCATCCGTAATAAGTCCACTGAATAGAATATCCATCATCCATGTGCCGTATTTGCTTACCTTCCTGAGTGCATTGAGGGGGTATTAGAGAAGAGCAACTACTAATCAAACCTTTGAGGACACTGACGTCTTCCTAAGGGGGAATCAAATGTAACTTGAGACAACGGTTCATTCCGTCAAAAAGCAGCAATTTAAGTTGTTAGGTGCTGCAAGGTGCTATTGATCCACAGATAATTGGGTTCGTAATAGAAACAACACTGTGAGTAAAGAGTCACAGAGACCTTGTAGAAGGGCTTGAATATGATGAGGTGCATAGCTGATCATGTCTTGTGGAGGAGCTGTCAGTGTGTCATTTCAAATCTTGATCCCCCTTCATCTTCATTATGTCAGAATATAAGGAAACCTAATCTGCATTACTGTAATAATATCAAAATAATGAACAAGGGTTACAATCAGTCGAATCAGTCGAATCTTCGATAACCTCTGATTATCTTCGATAATCTTCGAGGTAATCAGAGGTACAATGTATGAGAGGCCACATTATTATATTTACCAAACTCATCTTGATTAGTTTGGTAAATCCCATTATTATTGTTATTAAATGTAATCATTTATCTCTGTTTTGAGAAAACAATTTAAACCCTGAAGCTGAAACATTTGTGAAAATTACACTCACTAAATTTACAGCCTCTATAGGTATTATTGATTTGTGTATCTCTCAAAGACAGTACCCTCGCTCGCTGTTCTCAGACCACTCTTAACAATATCCTGTCAATGCCAGCCTGAGTCAGCGTAAGATCATTCAGCAAAGCAATTTCAATTAGAGGAGACAAATTAACGAAGTTAAGATGAAGGTTTTATTATTACAGATGATTAATGATAAAAGTCTGTCAGAAAGTCTTTGGCGTTTAGACTCTTGAAGGAGATTGTGATCGAAGATTATCTGGCCTGAGGAGCAGCAAAATTGAAGTCTGAACACGGGTGGTGGTGGTCGTGAATGACTCGTCTAAGACTGATGAAATGAGGTTGGAGAATCTCTAAAGTAGGTTTTGTGCTATTAATCATTAAAAATTATCGCGATTTAGACGTGAATGTGATCTAATTTCTGAACTACAGTGATACTGCACCATTTTCCTTCCTAACAAACTACACCAAAAGCCAGTGCCCTTATTTTTCTCCCTCTGCCAATGAGAGTATTAGATCACTTGACACAGTGGTGCAGAAACAAAACTGAAGGTCCTTTAAGGGAAAGATAGACCATAGCTGTCGTCGGTTCATGTGAGAGAAAAATACACATAAAAAACACAAAAATCAAGAAAACTATCCAAACAGCTAAACTAACTTCTACTGAAAAACAGTTCATTTTTATTTTATTTTATTTAACCTTTATTTATAAGTAATCTTATTGAGACCCAAGTTCATATTCTGAGGTGAAGTTTTTTTGGATTCAGAAAAGATGATGAAAGGTAAAATCATAGCGTGGTAGCCTGCAATATCCAGCCTAAACCTCAGCATGAAGTACTCCCTATAGTGTCACATGACAGTAAAAGAGACATGGGCAAATCTGTGCACTCTGTTTACAAAACCTGAAGTAAAGTTTGGATGATGTGCTTGTTTTATAGCCTCTTTATATTTGTTAGATTTTGCAGCATCCTCTTCTATTTGTTTTGTCTTGAATCATCAAACTATGAAGATAATGTGTTAGAATTAAAAAAATTGGATGAACAAGACAGCCATATGCAAAAAGTCAACAAGATGATGATGAGGCTACCGATGACGGTGCGTCACTTTGACTGGCCGATGAGATAGGTAATGTCTCACGGTCTGCCTTAGACCACGATAGTAGGAAATTAAGACTAAGCACGTGTGAATGGTGTGAGCGACAGGATGGAATGCACGACTGAGGAATGGAATAATCTCTCATTTAAATCTATTCGATTTAGAAACAAGCGACTGTATGTGAAGGAACTTCTTTGGTCAGGACAAGTCAGATGAATGAGCGGACTATGGAGACTTGATGTCTGACACTGAAGTATTTATTACAACTCAATCGAGGAGAGTTGACACAACTATAAGAGTGGGAGGCAGTATGATGCCACGACAATTCTGAAAGAGTCTTCCTGGTCTGTAAGTATTTGACCTCGCATGAAAAGTGTGATGAACCTTGTTATCCGTTAACAGGAACGTAAATCCAAGCGCTCTGTCGGCTCTTGACTACCATGTCAGATGAAGATAAACTCTTTAAGGTCACATCTTGCTGATGGAACACATAGTTTTGTCTCTAATAGAGACAATCGATCTTGGAGACGGAGGAGTTCTAACCTTGGACATTGACTAACTAACAGAGACTTGAAGTGGAAAATTCATTCCCAGCACACATCCCTAGCAGATACTTTGTCACATGAGCAGCCTTTCTTTTACCATGCAGGTCCCATCTTTAAGAACTACAGAGCTATGGAGTGTCTAGAAACTCTTTAACCCTGCAAAGTTATTTATTTTGCCAGATCAGCACTTAAAGATCATATTTCATTGTCTCTTTACCTGAAGCAACACGCTCCCCTCAATGTGGCCTTCTTTATAAATGAGCAATATCAGCAAGAAAAGCAATGGCACTGATGCTCCAGTTGACAGCATTTAAAGAATATAAATGGAAAATTGTATTTCCATTGCATTTTACATTTTGTTTTTAACACCAAGTTCCAACTTTTACAACAAGACTTACTGCTTTGTGTTTGCAATAGTCAAGTGACAACACACGGCAAGCTTATTTGAAGACTTTAACTAGTGTTGTCTCCATGATAATATATCAAACTAATGAAATAGGACTAAAATGCAACACTGTATGACAGATGCTCCATGCCTTTGGTGAGCCCAGAGTAGAAATACCTTCAGCAATCTTCAGTCACAGGGAAATAAATCTTTCTATGGAAAAACCTAACTCAATTTTGTACAAAAATAAAAATATTAAAATGCACAACTGCTTATCGTAGTTAATATATGCTAGATGTTTGGTGAAGCTAGACTTGGATTTACTCCATGGAACAGGAGGACCCTTCAGATTCACTTAAAACAACATTTTCCATGGAGACCACACACATTCAAATGTTTATTACGTATCAATGAGGTACAACTTGAGGAGTTGAGGAATTATATTGAAATCCTTCAAACGTCCCAAAATCCGTTAGAATATATAATATATGCAGAAAATATTGGAAAAAAGTAGAAAAAAATCATTTTGTTGTCAAATTAGCTCCAGGCTTGGACAATAGGTCAGAACCAGAGGCGGTCTCTGTTAAACAATCTGGGTTAGAGATCAGTTTTCTGTTCAGATTTTGTGTTTTAGTTTGCTAGACAAAAAATGATTGAAGGCCTCCCCCATCACCTCCCCACACACACGCACCACCCGCCCACACCCACTGCAATAAAAATAATGAGGTGATAACAAACCAAATGACAGAATTGTTTTTGGGTCAATATCCGCAAAATCCTTTGCAACTTTCTCCTCGACGAACGCCCATCCTACACAGACTCACACTCACACAAAGACATCACCTCATAAGAGTCTCTTGACACTAGGAGATCAGATTTTCTTTTCAGGATAATGTTAACATCAGCCAAGGGCAAAGCGTGGCCTTTTGGAGGCAAATTTGTGTTTCACAGAGAGGCGATTCAAACTTGCTTCATAATGGGGGTTGCGTGTCCTTGATAACTACCTGGGAGTCTGCTAAGTGTGACTCAGCCCCCGAGGGAAAAGGTAGCTGATCCATACAATGAAAACACGAGAGGAAGAAGAGAATAAGACAGGAAACTTAAATGTGAAAAAGTGGTTCAGCTACTATGGTTTGCGATGTCACAATGACAGAGAATATCTGATGGAAGGAAAGAGGAGGTTGAGAGAGAATAGAGGCGGCAGTGTTTCTAAATCCTTCCATGTTCACAAGGACATGCCGAACACACTCGTCAAGGAGTTGGTTGACAGAATGCATTAAGTATTAACATGTTGCTGCGGTGCAATAAAACTTCTCCAAGGGCCCCTAGACTACATACTAATTTCATTAGCGCTGCTCTGCAAGAGAGACATCTTTGTATGCAAATCGGAGGCTCAGTATAAGTAAATTACAGCTCGTGCCTGTCAAGTGTGTGATTATGGGTGTGTGCGGTAGCCTTCATCCAAACGTGGGAAGCCTCAAAATGTCAAGAACACAATGACAAAATGAAGTGCGCTGTAACGGAGATATGAAAATAGAAACCCGATCAGTCATAACATTATAACCACCTGTCTACTATTCCGTTGGTCGACCTTATGCCTTCATAAACAGCTCCGACTTATCGAGAGATGGTCTCCAAACGTAAAATCCAGGTGTGCTCTGGTACCTGGCACCAAACCAGAGCTCCTGGAGGAAATCTATACAGACTTGGGAAGAATATGTAAACTCGATACTTAAACGCGCCTGTTTAGCATTCAAACCCCAAACCTCTTTGCTATGCCGCAGTAGCCTAATGCTTTATGGATAATTTTCTGAGAAATTAGTTCTCTGGAAATTAGTTAACGAGATGCCCCATCCTTTGAGCCAAGAGATCCGAAAAGTATTGTGTAAGCATTAAAATAAAAAGCACTCCAATGTACAAGAATAAAACCCCTGTGTTCATCTTCATGTTCTTTTCTCCAAATCCGTCTTCAGTGAATCTGCTATTTAAAACCGTCAACCACCACCTTTTCTATACATTTTTGTCATCATGTTTCTGTCATTTGCATGAGCAAATCCTGGAATGTGTCTTTGTGAACATGTTAAATGGTTTAGAGGTTTTGGGCCAGTTGAATTTCAAATCAATATCAGTCTTAATGGTTTGTAGAAAATGTAGAACCTTCTGATTTCTGAAAATAATGTTTATGATTTTCATTCCCAGGTGTACACATAACTGATTTGTTACATTTATAATCATGTCAATGCATAGAATGATTTACAATCTACTGAGGGGTAAAACATAGATGTGTGATGTTCAATCCAAACAAAACTTCTATCTAGCCAATGCATTATGTGGCCAACACATACTCTCATTGAAGAACACACAGAATTGTATTACAATTAATGGAACAACATTTGTATACCCAGAAATCTGGTCAGTAGAAAATTAAACATAATGAAACATAACATTAAATATGCAACTGATGTGTAACCCAACCAATCCCAGCTCCCACTAGAGGATGTTGGGGCTCATGACACCCTATTGAGTCTGTTTCTAACATGTTGGTCAGAAACATGCCCACCGGTAGCTGGATGTCATTTTGAGGGCTCTGCCAGTGCTTTTCCTGTTCCTCCTCACACAAGCAGATACTGGTTCTGCTGCTGGGTTTGTACCATTCTATGGACCTGTATCGCTTTTACCATCCTGAAGGAACTGAAATACCGTGCCACCTGAATTGGCTGCATTATAAGCTACCATTAGTGACAAGGACACAAGCAATTTTCAAAACTAGAGAAAAATCTGCCAGGAAGGATGAGGACAGAGAAATGGTCTGTGGACACCACTTGCGGGACCAGAACCAATTTGGGTATTGTCAGGCTTTTCACCTGATGCTTCCTAACTGGATAGATCCATATCCGAGGAGTTTAAATAACTTGGGACTACACTGTGCTGATTAATGTTTTTTTTAGTTTTTTTTAGCCGAATAGCTTCGATTACCTTAAAGGAGGGTAACTATTTACTCTGCACACAGTTTTCAGCGTTTAAGCGTGACGTGTCCAATTTTAATTTCACTTAGGCAACACAGTCAAAGGTAAGTGAATAGTTTGACATAATGCAAAATTAATTATAAACTTAGCTCCAAACAACATATTGTAGATTTTCCTGCCTGACTCCAAAGCCTTTGAACGTGGCTCCAACATGAGGAGTACAGAAACAATGATCAACTATTACGACAACTATTCATTCTTTAACCCATTCTTAGTCGGAATCAATTTCTTACATATAAGTACTCCCACTTACTCTCTCATGCTAAGTTGACAAACAGCAGTTCTTCCTCTTCTTCCAGAGGAGCTGTTGCTGCCAATTTCCCATCATTAAGTCAAGAAGGATTTGACAAACATCACTCTGCTGTGACAGCCGTGTTCAATAGATAAAAGACTGTGCATTTGTTTGTTACGTTGAAGGGAATCGGTCTTGGCTACTCGAGATAAATAACGAGTCTTTAAATTCTGTTCTGAGCTTGTGACGAGAAATCCCAATAGAGTAAAAGCAGATTTGATCCCGGTTGCATCTTTTTAACGTTTTACCTTGAAAGAAGTTAGAAGACTAATATAAAGAAGCTGGATGTTTGACTTGTAGTCGTTTCTTTCATAAACTTTACTTTTTACACAATGTACATCCACTGGAGCTGGATTTCTATGAAGGAAAGAGGAAATTTAAATGCTGAAAATGTACATGATAACAGGGATTGCAGGGTTAACTTCTTATGAACATAAGCTTGACATTTGTGTGCCAACTGTCTTAGAACAAAAAATAGAGACCATTTGCAGAAGGTGACCATGATATTAAAATCTTTTTTTGTAAGAAATGAATTCCTGAATATAGCAGAGGACATTTACATAAAATTGTATTTTAGTTGACCTGATGCCGCTCGTGTCACTGTGTGGGTGCTGGTTGCCTGGTTGGACTGCACAAAACCGGGCGTTTAGCACTAAACCTTACCATCAAAAACAGTAAGCAGGAAGACTCGATTCTGTAAATATGGAGAACTAAACTGCCCAATATTAATATATGTTTAAGCTCATGTAATAATTTTCTTTGTTGTGAATGGTGGTGAATCAAGGGTCTTAGATACCAAACAGATTTGAACTGCTGGCTGGCTGAATTAATCACTTCATATTACTTTTGATTGTTACTGCGATGAGAAACATTTTTATACATTTATTTATTAAAATGATCAATTAATAAATTGCTAAAATAATCAGCAGATTATAAAAAATGATGTGCTTTTATTATTCACATCAGTCAAAATTCCACCAGGTCGTAGTACACTCAACAACAATCAATATGTCAATGTTGCTACTAACAGGGAAAGGTGTCTTCTATTGCATATTCCTCCGGTGCGACAATCTCTAAATATATTTCCATAAATATTTCCTGCACAAAACCACACACAACCACATTCTAATCACTACAGTATTACTGCCACTAATGGATTGTGTCATTAAAATGTAAATAAACAGGTTGTTTGTTGATGCATATCCTGTCAACTGTCTTTGCTGGTTTTTTTCTCATCCGTCCTTCTAATTGTGGAGGAACACACACAGCTCAGAAGGTTTGTTCTTTATGTTTATATCAGCAGGACATAGAGATTGGATTCAAGGAAACATTGATTTAAGCATCACAATTACAAACTTTAAGTCTGATTGGTTTTTAGTTGAATTGCTATTGATTACGATAACATGTTCCAGAATTGGTCTATATTTTAGTCTCAGTGACAAGGCACCTGATAGGTTTGTATAAATGTATTTATACAAGTCTATAATATAGCCTATCATATTGTATGTCTTACGTTTTTGTCACCTTTAGAACATCTGTTCCCCTTTGGGGATTAATACAGTTTTTATCTATCTATCTATATTAAGGTGGCACTAGGTTGATATTTTTAAAACTGAAAAGACAGTTGAGGAGCTCTTGGAAGCGTGCAAAACACAAAATACAAATTAGCACTACTAAATAACACAAGGGCATAGCAAAGAAGGAATACTGCAAAAGAGTTTCAATGAATGTACACTATTTCAGTTCAATTATTAAAATTAAATAATGAATCAAAGAAGTAAGTATGTTCACTATTGAACCTAGGAAAATAAATAAGTGTGAGGTGAACAGGTGTGAGCAGTAGGCGGGCTCAGTTCCTTGAAGAGACTTGGACAGACAAATCGCTTTTACATACAAACATGGGAAGGGATGGACGGACAGACAGGGCACTTTGGCAAATATTTATGTATAGCTTAAAAAATTACAATACAATGTTTATATTATCTACAAATGCATTAGCAGAAAGAGATTGTAGAGTATAGACCCTTCTTTTTAGCTTTTACTGCAGCAAAAGGCCAAATTTTCAAAAAAACTTATAAAAGGATGCTTTTCAGTGCAGCCTATGTTGGGTGTTATGATGGACTCAGCTTCCACCTCTGAGTTTGTGGGGAGATGCTCAAAAGTAAGATTGAATTTTTCCAGCCCAAGCCTTGGAGAAGGTGTTAGCCATCTCTTCGGTGGTGTTTTCTCTCCAGGAAAGGATCTGTGCTGAATATCAGTGTATATCTCCATTAACCTGGATATTTATGGACATTATTATTATTATTAGAGTTTCACAAAATGACAAACTTGATACAACTATGCAGTTGAGCTTCCGGCTAAGGAAAACTGTCCTTTTTGAATTGCAAATAACTTTTGGAGCCATGGAGACGTAAAATCTAGATGTAAAATGTTAACTATTTGGTATGAAATATATATTGTTATATAGCAACAAAAAACACATGAGAATTAGATGGATAACCTACAATATCGCTCCAATGATGTTTAACTACCCTTGAGGTGGTTTATTTTTATAGTCTGAGGCGGTACGGTGGTTTTTATCTCTGTTGAGATTAAAATAACAAATAGGACACTGTCAGAGAAGGTGCTTAAAGCTTGAGCAAGAGTCATATTCGCAGGTGTATCTGAAGTTTGTAGCTTGACAGTTTCCTTGGGAAAACCATTGTAGGTTTTCATTCATTATCTACCGCTTATCCTGTTCAGGGTCACGGGGGGCTGGAGCTTATCCCAGCTAACATCGGGCGAGAGGCAGGGTACACCCTGGACAAGTCGCCAGTTCATCGCAAGGCAGACATTGTAGGTTTTTTTCATAGTTAAAATTTTAAGTTGATGAGAAATAGCAGTCTAGTGACACTAATTCATCTTCTCATTTGTTTAAATAGAATAAAAGGTGCTGGGGTATCTTAACTTCAACTTGAATAATAGTATATGTTAAAGCCTTCAAACTCTGCCATATTCTCACACTGTCAATCTGATAAAAAAAAAGTTCAAAAACTCCAGGCAGCGACTTAAATGGTCGAAAATGCAACTAACTTCATTTGGTGACATGTTTTCTGCCAGTTGCCAGTGAAGGGTTGACATCGATACCGACTCAAAGCCTGAAAAGGGGTTTAAGCAACTAATTCTACACAGTAAAAAAAAAAGTTTTTTATGGTGACAAGATTGTAGCGTAGAATGTGTGTGATCATTTGTCGTGCCGTGTGTCGAGAGCTGATTAGCAGCCCCCAGACAACTGTTGGACGATCGGATGGTTTTCCGACTGAGTGTCAGAAATTTTGGAAGGGTTGCCACCCAATCGGTCGACATGAATGCCTTATTTTCTTACTGCGTCTGTGAGAAGTGGCTGACCGTCTTAGATGCCATGGTAACGAATTGCATTGTGTGGACAATGAAAAAACAGGTGTCATGAAGTAGAAAGTGTAGTTTGTGCCTGTTAGCAATTGAACAGCAAGGACTAATAAGAAAGGTTCACAGCAGTCAGAACGGTGTTTGCGATCAAGTTAACACTCTATGAAGTCGAAAGAGCGGCTTACCCCGAAGTGGCTTAGCAAAATAGACCAGAAATAATGTCCACATCTTCCTTGCAAACCACCAATATATATACGCCAGCACCTTTGTTTAAAACAAATTTCGGTACAAAGGATACTAAAAAAACAATAAAGGCAGCTTGTTTGTCTTGTTAGCATATTGCTAGCAAACAACCTTTTTCCTGGCTTCGAGACTTCAAACGGAACTTTATTGACAATTGTCAAGAGCAACAACGGGCTGTAAGAGCCGGACGGGTCGTACAATGTGAGCACTCATGGCCTGTCGGAGGATCTCACCATCCTCGTGTGCTTCCGCAATCGTGAGCTTCCGCAAAGGTTTGATTCGTACAGTGTGAGTTGAAATTGAAGTCTAAAATCATACAGTGTAAGACCAGCTTTACATAACATCTGATTGGGAGGAAGAAAAAGGCAAGAATGAGACAGGTGTGAAGCCAATACTCCATTTCTAAACCTGAGATTGGGAGCTTCTATGGCAGGTGTGAAAACCTCCCCCACACAGCAGTTGGCTGCAGACGCTGATATAACCTGGAAGTCGATGATGTGGACGGAAATTTTAACGCCCCTCCCAAAGGGAAACATTTAAGTCCAATTTAATCTCATTTGTGTACAACCATTGTCTAAATTAAACATCTGCGAAGCACCAAATATCCAGAAAATTTGCCCGTGTGGATAAATCGATAAAAGCAAGAGTGACTTAATATTTCAACAGGTTGTTTATCGCTGATATGATAGGTCTCCAATGAGTTCTAAAGGTCAGCTAGAAAGAAAAAAAATGCCTGTATTTTTAGGTTATGTAAGAAGGTAAAAAATAATTAAGCAACTATACTCATCCAAGATTACATTTGATAAATTATCAAGGCATATATGTAGGGAATTTTTCTAATCACCAAGTTTCATTGAAGCATATAAGTACAGTAGTGTTTGTATAATACAATGCAGGAACAATCAAACTAATGGACAGAATAAAGGAGGCTTGAAATCGGAGGAATCTAAAAGCAAAAAAAAATGTAACCCTGAAGGACATTACCACTCCAATTACACACACAACCATTCTGAGTCCTGTTGATCCGAATAATGACAATTACAGTTTAGAGGTACAATGATGAGCAGCATATACCGAAACTGATTTTGGTATAGGTTGAGTTACTTTTCTCATAATTAACAAATTACTCTAATGCAACCGAACCCAATACTACTTATCAGCTATGTAACAGTTGAGCAGGTAGGTGAAAGAGTGGAATGGTGTGAAAAGGTTCTTTATTTGAAGTGATTTGATTTAAGACCTGAAGAATCATCAGAATCATCTTCTTGGCATACTAGAACACAAATATGAGATTCCCTGGCATCACTATATCCCAGACACTGTGCCAACAAATTAGCACAGTTCTGTGAAAAGCCACAGCAGCTACCTGTAGCACATTATTTTGGTCTTACAGATCCTTATTATGAAGCACTCAAATGAATGTTCTCGTGTACTACAAATTAATTTATTTCAAACTGCTCAGACAATCGGCAGAAAGCACAAACATCAATGAATTTGAGTATATTTATAATGATAATGTCAGTATAAACTGTGTTAACTGGCTGTGGATTAATGCTCTATCTCATTGTGGTCCTGGCAACTTTAGCCGAAGTAGCACATTTGTTCTGCTGCTATTGCGGTAAAGTAAGACTAGAGTCTAAAATTGTATCCGTCTGATGAATCACATTTGTGTTTGGAAGATCAGAGCTTGTCAGGCCTTCAAATATCAACAATGCCCAGTGAAGAAAACATTATGGCAGGAAACCGTGATGCCTCTAGATAAATAGATCCATTATTGTCCCCATGGGACAAGTTGAAATGGAAGTAACAAATAGAAAGCTTGCACTGTAACCACATCAACACAGTGAAAGACAGAAAATGTGGTTGCTGTATGAATTAGTCCTGTTGCACAGCTCCTGTAAACTCTGCTAACTTGATCTCAGTGAATATTTGCTGTTGGAACAAATCTATGGACATTTTTTGTTGGCAAGATAACAAACTAAAGACAGAAACATATTCCCGCAGTAGGCATATGTCATTGTGTTATTCTTTCTTCAAGCAAATAAGGTGATATTGAAACCGTCCTCCATTGTTTTGAGGTCACACAAGTGTGCTCATAAGTCCTCGACTTTTTGGGGCCGGCTGTGTTTGTTTGTCTGAATATGTGCTGGAGAATATGATATTGCAAATCAAATTGAACAAAATATCTGATTCACTTGCGTGCAGGGGAGAACAGATCTGCCATCTTGACTTTAAAGATGAAGAAAGGATAAAGGAAAGCCAGTGAAAGAAATCAGTCTTTTCTTTCCTTTTTTACTTTCTGGTGTGGAGGCAATTGAATTTTGACAGAATAATCATACAATGAAAATAAAACATTCATGCATCTCACCCTGTGTGCTGGGGTTATTGTTAGGTTGTCTGAAGTAAAATACAGCACTCAGATGCTAGCTGATTTTGCCAAAAGTTGACACATTTCTATTTAAAAAATGTGTATTTCTAATGATGGAGTTGCCAGAAATGATCAAATTTAAATTAAGTACATTCCCTTAAAATGTGTAGCATTGTAAACCTCACATTTATTCTTTTTCTCGCTGAAGTTTGAGTTCACTTGTATTTGGCTTTGATGCCTCATTCCTCCTGCTACCAGGAGAGGAATAATTGTTTAAGTGTCCTGAAAACACAGGTTGACATATGAGTTTGAATTGGCATTATAGCGCAGATGCTACAAAATAAAGTGAAACCTGAAAAATGTGTGAAGCTGCACAGATACAACCCCTCCGTGTACGTCTGTGGGGGCATTCAAGCGTGTTACACTGCAAGTTGTCTTTTTTGTGCATCCTCTGGGAATTTTAGTAAAGTATACACATCATTGATCGACACCATTGGATGATTTTTCTTCATTAACGCAGTATCAGAGCAATCCCTGCCGACAGGCGAGAGACTGGAGCACCCGAGGAGACGCATCTTGCCGCACGCAACCAAATCTGCTGAGCCATTTCAAATGTACTGGGGGTCAAGATACTGTCGGGCGCCATATTGTTGTGCCGGGACATTAAAGACTGCCATGCCTGTACATATTTGGAATATACTCAATTAAAATTCTAATTCAAATCAAGCAGGGAAGCTTAGATAGTTAAGAGCTGGATGATGGCCACACCGAAACAACACAGATCTGCCATCCATGCCACGGAACGCCATGTTCCTCCTGCGTTTATTAATCACACCACACACATAAGAGCATAAAACAGTGCCAATCTTATTTTTTATACTCTTTTATTCTTGTCGACCAGGATTTCCATGTGGGACTGTCATAGTTCCAGATCTTTATTTTTATTTTCTTACCCTGTTGTTTACTCATGCAAATTACTAGTTGCAAGTCCGCAGCATTATTATTTATTTGTCTCTGTCTCTCTCTAACTCAAAAAAAAAATATTCAGGCACAGCCAGCTGGGGGGAGACCCCAAGGGTTCACCCAAAACTTGTTCATGGGGACTATATATCTCATCTGGCCTGAGAATGTCTTGAGGATCTCCTAGGAAGAGCTGGAAAGCTTTGCCAGAGCAGAGCGACGTCTGGAATGCCCTTCTCAACATGCTGCCACCGCGACCCGGATACGTTGAAGAAAATCACTCTCATTGCGATACTTTACTCAGTTTTCTTGCATGATGGGGGATTTGGGATCTTTTGAGTTTACTAAACAAACGCGCAGTACAGTAGTAATGTCGTACAACCAAACTCCACCAAGTCTGAGTTCATGACCTCAGAAGGAGGCGTACACTGGCGTGAGTCGGTGTCCAAATACAGCTACAATAAGCTGGTCCTCCACTACTGACATCTAGAGCAGTCATCTGCTATCTTAAAGGTCGGTCGTACAATACCAACCCTTGCAATTGAAATGTCCCCGGGTCCTTGAGCAAAACCTTGAACTGATTTATGACAATCTGCAGGCGCCGCAGATTGCTGCCCACTGCCCCTCAAAAGATGGCTCAAATGCAAAGAAACGATTTTGCTACTTTGTACCCCTTGTATAACTGTATGTGAGAAAAAAAGGATTCTATACAGTATGTAACACCAATTATTTGCTCACAGTAGCTCAAGGACAGTTCATGTCACATGGTGTAATTGCCACACTGATGCAAAAATGTTTTATTTCTGTATCAAAGGTTCCAAAATCAAGAAGGTGGCTACAAGAACTATCCAATACATTACACCTGAGAAAGATATCATTGAAAGGACAGAATTGTATCATATCTCACCCATAAAAGGTCCTGAAACACGAGAGGATTAAATTAAATTTATATCCGTCCACTTATTAAAATTTGTTATCTAATGTAGGAGGAAGGACATGGACGAGGATTATGTTATTGGATTGTTTCTTTATCTCCACATGGTCTCCATTCATAATTGTTTATTGTTATGTTATTATAAAAAATGGAACTGGAACTGAGCAATGTTCAATGTATTGTTTACCTGAAGCAAAACAGCCCAAGAAAAATAGTTGAAAAACTGTCTGTGTTCTTAATTTGTTACCTGACCTCATTAAAATTCCTTCATATGTTGTCTAAGCCATTTTATCATTCAGCTACTAGTGTCTCTTCCGAGCATTTGCTGCTGACATGTTTTGACTTATACATAAATCTGGAGCCTATTCAATGATTGAATGTCTTGAGATGATCTTCGGCAAACAAGGCCACCATGGAGCTTTTATCCGCATTATTTGAGATCAACTGATGAAAGTGGGTGGCGAACCCAACACAAATATTCTCTTTCACAGGATCAAGATGCTGTATGCTTTCCCTTAAATGATTGTGTATACAAGTAAATGTAGCCTTTTTATAAACATCACCATCGTATTTCCCTCCTTTGCCTCTCTCTGTAACAGACCGTGGCTGATGGACACCTGTACTGTCCCGACCTTATCCGTCAGAGAAGCAAGGGTTCCAATAGGGCATACTGTCAGTCCAGATCGTGCAAAGTGACAGTCAAATGCAGCCCACTAAACCAACCACTGGAACCTATTAGCAGCCTTACAGCTCAAAAACAGGCGAAACGTGTGTGTGCTAAAGGGGAGATGTGTACTGATTTATTTGGAGCAACCAAGTGTGAAAATACGCATTTTTGCACAATACACACATACACACACACACACGCATGGGTTTTCACAGGAATGCTGGTGTTAAATGTCAGCATGGGAGTGATAGGTTCACAAGGAGTTCATGGAGAATGTCTCTCTTTGTGGTTCTCCTTGTGCCATCCATCATTCGCACACTTGACAGCAAGTTCTGCATGGATGAGAGCGGGGAACCCGACTCAATGTATCTGATCAGTCACACTTGTCCTGACTCATCTGCAGGACGCCGGCAGAGGAACGAGACGACAGGGGCTTATAAGGAGGGAAGATGTTCTAATGTTTTATTTCTTTACTATAAGCACTGAAATCCAAAGTGACACAACCATAAATCTAGTCTGTGAGTGGATAAAAGATGAGTCATCAAAGTTCTGCCTCAGACTCTTTTCTTCAAACACAGATTTTCTTCCTTTGAAATTTGCAAACAATCACAAATTGGACAAATGAAAATCCTTTAAAGATTGAATAATACACTTATAAGCAATACTCATGTCATAATTCTTCACTGAATACTTATTTCTCTCTTTTCTCTAATAAATAAAATTATTCTCAGACTTTCAAACTATTCCCTTACTGGAGATTCATTTGGGATGCTTTTTCATCACACATACATTTGTACTCACAAAGTCGCAAGCTCTAAATTATTTAGTGGCCTACTACATTTGTCGATATAGAATAAGAAGCAAAACTTGTTCTTTACATGCACACACACACACACATACATACAAACACAAACAAAAACACACACCTAATCCCCACCCGCTCTTTAAATTTCCTGTAATGAGCTTTAATGAGGATTTTTCTTTATTTTCAAATAAGAAATAATTCAGCTTCATGGTACATTTTAAAACATGTTTGATTTGTGAAAACATTATATTTCAACAAACACTCCCTAACTTGTTATATATCAGTTCATTAAAATGATGTGGTCAGACCAGGTTAAATGTAATACAGGACGTGTAATTAAAACATTAAATTAAACTATTAAATGATATAAACTATTAAATGGATTGAGACGTACCTTAACTAATAAAAAATCAAGACGAACATAAGCACTCAGGGATTTCTTATGGTAAAAGTCAGGACTAAAGCTGCATGACAGGATTTGTGACACATGTGTCGCCATGGTTTCTTATGGATTAATCATCCCTTAAACCAAAACCATTATTTTAAGTTCCTTTAGCTGATAAAACAATACGTGGTTTTACAAACAGTACATGGCCCATAAACATTCCACTGTTTGTTGAATCCATCTTTAAGAAGGTGAGGTTTAACGTAAGGTATTATCCTTACTCCAGGAAACTATTCAGTCAAACTCCACCTGTCAATTGCCAACAAAACGCCCTCAAAGTCCCCCAAATTTGAACAAATATAAAGTCAGTTTTACACAATGAGCCTCCTGCAAAATCAAATGTTTTTTTTCCTTTAATTTAAAACCATCTCAGAAGACGGCTTTTAACATTGATTCTCAAAATGTGGCTGTGGCCCCCTGAAGGGCTAACAAGGTACTGCAGGCGGGGTGGACCAGAGATCGTTTGAATTATCTTTGTTTACTTCTCTATTCAAATCAAATATTCCAATTCTAATTTCAGGGATTCAAATTACGCATTTTTCTTCATAAACCGGACCTATTTTGAAGTGCCACACATTTCTTTAGGTTTATGGTTCTTACAGTTCTCTGGTTTGCACACTATGTTAAAGAAAACATTTTTAATTTCATTTTTATTTCTTATTTTTTTATGCATTGTGTTTATTGTCTGGTATTTATATTGAGCATTTTTTTTGTTTCTTTTTTTTAATATAATACACAGCAATGAGCAGTCACAGAAATGCATCAGTATTTAAGTGCTGGATGGATTCAACCTTCAAAGTATATTCTCTAAAACAAAATCATTATTTGCACTAAATTCCTCATCTGTTGCTTTAAAAACTGTTGTGTGTATGTGAATGGATTAGTAATTGCAAAGGCCCTACCCATAAAAGCCCATGTATAGTTTCTGTTCATGAAATTAAAATAAAGAGAGAAATTCCTCGCCTCAGTCTTGTAAAGGTTTGATCGGACTGCAGAAGATTTTCTCACATCTGATCAGGGCGTGGTACTCTTAAATCTATCAATGGGAATTCGAGAGGGCATACAGTCTTAAAATGTAAACACCATGTGTATGCGACCCATGGGCACACCTTTGATGATGATTTGTTACTATAATTATGGTTTGATTCAAACTTTTCTGTATGCTTTAATTTATGTATTTGGGGAAATGTTTATGGACTTTCAACACGAGTTTTGTGGGTGAGCATCTGATGAGTTTCAGATAAGAGTCGAGAATTGAGCTCCCTTCAAACACAAGCTGACACTATCACAATTAATTAGCCAATTAACAGGTTAAATGTTCCTGTTAAATATCAGGTTAAATGTCTACAAGTTTTACATTTGGTGTTACTACCCTGGTCCGAACTTCTTTGAAATGTGTTTCTAAAAACAACCTCGGAGCTTGCATACATTTAAGTAAAATCAATACAGCTGATGGGGTAAAACACTAAATATTCAGATTTGTTCTCCACCGTTTTGACCCACTTGTGTCTCAAATAGCACAGCAATTGTTCTGGTATCTGGGTTGTATTTTTTAACAGTGTGAATAACACCACAGATTGATTTTAATTAACATCTGTAATAATACAATTAAAAGGTGAGTGTGCAGTCGTGCTGAAGAAAAGACTGTTTATTTCACAAATGTGCTTATAACATTTAATTATGCTTGATTATACAAATGGTGTTCATTTAAATGTGAAAATGTGCAAAAAGTCTCCCCGGCAGACAGCAACAGCATGCTGTCTAAGGCTTCATTTTTCAGTTCATCAACAACAAGACTGGTTTCAAGTCCACTGTGCCCTTCTGATAGACTAAGACATAAACATTCAGATACTGTACTTTATTGATCCCAGAATGGGAAATTCACTTAAGATTAGATAAGATAAGATCTTTATTCTTGTCATCATACAGAGTAGAATACGATGGTCAGATGGAAGGTCAGTCCTGAGCCGCTGCGACTGAGCGCGCCGTCATTATGGGCCAACCTAACCCGATTCCTATCACACATGTTTTTGATGGTGGGAGGAAACCGGAGTGCTAACCACTGCACCACCGAGCCAGCTACTGCAGTTGTTGCAGCAGTAGCAGTTTGAAACACACACACATATAAACATACACAACAGGAAGATATAAATATAAAATCAAGAATATAAATATGACACAAGTGTTCAAGGTGTATGCTGTCAGCAAGTAGAAATGGGGTAGATAGTGCATCAGTGCAAAAACAACCCGCAAAAATGATTGTGGTCGGTTTATAAAGTGAATTTAGGTGTGTTATCTTCTGGAAAGGAGTGAGTTATTGTACAAGGTTTTGGCTCTGGGCAAGAAAGATTTCCTAAAACCGTCCTTGTGAAAGCCCAGGATTATCCATGATGGATAACAGTTTTTCCAGTGTCCTCCCCAGCACCTCCTCAAAGGTGTCCGGTTTGCAGCCAATTTGAATCTCATGACTTGTGTTGTGAGCATATTAAGATCACGGTAAGGGACCCGCTATTAATCCCACATTTATCCTCCCACACCCTCGGCATCTCTTCATATACCATTATGAGTTTTTTGTTTCTGCTGTACTAACTGTATTCCAATCGGCCAAAATATTTTACTGTTTAGAGCCTCTTTTTGCTTCCAGACAACTCAAACACATCATATCACACATTTTGGAGGCATGCTCTCCAAAAGACCTACAAAGGTGTGTTGGGGTATTTCCGTACAGTTCGTAAACACAAACACATCACCCCCGTTCTTCATTCCCTTCATTGGTTTCCCATCTCCACCAGGATTGATTATAAGATCTCTCTCCTCACTCACCAGTGCATCCATGGTAACGCACCCCCCTACCTAAAAGAACTACTCACCAAACTGACCTCAACACGATCCCTCCGTTTTACCCACTCATACCGCCTCCTCCTTCCCCGGACAAAGCTCAGCACCATGGGTGATCGGGCCTTCTGTTCTGCTGCCCCTCATCTGTGAAATGCCCTCACTGACCATCTGAGGGCTCCACAGACGGCCAACTCATCTCGAAAAGGACTTAAAACTTTCATTTTTAGCAGAACCTATAACTTTAATTAACATTGCTGCTTTTTAGTCAGGTTTTCATGTAGTTATTATTTTATTTTTTATTGATGCATTTATCTACTTTTACTTTGTAGCACTTTGAGATTTGATCCAAATGTAAAGTGCATTATAAATTAAATGTATTATTATTATTATTATTATTAATATCTTCAACAGGTAAGTGATGCACACACACCCAGCCATCCACATGATGTAAAAGAAAATGGGATTCATCAGACAAGACCTAACTGAAGTTCTTTCTGTTGGCACTTTTATGCGGTGCATAGAGGTCAATACCTGCCTGCTAAAAATGTTCATACCCATACAATTGGGCTGGGCTGTGTTCTGGCGGCTTTGTATAAGCATTCTACCCTATTCATCAGTGACCCTTGGATGCCCGTAACCCTGTCACCAGTTCATCGATAATTCTTTCTCTGACCACATTTGGTAGATACAAGCCCCTGCATACAGACAAAACCTGCAATTTTGGAGATGCTCTGACCCTGTCATAGCCATCATACTTTAGTCTCTCTCAAAGCTGCTAATATACTTACGCTTTCCCATTTTTCCAGCTTCCAACTCATTAACATCGAGGACGAAAATTCCACTTGCTGCCTAAAATATCCCACCCACTGATAGGTGTCACTGTACCGAGATAATCAATGTTACTCTCGGCACCTAACAGTGGTAATAATGTTATGGCTGATTGGTGTATACTTTGTTGAAGAATGTAAATATTAGACACCGGCAGGCAAATTCATGAGCACAAAACATAATTTAGTAAGCAAAAAAACATGTAATCTGAGACCTTCAAATCCACTTCCCTCAAGACAAACGCCCACTCCATTTCCATTCCCACAAGCTTGCTCCGTCACTCTTGCCTCAAGCAGTCCAGTCTTATGAAGCTTAATGAGCAAAAAAGGATTACTGATGGGTGGGTCATCAGTGGCGTATAAAAATCCGCTATGTCCTCTACCTCGGTGTTCTTTAAGTCACCTTGGCTGTGCGTACATGTGAGGACTGGCATCTCGTCTGCGTCACATTGGCCTCAGAGCCCACACGCATCAACCTTTTCAACAGCCATGTGACCGAAGGACCTTTCAAACAAACGCTGGAGCTTAGGTAGTGATTATATCCTGCACATTATATCATGAGGACATCAGGGCTGAATGGCCAGGTGAGCCTTGTTGGCTTGATTTATTACAGTGCCAGTGATTTCTCTTAGATGGATGGCTAATGAAGGCCACAGGACATGGATGGGACTCGTCTTTTTGAGTACTTGTGTTTGTGTGTGTGAGTCCCTCTGTGTGTATATCTGTATTAGCTTTGTCACTGGACCGTATTTACGTAATAGACACCAAGCTTGCACCCCTCGCATTTTAATGAATTGCATGTTCGACATTACTATGCGCTATTGTATGACTAACAGAGATTTTCTGTCATGCATCCATAGCAGTCACAGGGCCGTCAGAGCTCCAACAAGGCAGTGATGCATCGGTCATCACACCAAAGCCAGGGCCTATAATCACACGGTAAGATGTGGTTGAGGTGCACCACAATTGTGGCATAAAGGCTATAAGTCACATTGGAGCACTTTCAATGAGGAGGAGTTACACAGGAAAGTGTAATAACTATGTCATTACTATATAAAACACATTAAGGAGTGTATCCTTCTTCAGCAATCTGTATTTCTGGCAGTCCATTTTACGAAACTATATATTTTGTTTTTTATCAACCTTTATCTGGATACGAACCATAATAACTAGTTGTGCCTGACATTTTGAACTTAAAGCTATTCTCTATGTTAACTATAATAATTAGTTGTGCCTTTTTCTATTTTTGAATGTTTTGATTTTTCATGCGTTGTCCGTGGAAACATTAGGTGGAGATCTTGATTGAAAAATATTTCGTTAAGTACCGTCAACAAACTTTCATGAAAATGAATTATCAACACATTATATGAGGCTTTTTTGTTATATTGTATCTGTATTTCAATTTTACCGTTTGAGTTTCTCATGGAAAGATGATTTTAAGGTGAGATTGAAGGTTTGTCCATTTTACTAGAGCTTATATCCAAAACAATATCCACTACTGTAGGCATATCAAAGGAATGGAGGATATGTCATATGCCCTTTTTCCCCGGGAGGTTATGGTGTAATCTCAAGATGACTCTGGTTTAAGAAAACTAAGATTACAACCATCTAAATCAGCTTTGATATGTATGTAATTTCTACTGATTTGATTTAAAAGAGCCAAAAACCATAATAAATCTATCTGGATCTTTCTCATCACCTAAGACATTCGTATTAATATGTAACTGGCATTCTTTTTCTTATGTACATGCAATCCTACTCCTGACAATACAACGTGGTAGCAGCACTTTTGTTGAATAATTTCTCACAATTTCAACTATAGCTACATTCTTTCCATAGGAACCAAGAAATGGATGAAAAGCGAAGCTTAGAAATAATGTTTTGCGCTGCTTATAGATCGTGTGTTATTATTAATATGTTACAAAATGCATATATTTTGGAGAGGCGCTCAATCTTCAGTCCTATTTTGCCTTCCCTAGAAACAACTTTCTCGGTGAAAGAATATAATGGCTATGATTTTTTGCCGCTCTTAGAATGTCTCACGTTTTTGTCCAATACTACTAAGCTGTTGACAAACCTCTACGACCCTGTTATTGAGTCTTTATCTAAAGGTACATTACACTGAAACGCTGTGCTACACCTCAAATCAAAGAAAAAATGGATGATATAACTCCACCTGCAACTCGAAAACCTTTCAACCAATTCAGTCCGCTTATATTCCTTTAACTTAATGCTAGGTTGTGCCAACGTGGCTGTCGCTCCTGATGTTGTCATTCAAGGATTGCAGCAATTAATTTTTCTATTTCTATAAACTGGGGAGACCCGTGGTCAGTGGATTCTGTATGGACGACAAGATGAATAGTATACCAGGACTAACGCTATAAGACTCAAGGCTGGCTGGTCCTCAAAGTCTTTTATAAATGAACAAGAATTGAGATGTGTGTTAAATACATGAAATAAATTCAGTGAAAACCATTAAGATGAGGTCAAAAGTGATTTAAATAAAAAAACAGCAAGAGTTAGAGTTAGTTAGACGCTATTTGGCAAGAATTATTATTGCAACAGCACATCATCAGTAGGGTAAAAAAAACCTGTCTCACGACGGTCTTATCCCAGCTCACGTTCCCTATTAGTGGTTGAACAATCCAACACTTGGTGAATTCTGCTTCACAATGATAGGAAGAACCAACATCGAATGATCAATTTAGACGCTGCACAAACACTAAACACCTAAAACTAAATATTTTATTTAGTTGTCCCTCTTTATTTGAATGCATGATTTAAATTGAAAGACTTGAGGGTGGGTTTCAATTTGCTTCGTATACAGAGTGTTTGTTTAAATGTAAACCAATCAGCCATAGTAGAAAACATGTAGGGTGATCCTGACCTGCAACAAAATTATCTCAAGGAGGAACAGCCCCTTAACCGGCAGCAGATCATGAACAACCAAGGCTTACTCACGCAAAGGCTAACCCCTGGTTTTAGATCCCTCTAAAAACCTTCTTTTTTTTCTTTAAAGGTAATGCTGGCAGAGTGGTATTAAGTTGAAATAGTGGAGAGGTTTTCTGCTATGTCTTGATTATTGATTTTATTTGAATCACACCGATTCATGTCAAGGTAGCGTCGTTACCTTAGAACAGTTGGACCACCTCAGAATTTATCTGGTAACTATAATGCAAGGGGCAGCCCCTCACCCACATACAGTATGCACACAGAGCAGGCGAGAAAAGTAACAATAACAACTGTAAGTCCCTGTAAAAGCACATTTCTTTGTAACACACACATGCATGCGCACACACACACACTTATGAGAAGGGCGTGCCTGCCTCTGTGAACACAGTCCTGCAATATCCGGGTCAAATGAGGTCAGCTTCAGTCTCAGGTCCGGCTCAGCATCCATCCTGCTTCTGTAATTAGTTTTTTTATGAGGGCAAGTGAAGAGAAGCCTTTATCGCACAGATATGTGGTAATAAAAGGAAGAAGAGAGCGCACGGCCTTGTCTGAAAGCGCGACAATGGCCCTAAGTTCAACTGTTTGACAGCCTTCTCCCCGCACATTTGTGTCATCTCTTTGGCTGTTTGTAAAGACAGTGTTTAACCAATTAGGTGAAGCTTACCGGACGCTTCCTGAACTTTGGTTCGGGTGTAACACAGGATTGAATGGTGAACTTCGACTGCTTAAGTTTCTCCCGTTTTCTTAAAAGGGTTAGGGTTGTTTGGTTATCAGTTGCCGCTTTGGATTAAATGGTTTCATGCATTATTTGCTCAGAAAACCACCACTTACCACACACTGCAGCCTGGGCTCTGCCTCGCTCCAACTTAATCCAAATTTGTAATCCGTGTAATATCAACTTGATTTTTTTTGCCGTTTGCTGACGCTTGATGCTGTTGATTCAGGGATGCTGCTGTGTTCACTGTCTTCCACTGCAGTTTCTACACAGTTACTAACAATATTCTCCTCCTGATCCACACTTCTCTTACTAAAAGTTCCTGTTTGGAGCCACGATTACATTGTTATTAAACCACTCATAATTTTAGCTTCCTATAATAATAATAATAATACATTTAATTTAAAATGCACTTTGAGATTTGATCCAAATCTCAAAGTGCTTCCTCCTCTTACTGTCTTCTTAGTAGCAGGCGGATGGACGTCTGAACAAAAAAAAATACGGGAGGGACTAAAGTTATTTTAAAGGCAATTTCATTGAGCTGGTTACAGTGAATTTCATTCACTGTAGTATTTTTCTAGTCTTACAGGTTTTTAAATGAATTTTATTTAATTTTGTAAAAGTGGACAATTTCAGAGATTTCTCTATTTACCTCTAGAGTGAGCCTGCATGCCATCAGTGGTACGCATATCATAGTTTGAGAACCTTTGCCTTAGAAGATCATCCAATGATCAATTTCCCCAGATGTCTGGATGTAGACAAACTCCTGTTTTGGGGCCTCAAGCGAAGCTAACCTAATTATGCACCAAAGAAAAAAAAGTGGCGTCGTACGGGCTATGCTGTTCAACCGTGACATCTTTAACGGAGCACCGAGTCACACAAACATGGTTAAACTCTCATGAGTTGCAAACATGGATCGGTAATTGGGGTTGGAAATCAATGCATCACAGAGAAGCACGCTACCCGCTCTATATGCCCATATTCACGTGTGGGTATCTCTGGGTCAATATAAAAATTGAGCACCTCTCTGGGGTGCCCTAAAATCTCCCGATCATCTATGCCCTGACTTCAGCACCCAAATAAATATGTATAAATGCGCTCTGCACTCATTTGCATTCTTGAACTACGCCTATCTTTGCATATGCAAATGATGCGGTGGAGAGGGAGAGGAGGGATGAGAAAGAACTTCAGGGGTGCGTGCGTGAGAGTGTGGAGGGGTGGACTGTTGTCCCCGCTGACCACATGTAGGCGTTTAAGCGCGGCTGAGTGCGAGCACTCGCCTTGGACTGGCCAAGGTTAGTACCACGTTTGACTCCGACACTTCACCTTCCTGCAGTAGCTATCTGTGGGATTTGTCAGGCAGAGTGGAGGAGTATGGGGAGGCAGGTTTACTCAGGTTTAAGGTGTGGGAAAAATAGTTGGAGCATGGTTAAACCTGTGTAAGAGAATGTTAGAATGCGGAGGATGAAGTCCAAAAAATTAAAAAAAAAAAACATTCATTGATTGTGTTCTGGGCAAAATCAATTGTTATAAGATTTGAAACTAAATATTTAATGAGGATTATCTATTTGTTATTGTTCTGTTAAATGTAAATCCTTGGGTTATGTCCCCTTACTACTGTTGAATCTGCTATTTTCTTTAGAATCTTTGCCTTTACTGGCAAATGGCCCTCTCAAAACACTTCCATTTGTTTCCACCTTCGCTGTGGGGACTGTCAGGATGGAGTGTTGATTAAATGGCATCCCTGGAGACCTGGTTACTTTCTCAGTGTGGTTTTCGCTCCCTGACTGCAGTTAAAAAGGAAAATATTAAAATGAAGTTTCAATAAAAGACAGATGCACATCTCAATGGTTTAATATCAGCCCAAATTAATACCAGAAGATTTGTGTCCAAGGACCCATACGCAGCCACGACTGGGAAAACTCAAATTGTGCTGACCAATTGTGAAACTTTTGAAATTTGATTAGTTTATATCTACCGATTTTGGTGAAGAGTCTATATGTGACCCGAAATACTTGAAAATCATTAAACTTCATGTTTCATATGCAGCTTAAGGACCCTTACAAAACACCTGTTAGATTTCATTGGATTCTCTCCAGGTTTTGAAAATATGGGATGTGAGCAAAAAAGTTCAAAGGCATCTTAAAATATTAAAAAAACAACAGGAAACTAAATAAATCCAACCAGGCCTACGCTGTTCTCCCCAGCAGCACGGATATATCTTCGAAAAGTCCCAAGTCCACTGCATTGTACAAGCAGTCCACTTATTTAACTGCTCATAGTAAATTTTAAGTTATATCTATATATGTGTATACAATTTCGTAAAAAGCTCCGGTTGGTGAATAAGGTATGAACTATAAGGGTAAAATATGAGATAATAGTTCTCCTTAAGCCGATTGATAAGCACAAGATTTGGACTAAATGAGACCACTGCTTGAGAAATTGTGGACTGAAAACGATATATAAATATATAAAGCTCTAATGATGGCTCTATGGGGGAAGAGAATTTGAAAACAATCCAAGACATAGCATTTCCGTTATCACGTTAACACTGCGGCGGTGGCAGCTGATGCGATTGAGAATTACATGATATCCAGGACTCCTCTGGGTTCTAATTATGGGATGCATTCCACTCCATTCTGACCCCCACAAAAAAAAATTTCATAGCATTCTCTCCAGTACGTTTTGAGTGGACGGGGATTGAATCGCCTTGGCTAGATATACATAGCTTACAATGTAAAAAAATACACAAATTGAAAAAACAAATTATAAGATACCCAACAACAGCAGCCGTAAAAGCACTTTTTGTGTAATGTCCAGCGGTTTTTAAGCTGTTGGACAATTAAAATGAAATCTTATATGCAACAAATTTTTTTCGGTTGTATTAAATTCAAATTATGACATCAAAACATTTTGCTAATGAAGTATTTAAAATTGCATCCAGATTTTTAGACGAAATTACCAAGAACAAGTGAATGTGAATCATATTTGTAACTTTGTGAGGTTTTGGAGTAACTTTGAGTCGATGAACAGAAAAACAGGCTTCATTTTTTCACGATGACACTGATTGATCAGTCGTGGCTGTTTGCTGCATGTTTCCGCAGCTTTTACAAGCTGCTTTCATGCTTATCATCACTGGCAGGGGTTTTGTAGTCTCTTTATGATAAACCGAATCAAAATAATTCTCGTAAAATAAAATCTATTAAAGACTTTCATCGCTAAAGTGAAAGTCAAACTTGAATGCGACATTTATTGCGTCCGTGTAAAGTTATATTGAACAACTTAAAACAGCTTTGTGTGAGCTCAGCTGGATTGCCTGATTCCGTCCTTCTCGGCTCTCCTTAGTCTTTTCTCTGGTAAGCGACTCTCTTCTCCTTTGCTTGAAAAATTTTACATGCTTGAGTGTGGCGCACATCATCATCCAGCGTATGTTTCAGGTGCTCGTGTGCGTAAGTGTGTGCTAGTGTGCACGACTCTTTGAGGACTTGTCATCTGCGGCTTTAAACGGATCATCAACACCAATTCTTCTTGGATTACCTCTGCAACAAAACAAATGAAGTCCAAACCACAAGCTTCTGAATGAAAACACCAATCTCTTCTCTGTTTGATCTTGATTAAACATCTCGTCAGATTTGTACAATTATGGTAATCCCAGCCACTTTTGATTTTAGCAGCGGGCGGAGGGGAATAAAACTGAGTCGATCAAACAGGAGGAGCTGCCTACACAACTTTGATATTTTACTTGAAGACTAGAATGCGCCGGAAAATTATGATTTTTTGATACCATAGCATCATGATGACACAACTCAAGTGGCTGTTTTCGTTGTGATTTTAATAAATCTGTGTAATGCTGTGTTACTTGGAGAAAAATGGTTTCTGGTAAAATCTGATGGCTCCAAGTAATTAAAGTCAAAACTAATGACATGCTTTGTGTTCGACGGAGTTGATTCCCAGCAGGAGCTTAATCTCTCCTTTTCTCTTCTTGATGGCATCCGCTCTTCATTCAAGTGGTGTAATGGTGAGAATAAATTATTAAATGAATCTCCCAGAGCCAGTTTAAGTTGCTTTGGTCCATTCAAGCAACTTTTGTTTGCTGTGCCGACTGAAGTGTTGATACAACCAATTTCCTGGACAAATTACGCCCCTCTTTGTAGTAAGTGAGACAGCAGGAAACCATTGAAGTAGTTTCTTGCTGACAGATTTCCACAAGCATTGCATACACGGTGCCGAGACACTCTGTTTCCAGTATGACTGAAGCCACAAAAAAAGATAAAGGGCTTTTTAAAACCCTCTGCAATCCCCCTCAGAGTCAAACTTCTGATGAGGCAAACGCATAGAGGTGGAGAAATGTTCCCTTTGTTTCTCTGATGGCATGAAACAGGGTTAAAATTTTTCACCCGAGAGAGCAGATATAATGGCAGAAGGCTGTCATGTCGAATTGGCGGCGGGACACCAGACGGTCCTCTCCTCATTCTTTTTTTCTTTTTTTCTTTTTTAGTTTTCCATGATAAAAAATGGGCATTTTAATATATATTCTTTTCTCTTTTTTTCTGCATTAAACATACAAAATTAGGGCTAAAAATTCCGACAATTATTTGGATTAATGCTGATATCATCTTTTATATCATCCGATCAACACTTCTTTATTTCCCCATTTTTCATCATGCAGTATGTGGTGTGGGTTGGAACAGACACAACTCCAAAGATCTCTTTATATACAAGGAGTGGAGTACTTGGTTAGAGTAAATATCACATTGACTCGATCATGTTCTTTCAGCTGAAGTATACCTTACCAAGGTTATATCCACGAAAAGACCCCAATGCACTATGTAGGTCAAGCAATCCCACCTCATTGAACTCAAATGTGAAGTTGTGTCCAAAAAAAAAAGGTTTTCATTAAAATTAGAATAGAAGAATCCTTTATTAGTCACATAAAGCCAATCACAGCTCAACATAGTGAAATTATAAATAAAATGCAGATAAATATACATCTGTAAGCATTTGACCCATCCCTGAGGGAGCAGCCCCAGTGAAGAGTCCAAGGAGCTAGGGTTTCAGGGTCTTGGTCAAGAACCCTGTGACTAGTAGACCCTGGTGGGATTTGAACTGTCTACCTTCTGATTGGGAGATGTCTGCTCAACCCATTGAGCCACAGCTGCCCCGTGATATATGCAAAAGACAGATCTCCTCCATTGGATTCATTTACAACAAATTTTGGCCTTAATCGGAACAATGGTAGGAAGTTATGTCTGATAAACTGTTTTTCATACAAAAGCTCCTCGTAGTAAGTAAAATATGACACATATAAGATTGATCTCCATCAACCAGCAGTTGACAAAATATGTCCTCAAAACATTTGGAAAAAAAGCTCCCCCTAGTGTAACAAATATACAGCCAACTTTTCACTACATCAATCCAGGTCTTCCTTGTACTCTCGTCTATGGTTGTATAACATTTGACAATGATTTATGGCATAGTTTTTGAGTTATCGTGTTAACAAGAAACTTTTGCAGCGGTTGCTGGGGCAATGATGATGATATAATATCCATAACTTGTCAGGGACATAATTATGGGAAGCCAAAGTCATGATGGATATTAACATTTTATGAAGTCTGCTGTCGTACCACACACAGATCTCAGAGCAAAAACACTCTTGCTGCAAGCAAGTACAGTGTGTGTCACTGAGTCCTGAATTGGTGCTTTTAGGCAGAAGAACATTTTCCTACCCATTTCATCGGCCTGCCTTGCACAACTGTATTTCTGTCAGGATCAAGCATTCCTTCAAATCTCCAGGCTCCACATCCTTCCACATTTCTCTTTCCAATGCTCATCTCCTCCGTTCCATGGAGAGAGGTGTACCGAGTACAAAACAAGAGAGAGTGCTTGTGTCACTCATGTCAACTACACTGTTACACGAAAATAGCATCTTGGAACCTCTGCCCCATTCTCACATGCTGTCATCACTGACATCACTGACAGGATAAGTCCTCCACTTTCGGCACCAAGGAAAGCTTCGCTGTTAGACGTTATGTACCGGGGGTATCCAGCACTGGCACCGAAAGCCCCCCTCACCACACACACACACACACACACAAACACACACACACACACACACACACACACACACACACACACACACACACACAAACAAACACATACACACACACACACACACACACACACACACACACAAACATACACACACCCCTCCAGCCTGCCCTTTGGCTGGCCCAGGGCAGAGAAGATATGTGATCTTCGGCCCGCCAGGGGATCTGGGATGAAGATGAGATGAGGTGAAACTACAAACAGATTGATCAAAGATAAAGACGATAATAAAAAAAAATCCAAAATAAAACAGCAGAGGAAAACTGAAACGTGGCGGTACAGGTGAGTCAAAGTAAGGAGAAACTTCTAAAAATAAAATTATTGAAGGCATCGCATTTTGTAACGTCGACCCCCTGCCGAGTGGCTTCCTCTTCTCCCGTGTCTCCCTGAATCTGCTTCAAGTGCTACAATCCTACAATTATTGCACTCTACGTTTAGACTGCATGATTGTTTGTGTGCACAGTGATTCCTATAAATCCAAATTAAAAGAAATAGCACAGGTGAGGTTTGTGTAGATCCTACATATTTTGGAATGAGTAGAGGGTTGGGCTTGTTAAGCTATGTCATGCAAAATAAGGCAGTAATGATGTGTATGATTGTATGATTTGCAATAGCATTGTCATAAAATGAAAACAAAAACAAATCCTGACATCTGAAAAGCGGAGATGACCAACAAAAAACAAGACTGTATTTATTGGCTAAGATTTTGGTATCACAAAAATGTTGTGCACTCAAAAAGGCTGAGATACACAGGTGCTTTAATTAAAAGGGAAAACTTTAACTCCATTACTTACTCAGTTACAATTACTATCACGAAGAATAGCCTTTGTGTGTGTGTGTGTGTGTGTGTGTGTGTGTGTGTGTGTGTGTGTGTTTGTGTGTGTGTGTGTAAGTGTTTATTTGTACTCCCATTACACATCCCACTATCCTTCTGAGGATCACTCCAAGGCCAGCATACCCACTCACTACACTGCAGCGAGGAGGATGTAAGAAACAAACCATCAAGTTTTTCCGAAATAGCAGGATTGAACAAAAAGTGCAAAAACACACACACACACACATACTTTTACACACATTCTAAGTGTCGTCCTTCCAGTGAACCTTTCTAACAGTCTGGGGACGGCGCTACAGTGGGACAATGGCCTGGAGGTCCAGTGCTGAGCTTGTTATGGCAAGGTCGCTATATTACTCCCACACCAGCTGGGAAAAATTGAGCGGGGTGAAATTGAGTGAGAAAGGTTTTCCGCCCCTTTAACGTCTTCCATAGAGGTGCCCTTGAGCAAGACACCGAAGCCCACCCTGCTCACTGGGAATAGCCAAGTGGCCAACATTCTTTGGAAGCAGTTATATGGAGCAGCAGCAGTGTCACTTTATGTTATAGTGAGAATGCGAAGGAGGTCATACATGTGACGGAGGGTGAGAGCTCGTTCAAAATTCCCCTCGATAAGGTTTTGGTTTTTTTTAAGATCAGAACTGTTGAGAGGACGTGCTTTCTTTGTGGGCAATACATTTACACAGTTCAAATGATTTCGAGAACGAGATAGGTTGGAAAAGGAAGTGTGGGAAATCAAAGAGCCAAAGCACAGAAGCCACAATCATAGGGAAACAGATAATATCATTTAAGGACAACGGGGGAGGACAGAACTGTGGCACTTTAAAGGAAACACTGAGACATTGGTATGAATAGGTACTTTGTTTTCTTCAAACATACACACTCACAAATCAAGATTCATATTTATCATATGTTGTAGTCTGTGTGTGTTCAAGTTACAATTACTTGGTGCCTGCATGGCACCTATTTTCTGACCTCTGAGCAGAACGCAGGGTAGTACCAGAACTCGTTCGGTTTCAGAACCTATTGGGATCCACAAAAATGAGTCGGAGGGTGTTGCTGGAGAAAAGAATGTACGGAAAAGCCTGCTTGGCCTGCATGCCGCTGTTGCTTGTCTTACACTGGGAGAATGGATGGATGGATGGAATATGTTGTAGTTAATCAGGAAAAAATTAGTGAACATCATCAATTGCTTAGGGGTATTATGTATTTTCATTATATATCAGTTTATCATTTTCAACAACTTCCATCATCATTAAGTTACTGCAACAATGAAATGCACCGGAAAATACCAAAACTTTCGGGCCAGCCATTCATGTGGCTGCTACTTTGACTACATACCACCTACTTAAACTTTATTACAGATCAAGTACACCCCTTCATGGAAACAGTATTCCCTCACGGCAGCGGCCTCATTCAGGATAATGTGCCCTGCCACACTGCAGAACCGCCTCAGGAATGGTTTGAGGACCATAAGAATGACTTCATGGTGCCTCAGAATTCCCCAGATCTCAATCCAAATGAGCATCAGGTGGATGTGTCTGGCCTTTGGAACATAAAGTAACTTCTGCAAATGTCTTAGCGCCGATACCACTTGATGGGTCAGACCTATTTTGGCTACTCAAGGGAAACTTAACTATTTATGAGGCAGGTGGTTATAGTGTTATGGCTGATCTTACCATAAAATAATTTCTTATTTTTATGGTTTATTTCTATGGTTTTACTTCTGATAACTTATTCTGAAGTTAGCAGAAAGTTACCTCTCTTTTTGGCTCTGTAATTGACTTTGATGTAATATCAAAGCTTTTCTTTAGTCCATATGTTCTTTCTAGTGCTTAAATATTTTTCTTACATCATATTGGTATTACAGTACAAATCAGTCCAGGAGTATAACTTTCTTTTTTTTAACTTTGTTAACAAGCATTTATAATTTGCCCTCTTATGGAGCTAAAGAGAGTGAAAAATCAGCTACTACCCATTAAGCATCTAATAAAAACCCCTCCTCACCTCTACCTTTGGTTTTAAGCAATGTAGCCAATAATCAGCTAACCTGTGTACCGGTACTGACCAACATTGTGTTTGAGTGTATCCATATACTACAGCCAGCAAAGTCTAGGGAAATGTACAGTTACCGACCAGTTATTAAGCGGTGGGGAAATTGAGCGAGCCAGACTAATCACCTGCGGCACTAAGAGAACAAAAGGCTGTGTGTGATCTGATGTGAGCAGACAGGACCTTCTCTGAGGCTTTTGCGTGAATTAGGCTCAAAGTGATGCCCATCCTAATATGACACTCCTGTTCTCCTGCCTGCAGACCAGCCATCCCACCGAGTGTGGTACTGGAACTTAAGAGGGATGCCTGGAAATCAGTGTTACGCACTTAAATGCTCATTGCTAATACTAACAAGGATACACAGCCCATGTTTTATCACGCATCTGATCAGGTTCCCCGTCTACAATGCAGTACATCGCAGAAAAACGCAGTCCTATAGCACATCGTTTACGTCGTTGTTTTCTCTCAACTTACAGCTGTTGCTGTAAATTGAGAGAAATAATCATAATTACTGTGAAGGTCTTGAATACAAACCTGTATTTTGTTCAAATCTTCATCAATCATGAAGTAGATTGATAAACGTGCAACAAGGGTTAACTTAGGGTTACAGTAATTGTGCAAAAAAAACTCACGGCATAAGAAAAGGGAGTGAACTCTTACAGCGTTTAGTTCCTGAAAGAAATGGCGATTTACTCAACTCGTAAAAAGTCTGAAAAAAAAGTAATCACCTCTTCCCTAACCCAGGGGGTGGAGGGGTTAAAATTGCAAACAGCAATGCATGCCTTCTTTTCCTTCCTGAGTCCGTTGGGAAGTGTGCTAGTTTCGGACTTTCCACCAGTAACCAAAGTGGTGCCCAGTACTTGTATATCAATTCCAATATATGATATGAGAATTGCATTGGGGAAACTAATTAAATGAATGGCTTATGAAGGTTCTTATCCAACATGGGATGTCTGTTGGCGATTGAGTTGACAGCAGAGTTATAAAAAGTTTCATTTTCTTGCGATTTATCCAAATTGACCATGCCTCCATAGACACACCTTTCAAGATATACACAGAAATTTTATAATTTTTCATAATTGAGGTGTACTGACCAAATTAAATATTGATTGTGTGATACATAGAGGAGAATTTCGTATCAGCACAACACATGACAATAGTGAAAAAAACAAAAAACACTTAATATGAATAGTCAACTCAAAATGACGGACTAACCTGTTGGGTTTAGGTTAAAGCTCTGAAAGGCTTTTTTGTAGATCTTAATGCCGTGCACTCGTACTAAATGTCATATGTCAATTTCACACAGGGACATGTCTATGGCGTGCTGTGAAGTATTTCACCAAACCTATTACTGTAAGCAGGATAAGATAATACTATAGTAGATCATTTTATACCACCATTGATAAATGTTTCATATTTGCTGAGTTCAAGGTCATTGTGGTCAATGGGCAGTAAAAAAAACAAATAACCTGTCAATCTTCACAAATGCTTGCGGCAAATGAAGAAAAATTATTTCTCTGACGACAGAAATGCATTGTAATCTTGAAAGGGAACCTCCCACTCGCTTGCTCTGGATATGCTGTCATTTGGGCGTTATATGCACCCATCGCTGAGAAAAACAAACGCACAACTGCCGCTGCGCACTTGTCAAAATACAACAGATGTAAACATGATAAAATAGAGACAAATAAAGATTGCTCCGTGGGAATTGGCAACATGAAGCAAATGTCAATGTTTCATTGAATTTGGACCGTAAAAGCATTATTATCATCACAGATAACAGCAGCAGCTGGTCGCTGTACTGGTCAGCCTCCAGATACCCGTTTGTAAAAATGTGTAACGCTGCTTTGCTGAGAATGAGCATGTTTTCATACCTGTGAGCAACCAAAAATATTGTTAATCTTGTACTGTTGGGCACTGAGATAATCTGGGGATTTAATGTCTTGCTCAGGGGTTACATGCACCAAAGCTGCTGATGGAGAGAAAACAGTTCTCCACAGGGTGATCTTCTCAGCCAGTGTGAGATCATTTCATCGGTGTAAAAACGTGGTGAAAAATTGGGAATTTAAGTTTAAACATCGGGGAAGAAACAACAACCAGCAACATCTCCCAAAGAATGGCATTTGAATATCAACACAGCATCTTGTCTGTTCAAAATAGCCCCCCTTAGCCAAAATGAAATGTGAAATATTAGTAGGTAACAGATAGGGAGTGAGAGAATGAAGGAGATGAACGAAAGAAAACCACATCAGGGAAGGAGACTCCGATTCAGATGTGTAAATAAGGCGAGAGGGGGGAGAAAAGCAGTCAAGCCGAGGAGAATGAAATGAGACAAGAAGTGGTTTTGACAGGCAGCGAAGACAAAGACAGAGGGCTTGTTAAGAAAGTGTCTCATGATGGGCGCCATTCCTCCCTTCTTCCTTCCTCTTTTGTCACTGACAACAACGCCGTCACATCTGCATCCAGGCATCTAAACGGTATCGAATGGCCTCCGGAGCTATGAAGCGGAAAGGACAGATGGAATTGCATCCTAACACCTCCGATTAAGCTGATCAATACATGGCCTGTAGTTGTAGTTGTAGTTCTACTGGCAATGCGGTGGATGGGGATGAGGGTGAGGGTTGTGGTGAGGGGATAATGAGGAAGATGGAGAGGATTATGAGGCTGTGATTGAGGAAGGACAAAGGTTAAAGAAGACAAAGAAATGTTGTAAGAATTGAAAGAATGCTGCAAAAATCAAGCAGAGAAGAAGGGGGGCGCTGGGAAAGATAGATTATAGGAGAAGGGGAGATTATTATTCCGAGGCAGGAAGGTTTGAGGAGGATACAGGATGTCAGAGTGGGAGAGAAGGCAAGGGTAACACAGCACTTGAGTGAAAAGAAAACAACATCCCTCTCTCTCCCCTGTTGGTGATTTCCCCAGAGAGGAAAACGGGAACAGTGGCAGGGAGAGGATTTGCTTGTGGCTCTAAATGTTTTCTCTGTCTTGTTGCTGCTTTAGATCCCTGCTTTCGAGGTTTCAAACGGTTTAAGCAGCACCCAGATGGACGGGGACAATACATATGTGTCGTATCAAATTAAAAAACTGTATGTCCAACCTCTTATCAGACTTTACTGAATCTTGACAATAGATTTCTGCTCATTTTCTTGTCAGCTTTGTCATTGGCTTTGTGGATCAACAGATGAAGTGACAAAATTGCAGCGGAAGACGATGTGTCAAGGATAAACAACACTGAGCCGAAGCACGAAGCTTTGTCTGTGCTTGTATGCATGTGCATGTTCGCTGTTGAAATATAAGATGTTTGCTAAATGCTAAGCTCGCCTACCCATACATGCAAAGCACATAACAAACACGAGCCTCTGCAAGCAAGTAAGTCATTTCATGCTTAGCGTGAGCAGCTGGTCTTTATGCATGTGCATGCACGCACAAAAATCTGTGCATATAATAATTCATGAGACTAAATCAGGGGATAGGCATTTCCTGATTTCAGCGTTCCATCTGATGAAATTACATAGTTTGATCCCGTTAATGGGTATCAATTTCAAAACAAGCAACTAGTTCTGAATGTTGATGCTAACTCATGCACAGTTAAGATAATGGAATAATCATAACTAGCTGTGTGGTTTCCATGCCTGCGTATAAGTGACACTACTCAGATGCCATTAAGGCCAACTGATTACACAAGTATAAGCAGCAGACTCCACTGAGGGTGGTAGAGCTGCACAAGCTGTTGATTCAGATCAGCAAATATATTTCAGAGCTATTGGCTCAGCAGCTGTTGTGCTGGGGGGTGGGGGTGGCTTGGCTGGTAAGGCTGAATATTTGAAGAAATGTTTCAGTCAGTCAGTCCACGCTACGTTGTATTTCGAAGAAATACAAAATGAAGACAAAATGAAGAAAAGATGAATGATTTATTACTACAGATGATGTGTGATAATTGGCGCTTGGACCGTGATTGAAGGGTCTCCGCCATGAGCAGCAGCATGGAATACCCTCCCCCACCCTCGAGAATCTGGATACTGTTGGTGGTGGCTCCTCTGGGGCTGATAAATGATGGGGATGATGGATCTCTGAGGACTAGGTGGAGATGGGGAGGAAGAGGGCATACAAGCAAGAACTAGATGGGAAGAGACAGAGTCATATTCAAAGACAGCAGCTGTTGCTGATGGGCTAAACATGCAGGTGTGATACGGTGATTGGATAGATGAATCTACCTGGATGAGTGCAGCTGATATCAATTGATGGCCCACACAGTGAAGCAGGTAACTGACACGTAGCATGTAGGAAAGCTGAGGATAATAGCATGGGATGAGCAGCAACCGCAGCCCTAGTGTACTTGAGGATAGTCTTTCTGATTGAAACTTCGCTACCTATCTCCATTGCAGTTGTCAACATGACACAAAATTGCCAGATAATGTTTTTACATTATCCACTGTACGACTCTACCTCTAACTGTTCAGAGTTTACGATTTGTTATACTAGTAGCAGGGTTCCTGCACATTCAGCTTAGATTCAGATTTTAAAAGTTCACACTTCTAAAATGAAACACCTCATAATATTTTTTACGCCATATTTAACATCCCACTACAATACCTAGACATTCATTTTGTAAATAAATAGAATTATATTCCAACTGTTAACACGAAATCTATGCATTAATTCTACAGTAATACTGCGCTTTTATGTTAGTATTTGTTTTTATTTGAGTTGTTTAAGTTTATTTTATATATTCAAATGTATCTCAAACAAATCAAACATTTTTATGTGCATTTAAAAATGTTGGCCGCATCCTATTTCTAATTAATTTAAAACAACTAATTTTATTTAGTTGTTTTTCCTCAAATGTTTTGCTACTAATAAGTAGCTGTATTATGATTCACAATTGGAGCATCGGTGGCTCTTCAGATGATCAGCATCTTCCAAATGTCCTCCAGGAGCACAATGAATGCTCAGGGAGAGACATAAAACATCCATGAGAACATCCAAGCCTCTTACCTCAACAAAGGTTCATAGCTCTTTCAGCAAAAAAATTGCATCCACAGGAGAGTGGCGAGGCAAAGCAATTGCTAACTCAGAAGAACATTATGACTCATCAAAATTTTGCTCTGGAAAGAAGATAACTTATCTCCAGTTATCAGAAGCATTTGGCAACTGTTGTTGCTGCTAAAGGTCAAACGGTAGTCGGTGCATACCTTTCTTGACAGATAGTTTAGATATGGGATAACCTTTTAGCTTATCCAGAAGAACCACAATTTAATACTTGAAGGGGTCAGGGAGCTATTTCCTCCACCTGATTAAAGCGTCTCCTACTTTATTGTACGCCAATATGCAAGAGGAACCAAGGGTTTGTTCAAAGCTATTATAAAACCTTGGATATAGAATTGGGCACCAACTAATGTTATGTTTTTTGTTGTTGTATCAAAATATCATTTAATCAGCCTTTAAGACCGTATGCAACTGCAGCCTGGGCAAGATGATGAGTCTGTAATTGAGAATATATTAGTCTCAGATGAAGAGGCAGGCTTCAGTCTTGAAAAGAACATACATTGAAAAGTCTCCAAACGTTATTAAAAATAAATAAAAATAACTACAGTGATATATTCTAACTCTTTGCCAAACAGTGTAAGTTAAATGAGGCAGTTTAAACCAAATGTTGTGTTTGGTTCTGGTGGAGAAAAAATAATAATTTGCTTTTTCTAATGGCGTCCGTCTCGTTTTGCTGTGATTTACAATCAGTAGGTGAACTTGAGTTTAGTTGAATATGCTTCTCTGTAGGATACAGTGGGACAAAAAGCTGAGTGTTCCTCTGTCCATCTTTAACAAAAGAGAAGTTAATAAAGGTTCCCTCATGTGGTGCTTCAACACACTATGGGATCTGCTATCTGATTGGCGGTTGGTCAGTAACACGGATTTGTGTGTATGTGTGTGTGTGTGTTTGTGTGTGTGTGTGTGTATTGACCGTGCAGCTCTGCAGCGTGGAGAGCGTTCCAGATGTCTGTGATTTATGAACCTCTCAAAATGGTGGGACTAATGAACGCTACTCGACATGTGTTTGGGATGGAGGGACCGTGTTCGCCCATCATTCTGTTTTTGAGGGGGAGATTTGTTGCAACGTGAGCACTGATCGGCGGTGAAAGTCCTGTAGAGCCAGGCTGCTAGTCCATCTGCCATGTCAAAAGCAAACGAATAAACAAGAAACAGGATTTTGTGGCTGCAGTTCCCAAAAACAAACTTAATTCTTCTACTTAAAAAATAATTCAGTTCATGTCATTAATTTTAATAAGTAGGACAAACAGGCTGCCACCTCACGGCACCTTGGGGATATTTGTATTCACAGTGATTGCACAATACTCTATATGATCAAGTGTTTGGTTTTATGTTCTGCCAAATACCCCTTTATAGTCTGACAATATCTTATCGAGTAACAACAACTTATGTGATTACTGAGCTATTTTAACGGTGGCACAGATTATTACGGTTGCCATTTTTATAGTAGATTAGTGTTATCCCATTAGATGGTTTCTCCTCAAACTGGCTTAAGGTGAGTATTAGAAAAAAGGAAAAATTGATAAGCACAGTGTTTTCAAAAAATGGCAACTTGTAAGGATTAAAGAATTTCAGCTGTGTTATAAAAATAAATGTTTTTGTTTTTGTTTTCTAAAAATTGGAACCAGGTGTTAAAATGGTTTCAAATGTTTTCTTGGTTCTACGCAGGCATACGTAATCCACGGACTGAAGCAAAACGTGTGCGTCAGCAAAACGTGTGCGTTAAAAGCTGACTTTTAACGCACAGTATCCTTCAGATACTCATCAATGCAAGCACGTCTGACATACCAAAACCAGACGTCAGTCTTGCCAACAGTTCACCTCCCATTTGACTTTGGGATTTTTATTTTTAAAAATCAACAATTGATATAAATGTTGCAAATACTTTTGTGCTGATGGTTGGAATGATGAATGGATGGAAGGAAGGAAGGAAGGAAGGAAGGAAGGAAGGAAGGAAGGAAGGAAGGAAGGACGGACGGATGGATGGACGGACGGAAAAAAGGATGGATGGATTTCAGGAAGGATGGAGTCCCCATGGTTATGGCAATGATGGTGATAAAAGATGGCCTGATGGTTACGACATTGACTTCGTCTACGCATACCAACTTCATTCAAATTAATTATTTTTTATTTCAGGGTGTAATTCAAACCTTTGTGGAGGTTTATATATTGTTTAATATTGTGAAAGTTCGTTTGAAAAAATGTCATATATTATATGAATATACATGTTTTACAGATGAGCATTTGATGAAGTTGCTAAAGAAAAACAGCATACATACATGTAACATAGGTACGTATGGTTTATCAGTAAAAAACTCTAGGATTAAAGATGACAGATTATCTTTGTTTTGGGGACTGGAGAGGTTGTTATTGTGTGAAGTTAAGACTTAATGACCTGAAGGGTAAAGCTGCATATTTTCTGCACTGACATGAACCATATTGACCTCCTCATCTGACCCTTGCCAGGGAAAAAAAAAAAAATGTTCTTCACATTAAATAGATAATCATGATCTACTCACATTCTCTTTTTTGAGGTATGCAGATAAGTCATCAGTGACCCCAAGTGTAAACTTACTTACTAGAGTTGCTCTGATTCATAAGACTCGCCAAATGTGACTAAATAAAGTAGCGGATTTTCTCCTGGTTTTTGGCTACTCTGTAAGCAATCACAAAAAATATAAAGATTTGTGTATGATCTTGAGGGCAGAAACTCACACTTGTGTTATATTGCGAATATGCTCCACTTGTTAAAGCAAAAGGGCACAGCTTATCCGTACTGAAATCTGAAGTGGGATCGCTAATCCGGACTATACAGCTTGTGAGCAGTAACGTCTTGCAGCGTTTGGCTAACTGCTATCCAAACTAATAATAATAATAATAATACATTGAATTTATAATGCACTTCACATTTGGATCAAATCTCAATGTGCTACAAAGTAAAAGCAGATAAAAGCATCAATAAAAAAAATTAAATAATAACTATATAAAAACCTGACCTGACAAGCTAGACTGAGGTTTCCTGTATAGAGGGATATGAAACATTAAGAGGGACAAGTCTAGTTAAAAAATCGACTGAAATACTTATGCTGAGCGCAGTTTTGATCTAAAAATAATTGAAGGTTTTGTGCTGCAGAGACTAAACTAGTATAAATCTGAAAATTCTGTTGCATATGAATGTAATTAGATACAGGCAGTGGCCATATGGAGGAGAAGTGGGGCATAAAGACTGAGGCAAGCGGGACTGAGGCAGGGGATTCTCCTCAAACTCTCTGCATGAATGCAGTTGATGATCAAGAAAAGACGCAACATATTAGTGGCAATGGTCGATACGGTTCGTAGCATCCGCCTCACCTATTGCATATTTACATTGGAAAGATAAACAAAGGAAGAAAACAATTGTCCCTAAAAATGTTTGCAGAAATCACCTCTTTTCTGGGATTTATTTGCGGCAGAGCACTGTGCCATGTTTATCTTTTTCCCGTTTCCTTGGCCTTTGCCGGGTGATGTTTCTCAGTGAAAGAGAGCAGGCTTTAAGAGCACAGCAGGATATGTGAGGCTGCCACAGCCGTCTTTTTTTTAAACAGCACACGCTCCCTCTATCAGCTCCATAGGGGTGATGCTTGATGTTTTCACAGACACAAGAACAACAATAACTAGGGCTATATATTTGAATGTCAGATATTGTGTAATTTTGTTTGGGTGTGAAGCCACGAATGTGTCGAGGCTCTCCAGATCGACTTTTACGTGCATTCAATAAACTAATTATTGCCTCTTAATCTGGGCTGGAAGAGATTTGATGGAGCTGTTAACATGCACAGTAAGTTAAGGCTTGTGTCAATATTCCAATTTGACTGAGTGGGACATTTCTGTAGCCCCCCCTCAGTTTTAAAGCAATGTCAACCACTTCTTACCAACAGCGACATGCCGTCACCGGTTTGTAAAAATGATGCACCAGATGTCTAATCAAAAGAAATCCAGGTAGCAAATCACCTTTTGATCTATTCCACTTTTGATGGAAGTTCACAGCTACATTACTTTTGTTGGTTTTATTTTATTTATTATTAAATATGTGTGATTTAACACTGCTTTATAATGCGGTTTAATATATATATATTAATATTATTATTTTTTTCAATGATTACAATTTCCCACAGTCTAAATACTCATTAAGTCCCCAAAAAGTTTGGGATATGACATAATCATTATCGCAGAACCTTCTGGAATCTACGATGATTGCAGAAATGTGGGCGAAATGGCAAAGATTTAGAAAGCAGTTAAATGTACATGTTCTTTCACATCTGTGACATTGAAACCACCTGCAGGGAATGATAGGGTGGAGAAACTGTTACCGTTATGTAAGGGTTTACAGATAAGGGTTACCCCATGCCTGATCGTTACATCTCACTGCAAAGGATACATAATGATGTTGAATGACGATTGTCCAAGAGGTGATGGCGATTATATTGATAACATAATCTATAATCTGGATCAGTTAGCTCAGGAGATATATGATTGATCGTATCTACGGTCCTGAGGAGGTAGGTCAAGCATAAATCATACAAAGTATATCTTAAGCTTTGGGTTTGTTACTCAAGGTCTTGATAATAATGAATGGTATTAGCATAGCTGATCTTTAAAAAAAATAGATGTAATAAGTCTCCTTAGTTCTCCTTTTCTTTTGAAATGTCTATTTCATCTAAGCATAGAGGCTACATTGAAAGTTCGTCTGTGGATCACCAAACTGCATCCTCCACTGTGAAGGAGACAGATTTCTTGAAATCAGGAAGAAATCATAGTACAAAAGATGGTGAGGGTGGTCATTTTCAAAATGCACGAAGCATGGGTCGATGAAATCTTTAACTTATCAAAATTGCAAAGAGCAATCTTCACTTTTCAACTACATTAAAATGTTTGAACTGTATCCTGTAATTATAATAATATCATGATGAAGTTGTGAGCACAAAAAGAACTGGGGCTAAGAATGGACCCCTCTGGAACCCCCAAAAAGGCTTACATAGCTCTGCTCTGCAGTATATGATGCTGCAGACCCAGTTGATGCCAAATCACTGGCTAAAAACACTTTCGCTGACAAAAGGTTCCAACGTCTGATTTGTAAACTTTTATTATCAGCCCATATCATAAGCAAATAAAAGAGGGGTTTACTGGAATGAGTTCATTTCCCGTCATCCATTCGTCTGAGCGAACTCGAAAACTTTTTCTCAAAGCTTAATGTACATATGATTTACTTACAAGAGATACCTTTTCTTGTTTTGGCATTTTTAAGCATTTTCTATAAATATCTTTTTTCAAAGTTGAAATAATCATCAGATGAGAAATTAGCAAGAATTGGATATAACAGGGTCAACTAGGTTTCTTCAATTAAATGCAACCCCTGGTAGGGCATACTGAATATTTCATGCTTATCTTTCTTTACCAGTGGGATATCTTTAATAAAAAAAGATCTGCAGACGATATGAGCAAAGTTTATCAAGAGCCTTGTATATCAGCTCAACAAGATGTCACTGGTAACTGCCTTAAGATGTTAGTAGAAGAAAGAAAATACACCTGATATGCCTTGGGGCTGAAAACAGAAAGACGGCAAGTCTGGCTCTGAGTTTATCTGGCTTGGCTAGGTTTTTTAGAGGAGCAGCATTGACGTAAGCACAAGGCAACACTCAGACAAAAGGCTTGACTGGCTCAGACCCAATTACACACAACCATGACTGCGCACGGTAGTGAAATCAGGTCCGAAAGCAGTCAAAAAATCAGAGATGAGCATGCACAAACACATTTTCACTGATTGAGTAGGAAAGAAACTGAAGCAGACAAGCACAAAGGCGGTATCTCCTCCTCTACAAACAAACTCGAAGACTAAGCAACAAGAAAAGCAGAGACAGGTAGAACAAAAATCACAGCAAGACTTGAATATTTCATAATGTTTTCACTGGCCTCTCATGAGTGTGAGAGAAGCGTCGTATGTGTGTATCGTTATATGTAAACGTTTAAATTGTATGCAAGTGTCCTGGCAATTTTAGATTTTCTTCTCTTGTACTTTTCTTTGAGTGTGTGAGTGAGTTTGTGTAGGTGGTTGTGTATGTCTGTGTGGCTAGGAGTGACAGCCCATGGCTGTGATTGGCTGTCAAAACACAACTCACTGGAGAGCCCATGGCCAGAAACTGCAATCAGCTCATGGGGGCTCAGTGATGCGCCAGAGAGCAGTCAGGTCACTCCATGATTTTGACAGGGTGGCAAGCTGAGTTTAAGTCAGGAGAGAATATATTTCCCTAAAATGACTGGAAGAGCTACATACTTAATATCTAATATTCTAGACTTACTTTTAAAAGTTTATGGGAGGAATGTTAGATGCTCAGTGTATTTTAACAAGAACATTTGACAGACTGGCTCCAAAAGATTTTTAGCAAACATGCATGTAAACCAAGTATACAAACAGCCTTTATCACATATTACATTTGTGTTTGACAAATATTTAAGATTGTTTGTCAATTTGTTATGTACTAGCATACATAAAAAAAATATCAAAAGAAATCACATGTACACAGTTATAGACATTGTAATGTTCAGTAAATTACGTTAGGTACTTCTCCAGGTCACAGAAGTAACAAGTAAAGCTACTGGAAAATTGAGGTGTTGAGGATAAACGATGGCCTCCATCTAGGGTTGGGCCATTCTGGCTGAAATGAGTATTGTCAATCAGGATTCTTGGCTTGCTAATTTGGTCAGTAGAGTTCATAACATCATCATAACAGTGTGATTTGTAATATACAAATAATATTACTAATACTACCATTAGTGCTACTTATAATAAGAATCATTCATTCCTGTAGTTCTTCAAAACAATGTGCTTCAGAGAAGAATTGATCAAAAATGGGGCGGCTGTGGCTCAGTGGGTAGAGCGGCCGTCTCCCAATCAGAAGATCGGAAGGTAGCCGGTTCGAATCCCACCAGGGTCTACTTGTCGTAGGGTCCTTGAGCAAGACCCTGAATCCTTAGCTCCCCGGGCGCTCCACGAGGGGCTGCCCACTGCTCCCTCAGGGATGGGTCAAATGCAGAGAAGTAATTTCACTATGTTGTACTGTATGACTATGTGACTAATAAAGGATTCTTTCTTCTTCTTCTTCTTCTAAATATGCAAATTTCCTTGACTTACATGAGAGCAAAGGCTCTATCCCTTTTAGTTTTTAGCCAGAACCTAGGATCAGACAGAACACAACTTCGCTGGAGATAAGTAATGGGTAACAGGTCAGGTATACAGTATAATCTAGGGTTCAATAATGAAATGCCTAAGAAATGGTAAGCAAAAACCCAGAGACAATTTAAAGATTACTATACTTTTTGGATCTCTAAAATGTTCTTATTTTAGCAAGGAGTTGGTAAAGACATGATTGAAGAGGGTTTTCTGCTTAAAATCCAAATTACCGCCATATAGTAGGGTGAGGTTTCCTGCAACAGAAAAATAGTATTGATAATAATAACCATATTATTATATTCCATTAGAAGATGATGAATGATAATGTGAAGTTATTCCCAAGAAATCGATGGAAGTAACGGCGGGAGCTGATTTCCATCCGTCAGTATTGATTGGCATTCAGATCTAATATTAAAAAAAATACGTAAAAGCCCTCTATACAATAAATAGAAAAGAGCTTCAGTTGTGTCACGGAGATTCTTTAGTTTTAGAAGCTCAAAAGTAAAGTTCTGCTGTTGTGGAATGTTTTTAAAACATCCACAGTCCATCTGTACATTTTTTTCATTCCCCAGCATGAACAAGTATAACATATAGTGGAAAAGTAAAGTAGACACTAGCTACCTTGTAAGAAGAGCAGCTGTGGCTGCGTTACGCCCTCCTCTTCCTCTTTCCTCTTTTATTCAACCCTGACCTCCCTCAACTCCTCAAGCTCCTCTTCCCTGTCCTGCAGTCTTCCTCTCTGTTTATCTGTCTGCTTGTTACCGTCTCCTCCCTTCTTGTCCCTCCCTGTCCTCATCTCCACTCAGAAACAGGTGAGTTCCCAGAACTAATTACAGGAGGCTATCCCAGGGTGCAGGGGGTGGCTTGCTCATTTGCAGGCAGAGGAAGTGCCTGCAAATGAGCAGACATTTTCTACTGTCTGATTAAAAACAGCCCATAAATCACTTGTTCACATGGGTCTACACACACGCAGTCTGAAATAGAGTCATCAAGCTTGGGGCTTTGATACACACTATAATACCGTAAAACATGGAAGACGGATACTTCTCTCGCACACTTCCTCACTATCATATAATGAAATAGCAAATTAGGATGTTTACCAATTAATATAATGTTACTGGCATAGCCATTGCGTTTATATACTTTTCAGTCGTACAAATAGCACCTCCAACATGTCTTTTATTTTAATTGGCGCAACAAGGGGATAAAATTGCGACAAGGACGATAATGACCTCCTCAAAGAAGTTGAGAGCAATTTTCTGCTATTAGCTGACAACTCATTAATGCATTTCAATCTTTCACACTAACAACCCACCATTGATTTTCCCCACCAGACTCATTTATTGTTTATGTCTTTGTGATGTGGCTAAAAAAGGACATGAGCAGACAATGGACTTTGGCTGCCAATATGTGGATGACAGGAGTGAGAAAATGCAACAAGATTTTAGACTAAAAAGGCTTATGCTGCAACAGCAATGGCATATCCCTGATAAAAACAATACAAAACACTGCATTGTACAAGTCATCCCTCTGATTGAACTCTTCAAAATAAATGTGAAGTTATGCCCCAATGTGTTTTTTGTAGAAAAAAATAAATAGAAAGGAAAAAAGACGAAGAACCTCCTAGTGACTAAAATATGAACTATTAGAGTAAAATGTATGATACATAAAAAATAGATCACTTCAAATTGATTCAAATGCATCAAAGCTGGACTGAATTGGCCCAACGGATGAGATATCATGGCCAAAAATATTTCGGAGATAAAGCTCCCCCTAGTGTCGGAAATATAGAACTAAAGATTTCCAAAATATATGCAGTTTTCGCAGGACTAAGGTCTATGGGGGCAACCATTTGAAATGATCCATGAAATTGTTTTGAGTTATAGTGGTATGGTTAATATAAAGGATTTATTGCGGCGGCAGCAGATTCGGCGGTGGCCAATGCAATTCCATAATATCCCTAACTTTTCGGCGATAAAATTCCGCAGCTGTTAAAGGTCCAAAGAGAGTGACAACTGCTAATTATAATTATCTAAACCCAAAGATGATGTTTTTGTCTGAGCAGCAGTCCAAAACCCAAACATATTAAAAATATTCAGAGGATGATGAAAAGCAGCAGATCCTCACAATTGAAAAGTTATGGCTAGTTATTAATCTGTTTTTGGGGCTGGAAAAATCTAAAAGAGCAATAATTTATTACCAAAATATCTTGCTATTCATTTGCTGTCCATCATCTCAATTATTAATTGCCTCATTTTTTCCCTCAAGACGATTTTTGTGTCTAAATGTATGGGTTTTATCGGCTTAAATAGACTTTACAAGTATTAACTTTGAGATTATGCCAAATGAATAGCGAATAAAAAAAGTTTTATGACCTCAATATTTCCATTATTCTCATTTATCCCCCTCATTAGCAGTTATGTAGATTTGCACCGTTTTGAAAATATGGTAATCATCAAACCAACCCTCAATTAATGGACTGACAGAACAGATTAATCCATAAAATATTTTAGCTTCAGCTTTAACGTAATAGTTACAGTCCTGATCTGCAAAATCCCACATAGCCTGGGTAACACCAACAGGAAGGTCACCATACTAGGCATTATCATCGCTCATAATGCAAAGCACAGCAGTCAGCACACCCAGGAAGCACATATGCACACTGTCACAAAGCCCCAGCCCTCTAAATGTATCCCACTGAGGTTCATATGGAGAGCTGCCGACTCCCCTGTCAGCTCCTGGCACAATAACCCAGTCAGTATATTAGAAGTGATGGCATCGCTGACCCCGCACAGCAAACAACGACCACATTCTCTGCCAAGCTGAGAAATTCCTCTCACGTATTTAAAATAGAAAAATAACGTTATTGTGCACACACAAAGGTGCCGTGTCGTGTCAATCCCCCAGTCGCATGGGACGCATGAACTGCCTTTATTTAAAGCAGACACCGATTTTTGTTGAGGGGGGCATATTGTGGAAATTGTCCTTTTAGTGTCTTTTTATGACTAATGTGGATATTTTGAGGGCCTACCTACTTAAGGGTTAAAATTGATGGTTAGATGGGGGTTTTTTTGAGAGGTACGTCAGAAATCAAGTGACTTTTGACTTCCTCTGGCATTCTGGTCCGATGGAATCAAAACATTCTGCCCCACAGATTATGCCAGTCAGACAGAAATTTAGTCCAATCTGGGCATTCTCCACCCATCTACCTTAGCGCTCACCGGTCACTTCAAGGCTATCCAGCACCGTGACCAGCCCTGCCCACGTATCGCCCTTCCAGCCTCAGAGGACATTCAATCTAAGATTATTCATTTTGTTTTTGATGGAACTGCCCATGCTAGGCTACCAAAACATTTTTCTGTTTATGTTAACCACTTTTTCTTCCGATTGCTTAGTGAACTTGAACAAGTTCAACTGACATCTAACTGCTATACTAACAATCCGTGGAAGAAGAGGGAAATTTATAAGTATTTAAATTGACTTCTGTGTTTATGTGGTGATAGAAGCTAAGGTAAACACTAAAATGTTTAAAGCATAAAGGGATTGTATGCTAATCGTAGATGTCAGTTTCCCCCACAGAACTGGTTTGCATTAGAGTTTTGTTCCTAAAGTCAGCTTTAAGTCCAATCTTAGCTCACAAAACGAGTCATGAAGTGTCTATCCTGTTATTCATACATGTATGTTGTCGTATCGTGCTACGAAAGGGCAGACACATCATCATGTGTCCGGTCTCTCATTCACAAGAGAGACCTGTTTTCAATCTCAGCATTCACAAACTTGTGAATCTGTTGGATGTCTGTATATAGAAGATAGATAAGTGGCTTCATGTTAAACTAAAACTTTTTTCAATTAGCTCTACATATTAAGCAGGGCATCGGGCCTAAAACAAGACTCCAGGGAATCGTATGTGTATGGAACTCACCGATGTGTACGTCGATTTGCATATTATTTTGCAGATGCAAGCAGATCCCAGCACAGCATCTTCACTCAACGCTCCGAGCAAGACGGGGGCGAAACTCAAAAACAGGGAAAATCAAAGAGTAAGCAAAAATCCTGAAATAAATGTGCAGGAAAACAAATACTAACACAGCCCCAGTCTCCGCCCTTGTAACTCATTTTCCATTTTAGCTACTCTTCGCAAGATCCATATTCGCCTTCACAGTGGGATGACCTATGAGCTTCCAATCAGTTTGTATCCTCTGCGTGCACCAAGTCAGGTCGCAGAAATCAATAACGGGAAAAAGACTCCTGATAAACAACATTGGAGTGGCACAGCATCTGCCGACGTCAGGCCATGCGTCTCGCCCGGTGAGTTCCTTGAGCTTCATCACAGCAAACGCCACCACCTACACATATAATACATGATTCTATTAGGGCTGTGTCGCGAACACTACAATACTGTAGTGGTTCTGTGTGTTTCCTGTTAACCCTGGTTGTACAAGTGAATGGTTATGCAAGAATTTTGCTAGAAGCCCTACAAACCTAAGCTAAATAAATGTGAAGCAAAAAGCCTCGCTCAAAAGGTGGTGTTTGGAAGAATCAAGTCTTTGCACATGCCTAGGGAACATTCTACAAGAGTTCTTTGTGTAAGAGCGAGGCATTAGCCTTCATATTCCATATATGTCTGTCAGAACCGTATGATGATAACACCAATCAGCCATTCGAGAACACTGTAGAAATGCAACAATCGAAATATTGCATTCCTGTTTAACAGGAATGCAATACTTCTTGTGCAACAACTACAGAATTCAAAGGCAATTCTTTTTCCTTGCTCTGGATTTCTTGACAACAGCTCCGGTAGTGAGGAGCGAGACCAATGATTGGTATTCATGCTGCTAACTTACTCATTCTTGGGAGAGAGGAGGAACAAAGTGGAAGAGAAAGAGAGAAGCAAAATTGTTTGCTACATTCTCAGGCAATAGATCAATAGGGCAAGCTTGCAGCATTTTGGGAATTCTTACACTGTACTGCATCTCCGGTAAACAACAGTCTAAGTGGTAACAGAAAAATGCCCTTTTTCCCTTTTTCACATAAACAGGAACACATTTCTTGTGGTTTGTAGAAACAAATATGATGATTTTTATTGTGTGGGGAAAATAGGGCTTTACCACCAAAAGCTTGCACATTGGCTAATGTGGTCTTCACATCCCCTGAAATAGCTCTTGATGCTTGGAATGATGTTCCGTTCAATCCAGAGTGTATTGGAGGTCTATTGGGTCCAGATGTAGACACAAACCTTATTCGGCTAACTAAAGCATAAACCGTTGAAATCAGCTTTTGATGGCAGGGCCCACTCTGGTCGAATTCACTTTTCTCCATCACTTAAGAATCACTCAGGGAAGAAGTGATTGTGCGTGAGGCAATTTCTACACTGGGTGTAGGGCCAATGGAAATAAAAATTGAATTTTAAATTCCAGTTTCTGTTTTCAGACTGAATGCATATTCTTTAAGAACCAGAATAAGATATCCAATATTGCAGAATTCCTCCAAGGGTTCGTACAGCACGTAAGAGAAAATGCCGAGGAAATATCCAAGGAACAGGAGGCTTATCTTACCTTAATAAAAGGTCATAGTCCATAGCTTCACTAATCCAAAGACACCAAGTGTGAATGGAAGATGATTTGGAAGACAGGGGGTCCAGGGTTATGCTTTAGTTCAAAATTACAGGACCCAGATGCAAAACACACGTAAAAGATAGTTTGCTCAAAAATAAAGTTTAATGAACAAAAAGGTCTAATTTACAAAGAGGCAAACTTATAAAAACTGGAGGGAAAATAGATTCAAGATTCAGGGAGGAAATGTAGCAGGCCGGGCTCAGAGGAACTAACATGGCTAAGAACACAAGCAAGTAGCACACACGATCTAACAAAGACAGAGCGGAAATCATAGACTTAAGCACAAATAAAAACAAGACAAATAGAGCCAGGTGATGCACCAAACAACTGTCTGACCAACACAACCAACCATGAATTTTATCTTTGGCTGCTGCTAGAAATAAATCCTTATCTAATATATTCACATAAAGAATATTGATAGCGTCTACGCTGAAACATGTAAAATAACATAACATGATTAAAATCAGACCCTTAAAATATGACTGGCATAAGAAATATTTAAAGATCAATTTCAAATATTTCCTAAAAATCACTATTGTGGAATCTTTAATGCAGGGACAAAACAATGATCGGGTTATTTCCTCATCATACATCGCTGTATACCATGTAAGGACAAAAGCAAATCTTCTATGCTTATTTTTACTGTGCAGACTTTGTGACAAAGTCTGAATCATCACTGCGGGTTTTGTGTCCAGTGAATTTAGTGATTAGTCGTCGAGTTAATCCTCGCTCTAGGGCGTGCTGTTTTCAGAGAGATGGTTGCTGTGTCTAATCTCAGGCATTGCAAACATAATGATAACAGTGAAGCGGTTCTGAGGGGGAACATAACTGCAGATTTGCCACTGAGAATTTTCACACCGTTGTGGGATGATTTTTACAGATATCTTAAAGTGCTGCTAAAATATGTAGGCCAATAAATCAGGGCAGTCAGTGGGAATTGAATTGCTTTTCCATGTTTTCTTTGGTTTCATTTTTTAAACTTTACATCTTATCACTCATATTTTGGTGTTATTTAAGAGTGTCCGGAGCGACCAAACCAAACGGGAGACAGAATATGTGCAAGAGGAAAACATTGTACAGTGGTAATTGAAGTGGGATGACCACGTACAGAGCCTTGTTCAGGCGTCAGAGGAAGGTGCATCAGCTGCTACCACCTTACAATCACACAGGTTATTTGGGGACTCTGGGGCAATTGGAGGGGGACCCAAGTGAACTCCTCATTTCTGTGGGGCTTTATGTAGCGTGACGGCTCCAAATGAACCCCCCAATCATGTGGGAGCGCTCTATTAATTCGTGACCCAGGGCGTCTGCTTGGGAAAAGAGCTGCCACAGCCAGTGCTGCATCCCCTTTGCAGCGTCCAGCAAAGCTTCTTGTTACTTATTGACTGAGGAGCTACATTGCAATGTTTCTCTGCATCTGCAGCCGTGGCTTTCGCCTCAAGTGCCGAGACGATCTATCATTTCTTTAGTCGCCTACTCCAGACTCTACAGGATGGATGAAAGGCACCGTGAAATAAAAGTAATCTCGCTTCTTGGAGCAATATATTGCCACTAACTGGAATACACCCCATTTTTACAGCACAGCACGCTCTAAGAAATCTAATTGTCCCTGTTACAAGCTGCATGTTGGAGTATAAACACAATAACAGGAATCTCAAGTTGGAGGCGACAGACTCTTATGAGCAGCAGCCTGCTGTCATGAGTTACTAACAGTGTGACAAACACCCAACTTCAAATCCACCACATTGATTGAACACAGTTAATATGCTTGAAAATCTTCAACTAAGTAAAGAAAAAAACAATTTGATTTGGATTACCCTGTGTCATATGTTGCACTCGATTCCTTTGCTTTCCTAATATTTTGTTTACAACGACACTCATGACAATCATGCTCTGTCAACAAGATCGTGGTGGCTAAAAAAGGAATAAACAAATACTTAAGATCACAAGCCTCTCTCAAGACTGAATGCCTGAAGCTGAGCCATTCATGAAAGGAAGGCACCAGCATTCCTCCCACGTGCCATCCTCTGTCGACTTCCAACTGCCCGGCATCATTTAACGTCTCTCGCTCTCCCTTTAAACTTGTGTAAATGACATAAAATCAAGTCCAATATGTGGTGTGTGGTTTCAACATTCTCCCCATCTTGTTATGGAATGGAAGGATTAATATCTGTATTATCACATATTGTTCAATACGGAACAGGAAAGAAAAAACAAGGTTTAGTCAGAGGGACCATGAGGTCCATCCAAAAATATCATCAGCAGTGCCTCATGTGCTACCTAGTGATTTCAAAGGCGTGGAGAGACTGACACTAGCACATGAGAAAACTTATTTTAACCCAGAGCGCTGGCGTGTCAGTAAACATCCGCTCTAAGTAAAGATAAGACAGGTTCTTTAATTACGGAGAACTCCTTCTTGTGTTCCCGGGGGCGATACATATCCTCAGGAACTCCATGGATGGTGGGCAGAGAGACAGCAATTCTGCAGAATCCACATTGGGAGTAGATGAGCTCTGAATGATGGGAAGTTATGCAGATATAGAAAGTAATTAAAATCACGCCTACGATTTGTCTTGGGCACCTTCTTAGTGGTTGCAAAACGATCATTATGACTTATAATCATGATATAATCACACACTTGACGGCACAAGCCTGACACAGCTTTAGTTGAAAATTCCTGACCGCTGTTTGGCAGGAGTAACATAAAATCCATAGGTGTTAGTAACTATATTGAGGAGTAGAACATCGTTAGCTTGAAATGACTTGAAGCATGGGTGCTGTTTGTAAAGCTTCCCACATAAAGAACAAGAAGACATTTTAACCCTTCAGATGCTGGTGTGTCTAGTGTGGGAGGAGCATGAAACAAAGTGAGCACATGAAAACAGGAAGACATAAGAGGAAACTAGATAAAAACTTTGCTTTTGTGTGCCTCAAATTGCAAGATCCAGTCCAGACTCATAATAGAGAAAAAAAAGAGAAAAATTAATATACAGGTGCAGAGGTTTGATAAATGGAGGTGAAAGTGGATCACCTCATCTGAAGGCACTTGAGGGAATAAATGACTGTTTCTCCTTAGTTCATGTTCGATAGCGGCAGACAGCCCTGATTCTCACTTACAGTACTATAATCATCAGCTTTGTGACAACAGACAAGTTAAATCTTCTTGTGCCCCAGACAATTTTAGGTCATAAGAGAACAAGAACCTTGTCAGCTGTCAGTCACATGATCCTGTTTACAAGCTCTAAGAAACAATGAATAGGATATCAGAACATCTGCTAGAGAGTCTTTGGCACGTGGACTCTGGAAGGGCTACTGACCGTGGTTGATCCATGATTCGATTTGGATCACTCTCCCTGAATTGTGCCGCACCTGACCCCCAGATATCTTGCAGCTATCACAGAGCGAACAGTTGTATGACAGCCTTTGCTTTCTAAATCTCTTAAAAGAATTTCAGCGAGAAGGTTCACAGAGCAGCTGTGTGGTCATGTATTTGATAAGCTCATAGCCATGGACACCAGAGGAGCTGAATGGTATAAGGCATGATTTAAATCGCCAATATGGGATCATATTGACTTCCTATAACATAGAAAGCACTCAGAGAGCATAAACTTTCACCAAGTCAAAACAGTACCTACGGTAGATAGAATTGCTACATTACATCTGGCTACAATTTCATTCAAATCCATCCATTAATATTTTTGTGTTACCGGCCAAAACTACAAATTTACCCCATCTTGCATTGTTTATGAAAAGGTTATTATGACGTGACGTCATTAAAATGTAATCAACTCTGGGATAAGACAAAAGCTACCTCTAGGTAAGATTTCCTGCAGATCAAAAAGTCCCCTACATTGCAATGCTTTAGAAAATGTTGTCATGTTGTCACAGGGTGAGGGCATGAAGTCATGTTACCAAATGTAATCATCGCTAGGATATGCCAGAATCTACTGCTGGATAAAGCTTCATGCAAATCCATCTATTAGTTTTTCCATAATTAGGCTAACAAACAGAAAAACTACTGTAAAAAAAACATGACCTCCTGGACGGAGATAATGCTGGAGGGAGGGATGAAAGGTATTGTGCCATGAGGATCTCTCTCTCTCTCTCTCTCTCTCTCTCTCTCTCTCTCTCTCTCTCTCGCTTACTCTTTCTCTCCCTCTCTCTCGATTTGATCATTATCCAGATATGATACATGCTTTGCTGTCAGAATAAGATCAATAAGCTCATTCATATAAAGACTTTTTTCAGTCTTAATTAGACTGGTCCTCCTTTAGGGTCAGGGGTGGGGACCTTCAGTTTGTTAAACTGGAAATTTGAAAATAAAACAATTGAAAGTGAGTGCGGAAGTCAGTTGATTTACCAGCCAGAGGTAGCATTTTAGTTGCCCCTGCAATCTTTATTGAGGAGCTGTGAGCTGAAATTTTTTAGGTCGTTTTAACTTTGGCATTTCACTACAATAGTCTTATCAATTTAACCTGAGTTCCAAGTGGGTGTATATGCCAGATATAGTAAAATTCCCTTCAGGTTGTCCTGATATAGCGTGTTTATGAGAACATGCTGGATGTGAGGTTACCTTTGCCCACTAAGATCTAATCACACTAGCCTTTAGTTCAACTGGATGTTTATGCCAAAGTTGAAGGAATCCCCTGTAGGTGTTTCCAGAATATCACAAGAACGAGACCATTAACACCAGACAGACATACAGATGTACAACCCTACCACATAAAGTCTGCTGCAGTAGGGAAGCATAAATGAAAGTGAAAAAGACCCAAAAGGATATAGAAACAAAAAATAAGCAGGCCCACATTGCATTAAGAGATTCCACTTGAAGATCGTCTGCTACATAGAGGCAATCAGGAGCACAGAAGCTGTTTGGGGCCCAATGCGAGCTATTCTGCTTCCCCCAAACACATCTCAAGTGTCCCCTTTCCTCCTTCTTTCTCTCTCATCTATATCTCATCAAGTTCTGCCTCCCATAAACAAGGATATTGGCCACCAGGCAAGAAATCTGAGAAGAGTGATCCCTTTTCAAGATAGTATCTGCATCGTTTCCAAGCAGAACCAATCATGCAAGGACCTGAAGTAATCTTAGTGCTGGGAAGTACCGACTGGAGGGGGGGATCAAACCACAGTATGATCTAAACATTGCAGAACCTTTTTCTCTGCCAGGGTTATGACATCATCATGGATCATGATTAGCAGCTGGGTCTGCAAGGGGACCACGGACTAGTCACTTGAAAGTACATCAATCAATCAATTTGGCTTAATTAACAAGGAGGAATGACAAGTCAAGGGCCCGCCATCAGATTGGATGGATGAATGGAGAGAAGGAAACATTGTAGGTGCAGTTCATTACAGTATGGAATAAGATAATTTAATACTGTAAGCCCAAAGGAAAACATTGATTGCAAAGCTGGTGGAGAAAAGCGGAGACAGCAGAACAGATCGGTACACAATATCCTGTTAACGGTCATTTCATTTTTCTCATATCACTTAATTCAAGAGTCAATTTTAAAGCATTTGTAGCTATTATATAGCATTTGGGTATACTATTCTGTGTGGCCAATGTCCCTTATCACCCCTTTTTTAACTAATTTCCTGTCAGCTTTATATTTTCAACAATGACGAATAAATTGAAAAATGTAAAAGTAAGTCATCATCTACAATTACACTGCTTCTTTGTGTCTCCAAATACTGAAAAGATGCAAGAAGACACTGCATAGGGTTTTTTTTTTTAGTGTCTAAAACCCAATGAATTGAGGACCATTAAGAACAAAAACTAATTTCCACTTAATGGAAATTTAAGGGGGGTATTAAAAAAAAGACCCCAAGGAACAATCTTCTGTGTCACGTGGGGCTTCTACGGTCTTTTTTCTGTTTTTTTTACCTTACCTGCTAATAGCTAGAGTAGCAACACCGTATCATAGAGCATTTGCAGGTTGTAAGTGGTTTGTTTGTGCACATGTAGAACTCGGAGTCTGTGTAACCTACAGGTTTTCAATTAAAGAACGTGCCTTTTGTATGCATTTTCTACAATTGCCACGAGACATTTATTAAGTCATACTCAACAGTAAAGAAAACATTTTTTTGAGTATCTGCTTTCCTTTAAAAGTCGAAAGAAATTATTAGATTAATCGATTCATCAAAAATAATAATAAGACAAATTGATAAAAAAATAAATAAATCACTGGTGCCAGATAGGGCTGCAACTAACGACTATTTTGATCGTTTCAATAATGGACCAATTAATCCAATATTCAGATAATTTTTTTCTTCTGGTTAAATAAAGGTTAGGTAAAAAAAATAAAAACAAACAAACAATTGCGAAACGGCTCTTACTTTGCTATCAGCCTTTGAATCTAGCTTTAGGTTGTTTTAGGCACATGCAAACTAAAAATAAAAACAATATGGATAAGAAAATAAACAAGGGTAGAAAAGAAAACTGTCAGTGTTTTGTGCATTCAGTTGTCAACAACTACATTAGGCTAAATCGTGGATGCAGTCCACATTGGACACGCACACACGCAGAGGTGTGTACTCGGCAGGCAGCAACACACCAGCTGTAATGTGAAACGTCTCAATGAGCAAAGCAATGTGTATGACTTTAACGTAGGGGCACATTTGTAAGGATGTTTTCTGTCGCAATGGTGTTGCCATGGCGCTAATGTTTACTTCCTACTTATTACGAGGGGTCAGAGGCGGGGTCCGATGACGTCACCGACTAATCGACATTTATATTCGTCGACAACTAATTTCTTAATCAATTTTTGACGATTACGTTGATTATTCGATGCAGCCATATTGCCAACAAGACACAACACGGCTGTTTCATTGCTGTATCTGTAAGGTGACTTTAAGTGTCTTGAAAAATGCCCATAAATAAACTGTGCATTATTATTTAAAACTCATCAAAGCCCGAAGGCCAGTTTATGGAACCAGACTGTTCTTGCCGGTAAACTATGGGAATCCAAGGCTATCTTTCATTGGAAAGTTTTTCCAGCAAATAAAGTTTGATTTTTTACGTGCACACACACATACACAATCACACACACACGCACATAAACACACAGAAACGCACAGATAAACACACGAACACACACACTTCAAATTGCTTAATAAAGGACACTCTTCTTTCAACACATTGATAACTGTGTCCAAAAGCCTGAACCACTCTCTCATTACTATCTGCCATTCAATAAGGTAACAATTACCATTTATCCCAGTCTCAATCAGTGTGATGGACCATATAGGCATTCTGCAGCCTCTGTGGGCTACCACTAACTAATGCTCACTTGATTCAAGGCTCACATCCAGCAGTGAAAGCTCAGAAATATTTTCTGGCTGTCAATAGATGGCTCCTCTTCATTACCGTTCTATCTGTGCCTCAGCGTTAGCACATTCACCTGTCTGTTCGTCTGTCATCCAGCCACCCATTGCTGTCATTCGTCTACATCCATCTTACTGCCTTCTGAGCTCAAATTTCATCTGTCAAGTGTATTGGCAGTCCCTCCACTATGCTTTGCCTGCAGAAGTGAGTACATCAGTCAGCTTCTACAAAAAAAACGTCCTTTTAATGATGACTCAGAAAGAGCTGTTAACATTCTGGTATGTGCATCCGCTGTTCAAGCCAGTTCCAGTACCGATGTCAGTACAGCTAACTATGGATTTTCTGTCCAATTAGGTGAATTTCTCACCAACACTCTGGAAACTTCCATCTTACTTTCATGAGTTTTCATCTCATTTACTACAAATTCTGTATACATTACTGTTTACGCTTTACAAAGTCATTCACTAGCTAAATTATCTGACAGCAGGTTCTGGTAGAGTTGGATTACGAGGCGCAATTATAACGAAGGACGGAAAAACGCAAATGTGACAAACAGCTTGCATGTTATTATAAACACCTTCAATAAACTGGAAGTCACAACTCCACATGTGCATCTGGTTAAGGTGTATTCATTGTAGGGTTGGATAAAAGCAATCAATACTGCATAATTCCAAATATTATGTTCGTCAAAAAATATATGGATACACAGATTCCAAGTATCAATCATTCACTATACAAATCATGGTGATGGCAGACAAGGACACAGTCAATGTGCGGGAGGAAGTTGAAGTTATCAAAGTAATCAGACAAGCACTAAAATAAATCAAACATTCCAAAATGGATATGAACCACAGGAGAAGCGTCATCTGAAAGTATAATACAGTGGGCAGTGACAGCTGAAAGGGTGGCAATAACTTGCCATGGACCTCGTAAAGTATTGGATTTATAGAAGTATGTGACCGTATTAGCTTTTTATGTTACAGAGGACTGAGGACTATCATCTCAAATTCTCCAAACTCAAAATACCTGTAATAGTCCAGTGGTCCAAAAATATTTGCAGTCAGTTAAGTTGGACTAGAAGTGAATACAAACTTTTCAGTTTGTTTCGTGCCACGACGGGTTTTTATTTTAGTGTTGGCCAATTTGTCTGCTTGATGCCTCGAGTTTGCATTTATAAAGATTATTAAAGCAAAATGAGTGGGTATATAATTTGCAGGTGAAAAATATAGGTTTCTATGTATGTTATTGCAATATGCAGCATATCAGAAACTGCTTCAAATCGTAATAATATCATATCCTACAGTAAGCACTGTGATCATATTATATAGTCATAATTTTCTGGTGACTTTCATCCCTTACTTACAGAGAAATTGAAGGATTTGTGAATCCAATAAGTTTTATATTGGGTGCAATTGTATGTTTATAAAATGAAGAGAATAAGCAAAGAGTAGCAAAGTAATCTCTGAAGGTTTACTTTGCTTTAATCTTGCAATTTCAGACATGGCCTTGATTTTCTTGGTTTCTTAGTGCACAAGAATAAATTGCTCAGGAAGTTACCTGAATGCTCCATTTAAGACACGAGTAATGTTTGTCAAGTTTTACTCACAGACTGTGAGCTGAAAGCTCTGCTGTCACCTAAAAATGAATAAACTTAAGTAAGTAAACAAATGAGAATGTTTTCTCATGAAGATACAGCAGGCATATTTTAATTTCAATGAGCTCCTGCAACATAATAGTTCATATCAGAACTTAGCAGAAATAATGCAAATTTAAGCTTTTTTCCAGTGTCATGATTCTTTTTTGTCTTCAGTTTCCAGGAGCCTCACAGTAATGTATTCATTGTTCAAAATGGTAAAAAATCAATCTCTATAGTATAGCAGAAATATCAAGTTCATTGAAATTTACATACACCGATCAGCTATAACATTATAACCACTGTTAGGTGACGCAAAACAAAGTGATTATATCATTACATTGGAACCTTTCAATAGGTCTGATATATTAAAAAGAAAGTGATTATTTAGTCATTGAAGATTATGTGATTATGTGTGACGCACAATGATCTGAGTGACTCCAAGAACATCCACATTGTGACGGATAGACCCTTGGGTGAAATGGTGACAGGGTCATGGACAAACACGGCTCATAGATATGACTGGGGAGTGAAGGCTAGCCAATGTCCGACAGCTACTGTAGCTCAAATTTGGTAAAAAGCTACATCGCCGCGGACAAGTCAGAGTGCCCATGCTGACCCTTGTCCAGAGAAAATAATGCCTACAGAGTCATGTCAGAATGAAAACTGAATAAATGGAAAATGGTGGCACCAGAATACACCATGGGAGGAATGCAAGCCTAATGAGGCAGTGTGATGTTTTGGGCAATATTCTGCTGGCTTACCCTCTGAGTCTGGCCATTCATGTGAATGTTACTTTGACATGTACAACTTTCCAAAGCATTATTACAGATCAAATATGCTCCTTCATGGTATTCCCTAAGGTCAGTGGCCAATTTCTGTAGAATAATACATCCTGCCACACTGCAAAAGTGGTTCAGGAATGGATTTAGGCACACAACAATGGTCTTGGCTTGGGCTCCAAATTCTTCAATCTCACTCAAATCAAGCATTTGTGGGATGAGCTGGACATTGAGTGTGATGCATGGAGGCCAAACCTCACAAGTTAAATGACTTAAAAGATCTGTTGCTTAAGTCTTGGGACCAGATACCAAAGCACTGTTCAGGCTGTCGTGAAAGCAAACGAAAGACCCACACAATATTAGGCATTTGATAAAACAGTGTAATGGCTAACGGTTTATGTCAGAAATGATCCAACCGGTCACCTACACCCATACATGAATATGAACTTTCATCGACCAGGCTGCCATCTAATATTGTACTTGGTACGTTTGTACGAGTTAAATCAAATTCCTTCTGCAGATATTACTCCACATGTGATTTACACTAACATGAGGCGAAACCCAAGGCGTCAGCATAGTTACTTAATATGGCCTAAATTGTTAACTAAAAATGCATAATCCAAACTGGAGTGGTTCTGATGCTCTTGTGCCATTTCTCAGATCCCTTGTTTTATTATTTAATCATGCCTTCCAGCACCCTAGACCCAAAAGTGAGATCCAGACCAACATTCAGCGCCCAGTAAGAGGAGAAGCAGCAGATGAACTCATTTCATGCAGAAACTACAAAAATAAAGCAAGCAACTATTTTTCTTCCATCCATCTGTCAATCAGCCAGCATGCCCACTGATGTTCTAGTCACCCTGGCATCTTGGCTTTGCCTATTACCCTGCTAGCTAGAGTGGTAGGACAAACTTAAGCTAGAACCAAAGGTTCTCCGGCTTGTCTGCATGTTAAACAGTAGACAAACCCAGGGTAGCACATGGCAACATACAGCAGCAGCCTCCTCCAATCACATCATTCCGGCCTTAATTGATTTCATCTCAACAGGATTCAATTACATTTCATCAATTTCGGCACAGCGTAACTCCGCAGAGTTTGATTCAGTCTCTGGCAATGCAGTTTAAATGAATGCAATCAGATCTACTTAAATTGAATCAATTTTTAAACTTAATTTCTTCCACACTTCCTGTCTTGGCATAAATCTTCACAGATTCACTCCATCCTTCTAAATATTCACTGATTGAGATTCAGAATAGAGAATATAATGAGACACACCAAACTCTTCCTACTACAGAACCCTGACTACTTATATTTTCTTGGCTTCTGGTTCGGAGAGACTCCCCGAGGAGAATATTAGTCACTTCCATGATAGTAGTGGGTAATTAGAATGAAAATAGAAGGAGGTTGGCAGAGGGCATAATTGAACATGATGCGGTTTCTGCTCCGAGCATTGAAAATAACATAATATTTTCCAAAGCCATATGTCAAATTTCATCTACTGGAGGTTGCTTTCCAAAGGTCGTCAGTATTCTCAGCACATGTGCTCTTACTTGATATTATATCGATTCAATTGACAACAACACAATGATTGCTGATATAACAAAGTCCGCCACGAATTGATTTCCATTCGATTCAATTCAGGGGCTTTCGATCAATTTCAAATGACTTTCTGTACCAATATAACAAAATTGGTTGCATTTCACCTTAAGAAAGAATAAATTCTAAAGCAATTTTGACATGATTTCAACAATTTTATCGCTGAGATGTTGGAAACATTTCAGCAAAATTATAACAAAAACAAAACATAGACCTGTGTTTCACTATTAGGTGACACATTTTTCACGTTTGGATACAAATGGGTTTTTTTCCTTAACATTAAGGATCCCTGATTACCTTTAAATTATGACCATAACTGTCTAAATTTATGTTTCATGAGATTAGATTTACATGATTTTGAGAGATGCTGTCGTCAAGGGTTTGGAGGAATTAACATCTTAATATTTTACATCCTGTAAAAAGCTAGGTAATTCTGAAATCAGCTGCTCATAATGAATTAAGACTGAACAATATATTTTTTTAATAACTCATTTGTGTTTTCTTAGAACTCAGCGATAGTTTATTTGTACAAACCTGTTTTACGATTATAGTCGCGGCATCAATGCTAACTACGTTAACCCGTATATGGCAATTCATACTCTATGTTACCATTAAGATAAAGGACCAACTGCTAATTATTTCTCCGCATTGTTGTGAGGAAGAAAACATACAGACTGCCCCCTGGAAACCTTTATCTCTCATTTGAAGAACGATTTATAAGTCAACCCTAACACTAAGGGAGAGCAGATTACAGGACAAAATTAAACTGCAGCCTCTGGCTGTACCCATTGTTCTGCTCTAGGAAAGGGAGCCTGTGTGCGGGAAACACTGCAGGCTTGCTCTGGTAGTAATAAAAGTGTATCTTAAAAACAACAATATATATTTATAGCTTAACTTTCCATCCATTTATCCGATCGTTGTTCAACGAAGTGATAAACTGATCCAGATCAATAAGTCATTACACTCTTACGTCTATGTATTTAATATCAAAAATGTATCATTGACAAATAAAATATCTAAAAATAATCATGAATCTCTTTCAACCCCCGACACTAATCTAATAAAACAACCTGTGAGTTGTGTGCTCATACGTTGGCTTTCAAACTACTCTTGAGCAAGGCAGTTCAATTGTGCCAAGGAAACTGCAATAAGGCTGAGCATTTATCTCCCTAATTAAGTGATTAGATGTATAAAGATGTATTAAGATTGCCCTCATAGTCTCACCGTCTCTTCGCTGCCATTTGACATCTTATTGTAAAGGAATGAACCCAGATTTTTTAAATTAATTTTTTTTTTTTTAAATGTTATCGCATGAATGACTACCTTTTTTGTCACAAAAATGTTTTTCCTGTCCCTCACACAAATGCAGCAAAGTCACCAGAGTGGAGCTGATCATTTTTTGAGATTTAGTTCTCAATCGCGATTTTAGCTTCTGACAATTAAATTTGGAAACATTGAAACTTGAAAACCTCGAACGGATGGTTGTCGATGTAATTCAGGTATCTGATTAGGATCCTTTCAGGACGCCTCCATTTGGATGTTTTCCAGGCACGTTCAACTGGAAGGAGACCCTTGGGAAGACCCAGAACTCCCTGGAGTGACTATACATCTCATGTGGGCTGTGAACTCCTCCAGATCTCCCAGGAAGAGCTGGAGAATGATGTTGGGGAGAGACATATGTGGATTACTATTCATAGCCTGTAACCACCTCGACCCAACTCCGGATAAGTGAAAGAAAATATACAACTATACTTATCAATATCGACTTTTAAATTGCATTACCTACACAGATCTCTACCATTATAGAAATCAAACGCCCCTGAACTTTTTCTTGACCAATCACAGCTGGTCACTCTGGAAACATTTCCCGGATGAACTTATGGTCGGGACAAAAATCAAATCCGCTTCAAAGCCGATCATCATCGGCTGTCTGGAAGTATTTCAGATATAAGGCCGGAGATGTTAAGCAAAAATAAACCATATGCATAGACCGCTTGTGTCTGGGTTCTAAAGAAACACAACTAACTTGTTTAAACATTAGAAAACAAAGGAAAAAAAAAACTACGAAGCCAAGAACAATCCTACTACTGTGAATCACTCATCATAAATTCAGAGATCCATAGAATTATCCTGAACAGCTCACACATACGCACTCAAATAAACAATGACATTACAGTCCAGATTGTAAAAGATATGAGTCAAACAAACAGTGATAGAAAAGAAGTCATCAGGAAAATAGTCGGCACACTAGATGAAAGATTTGTGACACCGTCACGCCATTATTTTTCCAGAGTGGCGTTACCTGTGCTGTCTGCAAAATGTGGAGAAAAAAAATAGAAAGGCGTCTCACAGCTGTCCAGTATCCTTCTACGACTGCTGACCAATGGGCCAAAAAAACCCCGAATAATCATGATTAATAATCGGGATTACAACACCGTTGAAAATAATTTATGCTAATCATTTTGGCCCGTTAATAAAATGTATTAACAAATAAGAGGAAGCATGAGTTCTTACTAAAACTAGACCCTGTGTAACATGTGTGCATTTGTACCAACAGAAGAAACATGCATAGCCATCAACAAGTTCAGTGCTGGACTCTGTGGGAGAAGAAAGGCCAATGAAGTGCAGTGTCGACTCAATCGGATGAAACCAGCTTATCACACGTCTACCACAACTAATAGACAATCAATTGAGAGCAGAGCCCTCGGCAAAGGAAGATCCGTCCGCAGGTCAGCAATCATTAATGTTAGCAGATGAAGTAAGTTTGATATTAGACAGTGGACTAAATGGTATGTGACCCGTCATCTGTCAAGACCCAACAGGGATATCAGGCAGCTGTGCTGCAGATGAAAACAAAAGAAAGATAAGTTTACTGCTGGAAACGTTGCAAACATGCTTTTCACCGCTGCTGAAAAGTCAGTTTGCAGAAGTGAGGTGTAGGCTGACGAATAGGTGAATAGTTCTTGTTGCTTGAATGCCCATTCCTTTTACAGTAGTCAGATTAGTAGTATTTTCCATCTCAACCTGTGCATTTGGCGTTGCTGTGCTCTTTCATCAGGTGCATATGGATCTGACTGTGGTCCTTTTCATCCAGTCAGGTTCCTTAAGATCTCGTTGTGGTTTCTGGTAGTTGTTTTGCACCTCTTAATAATTCTTTCTTTTAGCAGAATCAGATTTGAAATAAGAACCTGGCCATGAATGGGTCACGAAATCAGTGTACTTCTAGTGCCGATCCCAACCCAGACAAATGGGGAGGGCTGTGTCAGGAAGGGCATCCGGGATAAAAACTTATGTCAAATAAAGCAAAAGAAAGACCTAAACAATAGGTCTTTCTATTGTGTAGCACATGAAACAGATTTAGAAACCGGATATGTTGGGGCTCACAGGTACATCACTGGTACTGTTATCCAGCAGGGTAATGTTGGTGACCATGGATGAAACAGATGATCTGCTGTGGTGACCTCGAAAGAGTGTGCCACCGAGGCTCTTGGCCAGATGTCCGGTTGACTCATTCAAAAAGGAACCTTTAGTTATTTATACAATAATTTAAAACAAATAGACAAGAATTATACATATCTTCTTCTTTGTCTTTCGGCTGCTCCCTTTAATAATAATAATGCATTTTATTTGTTATGCACTTTACATAGACATAGATGTTCCTCTATCACACAAACCAACTGAATGTCCTCTCTAGCTACATCCAGAACTCACCTATTTGGTCTTCCCCTTTTTTTTCCTTCCTGGCAGCTCCATCTCCAGCATCATTTTACCAATATAACCACTATCTCTCCCCTTGTCCAAACCATCTCAATCTGGCCTCTCCTACTTTGTCTCCAAGACGTCTAACCTGTGCTGTCCCTCTGATGTGCTCCTCTCTGATCCTGTCCATTTTCCTCACTCCTTAAAAAAATCTTAACATGTTCAACTCTGCCGCCTCACACTCTGCCTCCTGTCTTTTGATCAGAGCCACCGTCTCTAAACCATACGGGAGAATTGCATTCCCACTACCGTCTTGTAAACTTTTCCATTCAATGTTGCTGCAACTCTTCTGTCACACATAACTCTTGACAGTCTTCTCCATCCTCTCCACCCTGCCTGCACTCACCTCTTCACCTATTTTCCACACACCCCGTTGCACTGAACAGTTGACCCAAAGGACTTTTAAACTCCTGCACCTTCTTCAGCTCTACTCCATGCATCCTCACCATTGCACCTGCCTCCCTTTCATTCACACACAAGTATTCTGTTTTGCTGCAACTGACTTTCTCTTTAGTGCATACCTTCACCTCTCCAGGTTTTCTTCATCATGCTCTCTGCTCCCACTACGGATCACAAAGTCATCCGCGAACATCATAGTCCATGGGAACTCCAGTCTGACCTCTTCTGTCAGCCTATCCATCACCATAGCAAACAAGAAGGGGCTCAGGGCCGATCCTTGATGCAGTCCAACTTCCATTTAAAACCCATCCGTGACTCCTACTGCTCACCTCACCGCTGTCATGGTACTCTCATATATATCCTGCACAACTCTAACATACTTCTTAGTCACTCCAGACTTCCTCATGCGAAACCACCATTCGTGGTATCGCAAAGTACCAAGGGTACTTTGCGATACCAAAGTACCCTTGGTACTTTGTTGTACACTTTCTCTAAATCCACGAAGACACAACGACTCCCCCTGGCTTTCTCTGTACTTTTCCATCAGCACTCTCAAAGCAAACATTGCATCTGTAGTGCTCTTTCTTGGTATTAAACCAAAATGCTGCTCACAGATTGTCACCACTTTTCTTAACCTAACTTCCACCACTCTCCCAGATCTTCATTGTGTGGCTCATCAGCTTTATACCCCTGTAGATGCTACAGCTCTGAACATCACCCTTATTCTTGAAAATCATCACCAGTCTTCCATTCCTCAGGCAAACTCTCATTTTACATGACAATGTTGAACAATCTAGTTATATACTCCACTCCCTTCTCTCTTAGAAACGTCCATACCTCCACCGGTATGCCATCAGGAACAACGGCCTTTCATTCTCTTCAAAGCTTTTTTCTCAATTCAAAATTACGGATCCTTGGGACTTCTTCATTTACATGTCTCGTACCTTCCACCTTTCTCTCTCTCTCTCTCATTTCGTTCGTTCATTGGTTTTCCAAAGTATTATTTCCATCTTGGCCTCATACTCTTTATATATATATATATATATATATATATATATATATATATATATATATATATATATATATATTTATATATATATATATATATATATATATATATATATATATATATATATATATATACAGAGAGAGAGAGAGTGAGAGAGAGAGAGAGAGCGAGAAAGACATCCCACCCACTGACCTACTAATTATATATATATATTTGATAAATGGTGGTGTCATATCTCAGAGTTACTGCTTCCTTCATCCACCTCTTATCTCTCTCTCTGTCTTATTTAATGTCTTTCTCTGTGAACTGACGGCAACCCTGCTTGGTAAATGCTTGGCAGTGATTTTCAAAACCATCCAGGTGTTTGAATATATCATTCAACCCCTGCGCTTATGTCGAGAGTACAAGTCAATGCAAGGTCCTAACAGATCGGATTGAGTGCTAAAGTACACAGGAGAAATCAAAAGCTTGCAGGCAAATAAATAGCATATTCATAAAACCGAGATTGCCCTTTGTACAATTCAAGGCCTGCTGACTCTAGTCGTTCCTTAAATTGATTTCTCATATGCGGCTGCCTCGAGGGGCCAATTCCATTTTCATATATACATTGGCACTATATATGTATGCTCTCCATCGGAGTCTATTAATCAAATAATGCAATCAATACAACTTTTGGAAGATGAAAAAACAGGCCACTCTGTGAACAGCTTTTCATATGTTTAATGAGAGTTTTTGACGGACATTGGGTAGTGCCGAGGTCTGTGTGCAGCATTATTCAAGCATAATGTTAGCAGTTACAGCATGGTAGTAGATACAGCAGAGCAGGAAAGTCAAAAAAATATATAAAAAAAATATAAATAATAATGATGGGAATATTTGAAAAATTGCGGTACACTCATCAATATTTAATTGACTATTCCTAGTGTAGTTTATGGTCGAGTAAGTGGTTGTATGCAAGCAAGTGTGTGCCACTACAATCGCTCATGTGAACATGTTAATACACCAGCAGTACAGCATGTAAGCAAACCTCAGACACACGATTAAGTCCGGGCTCAGGGTCCAATGAGAGACACTTGAGAGCAGAGGCATAAATCTTTTACATCCTGAGCCACTAACATTTCACCCCAGAGACACAGTGAAAAGTCTTAATTACGCCACTTAACATCCCATCGGCAAGTCCCCAGTGAGCCCAAGCAAGCACATAATTTATTGTACTAAGCATCGGTAAAAGCCAAATACATAAACCTTGAAGGATGCATTCTCAAGTGCAAGGAAGCTGCAGAGGTGGTTCTACAAAAGAAAATGTTTGCCTTTACGACCAAGAGGGGGTAAAACAGAGCAGATTGAGAATGGTTCCTTCACATTTATGTTGTGTGATGTTTGAGACGTTTCAGTTCGATCTAAAATTGCAGTTGTGAAACCTCCACCGGACCAAGGTCTAGACCAAAATACTGGAGGAACTGAACTATGGTTTGGTTCATTTAGACTAGAGTGTTAAAACACTTATTGTTGGTTATTGTTTGGCCCCATAACAGGATATTACAGCAGGCTATAATTGTCAATAAACAAAAAGGAAAAGCACAAAAAAAAGTGGTGTTAAAGGATATGGATCCCTCTGCTACTGCAGAAAGAGGATTTGTGCCAATCTGGATAGGCCATAACCTCTATGGTGATTATTGGCAAACCAACATGAAAATCGTTGGAACTCATACATGCCTAAAATGCAAAAATGAAAAAATTTAAGAAAACAATTATGAGATACACATCTTGAGGGCCCCAATAGAGTTTCTGTGAAATTTCACTGAAGTCTGTCCAGCAGTTTTGGAGGAGCTGAAAACAGACGTTTCCCCCTGACTTATGGACAGATGGACGGTTAACCCTATATGCACCCTTTAGTGGCAACGTAAAAACAAATGGAGGAGGGAAGAAGATGCTCATGGAGAGAAGTCAAGATGAGACCATTAATTGTGATATAAACAGATGAAGGCTGAGGTTAACGCACCGCCGGCTACAGAACAATCAATCACCATTTCTGGGGGAGCTGCAGCCCAAGCAGATTACAATAACAAGAAAGTTGCAATGTGGAACCAGAACTATACTTGCCATGTAACCAAAACCCAAACCTTGGTTCCGTACCTTGATTTGGACTTTCAGGTGATGGAGCCTGTCATTTTATAGCGGTGAAATGGACTTTCAGAGTCGCAGGCTTAGAGTTAAGTGTCTTCCCCTAGGTTCCACATTACCATGAACACTATTCAGCATCTCCCTCAGGCTCTAGTATATCCTCCGACTGGGGACCAGCCTTAATATTAACATTACAGCAGTTCTCTGAAACTCCTATCAGGTCAATTTGTGTGGATTTTGCCATCATGAAAAGCGCGATAGGCATGGAAATTGGTCGGCCGAGTGATGTAAGACTGCTGCAACAAAGGGACTGATACAACGTAATGACTTCCAGTTCAGACTTGTGAACGGTAGAGCCTATGTCTTTGTCGGGAATTGAAATTCTGAAGCTCCCCTTCCTCTTTTCATTACAGCACTTGTTATTAAAACAGTATATAAATAAACCACACTCATTTGAAATGCAGAGGTGGCTGGAAAGATTTTACTCTCCAATGATTGAATTCTTAATGTCAGAGCTGAGCTCCTGTTTTAACATTGCAAACCACCGAAAACATTCACACAATAAATATCATTTTTAATTCCTTTTGATCCACATGACAGGGCATCTGCTCATTTGTACACTCAATTATAAGCAAAATTACTTGAGACAAGTTTTAGAATGATACATAAGTAGTGCCAGAAGAACCTGTTATGAATAGGCAGGGTATTTTTTTCTTTACCTCTCCTTCAACTGAGGTTGCATGTAGCATATAGAAAAGCAGCAGAATTACATATTGGATTTCTCATTTTTGATGGGGAATGATTTGGAACCTAAAGGATCCTTTCTAACCCCCCACTTTGACACCCACTACAGTGAGGGTTAGTGGTTGAATGAGATGCAACATCGTCTCACAGACGGGGGCTCAGTGCTTCACTCTTGGCACCACTTTGCAGCGCTCTACCCCCACCTGCCGTTGTGTGCCAGGAACCCAGTGTGAACAAACTGCCGAAAACGTCCATCTAACAACTATTAATATTCTGTTTTTAAATCTAAAGAATTTATTTTTCTTTTCATAGCGTCAAAATGCTGCCAAAGGGTGGAGACTGCTAGTCTGATCTTGTATGCAAGCGCACTTGTTGCAAGGACTTTTTTCTGGATCATTACATCTCGTCCTAAATGCAGGACTGAAAGAGATGGAATAATCTCACCCTGCATGAAAATGTGTTTTGCTGTAAGAGACGGATTGGCAGGCAGAATAAATGTGAGGCTCCAGGAGTTGGGCATTTTTCGCAGTGCACGCAGGGCTCAGCCCACGGTGACACGGCTACGCGCTTCAATGACCAGGACATATTTAAGACACAGCACATAAAAAAAGAGCCAGCGAAGACTGTGTAAAGGCTTTTAGGCAATGTTTTTTTTGCAGAAGTCACTCAAGTTGCGTGTCCATGCATGCAAAACACACAGAATGTTGTGCGCACCGAGACAATCGTCGCCCGCTGTGAATCAGGTGCTCAGTGAAAACCAAATCAGGCAAAGTATCTTTCTGCTGTCACAGATTGGCTCTTATTTCCAAACTTTCTGAGGAATTTCAGACCACTCTGTTCGTCGAGCAATCGGTATAGCCATGCACAGCCTGCGCACAAGATGCAGCGCTCGGAACGGGGATGTTTGAGTGTGCGGTGTCCAATCCAATCCCCAGTGGTTCTAGTGGAGTGAAGGAAAACAAAACAGACTGGGCTCTAAATGGATGTGACGCCGCTTTTAAAGTCATCACCGATTGAAAATTAAACCAGCTTCAGGCAAAGAGGATACATACCCCCCCAAACAAGGCTTGTGTCCCTAAAGATTCAAATTGGACAGCATGGGGATGTTTTAGGATAAAAATAACAGTTTGTGTCCAGGGAGCACAGAGTGCGCGTCCCAAAAGGCTCACCCATCCTAAAAAAAGATCACACCATAATCCCCCTTTTCAGTAAGAAAGCATTCTGGCCCCTGCAAGACGTGCCTCAACTACAAAATAAGGTCCACTTAAACAATCCACTCCTCTCTCTCTCTCTCTCTCTCTCTCTCTTCCTGCTGCAGATCACGATACACGCAACTTGTCCACAAAGTCACCAAGCTGGAGGGTTTCACGCACTCAGGGGCGCATCCCTACCTTGGCTGCCGCAGACGAGCACCCCTAGGAGATGGAGGAGTTTGAGAATCATGTTCGGGCTGCAGGACGCTGCTCTCAGCTGCTGTAAAAAACGACAGGGGTGACACACACGCTTGGCTCCGTTCATCCGCTGTCTCGGGCTCCGCCGGCGACTGATCTGCCTCAGCTCCTTCCTTCACTTCCTTCCTTTGCGCGCGCTCCCGATCGGCGCTCGTTCACCGCGCCAGCTCTGCGCTGAGAATCCCCCCCAAACAGCCCCCCTCCTCCAAAGTACCGCTTCTCCGCTCATAAGATGCAGAGAAACTGAAATCAAACATGTTTATGTTTTGGAATGACTTTATCCTTTATGTAAATCATTTTAATAAAATATCTCCTATAGTTGTCTCTATGTCAACAGGAGGGTCTCTAGGAATGCTGGTGACCCTCTTGAATCCACAAAGGTACACAACCACTGACAGTCAGAATTATGTGGATCACATTGTTACAACGGTAACTGTCTGTGGTCGGGATGTCTCATTAATTTTTTATTTTTTATTTTTAGCTTTCTTTTATTGCATTACTTTTCACTCATGTCCTTATATTTGTTGGTTTTATTGTTGTATCTGTAAGGTGACCTTGAGCGTCCTGAAAGGTTGCAATAAAAAAAATGTATTTATTATTGGGCCACAAGGGAACATCTTATCCTGAAGATGCTGTGTTGGAACCAGAAAAAACTGGCAAATACAAGGATCGGGGTGAATTTCACACGGGTCAAGTTGCGATATCAGGTCAATGGGGTCAGAGGACCTCAAGAGTTGCAACATTCATTGGTTGTTTCCATTAAGCACACAGGAAGAACAGGGGGCTGACATTCCAGTGTTTCAGTGTTTGATATTCACTCCGACAAATGTAATTTTAACACAGCATGAGCCAAAAGGTGCTCAGATTTGGAGTTTACTATCAGCACTGAACTTAATATGACTATGCAGAGATGTAACCTACATGAACAATGAAAGTTAAAGACGCTCCTGAGTGGAAGGCTCGGGAGCCAGTCTACTAGCTAGAGGCCAGTTATTTCCTGTGACCTCTGTTCTCTGAGTGAAGGAGACTTTCTCTCCACCCAAGCCCTGACTTGCAGGTAAGAAGAAACCCTGTTGATACGGAATAAGTGTTTGGATAGGAACAATAAAAAAAAACAGCTATAGCATTAGGTTGCTTTGTATTAACATTTAATATCAAAACCTTAATTGTATAAAAATAAACACCAACTTTGTTTCATTCATTTTTTGTGTTTACATTCTTACACTTGAAGGTTTGTTAGTCAACGCTATGTTATTCATGACGGTAATTCATTAAAAGTGTTTGTGTTCATTAAACATTGAGGTTTCCTTATAAAATCGAGTAATTGTAAATTTAGCTAAATTCATAAATGCAGTCCAGTGGTTAGTACCGACCAAAGTTGTGTAAGGAAGGATCACAGGTCATGAGTCATGGCTTCATTGCCGAATTGGTGAAAAAGTCGATGCTGGTTGTGATACAAACGTGTAAGAACACACATTGCATCGCAGGATTTACTCAATATCAGGCAGATGGTTTTAAAGTTATGGTCGATCTTTGTATTAATGTATGTATTTATCTCCGAAGTCCAAAAGCCAAAAAAATGCAAAGCAAGAAAAATGTTTCCTGTGTGAATAATGCAGATTCCTCAGAGGGCGAGATCTCTCTTCAACTCTTCAACACGATGAACCTCATAAATAATGATTTTCATATTCTTCTCCAAAAACTTCTGACTGTGAAGTTTTTTTCTTTTACTTAACTCGAGTGATTGACAGGTGGTGCGGTGCAAAATCAATAATGCTGGCACTATAACAGACTGTGATGGTGAAGAGGAAACTATACTGTTAAAATGATTCTGTTATTTACGGTTAAATACCAGGAGGCGTTGCTTGAATTTCACCATAAAAATTAAAAGACAATGAATGAGATGTATCAGTATGCATATTTAGCAAACGGTAATTTTCCCAGTGAATTACAAACTGAGAAAAGATGAATATGAACCTGCTTACGGTAACTGTCTTACAAAATATCCCAGCAGCAGGCCATCACTGTTGAAAAAAATAAATAAATCTGTAAATAACAGTACAATGCTGACAACTGTAGTTGCCAGAATTGCACTGTAAAAACAGGATGATTGCAAATTATAAGACATAACAATATGTGTTTGTTTTTTTTGGCAACTGTATAATTTCTCCGATAGAACTAAATATTGTAAATTACTATTTCCCCCAAATTTTTAACATGTTAACTGTAACTTTCTTTCAGGATACTCCAGCAACAACCTAAACTGCATAAAACAACAACTGTGTAATAAAGGTAAAATACCGGCAGCGATGGTTGCAAGAGCTTAATTTTAAAAAACCTAGGCGACGAAATTCAAGACATAACAGTAGGCTTTTTGGCAACCGTAGATTTAACAGCGGAAAACTGTTTACGATACATTACTATTTAAAAAATGCACATTTTTAAACCTGTGGCGTGTTTTTTCCAACCATACATTTACAGTTGAGAACTATCTTCTTAAGCAAGCATTTCCCCCCAGAAATACTGTATATCGTTGCCCTGTTTATGGTAAAATGCTTTAAAAATACTGCAGCAATTACCAACACTGTGCAATTGATGATAAAATAATGGCAGCTGTTGCCAGTAATTCACATTAAAGAAATGTGGTGGTTGAGTAAAAAAAATTACACTATATTTTTTCTTGGCAAACGCAAACTTCACAGTTGAGAAAGAGTTTGAAGTTTGTTTCAGGTAAATAACTAAAAAAATTCAAAAGTTACGGTGATTCTTCTATAGAAATACATGTTTCTAGTTCTTTTCCATTGCGTAGGGCCCCTAGTACATCGAGTTTCAGTTAGACCAAGCAAATAGCAGCAAAATACCGTATATTAAGTCTTACTATCTCTCAGTCCAATATTATTTCACAAATACACACCTTTCTTCAGGATCTGGTTTCTGTATAAAATGTTCAGTAAAAGTTCTATACTGTAATGAAATAGGACACATGAGCAAAATCTGAAATTTAGAAATGTAGACTTTATGTATAATGACTAATAATATCCGTGCAGTAAATGAAGCGTGTTCTTTATTTATTATAACAGTGAGGTATAAAGTTTTTGTTTCTTGAATTGAGTAATTATACGCATCTAATATAGTGATATACTGCTGTGAATTATTAGGTCCATTACTGTTTACCATTTTTTACTGCCAGAAGATAAGCTCTCCATCCACCAATCCATCTAGAGTGCTGTGAAAAAGCATTGGACGCGCTCCAGATTTTTTTCTCTCTTGTATTTTTCTCTCATTAAAGTCGGTGTTGTGTTCAATTGTGTTTGAAGGCAAACTGATTTAAAATATAATACCTGTTTCAAATGACATTTTTATTCAATACAAGGAAAAATTTAGCACTTTGAGATTTGATATGTATGTATCATTATTATTATTATTATTAAAAAGGATTACATTCAAAATCATCAGTTTGAAAAGTATTCTAGCCCTTGAACTGAATTGTTTGTTGTACAATTTTTAGCAGCAGCAACAACTTCGATCAGCTGCTTCTTCTAACAGGAGGGCAGACTCTGATATAACTTTAGGGCATTTTTGGCCAGCTGTTATCTCCAGAACTGCTTAAGTACATACATATTAAAGGGTTTGTGACCATTAACTGCTTTTTTCAGGTACCACCTAAATAAATCAATAGGTTTTAAGTTTGAACTTTAACTTCTGTCCCTCAGTCTGGTAGTTTCTTAGATTTAGTTCCTATGGAAGTAAACACTTTTTCACACAGTCACAGCTATTTTAAGATAAACCTTTTGCTTCAATAAAGCACAACCAGCATTTAAAATTGTATTTTTATCCCAGAAATATTATTATTATTATTATTATTATTATTATTATTATTATTATTATTATTATTATTATTATAATTAATAATTAATATATATATTTTTTTTTGTTATTATTATTAATATGGGATATGACAAAATATTCCCACATTTTAACTTTATATCTCAAAAACCATTTCATGGATCATTTTCAAAGTAAATTTCCATATAGACCTTAGTGCGAGGAATAACTGGATTGTTTTTGCGGGAGGTCAGTTGTACATTCCGACTGAACTCGGAGCTTTAACTCTGTCCAATTTAGTCCAAATTCGGTGCGTGTGAATTGACTCGGGGAGACGCATTTTGTATATGCTGTATGTTTCTCTAACAGCTCATCTTTTCTTACTTTACTTACTTTTTCATGAAAAACACAGTTTTTCAGACATAGCTGCCCAACTGTTGGTCCAGTCGAGTCAGAATTTGGTGCAAATATACGGAAACTTATTGCATTTCCTTAAAAAAGTGTTTGCAATACGCTTCCGTACAAATATACATGTGTATAAATATATATGTTTGTATGTGGTATATGTACATGCTAATACATCATTAATATTTCTTTCATGTGTATCTTTATCTTGTCTTAGTCTCCATTTCATTTTGTTTTCCCAATTTGTTACTGTCCCTTTAGAAATATCGGAGCTGCTGTAACATTAAAATTTCTGGATAATGTGTGAATATATACTTTTTTTTTTTATTCCATTCTATTCTTCCCTATATAGAATCGACTTGAGGAGATCTATCTTGTACATATCCGATTTTTTCCTAATAATTTAAATTTTACTCATTAAACTTGTTTTTTATGAAAAAAACAGTTTTTCAATATATATAAATAACTTCACATATAATTTGACTAAAGAATGACATCACAATATGAATGGATGGAGGGAGCTTCCTTCATAGGGGTGAATGGGCTTAGCTTTAGTGATCTTTAAGGAAGCTTGAACGCTCATGTCATAAAAATTAAATGGTCAAAATTTTCCATTTTCCATCTGTCCTTAACACTTCCATATTTCATGTGAAAAGGAGCCACTTGAGGTGGTTTGGTCATCTGCTAAGAATGCCTCCTGGGCGCCTTCCATCTGTCTGAGAAGAGGCATTTCAACTCTAATCTATCACAGTATCCCACAAGAGGAGCTCAAGAGGAGCTGGAATGTTTTGGTGGGGAGAAGAATGTTTTGGCACGCTGCTTGGTCTGATGGATGGATGGATGGATAGATGGATAGATGGATTCACCAAAATGCACCAATGCTCTAACTTGTTATTGTCAGCCAGATAAGGACCACCTGCTCATAGTCAAAATGAAAACTGAAGCCCCTAAAAAAGTCCCACAAGGGTATCTGTTTAGGTCCATCTGTGGTTTACTTTCAAGTTTACTTTACAAACATCTTACCAAAGAGCAAAAAACGAATCTCCCCATAGTCACATCATTTGCTGTAATTTGCTCATCCACAAGAAATAGCCCTTTTGGTTCATTCAGAAAACCCCATTTGTTCAATAAAGAGGAAATGGGGAAAATAAAGAGAGTAAAAATAAAGGTCTACAAGCTAATTAGATTACTAATGATCAGTTAGAGTGAGGCTTAAGGTCAGTGTCAAATCCTTCCTAAATTGTGATAGGTGTTTCTGACCTATCACGTCTAAGTTAAAATTCCGGACACGAATCACAACGCCCTCATTAAAGATGTAAATGTAATCCACAGCTGCTGAAAAAATACCGTCTGGTTCATGTTGACCCATCACATTTCGACCTTCATAGCACTCATCAATAAAATGTCCTCTTCATAGGAGAGTTCCAGAAAGCAGAATCTGTCCAAAGTTTCAGACATTTATGTCAGAGGTTTTTTTATTTTTATTTTGGTGGTCAAACGCAACATTTAACTAACAAAATGATAGTTACAAATAAATAAAAACAAAGTGTTTATTCTTAATTCCATAATCAACATCCCAATTGTATGTCATATAGTGGTCCATTCATAGAGTGCAGTTTTCTGTAAGCTTCAGCAATCAATGCTTAACCCATACAGCAGCCGACAATGATAACAATTGTCAAAGGAATAGATGCAGTCAGTGCAGAAGCCTTACTCTCAAATAAGAATTCAATTCATCTTCACTTAATTAAAAATCATTCCATAATTAACTAATATTTTCATCATCTTGCAAACTCGGCCAGTAGAAACTTCATAAATCCATTATGACGATATATTTAACCAGGTAATTCTGTCAACATCCAATAAGTCAGCTCAAAATAAACAAAACACCAGAAAGAGTCCTCCCCTCAACAAATACCAAACATTTATTTCAATAAATACCAGAAGAATACCAGAGCCTCCATGCAATCTTTGGCCAATGTAAATAGATCTAAGTGAGTCCGCTTATGGACAGCAGATCTGGAGTTACTTCCTGTCTTCCGCCTTGGAGCCTTTTCAAACTTCGTGAGATAATTAAACATTCTCAACTGGTCCTTCTCTACTGATAAGTAAATGTATAGAACATGTATTTTCTGATTTCATTAGTATTCTGAAGGCCCGATGGGAAGCTTGGCGGCAAAGATGTGGCCATTGGGCCGCCAGTTGGTGATCATTGCTCTTCTTCCCTCATTTCCTGCTGTGTACCAAACAGAAGGCTGCAAATTTGCAACTGAATATTTTCTTATTAATGGAGTGTTATAGTTAAAGAGCACAATATTCACCTCAGGGTCTTGTGGAGACCAAAACGGAGCTAAAAGAAGGGGAATATTGGAGTTGCAATCATTTTTTGGCCAGAAATACTCCAAATGAGGGCTAATGTCTCTCGTGTAAACAAGCAACTGTATGCTAACATTTTCCCCACATAAACGTAACAAGGTGATAATATATAAAGGTTTGTTTATGGCTTGTTTTTTTTGCCCCAAATTTGCCCCAAAAAATTTGCGAATTGCGGGTTCACATGCCAGCGTGTAAAGTCAAAATTCTAAGACGAAAAGTGAGATCTCAAAAATTATTGTTTGACAAATGGTATCGTTCTTAAAATGCTATAGGAGGATATATCTTAAAATACACCAGCAAGATAAAGGTGTGAATCATTCCAGAAGGTTGTTAATGTTAAAGTACAAAATACAAATTCACACTCCAATATATGTGTTAGCTTTTAAGGTCTCTCTAACAACATGTAAACATATTCCAAACAAGCTGAGAATATAAGACCCTTCTCTCCGTATGCCATGGCTGCTCATCACAACTAGTTAAAAAAAAAAAAAGGGGGAGAGAGAATATGAGATCCTGGGTAATTTAAATTTCTATTCATTGATGAGCACAAGATAGCATCTTGTGATATAAATAAATTAGTTTTCCTTGCTTCACCAAATGTCAATTACTATATAAAGAAATAAATTAATATATCATACATATACTTCTCAGAGGTGGAGTGGGCGTTTGGTGTTCTCACAGACATAATGAAGAAAACTGTTCCTTATAGTCTGGTGGTACGGCAGCCGATACTTAGGTGTGTTCTTGCAGGAGGCAGAGGGAAAATGCTGTGACAGGAATAGGTGCTGCCTTTTACTATTCATACAGGGCTCCCTGTATATACCTCGCCCAACCAGGATCACAGGTGCTCGGTAATTGGGGTACCAATGATGTTCAGGGCTATTCTAATGAAACACTGAAAAGCCGTCTTATCCTGGGGTGTGCAGCCAGGTCAGTTTGGGCCCCCAGTCAGGATGCCCTCTGTTGCTCTTCTCTAAAAGTTTGCAAAGTATGGGATAAATGGGAAGGAAATCCTTTTTATTTTGATAACATTCTACACTACAATTATTACTCAACTGATTTGAATAGTCCTAATGTAACGGTAGTTTTTATCAACTCAAATCGGATTCTTTTCCAAAAAACTTAACCAGGTGTAAGGGTATGCAAACAGGTGGAGTTAATTCAACGAGTGAACTTTACAGAAACCGGTTTGGGTAAATCACCAAGAAGGCTCCGGATCAAATGCACCTCTGGCCTTCGGTCCGTACTCCAGTTTCCTCCACAATCCAAAAACATGCAAGATATCCTGGAGATGATGATATTTTGGTGATGTTATGTCATGAACTCATGACATAAGAACATTTTATTAGCAAGATTAAAAAAAGAAAAAGTAATTGACAGATAAGCAAGAAACCTTACCCGGATGTAGGTTTTGGCAAATCCCAGAGATTGCACTGGCGCCACCTTAAAACAAGGGTGCTGTCTTGAAACTGTCAGTTTTGGTTTTGTGTCAACTGGGTGATTTTAAACTGAGTAAACCATTACAAAGTTGATCCAAACATCCTATTTGACATATAAGGACAGTTGGGATTATTATATATGTGTTTCATCATAAGAAGCAATGAATAAAGGAGGATGGAGTGGTGCTGGTGGGTGGAGCTGGGGGCTTTGACCAGGATGGCAGAAGTAGAAGGCAAAATAATGAGGAGACATGAACGGTTCCAGTTTATTTTGGAGATACCGAAAGAGTGTGTTTTGTGTTTTTGGTAGATTTGTAGGCTGGTAAAACACATCAATTAAATAACAAATCGTCATGAAATTGTCCTGAATATAGCCATCTAATTGGTTCTGATAAAAATAATGTACCCAAAATAATTTTTGTGTACTGTTATGCCTTCTTGGATGTTTGAGCTCTCTGAGGCCTTTTTCTATTTGTGCAACTGTTATTTTTTATAAATAACACTATTTCAGTGTAACTATTGCTGCAGCTGGATAGCTCAGTGGGTTACACCACCAACCTTGGAGACTGGGTTTCCAATCCCAGTTGAAAGTTGCAGTCGTGCTTTTGGTTCCATTCTAATATCGTTTTTCTGGCTGGGACTTTTGGCTGTGGCGACGGCAAATGGATGTGAATCATCCCATGAGCAATCTTGGTAGAAAACAAGTCACAGTAATAGACCATCCATGATTGGGGCAAAACAAGTCATGAATTAGAACAATCCCTCTAGACAATGAGGAACCGGATTTAGAGGACTATAGACTGAAGCATTATAGTGAGTTATGTTGATGTGTTCCTTCAATTCATAAAGCTCTCATCATAGCTTTCATTTCAAGAGAACAACAATTCACTTTTTGACCTGGAAACTTGTCAGAAAGGCTCCAGGCTATAACTCCCAAAAGGCGCCTGACACACTGATACAATGAGGGTAACAGTAACAGATAACGGAAAGTCACAACCTTCTTTACAGATGTCTAGAGGTTAGTTGTTGGCTCGCAAGACATTGCCAGGATGCAATTTGTGTCACAGTAAATGGAAAAATGCGGTGAAAATGGAGAGGAAAAGTCCTCTCCCAGTGAGGCCTCGCTTGAAAACAGTTTTGAACTTTTATCTAGTGATGCTAAGCCCAACATCACAGTCCTACATTGACTTTAGTACACATCGATGGATATAAATTGATCTGTAACTGATACTTTTCCTTTTTTGTTAATGTTCCATTCCCAGTATGGCTCTCTCTAAGAACCATTCAACATTTGTCAGTTTCTGCTTTGCTGAAAGATGTGATCATTATAGCTAACTAATCCATGAGTGATTATTCTGCAAGATAAATCCACAATGTGTAAACTTGAGTTCCTTCCTAGCTCTTGTGAGTGGCTCACCCAACCGAACAACAAGTTTACGCAGCCAGGATCCTTGAGTGTAACATCCAAAGTTTCTAATGCGTAATGATGTCTACATACCCTTAAACAGGGTGTTTAAGGGCTAAACAGACCTTGCGATGCAAAGTAATCCAACCCCTCTGTGAAATACTCCTGGCATGACTATTCTGCAATTTATAAACCAAGACTGTTTAAGGAGAAGAAAACAGGCGCTCGCAGCAATAAGGTCCTGAGTGTACATGTGGAGCTCGGTCTGTTGTGCATCTTCTATTTACAGTACGCTCATGCAGGCTTCCTCTGTGTGCCTTAGTCCTCTGAAGTAAAGATACACAACTCCAGATTTGATTTTGTTTGTTTGTGGGAGGGAGAAAACAGCTGTGGTCTTTAAATGAGATCTGCTTGTGAATGTATTGCATTTAAAGGATTTATGCCAAACGACATATATGGTGAGTCTGTTCCGACTTAACATATCGAGTCATCACAGAGCTGCAATCACTGATTAAAGTGGTACATTTTCTAGTAAGTTTAAATGTTATAATTATTCAGGTTATGCCCAACTGTATTATAATATGAAGAAGTGACAAGTATGGTACGGACCCAACGCCCCTCTGTTGCAAAGTGTTGCATAATGCAGCTTCTTTTGAAAAAAGTGTTTTGCACGAGTGGAAGAACTCGTGGCCTGTCTTGAAGTCAGCCTGTCATAGCTCCCTCCGTCATCACCGCTGTCATCCGGCCAGCTCGTTGCCTTAGCAACCATGTTTAATTAATGTATTGAAGAAGTGTGGGCCTTCCATTGGCTTAATACACAGGAATCATTCATGCTCTTTTTGTAGCTGGAAAAAGTCAACGATTTAACATCCCCTTGATGGGGATGAAAACGAAATATTACCTCAATGTTATTGAAAAAAACTCTGAAAACACAACAGTGCTGAAACACAACAGTGCTGAAACACAACAGTGCTGAAACACAACAGTGCTGAAACACAACAGTGCTGAAACACTGTTGTGTTTCAACACTTACTGTATATTTCAACGCTTTGACGTTTGACCTGCTATTGTAACAACTGCATTAGTATGAGCACTTCAGTTCTTCCGATCATTCAACACTGAAGCAATATACAACGTTAGATGTGATCCCCTCGACTTTATTGCGTGGGGGGCAAATATCTTTCTTCACATTAGCCTGTTTAATCACAAGTCCTGTCAACATTGCAATATCTCAACGCCTACTTTGACCTCAACTGGATACCAAACAAATTTTATGATTGTAATTCATCTAAGGCATCAGATGCTGTTGAGGAGGGGAGGAAGTGCTTTTGCTTTAAACTATTTTTGGTACAATCCTTCATTCTTCTGAGTTTTACACGTCCAGAAACTTATAATATATCATAAGCATTTTTAAGAGATTTTTATGAGCTTTAAACAACCTCTATTACAAAACAAACCCCATCAATTTGAATCAATCAGAAACACAGCTACTTAGTACATAGAATTATTTTTGGAGAGCAAATCTTCAGGAGGTATATATACCTCCTGAAGATTGGGTTTGAGTGGCAGGTAACACAGAAGCACAGCAGCCAGGAACAAGCAGTTTGTGTCCTTTGTGAAAATAATCACTTATCTTTTTCTTTATGTAGGAGTGCCTAAAACCACTGGCATGTTATGTGACGTTTTATGTCTCAGATGATGTGGATGTTAAAAGGTGATATTTGCCTCTGTATGTTGGATTGTTTTACAGTACAAAAGGTTTGCTTATCTAATACTTTCAATATGTTTGTGGTTGAATACCTTCTCAAACCTAGACCTATACTGTCATCAAGAGTGTATCCCAAAAGGTCCCCGATCCCCTGCCTTTTACAAGCAATCCCTGTGATTGAACTCCTTAAATTAAATGTGAAGTTTTTAGAAAAATAGTGCTTTTCATTTAAGAGTTCCCTCTATTGAATAGAAAATGAAAATAGAAAACTATTAGAGTAACACATGATATACACAAGATAAACTTCTGGACTCAAGCTTCTTCTAGACTCAACTTCTAGACAAACAAGATGAATCGTTGTGGCGACCCCTAAAGGGAAAAGCGGAAAGAAGTAGAATAAGAAAAATAGTAAATTAAACTTATGGGTGCCCTTCAGTATATTAGTTTAGTATATATTATACTAAACTAAGTAATGCGTTTACTCCTCTATTACTCTTTTTCTTTTTCTTGAGAACTTTTTGATTAGAATAGAATAGAGTAGAATAGAACAAATGTATTTATCCCCACAGAGAAACTCAAGTGTTACACCAGCTGCAACATTTATAAAGTAACAGAACTGATTAAGAAAATATGACGAAATATAAATATAAATACATATATATGTGTGTGCATATGATATAAGGACATACAGATACGTGTATACATATAGAGACACACATTTATATACTGTATATATATATATATATATATATATATATATATATATATATATATATATATATATACACATACAATATATATATATATGTATATATATATATATATGTATACACATACAATGCCTAGTCTTGTTTCTCTTTCTTGCTTGTGGGAGATTTTAACAAAACATAAGGCAAATGTGACGGGCCTTCACCCAATTAGATGAAGTTCTTCAGTGAGAATAAAAAAAAAAGAAATCCCCTTATATTCTACTCTTCCCTTGGGGCATTTGACAACCTTGAGTATTACACTGTTCTATGCAAGAAAGACTTTTTCTCTGTCCTTCAAAAGATAGTTACATTTTCCTTATCTCTGTAGATCTCCCTAAAGAAAAAGAGTTGTTTCAATATATTCGCTCTATGTGGGGAGTGAGTGGGCATGCATTGCATCTCGAAAAACATTAGCTCTAAGGGTATATGCTTTATATGTCTTTATATTTTATTGTATCAGCATTATAATATTCTTGGAATTAATCTACACACTTCCAAGAGGCACATACAATTATGCACATCATTGGCTACAGTGTTACTTCTCTGAAGTGTGAAAAAATTTGTTTGTGAAGTTTAGAGAAAAGCCTCAACAACCTCTCCAATGCAAAACACAGTTTATATTCAGCACAGGAAGTTTAGTATTATTATGATTAATCTGGTCCATAAATGTGTTCCGCAAATGACATAGAACCAAGCTACTGGAAAAGCCCAAAGATGACACACGTTTAGTGTTGTCTGTTTAAGAGAAATGTTCAAAGTGGTGTAAACTTACCTAAATTGAGTGTGTATCGTCTTAAAAGAGACGTCCAGATGGTTATCTCCTTCAGACCGGGAACACCCTGTCAACCTCAGCATGCTGTTTAATGGAGCCTGGACTGAAACATTACCGGAGAACAGAGACGACGATCTGGATCTAAAGGTGTTCATGTTGATGCTGGTCATGATCTGTTGCAAGGCTGACCTTTGAAAGATGTGTTCAATGACCTTTTTCTGTTCGGTTATAAAATAACACAAAGACACCGGGCCCGATTATGGTCTGGATTAATCTGTAAACAAATATCGCCTGTGAAAAACAGCAATAAAAACAACAACAATGACAGATGAAACAGGCAACCTCATGTGCAGGAAAATGTTTTACACTATATGAATAGATTTTTCCAAACACTTTGGGAAATGATGTAATGTCGGTAAATGAAAGGACACTGAAGTATTTAATTGACACGTTCAGTTCAAATATGTTGCAGTTGTAACAAATCATTTCAACAAAATGCAAATGATGAAATAAATAATTTTGCTGATATTTCAGAAAACTAATTGGTGTGAGTCATCAGGAAAATTTCCGCCAACCTCCACCAGGAAAGCTGAGTTTCCAATTTATGTTAATGCACCCTAATGCAAATATCACATAATAGGTATGTTCATATAATATGACTCAATGACCGTGAAAAACTGCTCCTTGAATTTCGAATAATATCGGTGTAACGTCCCTGTGATGTCTAACATGTGGGGGAGAAATTTATATATATAGTTCCAACAGGATTTTAGAAAAGTTAACACGGTAACTTATTCTGTGAAACTAACCAGCTTGCCGGCAGGTTTACTTCAAAGGAGCACAAGCCTTCTTCTGACTCCTCCTCCTTCTCAGCCAGAAACTGACTTCTCAATCATATATTATATTAATAGATTGACATTGGGAGAGGACTGACAGAATGAAACTCTCCATACATTTCAAACATCTCACAATGTGGATGTGCTCTCATATCCCAACTCTTTGCGTTACTCCCCGTTTTTCTTTTCTTTCTTTTTTTTATTCAAACAGAAAAAACAGCATAGGCAATTATTTGATATTAAAGCTCTTGGAAAATGAACCACAGACTGATATTATTATATATTATTATATTATTATTATTATAAATATTTTTTTAATCAAAGTTAGATATAATCATGAATTTTCCGCATTCCATCAAGTTTGATTCGGACCGCTGATCGCTGTGCCAGCAGTCCTAGCTGAAGTCACGCAATCACTTTCCAGCTGGTAGGGGGATCCTGAGGGGTTCTCAGATGATCTATATTCACCCAGGATTAACTTTGTATTTATATCTAATTTTCAGCTGCTTTCACGTGCCCTTAGTTCCCATAAATTAAATTCAAATCTGTTCAGCATCATTCCGTCACCTTATCACACACAGAATTCAGAGGAAATGCTGTAAAACTAATAGATAGATTAACAGACCAAGCTCAGGACATAACTCGGAGTTTGTTAAGCCTGTTTCTTGAAACATCCCCAAAGTCTCACCAGCAGTAATCTGACCCATGGGGCCGTCAAACCAGTGTTGATTAGAGCTTTGAAAGGCAATGCCCAATCACTGATTGGCCTGTAGCCACTGGAGCAGGACAGGACTCCTTAGGGAGAACATGAAAAATATACACCAACGGCCACTAATGCCGTAACAATTGGTATCATTATTACAAATATAGGTGTTTGGCTTGAATCTAGAAGCAACAATTTTGTCATCGCACTTACTCTGAGTGTCATATTATCTTTTAATCCTTCATAACAATTCTGGATCAAGATAATTATCCATATCACCACCAAAATTGAATGGATTTTTCCTTCTGGTATACCTGTTAAAATTGAGATTAAAAGATATAAAGTGCATTATAAATTAAATGTATTATTATTATTATTATTATTATTATATATGGACCCAAAGGCCCCCGTCTCTACAAGAGACAGGTGGTTTGGTTAAAATGTGGTCTTTTCTTTACAAAGTTTGTATTCTAAACAGTCCAGTTAGGCTAACATTTCCTAACCTAATTATGTCAACAGGTCCCACGTAAACGGTTTTGAATAAATGGGATTAAAGATTAAAAAATTAATTGTTTCTAAATATGATTAACTTGCTTAATTAAGCGTTAAATCATCAAGTTAAGTTGAACGTAATAAGACATATTAAATTTACTAAACACAATTATGTTCCCAAACCCTTTACTAAAATGTTGATGCAATGAAACTCCCTTGTTTTCTAATTTTTAAAGATATAAATATTTAGTTCTCACAACATGAAAAGTCATGTAATGCCAACATGTTTCATTGGCTAAACATAATTATTCTGCATGTACTGAACACAGTTATATTCAACTTTTGCAAACACAATAATGTTGAATTTAAAATTAATACAGGGAAAGTCTTGTTATTTAATTAATCATTGAATTAATATAAAAATGTCCCGTAAAAAAAAGAGCATGTTTCATTTACTTTATACAATTATGTTGCCTGCACAAAACAGTTTGTTTTAATTTTTTTAAATAGAGTAATGCTTCAATTAGCATTTATAATTATGGAATCCCAAAAATCTTTACTATTACATTAATACCATGAATCTCCCGTGGTTAATAGTCAAATATGCAATTATGTGCTTATGTTAGTCATATTGACTGAGTTTCAATAGATAAAAACAACATATTAAGTTCAATTAAGGACATCCACTCCTCAGCTGCATGTGAGAGCTGTCAGCAAATATGGCACATAAACCTCTGAGTGTTTATGAGAGGGATGGAGAGCATGACAAATTCAGGCTGTGTGTCCTATGTATGAGGGATGGTTAATGGCTTTTCTGGCCAACAAGCGGCCTTGGAAAGTGTGAAACAGTCTTGCTTTTGGCAGAGAGGGAAAGACACGTCCTGCCATGCCGCCTGTGATTGAAAATCCCCAGTACATCCTCCTGTTTCAGCACAAAATATGGACAGCAGCTAGAGGACGCATAGAGCCCCCTGGTAATAAAAAATCACAGAGAGAACACAGTGTCTTTCAGTTTTTGTGAAACACATTTACGTAGACTGTATCTTTCTGCCTTGATACAAAACAAGTCTGCAAAGCACAGACTGATTAATATGAGACGACCCAGTTTCCTTAACAATTCTATCCACACTGTCGTTATGGACACATAAAGATTACCAAAACCCCTCAGCAAACTGCATTTGAACAGTTTGTAAGGGCTGTATGTTATATACTATTTAATTTCTTGATCCTGGTGCTTTAGATTTAAGGATTACCAGCTCATTCTCCGGACCGATCGACCCAATCCAGCCTCATTTCTGCAGTTTGCTGAGGGGTTTTGTACATTAAAGTCTTACACACTTCCTCTGAGTCAATATCTTGCATTGAAGTCCAGTAAATTCAGCTCAAGACCAAAAGGACAGGTATTTTAACTGTTCCTCAATAAATTTAAATGTAATCTTTTATTTGAGTCTGACCAAATTTAACACAATAATAAGTCCCATTGATCAGCCACAGTAATGTTAACTATTTGTTCAACCTGTCCGGGGCTATTTTCCAGTTAATCTAGCTAACTGTCTACTTAGCATGCTCGCAAATGACTAATCAATTTGCAGAAATAGCACGGATAACATCTTTGTTTCAATTAAAAGCTGGTTCAATTTAGTCTGAGTTGAACATAAGATTAAAAAATGTTGTAGTTTGGGGTGAGTTAGTTGAACAAGATATCTGTGTTGCCCTACAGAGCAGACACAGCTATAAATGACTCTTTGAAACTGATTTGTTCTTGGTTAACGTCACCTGAAATACTTCCAACTATTGAATGATGATCCAATTTGAGAAGAAGAAGCTCATCACCTTCTGTTCCTCTACGTTTGAATTTAATTTTCAACTCTCTGCTATCTGTAGCATATCAGTGATATTCTTGCTCGTTTTCACTGCATCCAAGAAATGTTTGCACAGGCATCACTGTGCAGGGAACAGCTGTGATTGGTCAGGAGGTTGTTTTGGGGAGCAATTGATTTTCTTTGCATAGGTGTAAAGAGAAGATCAAACATTATAATGTCAATATCATTTAATCAGTGTAATTTAAATGTGGGAAGCCAAAATTTTGCATTAAACTACACCGGCGGTACAGCCAGTTTTATTTGTTATAGATAATCTCCTCTCCATTTCTCCAATGTCAAGTTTTCTTCCTAAATTAGAAATTGGAGAGCAGTTACTACAAGAACTTTAGCCGTTTCTGAGTGTTTGAAGCATGCAGCTTCTTAATAATATTTCCTGGCATAACTTAAGTTTTTTTGTCACCAAACTGAATTTTCATGAATTTCTTCAAGAATGGCATCGGAGTTCCGTGATCACAGTGAGTGAGATTCCAACAAGAATGGTCGCTCAAACTTTTTTGAATGGTGCTAGGTTTCAAGTTTGGCTGTGCTTTTGGATTAGAAATTAATATTATTTCCTATAATTTTCCTGCAAATCTGGTTGAACAGAGCTGACTGATAGCTCTGTGGAAGATGATGGGTGGGTCTGATTGATGATAACACCTGTCGTTTTCTGACAGATTTTCATTTGCGAGGATTTTTTTCATTTACCCATGCCATTTTGCATTCATAACAAACAGCACATGTGGGAAAGTTCTTCAAATGATTCAAATATGAAAGAATCTATAATTATCTTTATTGTTCGCTGTTGATTGTATAGATGGATATGTCCATTCATTTAGAACAATGACATTGTAATTCTATTCAAGGGATCTTAATTGAATAACCTGGTACAGATTTTTATATATTTGAGTGAAAAAGAGAGAGATCAGCTATATATTAACTTTCAATAAGAGCGAGGGAGTAGCTCTCTGTAAATAAGCATATGTCTCACCAGAAACAGTATGTATAATATCAAGGCACTATAGAGACAATCAAGTCAGGCAGGAATTTATAGCTCTACCTCCACTCTTGCCTACATTATTTTCTTGTCGTGCTTTAATACTAAGTGGGAAATCCATTAGCAGATTTTCTCTTGAATTCTGAAGCCATAATACACCCATTCTTTACTGGACACTTAAGTGTTTCTGGAGATGCTGTTTTAAAGCGTTTGAAGTAATTATGAATAAATGTCTGTTGAGAAATGAGAAATGATTTTTTTAATTATAGTCTAGGATACCATAAAGATTTCTCAAAAGGTGTTTTTCTCCATCATTCCAATATAGTTATACCTACAGACTAATCTGATGCTTCCTGGAAAAGGCGAGACACCGAATCCACTTGCTTTAGGTTGGAGAACAGATCACCCTCACACTCTGATCACAATTTACAGGGCTTAGAGGATCTGCTGCTGATATGTTTGTGCCAGGAACCACAGCAAACCTTCAGAGGTTTAATGCAACCCACCTGGTCTGTGTGCCTCGACGGGTCTGCTGTACGGCAGCAGAAGGGACCTCCACCATATTAAGCAGTTGGTTATGTCGTTCTGACTGATCGGTGTCTAAAGACACAAATCCCGCCCCCCCCAGCATATCCAGTCATCCCCTTTTCTTCAAGTCACGCCATTGGTTTAAAGAATGCTCTGGTGTTTGTTTGTTTTTTGTTATTTTTGGGAGATATAAAAATTGATAGTAATTAAAACTGTATTGTTCCAAAAATATAAAAATTTTGATGAGGTAAAGAAACTCATATATAGAAAAAAATAACGAAGCTGGTTGGTCAGTTGTTCTCATCAAAATATGTCCTTCAGACTTTAATGTCCTTATTAAGAAAGAAAAAAAGAGAAAATTATTAGTTTGCATGTTTCATTTGGTGCTTTTCTTTTAATTTAACATCCCAGATTTCTTTAAATAGTTAAAGAAAATGTAATATAAAATTATTTCATGATGACATTTTGAATTACTTGGAAAATGATCTATTTTTTTAAGATAAGTTCACCCTTTTGGTAAAGCATATTATTAATACAATCATTTGATTTTTTTTATGGTTGTATTAGTTACATAATTCTGTTTTCTCCTCTGTGCCCCCTTTTACCTGTGGTGTCCCCAATTAGACATCTATCTAGTCCTCATCCGATGCACACCCATAAGACTCATATCTCCTTGAGAATGAATGGATCAAATCCATTAAGGAGCAAACATTAAAAAAAAAGAGACAAGATTCAAACCTGTAACTGTGATCACTACAACAGCTTTTATGTCATCATCACTAGACTGAGATAATCTTTCGCCTTTGCCTTTTTCTATGTCAAATCTTTTGAAATTCCAAACAGACTTCAAAAGGCTTAAAATCCATAAAACGTTCGGTAAGGCTTGACATGTATGCAATCCCTATTAAATGATAACAATTTGATGATTGTGTGTGAACCGCAGTTAGCCTGCTCTCATGCTCCATTCTCCTCAGATGGACCTGAGGAGATGATGCCTCAGAGGCAACTTGCCTCAAGCAATGTTTGTTCCCACGTTAATGTGAATGAGCGTGAAAACACATTCTATTCCAGTGTGTATCTTACTCAAGAATCAACTACCTCTTAATAGTCCGAATGTTCTAGATGGTATTGGGGCCCCTGTAGAGGAAGGATAATTAGTTCTGCAGCAGAAAATCCAAACTAAGAACTTATCTCAAAATACTACTCCCCACAAAAGAGAAGATCTTCAGATGTTTGTATTTTAGGAAACTGATTTTCACACTTCCTTTTCAGAAATTGGCAAAAATTGGACTCAGCATGACTCAACCAGTGGAAATGATGGATAATTATCTAAGAAATCGAATAACTATCAAGGCTTTCCTAACATGTAAAGACTTGATCAATAGCCTCGCTAATGTATACAGAGCAGCAGATGAATGAGCTTACTCATTGGAATTGGCCAGAAATGCATATGGATGCAATAAAGTAGAGCAATAAGGAGTTGGTGTTGCTTTCATTGCTATTATTATTTCACACAGTTAAAAGAGATTCAAAATGATGCATGGTTGAGGCACAAAATGCAGGATTTTTTCTCCAATTCTCAGCTTCTGCATGATTACATTGATACAATCCATCAATTGTTTAATTGATGCATGTTGTTGGTTTGTTTTTGGAATGCCTTTCTCATGAATGAGTCTCCACATATCTCTTCAGTATTTACAATATTTCATCATGGTGAATTTCTAATAAGCTATTAACTATTACATTTAATTTTTAATGTAATCATATGTTTTGACTCAAAAATGTCCCTGTTGCAAGGCAGTGAACCAGCTGGCTTGTTACATTCTTTAGCACTTTGAGATTTGATCCAAATGTAAAGTGCATTATAAATTAAATGTATTATTATTATTATTATTATTATAAGAGTGGAGAATGTATGTTCAAGGTAACTTTAATAAAATTAAAAAGAAATAATTTCCACCTAATGAAAATCAAACACATTTCGAGTTTTGCTCAATTCATCACTCCAGAAAGTGTTTCGTGGTTTTGAAATACAATTTAAATGACAGTGAAATTAAATGGTGCAGTGTTGTGAAATTTCTAATCTGAAATAGACGATAATGAAGATTCAACCAGGATCAATCTCAGTGAGTTTATTTTGTTTACAAATGTGTTCAGCTAACCAGAGCCCTCAAGTAATTAGAGTATATTCACACATACAGGATGAATATATGGTTTGTTTAAATTCATCAGCAGTGCCATCTTTTCATTTGAACACTGATCCTATAAGACGGCATTTTTCTTTAAGGTTATGCAGAAATACATTTTAATTATTGCCTTCTTTTAAAAAACATGCAAAAAATGCTTTTATTGCCCATGTCCATTCTCTTTAATTGGAATTATTTACAAAAATCAAACCTTCAAGTCTAGCAACAAATTATAAATAGAAGAAGAAGAAATATTTTATTTTTCACATACAGCCATACACATTAAAACATAATGAAATTATTTCTCAGCATTTGACCTGTCCCTGACCCATCCTTACAATCTTCACATGAAACAATAAATAAAATAAAATAAAAATATTCTTCTCTAAAAAGTGAAATTAGCAGCCAAGGAAATCCCAAATTAAATGTGAATGGACACAATTTTCCAGTCCTATTTTCGGTTCACTTGTTTGCCTAGGAACTATAAGCTGATTAACAATGACTTGTTTTACTAGGGTATAAATATATGTAAATATGAGGTGATACAGGCCCAGATCTCTTTGACATCCTTCACAATAGGAACGACCGGGGAACACAGCAGTGATGTGCAGGGAAAAGTTTTAGAGCTGCACAAATCTGGCAATGGATATAAGAAAACTCTCAACAGTTCAAAATGTCAGTTTTAAAAGTTAGATCAATAATTAAGAAGTCTCCAAGAAGAAGAAGAGCACTCTCCAAGGGTTACAGACAGAAAATGGCAGTGGTCAGTTGAATCCTGAATTCAGAAAGCCTCCCTAACCACCATCAGACAACATGTACACCAACGCAAACTGTTTGGGAATATAGCAAGAAAACAATTCTTTGATGACATCCACAAAAGGAACAAAATATCTTTTGTTTGCAGAAAACCACTGGGACTTTCAATGGAACAAGGTCATAGGTCAGATGAGACTAAAGTATTGATTTTTGGCAAGAAAGGAAGCCACAGAGAATTGCACCTCATATCCACTGTGAAGTCTGGTGGTGGATATTGGATGCTGTTTGGAGGTCGTAATTCCAAAGTCTGTCGACATCTTGTTAAATAAATGGTCCCATGGACGCCATCATTTACCAGCAGATTTTGAATGAAAACCTAAACTCAAAACAGGCCGTGGTTGGACCTTCCAGCAGGACAATGATCCGTAGCACACCTCAAAATCATCTCATGAATGGTTCAGAGATCACACAATAAAGGTTGTGCCTTTGCCATCCCAGTTACCTGACCTAGACCCCATAGAACATCTGTGCAATGTGCCGCAGAGGATAAGTCGCAAAATGTGAAGATCAGAATCTGAATGAGTTGGAGAGTTTCTGTGTGGAGGAATACTTTCAGATCTTCCCAATGTGTTCTCAGCCTCATCAAACACAGCAGAAGAAGATTCAGGGCCGTTATTGTGGCAAAAGGGGGCTGCACAAAATATTAAATGCAGGGTTGCAATAATGGCGGCACATATAATTTTTGAGAAAAATATTGTTCTATGTTCTGAACGTTTTTTTTAAAGGTTAGATTCGATATGTGTGAACAAAAGTCCGAATTTCTGTTACAATCACATAGCAAGGAGTCAATACTTAGTTGTTTGCTGGCTGAAGATGTGCTTGTATGAAAAAGTATGAGTCATCATTTAAAACGACTCAAATTTAGAGCCTTCAATCATTTAATGTTTGTTTGTTATTGATTTATTTCAAGACAGGACTTAAAGCACCGATCGTTCTCTGAAAAATAAGAAGCGCCAGAGAGACTCTTCTTTTGACAGGGAGCCTTTCATTCTTGTGCTATTAGACAGTTTTGTTATACAGCAAAGGGAAGATAATTTGCAGCTCAAGTCGAAAGGATCACTTAAACCCATCAGACATCACTTTTTTATTCTTGGTGCATTGATCCAGAGTGCTGCAGATCAACAACTGTATCACAGTTATTGAATTAAAAGGTTCTCTATGAGATGATTTCTGACAGGTATCAGTCTCAGTCTGTAGATCCAAACTAGAGCAGAAAACTTCAAGACTGAAATGATGCTTGCTTATAGAATGTGATATCAGGCAGTTATTGAGTGACGCGAGCCATGTCTTTCACTGCCTTCACCTCAAGAGAGAGTTTATTTAATACGTACATGACAACTACAGTGGTATTACACATTAGTATTACACATTGGCAAAGTCTGCGTAAAGCATAATCATCATGTGTACTGTACCTGTTCGGTGCTGCAAACTTTGTCCAGTGAAGCTGTAAAACTTAATTGTTCCACAATATGATCATTTTTGTCAATAATTAAACACCACAATTAGGACTTTAAGTTGTCTTAATCTCCTTATCAATAATGCAGTTCACTAAAACTACAGAATAACATTTTTTTCTAAACCTATTGACTGCAATAATCTCTAGAAAACCCACCTAAAAACCAACATATAAGATGTTTCACTCTAGTTTTCCCACAATCCACACAGCTCTCAATGCCATGATATTTGTTATTGAGGTGTGGTTTATGATAAGCAGGGAAATTAAAACAAAATATGGTTGTTACACTGCAATAATTAGGATTATATATACAACTGGTCAAGTGAACACAGTAAGTGTCAAAGGCCAGCAAGCAGCTTTTCTCTGCAAAAAAAAAGCAATCTCTAAGAAATGAAAACAAACCTAACTGGCACCAATCAGCTTTCAGACCACCTTAGTGATGAGCTAATGCCCACTGTGGAAGAGACTTCCCTCAGGAATACCCTCAGAGCAAAATAGAGCCAAGAGGATACAGATTACTGGATCGAATCGGATAGCAAATTTAAGCAGATTATTCTGCCTGTTAATTTCAAATCATATGCAAATGAATTTTATATCATTATTATTATGTCCGTGTTGCGTTAATAGGTATTGGTTATTTTAAGTTGAGCCTTGCCCTACTTACCCAAAATAAATTCAAAATAGTTCCACTACTGTAGATGGATTTGCATAAACTGAATGAATGAATTTGTCAATTGACAAGCAAGACCGAAAATAGTTTATTTTCAGTAGCATGGTACCTGTTACTATGTGTGAGTAATCAGTGATTAAACACAAAAGTAGCTGGAGGTATGTCCTGATCTGATTTTTTTTTTAAGGTTAAAGACTAAAAGATCATTATATTATAGCAGCAACAAACAGTCAATGATTTTGGCCAGAAACTAATTGATAACTACTGAATCGAATTTGCTAAACAAAAAAAAATACTACTAAGTTTTTGATATTCTATCACAGTTTCTGTGGGATTGGACCAGAGAGACTCCCCATTTGGCACAGTTAGATGGCCAGTGTACCCAAAATAAAATTATAATATAAAATAAAATTAATACATTTTATTTATAACGTACTTTTCATTTGTTACAAATCTCAAGGTGCCACTTTAAAAGCAGAAAATGTGCCTTGGAGAGGAATTTTGGCTTCAAAATACCACCTATGTCCACTAAGGGGATACATATGCACCTATTTTTGAACTGCTTCTAGGTTGGACATTCCCTGAGCTCCCACCCAAACTGTTTGATAGTTTCACCTCGTAAACAGAAATACGTAAACCTAGAGTTTTATTAAATCTAGCATTGTTCACAGTAAAATGATTATAAAAAGCACTAATTATAGGCCAGATTATAGGCCAGGTGGGTAGAAGAGGTTGTCCTTCTTCCAGATGGTTAAAACCAAGGTTTCTGCAAGCGAAGTTCTGTTTTCCCCACCAAATTCATGAACAGATTTTGATGACGTCTTGTGTTTGGGCGCACCTTGTACAAAGGTATGGGTGTGGATTCTTGATTAATTTTTCTCTTTCTTCAGCAATGTGACAAGTCCCGATCGGCGATAGCATGACAAGAACTAACAGGCACTTTGAGATTTGATCCAAATGTAAAATGCATTATAAATTAAATGTATTATTATTATTTATTATTATAGGTGAACAGCAATGATTATTTTACAAGCAGCAGTCAGTTTGGTGGATATGTTGGGCATTAAGTCATCATTCTCCTGTAAGCAGGAAAAACAGGCATGCTTGAAGATGAGTGATGTTAAATTGGGCACAATTGTGATGGATAGAAGACTTTATTTCTAAAACTGCAGGTGTTGTCCTCTACCTTAGTAGTCCTTAGAAGGACACAACCCATAATAATAATCCCTCTCTGAACAGCTGAGAGGTACATGGGTGCCCAAGAGTCATTTATGCACATAGGGAGCAATTTCTAGCCTCTGTTGTATATTCCCACAGTCGAGCTGTAGTACAAATTGCTGAAAACTTAAATTTTTCCTAGCTTGCTGCATATGTGGTTGTGTGGACACAGACCTGCTGGTTCAAAGCCTATGGTAACTTACAATTAGAACGTCAGCATCAGAGCTTGACCACAGAATGGAATAAGGTGAGCTGGTCTGATGAATAATGTTTTCTTTTAAGTCAAGGGCGGGGTCGCATGTGTTTCACTTTCCTGACTAACTTTTTTTAGTCAGAATTACGAATTAACTTTTCTTTTCTACTGATAACCTTATCAGTAGGTACCGAAAAACATGAATGGAAATCCATATCTCATGTAGTATATGTCGTACTTACTTTTCGCCATGCTCAATTAGCATATGAAAACAAGCTTTGCGGGTCTTCTTCTATGCTGTGATGATGGGTGTCATTTAAAGCTACAGGGCAGCCAACCAGTGTTGAGAGGTCTGAATAGGCACTCAGCTGCATAAAAAATCCCCTTCAAAATAAAAGCACAGGATATTTTTCCTTAAAATTAAAATTTTTTGCCCAGGCAAAAGTCCGCGACCCATTTTATGGTCACAACCCACCAGTTGAGAATCACTGACCTTAAGGAAATAAAGGATCGGCTGCTAACGTCTTTGTGGTACATATGACAAGATAAACAATGTCCTATGGTCAGTGTATGTCTACTTGATACCACCTGGTAGAAGTTTCATTACTGTTGGACTCTTTATGAGGTGTTGCGTATGTCACACAGTATGTAATGCAACTGATTTTGAAAATAAAGACATCAAAGACACCTGACAGAAAATCATCCATCACTGGCCAACAAGGGTGTGGACTACTTAATTTGCTTGAAACATCTAAATAACTGACAAGAGCTAGGGATGATGAATTGTTCAAAAGTGTCAGAGGCTTTGGGCAGGTTTTGGCTATCAATAAAGATGGATTACCTAATATTTTTAAGTAATGCCATTGCAACTCCGATACTGAAAATTCTGCTCTTGTTTGACATTTAGTGCCGGAGAAGGTTGTTTATAGAACCTTTTAGACTGCGATCTTGGCAGATTTGTCATGGATAGTGTGACATAATAGCTGTAAATCTAATAGAACTGATTGTGAATTATGAATGTCTATGAAAACGTAGAAAATTACGACTGTCTTTCAACTGAGATCAAACTGTTCTGGTTCAGTAAGGTGTAAAACTTCTATTATTATCTAAATGTTTTGGGTTTTTTTCAAGGGAAAGGAGTCAAATTATAAGGGTCAAACCAACATGGGTCTGTTGCTTTTAGATTCAATGACATAGGGGCGCTCCCAGTCAAATAGAAAATTCGGAATTCGAAATTAGTTATGGTGCCGCAACACAGCCTCATGGCAATACATAAACTCAGTATTTAAAAAAAAATAAGCTGAATTAAACATTGTCACAAAATGTTTCTACAAATATATATATAAAACACAAAGCGGTATAATATGGCGTACGAAAACAAATTAAACAATTAATTTAATTAAATCTGAAACCGATTCTAAATTGATTCAAAGTCAAAAATTGAGAAAAACATATATTTTTTTGTAAAAAAAACTCTTTGACATGAATAAGAAATTATTTGAATAATTTAAAATAATAGCAGCCACTCTGTCAACATAAATTACTTAAAAAAAAAAATTGGTTAACAGGATCAGAAATATTTAACTTAATCTTTAAAATTACAAAAACATATTTATATATAACCCATATATGTTTTACTTATAATGATCTAATATTCATGATGATATATTTTTTCAATAAATAACAATGTAATTATCCTTTTATATTGTTATTATTCTATTTTTTTATATTGTACAACGTATTAATTTAAATTTATCAAAGAATGTGTAATGAAGCTAAAAAAAGAAGCTAAAATAATAGGCTAATTGTCCATAACATGAATTGATATTTGATTATAAATTACAACTTACATTGCCACCAACTGGTCAGTTTGGTCATCGAATGCAGAATGCATAAAAAAGCGTTAATAAGACATCAATGAATGATTAGATTAGCCGCTTTGAATGTCCAGTACAAGTTGAGGCAGGGACTTCTTCGCTGTCCATCCAGTGCTTTGATGGAATCTTAAATTAATTGTGCAAATCATTTTCTTTGTTTAAACGCATTGCTCCAGACTCCTTTTGCCATGTCTAAAACCATGTGCACCCGGTATCACATTTTTAGAAATCTCAGTCTGTTTTTGTTGGAGCAGATGAGATGAGGCTCATTCAGTTCCTTGGGTGCATACATCGTGCCGCGGTTCTATTATATTGACCCTGTTTGACTACACAATAATTCCCAGCTGACTTGGTGGCCCCCACTCAAGGTGGTGCCCTACGCAAGTGTGTAGTCTGCTTAAAGGGAGGAGTGGCTCTACAATGACATCATGGGAAAACACTGATGCTTTGGCAGATGTTTATGTTTCTGTGTCTCTGTGCTGTCTAGATATTAGTGCTTTAAGGAAAGGACATATGATCATGACTTCGAGGGAAGGTTTATATGTGAAGCAAAATTGTTTTGTTAAGATGAGGTCAGCATTTAAGTTATTAACCAGGAACCGACACCTTTCACTGAAATTGAAAAATTTCAATTTCACAGTGCCTGTAATGATTCAGATTTGATTAATGCCAGACAAGTTACAGCAAACTCTAACCACAATTTAAAAAGTTGGTAAACTGAGTTTATTTATCCATTATATACTCTACATCTGAACCTCCATTACTCAAACAGGCACCAAATCGAAAACATATTCAATATTAACATTTTGGGCTCGGTTCTTCAGCCTATTGCATGTATGTGGCTGTTATAACAAGCTTTTATTGGAACCTGAATCGGTTTTTCCTGAACATCCATGAATCAGGGGTTAGTGTGTGGGCTGCTGGGTAGATGGGAGGGGTTAGGTGAGAGGAGTATTGCATCAAGTAATCCCCCAGCGGCCTGCCAAGCAAGTCTCTCGGTGGTCAGAGGCTTTCGTTCAACCGCTCATTAAAGCCCCCCTATCTCTTTTCCTCTCTGCTTCAAATTGCCTTCCCAGCCTCATACTGAGCCGGGGCCAGAGGGTCAACAGATTATCGTCTTAATCCCTTTAATCCATCCTCACATCAGTCCGAGATGATTCTCACCATAATTGTATTCGGTGCCGCCTCAATTAGAAAGAAGCAGGGGTCTGAGGAAATGAGGTGGAATGAGACATCATGACGAATCAGTGGCGGGGACGTTTGTGGGCTGGTGTGTGTGGAGTGCATGAATAGAGGAGGGAGCCAGAGTTCATGGCTGCGGAGAATGGTTGGGTTTTGTGTCGTATCTGCGGGTGAAACAGAGACAGTAGTTCAGTGAGGTGAAATGCTTACCGGTCTATGATCCTGTCGTCAATGGCGACCCAAGACAATGGGGTGGTTTAAGTCATTCGGTTGCAATGACATGGACAGCCACTGCGCATCCATCTGTGTGTGTCTAATGATTTTAATGGCAGACACCGCTGCTTCCACGCTTACGTGCACACATGCTCTGAAGTGTGGCAATTATATATAAATAATACAAGTTCACAGTGCAAGAGCATATGTGCTCAGTGTGATGAGTCAAAGGTCAACCGCTGTTAATGGGTGGACATTATGTTAATTAGCTGATCTATGAAGCATCCTGTCAGATTACGCTCAGTCGACAAGATACATGGCCATAGGGTGAAAGGTTGAGATAATCCAACAGGGGTATAATTCTTTGGAGAACTTTTCATTCCTAACAGTGCCACACTGTGGGGCCACTTTCTCTCTCAGCGGGGATTGATGTTACAGGTAATGGCCAGACTCAGTGGCACTTAAAGGATTGATTGTAGCTGCTGTCAGTTCTTAAAAGGCTGTGTGTTTTGCATTTGCTTTCATTTGAGTGCACAGCCCCTGATCAAGCGTAACGCTTCAGAAGTAAGACAGGTCATGAGGCTCTCCCTCACGGTCTTTATTCATACTGAAAACCAAGATCAACAAAGCTTTTAACCTTCTGCTCCGCGGGAGGATTCTGTACTCCCTGCGCACGCCTTAGGACTGCTGTGTTACTATTTGACAGGCATACCGCCCCAGTCAAACTCCCCTACCTGCCACAGTCCTTGGAGCGGGATAAAAACAGTGGTTTTATAGTAAAGATAAGATTTACCAAAAGTCTAGTTTCTGCATATTCTTTAACCTCAAACTTGGCCACTCTCGAAAAGCAGCCCACACTGAGAGTTATGCTGCACTGCTAGAGACGACTTAAGTTTTAGAGCAGCAAACAAGAATTGTTATTGGGCAGAGTGACATCAGACAATTCTAGCAAGGTTTTAACAATACAAAGCAGTATAAAGGGATTTTTTATTTACTTTACACCTATTTTTGTTTTGTTTTTTTAAATTATGAATGATTCCAAAACATGAGAGTATTCTCTATAAGATTTAATAACTAAAATAAGTAACTAAACTAAATAACTAAATGAAAGAACTATTAAAAAAGCAAAAATCTTTTTATGTGCAAAAGCTGAAACAGGCTGATTTTATGAAAAATTTACCTTTAAGAGTTATGGGAGTTCCAAGGACAGATGATGTTGCATCATGTACAGATAATAAAGCTCATTGAGTAAAATTGTGATTTGTAATTTTGGGCTCAACAAATAAAATTGACTTAACTTGTGATTCACAGGACAGAGACACTTTAAATAAGATGTGCTGTAGGTTCAACTACTTTACAGCAGATAAAATAGATAGATTACCTAAACCTCTAACTACAGCTGTAACCTAGGACTACACATTAATGTTGCACATATAGTAATCCGAAAACATTTAGAGTAACCATTCGTTTCCAAAGTGAGTACTTTTACTTTGGTATATTAAGAACACCTTGATGGTAATACTTAAAATCTATTACTTAAGTTAAGTTTAAAATGCAGGATCTTTACTTTTAGCAGAATTGCGTTATATTATAGTATTGGGAGGCGAATATTACTCAAGTAAAGGATTTGAATACTACATCCACAACTACATGCTGATGCAAACATGGTTAACAGTTGAACTAACGCTTGTGTCAGCACTTGTTCTTTGGCTCGAGGGGTTGCTTTCTGCTAGTGGTGTTTTGTGTGTGACGGGGTTTGTATTTGAATGAGCGAGTTGATACTGCTGCAAACAACAATGAATTCAAACTATTAATGCAATCTGTAGAATTTAGCTCCAACTGGATTAACAGTAAGATGGTAAGAATACATGTCAGATATCCGACCTACAGCTGGACATATGCTGCTGTTCCCGACAACAAGGGTATATCCAGAAAAGTCCCCAATACCCATTGTTGTACAAGAATTCGCCTGATTGAACCTTTCAGATGAACAGGGAAGTTATTTCCACAGTAGTTTTAGTTTAAAAAAAAGAAAGAAAAAAAAAGAGATCGCTGAAGTAAAATTTGAACTATTAGATTCAAATATGGGTAAAAAAATGATTGAAGCAAGATGAATCTCCTCCAGTCAACTTATATGCAAATGTGTAGTCCTAAATGGTATAAATTAAATAAATGAAAATAGGTTGTTTGTGGACTATTCTTAAGATGGGCAGTTTGTGATAGTTTATATTAAATTCTTGCTCCCGACAAACTACATCAAAGCACCGAATACTTGTTGGAGGACTAAGATTTGCCCCGTCAGGCTTTTCAGTACATTTTTTTTTTTTTCCGATTACCTATGCTTCACAAGCAAACACCACAAGAAGAGTAAATGGTCCATGCTGTTGTGAAAGAAGAAATATTTGATTGTCCAGTGTTTCCACAAAATATTACCCAGTCTTATTGGAGTTTTTAAAGTGAAAATGTAATAACTACCAATGCAGAAATGGGCCATTTTACTGCATGTGGAGATTGTTTCCAAATACTCCTGCGGAGCTTTATTCAGTTAAACTCCAATTACCAACCAAATAGATATATTGTGTACTGTTGATTTCTCATTTACATGTTGAATTAAATTTGTACTCTGAAAAGAAGTTTTTGCAATCTCCATCATGAAGATAATATTTTCTGCTGCAATGTTTACATTTTTTCGTTAGACTGTATATTTTATTAGATTACTTGCTGCAGTTATTTCATGATCACATCCAGAGAGCGTGTTGCCCAGGAGGCCCCACTTAACCAGGGTGCTCCTCTAGAATTTATATGCTATTTGATACCATCATGGTTCAGTGCTCAGCTCTAGGTGAAGTTTTATTCACTAACACTGCCTTTCACTTTCTCCTGGTAACAACGCTGGATGGTAATAGTTTGCATGTTGTCTCCTCCGCTCACATTATCTGGCATGAGTGAAATACGTCTTAAAACACCACATGACAAAATCTCCCAAAAATAAACTGTGCATTGAGGAAATGTACCCAGGTGAAACGGAACGTTTGGTTGTCATGCTTGTGAATTGATCAGCCTATAGATCATTTTGACCTTTAGTGTCTTCATGTCAGCTGCTGTGAAGTCAAGCGTGAGTAACCATTGGATTTTTTTCACAAGACTCTGGCCCTCTGCTGCAACTCTTATCTTTCTCTGGGGCTGATAATACCCCCCAACTCATCTTGATGTGGAAAAAGTCAGCTTTCCTCATATCTCTAGATGCACTGAGAAAGATTGTGGCTAGGCAGCTGTGTTTGTGTGTTCCTCGAGAGTGTGTGTGTTGGAGCATTAACCTGTGCAACTTTTAAAGACAGAGAAAAATAACATAAAATTGGTAAAATTGCTGCAGTTGTAAAATAGTCCCTATTGTTCTCGAAAGAGTCTAAGTCCAAAATTACCTAATTTACTCGAGGTGAATTTAAGCTTAGAGGTCCAGTGTGTACATTTTAAGAGGTATTTAGGGTTATCTCTTTGAATAAATTGAATATAAAATTGCAAAATCTTTTGTGTGTACTTTCAGTTTGTTTAAAAAAACCAGATGGACCCACTCTCCATGAGTGGGTCCATATGGAGGACGCCATGTTTGCACAGACGTATGGAGAGGGATGTTTTGTTTTAAGTTGTTACTGTGTTTTAACAAATGGAGGATCATTCTTATCATTTGGAACAAGAAAAAGCAATGGTTTAGCCATCAAATCAAACATTAAGACTCATGAAATGGTTAGACGTGGAATCCTCTGCAGCCCAGATCCGGCTCAGCCATGAGCTGGCTTGGAGCCACCAGCCTCCTTCCCAGCAGCTGCACAGGGTAGGACACTAGGGAAAATTGTCCGTGAGCTTCAGAGCCCCACATATCTGTCCGGATATAACTGGCTATCCATTAGCCATCCGCGGCCTGTCGAGTAGAATTCAGCAGGTTCATCAAACGGACCTCACCAGAACGTCATATATCCTCTGCGGTGGTGCTCCCGGTCGACTTAGGAAAAATCAATGTATTCAAGAAGAGGGGGAGGGCTTCCAGCCCCTCCACCCACCCAAAATGTACACCCTAGACCTTGAAAAAGTAAGAATGCAAAATACATATCTTTCACTTTTTACTAGCATCTTTAGCACACAGTACTTCAGAGAAATTTGTGAATGAGGGTCCCCTTTGGGCAGTTTTGTGATTCATAGACATCTGTCCCCAGAAACAGCAATATAAATCTGTCATGTGATGTGCCGACATTTGGTGGAGGTGGTGGCTGCACAGTGCTTCTTGGTGCAAGATTCAATGAAAACGTCAACAGCTTTTGATCCAGTGACTTCTAAATTAAAATCACAAAACCCTTCTGTGCTCCTCTCATACTGGGTGCCCCGTCAGAAGCCACTGACAACATGTGGCTGGTGTTTATTTCTTTAGCTTTTAAACAGTTAACAACATCCTCACAGATGTCCTCGACCCATGTTTCGTATTTTAGCAGTATCAATTCATTGATTTTTTTTCCTTTGGCCCATCAGATTTCTTATATCTGCATAGCAGTGCTGTCTACTCAACATTGTTTACATCACCTGACTCATCACATGCGATTGAGTATTCTGGAGCTGAATTGATGTCCTCAATTTGCTGACTGGTGGTGTTTGTTGCCATTTTAACAGCCCTGTCCTTGACGGTGTTTGTAGAGAGAGGCACATCTTTGATTTTCTGAGAATAGATGGTCTGATATTTTAATTAAAGATAATTTAGTGTATTCTCCATCTGTGAACGGCTTTCCACGCTTTACTATCTCCTCATTTGCCACAAAGCTAGCAGCAGTGGGAGAGTTTGGAGACTTCGTACCAGCTTTGTACCTTTCAGCAAATGCTGTTCGCTTGTTGTGGAAATGCATTTCAAAATTACATTTTGAAAGGTTGTTTGTTAATTTCTATCCGGTATATCAGTTAACCAGAATCATTCAAAGCGATGGCAAATAAATATGTCTGCGCAGCATTGAAATTTCTATTTTCCTCTGTGACTGTCCTTTTTTGGATTTCTCCATGTTTAGCTTACCGGTAGGGTAAAGGCGTGGGGCTCTAGATGTAGGATGTGACGCATATTTTAGTTGAGAAAATGTTTAATTAAATATTTCACTGTTTGGGTTTTTTTGTTTGGAGAATGCAATAATTACTCCTGGCATACAGAGGTGATAAATAATAATTAAAGGCTGTTTAATGTAGTTTCTGGACTTGTTCTATCTGTTACTTATTTTCATGTTATTTTTTTTTGTCAAAGTCACGGACAACCACTGCAGAGGGGTTTAAGAGCCGTGGGTTGACGGCCGATGAACTAGGGGTACAGAGACTGTTATTTAAGAAGAAAGCAGCGGGGTCTTTGGCCGGGAACTATTTTTAAAATTTAATGGTGCATTTTAATACAAGTGAGCAGCTAATAAAAACAGCAATCTCAGCTGGCGGTGTAGGATGTGTAAGTGACAGTATTCTGGGAGAAATGATAACGATAAGCCGAATTGTGCCAAGAAACCGTCATAGAAATTTCAAATGATTAAATTTCCACACATTTTTAGCTCTGTGTTTATTTATATTGGTTTTGTTGTAGGCATTTATAAGGCATCACACTCACAACATGAAACAACTGTTTCTAGATATCCACTGACTATAAAACATACAAGATCATTTCATACGAACCTGAATAACTTTGACTTGGCCAGTTTTTGCTTGCTGCCTCCATGTATCACACTTTATTTCTTCTGAATGGGACTATATGAAGACTGGATAAATGGAGGTGGCAATCTCTGATAGTATTGTAAGCTGTTACCCTGCGTCCATCTTCACTTGGTCCCTGGTGGAATATTCTGTTTTCATTATTCCCTTTCTTACTCAAAGGCAATGTGCACAACTGGGTTAGTTGTTCCGGGTTAGAAGGCATTGTCGTCTGTTCTGTTTCCAATGTTTGCATTGTATCAGGGATTTCATATCAATTAACGTCTCAGTCATATAAGGTGTTTAATTGGTTGTTACAGCATGTTTTTCTATTATAAACTTTAAGGATGTGGTTGGTGTTGGGTCAGGTCTCTGATGAAGTCATTGCATTTTCATCCCCTCAGGCATCTAAAACCCATTCAAAGCAACAACAGTAGTAGCAGTTCATCACAGGAAATTCTCCATTGTATCACGACTTTGCAGTTCCCTTTTGTACAGCATTTCTTTATGGCACAGTGCCTGAATTATAGAGTGACAGCCAAGATGCTGCAGCGACAACTCTGTCACACCATACTGACGTCACAATAACTGATAATAGCTTCTGTCATTGCTATGAGCCACACTGGCTAATCCTTTGTTTCAAGGATTCCTTGGTCATTTCTCCAGTTTATCATTCCTGAACTGCACCTATTTCATCTGACCACTTTCCCACTGCTAAGACATATGCTAAAAGGAATGTGCAGTTTTCAAGTACTGACTATTTTGAAAATAACTTTTTATAAGAACACCAAATGTTTTTGTTGTCTTACAGAAACTATGGCGTATAAGCTCAAAAATAGGAATACGGCCTTAAGTTGAACGATGATGCCAATTACTACAAAATCCCCTGACTTACTTGACTGTTGCCTCCACCTCCGTCTCAGAGGTTCTAAGCTTGGGGTCAGTGGGGAGGGGTGTGATGGCGGCAGGGGTGTTAATAGTTCAGAGCGGTTGTCAAACCTGCAATAAAACTTATTCAGCTCCCCAGCCAGTCGAAAGCTCTCCACAGCAGAGGATGTTGGTTTCCTGTAGTTGATGACCTCTTGCAGGCCTCTCCACACCGATGCTTGGTCGTTGGCTGAAAATTTATTTTTTAGCTTTTCAGAGTAGCACTTCTTTGCTGCTCTGACCTCCCAGCACTTTGACATTTGTGTACCAACCTTCATTAATATAGAAGCAGACACAGATATGTATCAGAGCAGCATGACAGCGGTGATGTGTGCAGTAGAAGTGACGGATGGGATAAAGGTGGAGGTAGGACTTCATCAAGAATCAGCTCTGAGCCCTTTCTTGTTTGCACATAACTCTGAGCATCTTCACCATTTTCCAACTGTTCGGAACAATCTGTTCGGTATTTCACAGGCTGATCTTTTGTTTTAAATAGAAAAACCTCTAATTGTGGAGACACTGGAGACAACTGGACACACTTGCAACGTCCTCTTTAAAGAATATTCATCAGAGTATATACAAATCACAGCTTTTCCGCATTGCAGAAGACAGACTGATCACTAAAACTAAAAAAAGAGAACGCGTAAGATGGAGCTCTAGAAAAAGTTCCATCAGCCAGACTTTTATGGAATATTATCCCATCCTATCATTCACACTCTCATATGTGCTCAGGCTTAATTTCCTGCTGTCATTTTGCAGGGCGGTTAATGAGATAGTGGATGTTATCGTGCCATCCAATAACACAGTGAAACACCTTCATTGTTAGCCTATCATCTTACTGTCATGAGGTGGCTGTGGCTGGAAATGCAGAGTGGTCGTCCACTTTTTGTAAAATCAGTGGATTGATCCTCCACCCCCTGCTTTCCATATAAGTAAGTGTATTTGAACAGGATACTTACTACCAGTCACCCCTAGTGCCTCGCGTGGTGGCCATTGCCACCAGCGCAGGAATGTGTGTGAATCTGTGTTGTATAGTGCTGTGAGTGGCCAGTCATACAGTTCAGCTGTCTTTCCTCTTGTTAAATATGATCTTCTCTAGTTCATTAATGCTCTCCAACTCCCCCATTGCCACCAAGTCTCCACCAAAATCAGTCTCAGCAGAGTCATCAGCCACCAACACCACCAATGTCCAAACTACAATGGGATACATATTGATGCTGCAAATGGAAGATACCCTAACTTTCACATTATAACTGTATTTATTTCATTCACATATATTGTCTTGATATTGTTGATACCTCAAGAACCTGCAGATGATAGTCATCCATCCATTTTTGTGACCACAGGAAATCCCTGGGCTAATTCCCCAGTCCATCACACAGCAAAAACAATGAGACAAACAACTGCTTTTGCTCTTATTCTCACATATTCACAAAATAGAAGTCGCCTTATATTTCATGAAGCCGGAGGACCAAGTGGGAACTTATGCAAGAATAGAGGTAGAAAAGAACGGCGTACTAGCAGAAACTACAAACAAGCAAACAAAATCCCCAGAGAAAGACGGATTTGAACCATCTGGTTTCAAATGCCACACATAATAAACAGATGGTTCCAAATGATAGTTTTCTAGGGTCAAGGATTGGTAAATGGGAAAACGACTGCAGTTTTACTATTTCTAACTATTCTTAAGTGCTTTACAAAGTCTGCCACCTATTTACACACATTTATATGGTGGTTAGAGATGCTACCAAACAAAGTATTAGGTAATTTGGCATGGGGCGGCATATCAAAACAACTAGCAAAGTGGCATCATTATGGTGAGATCACCATGGCAACACACACCAGAAATGATGGAGCAATTGATGGCTTTCTAAACAATTATACAAAATGAAATGCATGGTTTGTGCACACTTTCGACTGGACCCTTTTCTTCTTTCAACGACTTTTGTAGAACGGTTTTGGTGGAGGGATGAACTGTCTTCTTTATAGTTAATTTTTTTTTGGCACATTGGGATTTTGTGCATGTTATATAAATGTGCTTTCTATATCGACTGATTATGAGTAAAGGCTCAGACACATGGAATGATTAAAGGGAGGCAAAAACAACAAAACAAATATAAAACCTTATGCAGCACTGTCATTATTGATTTACCACTGCCATCAATTCGTTCTGCCCAGATTGGAGAAACTTCCACTCAAGGCTGACAAAATGTTATTACTCTGGTAGGTCTGGGTCACCTCTGGGACCTGGATGTGTCAGTGACTTTTGTCTCCTGTGTCTTTCTCCTATACAGAGTCACTCTCCCTAAACAGGATTGGCAACAGGATGGGTGTAAACAACTACACTGATGGACCTGCCCCTCTGCAACCTCCTTCTCATGCCATCGATCTCACTCAGGGGCCATTGCATGGCCCATGGATCTCCCTGATTGAATTCCACCTTTTCCTAAACAAATATTTTTTTCTTATGGTTTGAATCTGTAACTCATTGAGGAAGACCTTAAATAAGTTTTTGATTTAGTAAAAACTTTTAGGTCTCCACTTTCAACCTGGTCAGTCACTTCTTCTACTCACACTGCTTTGTTTCCTTGTGTGTGTGTGTGTGTTTGTGTGTGTGTGTGTGTGCGTGTGTGTGTGTGTGTATTTGACAGATGCCAGCAGCCTTAGATTTATCCAGCAGTTTCACAATTGTTATGCAAAGCACTTATTAAAGCGTCAGCGGGCAGAATCGATAAACCATTCTTTACGACAACAGCTTAAGAAAACCTGGTCACGGGCAGACAGTGTGCAGTACTTTGCCGGGATATATTGCATCAGCGGGTCAAAATTTATTTACTTATGTGAACGTGACAAACGCAGCGCCAATAAAATGGCAGCGAGGGGCTATTATGAATCAGCTTGCCTGGCTGTCTGTAACCATAAATACTAAAAACATCATTAAAGGCTTAGAAGGGAAACATCAATTATAACAATTATTGGCAATGGAAATCTATGGGAATGAGCAGGTACAAGCAAAAGAGCTCATGGGTCTCTTATGACTGCTCTAAAGAATAGCTGCGAGTGAAGCTCGGGAGCGTGTACAGGAAATAAAAAGGCTACTGGGGAGAGAGATCGCACCGATAGACAATTCATATGCATATATGCATATCGCTGACCAAGCTTTTTTTTTGCAATATTGTTGCAGAATAGATTGGACCTTAACAGAAACAGGAGGTTCAGTGTCTTTCAGTGGTTCATATTCATTTACTTCAGATATTACATGCAGACATTGGTGAATGATGTATTATCCTTAAATGGGCTTCGAATGTTCATTTGCGTAATTTCTCCTCGCCAAAAACCTTTTTATACTCGCATTAAGTTATGTGACACACACAATGTACAGTCAGCTGAGAAGAATTGGCCACAGCTGAGATTTTCATGGTCTGCAGCCGGCAGACACATTTCAGATGGAATAACATAGATGGTTCACTTCAAGCAAGTGAAAAATGTCTCCAGAGAAGATTGTTGTTGGAAGCCATTTGCATTTATTGAAATTCATTGTATCGTTTGCTCTTCTACAGTAACATTAATAAAATTGATACCACAATGTAAGAGCACTTCTACTGCTATGTAAAATTGTGCATTCATAATACTTAATTGTAAGTCGTATATCACCACTATGACAAATATTATATTCTCATTAGCGAGACACGCTCTGGATAATTGATGCGCAGTACTGTAGCTTGATTGGGTCACCCTCTAATCACGTGGTTTGACATGATTTTCTGGATTCTCCCATCCACATCACAATGTTTTAATGGGCAGACACTAAACTCTAGGACCTTAACTCCCCCCAAATCGACTGCTCGAATAGAAGCCATTTCCACGTGTCAGTCAAGTTCACCCAAGGAAACAGAGGAACTTTAAAATAATAACAGTGATGGCAGCTCAGTTTCACCCACTGTTCTGGAAAGACTGACATTAAACCAGCATGCACAGTAGCAGAACCAGCACTAAGTGGAGTGCAGAAATCATTAACACACCTTTCAGTCTACTGCTATGACCTGTCACAATGGCCATTGCTCCCAATGTTCAGCCAGCACACTGCTTTTCCAAATAAAACCCTCATTGGTTGATGGAATGTGTAAGAATGAAGAAAAAAAACAGCTTTGTATATTAGTGCTTTATAGACAGTCATCTGGTAAAAGTTATAATGATAACAACGACATATATAGTACATTCTATTTTCTCGTCCTATCGTCCTAGTCGTCCCTCGGCTGAGATCCACTGCATCAATTCACAAGCTGCGTTTTATTGTTATAAATAGCTTCCACAGTTCGATCTATAGGCACAATTTTAATAAAGTGGTAAGCTTATATATTTGGCAACTATTGCTGTACAGCTGAGAAGATAATAAAGAGGGTTCAAAAGAGATTAAAAGGCAATATGTTGCTCTAAGATGTATTGGCTAAATGTGCTTTCCACCAACGAGCTGCATAATTTATAAAAAAAACAACAACCAAGAGCTGTCCAGTCCATTCATAATCTCTCAGTCCAGGTATTGATATTTTTTTCTCTGTAGTTTGGATACATGTTGACTAATTAGCGCTTCATATCTTTCCACGTAATTTGTTGAAAAAATGATATAAACTCATGAGAATAAAGAATAATTCAGAACAAGTAGATTTGTTCCATGTTCAAGCTGCTTGATACTATTGAGCAGGGGATGCATTGAGGATGAAAAATTTTCATTTTGAAAAAGAGGCAAGAAACAGCTTAACTTATCAATGCAGGATCAATTACTGGAAATTTTCATTTTTAATAGTCATGCTGTAAGAAATATTAATCTCTATGTCGAGTTAATGCTATCCATGGGAGTTACAACTACTCAAGGCTGTCAATTTTTTTATTTTCCGGGCCTTACATCAAATGCCCTATACGCATGAGACTAGAAATACCAGTGGACCTGTCACAATTTGTAACTAGGCCTATGCTGCCATCCCCGACAGCAAGGGTTTGTCTCCAAAAAGTTCCATTCCCCTGCGTTGTAAAATAAATCCACCTGATTGAACTCCTCCAATTAATTGTGAAGTTATGTCCACAGTATTTTTAGTAAATAAATAGCTCACTGAAGTAATTAAAATATAAACTGTTCCATAAAAATATAATAAATAAATACCGACCTTTCCTAAAATCATTCCAATTCTTCTTCGCTCTAAGGCCTATGTGGGTACAACATTGGAAAATGATCCATGAAACAGTTCTTGCGGCAGCAGCCATGAAGTGTTCATAAAAACCTGGACTTGACAGGGACATACTAATTTCGAGGACCTCTGTGGTATGAAAACCGAAACTAATGCTCCATTCCTCTCATTTGTAAGGTAAAAATTCCTTGAAAAAGACCTGTCCTATTTCATCAAATGTAGAGGTCTACTGATAATTTAGTCTCATGTGCTTTGGTCGCTCTTTATTTTTTGTGTTTTCCTGTGCCTGCTTATTCTGCCTCACTCCTGATCTATACGGCATTGTTAAAAAAAAGTGTGTTTATTTGTCCTTCACTTTCCCATTAAAGTGAGCTGGATTTAATTTGGCATCAAAACCAATGTGACTGTCAGAAAAATGTGTTGTATTGGAAGACTGTAACCTGCAGAGGGAGTCTGTGTTAGGAACTATCGTTGGGGCGAAGCTTGGACCCAGGTGCAGACAAAATACAGCGGAGGCAGAGCAGGTGCAATTAAAATATTTAATCAAATCAAAACTAAGGCCTGGACAAAAACATGGGAGTATACAGTAAATAACTTAAGAAACACTTGGAAATAACTTACATTGACAAAACACTGGGAGAAGGCCAGAACAAGTGATGACACAGGAAAACATCAGACAACGAACTGGCACAGAAGGAAAGGTGAGGACAGACTATATACACTGATGTAAGGAGACAAAGAGACACAGCTGGAGGGGAAACACAGGTGAACATGATGAGCAATCACACAAGAGGAGAACAGAATCACAGGACTGACACAGAGAGGGAAAAGGAACACAAGTGAAACACAAAATGACTGGACTGTAATGTAAAGCTAACTACACAACATACATAACACTTTCAAAATAAAACAGGAACAGGGACCAAAATGACGAACCTTCACAGTAAAATAGTAATAAATAAACACAAAGTCATGACAGTCTGCTTCACTGCAGCAAATAGCAGTAAACTAAAAGTTGCTGTAAATAAGAAAACCGGACCAGATAGATGAACTGATAAACTCATCAAACTAGGAAAACATTTTGGGCATCTCTAGTGGCTTTTGCTTTCTATGTGTAAACCTGGACAATGTGTCGTAGTTGGAAGCTCTACTGTAGCAAAGAAAACTGTCTGGGTTTCAAATCCTCCTGGGGACCTGGGGCCTCTTTGTGTAGGGTTTGAATGTTCTCCCTGTGTTTGCATGGGTTCCCTCTCGGTGGTCTTCTTCTTCTTACAGTATAATGAATTACTATAACTTGCTAACTTACTATAATTTATAGTAATTACTAAATTACTATAACTTTCCTATAGGTGGTCTCCTCTGTCTGAACAAGCTTTCATATTTGACAAAACCTCGTCTCTGTGATATTAAGTAGTTCTTACTGGTCTGTCAACTCATTTCCATGCAGGTCATTAATAATGATAATTATATTTTCATCTCAAATGATCTCCATTTCAATTACAATTTAGAAGAGAGCAGTCATTAAGATATAAGGAGAAGAGGGTGAGAAATGGACAAATCTTCTTTGCCTCCAGCATTTTCAGTTAGACTCTCAGGCTCTTACATGCTCTCTCAGGGAGTATTTAATCATCCACATTGCAAGAGGGCAGAGCAGAGCTGCTGGTGAGCCTTGGTAACAGAAGTATGATATATACTTAAACTGTTATGTTAAATGATTCAATAGGGGCATTTAAGTCAATAAAAGCTGCTCTTGCAACGGAGTGACTGTGAAATGCAAATGCTTTATACTTCGCAGCAGGGGAGAATCTGCAGGAAAAGTCATGGGTCTTGATTACATTGAGAGGTTTAAAAAGAGACATCGTTAACATTGAGTTAAAAGTGAACACAACCTCATCCATACAAAGCAAGCGCTGCTTCTTATGCGCTGTGTTCCATTAGCTTTTTCTCACCCCTTCTATAGATTTGTTTGAAAAATGTATTCATTTATTTCCGAGCATAGTGTCCAAGAGGTTGGTGAAACAGCATGTCGTCCGCAATTTATGTAGGAATAATTATATGGAAATGGTATTCACAGACCAGTGTGTTGCTTGTATTGAATTGACAGCAATGAAGTGACTTGTAGCAGAGGGAATAGATTGTCCTGAATTATTTGCTTTTCTTTCTATGCCAAGTATGTCACCACACAGGCCCGACCTTATCCACGTGTGGCTAGCCCCTCTGTAACAGCCGCTTGGAGCAAGGCCCTTTCAGACACCAGCCTTGACAGGAATCAATTTGAAAAGGGAGATGTAATTTTCTGATCGCCTTTGCTTTACATTATTGCAAATCCGCCTCTGATTGTGAGGGGACCTCTTGAACAAGCACAAACACATTTTCCTCTCTGCTTTTTTTTTTTTTTTTGCAAATTTTCAATTCAGATGAAAACTGAATTTATGGTTATCATAATACAAGAAAATTGTATTTTAAATTTTTAACAACTTAGCTTTACGAAATTCAGTAAGCTATTGTTACGACCCAGCTTGTTAGGGAAAGGAAAATAACATTAAAAAGCTGATTTTGGTGGTGAAATGAAGTTGTTTTTAATAAAGTTTTAAGAAAAGTGTGACAGGTAAATTACATAAGCAATGAGGCCGAATTACAATAAAGAGGAGAAAGGCTACCACTGCTGTTTAAAACAGTCAACATAATAAACAACATAATCAACATAATCTTGATCACAAGAGAATATTAAACCAAAACCTCTCTACTTAACCTGTGATCTTACCTTTACCAAAATACATAGAACATCACAGCTGAACTAATGAGCGATACAAATGAAAGCGTAAATGGGTGCAGTGCCTCAAACAAACTAACGTTGAAAAAGGGGCCCAGCAGCACGGAGAGCAGTTCACCTAACCAGTTTCTCCCTGGACATCCGACTGGCAGCACTCTTCAATCTTCTCCCGGGGTGTTCCCTGATGGCCAAGGTAACGCCTCCGGTAGCGGGAGCCAATTATACACAGGAGTCCGCACAGTCGAATTCCACTGTGAAAATGGAATACATTGTTAGACTTATAGGGGGTGGGGATGGGGGGGGTTATCGGCTGTGGCCGTTACAGCAATAAAAAGAAACCAATGTTTTAATAAACCTAATGGGATTTAATTAGTAAATAAAACCCAAAAGCAAGTAAGAACCTCAACTAAAGCTCCCTAGAAGTTTTAGCTGCATTTCTCTGAGGATGGAAATCTATCGTAGAGTCTGTAATCAATACAACAACTTGATATAAACAGAAAGATGTCTACAACCTGAGATGAAAAAAGCTATAGACTTTGGTGCTCTTTTTTACGTTCACCTTAGCAACAACACAGGGAAGGACTGAATGCAAGAGCAGGCGGTACGGTGGCGCAGTAGGTTACAAAGTTGCCTCACAGCTAGGGTTACAAAGAATAATCGTTGTAATCGCCAAAATCAATCAATCAAGACATTAGTTGTCAACGAATTTCTACAAAAGGGTGTAGTGTCCCAGTCGCTTCCGAATGGTGGCGCGTAATGGGAAGGAAGTAAAAGGAAGGAAGCACACATTAGCTCTGTGGACGATGATGACTTGTCACTGTAAGCTAGTGAGTCAGCCAGTTAGCTCACTGTTAAAAGGCATGTACTTCACGTTACTATTTTGAAATGTGGTGAATTGTTAATGAAGTCGAGAGAACCAAATAACTATTATAAAATTACAGTGATAATCTTCACGTTACAAATCTGCCCAAACTTTAAAATCATACACATTGCATTGCTCATGTAGACAAGGTCACGTGTGTCTGCCTGTGTGCGTGTCCAATTTGGGTTGCATCAAAATTGCTTTTAACGATTTAGCCTAATGCAGTTGTTGTAAACAGATTGCACTGGATATTTTTTCTATCCTACTTATTTGTTCTTAATTTAAATAGATGTTTGATTAGATTATAGAGCAAAATTTTTTTAATTTTAATTTTTTTTAATATATATTTTTTTTAATATTTTGTATCCGCAGCAGTTTGCCTTATAGATGCAACATGTGCGGACTACATTCCTCTTCAACAGATATACTGTTGGTATAGTAACCTGTTCGGTTTAACAGTCTGTTGTAAAAGCAGTAAAGTTCATTGAAAGACATGTTTTGGGAAGAATTATTCGTCTTTGTTGTCTTTATTGTTAGTTTCCATGTGCTTAAAGCAACCTAAAGCTAAATTAAAAAAAAAGCTGATAGCTAAATAAGATCAATTTAGTAATTGGGTAATTTATTTATTTCACTATTATTTAACCTTTATTTAACAAGGAGTGAATCCACATCCTTTCTGTGGGGCGTCTGCATTTTCTTCCCTCTTCCCTTCTGTTTGTATTGTTTTAGTCCAGCTGCTCCGGCTTCCTTCCACAGATCACAAACATGCAGTTCACTGTAGTTTAATGTGTGACTCTGAATTGGTGCGAACGAGTGTGAATGGGTGTCTGACTCTATTTGCACGATGAACTGGCAGCTTGCCCAAAGCATACCCTTGCTTTTGCCTAATGTCAGCCTGGATAAGCTCCAGCCCTCGAACCCAAACAGGATAAGCGTTTACAGAAAATGAATGAATGTTCCAACACAAGAATGACAGTTTTGCTTTTAACAACCCTTGGATGGATTGCTAGGAAACTGGCTTCAGACATGGCATTTTATTTCTAATGTTATTATCTTCTCTGATCTCCCCAAGCTGCTCCCGTGTCAGCAGTCTAGGGAGTAGAAGTAACCTGCTGCAGCGCCCCCGTCCCCAAGCCTTTTGAACTCTCCAGTGAACATGAACTGAAAAGGTCATGGACCCAGTCAAAGTGAGCAAAAAAATTGGATGAAAAAAGATGAAAAATATTGACTGAGCCTCCGTCAAGAATTTTAAGATGCGGAAAAATTAAGTCAGAGAGTGTGCTGCTGATTGAATATTCACCACACAAGGGAAACGTCAAGCCTGTCCTGCTCCACTAAGGAGGTTGGAACACCGAACATTTTCAAGTAGTAGTGTTACTTAGTGACCAGTAATATGCTCAGTCATGCATTGAAGCTATATGGGAAATGATGCAAATGGGACACATTTTTGGGCACATTTTGATGTCATTATTTTAATGCAGACAAATACCAAGTAGTTTTCAAATGACAAATGATAAATGACAGAGATTCTGACTTTTACAGTTTATATTTTCTGCCTATGTGTGGCGGTAGCTATATTACGAGGGGTATGGTTGTTTGTGACCAAATATTAGGTACTACTTTTATCAAATGATGAAAGAAAGCCCTTTTTTTGGAATTTCACCCAAGGAATTAATAGTATTCCATTGAAGGACGCATGGGTTCGTTATACTTATAAGCAAGACACGTTGTTCCAATTAAAGGTTGACACCTAATTTCACAATTTTATAAAACATTTTTAAAGATAACTAACACAACACTATTCATAAGGGAGAGGGGGAATGTGTCTGTCAACTCAGTGCTGAGGCAAGTGGGGAGATTGGGTCAGTAAGGGATGAGAGGGATCTGCAAGAAGAACACCCCAATCAAACATGGCAAACACACAGACACATACACACAATGGCAGCCAGGGAATACACGGTACACATAAAGGGGGAAACCACCACCCAGGACACCAGCACCAGGGCTGCAGAGACAGAAAGACACATTACGGGGTGAACTCAAAGAAATCATAACAATGACAAGTGCACAGAATAACACAAGATAAACAACTTATGTAGCAGGCAGCTGAATGGGTTTAACTCAAGGAAAGTCTGTCAAGGATTCAGTGCCGACGATAGGGAACCACTGGAAAGGAGCCTGCACCGGAATAAAGACACCAGAAAGAAACAAAGGGACCTGGAAGCCCATGGGCCTGTATGCCAAAGAGCAAGCGGCCGTCAAGACAGCCACCTACCTTCCTTTATAGGATGGCCTTGTGTGGTGATAGGCTTATTAGCCCAAAATGACAGTCACCCTCGCACTAAGCAGGATGGAGGCCTTTCATCCTGCTAGATATTCATTTATTCCCTCATCCTCCTCGATCCACCTGAATGCAGATACATATTTAGATGTATATTTAGATGACAGACAATTGTAATTATCAATGAACCCAGGTGAATCTAATCATTTATCCAAACGTGAGGCATGTATCAAAGACATCTCTAGACCCGGATGACCTGCAATTTACTATTATTAAATCAGATAAAACTGAAGTTATTTTGCTGGGACCCAAGTACATTAAAAATACTTTATCTGCCAACATAACTACTCTGGATGGCATTGCCTTGGCCTCAAGCACTACTGTGAGGAACTTGGGAGTTATCTTTGATAAGGATATGTCCTTTGACTCCCACATATGACCGATTTCTAGGACTGCCTTTTTTCATTTGCGTAATATTTCTAAAATACGGCACATTCTGTTTCAAAAAGATGCAGAAAAATTAGTTCATCTATCTGTTACTTCCAGGCTGGATTACTGTAATGCCCTGCTTGCAAGCAGTCCCGTTAAACCTCTGAAGTCCCTCCAGCTGATCCAGAACACTGCTGCACGTGTGCTGACCAGAACCAGGTTTAGAGAACATATCTCTCCCATATTAGCTTCCCTTCATTGGCTCCCGGTAAAATCTAGAATCAAATTCAAAATCCTTCTGCTCTCTTACAAGCCCTTAACGGTCAGGCACCAATGTATCTGAAGGAGCTCATAGTTCGATATTGTCAAACCAGAGCACTGCGCTCCCAGCATGCAGGGTTACTTCTAGTCCCTATGGGAGCCACAGCCTTCAACCTTCAGATGTCAGGCTCCTCTCCTGTGGAACTATCTCCAATCTTGGTTCGGGGGCAGACACCTCTCTACATTTAAGAGTAGGCTTAAAACCTTTCTTCATGATCAAGCTTATAGTTAACGATGGTCCAAGCTAGCTCTTAGCTATGCTGTGATAGGTTTAGACTGCTAGGGGATCTCCCATAGGGCCCAAGCACTAACAGTGGAACAACCCTATTGTGCTTCAAGGAATTATTTTTCCGACAAAAGAATCGCCATTTTGGCGGCTTTCCCACCCCTGAAAACTCAGGAAAATTTGCAAACTTATCAGGTCTGGCGAACAATTTCGTATTTTGGAGGACGCAGTAGAAAAAGTGAAAGACTTGCCTCTAGAGCGCCCCCTAGAAATTTTCAAAAGACCCTCCCTATTTGGGTTATTTTCACCTAGAAACATGAAACTTAGTACACATATTTATCAGATCTGGATCTAAGACTATAATCTAAAGACTATTGTTGTTATGGTGACAGCCTAATAGGAAGTCGGCCATTTTAACCTGAATGGGCGCTACGGAGGCGTTTTTTGCCGTTGTTCGCTGTTTTGTCTGATCGAACTTGACCTAGAGCTTTGACCTGATCGACTTGAAATATTTTTGGTGACAACTAGAGGCCATGATGACCAAACAATATTTGGAAAATTGAGTTTACGTTAAACGGTTCTGGACAAAAAAGGGCGGTGCTTATGGAGACTCCCTCAAAGTCAGCAAACTTGCAATTACTCAGCCATAACTCGGCCAGTTATCGTCAAATCTGCCCCAAATTACACAGGTAGGATTAGACTCTGGCCTTGAAGAGACTTACCGGCACCAAGAAATGTCATGTTTTATGATTTCACCCTTTACCCCAAGGCTATAAATCCCAAAAATTCAAAGGAGGATCAGGAGAGCCACAACAAGTTGGTCGGCCATAGTTGTGAAGGATGTGCGTGTATGAACAATTTTGTGGGCAGGGCTGGGTGGCGAAGTTGGATGACTCGCCACAAAATTGTAGGTCTTCATAACTCCACTTTCCGTAGGCCAATCTCCACCATAACTCCCACCATGAATAAAGATCCCGCCCTGAAGAGGTCTGACTGGAGAAAAAAGAAAATTCCCCATAGCGCTACCTAATGGCAATAAAAAGTTTTCGTTTCAGACTTTGATTAATTACGACCTCATACTTTTACCTAGAAACACCATTCAAAATTTAAAATGTAGCTACATTTGTCTTCTTTAACATGAACATTCAACCAGTCCTGTACCATTCATAATTTGTCTTCACATGAGCCTCAAGTACGGGCAGATCTATGGAAATAATCAGAAGTTAGAATTCACACATATTTAACTTAGAGTGAGCAGGGCTGAGAGAAAACACAGAAAGATTGCAAACAAATCGAAAAAATCACACAAATCTCACTCCACAGCCATAAGTTTTTGATCAAAACGTAGGAAAACTTAAAATCTCCAAATGGAACCACAGAACCGATTTGGACCTCTCCCTAACAGCTTGTTGGTGTGAGAGACAGCTCTGTGGCACCTGCATGTAACATGAGCTGTGAGAAAGGGAAGGGAGGGGCTGATCACTCAACTCCTTGAGAGGCAGTTAAAGGAGTAATCCATAGAATAAATTGATCTATCCATCCATCCATCCTTACATCCATCCATACATCGATCCATACATACATCCATCCCTAGATCCATCCCTACATGATCACTGACCAAATAGCCCCAGCTAGAACATCATAACTACTGGCCATTTAGCCAAATTATTATAACTACTACAAATATAGCCTCAGGTAGGACATCATAACTGTTGGCCAATTAGACAAGTCATTGGAAAAAGTCACAACATACAAAAAAAAATCAAAGTCTTGTCCATACACCGACCAGAAGATGTCCACCGGACGATACTTAGTCAGAGGAACAGCGCCACTTGTCGGAAACAGGAAGTGATGCTCCGTCGAGTATCGTGATTGAAACGTTGGCTGATATACGCCGCGGCGTCCCTCCGGAGCAATCGACGGGTTTCAGCAATCGCGCCGGTGGGAGTTCGCGCACGCCCCGAACGGCGCAGGAGTGCGGGCCCTTCACCACTGCTTGCAGTTTTAATTACGTTTTAATCTGACCACTGATACAACAAACAACATCAATTAATTCTTGGATCCAGATTGATATTTGAATTACCTGTGTTGCCAAATTTTAGTTCAATTACAACTGCAAAGTGTTAGAAATTTCTCATCTGACTAACTTTCTTTTTATAGCTGCCCCAGCAAAGGATAAATTCCAGCAATGGAAATTAGATACTAAAAAAGAAAACTGATTTTATAGGACTACCAGGAGGACAGGAGGTCCAAGAGCTATAGTGCTTCCTTCAGCCTGTGGTATTTTTTCAATCTTTTCATGCTTCTTCTTCCTGATGTTACTGTCCGCTGGGATTGCCACGTCTGTCACAAATGTTACTTGTCAACGACCACTATTGGTTATCCGCTCGTCAGAATGGAACTTGAAGTCCCATAGGATCCTGTCTCTTTTGTTCCACAGGGATTTGGGGCCCTCTAATCCACACTCTGCAGTGATGTTGCTGTACATTATCCTGACCACTGTGCCTCTCACTGTATGCCGACCACGCTAGCATCTTACAACCTGCAGGTATCTGCTGGACGGTCTTAGGGGAAATTTTGCACAGCCTGCACCTTGGGACCTGTCTGCTGTGGTAAAATGTATATGATAATGATTCATGCATGCTTGCATTGATATGAAATGCCCATAAAAGGTTGAGATTCCACATTGGTAATTGGGATAAAATTAATTATATAAATGTTAACCTGGTTCCCATTAAAAAAACAATTGGACTAAGCAGATTTCATTAATAGCTACAGAAGTAAACACTCAGGGTTTATGTGTATAGAATCAAGAGTCTCTCTCAGTGTTGCGTTTATTCAGAATGGAGATATGCAGAGGTGCTTGTAGTTAATTGATTGGTAGCTGAACAATGCCAACGCACAATGATGTACAAGCTCAAATTTAGCCACGAGCTCTCTGAAGGTTGGGGTAAAACTTTCAGTAAAAATGTAGAACCTTGTTGTTTGGATAAACGTCTTTATCCTCTTAAAATGCTTGTTAACTTTTAATTTGCCTTGAGAGAAGTTGGAAATCTGCATTAACCTTGCAGATGAATTATTAAAGGTACTGGAGTGTCAGCAGCAGTTGATTCCGACTATAAACAACGTATGCTATCATTTCACTAGAAGGATTGTAAATGAATGTGTGCTGTGGAGTATCCTGCTTCAATATGAAGACATATTTTCACGCAGAAACCATCTTTGGTTGATAACACTTTTGGCAATTCATTCATTCATTTATCTATTGAGAGCAATCAGTTAATTTTATTCTCTCCCTCTCTAAAGCAAGAGAAAATTGGAAAAATCATAATGCTAAGTAGGTGGGGATCTATTCGAGTAAATAACAAGGTATGCAAGATAGATCTTCTTAAGGCAATTCCAATGCACCAAGTTTGGACTAAATCGTGGAAAATTATGACCTCACATGGTTAGGAAATTATGACCACACAATTTTGGAGTTGAAGCTCATTCTAGTGTCAGAAGTATATAACCCAATTTTCCCAAAAAACACTACAGTTTTTCCTTGCTCTAAGGCTTATGTGGTAGCGAAACTTGAAAATGATCCATGGTATAGTTTATGAGTTATTGCGTCAACACGACTGTTCTGCAGCTGAGGCAGTGGCGGTTACGATCCCATAATATCCCAAACTTTTCGATGATAATAACTATCAAAAGGACTCATTGTCTCGTCTGATCACCAGTACGATTGTTTGTGCGTGTGGGTGGTTGGAGTGAAGGGGTGGCCCTTACTACAACTCTTTGATGAGGTTAACAAACTGGAAGGGTGTTAATCCACTGAAGCACGACACAGACAACTGCAGAACCTTAGTAGTTGAATGCTTGTAATAATACTAATACATTAAACTTACATTTGGTTCAAATCTCAAAGTGCTATAAAGTAAAAGCAGATAAAAGCATCAATAAAAAATATAAAATAGCAAAAAAGCAGCAATGCTAATTAAAGTTATAGGTTCTGTTAAAAAGGAAAGTTTTGAGTCCTTTTTTAAATGTGTAAGTCGTCTGTTGAGCCCTCAGATGGTCATGGAGGGCATTCCACAGACGAGGGGCAGAAGAACAGAAAGCCCGATGACCCATGGTGCTGAGCTTAGTCTGGGTAAGGAGGAGGCGGTATGAGTGGGTAGAACGGAGGGATCGTGTTGAGGTTAGTGGGGTAAGTAGTTCTTTTAGGTAGGGAGGTGCATTGCAATGGATGATGGTGAGTGAGGAGGGAGATCTTATAATCAATCCTTTTGGAGATGGGAAGCCAGTTAAGGGAATGAAGAACGGGGGTGATGTGTTTGTGTTTACGCACTCGTACCCTACCCCTCTTACGCAATTGTAGTTGGTTGACTTGAATGAATGAACTAGTTCGTTAGCGTACATTAAATCCATCCATCCAATGCCAGACAGGTAAATGTAGATCAAAGTTGAAATGCTTTTTGTAAATTCTGCCAGATTTCAGCAAGTTATAAAGAAAATCTTCCCTATTGGATGCGAGGAAGTTTTGAGGTAGGGATTTGCCAACGCTGTTGACCACCCATAGCAATATGTTGAATGTAGAAATTATGTAAAAAAACAAAACATAGAAGGCACAGATCCCTTGTCTCCGCTGGAAGAATGACGCACTCAAGCCAGCTGGAGTAAAGTAGCTTCCAATCCATAGTAGTTGTGTGTGTGTGTGTGTGTGTGTGTGTGTGTGTGTGTGTGTGTGTGTGTGTGTGTATGTGTGTGTGTGTGTGTGTGTGTGTTTGTGTGTGTTTGTGTGTGTGTTGCTTGTGTGCTTTCGCTACTCCACTTTCCAAGTAAATAACATTTTTCTCACTTTTCATTCATTGGATGGCTCCTCAATCTTTTATCTTGAAAGTCTACCTTTCAAATGATTATTTGCAGAATTTACACATGATACAATCTGACAGCCCAAAGTACGTTGTTGAATGTCACACATTAAGATAGTCTATTTGTCTATTTGAGACCTTACACAATATTGTTATTTTGTGCATGTTCTCATGTGTTTATGTTGGCATTATTGTCTCAAGCATTGAACAATTTGTGGCAAACCTCTGAGTGACCTCTGGGAAATAAAGCCTGATTCCATCAGCAAAAGTTGCTTGAATGCAAAAAAAATAGCTGCAGACTAACATTTAACTTCCAAATGAAATCATATTGTTATCTACTTGTAAGTGTATTGGGTGCACTGGAAGATTTAATTCTTTATTGCTCAAACTAGAGGTCAGGCCAAAAGGTTTATTGTAATAACATCATATTGACATTTTCCATTCTTCGGTTCTTAAATCCTGATAATGCTCCATCAGACAACTCTACGTCACAGATTGAGAGGTTTATTGAATAGCCATCGAAACAACTTTACTCATAATGATTGGTGGCATCAATGGGTCAATCCCACTAATGGTTTTCTAATAGGAGTATCAGTTAAGCCGGTATAAATTAGTATTTACCATATTCTCTGGAGCTATTGTAATTTCAACTTGCCTTGACTGCATCACCTTCATTAAACAGTCATACTGACGACAATGAATTCATTCATCTCTGCTATAAATGTTATTATGTTTTCAATGCTCCGTGCTTATCTTCAGTCTAATAGGATTTTTTCACCCCTGTGGTAAGGGCTTGGAGTCAATCTTGAAGATTTAATGGCAAATATGAAGCACTGCAAATAGCATAAAATGTTTCTGATTACTTTCAAAAACCACTGCCGCTGTGATGACATCCTTTGCCTCCTCAAGTGTGACATTGGAGATTGGAGTCTATCCGAAGAGCACCAATACCATCTTTTCACTTACATTACAATGCTATCCTGTAACCTTTAACATGAAAATGGCATTTGCCCCTGACACAGGTAAAACCTTGATTTGTTTCCTAACTGATGAAAAAAAATGATAATGGGATGGAAGACAGAGGGATGACAAGAAAATGTGTTTTTCGGTGTTTAAGGCCCATAAAATATGCATTTAATTTTGATGGAGCTTGAATTTGAATGCTCTGTAATTTTTAAGAGGTGAAAGGTGCCTTTGAGATATCATATTCAAGTCATATTCAGACTAAGAGGTCATACATGGCAATTATTTAATATTTTATCATATTATTGTAGAAAATTGACTACAAAGACTATTTTTTACACAGTTTAAAAAAAGTCTGCGGGGGGTTATAAAATGTTCTAATGGCCTTATTTGACCGTTTGCCCAACTATTTCCCCCAAATAAGATTTTCCACCTATCTTTAAACAAAAGGAATAAGAAACATATGTCCTCTTCGTTAAAACATTGTTCACGGAGGTGGAACAAAAGCGATGCTCCATTTTTAACACAAAACTAACTGGAAAATTAGACATCTGCCATCCTGGACAGCAAAGGTATATCCCTGAAAAGCCCCCAATCTCCCACGACGTACAAGCATTTCCCCATGATTGAAGGCCTCAAATAAAATGTGTCTAAAGAAGTGAGTAAAATCTGACATAAACAAGATAGATATGTTAAATTTAAAAATGATCCATGAAATATTGTCTAAGTTGTCGTATTAATATGCAGGGTACACGGCAGCGGATGCAGTGGCGATGACGATTTAATAACATCCCCAATTTTGGGGGGATATAAATATTTGTCCAAGGACACAGATTGCCCAACTATTGGCGAAACTCAATATGTGCTGATGTGGACAAACCATAATTTCTGTCAGAAGGGAACTGACATAAAGAGTTCACATGCCAGCAAATGTATGAATGACCTAACCAAAGAAAACAGTTAGGAGATGAACACCTTTCACCTTTAGGGCCACAACAAAGCATTTGTGGAAGTTCTTTGGATTCTGTCCAGTTTTTGAGAACCGGTGGATAGACTGGAACCTCTGATTTTTACCAGAATAAGACAAAAATATCCATCCATCCATTTTCTGTAACCACTTTTCCTGTGGAGAGTTGCAAGGAGGCTGTATCCTATCCCAGCTGACAATGGCTGACAGGCGGAGTGCAAGCCACACTCAGATTCACCCCAATAGACAATTTTAGTCTCCATTCAACTATCCTGCATGTTAGAGGTATATGAGAGAAATTACGGGGAGCACATGCAACTCCAATCCAGGAAAGGCCCCAGAGCCAGGGGATTATTTGAACTTCAGCTATCTTGGTTTGGGGTAACTCCACCAAACGGCCATGATGCCTGTGTTCAAATGTAGATAGATCACATCCCCTTATGTACAGATGTAAAAAGAAAAAAAGGTAACCCTATATACAATGTAAAGGAACACTCATATAATTTACGGTAAGATACTGCCAGCTGTGGTTGCCAGAGTTTTTGCAAAATATAGTGACCGTGTACAAGACATTACAGTAATATACCATGAAAACAATTTATATAATGTGAACCTGTTTACAAATACCAGGACAGTACATAAAATGACTGTGGATTACAATAAACTCAGATATACTTCTGATATCTTACTCTGTGTCATTCTTACTCTGTAACATGCTCTGCTGCTGTAATATTGCAATTTCCCCATTGTGGGACTAATAAAGGCTATCTATCTATCTATACTCTTTCTAAATCTTATTTTTGTTACTGTAGATTTAAATGTACATACCAGCAAAATTTTGACAAAATAATATATAATGGTATTATAGTGTTTTCTATTAATTTTACCATAAGATTTCACAGTTAAAGTCTGTGTTTTTCACATATTTAAACCTTAAAAAAAATGAAGGTATTAACTGTTTCTTTATTTAGGAGAAATCCGCGTATATACCACAGTAAAATGCTGGTTTGAATTACTGTGGCCATTTGACAGTTTTTAAACAGACTACACACTATTTTTTATAGTGTACACAAGGGCACTGGCAAGGGCTGAATAAACCTGTAAGGAAGTCTGTATTTATCTGCTCTAATGTAAACTGCAAATGATAAAACATCCAGCTAATTTGCTAACTGCTCACATTAGTAACCTTACGGTACTCCCAAGTCAAAAGGGCATTTAAAATGACAGTAATTCATAGGATGACATCCAGTTAACAGTCTTTTTTCGCTCCTTGGATCCTGGACCCACACCCAAGGAGCGGAAATGATCCCCCCTGGCTGCTCTTTATCTGATTTGGGGAGGTGATGTGAGTTAACATTTTCCAAACACAGACGAGGGGTTGCATGGGATCACTTGTAGAGGAGGGCTGAGGATGGATGGATGGCATCATTCAGCGGCGGTTTGTGAATGGAAATGAGCTTGCTCTCCTCTCTGGTACTGCCGGGAGCAAGCTCAGGTCACAAATGACTGCTGTTTCCAGACTCTCATATTTTACCTTCTCATTAATTATACAGAGGGATGAGGTAATTACTGTACTGGAGTGACAGCAAGGCTTTGGGGTAAGGGAAGGAAGCTCCATTGTGTTTTTACTAAGGCTGATACCCCAGCCTGGGCAACGAGCTGCCAGAGGGTAATTTAACTACTAAACTGTGAAAGAAAATGCGTTAGCGAGGTTTATGACGATATTATAAATAATAAAAATCAAATTTATCGAAACAAAAAAGGAGCTGAATGCTCAACAAAGTCTTCATGCAGAGATGGAAAGAAAAAGATTACAAAACCTGACATAGAATACTGATGATGGCTGACATTGGAATTATGTTGGTTTAAATTTTCGTTGTTAAGTAGCCAAAAGTCTTGGGCCAAAATGATCCTGCTAACAATATTTAGTTGTGTAATGGTGACCAAAACCCAAGGTCCACTCAATGTCACAAAAGTATGGTCCACTTCATCGTCATTACCTATATTACTCTCTGATTGGCTTATGCCTGGACCTATGTTGTATTTCCCTCATTTTGGAAGAATAATTCAAAGACCTTCTTCTTCCCTTAATTTCCTCATCATTCATCGTCCTGTCTTCCATCCTCTAAATCTACCAAAATCTCCCAAATACTCTGTCTCTGTTTGTCTTTCCTATGCTTCTCCCATGCAAGTCTCCGCTCAGGTTGCTATGCCCCTAACTACACTCACAGGTGAATTCAGTATTCAGCAGCCTCACATCAACAGATTCCTTTGTTTTTCTTTCCATTTCCATCTGGCTCATTTGAATACACAGTGGAGCCTAAAATTACTGTTTTCGGTCCAAACAGTTAAAGATGGTGTACATGTCGCTATTATCATGTAGGGAGTCTGGACCAATCATGTCACCATACGCCAGCAGGAGAAATGTACTGCTGCAGCCCAGAGTTCCCTCCACATAAGATCTTCATAACCCCACCCAGCCCCTGATATTTCATTAGTTTCAGGATCATCATGTAGTAGGTGGGTCGGTAGCTCCTGTCAGTTTGCAGATATACCAAAATACAGATCATCGTCCTGATACAACGTAATACAGCAAAATCGGTGAGTTAACATGGGACAAATTTGCACATTTCTTCAAACCATTGGGAGAATGATATTGGTTTACAGCTTTGAAGATTATACAACAATCAACTACAACATCAGAACCACTTACTGGTGTTAATGTTGTGGCTTATTGGTGTGCGTCAGCGGTTAGAGCCTCGATTTCAGGTCTGCTGCCTTTTTAAATATTAAGAGTAAAGACCGTGGAAATAATGCAGAAAAGATAAAAAGAAAAGCTTAGAATGGACGCAAACTTCTTTGAATTGCTTTAAAATAAAACCCTGATGTCTAGGAATGAAGGGATGATTGACAGTGCTCAATGCAACGTTGTCATTCCCTTGTAAACCACCATATCCGGTTTCAGAAAAAAGGAAAAAAACTAACAATTTTTTGTTTCTTTCTCCTCGTAATTAAATGTTTTCATTATATAATTAGAAAATTTAAACCAAATAATTTTTTCAAATTTCCCTCATCCCTGTTTGGATATCTTGTTTTTTTAATTTTGTATGTCAAAACAAATAATCAAATTACCATTTGATTATTTGGTAATTTAATCAAATAGTAATTTGATTAAATTACTAAAGATTTTTAAATTTCAATAAAAATCTAGATTTTCAATATTTTCAATATTTTTAGATTTTCAATATTTATTTCTGAAACAAAAAAAGGAAATACCGAAACATACACGGAAAATGTATACATAATATTAATTTATTGCAACACCTCTTTACTTATCTCCAACTCCTATAGCAATTTTTTTTCATTTTTCTTATTTTATAAAATCTTGTTGATTGCATTGTTGGTTCCCATGCAGACTTTTGTTTGCCCTAGGACAACTGCAAAGTAAAGACTAAAATATATGTATATGTATGTGTGTGTGTATATATATAAATATAGATAATATTATATATATATATATATATATATATATATATATATAATAAATATAATATATTATGCTATTATTGCCTGGTTCTGTTTGAATCAATGGTGGTTTGAAAAGACCAGGCTAGATTTCATGTTTTGAATTGACTCTTGCATTCAAGCTGTCCTTAATCTTTTGACTGTGTCTATTTTCTATGCCTCATTTCTTTCAAGCAGATATTGTTCCTCAAATTCAATCGATATTTCATTCATTATAGAAGCTTAGGCTAAAGCACAAAGAAAAAACCTATTCTCTCATGGTTCAGCTGTATGAATTGGTGTCTTCTTCCAACTTTAATCTTTTCCCTACACCTCATTTTATTCAAATTCTTACATTACCTTATCAGACCAATAATATTTTTGCCTGCATGTTGTACTTTCTTGCAACATCAGCCTGTTACACAGCCTTTCCAATCCATTGCTGAACCTCCACCTACTCATCATCATCATGGTTTCCAAGAGGTTCCATCAACCACCTAATAGTTTTACTCCATCATTACCAGTGTGCAGAGGCAGCATAATTATTTACATACTCTGATATGTAATGAAAGTATAAAGTAGTCCCTTTAGGAGCAGTTCCACCATCTGTTTAAACTTTTATTATAACTTACATTGCAGCAATTCGCTGACAAATATCATATTCTGCGTATCAACATAAAGAGAGAAAAAAATGGACATAATTTTTGTCGATTTTTCTTCGTAGTTGAATTTCTTCCCATAGTAGCTCTCTCCACGAGAACACAGACACAGGTCAATTCTTTGATAAGCTATTGGCAGCAAACATCTTAAGTTCATCCACATCCTATGAGCCAATTATTAATTTTATACTCGAAAAGTCTTGGATATTATGAAATGTTATTGCCGCTAACTGATTGGTCTCGTTAACGTGATAATGTCACAGATTATTTTCAAATTTTATACCCACATAGACCTTAGTGTGATGGAGAGTTGGATTGTTTTTGAAAACGTTGTTCGTAAATTTTCAACACTATGAGAAGTTTTATCGGCACATTAAAACTGACCTACACTGACCTTTACCAGTACCTCTGAGTTGAAATTCTGATTAAGCCAAAATCTGAACTCACTTGGGCAGCAGCCCATTCGTTCTAACTGGTCCATTGTGAAGTGGAAGAACAGATACAGAGGGTTCTTGCCAACATAGAAGGGTCATCTAAAACACAACTGGCTTCACCTTTGGTTTTACAACTGTGTCACGCACAGAATGTTTTGTGATGTGAAAAAAGAGTGGAAGAATGTTTTTCTGCAGTTTCCATCCATCAATTCATTTTTCCCCGCTTATCGGGGTCGGGTCGAGGTAGTAGCTGGCTAAGAAGGGACTACCATACTTCCCTCTCCCAATATACACTCTCCAGCTTACCCTAGGGGAATCCCGAGGCTTTCCCAGGCCAAGTGAGATATACAGTCCCTCCAGTGAGTTCTGGGTCTACCTCGGGGTCTCCTCCCAGTCGGTCTTGTCTGAAAAAACTTCCAGAGGGAGGCCTCCTAGAGGCATCTAAACAGATGCCTGAACCACCTCAACTGGCTTCTTGTGACACAAATTAGCTGTGGCTCTGCTCCTGGCTCTCTTGGGATGTCTAAGCTCTTCACCTCATCTCTTCATGTTGGTGCTATTTGGATATCCATATTCTATTAGCAATGTACTATATGTTGACTCACTATACTGATCTGGACCAGACATCTATTCAAAAAAACACTCATACAAAGCAGTTGTGATAAAGGCATGATAAGCCTGTAGCTGTAGACTCATTGGTTGGTACTGATCTTTGCTCAAACAAAAGTCATGGTTTAATTAAATGCACTATGATTAAATGGAAATTGATTTCTACATTCTGCAGGGAACTGACTACACTATGTGGGTCCGATAGACCTGACCATGGTTTGCATGTGGGTCAGAAGGCAGGGGAATAACACATTGAGTTGCTGATCTGACCTTTAGCATTCATAGAATGGATAGCCGTAGAATCATTAAAATGTAGCCAGTAATGAAACTACCATTGCAACGGTTCTCCCAAGTAACAAAAAAGATTCCTGGGAATAATCCTTCACCAGAACACAAACACACACACACTCACACACAGAGAAAGAGAAAGCTCACTTCCATATAATGGCTTCCTGGGGCAAAATGCTAATATATTCATTTTCCAAAATTCAGCTGCCTTACCCATAAAATCTTTCACATTCAAAGATGCGACAACATAGACAGCAATTTCAGAAAATGTTATGTTGACACGATTTCCAATGTATATGCTTGCAGTAGACGGACATGGAATCCACAACTAGGATGTTTAGCTATAACAAAGACTTCAATCTGGATAGTTAGGTGAGCAAATGTGGTGAAAAGCTGTGCTTCACTGCTGCATGAGTGAATTTATGTACTGACACACCCAATAATCCACTTTGCCCTACAGGTAAGCATATGTAACCCGCAGACTTTTCTTTGAATCAAATTTAAATTTGCTTTCGGTTTCATTTATGTCTTTTTTGCATGTTTGACCTCATCAAACATTTACTTTCAAATCTAAATAGAAAAACATGATCAGGTTAGCTCCATCCCTTTAAGCTTGCAGCCATTTTCACTGTCTTTGTTAATGTGTCCGTCACCAAGAACCGTAATGTTGCGTTGACAGCAAAATTAATAAATCTTCATTAATAAGTGACAAAATATAAGCTTCATTTTTACTTTGATAATTATTTTTTAAAATGGTATAGAATACGAATAAGGAAAGCCTATACTAATGTCATTGTTACTAATTAATTGTTGTCTAACTGCATAGCAGACACCGGGACGATTGCCATGATGATGTCACTCACACTTTCCTTATGGCAAATTGAGTAACACCACATGACTCATTGATCCTGGTAGTCTACTGGTAGCATGTAGGATCATGAGTTCATCATCATTAGTTTATGACATAACTTCTCTTATTTCACATGTACATGACATCCATTTGATTGACTCTGAATGTATTCCCATCCATCTACCCCTTCTCTCTAACTGTTCTGGAACCCAATGCATTTTGTTTTTAAGTGTTTAATTTAACTTCCTGGAAGTCATGTCTTATCTTTGGATCTGTTCCATTGCTGTTCCACATTGTTTCCTGTGTTGGTCTCACAACTCACAGTCCTCTCGTTTCAGGCCCAACGTTCCTCCTGTGTTTCCCCTCTCATGTGATATTCCTTTCCAATCTGATTGTGAACACGTGCATCTCCTTAACTCCTGCCTCTGAGTGTAGAAAGCAAGAGTTATTCCTATGATTAATGGTACTGACCTCTGCTCCTGTTTTCGGACTTTGTATTTGCTTGCCCCTATTTGACGTGTTCACTTACCTTACGTCAATGGACTCTACAACCAGTGTCCCTGAGCTTTGCTTCTGGGACCAAACTGTGTTTTCCAAAATATGATCCGGATCTGGATCATATTAACATTGTGGTAGAACATAATGAGATGTCCATGCCTGGAAGAATTTTCATTTTGCTATTTTTACCTATCATGATACTGCAAAAATAATAATGATTATAATTTTTTTTTAAAACACACAATCTGCATCCATACACCAAACGCCTAGAAATGTAACCCTCTGGACTCATATGTCAGGCTAAGGTTACTTAGCAAACCTAATCTTGTATATGCTGTATTAAATAATACGCTCAACAAAAGGATAGACATAGAATAACATTGACTATTAATCATGCCATTTTTACAATTACATTTAATTTCCTAATATGTCTGAATATATATGACTTACTACTTATATTATGTATCTATATATATATGCAGGTGAAAGGACTTCCCACAGAAAATCACAGAGGTGCATTAAAAATACAGATTAATCTATTGTTTACGTGATGAATTTCACTTCATGCCTACAAAATAATTTTTTATAAGACCTGCATAATTTATTAGTAATCAGGGATGACAGACAAAGCACCCCACAAAGATATTGTCTCCAGAGTGACCGAGACCCACAGTTTGATTTCAGATGTACAGATAATATTGGTAAAGCGGAGGTGTTTGAAACAAATTACAGATAGGGCCTGTTAACTCACAGCCAGACAACCGCTGATGAAATTGAATTTTATTGCCTGTGTGAGAAGTCCCCTGTACCACTCATGCATTAAGTCTACAGCGCAACTATTACACTCTAAATATTTGACTCCCTGACACCCTAAGGAAAAAAGCAACACCATTACATCACAGAAGAGCCATTACCCCTCTGTCATGGGAGAGTGCTATGTGTGGCAAAGACTGGTGTCAAATCCCATTAATAATGGTAATGATACCATTTGAGGGGGCGCTGTGGGATATAATTCACAGATCTGCCAAGTGCAAGTGACAAGGTCAAGCTAGATGACAGTAAGCAGGCTTGACACTGCGTCACGAGGAAAAATGTGCAGTCTTCCTTTTGGATAGTATTAGGAAGCGCACGCAGACAAGACTATCACCCAAGTAATTGTTGCCTCATTAACATATGGTTCGTCTAAGCACATCAGCAGCACCATCCATGTTGATATTTTTTAGATATGAAGGTTTCGGCTGTTTCTCATCAGCATTGCTTTTGCTGGATACTGATCCTACAAGGGAGCTCTCGATATAATTATCAACAAGAAATATTTCATAAAGATATTTAATCAATTTCGTGCATATTTTTAGGGATGATCCGATTAAATCTCATATATGACTGACTCTCTCTGCTGTCGCCTTGTTGAAGTTGGTGGACCCCTGATTGATATAGAGCTTTATGAATCCAGTTGAAGCAGCCAAAAGGAGAGTATTCAAGAGCGCTGCCAGACGGATGTCTGGGTTGGCTGGAATGATGTGTGGCTGATGTTACAGATCGATACTTGTTGAAAAATATATATAGTGATGATTGCCACCACCACATCTACTGCATTGTGCATCCGGCAACGCGGATCCTTTGTGTTAACTTGATAACTCAAAAACTATTGCTTGGATCATTTTTAAATTTTAAACCATCATAGACCTTAGCGCGAGGAAGAACCGGATCGATTGATAGATGATACCCCGACAAACAATCGAGACCACTCTAATGACTCTTCACGACTAATAAACACCTTCATTAGCTTTCCAAGACCAACTGCCAACGACTCCCTATATTCTATAACCACCAGCCAGTTTGAACTGAAGAGGTGAAATGTATTCAAGCCAAATAAAAAGGCAAGTTGCTCTGGATTCAACCCCACGTGGATTAACATAACCTGGATGAATGAGAAACTACACCGACTTATTGGCATGCCCCCAACATAATATCAGGGTGCTGCAGGAACACAAGAATCACCTCTACATGGCATATTTATGATACGTAAGTTCTCAGCAAGAAAATTCAAATCTACCTCGGCCCTTGGGGCCTTTCTGTGTAGAGGTTGAATGTTCTCTCCGTGTTTGTGTGAGTTTGCTCCAGGTCCTCCAATTTCCTCCCTCAGTCCAAAATCATGCATAATAGGCCAACTAGTGACCCTAAATTTCCTGTAAGCATTTCATTCCTGTATGTATGAAATTATGCCACTAGTCGTCCTCTAGGTGTTTGTTCTGTGTGAACTGGCATCTTGTCCTCTCACCCAATGTCTGCTTGGATAGGCTCCGCCCCTGCTGCAACCCTGAACAAGGTAAGTGGTTACAGAAAATTGAAGGATGGGAGACGTATTTGTTTTTCAAGCGTCCTCCCTATAGTATGTTTAAGATTATTGTATTCTTCCAGTTGCTACAATACTATCAAAAATAAAAATAGTTTTGGATTCTTGAAATTGGGCCTTATAACTACACCCCTGGCTGGGGGACCATGCGTGAAAAAATTGTTGTGTATTTCATAATTGCAACGTCTTTATGAATAATCTTACATCAGGTAAGATCAGTATATCCATGCGAGGTTGTGAGGTTTCTCAAGAACTAACTTCAACATTTTTTATTTAGATTTCACTTACATGTCGATATAAGTACTCATTACAATTGTTTAAAAAAAAAACAACCATAAATTATACGTTAATCCCTTCTTGTGTTTTCGCCTTTATAAGTACAACCAAATTAGCTATTGGAAGGTTTCTAAACTTTGAATAACGACTAAATCTGTCGTTAAAAAAAATTCTTCAATGTTTTGTGCAGGTGTCTGATTATGATTTCTTTAATTGATTTTGTAGTTATATAGAACCTTTCCAATAAAGCTTTCTGTATATTAAATGGTGAGAGATCAGATTAAATGTGAACAGCAGAGCCACAGTGGTAGAGAGCATAATTCAGTCCCAGTGGAAAATGTTGCAAGCCTGATCTTAATACTCTATAAACTATATAATTAAGGCTGTGAACATCAGACATCCTTCATTTGTCAGGGTGCCCTCCAAAAATTGACTGAATAAGGAACAACTATGCCCCTTCCCTGGAGCTCTCTTTGTTTCTTTACTGGTGCTTTCTGTTGAAATCTTGTTTTAATTTATTTGCAAAAACAAAAAAACAAATCAGTACAGCAAATTCACAATAAGTCAGCAGAACGTGATTGAGTGTGTTCATGGAAACAGAGAAGCTGCTGGGCTTTTACTCAACGTCATGTGTATTAGAAATAATATTTATCATTGCTGTCATCATACCTCCTCAGTGGCATATGATAAATGCATACAAAACTGGTTCTGCAATTAGGTTAGGCTGGGGGGAGCTTTTTACGAAACATTGTTTTACATACTACTGTCAAATTTTGTACACATCATCTTGAATATATCTATCTTGTATATATGGCGTTTTATGTTAATGGTTCATACTTTACTTTTTTATTTTAATAATATATATTTTACTCACTAGGGGGAGTTTTTTACAAAAAAATACGGTTGACATAACTTTACATGTAATCTGAGGAGTTCAATCAGGGGAATTACTTGTACAACGCAGCGTATTGGGCCCTTTTCGGGGCTATGCACTTGCTATTGGTGATAACAGCATAGGACTATTTTTATTTCCACTTGTCTGGTGGATAGTCTAAATGACAGAAGAGTTAATCTTTGCATCGATCCCTTCCATGTGAGGGGTTCTGTATTTCCTTTGAGTTATAAGCATCATCATGCTACTTGCTGGCTATGACCATAGTTCTGTTGCAACGTTTTATGCTTATTTAATTTGTTAAATAAAATATTTGTCACTCATGTACTTTAAGTTATCCTAGCGTCACCAGAGTAGCACCTTGTTTCGTTTGTTGCTGGCAAAGTGGTGATTCATGCCTGAATCTGTATTGTCTATGTCTAATATATTTAGTGAAGAGCTGGGCCTGTGTGTAGTTCTCCACTGAACTCAAATCTTCTTTATTGAGTCCATCTTCAAAGAGATTCCTAGTCCTAAGATTGATTGGATTCAACACAAACACAACACAGAAGTCCAGAAGTTATATGACATTACATTAACTATCATGTATGGTTTCTTATAAAATGGACTCTGATGAGTCTATTTCAATACAAATAAGCGAAGAAGCATTTTTCTCAAAAATAAATATGGATTTAAGTGGGCTTCAATAGTCTGGAATGGAGTTTCGGAACCTTTGACTGGTAAATTAATTAATTTGATTCGCAGTTTCACATTTAGAAATAGCCATTGGTTCCTAAGCCACTAGCATTTATGAGATATATAAAATTTTCAGCAGCCAAAATATATAGATGTCGGAATACAATGTTAAATGTCTACTTTACCTTTTATTTCCCTTCTGTGCTGTCTGCCTTTGTTTGCCCTGCACCCCATTGAATGCACAATATATTCTTTGCATAATATGTGTCATGTGAAATATGGTGCAATCTTGTTACCTTAAGTACATAAATTAAATGCCCAATCTTTTTTTCTAACATGTATTGAACTATGTACAACTAGTTGCTTCCAGCTTATTCCGGCTCTGAGTCTGTATCCGTGTCTATTTCTTCATCTCCCACCCACACAATGATACAATTCCTGGCATTATTGTGTCTTTTATCTGCCACCATAGTTCTTCGCCGTTTCTTTTTTAAATGATTAAAACTGGTAAAGGACTGAGTTTAAATTTTGTTTGTATTAGGGATTTAATGTTACACACAACTTACGGTTAATTACTTATCTCGGTTTTTGAGGCCTGGCCGGTCATTCTCTAAAATTAAAAACAATTGCAGCGTAGGATTTGGAAATTTAAGCTCTTGTACTGAACACGGCATTAACAGTTTTCAGCTTCACTTGAGGTCGGTTCAACATAAATATTCTCCATAAATAAGCAAGAAAAAATGTACACATTAAGCTACAGTATGCAAAAAAATCAGCTGTTACCCGAGCACAATCACAGCTTGTACTGACATTTATTGTATATCCATGTTTGACTCAAGATAAATGATCCGGTCCACATTGTTTGCATAAATGACTGGTACGACTTGTCGGCTGAAATGGGGATGAGATGAAACTTCGTAACAATTATTTTCTGGGGGTGTTTGCACCCTGTGTTCTCAACAACGGAGAATAGTTGCAAAAATATATTGTTGTTGCTTTGGCGCGGCCTGAATTATTAGAAAGCGGCTCTTTAAATGCCGTGGGAAGCTGAAAATGCACTGAACACATTAATTTGATTGCAAGTTTATGTTGACACTTGATTGATGCCGCTTCATATGATTAAGTATATTTGTTGTGCTACTAGCTCCATACATCATTGCAGTTGCACAAAGTTGGCATACAGCTTCAGCTTCAGTTTTACCCTGAACTGAGACTTAAGTGATTCCAAACAGCAGACATTAATGAGGAGGGATGGTCTTCAAACTCCTTTTTGAAAATGTCCGCTGTCCTGACTGAACTTTCTACATCTGGTCCTTTGCTAAAGTTGTCCCTCAGAAATTCCCAGTCCCATATGCACGTAATTAAGTACTACACAAGAACCGAAAGGCCCGTACCGAGGATATAATGTTCGGATATATGAAACTCGACAGCCGTTTTTTGTATGTATTGCTTATTTGCATCTGGATGGCAGCCACCGGCGACTTGCAGAAAAACAGTTCACAAAATTAAAAAGTTGTTCGCATCAGAAACCATTTCAGTTGCCATCTGGAGCCCTGAAGAAGGAAGCTCATTTTAGCTACTCCTACCCTTGATCTTGTTCTTTTGGTCACTGGCATGTCCATAGGTGAGGGTTGGAAAACAGATAGACCGGTAAATTGAGAGTTTTGCCTTATGACACTATCTTTCTTCACCACAACAATCTGATGCAACATCTGCATCGTTGCTGATGTTGCAAAACCCCGATGTCTTGGAAAATCCCTGGAGCCTGCTGCCACCATGACCCAATCCAGAGATAAGCAGAAGTAAATGAATGAGTTTAACACTTAAAATATCCTACGGGTTTAATATTTTGATTTGCCATTAAAGCAATTATTGCTACATTGACTAATTGGATAAAGTGCATCAACGCTTGAGAGGTCTGGAGTCAGATAATCAGAAGCAGAATTATGTTCCCCCGATCAAAGTTCCATGTGAACAAGCAGGCTTGAAGCTACTAGATAACTAGTAGGAACACACAGAGCTTTGTCTTTTTTGATGTGGGAGATAATTTCAAATCCAATGTTTCAAATAGACCGCAACAAATATCACCAAACACAAAAGTTGTTTTAGTCGCTTGCAATCTGCAAGTACATTAGCTGACAACTGATTGCAACAGCTACCTCAGCTATAGTAACAACAGGTGCAGCTGAGAAGGGGATCTAACACAGCAGTCAAGGTTGTGAATAGCTCCCCTACAACCACCCAAAGCCAGCTTCATCGAGACATTGATATCAGATTTTCAGGTGTAAACAGTAGTGCCTGAGAACAAAGGTTGGGCTTTATAACAGCACTGTCAAAAAGAAGATCAATGTAGAGAAAGACTAGCCAAGATGGAGGTTAGATCATCGTAACCTAATGCCCCACTAAGGAAAAAGAAGACTAACTAACTTTTTGGTGTTGGACAAAAACACTATTATCAAAATTACGATCCAAAAAGTCTGATTGGTGGGTAGCTGAAACTGCAGTAAAATTATCAGCTTTAAGCATGACTGTCTTTGAAAGACGATGCGTGAAATAATGTTTCGCTTCTACACAAATGAAATAACTGTCGTTTACAAGTAAACAAAGTAAAAGTATGAAATAATGGGGATTATGATTTGAGGTTGTGATCGCCTAGCCCTAGTGTAGAGTTCAACTCTAAATTTTTGGGCAATGTTGAGTATATCAGTCAGATCAAACTGGTGAGATCAAGTATGGATGTATATTGTTTGAAAAATACATTATTTAACGTCCTGTTATCATACAGGTTTTAATAGTACTATAACTTGTATGTGTTGATCAGTTTAAGTCTGGGGACAATGTGTAATGTTTCAACTTTACTCACAAGTTAGGATCTTGGAATGGTCAAAAGGAATCTCCTGAGCACATAGTCTGTAAATAAATATTTTATTTACTTTTGGACAAGGCCATTTAAAGCTTTAAAAGTGATGAGTAATATTTCAAAATCAATATAAAATAAATCAACAAGTTGGCTCTTGAGTTGCTCAATTTTCTTGGCTCTTAAAAATCATGCAGCAGTTGTCCTGAACCAGTTTTAGAGGGTAGAGCAAGCTCTGACTGACACCAGTATAAGGTCTATTACAATGGTATTACAATGGTAAAGGTGGGAACATGTATGTTACTTCTTCCTTCTTCCTGCAATAATATAAACTGACAAGTATACCTTTATTTAGCACTTTGAGATTTGATCCAAATGTAAAGTGCGTTATAAATTAAATGTATTATTATCATTATTAGATCTACAAACACAGAAAGTCTGATCTCCATCCACGTCATATTACGAATCTGGTGATCCAGAAGGTGCTCAAAGGAAATTCACTGCTGTGATCAACAATAATGATTCAAACAACTAAAAATTGCCGTTGAAACTATGCTGATTTATTTCGGTGAGAAATATGAAAAGACTTAAAAAATTCAGAGCTACATCCTAAAGAAAACAGCTATGAGTGGAATTTTTCCTGAATGGAAACCTAGCTGACAATAATACCAATGGGATTCTTAACTCAAAGAGTTGGCTGTTGGGTACAATCACACAATGGGGGCTGCCCTTGTGGAGGTCTGTGCTTTCCTCCTGACATCTAGTTGAATAAGAGGTCACTCAGAAATGCAGTTGTATCAAAAGTGTATCGTGATGTTCAGTGTGTGTCTCAACACATAATGAAGGCTGTTTCATTGTGCATTTGAAGCCCCTTGTTTGGGCCGGATACATATATTTCAAAGTGAATCCCCTCTTCAAATACACTTCCTTGCTGGAAAGAGTACTCTTTCCCCACCTTCTCTTTCCAGAGTTTTTATATTAGTGGGGTTTAAAATCTATTACATACCAACTATAGAGCTAATACCTACTACCTCAGAGTAATAGTAATATGTGAAGCCATGTGGAGAGACATCTCTCTCTCTCTCCAAATTATGGAAAAAAAACTAAAACATTTATATCCAAAGTGTTGCTGCTGTGTATCAGTCCAACTTTAATGCAACAACAGTTCCAGCTGCAGAAACGGTTTCTATCTGATTGAGTGAGAGTGCTGTTGACCTTCAGCCATTTTACTGAGACTATATTAAAAAGGCCCAGCCAGAACCCTGATTTTATGGCTGAGTCTTTCCAAGGTCCTACTGACCTGATAGATATTACGAGCATAAATCAAACTTTCATGCCAACGCTCTCATCCTCAGCAGGGGATGAAGCATGACTGTGTACTGAAGGATGCAATGATTTGGTGTGTGACCATCTGTGTGTATCATTCTCTGTGTTTTTGTCTAAATATTCACAATTATTTTTAAATTGAGGTGTTTACGTGTGTATGTTTTGGGGTTGAATGTGTTTCTAAATGTACATGGGTGTCAATCAAACCTGACTGTAAGTAAGCAGCCCAAGTAGGAAGGCCCAGCCCTGTTCATTATTGAATAGTTAAACCAGAACTCTTGACCACTTCACAGCTGTGAAAGCAGCAGAGCAGAGCGTTCTGTAATGTATACTCTAACATAGCAGACACATAGGGTTAGTGAGAGGACACATAGGGTTAGTGAGAGGACACTGGCGGATGGCAGATCTATTTCCTGACTGACCAGAGTCTCATATCCAGGGGCAACCAGGGTTTGTCATTCTGGGATTTAAGCCTCAGTGTGTTGACAGCTTGATAATGCTGCCCTGATTCAAAATCCAAGCTCTGGATTTTTCCAAGAGCACTTTTGGCGGATGCTATTAATGGCACATACACTGAATGACTCCCTATTTCAATGTGTGAAAGCTTCTTATTTTGCAGATTAATGCCTTGAAAGATGTTCTTGCAGCTGAAGCGTCAAACGTCACAGATATAAGATAAGGTCTTAACAATATTTTTTCTTCTTGAGTATTTTTTGCTACTTCATTTCATTCTTCACTTTTTACTTCCTGTTTTATCACCTTTAATGCTCCTAATGTTTTATATTCTCTCTCACATTATCTCTCTTCTGCTGAATATTGTCCAGGTCCCTCTTTCTGCCACCAAAACAACTCTGACTGGACTCTACAAGACCTTTGACGTGTGTTGTGATATCTGACACAGATACATTAATAATAATAATAATACATTTAATTTATAATGCACTTTACATTAGCAGCATATCCTTCAAGTCCTTTAAAGTTGCAAAGTGGGACCTCTATGGATTGGACTCATTCGTTCTGCATATCCCAGAGAGTCTTGATTTAACTAAGATCGGGGGCCATATTCAGAAAACAGCCTCATCTTAAGAGTAGCTCCAAACTGGCTGATTATGTGAAAGAAGAGCTGAACAGGGAAGCAATCGTGTTTCTCACAGAATACCGGCTAATCGTTAAAAAGCTGCAAGGCATACAAGAGACTGGGCATATTTTTTACCTGTCAAAAGCCTGTAATTCATTCTTGCCCATTTTTCCTGCTTCCAACACATTTATTTAAGGACCAAATGTTTACTTGCTGCCAAATGTATCCCAATGATGTGCACTGTTCAGACAACACTTGTCAGTGTTTGTAAAGTTATGGCTGCTCAATGTATAGGGTGCCTGCATTAGAGGAACCAACTCCTTTTTTTTAATAATATGCCCACTTCTCCACCTGAGGTATGAAAAATTAAAGAAAAACATATGACTAATAGTAATTTATGCAAGTTTGAATAAAGGTCTGGAGCATTTGGAAAGAAGACTTAATCTCGTCTGGAACAGGTGTAAACATGAGGGTGTATATACACTTAATTTGGCTTACCTTGCTTGTAGCAGTAGTTCCCTGAAGGTGGAGTTTGCATTATGCAAATGAGAAATTGTATTAATATTCAAAGAAAAGATCTTCCTCTGGGGTTTTGCGATTTTTATATCATCACTATCACATACAACTACTGCATACAACAACGAAAAACAGGAGAAGACAACAAAAGGTAACTGTCTCTCTTGGTACCATAAAAGCTTTTTCTTACAGCAGTTACTAATAATGGACACCTGATCAATTGTGGTCTGCCTGATTCCTATGACATAATTCACAAAATATCTACGAGCAACAAAGATACATATTTTTTGTTTGTTTCCTGTCCCCATAGACCCTCACCCTAAATCACTTGGTTTCCCATGGCAGCATTTCCTGCGCCTTTTTTTTAATCATAAATCCATTTCTGCTGTTATTGGGTCAGAATTACTTTCCAATAGGACATCATGTTGCTTTAAAAACCAATAACAGGGAGCCTCTGGCAAATTTCTGGACAATTCATCAGTGGAACATTTTGGTACAGATTACAGATTTACAGGTAGGCTATTGGAAACCGTTAGTCTGAGCCAGCCCAAATTCAACTGTGTCCATCAGGTAATCTTTGGGAAATGCAACCAGGAACACCAATTCATTTTTATTATGTGCATACAGAACACATGCATTAAAAAAACAACCTGAAAATTATTCAGGAGGGAAGTGAAAATTTTAAATTCCATCTGCCGTTTGAAGAATACACTGATGGGTTCTTTGACGAGGTTGCATAACTCATGGAAAATGAATTTTCCAATGAGGAGTAAAGGGAGTGAAATGAGAAGAAGAAGGTACATAAGAAGAAGGTAGATTTGTTAGTGTCGGATTTATTTAAATTGGGTTCTTACACAAAGACAAAATTCTTACTGGTGGATCTGCAGGGCAGCAGATGGGGATTATGTGGCTGTAATCTAGCTTTAAACTGACTCTGCACAAGGAGTCCACAACCTTTTTTGCCCATGACCGGATCCTGACCGGAATATACATATTTATCAAATTAAACACAGTGTATGCCACTTATCCTCCAAAGTAACTGGATCAATGGGAGCCCTGCTTATTTCCCTGCAGCAAGATGGTTCCATAAAGTGGCTATGTATGACCATAACTCCCGGAGCGTCCCTTATGTTCAGTATAATATTCCACATTTAATCCATTGCCTTCCATTGCACAAAAAAAACAAGAACAAATGCAGAAGTAATGTTTTCATATGCAATCCACGGGTATTCTGCTTTGAGTCTGATCCTGACTGCCGGCACAGTTGTTATGTGAAACTCCCTTTTCAACGCAACATCATTTGCCACTTTCAGGATTTGACCGTCTTCCAGCTTTGACATGTCCTGGCATGTCCTTTGCATCTGATGGGTCATCTGTGGTAGGCAGTGTTGCCAGATATACGATAAATATCGCATTTATATGATAATTTTAGGGCCTATACGATATACAATAAATACTTTTAAAAAAGGCCAAATATACGATAGATTTGGCATTTCAGTGCACCCAAAAAAAAACACGTCCTTTTGATTTAAGTGAACTCCCACACATGACCAGAAACTGATGCCTGCTTATACCGGATCAGCTCTTACCTGGCTAGCTCTCGGCTCATGTTTGTTTGCACAGCTGCACTGGCACCGCATCAAACTTAAAATATAAGTGAACATGAGTTCGGACTCGGACGAAAAAAGTACCAAAAGAAAAGAGTCTAGCAGCACAGATACGGCCAACGGTAACAAAACAAAGCAGCCCCGCCAGGCACAGCAGCTTTATCGCCCTGCCTGGGAGTAAGAACCTAATTTTAAGGGATTGTCCTAACCCAATTCGAGTGCCTCTCTCCCTCGCGATTGATGCACAATCACGATCATTATATCCATCTCTGTTCCCTCTGATGCACGCTGTGCCTCGCATTCTGGACATAGCCGACACAGACAGTGTCCAGTGTCCAGGCAACAGATAAGGAGTGGAGAAACATGGCTTTCATGAGCCTGACAGCTCCAAAGATATGGATGTGGATGAATTCTGGTATAATTCCTTAATAATGAAAGACATGGGCAAGAAACAAGTGTTTAAGAAATTGGCATCATTTGTGCTTGATGTGCTTGATTTCCCACATTCAAACACTTCATGTGAGTAAGTTCTCTCAAAAGTGAACTTGATCCACCAAACCATGGAACAGGTTCATCACTGACACTGATCACACTAAATGGACCCATGCATACATCAGAGTGTATGAAAATAGCTGGTGGATGCGCAAAATTCACACCAACAAAGACAATGCTGCGTTCAGTAACTTCATCCAATCTTTTCCAGAAAACATTCGCCATAGTCCGCCACAGTCACAGCTTCACAGACCTTCAACCTCATTCGCGGAATCACAGTCAGGGACAGATAGTGAATCCGAGGTGGAATTCGACAATTAGTTGAGTTTTGATCTCTGGCTGTGTTTCCAATTAGTATGTACTCATATTCTCGACCTTCTGTGATAAAAATCAAGTGTTACGAGTTGAATGTTAACGTTCAGTTTCTCCTGTTGAGGGTGTTCTGCATGCAGTGTGTAGTTCCGATGATTCTATTTTGGTTGTTAAGGACGGAAGCAGTGGTTGTGCAGAGGTGCAATGACTGGTTGGGTGGGTGTGTTTAAGTGTGATAATGAATTAAGCAGTTGTTTCATTCAAATGGCCGAGCCTCTGTGTTTGTTCCTTAGGTTACTGCAGTTCCAAGCACATAGAATAGCTTTGTTTTTAAATGTACTATCGTTGCGTGTGATTTTTCAAGTTGCTTTAGTACATACGATAGTTTGGGTCAAAATCCGATCATTTTAAAGAGAAAGTACGATATTTTTTCATTTCCCATCTGGCAACACTGGCGGTAGGGAAGTAACGCTTGAATTCTGTTGACAGCAAAGCGAGGCGACTTCCACACCAGCTGGGATTAGGGGGTACACGGCACAGCATATGGGTTATCAGTCGCAATAAAGACATATTTTATAGATGAGTCGTCATATTACCATTTTGAGGAAGCCCTTTCTTTCTTTAAAGTCCTAACTTCTGCTGTTTGTGTTACCATCATTATTAGGTCTCCTTTTATCCACCCCTATCTCTCAAAGACACTCTCATGCAACAGTTTTACCCACTTAAATTACTTTTTGCAACACATCCACGAAATAAGTTGGCTGGTGAAGGCGACTGATGACCCAGTGTGAGTCAGTGTATAGCAAACACTGAAAATAGCCAAACTTTGATCATTATTGAGGGATCATAATGCAGCTCAACAGTAAATTTTTGGAGCTTGGTGGCTTCAAACCACTGGTCTACATATTTGAAAAGTATTTATGAATGTGATGTTCAATATCTTTTCTCAAAATTTTTCTCAAATGTTTTCTTCAAAATTAGATTTCACAATGGAGGCGTCCCTTATATTGAGATTAATTTTAAGCATGAATGAGTATATGGTCCACAGTGAAGGAAAAATGACTGCATAGCTTTTGATAAAGGTTGCACAACTATGTTCATAAATAAATTCATTTTGAAAGGAAGAGAAGGAATTTTCCTTGTACTTGTAGCTGGAAAAGTTTGTTTTTATTTTGTCGTATTTATGTTATACATGTGAGTTTCTTGATTAGACGAGTTAAAAGTAGATATAAAATTTATAATTACACGTAAGACGGTACAAAAAAAACCTGATGTATCGGGCCTAACCCGGATGTATACGGCCTAATAAAACCGGCTTCAAGGTTTTCCAGACGCCCTGCTTCCTAATAACTCCTCCTGAGGGATCCCTAGGGTCCACCATCCATATGAAATGTGTTTTCTCTCCAGCGTGTTCCGGATCAACACAGGAGCCTTCCACCAGTTAGACATGCCTGGAAATTCTAGACAGGAAGGCGCTCAGTAGAAATCCTAATCAGACGCCTCAACCATCTCAACTAGCTGCTTTAGACTCAGGGGAGGAGCTTATGCAAGCTCCCTCCGGATGTCTGAGCTCCCCATCACAAGACTGAGAAACTCATTTAGCACATGTCATACTTACCTACAATCCTTGAATAAAGCACTTAGCTATTTTCTACCATTGAGGTCAAGTTCATGTCTTTCAAGCACAGGCTAGAGAGGAACTTAAGGTGCAATCGGAACATCCAATTCCAGAAGCTTCCTTTTAGACATTTTTATTAGAATAGAAAACAAATTAACGAGCAAAAACCGCATGGTCCTACTGTGGTGAGCTGAAATTATTCCTGACAGTGTGGGTGCAGAAATTAACATGACATGAACACCAAAGAAGTAAAAATTATGATAAAGAGCTTAGGCAGGTCCATCATGCTTAATTAAGGTTACACGGCCTGGAATTGAATTAGCTTTGAATCCCACTGCCAAGAAAATCTCTAATGTAGGCAGGACGGAAGGAAACTAACCTCTCTTAAATGAAACAAATACGGGGCTAGGTGCCACCAGTTTGCAAATCCTGTCGTGCTTTTGACAAACCGGCGAGCAACTGAATAAATCAAATACAAAAAATGTGTTACCCACCTTTGGTATGCTTAGCCAAGCTAATGGGTATATCTAAGTATCTAGGTTCCGTATGAGGACACTGGAGTGTGATAAAGCCGAAAATTACAGAAAGACATTGTCCAAACCTACCCTGAATAACTCACACCGACAACCATAGGTCTTTTATTTAACTGTATTGAATTATTGTTTCTTTAATCTGTCTCGCTTCAGTCACTTACTTTCAGTTTTGACAATAAGCTTGCATAAAGTCTTTCATTTCAGTCAAAAGTTTGTATCCACTGGGCAAGAAGCAATATTGCACCCACAATCAGGAACAAAAGAACAAACTTATAGTCAGGTTTAAAACTGAAAATGATAGAATGATTCAATCTGCAACCAAATTTGGGGCAATAAGGTTAAACCCAGTGCAATTAAAATACAGTTTTTAAATATGTGTTGGGACCAAAATGAGAGCAATTAAAACTAAAAAAAGCATAAAACTAGATCACTGAAAAACTTTTAAAAAAAACAAAAAACAAAAAAACAAAGGAATATAAATATTGTCTGTCAATATGCATAACCAAATTTCTGTTTCAGGTTTTAAGTTTTTATGAGTTTTGAAGTTTTTTAACCAGTTTTTATATTAGTGCACCTAAGTTCTTCTACCATCACCCTGGCTTCTCAGAGGATGGAAAAGTGAATGGGATTGAATCCAACTAATAGTGGGATTGATGACCAATGACGATGATGATGATGAAGATCCAGTGAGCTGTATGAAGATGGCGATGATGGAGATGAAGAACAAGAAGCAGCTCATTCACTCAATTATTCATGTTCACTGTTCACTCATACTTCTTCTCAAGTGTATAGTATTAATATATAAAAAAATGTCATAATATGCACATCCAAACATTTAAAAGTTTGCCAACATTTTACTTACAATTTTAAGGATAGAGTTTAGAATTAACTTTTAGGCTGACATTATACATTTTTAGATTGTGTGTGTCTTACACATCAGAAAGATGCCCAATCTGCAACAAATATCTACATTATTACTTAAAATGACACAGCTGCTCAGAAAGACAGGTGTTTTGTACAGGCTTGAATCTTTAAATATGTGTTTTTAAATATGGATTTGCCTCTGCTATTTTCACAGCTACATCTAACTCGTCATTTTCAGATGTTCTCTGTGAAAACTTTTGTATTGGGGAAAGGTTTTTTTTTCTGATGCTTTTAAGACTCGATTTGATTTTTAAGAACGGTGATCTCAGCCACGCACACTCACAGCCAGCAACAGTTTAGCTAGCCAGTAATATTAGGGTCATCTCCCCACTCACAAGCCTGGATACAATGAAGCTTTTTGAATCAATCACTTTTTGAATCTGATTTCCTCCTCCTCTTCGCCTCCCTGCAAACCGACTCCTCATCCTCATGGTTATTATAAAATGATGCGTTGTGCGTGACATCATGCTTCACTTTGTCATCTGAGCAGTTTGATTGGCAGGCGAGATATCACGTGACAGGAGCCGGAAACACAACCGCTAAACAGCAGCTGGCTCAATTCAATTACAAAGAGTCAACTTAACTATGAATGTCAGAGTGCTGAAATGGCCAAATTATTGTACATTTGGGGATTTTCAGCGTTACTGATCGTAGAAGGGTTGAAATTATCATCAAAGTAATTATCCAATAATTATCGTACAAATACGATAATTATTATAAACTTGCCACCATTGTCTGTATCTTTCACACCTAAATAAAAAGTCAAGAAGAACTCATCATTTTCCTCTCTCGAGGGAAAGGACCATAAAAGCAGAGGATTGTATTTATTCCAATTCTGTTTTACCAGTCTGATGACATAATCGCTGTTTCGTAAACAAATTTAATAGTATATTAGAGTCACTATGATAAACAAGGCCACAATGATAACTACATCTTTAAAAGGAAATGCATTGCCAAAAATCACCTGGCTACACTAGTAACCAGTAAAACAGACTTTATCACACATGAAAACCTTCAAAGTCTTGTGGCGAATTTTACCAACAAATAACCTTGTTTCGCTGTCAATGTGAAAATGAAGCATTGCATTGGCATTTGAGATGAAACATAGCAGAAATATTGTATGCATGACTGGAAGGATGTTAGAGTTTTGCCCTTTCTGAGGACTTTTCTGACCAGTTATACGATTCTCAAGGATTTTTTGGAGAATGCCACACAATGAAATCAGTGCAAAACCCTGACATGATGGAGAATTAAGATTGACCCCCGCTTTGGCCTTATCAAAATGCTGTTGATACTGGTTGAAAAAAAAATTTGAGTGCCGACGCTGTAATGAATAAAAGATCAAATACGTGATTGTATCTGGTCTGATGATTATATTCGGTCGTTACTGTGCCGTTATACAGCACAATGATCCCAAATATTATGAGTGAAATGTCAAAAAGACTAACGGCACCTTCCCCACTTTAACTGAGAACATTTTCTGGTAAGGATGGATGTGTTTGTAGTGTGGAAAACGACCTTGACAACATATGGTGGTTATATTTGCACTCTCCATTTTTTTCCTCCTTTTTCTTTTTATAACTCTCGCAGGCCAACATCACGCAGAAATTAACAGAAATACAGACGTATAAAGAGAGAGAGAGAAAGCCATATTAAATAGAAGCCAGCGTCAAAGAACTCAGTGTTAATCAGGCATAAATTCACTTTTATTCACTTGTTTATATTTTCTTCAATCAAGGTAATCACACAATAAAAAGAATGCCCGTGCCAGAGTTGATCAAATAGTTTTGTGTTTACGGCTGGTGCTTTAACTAATTAGATATGAATGCACCCTACACATGTGCAGTGAAGACAAAAATATTTTAGACTGCTCTCTTCTATTTATATGTCTAAGACTAAATTGTTTAGGCTCTTCAAATAAAGTGTATCCTTATGTAAATGGTAATGGTAGCAACATTTTGGTTATTTTATAAAAATAAGTGATTCTGTCTGGCCTATTGCAATGATAATGATGATGTAGGTAAAGAGCTATGTGAGAAATGTAATCGACATCTACAGCCAATTGGAGAGTACAGCAGGTCACGGCGTTTCCATAGTTGGATTTATGTTGTGTTGTGTGGAAGTTTACATTTTTGGACATCTGTCTAGTATGTATTTTCAGAAGTTACGGTTGAATTGGTCTGCTGTGAAGGTGGGGGTGATGCAAAATTCAAGATGGCAGTCAACTTGGTAGGAAGAATTTGTAGAAGAAATAATTGAATTTGCATTTGAATTTGGCATAGATTTTATGTTGGATGTCCTTCCTGACAAAACCCTCGCCTTATATCCGGCCTTGGGACCAGCACTTCAAGTACACTACTTGTGACCCCTAAGGTTCCAAAACTGAACAGCAGTTTAAAAGAGCAGACACATTCCACGGATCCACAAAAACACAGGCTGTCCAAAGCAGATAAATAATTTTTAAAATCATAGTGCAACTGATAAACCCCCGAAAAGAGAGGGATCATGAGTGCAACAAAGTAAGAGGTAGTGAAATTTCAAAAGCGACCGAGCTCCTGTGAGGAAATTTGGATAGCGCATGAGGGAAATAGGGACCCTACACAGAGAATCCACTAAATATATAAACACGTTGTCCCGAAGCTTTTATACGATAACCTAAGTAACACAGCGGTAGGCGTCAAATAACTGTATTATTGTGATAATGGTCACAGCCCCAATGAAATTTCTCTCATTTTCTCAAATTTTTTTTGTAAAGCTTTCCATAGTTGCCTAATTTAACCGCTGACCATCAATAGTTCATTGTAAGTCATTCAGTGTAAGTGCTTTTGTTATTCTCTGCAAATCCTTTTATGATTATTTTTTATCACGGCAGCTATCTTTTAACATTATTTATTACTTCTGTTAACTCTAAGTACAGGGCGGCATGGTGTCGCAGTGGTTAGCGCTGCTGTCTCACGATGTTAGCTGGGATAAGCTCCACCCCCCCTTGAGCCTGGATAAGAGTAAGTAGATAATGAATAAATGAAGTCTGAATACAAAGCTATTACACTGCTTATTACAAGTTTAACTAGGGCTATGCTTTCTGACAACAATGGCATATCTCTGAAAAAGACCCCCATCACTTCCCTTGATTAAACACCTCAAATCAAATGTGAAGTTAAAAGTAGAAAATGCAGTGATATTCCCCTCTAGCGTGTTAAATATGAACTATTAGAGTAAAAAAGTATACATAAAAGATAGAAATCCTTGAGTCAAATGTGGCTGAGAAATGATGCCAGATAACCTTTGGAGAATATTCTCCCCCTGGTGTCAGAGATCAATCCAGCACTTACGTCTATGATGTTATAAAATTTGAATATTATCCATGAAATCGCTTTTGAGTTAATATGTTGTCAGAAAAGGAATACGGCGGACGTTGATGCAGCAACAATGACGATTCCATAACATTCACGACTTCAGGATCAGGGCTTACTAAGTTGGTTTGAGTAAAAAAATTGATGGATATTTGAAAGAATTTAATTTTATTACATTGGCCAGAGCTGACTTCACAGGCTATTCCTTGCAGAGGTGTTTGCCACGAAAGATTTTTTTTAAATAAGAGCTTGGTATAATTGACTCTTCTTGTAGCCACCGGGTAAAACTCAAAACATAAATTTTACATCTGTGAATAAAAAGCATAAGAATACTAAGTCTTTTACATGAAGCAACAGCTTTTATGTGGAACAAAGTGTTCCAAACACTGATGCCAGGTAAATACATTTATAAATCTACAGAAATAAATCACCATTCCTTTCAGGGAACAATTTCACAGTTTCTAGGCAACTAATGAAAATGACAAGATTTTAGGAGAAAGATAATTTCGTTTGAGAGTGCTCCTCAGAAAAGAAACACACACATTAATTTGAATTCATAGTATGCTCACATAGAGATCAATTTTGAGCGTGAATGTTTGTCCAGTTAATTCAAACATTAATAGCACTGGAAAAGACAAGACATCTAAACTCTTAAGGAGCTTTTTTTGTTGAAATTGATTCCGGTTGGGAGTCTGGAAATAGGTATTTCACTTTGCTAAAAGACTGAAGGCTGGCAAAATATCCATACCTCCACCTTCTGGAAGTTATGCAGCCCACTTTTACCAAAGCACAACACAAAGCAAAAGGCTTTTCAACCCAGTAAAACACCTTAAAATACAGAGCAGAGGGCTTGGCGCATAAACATATTGGTGGAGGTTAGAGAGCTGAACAGCAGATAAATATTCACCAAGTGATGTCTCCTTTTTACCACTGATCTTATCTGAACAACCACTTCAGGGTTATGTGAACTTGCTTAAATGTATTTTTTTTTTTTATCATTATTATTCTCTTTAATATAAAATCTTTCGAAGTATCTCTACCCTTTGCAGCAGCATAGAATATCTCTCCTTTGGAGCTTGGATGCTGGTGGTGTTGGCTGATGACTCTGCCGAGGCTGAAGAATCAAGAAGCCGATGGATCTGCAAGGACTAGGCGGAAATGTAGAGGAGAATGGTTTGCAAACCAGCAGCAAGCAAGAAGTAGATGGATGGCGAGAGAGTCATATTTTAAAGTCCGCGGCTGATCGTGATGGACGAAGCATGCAGGTGTGACCAAGTGATTGGATGGATGAGGCTACCTGACTGAGGTTAGCGGATATCAATTTATGTACCAAACCCTGGAGGAGGTGATTTAGACTGAGGATGTGTGAAAGTTGAGGAGGATAGTGGTTTGACCATTATTATGGCACAAGTGTGTGAGAGGATAGTCTTTCTGACTTAACTGCCAATAGAAGAGGTGACTTTAATCTTATTGATGTAACTACAAGCATGATACCCCACATGACTTAATAAGAGTATGCTGGAAAGAGCAGGACTCTTGGCAGTGGTACCCAAACTTGTATGTACTTTATATAAGTTGTTTCAAACTATTACATTCGGTTTGTCGGTGCTTCTCAAACTTTTATAGCCACTATGTCAGTTGTTCCCAACCATTATTAGCCTTTCACTCAGTGGTTCCCAAACATTTGGATCTTTTATGTAAGCAGTTTGCAAACTTTTATATGCTATATATTCGTGGTTGCCAAACTTTTAGATCTTTAATGTCAGTGGTTCTCAAACGTGAATTGTCTATTAGTCAGTGGTTCCCAAACTTGTGGATCGGTTATGTCAGTGGTTACCAAACTATTTTATCCTCTGTATCTGTGTTTCCTAAAGTTTTACATCCTATGTCAGTGGTTCTGTCATATATTTCCGATGCTAAAGGGAGCTTTATCCCCAATAGTTTCCAGGCCTTAATTTCTCAACCATTATTCCGATTCGCAAAAAATAATAATGCATAATGATCAACTAAAGTACTAAGCATGTTTTAAAAAATATTGGAAGGTTTGGTTATTTGTATCACAATATATGGAGTAAAACTAAAGTGTTGACAGAATATAAAAAAATCAATAAAGATTATATACCAGAAAAATTTTCTTAAGTAAAGTAAGTATTTCATTTCTTCCCTCCTCTGATAAACAAACACACAGTTAGAATGAATAAACTCCTCTGATTTAATATATTAAAAATTAAATTAAGTACTTAAATACTCTAGGACTCAGTGGTTCCCAAACCTTTGAATCCTCTATGTCAGTGGTTCTCAAACTTAAATAGTCTATAACTCAGTGGTTCCCACACTTTTGAATCCGCCATATCAGTGGTTCCAAAACTGTTTATCCTGATGTTATAAGTCCTTTATTACAGTAGTTCACAAGTCTGTACTCCTTGTCGTCCCCGTCTGTGATGAGACCGACGATTGCAAAGTCATCAGAGAACTTCTGCAGGTGACAAGCGGGTGAATGTAGTAGAAGTCTGCAGTGTAGAACATGAAGAGGAACAGAGCCAGGACCGTTCCCTGTGGGGCCCCCGTACTGCAGACAACCACGTCCGACACACAGTCCCGAGTCCTAAAATACTGTAGACGGTTGGTCAGGTAGTCCAGGATCCAGAATGCGAGGTGCTCATCCACTCCGGTCAGTTCCAGTTTGTCCCTCAGAAGCGTGGGCTGGATGGTGTTGAAAGCACTGGAGAAATCAAAGAATGTGATCCTCACAGTGCTTCCAGGCTTCTCCAGGTGAGAGAGAGAGAGAGCTGAAGATGCAGGAAGATGATGGCGTCGTCCACCCCGATGTTAGACCGCTAAACTGGTAAATTATATGATACAAAATATTAACAATTTTATATATGGGATTTATATATTATATTCATATAATATAATTTGTGCATATTGTATACATACAAAAATAAATATATGTGCATAAATATTGCTTTGTATTTGCTTTATTTAAGCCATATATAAAGTGAAAGTGGTTTGGCCAGGATATACTGCTTATTTTGGGAACATTGTGTGTTACATACGTGAGAAGAATCAGTAGAATTTACTGTATTGTGTTTGAGTTTAAAACATCCTCTATGTTTCATTTGTTAAAGGTTTTTCACCTAATGCCTAATGTCCTGCAACTTAAGTTGAATAAAATCATTGGAAAAGGATAACTGGACTACTCATTGAGTGAAACCCAGCCTAAAACCTGACTTGTTAATTAGCACCCTTTCAAGTGTGGAAGCTGCATGAAAACTTAAAGCAACTTGACAATTACTCAGTGGTTCCCAAATTTTTAAATCCGCCATATCAGTGGTTGCCAAACTGTTTATCCTTAACTCATAAGTCCTTTATAGCGGTAGTTCACAAACTTTTGTATGATCTATATCAGTTGTTCCCGAACTTAAATAATCTATGAATCAGTAGCTCTAAACTTTTGTTTCATCTATATCAGTGGTTCCCAAACTCTTATATCCTCTATGTCAGTGGTTCCCAGACTTTTACATCCTCTATGTCAGTGGTTCTCAAACTTTTATAGCCCCCATCATTTAACGTTAATATTTTCCGTGACCATTTATGACTGTGTAATCAAGGAGCTCTCTTTGTTGCAATGATTCACAACAATTGCATCAATGGAAAATTGACACAGATTGATCGTGATACATGCTTGTTGTTCTTGTTATCATAAGAGCTGGGAGAACAATAAGAAAAATCGAGAATAGATGACAGGTGCAGGTACAGATCAGCTGTTGTTCATAAACTGCTGGTTCATTGTTTGTCGTCATTCCATGCAGACATTTGTAATCAGCCTATCCATTTTGGTTTGATTATGATGAATTGTTTTTGTTGGTGGTGGCACAAAAGCTGTTACCAAAAACAGGAAGTGGCTCATGAGTTAGAGCGGTCGTGATTGCAGAAAATTTATGCTGCGAGGTTGTATTGCAAGTTTAGTTATATGTGATAAATGAAGGCTTCTTCTTTATGATTCTGCATAAACATAGAATGTGATCACTCGTTACCGTGGATCTCGTCCAATCTGAAATATAAACAATAGCTGAAGAATGTAGCTTGTTAATTGAACAAAACGTGGTCTTTGGTGTCGGAGATATTCTTTAGTAAAATAACAAAAAATTCAGACGTACACCTTGGGCAAAGATTTTGGTCTCATCTTGAACTCTACAGATTTATACCTTGCATAGTATTTGAATCACTAAATGTTGGCACAAATCTCCTCAGTGTGGTGACATCAGCAGTGCATATCACTGACTGCAATATTTGCTTCATGCGAGGCATCTACCATAAATGATGCCTCAGACGGGCGAGAAAGAACTTTGCTTTCATCCAAAAGTACCGAAACATGTGGGATCAGATTACCAGTCTAACTAACAGTTTCTACCCATCAGGACTTTAACCAGCAATATTAATACCAGTCATACACAGATGCACTATGTTTATGAAGAATAACCCTGATTTTTTAGAATTTAAACGTTGTTAATAATAAACCAGAAAAGTCCAGACAGTAAAACCTGATTTCTACTGTGACTTCATGTGTGTGTGAGGGCAGCACCGAAAACGTCTGAAAGCTTTCAAAGAAAAGGGTTATTAACAGATCGTCATCATCCACCCCCTCCGACAACCGCCACCTTATCATGGTGGAGAGGTTTGAGTACCCTAGTGATCCTAGGAGCTGTGCTGTCTTGGGCAATTTGCCCCCGGCAGGGTCTCCCATAGCAAAGAGGTCCTAGGTGAAGGGTGAGACAAAGAGCATCAAGACCCCTGATGAGAGAAAAGAATCATGGACTCTTGCACACTGCCCGGAGGGTTACCGGGGCCCAACCTAGAGCCAAGCCTGGGGTAGTGACCCGCCAGCGAGCGGGCCCCGGTGACCGGGACTGTCACCTCACTGATGAGGAAGGAGCGTGAGCTTGTGCCAGAGGTACCGACTAGATATTGTCGTGCTCACTTCTACGCACAGCACTGGCTCCGGCGTGGTTCGGAGGAACGGCTTACCTGATCTGAACCATAGTGGTGTTCAGTTATTGGACTTCTGTGCTAGTCAAAGTTTGTCCATAATGAACACCACGTTCAAACATAAAGGTAAACATCAGTGCACTTGGCACCAGGACACCCTAGGTCGCAGTTCGATGATCAACTTTGTAGTCGTATCGGCTGATCTGCGGCCGTATGTTTTGGACAGTAGGGTGAAGAGAGGAGCTGAGCTGTCAACTCATTACTACCTGGTGGTGAGTTGGATCAGAGGGCGGGGGAAGAAGCTGGACAAACCCGGTAGGCCCAACGAATTATGAGGGTCTGCTGGGATTGTCTGGCCAAGGACCCTGTGAGCATGGTCTTCAACTCCAACCTCCGACAGAGCTTCAACCGCGTTCCAGGGGTAGCGGGGGACATGGAAACTGAGTGGTCCATGTTCCGTCTTGCCATTGCCAAGGCGGCTCTGGTTGCAGGGCTTCCGGTGCTAGTCGTGGCGGGAATCCCTGAACCTTTTGTTGGGCACCAGAGCTGAGGGATGCCGTCAGGCTGAAGAAGTCCTACAGAGCATGGCTGGCTTGTGGGACTCCTGAAGCAGCTGCAAGGTACCGGCAGGCCAAGCGACACACGGCTTTGGCAGTCACGGAGTCAAAAACCCGGTCGTGGGGGAAGTTCGGTGAGACCATGAAATAATACTTTTGAATCGCCCTGAAGAGATTCTGGCAAACTGTCCTGCGTCTCAGGGGGGGAAAGCAGTCATTCGTCACAACCGTCTACAGCAGGGGTGCTCACACTTTTTTAGCATGCGAGCTACTTATAAAATGACTAAGTCAAAATGATCTACCTACTACAAAAATGCAAAACATTTATTTATTTATAAATATATTGAGGATTCTTTATATCTACAATGTATGTTGATGTACATACATAACCACATGAGCGAATATTGCACAACACAATACAAATAACTGTATTGTAATAACTGTATACTGTATGTACATTTTTTGTCGTTACCTGAGTTTATGCTGATGACTTGCACTGAATTGAATCAGCCAGGGATTCATAGTCCGGACAGTAGCTGCTGACTGCCAGCCTCAAGCACACTTCCAAATGTCCATCAGTCATGGTGGAACAGTACTTGGACTTAATGATCTTCATATGGGAAAAGGCTGACTCACATAAATAAGTGGAGCCGAATAATGCAGTCAAAGAGGTAGCACATATCCTCATGTTGGGGTACTTTACCTCTGTGAGTAAGTTCCAGAACTGTCCATGGGCTCTGGACTTCAGCTCAATGTCTGCTTGTAGTGTCAAAATCTCATCTTCTATTCCAGAACAGTTCAGGTGAAACAGTGTTGCAATTTTTGATGTGATGGAATCAACCTCAGCATCTTCCAGAAAAGGATAGCCCATGAATGTAGCAACTGGCTCGAGCAAAGAAAAGTCTTGAGTGCTTTTGTGGAACTCTGACAGACAATTGTCAATCTGCTCTGTGTAGCGTGCACTGTCAAGTTGCACACAGGCCTTGCCTTGCATCTCCAGCTGTGACGCCAGGTTCTGGAAGTTTACCAAATCATGGCGCTGCAGCTTTGAGGAGAGATGCTGCATCTTTTGTTTGAAAGCATTAACTGAGCTGATCATATTGATCACTCATTTGTCTTTTCCTTGCAGTTCTAGATTATGGTCATTCAACATGTTTGTCAGATCGGTTAAAAATGCCAAGTCTAACAGCCACTGACCGTCATTTAGTTGCGTGTATTCTGCATGTCCAGCTACATGGAAAAACTCGTTAATCTCCGGACAGAGCTCTCGAAATCTTTGCAGGAATTTCCCTCGACTAAGCCATCTCACGTCAGTGTGTGGCAGTCAGCCTTCTCCAGTCAGCTTTCTCCAGATGTTCACGAAATAACCGTCTTTGAAGAGATCTGGCGCGAATAGAACAGGCGATCTTCGTTGCAACATCCATGATCTCTTTCATGTGGAGCAGCTTTGGTCCAGCTTTCCCACTCATCTTTAAACCCTTTCTTAGGTTTAAAAGAAAAAAACCGAGGGCTTTAAATTGGAGTTAACTCGGTGAATAGCTTGTTAGTTTTACGGCACTTAGGGCCGATGTTTGCGCATGCGCAGTGACTAAAGTGTCAGAAAAATTCAGATGTCCTCTGACTGGCTGCCCTGTATATCAATTACATGACGGGATGGATGATAGGCTGTTGTCTATTTTTTTAATGTCATGCGATCTACCAATACTACCTTTGCGAACTTCTGGTAGATTGCGATCGACGTATTGAGCACCCCTGGTCTACAGGATGGATTGGGATCTGCTGACCTCCACTGAGAAAGTTATCGGGAGGTGGAAGGAACATTTTGGGGGATCTCCTCAATCCCACCAACACGTATTCCCAGGAGGACCAGAGCTGAATGACTTGGAGGTGGGTCCACTCGTCACTGGGGCTGAAGTCATTGCGGCTGTTAAACAACTCCGCGGTGGCAGTGCCACAGGGATAGATGAGATCCGCCCTGAGTATCTTAAAGCTCAGGATGTTCTGGGCTGTCATGGCTGACACGCCTCTGCAACATTGCATTGACATCGACGGCAGTACCTCTGGAGTGGCAGAGTGAGCTGGTGGTTCCCCTTTTCAAGAAGGGGGACCAGAGGTTGATCCAACCTCTCAACTTCCGGGGATCACACACCTCAGCGTCCCTGGGAAGGTCTACTCAAGGTTACTGGAGAGGAGAGTCCGGTCGATAGTCGAACCTCGGAATCAGGAGGAGCAATGCCGTTTTCGTCTTGGTCGCGGAACACTGGACCAGCTCTATACACTCAAGGGTGTTGGAGGGAAATAGTATTTTGCCCAACCAGTCCAAAGGTTTTTTGTGGATCTAGAGAAGGCCTTACAACCCTGTCCCTCGGGGTATCCTTTGGTGGGTGCTTTGAGAGTATGGAGTGGATGGCTCACTGCTACGGGCCATCCAATCTCTGTACCGTCTGAGTCAGAGTCTGGTTTATTTTCCGACAGTAAGTCAGACTTGGGCGGCGTCTGCAGTGATGCGGATGCTATATCGATCCATTGTGGTGAAGAGGGAGCTGTGACGAAAGGCAAAGCTCTCGATTTACCGGTCCATCTATGTTCCAACCCTCAACCTAGGGTCATGAACTGTGGGTAATGACCGAAAGAATGAGATCGCGGATTCAAGCGGCTGAAATGAGTTTCCTCTGCAGGGTAGCTGGGCTCAGCCTTAAAGATACGGTGAGGAGCTCAGACATACGGGAGAGGCTCAAAGTAGAGCCGCTGCTCCTCCGCATCGAGAGGAATTAGTTGAGGTGTTTCGGGCATCTAGTTAGCATGCCCCCCGGATGCCTCCCTGGGGAGGTATTTCAGGCATGTCCATCTGGAAGGAGACCCCGGGGCAGACCAAGGACACGCTGCAGGGATTACATCTCTCGGCTGGCTTGGGAAAGCTTTGGAATCATCCCAGAGGAGTTGGTGGATGTGGCTGGGGAGAGGAAAGTTTGGACTTCCCTGCTGAAATTGCTGCCCCCGTGACCCGGACCCGGATAAGATTAAAGACGAAGAGGGGCCATGATTTCTGTACTGTTAGTCCAATTTAGTCCACATTTGAGGTATATGTTTCTGCTCAAGGAGATCTATCTTGAATATAATACATTTTTCCTTAATAGATCATATTAAAGCCCATAGTGGGAGTCTATTTTATTTCTTGGACAAAAAACACTGTTCTTCAGACATAACTTCCCAACCGTCGGTCCGAATTAGACCAAATTTAGTGCATGTGACTCACCTTGGTCAGATCTACTGTATCTTCCGAACTCTGTTTTCTGGATATAACTTCACATTTAATATGAGGAGTTCAATGAGGAGGATTGCTTGTACAAATCAGTGTATTGTAGGCCTTTCAGGGTTATACCTTTGCTGTTGGAGACTAAATTGTAGGCTTAGTTATTCTTTTTTTTTTTAAACAGCTTCTAGTTACTTAATAACATCAGATGCTTCTATTATCCAATTTCACCCTTACAGCTTGCAATGCTCCATGTGAAACAGAGGTAACTTAAGATGTTATGTTTCTGTAAAGGAGACAAGGAGCTCAGGAGGGAGGAGGGGACTAAGGAAAGTGAGCACCACAACATGTCAGCTCCAGTCCTGTGTCAAATGTAGGGTGGGTGCTGCGTCTAACTGCGAAAGCCGTGTCTGGTCATTCACTGTGTTTGTCTTTCTCCAACAAGCTGGAATATTATACCAAGCTATATTGGTGCCTGGTTAGACATGTGTTTTGGAAGGCATGTATTTTCTATTGCTTCATGAAAACTTTCAAAGTGTGAATTTGCTATTTTACCAAATTGAATTGTATAGTTGGATTTCTTGGCGCACCTTATTCAAAGCAAGAATGTTCCAAGTTCAAACCCACCTACAACAAGAACTCAAGCTTTCTCCCATAGTCCAAACGCAAAAATAATAGAAAAATAATAAGTGAAATGGTGAGTCTACATTGAACGTGATCATGAATGGTCCTATATTACAAGGGGAAACTGCCTCTCACCCAAGATCACCCCAAACAGGATAGGTGGTTATACAAGATGGATAGATGTTCAATTTCTTCGCTTCAATACAATTTTACATTTAATACATTATCAAAATAAATAGCATTATTAGTTGAATTAGTAAAAAAAAAAAAAGACATTATCAAAGGTAGTGACAGAAAATAGCATATCTCTTATTTGATATACTGTATGTTTATGTATCTTTGAATTAAAATAATAATTTTCTACAACTTAGACGACATTTATGTCCACTTAAGAAAACTTAAACCTGAACATGCCTAATACATCTATATAAGTTTTGATGACAGTACAATTGACAATTGAACAGGTTCAGTTTATAAACGTTAATCTAAAATGGTCTGGGGTTCAACACAATTTCCTAGTTAAGTAAAGTAATTCACTAACTAACAAAATCACATTATTCATAGTTTGCTGCTAAACCAGATGATCAAGGCCAGTAATCCTAAACATGTTTCCATCATTTACATGCTGGGGTTATAGACAGTTGCAGACATTTCAGTTGTAAGCCATCATGGGTGTAAAAGCCATTACAGCTCCTGTCAAGAACTGATTGTATAGATGCCCTTGAAAAGATGGATTTTTCTGTTTTGTAACATACTCCTCAAAAGATGCATGAGGCCATTCCATAAATGTGCCCTCGTAAGCCCTTGTAGAAATGTCTTCAAACTAATTGTTGTTAAGTCAAGCACTCTTTGTTCAAAGGTAGTCTTTTTGTCATAGTCATTATTTAAAAAAAGAGGTAAAAAAACATCAAGAGGTCTTGTATTACCACTGGCATCAAGCCACATTTGTGAGATAATGCATGCAAACATTTTTAAAATTATATAATAGATGGTAGATGGCCTGAAAAGGCACTGATCTGGATGATTCTTCTTGATTCTTCTTCAACGGTGGCCACAATGAAGAGTAAGGAAAAAGCGGATCTTCTTCTAAAATGGTCCCTACCCTTTCCTCTGAGTGTATGTTTTACATGAATTCCTTCCCTTTTTGTCTCCCCGCTCCATCTCATATTCTCTCATATCTCTCATAAGAGCCAGCACAGTCTTTTCATACCCACTTGTCTGTGCATTTCACTCAATTTTCACATAATAAAATTTAGTTTTTTTGCTCGACCTGTATTGAGGTCACTGCTGTGTAAAATGTGAGTAATCGAGGAGAACGCCCCCACTGCTCCAACCTCTCCAACAGGTTATATTGGATCAGAATTACATTATAAGGCAGAGGGTGGATCCTTTGGACATTTTCTTATGAAAGGAAAAGGAAAAATGGATGAAAATGAGTAGATGAGCGATAACTTATCAAAGCTTCAGTTAAAACAGGAATTGGAAGGTTTTACTTTTGTCTAAATATCAACCTTCAGTAAGCACCACGTTCCAGATCTACTTCACCAATGTTAACACTGATAGCCTTTCATCATTTTTCTTTAGACAAAAAATACACTCAATGGAAGTATTGTTATATTTAAACAGATAGAAATTGAATTACCTCTAAATAGAAAATGAATATAATTGTACTGCTAACTAATACTCTAGCAAAATACATTGTAAGCCAAAAATGTTTTTATCTTTAGTATTAAGTGTGTCCGTATGTATGTTGATATTATCAAACAATAACGATAATAATATGAACATAGTAATAACTATTTGTCCCATTGGTGACCAAGGTAAATATTTGTGCTTTTTGACATTATGAATTTTCAACAAATGTTTTTTATCGTTTCGATATTAACTGTATTATATGGCTGTGAATTTTGAGATTCTGATTTTAATATAAGCTTTTCTTCTGTTTTAGTTATATGGAAATTAAGTGACTCTGAGGGGCCTTCATATGCTTCAGATCATATCTCATAAACTAAACATTCCAGCTACCCCAGACTTCATACATACAGACTATTAACTATGGTGAGTAGTTATACCTCTCAATATTTCGATTTTCCTGATTCTGTTTTCTATGTAAATATTTTTAAGGTGAAGACAGTAAAGGTGTGGAGGGTGGATAAATGACCAGTTGTAGTTCAATTATTGTCAGTTTAATGTTATGTTTACTGTTTTATTTTGAAGGTTTAGTTCTATGTTGTGTAGGTGTTCCTCTTACTTCTCTTTGGTCTGTTTGAGAATGTGTGTTCGTGAATCCTGTTTTCCAGAGTCTCCTCCTTGATTGTTGAATGCCGTCACCTGTCTTTCACCTTTTTCATTTGTCTCGTTAGTCATGTGTACTTAAGTTGATGTCCTGCGCTCCCTCCTTGTTGGATCGTCTATGTTTCATGCCTGGTAAACCTGGTTAACATGGTGGTCTTCCATGTTTGCGCTCTATCTCCGGTCCTGCTCCCTTGTGCTTCCCTGCGTCTCTTTGTGTAATTTTGATTGCATCGTGAATGTTTTGTAAATCAGAAACCTTTTTATTAAACTTTATTTCTGAATGTTTACTTTTAGTGTGTTTGCAATTGGGTCCTCTAAAGATAAACATAACAGAACGATCTGACCATTATGGACCCAGCAAGTGCATCTTTTCTTAAAAAAGTAATTTCTAATAGAGGATTAATGCTTACCAACATGAGCAAGCAATGAAATCCCTCTCAGAAACACATAGGGTTACTGCTGCTAATCTGGCTAAAATTTGTGAAATTATTCAAAATTTCACAAATTCTGCTAAATTGCCTCAACTAATCCAGTCTCCATAGCCTGACCCTGAGCCAAACCTCCATCTAGAACCTGAACAACAGAGCCTCTATTTTACATTGCCTCTGGCTTGCCAGCAACCAGCTAAGATCACCATCACCATTGGACAACTCCTTCTCCAGTTCATCAACGACTACCTTTCCGTCTCTCTCCAGCCTTTTCGTCACTCCCCCACTGGTTTCTCCGCCTGGTCTCCCCGTGACTCCTCCTATGACTCTGCTATCCAGTCTCCAAGTGACTCCCCATCCCTCTCCGCCTTTTGTTTGTGGTCGGCGTGGCATTGTGATGACCCCCCCACTTGAATCCACATCTGTTATTGTTTTTTTTGTTGCTTTTCTTGAAGATGTTTGTTCCAGTGTGTTGGTCCTTTTTCATCAGACCCCCTTTGTGTTTCTCACTTTATTCTCATTTTATTTCTCCCATCCCCCGAGCCCCTGTTCTGGTCCAGTCGCCTCATCGACTAATAACACTAATAAAATGCAGTTCACGCAACTGGAGGAGTATGACAGACTCATCCTTTGCAGACTAAAATCTGTCTGGCTATGCAAGGCAGCCAGATACTCATTCTGCATGCTGAAGCAGCTGGACAGGAAAAAAGATCTTCCCAAAATCAATCCACTTCTTCCTCGCAAAGGGGGAGGGGGGGGGGGGGGGGGGGGGGTTGAAGGGGGTTTAAATTTTCAAAATGATCCATTAAATAGTTTGTCCAGTTAACGCTTTGGAACAAATAATCTGACGTGGGCTCGTATGTATTATTATAAATAACAGAAATGGAGCCCAAATATGAAATTCCTGGCCAACTCCACATCACAGCACTGTGCTACCAAAGTCATACGATGGTTTGAAAAAGCACATCAGCTGCTAGTTGAAGACCATTTCAGCCTTCAGCTTCTGAGTAACATCTGTGTTATGTTCAACTCAGGTTTTGGACCCAAGAAGCAGGGACAGAGACCAGTATGTGAATTCAAGAGTGGGTTTATTTTGCTATTAAGTTGCAGGCTGGGATGAGTTTGGGGAAGATGGTTTGGTCCGGGTGTAGCTGTTAATGACTTGAAATTGGCTGCAGAAATAGTGAGAGGAGGAGCAGAGTGCTGTCAGATGGTGCATCGGCACAAAAGAGATAGGTGTCACCATGCGTGAACACTTGCAGACAGATTCACTAAAATACATCAGGCCAAAGGAATAATCAATTACGAGACTGGGCCAAAATACTCTTAAGTAGGGAGCTGAATAGAAGAGAGTGGCTGGAGAGCAAAAGTATTAAGACTGCAGAGTTGACTGGAAAATAGAATTCTGGTGTAGAGCCAAACCCGTAATCAGGAGTATGGAGCTATGAGCAAGATACATACATCTATAAGGCAGGGAGAGAAAAACCCTGGACAGAAGCTGATGAAAATACAAAATGCTTTTTGAAAGTCAACTTCACTGAAATGCTTTTATGAAGCACATGAACCACTATTTGGAATCAGTAAGAATTAAAATGGAACTGTTCATATTAAGACTTGAAATGTAGTGGACCTGATGACCCTACCAGTGACGGGTCATCAGGTCCATGAAGGCCAGCAGCTGGCGCAGACATCGTCAGAAAAAAAAAAAAAACTTAATTTTATAAACATTTTAATTGAAACTACATGGATCTGAAGTTGTTCCCATCTGTTTCTTGATGCCCTTTCATTTCTTCTCTCCGTCGCTGCTTCCAGTGAGCTCATACAAGCGAGCGTAGTTTTTTTTAATCCAATCAGATTTCTTGACTAGGCATTTTCTTAAGATAGGCTCTTCCTTCATCAGTATTACGTAAGAGGAAGGGTCTTTTTTTCATATCCTCTGCGCTCGTTTTCAATAAATTTAAACTTATGGAAGAAATAGGACTGGCTTCCATGCCAATTGAAAAGGAACTCATAATGGAACAGAAACACACCGGTGTCCTCTACGACAGCATTTTTTAAATATCTTTTAAAGATAGATAAGACATTAGTGAAGATTTTAGCTTCAGATGAGGAACAACTTTGGTGAGTTTAATATTTGAGTATCTTAAATATCTGTTGATTATTGTTTGCTTTCAATTGGTGCTGGTGTTGTGGTGGAGAGGAATTCCAGATTGAGTGGTCTGGAGGTGCCACTATGCCTGATGGCATGTATTTTATGCCAGCAGAACCGCCGTTGAATCCTACTTAAATTTGATTGCAATTTTGTTTTCTTGATGGTCGTATGATCATGTTGAACCTTATTTTGACAACTTTATTCCACTAGATAAATGTTAGTGTCTCTTTGAATATTAGTTGGTGATGTAGTCTGACAGCAGAATGTATATGAAGTGTTAGTGTGAAGATTTTTGAGGGCAGCATAATTACGGGCGTATAGCACTGAATGCCGTGGTAAAAACCTATTGCTCGCTCCTGAGCTCTACCCATATTTATGCAGAACGGTGAGGTGCGATAAAGTCATTAAACCCTTGTTTTGATCAGGCTGTTTATGAGGGGCTTGTTATTCAATCTTAGTTGGCTTGGTATGGTATTATAAGCATAATTCTTCAAATTTGATATGCATATCAAAAGCGATTGAAATGTTTGGAAATTAAATTAACCAGAAATCTCTTCAGCTATCAAAAGATGCTGGTCTTGTTTTTTTTCAATACTAAAACTGGGAATTTCTAGGAAAAATAATATTTGAATTCTAGAGTTCTAGTCTAGAGTGAATTTCGTAACACTGCTTGGAAGCAGTGCGTTCCCTTTCTCTAGTCTTCAGTTTCATTATCAAACTTGATGATACTTTATCTGTCCCAGTGTAATAGAATGTCTGTCTGTATCTATCTAACTTGTTTATCATTTCCAAAATCCAGCCTTATTTCATCGGTATTCCACCAACAGTTCATTTCAGCCAGACAACTCTTGTTTGAAATGTTGATCAATATTATAGCAGTGCAAAATTTTTGAGTTTGGTGTAAATAGGCTCCAACCTCATCACTCCCTGCAGATATTAAGAAAACGAAGGTTGTTTTGGGGAGTGATGAGTAAACTACTGAATCCCCTTATGTAGGAGCCTAAAAGTGGATGCTGTAGAAAGTACAGGCATCAAGGCAGGCAGAGAGAGAGGGGGGAAGTTGCTGCAGCTTAAGTAGACCGCCAATTAGGAACAAGTGACTTGATTACTAATGAGGAAGCTGAGGCATGTAATATGTGTGTATGTGTCTGCAGCCCCCGTTTATTGGACATTTAAGCATGTAAAGACTTTTTAATATAGGAATTTAGGGCTCTACAATAATCCATTTGTCTCAGAAATAACACCGAAGTCTTACTCCTTCCGCTCTATCTGCCACTGTTACCCATCTCACTCTTAATCAACCACAGTTGTCCCCTGACCCGGTAAGTCCATTCGCCTGGTAAGTACACCTGACAGCCTCTCGAAATTATATTACGGAAATCAGCGTGCTGAGACGATTTTCTTCACTGTGGCACATCAACATACACGTGTCAACTACCCAACGTGGAATATAAGGACAATGACAGAAAACAACAATGTTAGCTTTAAAAATGAAAAATGTCTGTAAATGTGGGATCAGACTGTAGAAAATGTAATTCATCACCTGCCTATTATCTGCTTGCTACCTTTTCCGGGAAGTGCTGCAGTATCACTAGAAATCACCGAGTGGAAACGGCTACATTTCATGCAGAATTTCAAGCAGATAAGAAAACATAGCAGCGAGTGAAGCGGAAGATTCCGACTGTTGTCGTAGAAAGCGAGTTCCCACTAAAGAGAAGTTGACATTGTTCAAAAGTGACAACTAGTTAGAAAGCTTGCACTGCGGTCTAACCTTTTATCTCGTTTCCTCTCGCTCAGCCCGCGTCGTGAACAACTACACATCTAATGTGGCCTGCTGCTAATGTGACAGCACCAATAATCAGCCTGGAACAATTTTCCTTTACTAAAGACAAATTAGACATTAGCCCTGTTATCGCCATTTAGCTGAAATTACTCAGACAATCCCTTTCTGAGAGAATCCCTTTCTCCCCCTGCGTCGATCACTGCCTGCCACATCTATAATTAAATGCCAGTCCTAATTATGAGATTTTTGTAGTGCTGTTTGAATTAGATTAAGGTATGGTGTGGATTAGATTTCAATCTCCAAATTGCCTGGTGTAGATGAACATTGACAGGCCCGCTTATGAGACCCTCAGCGACTCCATTAAGGTGTTTTCTCATTAATTTCATAGTGCTTGTTTGATGTTTAAATATCACGGAGAGTATAAAGTAAGTTTAAAAAAAAAAAGGTAGGCGACTCTGCAGGAGCGAACACACCAGCAGCCGTTTATAAGAAAGATAAAATATCCACGCTGCTCTTTTCTTCAGCCGCCAGAAGACATGAGCGGATAACACATCCAAATGGTGGGTGGTGTTTAGTTTACATTTATAATTTTGCGATGTTTAATTTTATTTCAGCAAACAGTTAGGGACCCTCTAGAAGTAGCTAATCTCTGCTAATCTACATCATTTGCTTGTTTTGCTTATAAGAAAACATGAAAGGCTGAAAAGCTTCACAAAGACCGTTTCATCCGTCAGCATAAATACACAACTCTTAGGAGGCTGCATGGGTCAGGTCAAAACTCTTTTACTTCCTCTTCTCTAGTTACAATACTGTTTCTTTTATACCATGAGTATGTTGTCACAGCTACTCAGGAAAGGAAATTGTTGCAAAAAAACAAAACTGGAGATGCAGCTTAATTTCTGAGTATATTTTGCAGTAAGCTTGACAGATTTATGTTCTGTTCTCTATTTATTTTTATTTATATCTGCTTAAATTTAGCAATTATTTCAAAATAAAAGTATATCTTTTACAAGCTTGTCCTGACTATGACAGCCTGCAGCACACAAACCCTTAGAAATCTGACACCAAAAATGAAAGATACAAAATGGATCCTGTCACAAAAGCTCAACATCAGGGATCAAATAGGAGCTATATGAATCTATTCAAATATCTACAGCCAGATGCACCTGTATGTAAGATTTCTAATATTACTTTAAATGCATCACATCCAGTTCGACCCGTTTTCTGAGAAACAGTTCATTTTACAACTGATTCAATGCAAAGAGCGCACAGCTTGCCAAAATGACCTTTTTCCAACTAAAGTCAGTCTTTAGACAGAAGGAATAAGTGAAAATGAAAAGTAGAGGCGATAACATCCAGTGCTGTTCCTGATGATATGGGTAAGGAAATAATGTTGAAGTACACCGAGAGTGCCCCAATAAATTAAACTGGGGTTACACTGACGTCCCCGACGCCGGCTTTTTTAAAAGCTCTCCCTCTGATTGAATTCCTCAATTAAATTTGAAGTTACGTCCAAAAAACTGTTTTTTTTTATCATAAAGAAACAGACCCCCCTCTTGAGTAAAATCTAAACTATCAGTTAAATGTGGTATATACAACATAGATCGAACAGGCAGTTAGGAGGTTCAGTCCAAAAAATTGTGTTTTTTTTATAGTATTTCCTGGTGAGCGTGTGCCTGGCAGGACAACTTATGTGCATGATGCTGGCATTCAATGATGTAATTCAAAGTAAAATGTTTTTTTTAATACAAACTCTCAAAGAAATAATTGAAAAAGCAAACAATAATGAGCCCTGCAAATACGTCCAAGAAAAAAGCATCAGGAGCCCCAATGGACCGAGGCTTTGAACAGGTTAAAATGCACTGGAGAACATGTAGATACAGATTATATGGATTAATCCAACAAAAACAAAAGTGCACTTTCTATGTAACCAAGAATAAAATTATCTAGGAGGAGGAGGACTGCTGGTGAACGTCTCTGACTGAAGGTGGATCTGGGTTTTCAGGATGAATTAGGTGATGAGGAGTTTCTGCTGATGATGTAACATTAGTCAGGGTAAAACAACTCTGAGGTACCTACAATTCTTTCTTATGAACGCCTTCTCCTCTCCCTCCATCTCGCATCCGGTGGCAGTAATCCTGAGTTATTATCAAGCTGTTTCTACATTAAAAGCTTCACTATAACAGCGCTGCCATGATTACATGATAGAAGCACAACTTCTGACCGAACGTGTCATAAATGTGTCGCTTTTCACTTGACATACAGCTGTTACAGCTGCTCTGAATGAATGTGTCGCTGCATGTAATTACCATTTCCGATTAGATGACCGCACATGTAAATGGTTCCCCAGAAATATTCCTTCGGAACTATTTCAATCAGAATGAAGAAAAATGTCCATTAAAGCCCAGCAGATGATAGGTAATGTTAGAAATTGACTTTATCCCACTCGTTTCTGACGTAGAGTTTTTATTTTGTCTGATAAAAGATGTACACGCTGTGCTGTCTAAAGCAAACTGACCTGGAAAAATATCATGACACTGTAAGAATATAACAATGCAACTGTATCTCAATAACAAGATTTCGATACGAGGCTTGCATCTGAGCAAACCGGGATCTTCTCTGTTTTAACAGATCTTTGTGTAATAAACTTATATTTCATTGTGAATTCATATGAATCTCATTCAATTACTACCTTTTCCTCAAATGATCAGATGACATAACAATTTTTCTCTCTTCTTCCTCAGTAAGAGAAACCTCCTCACCTTGCTGTCCATATACTGTAAAGGAAAACCTGAAACGTGAGTATTTTCCACTACTGATGGGCACTGTTTATTTTTTTGATAAATAAAATAAAGAAGCCTTGTTACAAAGGTTTAGGTCTGAGAACTGGAAGGTGATTAACAGGGACAGATGTTACTGCAATATTTTTCCTACCTGTAGCCTCTTGGCTGGTATGCGAGCAGTAGATACCAGAATTAGAAGGTCTGACGGAGCCTGTCTTCCTCAGGGCCATGTATATTTCAAGGCAAATGTCTTCAGGCCGGATTCAAAGGCTGAGCAAATATAAAACCCTGGAGAAGGAAAGCACGGAGAGGAGGGGAGGTAGGGATCATGTTGTTTGTCAATGCTTGTTAAAAACAAACTGTTGGAAGATCACTGAAGGTCCCATGCTTTTAAAACTCAGACCTCCGGCCTTGAACAAAAAAAGTGAGGGAATTAGACACTCCTTATCAAAATGAGAGTCCACACATCCCCATTTCATTTCTCTCCCGGGTGGTAACTTGTTCGCGGGGGTCTGCCGACGTATCGCGCAATCCATTACACAGTACCCTTGGGGTTTTTTGCCATCATGCGAGGGTCAAAACAACTTGCGGAACAACATCTTCATAAATTTTTGCTATCATTAGAATGTCAGGGATACTTGAAAATGTCTTATCATCTCCAGGCGTGCCCGCCAACTGGGTTCACAGAGAAGCGTCCCATTGCTGCAGGAAGACGCGACCATGTTAGAGGAGCACCATTAAGACTATGGGTAGCGAAACAATGTAGCGAAAGGGAACTTGCTATTCAAAAGCTGCTTACAAAATCAATGAAGAAGGCTTACAGACATGATCTTATGTCAGTTGAAAGGCAATTCCCATTAGCGAGTGGTCAAAGTAAAAAAAATGTATTAAATAAATGAAAACCCTGTCACTCTGCATCAATGGGAAAATCGTTTAAAATTCAAGACATGAACAGGCATATGGGAACGTTTCCTGCACATTTAACGATTGTAATTAATTTCTTAAACATCCGAAGACCCCTTCCTCCACTTATTCATTTCACTGCTCTGCAGAGGCATATTGTAGCCCGTCCAGAATTAGCACATCGATGTCGATGAATAACATCGACAGCAATGAATAACATCATTGGGCAATTTGTGATCGCTTCTGGCTCTTTCCTCTCCATTTTAGTAACTTTTTATCAAACTACTTGACAATAGTGGGCTTATATTTGTCCGATATATGAGAGCATGAATTATTGATACTCGTCGCTATGCCTCTTGCCACTTCCCTTGGGTGCTCTCACTCCGTCATGATGTTAGATTATGAAATCAGCGAAGAGACAGACTTGCAATCTCCAGCTGTCTCGTTCAAGAGCTCTGTCTGTCCTCTCCTTCGCCTCTTGTACTAATGAAGCAACAGCAAGTCTCTCATGAAAGAACAAAAACGACTGTGATGGACACGAGTATCTTTTTCTGCAGCAATCTGCAAAATGTTGACAGGCCCTGTAGATGAAATCTCTGCCATAATGTTTTGTTGCAAATTCCTGATGTACATTGTTATTGCTACTGTCACGCGTCAGAGAAAGTATGTATTTAGCAGTATTTTGACATGCCTTTGAGATTTTTTGATGCCTTTGAATGGCTCAGGGAGAGGTTCCCCTTTTAAGTATACAATTCCACAGGATCTAGAATAGCTCTGGTAATTTCATATTGTGGCTGGCCCTATATACTGTAGCCTTTGTGATGCAGTAAGAGAAAAACATTTACGATATGCCTGCACCCAAAGCAAAATTAGTAAGAAGAAATGGGAATGGGAAAAACAAAGATCTTTCCTACAGAGTGGAGGACCCCAAAGAAGAGGAAAAACAAGAAACTAAAGCAGATATACAACTTAAAGGATACAAACTACCGTTCAACCCGGAGGAAGCAGCAGTAGAAGAAGAAGAGCAGGCAGGTCTATAAGTAATACTACTGTATTAATGTCATCAACCATTACATTCTGAAGAAGAAGAATAACTGTCATATATCTCACAATATAAGACTTTTTGCACTCCAAAAAAAAATCAGTTTTAAGACAGTAAAAAAAAATCAGTAGTTCATATTTTACACACTAGCTGGAGCTTTTTTTTTAAAAACTGTAAACACTGTTTTTTGGATGTTAGTCCAAAAAAATGTAATGGATCATTTTTACATTTTATACCTACATAGACCTTAGTGCGATAAAGAACTGGACTGATTTTGGGAAAGGTTGTATGCGTAACGGCTCCCGGGCGTGGTAAACCGTAAACAAAATAATTTCAGTAGAATGCATCAGCTACTCCACCCACAGCATCTGTACCTGCCGCCTGTGACTAAAATGAATTCCGGGAATTTGCCTGTGAACTCCAAACGTTTACTTTTTAATATAAATGTTCGAATTTGTGTCACAGTAACTTGGAATACTAATGTGAACACAGGACTTAGAAAACAAGAAGCACAAATTGGCCATATCTACCACATACTGAGACATGAGCACATTGTTCTTCCTCTAGGCTGCGTCTGAGGTCGGGCGGAAGTAGCGTAGCGTAGCGCATTAAGGCAACCTCACTAATACTCACTAGGGGGAGCTTTTCATGGAAGATACTGGTTTAAGGACATAACTTTTTAACTGTGAATCCGATTTGGTAAATATTCAGTGCGTTTGAATCATCCCGAGTGGATCTATCTTGTATAGTTCATATTTTAAACACTAGGGGAGTTTTAAATAGAAAACAAAGAACACTTTACCAGCAATAGCTCAAAATTATTACTTATATTATATTATTTATTTATTTATTAATGATTTATTATTTCAAACTTAATTTACCATAGACTTGGATGGTTGTATATTTCTGTTATCCACTAAGGGGATTTAGTTCAAAGTTGGTGCATATAAATGAGCTCGAGGAGATTTATCTTGCTTATATCATATTTTACCCATCATTTTATCTAATAGTTGATACTCTACTTACTTATTGAAGCATCTTTGTTTTCACTAAAAATTCTGTGAAACTAACCTCATTTAATTTGAGGGGTTCAATCTGGGGGGTTGCTCGTAAAACGAAGAGGATTGGGGGGTTTTCTGGCATATAATACATAAGGTCTAGTTATCATTATTTATATCAGTATTATTCCAATGTGCCTCTCTCTTTCTCCACCTAAGGGGTCAAGGTAGAGGGCTAACCACCCTGAACCAGGTTCTGATCGAGGTTTCTTCCCCTTTAATTTTTATTTTTTCCGTACCAGTGTCTCCATGTTCTTGCTCCCGTTGGGTTCCTCTTGAGTAAAAAGTAAACCCTCTTATTTTAAAAGAGCCTTGAGATAACCTTTGATGAGATTTGGCGCTATATAAATGAATTGGAAGTGTAGGGCATCACTCAAGGACATAATGTTGAAACAGTGACATAAGAACGGAACTCAAAATTGGTCCATGGATTCTTGCATAATGACAAACAGTTGAAAGAATTACGCTGTTATTATCATGAAAACAAGATCTAGATGACTAGCTTGAATGCTAAAAATATTTAGTTGTTATCTCGTCTTCCTCCGTTCTCAGTGAGGGACCACCTCTCTTCTTACAGACATTTCTAATCACAATTTCACTTATTGTCAAACCATTTCCTTTCATAGTCCTTTCACAGTACAGTCTGACTTTTCCTGTCTAACTGTCTAATTGTTTCCAACAGCAGGGCTTGACGCTCCATAGAGCGACATTTTCATTTTAAATGTTGGGGATTACTTTTTTGAGAATGTAACAGAGTGGAACAGGTTACGGTTTAGAAGTCTCCTGGACATGTAGTTTTCATTAAAATGACATTAATGATATGTGGAAGCAATTATAGCCTCCGAATAAGGACATTCAAGAACAAAAAAGTTATTTCTGTGGATCATTGCTCTGTAAATTATGAGAGACCAACAGACAATGGGTTGAATAAAATCAAATCCCAAGTTAAGACCGGTGAGTGTGCAGTCAAGTCCCACAACAGAGTTATTATGATCCGTATCACGAATGAACAGCTTTAGAGTGTTTACACTGCTCTCTCAAGCTATACGTTTTTACGATCAAAAAATCTCAAAGCTTTGGCAGGATTGATTGAAAGACTCATATTACCATTTTTGTTGGCAGCTGGCAATGTTTCACTTACAGTTAATTTTTTTTTCTTGAAAATTCACAATTTAAACCATTTTAAAATAGAACTTTATTCTCAGAATATTTTTTTAATCATTTACTCTTGTAATTTGTCTCTCGTATAATCCAACTGTATTCTTGTGATATAATGACTCTCTCTCAATTACAATTGAATTCTAATAATGTTAAGTCTTAATTATTTCACCACTTCCACTTTATATTCTGGGAATCTAAGTTCATTTCTTTTGTGGGTTTTTTCATCAACGGCGCAGCATCATGTCCTTCGTGTCAACATGATTACTTAAAAACTATTGTATGGATAATTTTAAAGTTTTAGAACCCCTTTAGTTTTCTTTTCCCAAGGAAAAGGTTGGTTGCATGACGGAAGATGGTGCCAGTGTGTGGCTCTCCTTCTGCCGCTGTCAGTTTTGGTTGTGTTTGTGTTGTTTTTGTCTCTTGTCATGAAACTTCAACGTCAACTTTCTAATGGTATTTGATCGGCAGACATTCTTGAATAACCGACACTCCCCGAAAAGTTGGTGAAGTGTGATGTGGATGGACAGAATATATTTCCCCTGCTGTTTCTGTCAGGAATACCTGCTCCCCTCCGCCACGTCTATGCTCCACCTCCCTGGAGGAAACGCTGTGGTAAACGCAGCGGACCGCTGTTGAAAAAGAAATCCTCCCTGTCTCCTGGGACTGATGAGATTCCTCATGGCATTTTGGCCGGACACAGATCGGTACATTGCCGCTTTGTCTCCTGCTGCTCTCTGGAACCTGTTGACACCTGGCAGGTCCCTGTTGTCGGGACCAGCCAGCACAATCCTTAAGTATGTAGACCTTAATACTTAAGGATTTCTTCATCTCCCGTGAAGTGGACTTCATATGCTGAACTGTAACTTGTAATAATAATAAATAATAATACATTTAACTTATAACGTTCTTTACATTTGGATCAAATCCCAAAGTGCTAAAAGGTAAAAGCAGATAAAATCATCAATAGAAAATATAATATTACCACTAATGTTAATTAAATCTTATAGGTTCTGCTAAAAAGGAACTTGTGTAACAATGTTGGTGAGTCAAGCTCCTTCTCAAATCTTTTACCACTTGATCCTTCATACAACTGGTCGAGGTGGAGGAGTGGCGACCGGGTATGAAACCATCTTTGTCCTGTCGACAGTTTTCCTATGTCTCCTTCTCTAGCTTTGAACTGAACATTTTTGAGTTAGGTTGCTCTCCCTCTGTTCTGAGCGCGCTGATCTACCGTTCACCCAGTGTTTGCCCGAACATTATATTACGGTGTGCCCCGCCCCCCCTTGAAGGTCAAGTTAATTTAATTTTATTTAATTTTCCAGCGCCAGATCACAACAGAAATCTGTCAAGCATACCTTTCCTATAGAGCAGGTATACCCTATACCAAACTAAATAGCCTTATGTTATTTATCTTATTTACACGATGTCATGTAATTTCTGACTCTACATGGTCGCGAGTTTACAATTCTCCACTGCGCACGGCGCAGTTTCGCCCCGATACACACATACCTACACACACACACACACACACACACACACACACACACACAAAGACACTTGCGTGCGCACACTGGTGAGTATAATCCCATCATCATCATCGGACGGAAATACTAATAAATAGTAGCCTGACTTTAGATGATGTACCAGTTAGTCTTAAACAGACAGTGGTACAACCGTTTATTAAAAAACCCCAGTCTGGATACTAAACTAAACTCCCTAAACTCCGGTATCCTCACAGCGGCAGTCTTTCTTAGATACGCACAGCATTCTTGAGGTATTCCATTCTGGTTTTGAAGCTCTTCACAGCATGGAGTCCGCCCTTCTGAGAGTTTTGATAAAAATACCATTTAATGAGTGCTGACTCTGGTGACTCCATAATTCCTGTGCATTTAGATCTTAAAGCTGCTTTTGACATAGTAGACCATGACATTGTCTTCTCTCGCCTAGAGCATTATGTAGGCATCAAGGGTACTCCTTAAGAGTGGTTTAGGTCATATCTGCCTGATAGGAGCTTTTCTGTGAGTTTTGATGAATTTTTTCGATCATCTTCTGCGTCCCTCACAGGGTTGTTTACACCAGGTTTCCATTCTAGGGCCAATCTTTTTCAAACTGTAACTGCTCCCCCTAGGGTATATCATTAAAAAAACATGCCATCTTGTTCCATTTATACGAGGATAATTCTCAAATATTGTTGCCTCAAAAATGTGACAACCCTAACTCCCTTACTAATACCTAACAACCCTAAACTAATCAGGAAGGCCAGTTCGGTCCTGGGATGTCCTCTGGACTCGGTGCAGGAGGTGGGAGACAGGAGAATGATGGCCAAGCTGTCATCTCTCCGGGACAACGTCTCCCACCCCATGCAGGAAACCATCTCTGCACTGGAGAGCTCCTTCAGCGACAGACTCCTTCACCCCAAGTGTGTGAAGGAGCGATATCGCCGATCGTTCCTTCCTGCAGCAGTCAGACTCCACAACCAGCACTGTTAGCAACACACACACACCTACACAACTTCACACACACTTACACACACACCTACCTTTTAATTTAATTTATTTTAATTGCACATAATGTTTAATTTTAATTTAATTTATTTTAATTTATTTTAATTGCACATAACACAATGTTATTCTTACTCTGTGTTATTCTTACTCTGTGTTATTCTTACTCTGTAACATGCTCTGCTGCTGTAACATTGCAATTTCCCCATTGTGGGACTAATAAAGGCAATCTATCTATCTATCTATCTATCTATCTAACCCAATGTTGGAATGTCTCAAGGTTATCAAAGCATTGCTTGCTTTACATTTTTTTAATCTAAATGACAGGAAAAATGAGGTCATCCTCATTTGGACCTAGTTTCCCTGGTACTACACCTCCAGACGTGGGCCCACTTAATTTGTATGTCAAACCCATAGTAAACAACTTAGGGGTGAAAATTGAAAAAAAGAAAATTGAAAATAGATTAACTCTCTGGTCAGGTCTAGCTTCTTCCAGCTGAAGCAACTCTCTAAGGTCAAGCCTTTTCATTCTTTAAGGGACTTTGAGAGAATGATTAATGCAGTTTGTGCCGTCCCGCCTCAATAATTGTAACGTCCTTTATGTCGGTGTTTGCCATGCTTCGCTGTCATGTCTCCAGCTAGTCCAAAATGCTGCTGCTGGGTTACTGAAGGGGACATGTTAACGAGAGCACATTACTCCTGTTCTTGACTCCCTCCATTGACTTCTTGTATAGTTCAGGATTATTTTTTAAGATTTTGTTGCTTTCTTTTTCTGATTTTGTTGACCATTCAAGGCTTTCTAAACCATTTAGGCTTTCTAAAGACCATTCAAGGCTTTCTAAAGCCTTGAATGGTCTGGATTCGTCTTACCTCGCTGACCCAATCACCCAGACAACCCATTATAGTCTCTCAGGTGAGCTGACCAGTCACTCCTCGTCATACCCAAATCTAGGCTAAAGTACAGTGGGGGTCAAGCTTTTGCCATCGTAGCACCCAAACTGTGGAACTAGTTGCCTTCCCATATTAGCCTGCCCTAAATGCTTGCTCAGTATTTAAATCCCGCCTCAAAACACTTATTTTTTCCGAGTTTCTCAGAGTTGCTTGTGCTTATTTTTTCCGATTTTCTCAGTGTTGCTTGTGTTTCTTGCCATGTTGTTTTTTTGTGTTTCTATTGTTTTCATTGTGCTATCTCACTACTATTTTTGGGAGGTTTTATTTGGGCTTCATTTTGTTTAGTTTTATTTTGTATTTATTGTGTTAATTGAATGGAAAGCACTTTTTTTCAGAACAAAATTTCTCAACTGTTTGTTTTAGTCCAAATTTGGTGCATATAAGTGGACTTGAGGAGATCTATCTTGTATCTTTGATGGTTTACTCTATTAGTAAATAATTTACTCTCTGGGGGAGCTTTTGAACGAGTAACACTGTAGTACTGTTTTTATTTTTACATAACTTTCTAACCGTTGGTCCGATTTAGTTCAAATAATATGTGCCGCCTAGTAGAGGGCTAACTTGTATTTGTCATATTTCAATGTAATCGTTCATATTACTTTTTTTCTTCTTTGCTAAAATGGTTTTTGACCTTTACCTCTCATACATCTTATGTAAATTAGGCTCATATAAATTTAAAAAATGAGTTCAGAAGAACTAGTTATCTTCATTATTGAGTCACTATGGGATCTTATTTTACAGTGTATTGCTGACTTCATATAAATAGTAAGGCTATCAGGCAATATGGAATTTTTGAGATCATTAATGAGTTACCTTTAATTTGAAGAATTTAATTGGGGGGGATTGCTCGTACAATGCAGGGAATTGGGAGCTTTTTTGGTACATACCCTACCTGTCCGGTAAACAGTGTCAGACTTGTTTGTACTTGTATATGAGTCTTATATGAACTCATACATCGCTTAATGGGGTTTCAGTTTGAATCTCGGAATCAAACTTGATGGCCTGAGGCATCATCCGCGTAAACACACCTGTCCACCACTGGAAAAAGCTTATTTTCTTTCTGCTTGTGCAACTTATTTTGTTCCTGCTGGACTGATTGATGGAAGTGGCAGGAGTTGATTTATTGCAGATTTGTTTGGGCCTGGGGAGGATATGAAGTACATTTCAGTCACATTGATCAAGAAAGCAGTGTGAGGTACCAAGTCAGTGGCATGTTGTTCAATAAATATTTTTATATTTCCACTTCAGTCTCATTATATTCATGACTCAAGATCCAAGTCATATAATTCAGGTCCACAGCTCTGTTTTTAGTGGACCTTTTCCTTTAAAAATGCCATTTGATGATTGTTGCGTGTTCCTCTTATTTTTATTTGCCAGCTTTAGACAATATCATATCACGCTGCATCACACCACACACACACACACACACACACACACACAAACACACACACACATAAATGCCACATCAAGACATCCCTGGCATCTAACTCAAGTTTAAGGCAGATAGATTAAAAAAGCAACCTTAATGTCAAAGATAAACATCAGGCTCTGATATCAGATCATGAGAATAGGGATCAGGGGGAACTCAGTCAGCCAAAAGATTTTAACCATATGGTATCTGGCACATGACTGACTTTTCCAAGAAAGAGTTTACTTGGTCTCAAACAATGTAATGTCGGTGGTATGGGTCAAATATTCACATTAATGGCAGGACACAATGTTTTCCCAACACATCATTGCTCAAAGCATGTCACTACCTGTCTTAGCATGCCTTCTTCCCATATTGCATCCTCATGCCATCTCTTCCGGAGATGAGCAACGCACACACCTAGCCATCTGTGTGATGTCAAAGATGTGATTCATCACATTACCAGGCCACCAGTTTCCATGCTCCATGGTTAATTTTTGATGTTGTCAGTAGGTGTGTGCTTGTCTGGACTGTGGTCAACAGGGCATTGCAAACATAAACATTTTGTGCTATGTATCTCTTCTATGGTATCTGACATGATATGTTAGCCCTTGCTTCAAACATACAGCCTTGGGCAACCATGACGCTGCCCTCGGTTTAGCAGTTTTCCCCACTTAGACTTCTTTGGTAGGTAGTAACCACTGCAGACCAGGAACACCAGACCAGGCTCTGTAGCCCATTCGTCCGGCATCACAATATTGCCCTTGTCAAAATCGCTCAGATTCTTACGCTTACCAATTTTCCTGCTACCAACACATCAGCTCGAGGACAAAATTTTCACTTGCTGCATGATATATCCCAGCCCCTGGCAGGTGCAATTCATACAAATAATCTATTATTCACATTCATCCCCAGTTTACTTCACCTGTAAGTGGTTACAATGTTTCAGTTGATCGCTGTACATTTAGTGGAAAGCCCATCTTAGGTTGACCCTTTTCTCTACTCTCAGCCACCTTGATAGAACATAACAGAAATAATAATTAGACGATATATATTTCATCCTTTGTGGGAAAGTTACAAACCTCCAATTTAAAAGAAAATACAGCCTTTTTTTTATTCACTGCACTTTCTCATCATTACTCGTATTTTTTTCATAGCTTTACTTTAAAATGTTTTCAGTGTCATTCTTGTTGCTTCTTAAAGTGTATGAGCTGGCAAAGGTTGAAGGATAGTGAAACTTAGTTGTATTTTGACTAGTGCTGAGTGTAGTATGCTCATTAGGGGGAAGCTGCTTTCAAGGAGGAGGTCTGTAAAGCATTTGAGTTTGGAAAGTGTGAGGCATTTAAAGGCTTTCATTGTGGCGGAGGTCAACGCTATTAGCCTGTAGTCAATGAGGCATTTAACCTCAGGGCAAACATCTTTGCCTCTGAGTGGATTTGTTGGAATGTGACGAGAGGAGAAGGAGGTCAAGCACATATAAACTGTCTGCATGTATGCAGATCTATCAGCAGGGCAGTTTTTTTTGCTTCACTCATTTCAACAGTAGCTTTTCCGTCAAATGAATATACGTGATTTCAAATCGAAAGATTCCACCTTCTAAAAAAAAATGTACACATGTTTCTCATAAAGCCTAATCTTAACAATTATGTCTAAAATGTCCTCAATTACTCCCTCTAGTTAATAGCTGTTATAGAGTTGAACCTCAGTTCAAAGTATCCAGACATGAAAAGGAAAAGAGCTTTCCATCTCATTTTGCTCAGCTCCGATGGATCTGCTTCTCCTTTTCGTCTTTTTTCATTTCTCCTCAAGGAAACTGGACCTTGATGGACTCAGACAACCGTATCAAGCCGTGGAGTGAAACAATCTTTATTAAATGCAAAGTAACTCAGGGGAGAGGGATATCCTTGGAGAGGTTATGATGAGTTAAAGGCAAAGAGATATGTTTGATATGGGATAGCAGTTGTCCAACGCATCTCCATCATGCTGGTAATCTTCCAGCAGCTGTTTGATCAGCAGCCTCAGAGGAACGAGGGAACCTGTTTTCAATTTCCTCACTACACACGGTCAATAGAGAATGTTTTTACATGGCTGCATGTCAGGGAGCCATGGGAGCTGTCGACTTGATGGAAGCAAGTACATATGACACATACAGGTCAATTAGCTCATATCTATTAATAGAAAAAAAATGAAAGGCAGTAAGGTTTCATCAAAAGCTCAAAGCACTGTCAATATAAGAAAAAGAAAGTTATTAGTTGAACTGAGTTTTCAAACGGGCATTTCAGGAAGTTTAAAATGTGGCAGGCACCAAAATTAAAGGAAGCGGTTATAGACAGAATTTCATAGAACAATGCATCTCGTGCATTAGCATGAATGGTTTAGAGTTCTGACTCCATCTTGTACGAAAAAACATCACATTAAAGAACGTGAAATTCTATACTTCATCTTTGAAAAAATAGTTGCCAAAACATTATTACCGTAATGTCCATTTAGCAGTTTGGTTTAGTAGTTCCCTGAGCTTTCAATCGAGCTATCATAGGTTTCAGTTCTTCATTATTTACTGCGAAAAGAGCAGTTAGCAAAACAATGTAACATTTGTTATTAACAGTATATTTTTACCCTAGGTTTAGCATTCTGTTGCTACTTCAAACCAATGTAGAGTCTAAACTGCAAAGCATTTCTGATGGACTTAATTGTCAAATGTTGCCTCCTGTAACAAAGTCACTTGTCTCCCCTGGTTGCACTTGCTATTTTAAATTTCTTTGACTGGTCAGAAAACATTATGTCATTGTTGGCTTCAAGTCAATGTGGCACTGAATCTGTATTCTTGATGAAGAAAAGGTACCACAGCACAAGGTCCCCTAGAGTTTAAAATTATCAAACTGAATATAAAGGAACATCTTAAATTCCAGGCATTCATCTTCAGTAATATTCTCAATGAAAGTTATTTTTAGTCACTTACTTGGAGAACCTTAAAAATAGATGCATAAATTCTTCCACCTAGCAATACCATCTTCTAAACCCATTCAAAACACAGCTGCATTCGCAAACACCCTCACACAATGCCTCTTGTTTGTTCAGAGTCACAGTGAGCTCAATCAAAAGCTACCCACGTAAAAAAATGCTTTTAAACAAATCTTGCGAGCATAAACATGCTCATCATTTGCTTATTTAGTGCATTTAACGATTTTGTATTTATATGGGTGATTCTTAAAATCCATTTACAACCAAGCTTTCCAAGTCTCTCTTTTGGTGTATTGTTAGTCCCCTTTTGCTACAATTTTAGTGCAGTTATCGTCATTTGTGAGAGCATTTTAATGTCTGGAAAGATAATTTCCCCTTGTTTACCTAACATGTAGCATATGTTAGGCGAAAAATAACAATTCTAACCTCTAAAGTTTTTTTTTTTGTGGCGCTACAGAGAGCTGTTAGGAAAATCAGAATAACCTCGCAGTCTCATAAAATACATTACAAAAGTTGTCATCATCCTCACTTTGTTTGGATCCAGTCTTCATGTTGGTTACATTTTAGCCAAGCTAACAGTTATCCAACCTTTGGTACAATCTGTACAAGGGAATACATAGTGGAGGCTGATGTGGTGCAGTATCTTAATAATGGCCTTACAGCAATAAAACTAGGCCAGATGGGGACAGACTATGTGAAGAACTTTTTTTTTCCTGCACCTAGAAAAGCCAATACCTCAGCTCCGGTGTCCAGGTGGATGTTAGTCTGCATCTGGCCTTGGATATTTATTGTGTGTTTGCTCTTCTCTTCCAGGGTGTTCTGTCTACAATGAATAAAGGCAAAACATATTAGAAAAAATCTAAAGGGAAATAGCAACACTATGAAAAACACAGCACTCAAAACCCTTGACATTCCTGTCCACAACAGACAGAGTCGCTCTGCTGCAATTATAAGCCCCAAACTCCTAAAGGGGGAATGTCATGAATGACCTTAAGGCTGATTTGAACTCACAGAATTCAACAAAGTTGAAATACATATTAAACAATGTAAAACAACTAGATTAAGGAAAGCAAACAAAAATAATTCCCTGATGAATTGAGACACAAACCCAGATATTCAGGAATAGAAATTCCCAAATTCCATTGAATTTTTCTGCCTCTTCCTGTGATGGAACTCCATAGACAAACGCATATCAATAATTAATACAAACATGCTTCATTGAATACTGTATTGTCAAAGCAAATGTTAGTATTGGGCCGTATTTTTTTCTGATATTTATAAGTGTAGCGGGTTATCTATGTATTACCTCGAAAATAAGTGAATAGGGGCACCACCCAAAATTCCCATAATTTCCCAAAGAAATTTGGGAAATTGGGAAACTTCCAGTAGACTTAAAATTCTCACATCTGAAAGTCATGAACTCTTTTACAAAGTACTCTCATTTCTCTTCCAGAAGGAAAGACAGGACACTTGTTTTGCTTAAATATGAATATGTTTATTCAACTACACACCAAACAAAACAGGATAAATATGGATAACTGATAATGAAGTAAATAAACAGGTTAATGCATATACATGTGTAGTGGGTTATCTAAGTTTTACCTCGAAAGTAATTGAATAGGGGCACCACCCAAAGTTAATTTGGAAAATTATGAAACGGGATTAGATATGCAATAGTTTGGTTTGTAAAGAGGATAGTTAGGGGTAGGCTTGGCAACAAAGCAGCAGAGAAGTTGAAGTTCCCACTGGAATTGTTACACAATTGTTACACATTTCCAGTACACAATGTTTGCTTAAATATCCTGGTAGTATCTTTTGGGTTAATTTGAGCATTAGCTTCACTCATACAATTTTGAGTGGTTTGACCGTTGGATATCAGCTGTATGCATTTAAGATTATCAGCTAATATTTTTGGAAAATCTCTTGAGATTATTTAACAGCACTAAATTTGGTGAATAACAAGCCTTAAGATAAGGAAATATGAGATCAGATTTCAATTTAGTTGCAAAATGGGCTCAAAAGCTTTGGATGCTACTAAATAAGCTTCTTTGCCTAAGACCCACAGCTCAACCCGGAATGAGCAGCCTTGGAAGGACGCACTGCACTACCAGCAACCACCACTAGTCAAAGTCAAGTTGCCTGTATGCACACAGGTACAACAAACACAATTGACTAACTACCAATCTCCTTACTGGCTCAGCCAAAATAACAATATCATATAGTTAGTGTCTACCAACTAAATTAGGAGAGGCACCCCGGGGATTAAGCTACAATAATTTATCTCAAGGCAATACTTGGCAAAATCCTTGTAACGAATAGTTTGGACGCTGGCTAAATTGACCTTAATGAATCAGCAGGATGATGGAGCCAGCACAAATGTAGTGTCCAATTGCTGAGAACACTTAGTTATGACAAAAGTGCGAGATTAGAAGGCAGCACAAATTGAACAACTCAAGAGAAGTCAGCAGAGAGGAGACAATGCAGTCAGGCCTCGCCCTCAGAATATCATTGGCAACAAATAAGCACAAAGAGAACACTTATAGCATTGAATCAAAATAAATACAGATCAGTTGAAGTTAAGTTTATCAATTTGATTTCTATATTATGCAACCGCTCATGCCCAAGCACCTAACTCATTTGCAATGAAGTAATGTAGGATGTAGCTTGTTGGCCAATGTGACAACAAGTAGTGCGGAATTCAATTATGCAAAATACACTCACTTCAATGTGTGGGTATGTGACACCACGTATGATGGATTAAGGTAATTAAATTACTAAATTGAAATAGGTGATCGGCATTTATTGGATCTATCTGTGATTAACGTCAACTGCGTTTGCATGGAACACATTTGCAGAAATCTTGCAAAGGAAATCAGTTCCCCAAAGTGTTCAGCAGAGGTCGCTAGATTTGGGATGGTTTTAAACTGGTTTAGAAGAGGGGTTAAGAGGAGGGGTTAAGAGGAGGGGTTACCAGGCGTGACGTCAGAGTAAAAACTTTCGGTAACACACAGTGATTGACCTTCAGAGTCTGCTCCTAACACTGCGTCAGTTGCTTCTAAACAACTGATGTTTGATTCTTAGCAAACATCAGTTGTTTGCTAATATATATATATATATATATATATATACTATATATATATATAGTGATATATATATATATATATATATATATATATATATATATATATATATATATAGTGATAGCTTATATATGTAGCTTCTAACTGTGTAAATTGTGAAAGGAAATAAGGAAAACCTTACATAGCATCAATCCATTTGTTGATGAGGTTCCAATTAACACTGTTCTCCGGAGTGTTCTTTAACATTCCAATAAGCTCTGGCATGGTCATAGAACAGCATATCAGGTGGGGTCAATGTTTTATTACACCCCTGATTCTAACATCGGGGTCCTCCCGTCACAAAGCAAGTCTCCCTTGTAGATTGATTGCTAGACGAGAACAGAATCACTTTTGTCCCTTTGACCCCGGGAGAGCAAATAGTGAGATAAGTTTGTCCTTCTCTTGCTGTGAAGAACCAGACGGGAGATGTCTCGCTACATAAGTAACATTTTTATACAGTAAACTAGACGTGCTTAGCAACTATAGATAAACTTTAAGCCGCTGAGGTGTTGCACCGGGAAAACTTATTGAGATGCTAATCCTCAGCGGAAGTCAATCAAAGTCAGTGAATCATTGTCGGAGACATATCTGTTCTTCAACACTCTGTCCATTTATATCCAATTAAATGCTTCTATGAGTTGAATAACACTATATTTGAGTCCATAAATGATTCATTTCATTCAGACATAAATTTGATTCACACATGGCTACCGTAGCAACTAGCCTCAAGGGTAAAGCGACAAGCTGTAGAACAATTTATAAAGGATGACTATGAAATACTACAACAATATGATTTCTCTCCTACAGCAACTTAAGTATGATAACAGTTGGTCTTTATGATAATCTGTGGCTAATGTTTGATTGAGCTACAACTACAGCATTTTATTAGAGGGAAAATCAAATGTCAATCTCACCTACCGGGGACGCCAACGTTTAAGAACCATATTGAAAGTCGTAAATACATTCACAAAATATAGCTTGACATTTGGACAGCTCGGATTTTTTAATATTTTTTCTGGTCTTTCTTATGAGCTCCACAGACATTTGTTGTGTTTTCCTGGAGTTGTAGCCCTGCTTTAAATAATTTCCAGTGGTAGTGCTTTGTTTTTAACATCTAGTCTGTATCCATAAGCTCCCCAAAAATTAGCCCAAATTCATTCAAAATTATTACAGAGTAGAGGTAGAGGGTAAGATGGTTCATGCTTTGCTTCAACAGTATAGCCTGTAGTGATGTGACATTTGACAGGTACAGTGCTATGGAAACAAATTTCCCCTTTGGGACATTAAAGTGTAAAATCAAAGTAAGGTTGTGTGGTTTGCTGCCAAGAGTAATGCAGGTAGAAGTCGCACTTTCAATATAAACCAAAAAGGTGCTAAGGGGATGTTGAGCCACAGAAGACTTATAGTTGCCCATATAATTCGTAGTATGTTATTAATGATAATATTTTCTATATATTATAGAATAAGATATGATATATAGATATATATTTATTAGGAAACAACCAGACCTTCCGGAACCTGTTGCCTCAATGCAACAAACTAAAATAAAATGAAAACATAAAATAGTGAATAGAAAACAAGCAAGTAAATTTTTGCAGACTGAAACCGACCATTTTTAACTTAAAATAATAACTTCAAATCATTTTTTTTTATAGAAAACCGACTTGGAAATCTCACTCGACACTCCTCCTTTACTGTATAACTTAAGTTAACAAGCTCAAATTCCGGTGAGGATTAGATTTAAGGCATCACATCCAACACCACCAACAATGATAGTGAAACTTGGTTACTAAGGAAATGTTTTCCGTTTTTTTGTCTGATTTCCCACTCGCTTTTCGGCCCAAAATATCAGCCATTATTATTTTCGATGCAAATGCATCTGCTACAGTTAGTAGCAGATGGTTGCTAGTTATCTGTACAGCTAGTTTAACTCTTTCCTGGGTCGGATTGGGAACTTTGAGCCTCAATGAAATGTTAGTGTTTGCACAAAACACAGTCACATAGAAGTGTTCATGATTATTGTGGAGATGGAACAGGGTTTACAACCAGGGCCAGGCTTTTAGTCATTGGCTTGAGTTTTATACAATAAAAATCTACAAGACTGAAACCGAGCTGGCACTTTTACTGTTGGACTATTAACAGACCTGCTAAGTGACTTGTTTGCTTGATATTGTCAATCTCTTTATATTTGATTGTAATTAATATAATCAAAGCAAGTATTTCTACAGCTGTTCCATATTCATGAAAGTTTTGTCCAAGCAAAATGTCAAAAACACAGAGATGCCAAATTACAAAAGCCATCATCTCTTGCATAATGTCACTTCATGGAACTGATAGAAAAATATTTTAATGTTAAGATGACATATTCGGCAGGTTAACGTAATCCAGGGATTTGAAGGAAAAGACAATCTAAGGAGCGGTGGGTTATCGGTCTTGATGGATTTCAAACTCGGAAGGAGAATGTTAAACATCAGCCTTGGAAAAGTCAAGGAGCAGAAGCAGTCACTGTTATGTCTGTTGGTGCTGATTATTATTATTCTCACCAGCACACTGCCAGTGTCAAGACCAGCTCTCTCTGAGTCACAACCAAGTGGCATGGAGTTTGGAGAAATTGTGGACCATTTCTTTCTTTTTTATCCCCCTATGTGTCAGCAGATTGAGCCCCCATGCCTGGTGACTGAGACAGAAGTATGATGCTGCTGAACATCCTGTGGACAAACCTGGCAACCAAAACCCTGTGGAGGAAGTGAGACCTCCTGACGAAGATTTCCCTTCATATTCAGCTTCAGATGGTATCTATTTTAACTTGCCTGACCAAAGGTTGACTGCGTTCAATTTCACACATGTCTTTAATTTCAGAGGCATACTCTGAGATTTAAAAAAAAAGTTCTATCACTACAGGGCAAAAATGATCATGTCAGGGTAAGCAATGGTTTTCCCACACATGATCCGTTTCATGTGACCGACTTGTAAGGTAGATATAACCAAAGTGTTTGATAAAGATGGTTTAATAAAGAATGCTAAACAATGTTTTGAGAAAATGGCGGGGGAGTAGTATTGCCAGTTAGAAAATGTTGAAGAATCTTAATAAAGTCCTAAAATCACCATGTTTTAAGTAAAACCGTCATCCGACTTGAATCCTGATTCATCTTGCAGCTGAGCATAATGTCCTTCAATGAGACATAATAATACGATATACGTCAAAGTTTTACTTTTTCATATTTTGTTGAAAATGAAAACTGTTAATCCTGTTTAGTCTAAATCTGGTGCATAGAATCGACACAAGGATATCAACTTTTTTAGTATTATATTTTACTCACTAGAGGGAGCTTCTTTATGAAAAACACTGTTTTTTGGACATAGCGTTGTTGATGTCCAAAATTCTCCAGATAAACGGAAATGTTATCAGGATTGAAAAGGTTTGCTTGGTTTGAAACTGTTTCTGCAAATCCCCCAGATTACCGGATATTCTGTGCCAAAAAATGGTAGTACCTAAATATACAAGATAAGATCTCCATTAGTTTGGTGAATCTGGGTTAGATTGTTGTGAGACACCTGTAGCCTGAACCCAGTATTTGTCTCGGAATGCATGGATTGCAGTTTCTTTTCAATTAGAAGTTCCAGCTGTCTGTATTTCAGGTTTTACTCCCTGCTTCAACCTCACATCTACAGCACTTGTGGATAGTAAGATGGGTTCATGCATTGCGAAAGCACCCTGAAATACATGGCCCCAGGGTTAAACCCAGCTTAGAAAGGAACTCCATAAACTCCCGGGGTGCGTTTCTCTGGTTGGCCCTGTGCTATGACATTCCTGTAGAGAGGAGCAGGGGCAAACACAGAATCTCCCAGTAGGCAGCATAAAAGCTTGATATTCATCCAGTAATCCGTCTCAGCCGTTAATTAAGAATATGCGCACATGAGCGATATGTGGATTTAATATGGTATGTATCACTGGTTTTATGAAAAGGATCTATCCTTTTTATTTGCCTTGAGTTCAAGAAGATGTTTGAAGGTCTTTGGTACGGCAGATTGAGCTGCACTACCTACTATGACTGAGGCATTTATTTTTACTTTATTCTTTGTGGAACAACAATAAGCATCTCATTTAGTCTGCATTCTAATATTCTCTGAAATTTTGCCGGGAAATAGCAATATTTCCTTTCTCAATCTCAAGTATTTGGAATTAAATTATTGGTTTTGCATGTGTCCGGATAAACCTGGTTATCAGTTTATCCCATGCTACACACTAAGATCCTAATGAAAGCTTGTTCATTTTTACCACCTATGTTCTTGGACATGAATCCAGGACTAAACATGGATGTTGTAGTTCATATCATTGTGTAGTCACAGTTTTAAATTATTTTTATTTAATGCAACATATATATGAAGCCCTAAAGGAAAGTTATCTTATTTGTAAGGTTGTTCTTCATCGATTTGCTGAAAACACCGTAATCTTTCAAGATAAATTAATAATTGGGTCATGAAATCACAAGAGAGCTCTGTTTTCGTTTGTCTAAATGTGTTGGGCTCAATAAAACAACAACAAAACATTTTTTTTAGGGGATTTAACCATTGACTCATGATGCAAAATAAAATATTATTGCATCAAAACTGGAGCACAGTAAAAGTTGCAGCTACTTTGTAGTTTCAGCTATTTAAAAAGTTTAAGAGAAGTATTTTGCTCGTTGAGGCTAAAGTTTTTTGCTCCTTTATACCATTGCAACAGACCAAAACCTATGTAATGTACGTGACAGGAGCAGAAGGTCAGCACAGACACATGGTTCACAGTGTGAGCTGAAAAATGGCTGCCTTGCCTCATCCCTTTAAAGTTAAATCAGGTAGGTCTCTCCAGGATGGGTATTCTTGCTTAATGTGGGTTGACTTATCACAAAAAGACAGCCATCAGTAACCTCCACCCTCATGGCTGTGTAATGACTTTGCAACAATGACACACAACTGCCTTTGATTTAATTAACTTTCATCTTTATTGGCTTAAGTGTTTGTGACAAGACATTTTCAGAGACATGGCATGGCAGGGGCGTTAGGGTAAATGATATACAATGGGTAATTAATGTGTTTCTTAATTGGACTGGAAGCTGTTGCGTGAGTTGTGGATCAGGAGAGTTTGCTTAAATTCAGCAAAGCCCTTGATCGGATAGATGGATAGATTCTTGAAGCCAATGAATGCCTGTTATTTTTAAAGTTTTTCTAAGCATTTTTTCCTTGAAAAGAATTCAGATTTATTTATTCTTGTTCAGATGCAACACACCTGAGCACCTCGGATGTTTTGCTTGTACTAAAGCATCGTACTGCGCTCCTCCAGCAGGCTTGCTTGTGATAACCCAAGAGTTGCTAGCATTTAAGAGATACAGCAGCTTCAATCATTGTTGTTCTGTGCCTTTTTGTTTAAATTAAGTCATATCTCTCATCAATAAAGCTTTGAAAAACTTAAATACCGAAAGGTGAATTTGTTCTCAATGATGCTTACTATTGAAAAGAGCATCCAAGTCATTTTAAAGCATTCTCTTAATACTAAAACCATTTTATTAAGAACACTAAGGGGAGACATTCAGCAAACATCCCACCTGCCTGAGTGCTATTCAAATGAAGTGATTCTAATTTAAAGGCTGTGCTATGTTCCAACACTGTTCTGAGCAGAAACATTCACACTTACAGAGAGAGTCATTTTGTTAAGGGTTTTGGATACTTTTGTCAAGGTTTGAGATGCAGAATGTTTCAGTCTAACAGGGGATGTGCTTTTTTAAAGAGACACAGTTACTTACACATTACTTACACATTTATACAAGGAGAAAGGCATAGAATGCAAGGAATGAGACTTTGTTTGGTTTGATTTTTTCATGATAAATGAGTAGATTTAGAATTAAGTTTGATATATACGATCAGCCTTAAGATTATAACCACGGACGGGTTATGTAAATAGCATTACCTATCTCATTACAATGGCAGCTTTCTGTAGGTAGGATGTATCCGGCAGCTAGAGGAATTATCATTTTTGAAGTTAATATTTCGGGAGAACAAGGAAAAATTGGCAGGCGCCCTGTACAACAGGCAACAGGGTAAAGGCTAGCACACAATTTTCAATTCCCACAGAGGACCTACAATAGCTCAAAAATTGACGCAAGTATCAGAACTGGACCACGGAGCAATGGAATGACTTGGCATGGTCTGATTAATCACATCTTGTTTCATATCATGTGGACAACTGGGAACGTGTGTGTGTCTCTCATCTGGGAAAGAGATGGCGTCAGGATCCATTATGGGAAGGTGATAAGCCAGGGCAGGCAGTGTGACATTTTGGGCAATGTTCTGCAGGGAAACCTTCAGTCTTCCCATTTTTGCTTGACCTTGACACACAGCAACTACTTAAGAAGAAGCACAAAACTTCATAAAAAACAGTATTCTCAAATGGTAGTGGCTTGGATTTTAAGGTAATAACTTGTCCCTCAAGTTCCTCAGATACCAATCTGTTAAAGTGAATGGCCGGTCGGCGTTGTAGAAGCAATCGGTGTGATTGAACTCAAATTAAATGTAAAGTTATTTCCACAGTATTTAAAAAAAAAAAAGAGGTCCTCTTAGTTAGTAAAATATTAACTGTTAGGAGAATATATATATATATATATATATATAACTTTGAATTAACATTGCTGCTTTAACATCTTTCATCTATGTGAAAAAGCCAGAGCACCAAATCTTAAACACTGGAAACGAGGTAAATATTTTATTTTATGATGTTTTTGATCGCATCAACACCATGTCACTCAATTTGAGGAGTCAACCTGAAATTATATTTGTGGACGTACACACCTGTAATTGGGCCCATAATGTAAATACTTGGAAATCTTGAATGTGTTTTTGTTTGAATTAGACTTGGCAGGAATGACAGGGAGCCACGCCGTAAACAAAGACGACCAAGTTGAAGAAGGGAACCATTGACAGGGAGATTGACATATAAATTACAGTAGTTAGGAAGCAGTGATGGTTAGGTAATCTGAGGCTCTCAGGACAAATGTGGGGGCTTGGATGGAATGGGGGTGGAGGGGTAATGAAAGTACTTAAAGACCCAGAAATTTGATTTATAAAAGGATCTGTAATAGAGAAATTGATGGCCTACATGCAACATTTTTTTCACTGAAACTTCTATTAAGCTTTTATTTAAACTTTTATTTTCAAACTGTATACATAGGACTTCCGACACAACACAGGTCACTGGCATGTTTGGAGAATCGCCGACCATTTAGGTTTCATTCATTGTAGGTTATATTTCAAAGGGAAGTGATCTGGTGTACCGGAACACCATCAATGACATTGTTGACTGGTGTGCGGTCAATCACCTTCACATTAACGCCGCCAAAATGAAGAAGCTGGAGACTTAACTTCGCAGGAGGAGCTCAGACAGCACAAAGGTGAACATCCAGGGTTTGGACATTAAACAGGTGAATACATGCAAACCTTGGTGTTCACCTCAACAACAAACTGGACTGGTTTGACAACACAGATGTCCTGTACAAGAATGGCCAAGGTCGGACCTCAGCATGTGGACCTCTGAGGTCATTTGCATTGAGATGGACTCTGTTAAAGACCTTCTATGAGTCTGTGGTAGCATCTATAATGATCTAAGCTGTGGTCTTCTTGGATGGAGGAAGAACAAAGATGGACAAAAAGAGACTCAACAGGCTGGTCAGAAGGTCCAGTCCTGTCTGTACTGTCCCCTGGACTCTGTGGAGGAGGTGGGTGACAGGAAGATTCAAACCAAGTTGACATCCATCCTGGACAACACCTTTCACCCCCTACATGAGACAGTTGGTGCTTTGAGCAGCTCCTTTAGCAGCAGACTGTGACACCCACAGTGTAAGGTAGCGTTCTGTTTATAGCAGGTCCTTTGTCACACTCACAAAATAACTGCTTGGAGCAATTTAGGGTCAGGGTCACCAATTCACCTAAATTAGATTGCATAATTTTTGACTGTGGAAGGAAGCCAAATTTACCGGAGCGAAGCCACGGAGACACGAGGAAACATGTGAACTCCACACGGAAAGGCCTGCGGAGGTGGATTCAATCCCGCTACCTTCTTCCTGTGAGGTAGTAGCGCTAACCCCGCACAACCCTGCCGATATATATCTGTACCATACTCATCTTTATTTAATGTATGACTATTTGTATCTATGTTTATATAGGTTTATATGTCTTAATTGTTTTTCTTTATTGTTTCTCTTTCATATTTCTTTAGTATGTTTGTGTATCTTGTATATTCTCTATTTAATCTTTTCTTCCATCATTGCTTCTCATATACTGGAATATTTCCAGTGCTAGTGCACATCCACAGTTAATGTCTTGCTTTGGTGCCAGTCTTTTAGGATGAAGTCAATATTGATTCTATCTAGATCCATTATTTTTTCATCAAAAAGGGTGGGATCCATCATATACTGTTGAGAAAGATGAAGCCATGAGATCTATTGCGTTTTGAGAAAGAGACAGAAATCATTATTGGGAAAAAGACAGCACATTAGTCTTAATTAGCTATTCCTGCTATGACTGAACTTGTAACTCTAAGATTGATCTAAGTTGTGAATACTAAATGTTAAATCTGAAAGAAAACACAAAAAAACTTCAAGCAAGCAAAGCAACTCCTTGGATGCAAATGTAAGTCTCCCGAAAGTTTGGTTATATTAAAGGCAAAGCAACCTACCGTCATCAAAATGAAACTACCCTGTCGTCCCCGACAGCAAGAGTATATGCCTGAAAAGCCACCAATCCCCTCAATTCTTTCAAACAAACATGGTCTAAATCAGACCAGACGGTTAGGAAGTTATGTTCAAGAACAGTCTTTTTTATTTAAAAAAAACATCCCCTGGTCAGTGAAATGTGAAATATTAGAGTAAAATTTGAAAAAATGATATGCTTTTCATAATTTTAAGGGAACGCATCTAATAGAGAATCTGATTTGTAAAATGCTAGGCATAATAAGCTGTGGTTTATTGTTTTTGACCTTCTAGGTCAAAACAAAATAGTGGGAGAATTGTAAATATGACCGAATTAATCTAAATCTAAAACAAAAAGATATTTTGTCCTCTGGTTTATTTATATTCACCAAATCTTGACTAAATCGGGTAATCGGTTAATAATCTAGGACCGAAAAACGATGTTTTTCGGTCCTAGATTATGTTTTTTGATGTTTTTTGAAAAAAACAAGATGTATACAGAATTTATTCCTCTTTCACTTGCAACTAATTTGGACTAAATTGGTTGAGAAAATGTGGCCTGATAAAGCTCCCTCTAGTGTGAGAAAAATAAAACCGACCTTTCTCAAAATGATACCAGTTCCTGGTCCCACTAAGGTCTATAGGGTTAGAAATTTAAAAATGACCCATGAAATTGTTTTTGAGTTATCAGGTTAAGGGAAAAGATCTGCGGCAACGGGAGAAGCTATGACCATGACAACATAATATCCACCGACTCTTGGGAGTTATAACAGGGTAACCATAATACTTTTGTTTGTATTCAGTACAGTTGCAGATTGGTTAATTTTTTAAATTTTGATTTTGATCAAAACTATCAAAATATACTCAACACAAACAAAGGTATTTTATTGAGAATGGAATTTACTGTCCATAATGATTCAAGTGAATTGAAAAGAAAAGTGGGAGTCATTCTTGGTTAGCTGACACCGATTTTAAGCACAGGGTAATCACAATCATCATCATTACCAATAACATGGAATCACAGATGATCCTTGCGTAACGATCCCAACCAAGCATCATTTCATAAGGCTATGTCACTAAAGATTCACAACAGCAACGTCAACCATCAGCGATACCCGGTCTTCAGTGAATTGTGGATCAAATGGTTGAAATGAACTAAGTGGGTCCAATCTCCTGACCGTTCACATACTCAATCAGTTTTACGGTGAATTGCGTTGAGTTACAATTTCACACTGTAACAGTATCCGTGTTTCGAGAATTTGAGCCTTATTTGTACATTTATACACAAAATAACACAACAGTATAATGAATAGATTTTAAACATTTTCTTCATATTATACAGAACATCATCATAATCTTCGTCATACTCAGCAGAGTCATCAGCCACCGCCACCAGTATGCAGACTCTAAGGGGGAAGTATTCAATTTCCCATTACAATCTCCCTGGAGAATCAAAACATTTTCTGACAGACTAAATATCAATTATCATCTGTAGTAATAAATCACTCATCTTCATTGTGTCCCTCTAGATTGAAATTGTATTTTTCAGACAATGATTACGGCCACAGGTTGTTGTTAATTATTCTTGAGAATTTATTTTCGGAATTTTAACCTAAAAAATTTTGAACGCTATAAAAGTCTTGGGGGAAAAGTAAAAATTCTGATATAAAAATCAGAGTTATGAGAATTAAGCCAAAATCCTTACATAAATGACAATATTCTTAGAATAAGGTCAGAATTCTGAGAATAAGCTAGAAAATCTGACTTTATTTTCGGAATTTTGATCATTTGGATAGTTTGACATTAAAATGTTTGACCTTTTTAAAAATGCTGGTGGAAAAGTTAAAATTCCAATATTAAAATCAGAATTATATGTTTAAATTAATAATTAAGTCAGAATTCTGAGAAAAAAGAAATTTCAATATCACTTTATTTTGATAATTCTGATAGATTGACTGAAGACTTCTGACCTATAAATTAAGAATAAAGTACACTGACTCAGTGTACTAACTGAGTCAGTTACCTGACTTTAACATCAACATTCTAAGAGTTAAGTCGGAATGCTGCCGATCATCTTAAAATCCTGACTTTGTTTTTAGAAATCTGAGACTAACCTGTTATTAGAATAATATTACAATTATTATGAAAGTCAAAATTGTATGGAAAAAGTTAATATCCTGAATCTTTGTCTAACATTACTTTATTTTGGAATTATTTCCGAAATAAAGCCAGAACTCTTATATTAATCTTAGAATCAATTAGGATGATTGCATTAAATAATTGTGAACTGATGATTGATAAAAATTATTTTTATTATCTTTATTATTAAAGATAATTAATGGTAGTCCTTCTCATTACTGGCTCATTTCCGTCAATCACAAGGTGATAAATCACACGTTGCCTCGGGGATATGATCTTGTCAGCGGTGCTTATAATACAGTGTCAGTGGGAAGAATCCTCCTACACTGGACTGATTAGCTTTGGATTAAGGGATCATGGCTTTGTTAGATCCTGACACCATTATCTACCAATTGAAGTTCTTTCACTGTAATACAACAGGTAGCTTTAACTCTACCAGGGTACCAGCTAATCCCTGTGGGTGAGACATTGTGAAGAAATTCTGTCTTGTCTCCTATGAATAGATACTGTCCAATCTTTTAATATAACAATGGTTTTGTGTCTTTAGAAGTAATGAGACAATAGACAGGACTTAAGGATAACAAGGCCAAGGAGCAGTAGGAAGCTGAGATAACGAGGCTCCTGACAGACAGCTAAGGTAAGACATGGCGGAGAACTGAGCTCCCCTCTCATTACCCGTTTCTCACCCGCAGACTCCAAAGTTTGCACGGTCTCGAGAATATGCCAGCCTACAAGCTGTGACATCTCCTCAACAATGAGCTAAGGATGCCAGGAGCTTGTTTTGCCATTTTGATGACAGGCTAGGATTTAGGTGAGCTGGCCGCAGTGAGTTTTCCTATCAAACAAAATAGACAAACATAATGGTGCTTGGTTTTCAGAATTTTGAGGTGCTGTATCAGACAGCCACGATCACAGTTTGGAGCTCTGTATAGAAAGCTGACTCTGATTATATTTCACAATATCTGCAAATAAATCATTTTATCATTTTAAATAAAAATGTAGGTGTATTGTGCGTTTGTTGCTCTTGTGAAACAATAGGGAGGCAAATTTCTACAATTTCATTGCAGTGCCAGACTAATTATTGACTCTTAATTTCAGTGAAGGACCATGTTACATTCTTCAAGTAGAATAAAGGGTAAGAAAGCTCTGTTTTAAGATAAAAAAAAGCAGATTTTTCAGAGTTGAGGCATTTTCTTAAATTGTTCTCTCATTATTTATCATTCATGGAATACTTTTTCTTTGTTTTATTTTCTTTTCACAAGCTTTGATGAAAAAAGTACATCCATGCATTTGCACCTGCTTATCATGTTTGGGATCGTCAGCGGGCTGGAGCCTATTCCAGCTGACATCCGGGCAAGACACTAGGTATACCCAAAAGTTGCCATTAATGTTGACACTGACAATCATTCACACCTACAGGGAATTTTTAAAGTCATCAATTCATGCATCTTTCATGTTTTTGGACTGGTGGGAGGAAGATGGATTAACTGGAGGGAACCCAAGCAAAGACGGGGAGAACATTTGAACCTGAAACCTTTTTGGCTTGTTGACAACTGTGCTACTTACTGCACCCCAGTGCTGCTCTAATTATAATACCGATGACAATGAATATTCTTGGTCATTCAGCTGCTGCCTTTCGAAAAACACAGATTTGATCAATTCTACAAAGGCTATTTAAAAAGGTTGAATTTTGAATGGCTTACAGACATAAACGCACTTCAATGGAAAGAAGCTTAAGAGCTAGTTCAGGCAGACCGCTCACTAGATACATGACATGCCCCCTTCTCCTCATATGCCATCAAGCACACACATCCTCCTTATTGGTATTCTGTTAAAGCCGCAAAAACTTCAAACCTCAGCCTCTGTGTGACATTCTGCTGCTGCTCTGTGAGCTTATTGCTGACTGTACGCTCAGGCCCTCCATCGTCCATTTGTGGCTCCGTTTTTGAGGAAGGGGTTCAATAAATTTGCTCATCACCCCCCAAAAAGGTTAAAAGAATATCTGCAGTTAGTGACGAAGTTGGAGCCTAGACGCCATACTATGCTCTACTGCTGTGATAATAAACACCTCTGTCGTAAGGTCTTCATGAATAAAACACATACATATTAATACATGCATACCATAATATCACTGATTAATGCTTTTCTGAAAAGGTGTATCTCGATGATTCACAAATCAGTGTAATTATGTTTCTGGGCAGAGGTTCGCAGAAAGAATGGAGAACACCCTATCACTGCGGGGGCTTTTTTCCCCTGAGCGGCGGAGACAGGAGGTTTCCTTGAAGTGGAGATATGCAGTGCGGCGTTGGAACATGACAGTCAGGTCGAAAGGGTGCCTGGTTATGGAGAACTTCGAGAGGGAGGAGGACAATTCTGAATTGAATTTGTTTGAGCCAGTCTAACATCTTTAGGAGAGGGTTGGTGTGGGTTTTAGCTTCCAAGATCAAATGCAAAGGCTTGCATCTCATTTTTATACATCAAAATTGCGTATGAGCCACCCGCTGTGGTGAACCATAATCCAGAACAGCCAAAATATAATACGGTATGTAAGGGTAAGAGTATCTTTCTCTACATATCATATAACCAACCCTGTCAGGCAGTATTTACTGTAATGGACGACTTCTATTAAAAAGATGAAGTGTACTAGTACATGCCTGGCAGTTGATGCTATAGTTTTACATCAGTGGCTGTTAGTGAGTCGTTGGAAATATTTGTAGGGAGGGGGGCTGAGTAGTCAAGAACAAGGAGCAGAATAAAGGAGACAGGGAGAGAGGGAGAGAGGGAGAGAGGGAGAGAGGGAGAGAGGGAGGGCGGTGACAGGTGCAGAAAGAGAAAGATCAGCGCCCGAGGAGTCATTGGCAATAAGGTTCAACAGTCTAAAAATATCTTTTCTTGACGTTATTCTTTATTTCTTCAGTGGAAAGCTCAACCAGAGTGGACATGGAAAAACTGAAAATTTGTGTATTTAATGAAATTAATTCAATTTCTTTTTTTTTTATTATAATTTATAGATTTATGAGAATAAATAGCAACAGTATATTCTGAGGGAAATTTTGTAATTGAAACAATTCATACATGTTAGGGTGTTGAACATAATTAAAATAAATAGGCCTACGCTGTGGTCCCCAACAGCTAGGGTATATCCCTGAAAAGCCCCATTCCCCTGCATCGTACAAGCAATTCCCTGATTGAACGCCTCATTAATAATTTCTAACAGTCCGTATTGACTGAGCCTAACTATTTCTATGAAGCCAGCAGTATGCTCTGACAAAATATCACATATCTGACTCAATGATGAAGACAAATACAGTCCACTAACAAAAAAAGAGAAAAGGATCCACAGAATATTTTTTTGAGTAATTATTGTTTGTAGTTCATAATATCATCAATCTGTGGTCTAATATATTTTTAAATTTTAAGAATTATGTTTTGATCAATCTAGACAGAATAAAATGGTTTTCATTACTGTTAAGTCTTACACTGTTTCCACGACAGCTGTTTTTGCATAAAAGGTTAACCACAATTCCCGTGTAAACTCTAATGGAATGGTCTCCACATCACGCATTGCAATTTAGATTTCCGTTGTGCAATATGATGGACAATCATTAAAGGAAATTGTTAAAACACATTTAATTTGAGCCAATGGCAAATGTAAGTGCTCATTATATTCCTGAAAAGTCAGGGATATGACAGAATCATCATTCCCAAACCCCGCACAGATCGTTTATGTTAATGGAAACTCAAAACTATGACATGAATCATTTCAAAATGTATTCCAATATGGACCTTAGTGCGAGGACGAACTGGAATAATTTTGGGAAAAGTCGGTTGTATTATTTCCAACACAAGGGGGTCTTTATCTCCAAGTATTTTGGTTCATATAAATTGACTTAATGAGATTTATCTGTAAACCTTTTGATTTACCTTAATAGTATATATTCTACTCACTGGGGGGAGCTTTTCACAAAATGCCCTGTGTTTTGGACATAACTACCTAACCGTTTGTCCAAATTAGAACAAATTTGGTGAAAAGGCCTATTTTGTTTCACATTTTTCTTTTATTTTGAGAACATAAACACGCCTGATTCGTCTCCTGTACAATGCTTGTGACACCCAACTCAACAAGTACGAGATTTATTGGCTAAATCAGAACAAATGTAAGAATCCAAGGAGAGACCATTAGCGTTTATTGTCTGCTGTCCTCATGAATCACACACCCTGTGCTGGGAATGATGGGAAGGTAACTATGACTTTTCCCAGAGGGCTTTTCTTTTTCATTTTGGCATCCCCAAGGTGAACATCCTATTAACCCGTCAGTGTTTCCACAGAAACGGATTGGTTCATTTGAGAGCCAATGGACCAGAAGTGTTTTGTGAATAGTCACACCAAAATACCTGTTCCCACTCCAACTTTAACATGAATGGGTCAGTTTGCACAAATAAAGGTGCAATGTGCAAAGTGTGGTTTGAATTTCAAAATAAAAGTCAGTATAAAAATTATTTCCAATGTATTTGGGACTTGGACAGTTGACATTGTGAAGCTTCAACTATCCCCACTGGGGTCATGGTTTGGGGAAAAAGACAAACATTAGGTTAAAGCAAGTCAAGAATTACTTTTATATTCATAATGCTTTTAAACTTCATTTTCCTTGGTGATAGTCTAATTTCTTAAAATTGAGTAGTATATATTATTGACCCTTTTTTGAAAAATGTATTCATGTACAGAAGGAACATGGAGAATCAAGGCTGGGCCAGGATTGTCTTATCTTAATTTCTATCTGTTTGGGTATAAATAAAATACAATTGAAAAAAAACACTGGCGATGTTAACCCTTTCATGATTGACTTACTTCAAGAAAGAGCAATATTTTCATCACGTATAATTATCTCCCCAAAAAGTCAGGGATATTATGGAACAGTTATTGCCATGTCCTCGTCAGCTGCAGATCTTTCTTGTTAACACAATAACTCAAAAACGATTTCATGGACCATATTCATAGTCACATTTGCTTTGAGGAGTTCAACCAGGGGACTGTTCATACAATGAAGGGGATTAGAGGCTTTTCGGTGATGTACTGTCATCGGTATATATACCGTCATCCTGACGGCAGTGCAGCATCATCGCTGCACTGCCGTCAGGGACGACAGTGCAGGCCACGTTACCATTGGTTTGAGATAACGCATATTAGCACTTCTGTTTCAAGATGTCCTATAAAAATGTAATCTCAGTACGATTTTTGAAAAACGTAACACTTCCTCCTTGTACCCAGACCCTGCATCATCCTCCTGGGCAGCAGAAAATAAATACCTCTGTTGTAAGAGCTCTCAATTTATTAGTCGATTTACTTTCCAACCCTTACCTGGAGTCATGAGCGCTGGGTCATGACGGAAAGAATGAGGTCAAGGATTCGAGCGGCTGAAATGAGCCGCCTCCGTAAGGTGTCTGGGATCAGCCTCAGAGATAAGGTGAGGAACTTGGAGTGGAAAGGAGTCCGTTTGGAGTAGACTAGATATTTCTCATCTGGCCTGGGAATACCTTGGAAACCCTTAGGATATGAATTTGTCTTGTTTAAACATTTTTTCCTTCTATTAATCTTGGATGAAGGTATACATTCTTAAAATCAGCTCAATCTAGGGAATTAAATATTTATTTTAATTAGATAATTGTTAAATAAATTACTTTTAACTGCGTGTAGTTGAAAACATCAGTTGGAAAACAGGCAAGGCAGCGATTTGAACCCAGCAGCATCAAGGGTCCTGGAGGAATGCCCTGAACCCCAATATTAATTAATATTCAATACTCATTAGGATGCCCACTGCTTTTTGAGCATTTTTATGTAGTTTTAATGCCCATGACAGTGTTTCAGTGGCTAGATTTTTATGATTTTATTAAGAATTCCAGCCAAGCAAAATTTTCTTTCACCACAGGCATATTTTTTTGCGAGCAGTAAGAAAAACGAATTATCATTTAAGAATACTTTGTTTAGTAATGCAGTTTTTGCAGTGCACAAAAATGTTATAATAACGTCAACTTGCAAGTTATGACACAACACCACCATAATTTAAGCCTCTTTAGAATCTGCGAAAACCTATATTTGCACAGTATTTCATGCAAATTGGACAAAACAGACAGACCACAGACAAACAAACAAAGGTAAAGGAAATAAATGAATGAAAATGTAAGACGCATAACCGTAAACTTATTCTTTCCCTTTCACTGTGTATACACTAAATTTGTTGTCGATGTTCTAATTTTACCACATCCCTTGCTTTATTTTCTCATTATATATTCATGAAATAATTGAACTGGTTTTGCGGTGTTGCCTGGAAGCAGGTGTTAATTTGTTCCAGCCACTATGTGATGTATAGTAAAAACCAACACGCTACAATGCCATAGGGGAGTTAATTAGTTTTCCTTAAAAGGAATGGTGGCAGGATTTATCTTAGTGAGAAATCTCTGTGACATTTGTCCCTGTAATACACACTATAGTGCGCACAGCCAGTAAATACTGATCGCTACAGAGGCCAAATAAGGACCAGACACATTATTTTGAAGGTTGAATATAATTTCTTAAGGTTAACTACTGTTGCCGCTCATTTAAGTTATGATTACTCCTATTTGTGCTCTTATGACCTTTCTGTGACTATTATGGATTTACAGGACCGGCGAATTTGATAATTAACACAATTTCTTAAGCGTTAGGCCGATCCATTGACAGGCAACGGAAGATTAATTAAAACATTAAAAGGAAGAATAAAATGGGTCCCATTAGTCGTTAGATTTTATGGTGTGTTTTGGTAGATGCTGAAAGAGGGGAGTGTGGACTTCAAAACTGGCCGTTGTTTGCATCGACTGTGAGAGCAAAAATAGAGAGAGAGGCAGGCAAGAGATGTGAAAGAAGGGACAGAGAGAGATTGATGGGCTTATCCCTGAGAGTAGAGCAGATTCATGCGACAATGCTGGAAGTAAATAAAAAGACAGACTAACCCTTACAATTGAACTCGCTTGCCTCAGACGCATAACCGAAATTGATATCAGAATTAATCGGGTTCTTGAATTTAGAAGGAGAAGAAATACTTTATTGATCACATAGAGCCATACAGAGTACAACATAGTGAAATTATTTCTCTGCATTTGACCTGTCCCTAAGGGAGCAGTGGCAACCCCTTTGAAGCGCCCGGGGAGCCAAAGGGGTCGCCGAGGCTCAAGGACCGTACGACAAGTAGACAAGGGACTCATACCGGCTAACTTCCGATCTTCCTATTGGGAGATGGCTGCTCTACCCGCTGAGCTTCAGCTGCCCATTGAATTGAACATTTTAATAAAGGCACCAAGAAAGCATGTCAATAATTTCTCCTTCAATCGTGGGTTAGGTGGGGGTTGTATTTTCAATCACTTATATATATTTTTTTTTTCTGAGAATGGAGAAAAGGAATATAATGAGCTATTAAACTAACTAGATGAAGGAAGTAAACAAGCGGTACAGCAGCTGCTTCTAAGTAGCAATTATGAGTTGAGAACCTGATGCAAGACAACAGCCTATAGCCAGGGAAAATATCCTTAAAATATTTCCAGTTAATGAAAAGTATGCTTGTTGAAGCATGTATGTTTGTCTTTTTCTGCAAGTCTTAAATTCAGACGATCCAACAGGTGGACGCCAAGGGTTGGAAGATTCTTTTAGGAGAACCAGACAGTATGCAAGCTGGTTTCTGTAGCACAATTGCTACCTATCCACCACCCTAAATAGACCCCTACCTCCTACTCTGGAGCTGATATTGGTGTTCGGTTTTAAATGAGGTGATGATATGCCCAATAGGGGAAATTCCTGGGAACCTACGTTGACCTAACAATTGCTTTTGCATGATTTTTCTCTGTGAAATCCTAGCAGAGCAGACTGGTGATTAGGGATCTCTATTTAAATCTTGTTTTTTGGAAATATGTGTCAAGCTGCAACAGCAGGAGTCATTAAATAGCTCTTTCTACCTATGGAGCTCTTGTTACAGAACAGAGAACATGTGTTTTACCCCCTCCTGGTTTCTACTAGTTTTGCGTGCATCCCATACTAATTGATGGCTTCAAATAACATCCAACATAAATCAAAGGGAACCTGGGTAAACACAAAAAATAAGTTTTAAATGTTAGTTCTACTCGCAAAACCAAAAGGGTAATCTAGTACAAACTAGACCTGGACAAAAACTACTCAGACCTGATTTTTGACAGCCCTGTTCAATCACATTTTCAAAAGCAGGAAGCAGGCTTGTAGGTCTCAATATTGTAATACATCAGTGTAGAAAACAAGAAATCTAGAATTACAAATTAATTTTTTTAGGTTCTTGGACTCAACACATCTAATTAGACACATTATCTACCATCTAAGAGGTCGCAGTCCAATAGCAGAACTTTCCACAGGTTGCAGGCCCAAAAGATTCCTCCAAGAGCACAGAAGAGGCAAAGGAAGTCAGAAATGATGCATAAGACATCAAGGAACCGCAGGACTCTCTCACCTCAATATAGGCCCCTGCTTCTACCTCCACGAATCAAAAAGGGAATTTTTGGGAGAGCCACTTCTAGCAAGGCCACTTCTAGCAAAAATGACCATTATGGTCTGAAAATTTTCCACAACAAACCTTTTTCAATCTCAGTGCTTTAAGGAGAACATTCTTTGGACTGATGATTCGAAATTTACTGTTTGGAAGACAAGGGTCTTGTTTCATCTGGTGTAAACCAAACACAACTTCTTCTTCTTATTGCTGCTATTGCCTTTAGGGGATCCCCTTTTTCTCCCTCCTGGCAGCTCCATCCCCAGCATCCTTCTTCCAATAGATCCTATCCCTCTGATGTGCTTGTTTTTTGTCCTGTTCATCTTCCTCACTCGTAAAGAACATCTGAACATCCTCAACTCTTCCACCTCAAGCTCTGCTTCCTGTCTTTTGGTCAGTGCCACCGTCTCTAAACCATCCAGCAGAACTGATATCACTACCATCTTGTAAACCTTTCCCTTCCCCCTTGCTGCTACTCTTCTGTCACAGTTAAGTCCAGACTTTCTCGACCCATTCCACTATGCCTGAATACGCTTCAACACCTCGCTGCCACACTCCTTTTTGCTCTGAATATTTGACCCAATGTATCTTCTTCACATGTACTCCATGCGTCATCGCTGTTCCACCTGCTTCTCTTTTTCACACACATTTCTCTATTCTGTCTTGCGGAGACAGACCTTCACTCCTCTTTTCTTAAGTGCATACCTTCACCTCTCATACATGTCCTGTACCAATCAACACATACTTCTCTGTCACTCCAAGCCTCCTTAAAATGCAATACAAAAATTCCTCCCTCAGAACTCTGTCATATGTTTTTATTTAAATCCAAGAAGACACAATGGAACTCGTCTCCTTCTCCTTGTCCGTCAGCACTCTCAAAGCAAACATTGCATCTGTGGTGCTCTTTCTTCGCATGAAACCATACTGTTGCTCACAAATTGTCACCTCTTTCTTTACATAGCTTCCACCACTCTCTCAGATCTTCAGTGTGTGACTCATCAGCTTTATACCCCTGTAGTTGCTACAGCTCTGAACATCACCCTTGGTTTTGAAATTCGGCCCCAGAACACTTTTCCTCCATTCCTTAGGCGTCCTCTCTTTTTCCAAGATTGTGGATAATCAAGTTAAAACTCCACTGCCCTCTCTCCTAGACACGTCTATACCTCTACCAGTATGTGATCAGGACCAACTGCCTTTCCATTCTTCGTACTCTTCAAAGCTGCTTTCACCCTACCCTTAATAATCCTATGAAATTACAGATGTACAATTCTCACATTCTCTACCTTTCTCTCTCTCTCAATTTCTTCATCATCTGGAAATCAAACACAAGATTTCACAAAAAGAACAATAGACCTACTGTCAAATATGGATGCAGCAATCCCTTGGAGCTGCTCTGGTGGGAACTGAAAAGATCTGTACCTGCTCACAAACCATCCAATGCGGCTACAGTTCTGCAAAGAAGAGTGGCCCAAAATCCATTACCAGTTATTAGAAGCCTTGTGGTTGTTTCTGAAACACGTGGAACAATTAGATATAAAATTAAGGGGGCAAATACTTTTTTTTCGCACTGGTGATTTATGTTTTGGATAAATGCTTTGGCTCATTAAATAAAATAAGTGTTTTGAACTTGAATTATGTGTGTTTACGCATGCCTTCATTTTATAATAGCTTTTGTTTGAAAATTAGACACAGTTTAATAGGAGATGAACACAAAAATAAAGGAAAAATGGGCTCTAATACTTTTTCATAGCACAATATTTGTGCTCCACTCTTCTACTATACACTCTGTGATATATCTGGTAACTGTATATCTGTGCATGCTTTAGCTTACAAGTGTTCTTGTGGGGGAGTAACAGGAGACCCCAAACAAATTGGCTGCATGTCCCTGTAGTATTGTGTTGGTGATGAAGAGTGCAATCAACTTCTGATAATCCTTCCACACCAGTACACCCAAAGATTTGTCTACAGGCAGCAGGATTGTAGTTGAGTGGAGCGGATGAACGGACTGCATGAATGAGCCGCTCGCAGCTTCAACTAAAACATATAGGGACAAAAGTGTGTATGATGTGGGACCTTGAGCCAAACAGTGAATGGTTTCTGCATGTGAGTAGTGATTGGCCGCGACTGTGAACTGTGAGCAATATTTAGACACTGTATCTGACAGAACATTGATCCGTTCCAGCAGAGGGTGATTAACCAAAATATGTGAGCTCTCAGACACTACTGTAGAAAGTAAACATCTAGAGAGAACATTGCAGATATATGTAGGGGGAAGACACCTAAAAATGGCAACTGTCAGTTGTTTGGATAAATTAGGTTGGAAATGAAGAATGTATCCACAAAGTTGATATATCGGAAGAGACCAGATCTGAGTGGCTTTCTGGAGGACAAATTTGTGATGGCTGAACGACAGGTTCAGAGCATCTCCTCAACAGCAGGTCTTGTTGGGTGTTCCCGTTCTGCAGTGATTCATTTCTATCAAAGTAGTCCAAGGAGGGAGTACTGGTGACAACGTCATGGGCGTGGTCTGGTTGCCTTTTACATGTGGATGGCCAGGCGCGGTTGTGTTGCTTAACTGGGGTGAGATGGCAGCAGGATATGGGAAGAATACAATTTGGGGGAGGCAGCTCTGTGATGTTCTGGCATTTTCTTCTGCGGAACATTGGGTCCTACCATTAATGTGGATGTTATTTTGACACATAGCACCTACCTAAAATTGTTGGAAATAAATTGAACCTTTCATGGAAATGATACTCCCTATGGGCAGTGGTCTCCTCCAGAAGGATACCAACAATTAGATCAAGGTGTGGACTTGGCCTCCAGCATCATTGGAGGCCTCCTCATGCCTTGGTACCAGAAACAGCAGGACACCTTCACTTTTGCAGAGTTCATCAGAGCTGCTTTGCGGCAAACATGGGACCGATACAATATGCTAAGTGTAAGTAAATAGAGAGCTTCTACAGAACAACACATATATTAGCAGGTGAGTTCATCTACATTATATTAGCTAATGTATTTATGCACAAATAAGAAGACAATGTAATTTAGTGGCGTAACGACCCTTCCTTTTAGCAAAGTATGACTGAAATGCTTAAAGAATCCCGTGTCTTAGATGGTTGAAAACAAAAAGATCAACAAAATAATTTGAACCGCACAGCATGAAACACCACCATTAAAATGCATGTACAACAAATCTCCTGTGTTCAATCCACCAAATGATGTAACCACAATCTACATTCATCTTATCATCACCCCCCTCAGATCTGCCGAGTCTGTTGACGCTATTAAAAACTCCTAAAAATCAATTTTTATCATCTTGCTTATTCATAATATAATTTGTTCTATGCACTGTGTGATTTTAACATGCTTGTGAGTGGCACTAGGTTCAGACACCTGTGTGGTTGGCATTGCTTGGTTCACGATATTCTTTTTCGTGTCTTCTTCTTTCGTAATGTTTTCTTATTCAAATTCTTATTCATCTAAACGCTTTTGTCTTTGGTTACCTTGTAAAGCACTTTGTTACATCTGTTATGAAAGGCACTAAATAAATAAAGCTTTTCTTACTTACAGTGTTTTTTTGCGTCCTGTGATGACTTCTGTTTATTTGTCACCGAGCTTCATCAGGCATTATTTCAGACATTCATCACTTAATGTGTTTATTGTTCTATCAGCTACAGAAAAGGAAGTGAGCTTGGTACTTTTCCAAACCACCTATGGGGGATTTGCTAACAAAATCTACTCTGACAGCCTGAAGTGACGTGTTTAGGCTACGCCTCATCACAGATCTTGGTTCCGAAGTGGCTGTAAGGCACATCACCTATGCATGAGATTAACCTGCGTTTTTAAGCATGACAAATACTCATATAGAAAGAAATATTATACTAATATATCCACGTCCACGTATACCAATAGTATAGAAATACTTGCACAAAGTAAGTTCTTTCCCTTTGGAATCATCAATATCAGACATGTTCCCTTTGGTGATACATTACTATAAAATAGCAATAACAAGTTAAACGTAACATCCAGTGAGGCTGAAGAAATAGTGTGCAAGACTGTCACACTCTTCTGGTTCCTCCAAACAAATGTCCTCTTTTTTCCCATGGTTCCTTTGAAAGATTACATGCACAAATGCTGCCATTCTGGACTATGTTTGTATTTGCAGGTGTCTAAAGCTAGCATAAAATTTACATTTAAATGAAATACTGGAGGCATATCGTGTTGGAAAAAAAGCATTCCAGTAATAATCCTATATTAGAATAATTTTTTTAATTTACTTACACTTTCATTAAAAAAAAAAACACTTTGTATGTGTAAACACCAGTCAGCCTTAACATTATAACCACTGACAGGTGGAGCGAATATTATTATCTTCTCACAATAGCCCTTTTCAATGGGTGGGATTTACTGTATGAGACGGCAAGCATTTTATCAGTGAAGGGCATGTGTTAGAAGCAGGGGAAATAGGTAAGATTACAGAACTGGATGAGTTTGACAAGAAGGAAATTGTGATAATTAGAGGAGTGGGTCAGAGAATACCTAGAATTGTCGGTCTTGATGGGTGCTCCCATTGTTCAGTAGTTAATACCCAAGACAAGTGACCTAAGGATATACAACTTCTCCATAAAATGATCAGAATACACATGTTGACCCCTGTCTACTGGCAAAAAGCGTCACTATGAGATCTGAGCCAGAGATCAATGGAAAATGCTGCCATGGGTCACATTTTATTTTACATCATGTGGACTGCCAGATGCGTCACCTTCTCTTACCTTGGGATGGATGACACCTAATGTCAACAAGCTATTTCCGTAGGATAAAGCACACTGTCACACAGCAATAAAAGGAGAATAACAGTTTAAAGGTACTGACTTAGGCTCCAAACTACCCAGATCATAATCTTACCAAGCATCTATGGGATGTTCTGGACAACCATGGAGGATACATCTCTAAAAGAAAAGGACTTAAACTATCTGCTGCTAACGTCTTTGTGCCAGACACCATGGCACGCCTTCTCGTGGAGTCCATACCTTCATGCATGAGAGCAGTTATGTTGCTAAGTGTTGGACATTCAGATGGTTATAATGTTATGACTGCGCAATGCTACAGTTCTGGTAATTTTGCATGAAAACATGACACTGCAATAGAGTAGACAGATATAAACAAACCTTCTATAACCTATACGGAAGTGATTTGCAACAGTAAATAATGACTATGTCAATAATATGGTCATGAATAATCATTATTGTACTAAATGAAACCTTACAACTTTAGTAGGATGGTGGGAGTGGACGCATCTTCCTCTACTGTAATTATGTTGTGCTCAACCAAAACATTTAAATATCATATAAATGCGGGACAAATGGTTGCACTAACAAAAAACAACCCTTGCAAGTAAAAGGATCTCAATTTTGAGTTGAAATAAAGAACTTATACTTTGGAGAAATTGAGCTCGGTCTTATTTTTGGCTCTTTCTTGTATGTGAATATAATTTGAGTTGCAACAATAAACTGAATAAACCAAATCTTGCTTGGGTTGTTTTTTGATAGTTCCATAATTTTTCCCACTTTTTTATAATCACTACAATTATAGTGTCATACAAAGACGGCACAAGACGGTAGTCAGATTGTGTGTGTGCATACGTCACGTTTTTTTGTGAAGTTCCATTGTTCCAGAAACCACAATTATTACATTTTTATAACACTGCAGTGTTGTGTAATAACATGTTTACAACCTGCCACGTACGATAATAACTATTACCTCTCCTGCTCCTAATTGGCTTTTTTTGCTAGATAAATATGTTTTATTTTGTAGAATTAGGTGCATTGTCAATCAGTATTCAGACCTCCATGGATTTATAGGTTGGATTTCATATCATGCCATGAATATAATTCCAGCCATGATCATCACCCTATCTCTAACAGCGGCTCATAGTGTCTCTCGCTGCTTGTTTGACCGTGTGATTATGTCCGTCATCATTCATTCCTATCTGACGGATCATTTGTGGTGTTCGGCCCTTGAGTATGTAGGTGAGGCTGCAGAGTATGACCTCTGTGAGATTTACTTGATTGTAAAATGGACGATCATTTTCAGGTTGTGAACAATAACCGACTTTTTGCGAGGGAAAAACAGTATATCATTTAGTTTATGATAAGGTCGAAGACATTGCAGTAGATTAGCGGGAAATGGCAGGGGAATTTCGAGTTTTCAACACAGACAGTCTGGATTAGCACATTAATCCAGTCTGACTATTACTATTACAGATTATTACTGCTGTCCGTAAATCCCACGTCATTATAAAATGCTCTTTCCTTTTTTATGGGTGCCTTTGAAACAAATCAGTTCAACTTGAACTCCAAAACAGAATAAATACCATGTTGTGAAAAATATTGGACACCCACATGATTTTTTCTTTTTTGTCCATCTCATACTAAACTGTGTCAAACAGAATTTAACATACAATCAAAGGCTAACTGAATTCACACAAAATACAAGTTTAGAATGACAATTGTATTTAATAAAGTAAATGTAATATCCAAAACCTAAATCCCAGAATGGAAACAGTATTTAACCCCTCGAACTTAATGGCTAATTGTAGAACTTTTAGCAACGATAACTGCAATGAAGTTCTTTGATAACCGGAGATCATTCTTTGAAATTGTTACGTCACAATATTGACCCACTCATATCTGCAGCACTGCTTTTCGTGCAGCCACATTGCAGGGTTTTTAGAGCGCAAACCGTTCCTTTCAGTTCCCATCACTGCATCCTAATGGGGTTCAGGTCCAGTTGCCCATTTTACTCCGAAACCTAAATTCGATTCCATCCGAGCCGTTCAGAGGTGGACTACCTTTTCTGCTTGCTATCATTGTTTAGCATGACTCAGTTGCGCTTCAGCTTCATCTGACAGACTGATGACCTGACAGTCTCTGTCTCCTTCAATTATGCCGAGTCATGCTGACCCTGAAGCAGCAGACCATCCCACATCATGCCACTGCCACCTCTATGTTTGACTGTAGGTATGATGTTGTTCTTTGGAATGTTGTGAATGTAGTTTTTGCCATAGAATATATATTGAATGTTCTCTTTGGGTCTTTTCAGATCTCTTGATTAAACTTTCGCCTCAAATCCTTCATGTTAACGCAATGACTCATAACCTTTTCCATGGATAATTTTATAGCCTCTTAGACCTTGGTGCGAGGAAGAACTGGAGTCGCTTTAGGAAAAGTCAGTTGACTATTTCCAACACTAAGGGAAGCTCTATGCCAAAGGTTTATGGATAAAGCACTGGTCTGATTTTTTCCAAATTTGTTGCACATTAATCGACTTGAGGAAATCTATCTCATAAAACATCATGTTTTACTTTAATAATTCATATTTTACTCACTAGGAGGAGTTTTTTTATGGAAAACCCTGTTTTATGGATATAACCTCCTAATCGTCAACCCAATTGAGTCCAAATTCAGTGCATAAGAATTGACTCACGGAGACCTATTTTCTGTTTATTATATTTCAATGTAAAAGTTGATATTTTAGTAACGAGGGGGAGCTTTTTTGTGACAAACCCTGTTTTCCAGACATGCGTCATAAAAGTATGTCACGGCTTTATACCCTCATAGACTTTATCACGAGGAAGAACTAGATTTATTTTGATAAGGTTTGTCATATAGTTCTGGATCCAGGGGGAGCTCTACCTCCGAATGTTTTTGGGTCATAATTTCTCAAACATTTATCCAATTTAGTCGTAATTTGGTGTATTTGAACCGACGTGAGCTCTATCTTGTATTTTCCATTTAAACCATATTTTATCATAAAAAAAATATATATGTAAAAGATTGGGAGTTTTTGGCGACATACCCTTGTTGTTGGGGACGACAGTGTCGGTCTAGTATATTCATGGCCTTACTAGTATCTAGTATGGCCATGAATGTCCTCTTTAGCAATTTTCTGCGATAAAAATAAGAGTACCCCTCGGGTATTTTCGAGAACTGCAAGGTGTCTTTGAGAGCTTTTATTTTTCCTTTACGTTTTGCATAATTCTAAAAATCATTTGATTGAGATAGATTGAATAGAATATGAAAATTTAAGTCCAATAAACCAAATTGTATTCAGGTTTCCCATTTTTAATGCATGTGTAACTGTTGTAAACTGCAAACAACAAGAAAAGTCAAATTCACTCATATAGGAAGGCTACCTAGTGAATATTGGAATCATTTTTTAATCTAGCAGGAATATAGCTGATAACATGGAAAAAGATAAAAACAGAGTCAATGAAATTATCTCTTTTAGTTTAATTTGTGACAATAATGTCTTAAGATTCTCAGGATGACGAAAAAACTGTTTTTGATGAATTTAGCGATGGATTGCAAACGTTCGAAATGCATCCAACTGTAAATAAATAAATCAGACTCATGACACAATGCTGTTTTGTAAGACTTCAGGAAAAATAATTTCCTTTGAACTAACCAGGTAATTTTAATCCGGAAGCCCACCCTTAAGCACAGTCTTGTCACAACATTAGATGGAATTCTGGCGAGAAGGGCAGGAAACATTTCTGTGTCATTTTAAAGGTCAGCGACAAAAGATATATTTTGTCGTTTAATGTTGAAGAAATGTCACTTCCTTCAATGCCTGAGACACCATGACATTCTCATTACATTAGCAGCACCGCCATGAATTATGCTGTCGGTACAATACCCCCTGAAGAAGTAAATGTGTCTGCTGACAGTCACCTAATGTACTTCAAACTGGGACCACCTCCTCCGTTTACTGAATCCATATGTTCTTTGACTTAGAGAAAGTTGTCTCCGTATGCCTAATTTAGAGAATTATTTAATCCCAAATGAGACATTAAGTTTGACAATTAATAAACTAGAAAACATTCCACTGCCAACACACAAAAGTATGCAAGGCAGACATTATTTGGATCAGAATCCGATTTTTCACGGAAATGTCATGCAGATTCATCAGTTAATTTATGATCTTATGTCAGCCTCTAAATCTATCAAAAACTCCAACCCTTCTTCTCAGTATGTCTCAAATACTTTGGAACCATATGCCTCTTCTTATTAACTTACGCCTTCAACTTCCGCATCTCTTCTTGGGGCACCGAGCCACCGGCTCCAACCCCCCCAACACCCTGAGCCCTATTTTTGGTTTCTTTATATCATTAAAAATAACAAAGGATTAAAAAACCCAAATGTCATTGTTTTGAACTTTTTATCTATCCGCAAGATCAAAACTGATGACAGTACTTTTGCCAGAAGGTGACATCACTACTCCAACCAGCTTCTTTTTTCTTTTTCTTTAATAAATTCTGTGACACTCTCAATCAAATAAGGGATTTTATTGATTATCTGACTGTATACATTAATTAATTGGGTTATTGCAAAAAACTTGTCCTATCTATCATTACGTCCCATTTCAGGTCATCATGTAATATCACCAAAATCAAATTATTTCCAGGATATGCCTAAAACTACCTCTGACTAAACTTTTATGAAATTCCATCCATTAGTTTTTCTGTAACATTGCTAACAATCAGAGAGACAAACGAACAGTCAAACCAACAAGGGTAAAAACCAACTCAGTCAGTTCATCTGCAGCATGACAGATACAACAGATCAAAGTATGGGTCTAAGGACAAGAGGAGCAAACACAAAGGTCGTCAAGGATGGGCTCACCCAAGCAGCCAGGTGACAGCAACAAACAGAAACACATGCAGTCTACATGTGTTTACAGAGATGGGCCTGCATTCCAATAATTACTGCTGGCATTTAGCTGCCTGACAGCTAAAGGAATAAAGGAATTAGTCTAACGGTTGGTTCTTCTCAGGAGTGTGTGAAAGCAGCGGCCTGAGGGCACCAGGGCAAATTAACGGTCAGATTGCCTAATAAATCCTTTTGCTCTCGGGATCACATCTTTCTCACAGTAGCAGGCCGCTCTTTCTAGTAATAACTTACTAACGTAAGATTCTACTGCTGTTGAAACCCAAAGGAGTCATAAAATGTGTGACTTAGCGCTGACCAAGCTAACGTGACAGCAGGAAATACCACTCAAAGCACAGAAGTAAGACTTTTAAGTATATTTGATCATATCCACTAACTATTCGGTTTTACGAACCCCTTGTAAATAAAAGAAAAAAATAAGTCAGTAGTTTTGGATGCATTGGTATTTCATACGGGCCCATTGGTGTCATCTCAGCTTATTGGTCACAGATTGCTTTTGATGGGTTAAATAAACAGCCGGCACTCAGCTCATGAGAAATTGGCGCAGAAGACAGATTTAGACAAACTATAAAAATACTCTGAATCTTCTGCATAAACTTATCATCCATATAGTGAAGTTTTCAAAATGGCATAGAACTCAAAGAGAAGACTATGTGCACTTTTCCAGCAATTTTGAAAATTTGTGAAAGGGTGAAAAAGACATGAATAAAATGGAGCACAAATGTTTGAAAACTGCTCTTCTTTATACTGCAACACATTTTAGTTGTCTAAAAACAACTGGATGACAGATGTGCACATTTCCTCATTCAGGGTAAATGAGGTAAGTCTGTCGTTGAGAATACTACAACAATAGCATAAGGTATACAGATGTTTTTAGTGTCCAGTGCTGCCATGATTGCCTACATTCATCAGCTTTCCCATTTTTAAACACACATTGAGTTTTATTATCAGGTCTGTATTGCAGACATTTCTGACTACAGCATCAAAAGCATTTCTGAGTAATGACTAATCAAGGTAAACACTTTTCCTCCTGTTCTTTCAGCCATGATGTTCTGCAATGTCTGAAGCTCAGAAAAGCAGGAACAAAGTAGCTTATCTGAAAATGCAAAGCGTTTTCACCCTTAATATATAAATTTACCATAAATAAACTTAAAAAAATGAATAACATATCAAAATTAATTTACAAATCTTAAAGTATAAAAGCACAAAACGATGACACTCTTTTTCATATTTCAAAATAAATATTGATAATAAATAACTAATAACAACTAGAGGCTCTGGGTCCAGACACGAGGACTGCAAAATATATGAAGCTTGTATGCTTCTTGTATGCACCAGTTAATTATCATATGCACACAACTTATCTTATGTTCAGAAGATAAGTCCAGCATTGGCAGGCGTGCCAGTTCTTTAAAAACCAAACTAGTGCCTGTTGTTGTTTAATATGTGCAGCAAATGATTCCTTCTGATCCCATATCTACGATGCAAAAGCTTTTGGAATTTGGCTCTATAACCTATTTTTTCCTCTTCATGGAATAAACACATACTTATGTTTTCTCCTTCTGAGAAGATTATTTAGAGTGCTCTTATTTTGAAGAATCATGACAGAAGTTGGTCAGCATTGTGTAAGTGTTCTGATTTGATGAAATGAGTCAGAACCGTAGTTCATTGTTCGCCTCTCAATCATCCAAAAATCTTCCGAGCAGTGTCACGAGCCACTCAAACTGCTGTCAACACCTATCTAAAAAAATCGAGAACCCTCCGGTAAGCTCTGACATCACTCCCCATTTTGACACCTGAGTCAATTTAGCAAATTATGGAAACAAGTGTGGCATGGAGGGGCTGGCATGTGTATGAAAACGACTGTTTGTTGGCCATATCTTTCTCATCATTGATCCGATTTATTCCAAATTTCAACCTGACGAAATCTATCATGTTCATTTCCGTATTTTACTCTAATAGTTCATACTTTACTCACCAGGTTGATCTTCTTTTTTTTAAATTAAAAACACTTCAAACTTTTCTAGACATGAATAAAAAACTATTTCATGCAAAATTTTCAAAATTTAGATATATACTTTTTATCCAACATAACTTAGTAGTTAGGTTGGATAGTAGATTTAGTAGATTTAGATTTAGATTTGGTTAGTAGATTTTGTGAACGGTGGTTTATATTTTTTTGACAGTAAGGGGAGCCTTATCCCCATAATTTCCCAACAATTAATCTCATTAAGTCCATATATAGTGCATATGAAGCGACACAAGGAGCATATTTATATATGTCATATTTGGCTCACTTCTTGGAGCTTTTTTTTTTTTTTACAAAAACATTCTGTTTACATAACATCAGGTTTAATTGGAGGTGTTCAATCTGGGGCATTTTTTGTAATATAATGGGGCTCCAAAATACAGGTAATCTAAAGGTGATTAAAAATGAAGACATACTATATAATAGGAAATCTTATAGACATGTTAACGTACATATATATTTTATTTTTATTTATACACACATATATTTTAATGACTAAGTCATGGGGCCATTTTAATTTCAAGCCAAAGGGGTAGTTAGGTGCCAGAATAGTTTACATGTATTTTGTGTGTTATGTATATATATTTACTTATTTTGTATGTGGTGAATCACAAACCTGTACTGTGAATAGGTACATTTGAGAAAACATTCAGTTTGAATAAATTAATGACGCCTACTCTTCTTTTGGGTTTATGAAAATGCAGCGGATTTCTGTCCTCCACTGAAGTGTTTCATCCATATTCTTTAGCTGGCATAGGTTTTGATGTCGGCTGCCCTTCCTGACCCAACACTTTCCATTAATCCAAGTTTGGCAACTACACGAAAATAACTTGGCTTCTGTAAGACATTTTTTCTAATATTTCAACAGCACTGTTTTGTAATCGGCCACAAATTGTTAAATACAGTTGGACCTTTACGGCAACCATAATAAGCTCAAACTTTCCTGTTGAGTTTCTGTGAGGTTTCTTTCACCGCATTACCAGATCAAGGTATAAAGCAAGGAAAAGAGCCATTTAAAAGCTCCAGCTGCCGGGCCTTTACCTCAAAAGGCTTGATATCGCAACTCTTCTTTAACAGGTCCCCAGAAAACATTTACTCTTTCTCTTTCCAGAAAAAAATCTTGTGTTTGTCAGAAGAGTTTAGTATCTCAGAAAGTATTTCCAATGGTTCTTTTACAATGTGTTAATGTAGCTGTGCTTGCCCTTTGTTATATAAATGCTGCTCAGGGGTTAATGTGAGAATTGGCAGGTGTGGGGAGCCTAAATACGGGTGTAACTGCTTTGTTCTTCAAACCACTCCTTACGCGTTTTTGCAGTATGGCAGGGATCTTTATTCTGCTGAAAACGTCCACTGCCATTGTAGAATATTATTTCCATGAAGGGGTGTATTGGGTCGGCTAATATAAGTAGAACATGTCAAAAATAAAATCCACAAGAATGGCAGCACCCAAGTTTCCAAGACGGATATTGTGCAAAATATCACTCCAATGCATCCTTTTGTTTTCCATTCCCTATGAAAGTGGCGCGCAGACTTCTAGCTGTCTATATTTCAAGATTCATCAGATGAGCTTTCCTCCATTGCTCCATGCCGTGCTTTCAGCAGCTGAGAGGGGTCCATTTGGGCTTTCTGACCAGCCTACAATTATATGTCCACATATATGTGGTAAGCTGGGATGCATTGTGATCTGGCACATTCTACGAGAACCAGTATTAATTTTTTAGCACAGTTGCTCTACAACATGGGCCAGCTTTGCCTCACGATAAACCACTATTGGCGGACTAACCACCAAAGAAAAAAAAGAATCAAATGAATAAACTTCTACTGATCTGTAAATAATTATTGTTTTTCTCCTTGACAATCCTTCAAGGTAATGTAAAATATTCTCATACTAAGAGGAGAGTGATGGCATCATATACTTGTGGAATAATATGGCTTCCAAAGTTCAACTGTGACTGTATAACGCCATCATTCTAGTTGAAATGGTTGAAGGGTATCAACAGTGACTAGTGAAACAAGCGACCAAAGTGGTAAAATACAACCTCAACAGTTCCTACAAATTATTCCTGACGCAATAGGAAGCAGCTTTACTGATGGTACATTCTGTGGTTAACTTGTTGTCGGAAGTTGTGGACTGTGCTTCTGACCTTTCCTTATCCGTCCAAATTCAAATGTGCTAGCCCATAATGGACTAGATATCAGCTCCACCGCCTTCCTTTGTTATGCCAAGGCAATAAATTTGCTTTTTATCTTCCCTGTTCATGAAATTAACCGTGCTACTCGAAAAACAGATGACCAACTCTGCTGCTGCAGGGTGTGTGAGGTTTTGTACGGAGTGTTTGTACTGGTTCTGTTTCTTGTGCCTTTACTTGAACAGCTGGAAATTAATTCAATCTGTTTTAAACATGCAAAGCGTTCGTTTTCTATAATTCATGTCGTGTCTGCTGTAACACATGTGAACACGGGCACAAGCAAACATAGCTTTCATCTCAGCGCGTTCAAACAGTTGATGTCGTTCATTTTTCATCAGCTGTGACTCAAATTTAAACTGCAGATACAAAACCCGTGTCTACAAAGAGTCCTACCTTGTTTACCTTCACCATGAGAGTTAGAGGAGGTGGTGTGATCAGTGCCGTATGTGTGCTTGTTAGCAGGATGACTTGAAAAGCTTTGAAGATATTTTATTGAAATCTTGTAAAAAGGCGAGTACTGGGGAAAAGCTGAATACATTTTAGGCTAATGCAGAGGATGGTAAGGATCCACTACATGCATTCCTCTGAAACCTACTAATGTGATTTCATGACACTTAGAGTCCTGTACGCCAATCATGGCTTCTTCTACTCCAATGTGATATGAGCCAAACTGCAGGAAGTCCAGTGATCACTGGGTGACTGAAAGACGGTGCTCCAGTCTCTTTAGTGACTTCATGATATGTTAACTTTAAAAGCAAATTCAAAGTGACTGAACTCTCACAACCTCCCAGATGACGTTGATGTCAGGAGAGCTGTGAAGGAGCCCTGATGGGGCAAGAAGACTGAGGTGAATACTCAAGATTTGGGAGAGATATTGCAAAGAGGTTTTTCATAGGGTGAGGGTGATGGGGTAGGTTGAGAGGGCTGTTGAAGAGGATTAATGGTGGTGATGGAGGCGAGAAATGGACATGAGGAGGTGTATGCAAGGGTGCAAGAGATGGAGTGAGTCAGTGGAGGAGTTTGGGGGAGAAAGGGCATCAGACGTCTTGAGGAAGAGAACGAATTGGCCTGTTGCTCATAAAATTCCATCCACTGGTAAGCCTTTCGTCCATGATCTCTCCACACCTCCTCACTCAATGAGTGCTGCTGGTTTTGCTATCTAACTTCTATCTGCAACAACTTTTGTCGGCTGCAATGTTTTCCCCCGAGTACGTATGTGCCCTTTTTTCATCTCCTTCCCCTCTCTCCACTCGTTGAATGCAGCTCTCTTCCTGTTCATTGATTCCTTGCTATCTTTAGTTACTGAGGGTCACATGCATGAATAGTAAGTGGGAATGATACTGTCCAAAAATGAAGCCAACATGTGATGCAGTCTATGAGTCCATCTATGTTCTCACCGATATAATGGACAACATCATCAGTCAGCTTAAAGCGACCGGTAAAGCCCCCTTGGATTCCTGTGATCACCTCTGGGCAGCTTTGGTGATCTGGAAAGAGTAGCTTACATTTATGGGCACATATCTATAAAATGACAATACAAAGAATGTAATCAGACAGTGTTTTATTATTAATACATCATGTCAAGAAGAGATATTACGTATAATCTGTTCTAACATATCCTTCAGATGGTTGGAAATACCAATAAGCCAAGTTAACGTTAATGTTAATGGACTGATGGCTTTTAGAGGCTATAATCAGACGCAGCAGCGCTTTCAGCTAAACGATAATGTTTGCATGTTCATATAGACAATGCAAACATATTTACTCCAAACTCATCAACATAATGATAATAACAATAAATAACATCAATGTTGATGTTTCAATTGAGACGGGTGTTTACCAGCTGTCTAAAGTCAGCTGGTAAATTTGAGTATTTAGATTTTTAGGTGGGTTCCCGCCTTGCCTTGACATTTCGACAAAGCTAACACAAAACATTTCTTCAGAGAGAATGTGACAATACCGCTACTGCACTCTGTAACCAATTATTTTGTAATGGCTTGCTGCTCGCCATTATGTCTGAGCACTGTAGCACTAGGAGACACGTAATGGATAATACCCACGTAAACCATATAGAGGAAACATCCAGCCGGGCACAGAATGCAAAAACCCATATTCTGTGTCGGTGGAATCAAAAAGTGAAAATATGGCACAAATTTATGGTTATACCGTGTCCTTGGTAGGTGAACCATAGCTTGCGTGTTTTAACAGCCAGGTGGGTTGTTGGAGTTGTAAACACAGCTTAGTTTTTCTTATGTATTCTTCAACTGCCATGGACTAATGGAAGTTTAAGGTTTGTTTTTAAGGTGTAAGGGGGGGTGTGGTACAGTTTTTATACATTCATCATAATTTCTCAAACTACTTAGAGTAAGACTGTTTCCATACTGATTAAGTGAAATGCAGTCAAAGTCCCTCTAGATGTTTTGCAACCAAGCGTACAACTCATATTATTCTGGGCCTGAAACGGACTAAAGTTAACCAGCTAGAGAACAGTTGCACACATGCATTGTGTTTTATCCAGAAATCGGGGAAGTTTGATAATTAGTCAGGTCAATTTTATGACAGAAAAAGCTTTCTCAATCGGACTCTACAAAAACTGCAGTTCCAGACAGAACTCTGAATTCTACACTGCAAACCCAAATGCTCCCTTTTATTAACTAAGTGGTGAAAACTTAAAAGTTGTTGAGAATTGCTGAGTTTAGGGCCGGTTAATTTGCTTCCATTTAATTTTAACAAGTACATAATTTCCAGTGTAATAAGAATTTCTTTGAAAAATATGTTAAAGTTACGTGAAAATAAACAACAGTTTAAAATGCATGCTCAAATTCAGTATTTGGAATAAGTTGAGAAGATCTAAGAAATTTACTTGGAATTCCCTGTATTTAAAAAAGGTTTGGTATCAGTAGCATCTGCTTACCTTTGTGTTCATGGGGTGGTTTTAGCTCAGTGGGTAGGGCAGTCGTCCCTTAACCGGGAAACCAGGGTTCAAGCTCAGCCCCTGATGCAGCATGCCACTCCTTGAGCAAGACCCTAAACCTCAGCTCCACAGGCGCTTCACAGTGGTCGCCCACTGCTCCCTCAGGGATGAGTAAAATGCACGGATACATTTCACGATGTTGTACTTTAGAACATGTGATCAATGAAGTAAATATGATTACTATTATAATATTTTATTTAATTCCCTTAATATTAATTTTTTGCAAACAATACAGCCCCGGCTTCAAATGCTAAATTGACAAGTACTTATTTTGACTTAATTTTGTCGAAATAAATCAATGTGTATAATCAAATCATAATTATTTACAGAACGGTGGTGGTGATGTTGCCTCACAGCAAGAAGGTTCTGGGTTCAAATCCACCTCTGACCTATGGGCCTTTCTTAGTTGTGGATTGTCAGATTCCCATAGTAAAAAAGAAAATGCAATTTAGGGAAATTGGTACTTTAATTTAACTATAATGAATCAACTAGACCTACCTTGTCATCCCCAACAGCAAGGTTATATCCCCGAAAAGTCCCCAATTAACTGCGTTGTACAAGCAACCCCTGTAATTAACTCCTAACTTGCTGAAAAACATTGTAATTATTCCTAGCGACTGTAATATGCACTATTAAAGTAAAATGTGATATATACAAGACAGATCTTCGTGAGTCCATTCATATGCACCAAGTCAGGTTAATAATGAAAATTATGGCATGAAAACCTTTGGAGATAAAGCTTCCCCTAGTGTCACAAACATGCAAACAACCCTTCCCAATATCAATCTTTGAGGGTATACAATTTGAAAATCATCCAAGAAATAGTTTTTGAGTTAATACAAAGAATCTTTGGCGGCCGGATCCACAATAAAAAACTTCTATTTAATGTTTTAAAACAGACCAAAACTGTCTTTAAATAAAAAGTTTGGATGAAATTCAGATTTTTAGAAGGATATCTGCTCTGCTACAAGGGTAAGCCCGAACCAGAATTTGGTGGTCTGCAAGGGATTTTCACCAAATTCTCCACAAGCTTGAATAAAGGGCCGGGAGCAGCGGCCTCATAACGCTGTCACTTATAGTTCTGTTCAGGGCCGATGCCAGCATGTGGCCATCCGAAGTTCTCAGCATTACTTCTGAGCAGGTAAAGGTTCAGAGCTTTGTGGTGAGCCAGTGATGCAGATAAGTTTGCATCACTGGCTCATCTCCAAAGCACATAAAACGCACGTCTGAATCTGAGGGTCTTCTCCAGCATGATCATTGTTGCACTGATACTTCATCAGCAGGCTAGAACTAATCTTTCTCATGACGGTCCAATCCTAGCTCACCTTCAAACAAAACAAATCTTTCATGACATTAACAATAAAGTTTCAGTGCTATCCAAAGCACATTTATGTCTCAGAGCTTTGTCAAAGGACATGAATACTGTTTTTTTTTTTTAAAAATGAAGGAGCAAATTACTGGACAGAGGTAAGGTTGATTCCATGGACCGGGTAATTTGAATATATTAATATATTTCAAATTGAATACTTACAAGGTGCATAGGTTGACAACACCAAGTGCGTGTGGCTCTTTTGCATAAATATGAAATAACATATTAATTACATGGACCTCGTCTGAAATATGATGATATAACAGGACATAAAGCCAATGTAAAATGTAAATGTTAAAATAACTTTCAGATAAGTATCGTCACGGACAGGTCATATTATTATTATTATCATATTACCCGTTTTCCCCTCTTCCTACACAGTGACTAATGTCTTATTAACAGTTATTTCATTATAGCCGACCGGAGACTCACCTCTTGTCACCAGTCAGTCATATCATTATAACCACCTGCCGAATATTGTGTGTATAAGATACATTGCCTTTGAAGTCAGGGTGGTTTGGAACAACCTACCCAAAAGGATAAGGCTCTCTGAATCAGTTTCATCATCTGAATCGCTTCACCACAAACTTGCTTTCATGTTATTCTTGTATCCTTTTATCCTAAAAGGATGCCATCTATAATTATTATATTACTTTTATTGCCTGATTTGATGTTGTCTTATGCGTTCATTTTTATCCCTATTTTTCAGATTTGTTTTCTGTCATGGGGGGCATGCATAATCATCTTTTCATAACTTTTTATTGCATTCCGTATTCATCTCCTTTCTGTATTGTTTGAATCACTTTCTCTTTCTCTCGACAGTTGCATTACCTTCTGGGTTTCTTGTCCTTCCCTTGAGTGTTGAGGATCTTCGGAAACTTTTGTTGTTGATGGTGATACATATTTTTAGATATTATACATAATATCATCCTCATTATTAATTATTAGGACATTTTAATCCATTTCTTATTTATGAGTTTATGTGATTATGGTTTTGCAGTGAAAACTTCACTGCAAGGCATATTAGCATGTGACAGGCCTGCTGCACTTAGTTATGGTTGCTAAGTGATTATTAGACAATCTTTCTGTTGCATATGTTTGATTGTGCAATTACTGTTCAGGGGTTGGGTTTAGGGAGTAGTTGATTATAAAGCCTAACCATGACATGCTACATCACGGTCTGCAGAGCTTATACTGAAATGAAACCTTCTCAATTTGCACCACATGGATGCAAGAGTAAGAGATTCATTAATCATTCCAAATGCCACAGCATTAATATTTTTTATTTCCATCGTAATATATTTATTTGGGTAGGAAGGGAGAGGGTGTTATTTAAAAAAGAAATAACATTATGAACCGTTGCGCAGCTCCCCAAACTCAGGCATGACACTTTTAAGAGACTTCATCAGTCTGCAGCTTCATGAACGATTGGAAGGAAGGCAGTTAAATGTCTCAGTAACTTTAATACTGTGATGGAAAATAAGGTATTAAAAAAAAAAGTTATCTTTCACTCCTATGAGTCAGACATGCTGAGCTCCACCTCAGCGAGGGGGGGAAATAAAACTCACACAGGTGTCAGCTTCACTTGTCTTACTCAGAATTCAATTTCATGCAGCCAATAAATCCCTCATTTACTGCTATTTTTAGATAGCAGATACACTGTATTTACTCATTTCTTTATGCAAATGAGACCATTAAAACAGTTATGAGGGGAAAATCCATTATAGTCAAGTTACAATGGCGGAGATGCACATTGTTGTTATTCAGGTCAAAGTTTTTGGTGGTTCTATTATGTCTGCTGACAAACAACACGCTGGGGAAGTAAGGCACTACTGCACTTCCATCACTTGCTCATTTGCCAACTTATTACATTCACCAACATGCAGTTTATTTCCATATAAATAAAGCACATCCATTTATATTGGGCTGTGAATATAATCTAGTCAGGTTTATTTGTAATACACGCAATTATTTGGGGGAGAGAAAAAAAACAGCCATTGCAACCACCGCCTGCTCATTATCTTTGTTAGATTTAATTCCTGTTTGGCATATTTTTGTTCTGTGTGGATGCTGCTGATACCATAATATGAATCATAACAGTGTTCAGGCAAAGAGTTAAAGATCATGACAGAAGCACACAGTGAGAGGGAGCCACATATTTAGGCCTTTATTCACGGACACGGCGGTAGATCACATTTGATCTTTGGATTGATTGCTGCTGAAATTGTATGAAAATATAAGTAAAAGGACCAAAATAACGTCATCACCAGAATCATGATGCTCATAGAGCTCTTTACTGGCCCAAAGTTCCTATGTCTACAAAAAAGAAAAGGTCAAAACTAATCAGGTTTAACATACTGATTTGAATTGGCCTTCTGTCTTGTTGATAGTGTTAGACAATTATGCATCAAATAATGCTTCCTCAACTTTTCAAAGATGCTCAGCAAACATTACATTTAGATCATATCGGATTATCAGGAGGATCGTGACATATTTCAAACACAAGAAAAACGTCCACGGTATTACTTTTATCTTTTGCAAAAAGAAAAGGCAAAACAACTTCAGCAACAGGGCAATTCAAAGTGCTTCACACATAGAATCAAGGATATTGTGACAAAGAAATGTTAAAAAAAAGATTAAGAACTTGAAAACAGGCTCAGAAAATTAAAAAATAAAATAAAAGCTAGAATAGGAAAAAAATCCACTGTCTGGCCCTTTGAACCCCCGACATATTTTGCGTTTTCCTTAACAGTGCTGTACAGGAACGACAGAAATATGAATCATTTTAAAAATTTTAAATGTAATAAAAGGCATCAGCAAATAAGAAAGTCTAAGTTTGATTAAAAAGAACTGAGAGTTGGAGTGGTCCTGCAGTTTTCTGGGAGCTTGTTCCAAATATTTGGTGCATAAAAACTGAACGTTTCTCCTCCATGTTCAGTTCTGATTCTGGGGACACTGAGCAGAACTGATCCAGATGACCTGAGAGGTCTGGATGGATTCATATCATGGCAGAAGATAAAAAATGTATTTTGGTCTAATACCATTTAGTGCTTTATGAACTAGCAGCAGGATTTTGAAATCAATTTTCTGAGAGACAGGAAACCAATGTAGAGACCTCAGAACTGGACTTACTGTATATGACCAACTTGCTTTGTCTTAGTGAAAAGAAGAAAAAATACTATTAATATTGTCAAGCAAGTTTTGTATTAAAACATTTTTATCTCATTTTAGGATGTAGGCATATATCTGTATTAAAAAGACAGTCCAGCTAATATGTCACCAGAAATAAGCTACAGCAGTGATTTGCATAACTTTACCTGCAAAAGGAACAAGATTGTTCCGCCTCTTTCTGGCACTAAATCCTTTGTGCAACCTCATTCTCATTTGTGAATCTTGACATTGAATGATACTAATTAACGTTTCTCCATTTATTTTAATGAATTGTCAAAAAAGAACTAATGCTTCACATTCTGCAATATTATTGTGTGAACTACAGTTTGGTTTAACACTGCAAGACAATCACAGGAGAGAGTTGCAAAGTATGTAGGTAAAAAAATAAAAGAATCTGCCAATCATTGTTTTTTTTCTAGAATACATCTAGTTCTACTATTGAAGGACTGTAATGGACCTTGAAAGTAGACAAAGATGCCAAAATTAAAACAGGTTGTGTGAATTACAAGCAGTGAAAGCTTGGTGGTGCAGTGGGTAGCACAGTTGCCTCACAGCGTGAAGGTACTGGGATGAAATCCACTGCTGCCTATGAGGCCTTTCTGTTTGGAGTTTGAAAACTTTCCCCTTATGTTTGCTCGGCTTCTCTCTCGCCCTTCTCTTCTCTCTCCATCCAAACAAAATGCAACATTGATGACTCTCAAATATGTCCACAAAAAGTCAGGGAGATTAAAGAATCTTCCATGCCGCTTTGTTAACACGATAACGTGAACTATTTCATGGATTATTTTCAAATTGCAAACCCCCATGAACCTTATTTCCAGGAAGAACTGAAATGATTTTGAGAAAGGTCGGTTTTGTGCTTTTTACCGTAAGTAATTCCAAATCTCCAAATTTTTTCCGCTATAATTTCTGAACCATTGGTCCGATTTAGTCCAAATTAATTGACTTGAGGAGCTATATCTTGTATATCTCGATTTTATTCATAGCCATATTCTACTTACTAGATGGAGCATTTTACGAAAAATAGTTATTCGGACATACATTTCTAACTGTTGGTTTTATTTGGTGCATATCAATCGGCAGTGGAGATTTATCTTATAAATATCATATTTTACTGTAGTAGTTCATATTTTTACTTACTAGGGGGAGTATTTTTTCTGAACCGTCACAGACCTTAGGGCAAAGAAGAACTGGATCGATTTTGTGAAACATCGGTTGTATTTTTCCATGACTAGGGGGAGCTTTATCTCTAAAAGTTTTCTGGTCATAATTTATTAGAGGAGTTCAATCAGGGGAATTGCTTGTACAATGCAGTAGATTTGGGCCTTTTCAAAGTACACCCTTGCGGTCAAGGGCGACAGTCTACGCATAGATGACTATAGGTAAGAATTTGAGCGTGAATATTTTTCCCTTAGTGTTGGTCCTGTGATAAACAGGAAGATTGTCCAGAGCGTACCCGATCTCTTGCCCAAAGTCAGCTGGGATAGTCACCAGCCCCCCACAAGCCTGAACAGGATAAGCAGGTACATGAAATGGAAGGCTTGATTGATGGGTTCTCTGTCCTTTGGGAAAATGGCTAACATGGTGGGAAAGTGGTTCATACTGATGCCTAACAGTAGGAAGGTAATGAGTTAAAATCCACAAGGGTAACTTGCTCAATGTCAGCTAGGATGGGCATATCCAGCCTTACCAATCTTCAAAAAAAGTCTAGATACTTAGCTCAGGTAAGAGACTTGAATACTCTTTTGTACTAGGTTTATCTTGGTTTTCATTATTTGCCATGAGAACAACTTGTTTCAATTTGGGCCTTTTTGTCTAGATTTAAGGACGTTTATGGTCTTCGTGAGGCTAGATCTTTATGTTAGCTTCAAGGAGTCTAGCCATTAAAATTGGATTTCCCCACTGACAGATTTTCTTTAGTCAATATCTGTGAATGTTGTATTTTTTTGCAGTATAGCTGTTGATGCAGTTCAATTATTAAAGGCTCTGATGTAAGGCAGATTTCTACAGCTGCTTTGAAACCAGCACAACAGGTGTATCACCCTTGGCAATGGAATTTACTATAAACCACTAAAAGAAACAAGCAGAGCTCAGTACTACCTGCTCCATCTAACTTCCCTTAGTTCCCTCTCTTGCCTTGTTATCAATGCTCTCCTGAAGCTTATGGGATAGAGAAACAATTAAAGCTCTGCCAAATTTGTTGCATACTAATGGTGGGCTGCTCTGATGTTTTTTGAGAGTTCAACAATTCCAACAACAAAAAGTAAACCTCTACAATCAGACATTTATTGGTCCTCAGAGTTGTTCATGTCCAAGCAACATCCACATACATGGCAAGAACAAATATTTCCCAGCAGGTTGTCCAAAACACCATCACCCCTTACTTCCCATCTTAGTGCATCCTGATCTCATCTCTCCCCCGGCTTCAGTTCTGATGCTCTGCAATGGAGGGGCTTTAAGCTGCGGACACGGGTAAGCTTGGGAGATCTGACTGGTCTACAGCAAGCTGCAATGCACTGTGTGTTCTGACACCTTTCTATTAGAACCAGCATCCACTTTTGCACTTGAGGCTATTCTTTGCCCCCCACTGGCATCAATAAGCCTTGGGCCACACTGACCCGGTTGCTGATTCACCAGCTTTCCTCGCTTAAATCTTTGGTAGGTACTACCACCTTTGAACATGAACATAGAAAAAGACCTGCTACTCTAGCCCTCAACATTTGGTACTTGTCAAAAGACTGACTTCAATCCTTTGCGTCCAACAAATTAATTACATGGACAAAATGTTCACTTGCTGCGAAATAATCCCATCCACTGACAGGTGCCATGGTAACGGATAGGCCTGTCACAGTTATTACATCATCTGTCCATAGACAGGTGAGACCTAAGATTACCCACACATGAACGTCTTTCGAAAGTTCAATCAGAAAGACTATCTCATCACACTCCTTCACGCAACCTCCTCCTCCCCATCAATACTTAGACCCTGCAGATCCATTGCTTTCCTCATTCTAAAGCCTCAGCTGAGTCATCAGCCACCATCGCCAGTGTCCACACACCATGGGGGGATATTCTGTGGTGCTGCTCACGACCGAAACCCTTCGATCTCATTCTTACCAAAGAGTCTTAGCACCAAAATATTTTTATCAACTCAATTATGTCACATCATTTATTGTAATAACTCATTCAACTTTTTCATTCCTAGCCTTCTCTTATTGAAATGGTAGCAGGTACAATTTTTCACAGTAAAAATGTTTAGGTCTTACCTGTCCGTAGACACCAGCATTACACAAATACACCTGGTAGTTGTGCAGCTCGGTACGTAATACAGGCGAGCCTTAAATTAAAATTACCAATGAGAAGAACAGATTAAAGAAATGCTGCACAAGTTTGACCAGCAGTATGTATTACCAGGTAAAACATACATTTTCAAAACAGTCCCAAAGTTCTAAATGAAGTGTGATCATTGTCATATCCTCAAGGACTCAAAACAATCTTGTTTTTTCTCAGTTTGTTCTTCTTCATGTGTTTGATCTGGCTGATAGTATAATAGTGGAATTGACAAAGAGACACATTTCAATCATAATTAATTGAATGACAATAAATCGTCACCTAAAATTTCATAATCCTGACAGTAACGAAATAAACAATGTGTATCACATGTGGGAATTTAAATGCTGTAATATAAGTTTTATAAACTAAATTAACTATTGCACTGAAGATTAATTAAGTCATTGCTGACTGGAATACTGGAGTTCTTTTCTCTGAGCAACACTACAACATCTGCTATAAAAACTGTCAAGTTATAGAAAACATACTTGACTTCTAAGTCTGAAAGTCTTTCTACATGAGTGTTAGGGTGACATAATAGTGTCTGAACAGTGAAATAGAATGAGAGAGGAGTAGGGGAGTTAAACATAAGCCTAGCATTAGTCGAGATGGAGACACGCAGTGCTTCTGGGGGGGTTTCTCCAACCCCCATGGGCATTTTAAAGCCCTATATGAATAACGGCACGCACCAGTGAACTTTTTAACTCGGGCGTTGAATCTGAAATATTTAATAAATAAAAGAACACACGGTAGCGCTGCAATTAATATTTAATGTCCTGCACCAAAGTTCCCTTCTCAGCCTGTTACTGGCACCGGATGGGTGCGTGGTGGGCTACCAGCAGCTCTGACTCACTTCAACACAAAAAGGAAGTGAGATTGCTGTAAGGATAGCTCAATCCAACAATCAGAATATTTATGGCTTGATGTGAGCGGAGATTCCACCGGGTATAATAAAGTTTTTAACATGGGCATGAACTGTGTTTTACTAGAAAATGCCAACGACATTTTCAGCATCACGCCTTACTCCTTTTCTTGTATTTGCTTTTAATGTAAGATAATAAGAGCTGGAATCAGAATTGGGGTTCTCACAAAAAATGTTAATGAAGTGTCGACTCTAAGCAAAGTGTGTTCACTTTTTGAGATTTTAGTCGCTATCACATAAAATATAGAGACTTACTAGTGGTATAATAGCAATTTAATACGCTATCAACAAATTATTATGCCGTATCCCACGCTTAAAAGTCTATTCCCTTTGCAGTCTTTGTGATTTATTACCCACTGTCAGGCTAGCCATTACAATCATAACACCACAAGGCATTTTGTCTACAGAAGGTGTCACCTTAATACTAAAATGACATTTGTTACGCAATGGAGAGGACGTAAAACAAAAGGAAATTTGCCTGTTTTTCCCTCCGGTACTGTCAAACACCAACAAGTATTTTTGTAATTACTCATCTTCCTTGTTAACGCACACTAGGGGTGTAACCCGTTACGATAAAATGATCAAAACTTTTCTCAAGCTTTGTTGTTAATAGCTGAAACAACACAAGAGGCGAGAGCCGGTCCAGACCAGGAGCCTTGTTGAAATTCTGGCAACACATTCCTCTGACTGTCTCTCTAATGAACCAGCCGCATATTAATCTCTATCACTAATGAGGCCGTTCAGAATGATAAGCTTGCCCAGCATTCACTAATTAACACATACAAAGCTGCCTGGAACTCTGCTAAGCTCTCGTCAGACACACCTGCCTGTCACAGCAGGCGCCGCGATGACTGCAGAGAGGGTGACGTCAGCATCACAAAAAAAAACGACACATCAACAAACTGATATGAGAACTAATTAAGAGACAGGTTTACATATATTGTGTTTGGAAAGCAGGGTTTTAGGTGTCTCACAAAGTTTTAACTTGTGTCTGTGGTTTGAAGTAAATGTATCTGGACCTGGAAACAGAACATGGACAAGGTTAGCAGCGGCTTAAGAAACGTTTTTTGTAGTGCATCTTTGGGTAAGTTAAGGATGAGGTCTTTCCGAGGTGTGTGGCTTATACAGGATTTGGCTGTGTCCCTGCTGACATGGTGTACAGTGTAGCTGGTGGACCAAGAACCTGAGACTCGTACCAGAGAAATACAAGAAATCCGAATAGCCACCAAGTTTGCAGATGGACCACTCTGGCAGAGAATGGAATGCAAGGCCAGAGTATATGTGAGGTAGTGGATGGGTCTCAGCTGTGCAGGAGAGGAGGCAGCTGGGTGGAGGTCAGGTATGCAGGTGAGATGGCAGTGGGGGATGAGCATATAGCCACAACCAGATGTTCAAAGAGAGAAAAGGAGAGATATATTGACAAGACAGGGGACACAGGGGAGAAATAGAAGCACAATAGAGGGAAGACATGGGACACAGTAGGACTGATGTTTGCATGATGTCAAAACCACATCATCATGTCATCCCAGTCAAGTATGGAAAATATGATAAATTGCCTACAAGGAGGTTTTGTTTTCGCTGGTGTTCTGTGCATATGATTGTTATCAGGCTAACACACAAATTACTGAAATTTGGTAAGATGGTGGCAGGCAGAAGGGAAGAGCTCATCTTAATTTTGAGTGTGCTTGAATGAGGGTGGAATCAGGAAACAAGTTTCACTTTCTTTAAAAATTAGCGTAATTCCTGCCTATCATACTTCCTTTCGAAAATTTTGTAGAAACCAGACAGTGGAGTACCAAGGCTTTCTCCAGTAAACAGCGGGAAAATTGGGCCAATAAATTAATAATATAGACAGAAAACAAATGACTGCTAAAAACAAATGGCTTTCCAAAATCAATATGTGCCTTGCTCAACCACATGGTGTGTGGTTATCGACCCAGGGTAAGGGGTTGACGTTAAAAAGTAAGTAATGGTTTCACATATCCCGAGCCGCTGTCGTCAACAAGGTCCACACTGCTTTGCCTGACAGCAGGGGTAAAACACTGCTGCGCTACAAGACCAATCCCAATACCCCTTGAACTCCTGAAATTAAATCTGAAATTATTAAAAAAGCTCCCCCTGGTGAGTATAACATGAACTTTTAAATATAATATATAGAAGATAGACCTCCTCAAGTCAATCTTTTGCATCAAATTAGGACTAAGTCCAAGAGTTGAGATAATAAGGGGCAAAACTTTTGCAGAAAAATCTATCCCTAGTGTCTGAAATATACGAAGAACCTTTCCCAAAGACAATCCAATTCTTCCTTGCACTATATCTAACTATATGGACATAAAATTTGTGTTATCGCGTTATCAAGAAGGATCTGAGTCAGACGCGACTATAAAGAATCCAAATATCCCCGAGTTTTTGGGGATATAATTATCAGATGAAAGGTGAAAGGGAAAGCTTGAGTGAGATATGAAATAACCTGAGGGAAATGAAGCAGAGTTTGTGAAATAGCAAACTTTTGTTTGGGCGCTGGTACCATCAAAACCATTTGGAGATGGCATTGACGGTACCAGCGGCCCAGGTGTTAGCTGTGACATGAGAGAGTCAGCAGAGATGAGGGAGGAGGGAAGACAAGTCACTATGTCACCTCCAAGACATTATCTACTCACTGGTTAACCAGTGAATCCCCATACTCCAGCCTGGTCTTTCTACAACCCACACAGCTGGCTATAATGAAAGATTTCATGTATACACCTTGCAATCGACCAGGCACCTGCCTTGCTATGTTAAGGGTAAATCAAAGGACTAAAACTCTGAAGCTGCAACGCCAAATGTTTGGTACTGGTAGGATGTCTTATGTGGTCTATGATGGATGTAATTTGGCAACTTCATTTAATCTTTGTTGTTCCTTCATTTTTTTGCTGCATGAATCAACCCTAAACAATCCTTCCACATTCACAACTGGACTGTTTTGCACTCAGATTCTGCAGAAGCTGTAACTGAGTGAACACCTCATATGGGAAGCTTTGGGTTCACACATGAAAATGTATTCTAAACATATCTAAATACTTTCCAACCACAACGTCCACCCCTGAAAAACCATGACTCTGACTAAAGCCGTTTAAAAGGACGCATAATGAGAGTCAATGAAAATGCTGTATTTTCCAGAACATTATGACCAAAACCAAGCCAAAAGAAAAAAAATTGTCTAACATGTATTGCCTCATATGGGGTTCCTCTATTTAAAAATTATGTATTTTTTTTTTTGCTTTGGATGAAAGCAAAATAAGTAAATACAAGGACCCTTTCTCGGTCTAATTAATTTCCATTCCATCCTTTTCGTTCCTTACATGTAAAGGATGGAATTGAATATAATCCCCTGTTGATTTATTCTATTTATTCTGTCAGGGAAAATTGTTGCCTGTGCATTTGTTTTTCAATATTTTGCTGTAATTCTATTTCTAATGCAATGTGAAGCGTGGACTTGTCAATCCCCACTTGTCTGCAGCCTGTTTTATCGGACCAGTCATCTTCCCAGTATTAGTCCCATCAATCTACACATATATGTTAGAACTATTCATTTTTCACGTCAGGCATAGTGAATGCAGTGAAGCGTTTCCGAGCAATGAAATGCTTGTTTACAGCCTCGAACACTCAAATGAAAGAGAAAGTCACAGAATAAAACGAGGGATGGTAAGGATCAGTCATTTATTTTCTAAAGTGGAATGTAAAATCAATTATCATTGTCAATTATCTGTATTTTAAAGAATAGCGTTTCCTCTGAAATGAATTTTAAAACTACCAGATACTCCAGTTAGAAATGTTTGACTGAAGATAAAATTTTACATTAGGCAAGTCTTCAAAGACACAGTATGCCCTGTCAAAATGAAGTACACTGGCAAAATCAGTTATAGAGGCGGGAATTTTGACTTTCAGACCGTCCCTTACTTATCCATTACTTTATTGTGTTTAGTGACATAATAAAACTCACTCTGCTCCAGTCTTACAATCTATGCTCAAGTTTTTCCTGTAAATTTGTTTTGTGATTTCAAATTAATAATCTACATGAGCTTCTGACAGGATGAGTCATAACTGGTGCCGTTGCTTGATTCTATTATTTAAGGATGTTTTGCAGCCTGAAATACTCACTCGGTCAGCACATATGTCCTCCAATGCTATTTTTACTAAATCCAGAATAATTGTAAAGTAGTTTTTTTTTTTTTTACATAAGAGCTATCTTTGGGCAAATTCCAACAGCATTCAAGTCTCTGAAGGAAGAATTGAGTGCTTGTGAGTGGGAACAGTACTGTCTAGCTGTTCGGCAATATGGACATTAAGCCACGATGGTGTTATTTTACTCATGCAAAACCACATAATTCCTTGACCCTGGAGATCTACTCCTTGAATTTGGAATCATGTGTTTATCCTCAGTAGTTAAATGCTATTTTCCATAATGGTGGCAGACACTTTTCATCATGATTGAACGTCTTACCTTTCTGAGATGCATGAAATCCATTAAAATGACTCTGAATCTACATCCTATCCTGTTCCTTTTGCCATTAGTTTCAGATTTTGATCTAATATAATAAGCTCATTGTGATCGAGAATCATGAATTATTATTTTATTTTCTATTTTTGACCGGACAATTATTATGTTTCATAATATTGTCCTTTTTTAAGGGGACTTGCAATGTGGGCAAAAAAATAGGGAAATTATCCATCCAAATCCGGTCAGTCCTCCATTCTGACGGGTCCCATCACCAACTCTCACAGGTGAAATAATACCTCTTGTTATCAATCTCAGCATTACGTTAGTAGGGACATCATAATGGACCAAAGGGTGCATCTCATCAATTCTAATCTACAATGTTCAGCAAAGTAATTCAGATCCATCATGACAGAGATGAGATCTGGCAATACTTGTCGAAGCCCCACATTTTAATACTGTACCTCCTCACATCTGTCTTAGCAATAGATGACAGCGGCCCACTCAACCGACAAGTCAGTGGTGTATGAATCTGTTTACCAGCATATTTGCTGCTTATGATTACATCAGCTGAAGGAAGTGATAGCATGAAGCAGGTGATAAATAACATGCAAACAGCTTCGCAAATAGGACCCTAATACTCAGTATAGAAGAAATATTTGGGTCAAATTCCATTCCAATGCTCCTTATACTGAACAATTCATCAGACATTGCACTTTAAAGACATTCGTACATTATATGGCGTAATGTTGTTGGTGAACCGCAATAGAGGAAAGCCATTTGATTTTATAGGGGTTTTTTTTCACCATATTTCATCATCGTGTCCATCCAGTCAATGCCATGAATCAACCAAGAATGGATTGATTGATAGGATGACTGTGGCTCTGGTGGTAGAGGGGGCAGTTCTTGGCGCCTCCTGCATGGCTGCACGTTAGTGTGTCCTTGAGAGAAACAATGAATCCTGAAATAAGTCATCGTCTCACATGGCAGCCCACTGCTGCTGCTGTGTGTGAATGGGTGATTGAGTGGTATAATCGACCTAAGTGTAGATGGTTGATAATAATTGCTATAATTACAGTCGGCGCGTTTAACTTTGATTATTCGATTATGGCACCTGTCAGTGAGTGGCATATTATAGGCAGAAAGTGAAAAAATGTTCCTTGATGTTAATGTGTTCGAAGCAGGAAAAAACTAGAAGCTGTAATAATCTGAGAAAGTTTAACAAGGTTCAAGATATGAGGGCTAGAAGACTTGGTCAGACCTTCTCCAAAACTGACGGTTGTATTGGGTTTCCCCAGTCTGCAGTTTTTAGCACCTAGTGTTTTAGTGGTCTTTAAAGGAAAGTCAGTAAAGTGGCTACCAGGTCACGGGTACGTATGGCTAACTGATGCATGTCCGGTGTGAGGGCCAGCCAATGTCATCTAACCCAACATAAGAGCTACTGTGGCTCTGTACTTTTAAGCTAATGCTTGTCCTGATGGAGTGGTGTCAGAACACAGAATGCATTGCAGTTTGCTCTGTAAGGGAGCGGTTAGAGCTCCCATACTGACCACTGTACACTGATGAAAGCTCACATAGTAGGCATGTCAGCATCAAAACTTAGACCACTTATAAATGGAAGAACGGGGCCTCATCTAATTGATCCAGTTTTCTTTTAAATCAAGTGGACAGCACCAGGATGCACAATGGGATGAAGGTGAGCCAGTGAGGCAGTGTGATGGTTGGATAACTTTGGGTCCTGTCATGTGGATTTTTCTTGGACGCATATCCCTTACATAGAGATTCCTGCAGACCCCATCATGGAAACAGTATTACTTAATGGCAGCAGTGTAAGATAATACAACCTGCATATTGTCACATACAAAATAAAATATAACAAAACTTGCCCCATCTATGAGGATGGGTCAAATGCAGAGAAAAGCTGCACAGTGCTCAGGGAGGAAGATTATTTTCAGTACCTAGCTCAAGGATACTTCAACAAATTAGACTGCAGACTCATAAAGGGGTCTGGCATTGATCCTCCAATCCCTTAATAATTGGACGACCATCCCTACTTCCTGAGCCGCCCTCGTCCCAAGTACAAGGTGTTGAGTAGGCCTCTAAATTTCCCAGATTTCGATCCAGCCGAGAATCTCTGAGATTTGTAGAAAAAACATCCAGTCCAGGGAGCCTTCAACTTGTAACTTACAGGATATACTGTCTTGGTGTCGGATATCACAGCATACCTTCTTGGCTCTATGAGTCCATGCCTTGATGGGTGAGAACTGTCTTGGCAGCAATGGAGGAACTACACAATACTGGGTAGGTGGTCACAATGTTATGATTCATCAGTCTACATCCCCAAAAATATTTACTATACTGTACTGTACATCGGAAAAAGGGGCAGCTTTGGATGAGGAGAGAGCTCAGAGAGGTTGTCTATTTATTGAAAGGTTTGAGGTCCGATCCCCCATCCTGGTCCTGGAAGTGTCTTTGAACGAGATGCTCAATCCCAGTTTATTCTACTGGTGTGTGGATGATGAGAAGGGAGCTGCCTCCACTCCATGAATGTGTGCGTGAAGTGCTTTGAAACGGTTTGGTGGTGAGTCAAATTAGAAAGGCTCTAAATAAGTGCAGTCCATTTACTATCAAACATGTCTCAAAGAAATGTATTTATATATACAGCATCTGATTTACAACATGAGAATAGATTTACTGGACCAGTAAATCAGTTTAACATCCTTCATTTGTTTCACTATAAAATCTGCTCTGGGAAGAGGATATCTAATCTTTACAACTTATTAAACCTCATGTTTAGTCACTCACATCACTTGGTTAATGTCCCCTTTTCTCAGAAATTTAATTTGATTCTTGCTTCCAGATTTGAATGTTTGAGATTGGTCGTGCAGAATGATGTATCTGCAGATTTCGACACTATCAAGCTGTTTTTACATTCGTCCCCTTTAAATGGAACACCTTTTCGGTGCTCGATGAAAATCCAATTTTGAGTCTCGCCCTCCAAGCAGGATTTGTGACTTGACCAAAAGTTTGGAAACCTTTTTTGCCCTTGTGCTTACCTTAAACATGTCAGTGTGGCAACTCAGTGCAAACATACTGAGAATTAACGTTTCAATGAAGCAGCAGCTTCTTAAACTTTAGAAATGAAAATTGATTAATTAATTTTACATGATCTAATATGTTTTTTTTTAGAGGTTTACGATTTGGTTTGAAAATGAAATGGACCCAGAGATTAAAATGGGAATACTGAATACAAATTTTTGTTTAGGTTACTATATTTACATTGTTTTTATTCAACTTATTTCTAAAGTTATCATTATTATTATGAATGACCTTTACAAAAAATGATCACGTGCTACCTGCAGAGCAAACACAGTAGCTAGTTATAGTTATTTGGTGCTAGCATAGCTCACATTCCCTGCTGTTTCCAAAATGTGTAATGTGTAACTAGGGAAAGTGACTGATGGTCATTACATTGTAAACTGACTGTATAGTGAGTTATTGGTAAAAAGAAAATTTTGAAAATCAGAAAATCAGTGTTTCTACAGCTCTATTTTCACCAACAAGCATGACTTGGCCAGGTAGTCGGACTGCTAGCTTTACAGTCAGCCTTTCTCCCACAGATTGTCTTCATCTCTCCTTTTTGTCACGTGTAACTTCATTTCCCGACGAGCGTCAGTCTTTTCATTGTAATCTATGTCAGCGCAGAGCATAAACGCTGTGTTGTTTGATATTTATATGCAAATTATGGCATCCTCTGCAAGGCTAATTTGAAAATGAAAATAAAAGAAGGTGCCGCATTTTAACACTCATTTTTAGCCTTTTACACAAACAAAATTGAGAGACTTCCATTTAGTTTACCGGTCCCATGCATGTCAACCTCATTGGCTGATCGCCTGCATGGGTTGTTTTGAAAATCTTTAAAATTTTCCAAAAGTCTTGAAGAGGAAAATAACAAATGAAGAAAATCTTTAATGAAATCTATTTGACTTATTTGAAATATTATTGAATGAATCGACAGAGAAGAAAGAAATCAAGGTCATTCAGTCCAAACACGCAAACACACAAGCAGTAACTGATGGTCACAGCACCAAAGTAGTCATTTTTATGTATTTACTTCATAACTTTTATTGGATACATCTTGGAAATGGGTGGATGGGTAAGGTCATGATTTTCTCTACTGTGACAAACATTATCAGTGTCGAGTAATTTGTTTTTTTCTGCTCAAATTTTGCCAAACTTGAAGTCTCGGAAAACAACAGAGGAAGCTGTTGTTTTCCGAGTCTTCAGATGACAATGGAGTTTGTCAAGTTGATAACCTTTGAAAGCAACTCCTAAAAATAAAACAAATTAAAACCAATGAAGTGTTTTCAGACTACTGCAATTATCATTATCTTTTCCGGCTTCTATATTTTTTTATTGTTATTTATACTTTTCCTTGAACCAAATTAAATGAAGTTTACCCCCTCTGATTTAGCAATTCAAATAAATAATTAGACCTGCCATGCATCTAAGTTATAATTCAGAAATGTATCCCTCGACATTTTACTAATTTGGCCACCCAAACCAAACTCAGTCTTTATCTCTGAGATGTAGAACCTTTTCTCAAGATTTTGCACAACCTCTGCCAATATTATAGTACTTGGAGATATGAATATCCATGTAAACTCCCCCTACTGTTGTTTTGCAGCTGAAATTCTCCAACTATCGTAATGTTTTTTAATCTCAGGCAACTTGTCGATGTCCCCACCCACACCATGGGGCACATTCTGGATCTTGTCATCACTGACCCTTCTCTCAGCAATCTTCTTGAGTACGATCCGGGTCTGTCCGACCACAAGGCCGTCTCCATGGAGATGTCACATCTGTCCCCCCTCACCAAGCCCTAACGTCAAATCTGCTTTAGAAAATTTAAAAATATCCACCCAGAAACCATGACAGTCGACCTCCAGCATCTTCTTTCTGCATACTTTGTATCAGCCATGTCTCAGTAGATTTCTACAATAACTCCCTTGGTAGCATCCTGGATCGTCACGCCCCTGTAAAAACTAGACCAATCACCTTCTCCCGCTCAGCCCCCTGGTTCACCAGCGAGCTACGGAAAATGAAGGCAGCTGGGCGTGTCCTCGAGCGGCTTTACAAGGCTTCAGGTCTCACTGTCCACAAGCTAACCTTTCGGGAACACCAAAAGGTCTACTCAAAGTCGCCTAGAGAGGTACAGTCAATGTTTTACTCGAACATTTTCAAAACTAGTCCTTGGAACTCTAAGCAGCTGTTTTCCACTATCAATCATCTTCTTAAACCCCAAACTCTCTCACTTACAGAAATTACAAAAGAGCACTGTAATAATTTCATTACCTTCTTCAAATCAAAAATTTAATAAATCGGTTACGTCATTTCATGTTCCTCAACTCTACCTTTCCACCCTAATTACTCTAAGTTTGAGATCTCCCAGCCTCTAATTTGCTTCCCACAAATCTCACAGAAAGAGGTTGCGGATATCGTCAGGCGATGAAACCCTTCAAATGGCCCCCCGACTCCTTTCCTACAGACCTAGTGAAAACTAACATCTTTTCCATCAGTCCCCTGATCACTGCTGTAATAAATCAATCCCTCCAGGCTGGCTTTGTTCAATCTTCCCTAAAAACAGCCATAATCAGACCACTCCTCAAAAACCCACTCTCGATCCAGAGGTGTTTATAAATTACAGGCCCATTTCCAAACTCCCAATCCTCTCCATAGTACCGGCGGCAGACCTACGGATAGCAGCAGATGCTGGTTCACCTTCCCTCCTGATTCTCTTTGATTTATCTGTTGCTTTTGACGCTGTGGACCATGGAATACTCCTACACCACCGACATCACACCATTGGACTCACTTACACCGCCCTAAACTGGTTTCAATCCAACCTCACCGACAGAACAGAATACATTTTCCCTTGGAAGTGCAGGGTTCCGGACACACACTGTCACCTGTGGGGTCCACCGGTGATCAGTCTTTGGCCCCATTCTATCCATACTCTACATGCTCCCCCTTGGCCACATCAACATCATCTCCCCTGTCAACAATTAGCGCCTCTCTGGAGGAGACAAAGATGTGGATGAAAAACAACTTTCTCCAGTTGAACAGCTCCAAAACCGAATCAATTCTGATTGTTACCGCACATCAAACCCAGTCTTCCTCCATAACCAGTATTACCTTCTATGGTCTCGACATTCCCCTCTCTTCATCAGTCACCAACCTCGGCGTAAGATTTGACCCTTAACTGACTTTTGAATCCCACATCAAACACATCTGCAAGATCTCCTTTCATCATCTCAGAAATATTTCCAAACTTCAAAGATGGTCCACGCGTTTGTCTCCTCCAGACTGGATTACCAAAAACACTTTTCGTGGGGATCCCTAATAAAAGTGTTCAAAGTCTTCAAAGACTGCCCTATGTTCAAAACAGTGCTGCAAAGATCCTGATGAGAGTTTGTAAACACAAACACATCACCCCCGTTCTGCATTCACTTCATTGGCTTCCCGTCTCCACCAGGATTGATTATAAGATCTCCCTCCTCACTCACAAGTGCATCCATGGTAACGAACCGCCCTACCTGAAAGAACTACTCACCCCACTGACCTCAACACGATCCCTCCATTCTATCCACTCAAACCGCCTCCTCCTTACCCGCATAAGCTCAGTACAATGGGGGATCAGGCAATCTGTTCTGCTGGCCACCGTCTGTGGCATGCCCTCCATGACCATCAGAGGGCTCCACAGATGACTTAGAATTTTAAAAGGACTTTAAACTTTCCTTTTTAGCAGAACCTATGACTCTTAATTAAACTTGCTGCTTTTTGGCTGATATTCTTATGTTATTATTATTATCTTTTTTTTTTATTGATGCTTTCATCTGCTTTTACCTTGTAGCACTTTGGAAATTGTTCCAAATGTAAAGTACGTTCTAAATAGAATGTATTACTATTATTATTATTGTTATTATTATTATTATTATTTTCATATAATCATAATCATACAATTTAATTTCAATTTCTTTTTTGCTATTTCTCCAATAACATGACTTAGTTAGATATCCCACTAATACTATTAGAAATAATATTATATTAAACATAATAATAAATAATAATTCACTTTATTACATCATATAAAAATAATTGCATTAATCAATGGCTTTATATTATAACATGATTTCATTACACAATTGCATTACATTATACATAATAATAATCTAAAGAATAATCGTTAATAGCCACCATAAAATGTCCTTAAAAAGCAAGCATAACTGAATAAATATCAAATTGAGGTCTCTTTCCCATTGATTCACCGTTTCATTTTTTCAGGTCATCTGCTCTATCTATCCGTTCCGACTTTGTCGCACACATGAGTGCTGTTTGAAACTCTTTAATTCCAAAATGATTTTTCTCTGATAGAATGCGGAAATACCTCATCTTTTGTCTGATAGCTGTGTTGCTCCCTGCTGCTTTTACAAACGAGGCTTTTTGGAAAGATCAGTCTAAACAGCAGCATCTCTATCAGTTAAGGTAGATATTATAAGATAATATAAGATATTATTGAAAATAAAAAAATAAATGGATCATAAATAATTGAATAATAACATATTTTGACATATTTTTACAATTAGTCACATTTTTTATTGTTCTTTGTCTTCACAGTCAGTGACTATAATGCACGGAGCTATTGTATTTCTCATCACAATGTACCCTGGAGAACAACTTATTTGCATATAAATGTAATTACTTGGACAGTATTATTGTGCAAATGGTTTAATGACAGGCACAGTGAATTAGCGAACAAGTATCTGTATTGGCTAATAAGTAGCAGCGTCAGTTAACATGTTGCAACATCAAACAAAATGCAGTGGCATTGGCTAAAAATAGCAGCCTATGCTAATAAGTAGCAGCATCAGGCAAGAAATGGTAGCATTAGTTGACATGTAGCAGCATCACTCAAGAAGTATGGCTCTAGCTCACATGAAGCACCATTAGCATGTTAATAGTCGCATTAGTTGAATAATATCATGTCAGAATAGAACTTTTGTGGCGGTTCACTGCACTTTGCATGATTATAAACATGACTGTGCTTATCAACCACATAAAACATGACGACAGAAGGTTTCTCGCACTGGCAATGAACATTCACACACTTGCCTTAGCACATACATGCTCATGATTGCATATAGGCTTTTTGTAATATTTGGGTTTTGTCATCACAACCTCCTTCTCTCTCTCTCTCTCTCTCTCTCTCTCTCTCTCTCTCCTTCTCTCTCTCTCTCTCTAAATATAAATATGTAAATATAAATAATCTGTCAGTTCACAGTAAGATTGCATGCATTGCTTTTCATGCTGCAACTAACAATTAATTTCATTATTGATCATCTTGTTTCACAAATTAAAAAAAACAATGGTGAGAGTGTCGGTTATTATATAATTTTGCTGAAATTAACATGATAGTGATAGACATCATGACATGTATCTAGAGTGGAGATCTAGATCTCTTTGCAACTTTTCTTATTGCGTGAAGGCAGCTTTGACAAAAGCCTCCATCACGCATTTTGTTAAAGGCGATGAATAAAAAGTAAGAGGTACTTGACCTCTGGGAACATGGGGCTTGAATTTGTAATTTTAGTTTAAATGAAACAGCTGAAAATTAGACAGTAAATAACATAATTAATCAAACAAATAATTTATTGTCCTACTTCATTAACTTTTTTTTGCAAATTCTTTCCTGAAACTGTGGCTTAGTTTCTCAAAACTCCAAATACAGAGCAGAGAAGAGTTAATTACTCTATCAAAACAAACAGCCATCATATGCTTATGTATTACAGTGCATCAAATGAACACTGATGTGATAACATTTTAAAACTATCTAAAGTGGTCATGTATGTTTTGGCTTCATGAGTTACATATTCATGAGGCACGTTGGAAGTTGGGGTTTTGACCATATAACCAGTGCTGGCCAGTGACTGCTGGGCACTGCCCGTTCTGCTGTAGCGGCATTCAACCATGAACCTGAGTGGATCACTTCTGGATATGATCCCGTATTTGAGGTTCAGAGCTTTGACAGCGGTCTGAACTTCTGCCAAAAAGATCTTCGTCTCACCAACTACATAAGCATGAGTGCCACAATCGGTTACTTTGAACTTGTAGATGGCGACCTGGTCGTTCACAATGACGGTCTTGCAGGTTGGGTAGCCGGGAACTATGAGCTTCGTAGGGTCAACAGGGATGGAGGCGGAGTCGTGGCGAATGGCAAAAACAAACTGTTGATCTGTGGTGCATTCATCCAGCGGGTAGTAGCAGGCGGACGTCGAGGAATCCACACAGCATCCCATACTCTCACACTCTGAGGACAATATTCCCGACTGACCACAGGTCACCATATTGATTACAAGTGTATGGAAATGTTTCCCTTTTCCCGTTTTGGTGAAGTTGGGGGTTTTTTTGCCGGAAAATAGCTTTTACAGGACTGAATGTAGATGAAACACAACCAGGCCCACCCCTTCTTATACTCATAGGGCATCATGGTCGAGGATGGAGCCATCAACCGGGGGCAATGTGTGGTGATCAATAAAATTTGTAGAGAGATGCAGAGCTTCACATGCAGGTTCGTTAAAATAATAGTCCAATTATTTACATAGTTTACCTCAAGTTCATCACAACACTATAGAGAGAGGATTCCAGTCTGTGCCTCGACTTGTTCTGGACATTCATTCATTCATTCATTTGTTTTCTCTAATGATTTAAAATGACAAAGAAAACCCTCCTTATAAAATAAGCCATGGTGAATGCCTCCTCTTCAGTGGCCTGTTTGCCATATGGTGTTCCCCAGGGCCCCATACTCGCGGGTCTTATAATAAACATGTTCAGTTCAGTCATACACATTTTCGGATAAGAAATAGTGAGAAAAGATGTGTTCAATGACACAGTTGAGGAGGACATTAAAGGGTTCACTGGTGCAGACCCCAGTAGTAATCCCCTACCGTAGCAACGTCATGCACTAAACCCGTTTAAGAAATCTTGGAGGAACAATCAACAGTGACTTCAAGGTGTTGAACCATTTGCGGTACATCCTGGACAAACAAGTCCGATCCATGGAGAGACCACCTCGTACATTCCATAACTTGCTTTTGATGTTACGGCTGATCAGTGTGTAGCTAACTTACTTGTAACAGAAGAATTTTCTTGAGATGTTTTATTTGTGAATGAGGTCAGTTTATTATGTTATTATTTATTCAGAATATGCTGAAGACTGCTCATTTATAACAGGATGCTGCTGCAGGCACTCCTGTTTCTTCGCCTGCTGCATTAATAAAAGATAATGAAAATAATTAAACATTTTTATTTAAATTATGTTTCTTACAAACAGGCTTTGCTTTAAAAGTAGCAAGTAGTCACACAGGGATAAATAAATAAGTCCTGTATAGAAAAACAGAATAGAATAACTTTTTGATTGAATCATTGCCTTGTAATGTTCCCAATTCCAAGTCAAGCACCCTCTTGCAGCTTTTCAGCTTCCACAAATTTATTTTTTGTGCAAAATATTTGAACTAAAATACCATAAAATATCCTCCTTATAAAAAGAAGTATTTACGGTCATGCACAAAAATTAAAACATGACAGGAGCTAACATAATCTTGCAGAAAGCTATCGTGAAAGAGATCTTGGGGTACAAGGAAAGGTCGCTACACCTGTTTGAGTGTGTCGAATAGGACAGATTAGTTGTGACATTTACTGGACAGCAAAATATTAGTTTCTGCAGATGAAAATAGGAAAAAAAGAAAGATGGAAGTCAATAGAATCAACATGCCACTGATCATTTCCTCCCACTGAGAAGCAGGGCATTTGGCACCCTCGCCGAGGTTTCTATAGCAACATGGCCATCTAAGTGAAAATGAGGCGCATAACTTATTTTTCCCAAAAGTGGGGAATGCAATCAATGAAATCAATTGTTTGCATTGATTTTGACACACAATGTTCAAAATCCGAATGAAACCAAAGTACAGAGCTATGTTTGGTGCAGCCTCTCAGTGAGATGGCAATACTGTTCAGAGACTGGCTTCAATTAGGAGCCCACAGGCTCTCCTTGGTACATGACAGTTGATTATGATCAAAACCCACCGGTCATGCATCAAAATATCTCATTTTCCATGTTTGTTAAACAGCATTTTTCTCAAACTTGCCCCTAATTGGAACAAATGGGCGGCTTTGCCTTGTTCTCCTGTCCAGTTGTAACTCATTTCTTCTGTGGTGTTGAAATGGGTGACATGCATGATCATTTCTTGACCAGGTAAATGTACTGTTAAAATACATCTTGCTGAGTCATACTTTTTATGGACACTTTCAATGTATACTTAAGTTATGTTTATATGTCGATTCTTTACGGATGTGAATGCTTGACTCTGAAACCCTCCTTGCAGAAAACTCATGGTGGATGCTACACCAGAATGTTGCATGTCACCATCAAGGAGCATTATGGGGGGTTGCCATGGGTCAGTTAAACAGTATCATTGAGATGGATGAGGCTGGCGGATCATTGCCAGAGACATCGGGAACTCCCAGTCAGTAGGTTGGTGCTTTGGGACAAGCCAACACACGGATCTTGACCATGAGGAGGTCCCACCTTAATATTTGTGGAAGTTCTCAAAAATGACGCTGGTGTAGCAAGCACTGGTGCGCTAGCCAGGTACATACATCAACAGCGTGACTGGATGCAGTTTAGGATGTCCGTGTCGTTATTCGCGCTTGCTACATGATGATTATTTTTCTTGCTTCAGTTAGTTTCATTCTCTCTCAAATTCTTATTTTTGTTTGATATTTAAGAAGTTTTGTTTGATTTTAAAGACCTAAACCTGAAATCTTGCAAAAATTGAGATCAGGGCTTTAAATGAAAAATTGCTGTAGTTGCCCTTTAAGTCAGTCATTTTTAGCTGAGATTTATTTTCTCCACATAAGAAAATAAGCTTTTGTCCGTGCTGGAAGTTGCTTCATCCCTCTTGTTTGATTTGCAGCAGGCAATACTACAATAATCTATTACAATAGCTAATTTAATGACATCGTTAATTTTTCTAGTCCTTGTATCTGATGGTTTTCACATTTTTGTGGACTGCAGGGGTCTGCACCGTGAGAGGCTGGGCTTAAGACCAGACCTCGAGGTCCAATCATGACATTATTGGCATTAAAGTCAGTCGTCATCAAAACTCAGATAAAATGTTTTTTGTCCTGTTATGTCAAAATATTACTTGATGTATCATGGAGGGGTAGAAACAAAGAGGGAATTAAATCTGTGTTTCACTTTCACAACCTCTCTCCGATTTTCCCCACAATGCTCTGCTTCAAGGGATTATTGATTTTGTGTTTCATTCTCCTGATTGTTTGTAGCCGTGAGTGCGAAGGCGCACCATTTCAGCTCTCATTTGTCTCCCATCACACACTTAGCCATTTAAGATATCCATGTTATTTTGAATTTCAGAAGTCTACTTTTCTTTCCGTGTCGCTTCCAGGATTCTAGGCAGATATTCACTGTGACCTGTTGTTCAAAGTTAAATGTTACAACAACAATTTTTAAATGGGGAACACGACTGAAATGTTCATTAAACCAAAGGCTGCGTAATCCCCTCATTATTGCAGTCAGTGAGGCCTTTAAGGTCCAGTGTTTTACTCCTGAATGATAGATAAGGTGTTGTATTGGATTAATATACAGCCACATTCAGTATTTTTTTTCTATATTATGTATTTTATTTGCAAAAAAAAAAATTAAATGTACACCTTTTCCCACAGCAAGGTTTTAATAGTCAACTAAAAGGTGGATAGTCTGTTTAAAATGTGGCTCTCTATTTGTGTAAGTATGTAAAGGCCAGATGAGAGGCATCACTCTCACACTGATGAGTTTATTTTAGGGTTCCAGAGAAACAGCATATTGGGGGCCACTTATATTTAAGGCGTTCACTGTAATCACAACTTTGCAGTAATATTGCATTTTAATGAAATCCCCTATCCGGCAGCATGCTAATTGAAAATATTTTTGTTAAGATGGGACTGGAATGGAACCAGTGTTTAAAAATAATTTTAAAAGTGCTTTGCACATTTAACCAATACAATAACAATTAACCACTACCCAAGATATAAAGATCAGTGGGTTTGTGTCATCCTAGCAGCGCAAGGGGTTACTTTGATTTTCATTAGCATGCTACAAGGTACTGTTATTGTCTACAGTATACAATAGGTCACTGTGATTCTCAACAGCATAGTATAGGTAACTGTGATTTTCTACAGTATACTATAGGTTACTATTATTCTCTTCAATATACTATAGGTTATTATTATTCTCTACAGTATACTATAGGTTACTGGGATTCTCTACAGTTCTTTATTGTTTAGTACAATTATCTACACAATATTACTAGTTACTGTGATTCTGTACAGTATATTATCAGTTACTGTAATATTGTATTACATATTTTGCTATCACCTTATGTATAGAAAAACACATGACACTTAGTACATAATTGCCAAATTTATTCTCTTCATTTTGACAGTAGAAAGTAAACAGTCATATGCTGCATATACTTATGAAGTGTATTACTATGATACTTTCCATTATATTATCAGTTATTCTGATTACATTATTGGTTACCAGGGTTTTGCATCAAATTTGTGTTTTTTGAAAACTGACCACCCCCCAAGATATATCAGTGTTTTTGTCTCTTTCTTGCAGCGCTGCTATCTCCATCATCCTCATTAATGGTCTGAGATGCAGGCACACATCAGTGGTGCAGGTTCACACTTTCAAAGGCCATAAGCAGGTCAGTCTTCTCATTCATGCTGTCTGCAGAAGACCTGTCTTCCCATATGCAACTCTGCAGTAATTAACTGAATCAGAATCTGCATTCATGTCTGTGCAGAAATCCTTTCTAGGAGGCCTCAGTAGTCACCATTAGACAAATCAACTTCAAAGTTGTCCGCTTTCAAGTTCATAAATCCATTTTTGTTTTTTTTCTATTGCCCAAATGCAGCAAGGGAACATAAAAAGGCAAATTTCGCACAAAACAGACTTTGAAAACTTTGAAAAAAGACCCAATACATTTCAAAGAAAATAAAACAATCCCAGGAACTCTTAAAAAACTAGGTTCTGGCAGGCCATTGGAAAGAAAGTTACTGCCATGTTGCATTTACAAACATTATTGTTTTAATGTTATGTAGTTTATCACTGTAATTTTGTATCACATATAAGGTTACAGTGATTCTCTATGCTGTAATATCAGTTGCTGTGACTGTCTGAAGGATTTTGTCGGTTACTGGGAGTTTCTACAATATATAATCAGTTACTGTTATTCACTACGGTATTACATCCACTATTGTGATTCTTAATAGTACAGTATTGGTACCGTTATTGTCCTCAGTAAGATAGAAGTTAATGTGATTTTCTACAATATATTATTGATTGGTGATTATTGATGATTTTCTATTCTATATTATGAGTTACTGTAATTCTCTACAGTATATTATCAGTTACTTTACAGTACATTATTGGTACTTTGATTGTCCTCAGTATAATAGAAGTTACATGGATTTTTGACCATATGTTATTGGTTACTGGGATTCTCTGCAGTATAGTAATAGTTACTGTTATTCTCTACAGTTTAATATTGGTCACAATCATTTTCGGCTGTATATCATCAGTTAATGTGATTTTCTACAATATGTTGCTTTTTAATTCACCATAGGCCAAAAGCCATTAACCTGCTGTAAGCAAGTCATATTATGGGTTACTTGGATTTACTACTGTTTATTATCAATGACTATCATGGCCCACAGTATTTCTTTTTTTTTTACAGTAATCTTCTACAGAGGAAACTCTTTGATTGGAAATTTAATTTTAATTCAATTATTGTGTGTGAACACAGAATATTACTTTGGATTTCAAAACAAATTAACCATTCATTCACATATTACACACATATTCACATAATATATTCACCGTTGTTTTAGTTATAAACTCAAAGCGCAAATATTTTGAAGGATGAAGTTATATTCTATTACTTTCCACAGTCTTTGAATATATGACCAGTAAATTGACTTTGGCACGAAAAATTGGACGCGTTGCTTAAAGAAGTAAATGATCCAGTATTAGAATAGATTTAGTACTCTGATGAGAAAAATAAATGTTAGATAAAAAATTAAAATTTCTAGCATATCTATTAGCTGGTTACTGCACCTGGAGTAGAATGTTTGCAGATGTAAAATGTGTCAGTAAACTTCCCTTTTTCTTAACATATACAGTATATGATGTTATTAATTTCCTAATCAAAATAGATGTGTGTAGTAACCTCCTGTAAGGACCCCATTATATCAAGATGAAATCATATTAAAAGAAGACAACAGATGAGTCTGTTGGACTTTCTTTATTACTTTCTCTCTGAGACCTACACCTACACACAGGTACGCTGTTTCACAGGTTTTCCCTCAGAGTTTGCTGGGAGTCAGCATATGGAGCTTGCCTCTATATAAGCGAGAACATTGATTTTGACTTCCGTGCACCACAGCTGTACCAACATCTGTACCCACACAGTAACAGTTACGGAGGGGAATTTGGTTTGATTGGCTGATATGACAGTCGGGCCAGCCGCTGATTGTGTGACAGCAGCTCCAGAAATAAAGAAGTATGTCCTGTATGTGATCTGTAATATGTCCGTCTAATGATGTTATAGTAAATTAGTTCTGCTTTTAATCTCGGTAATGTATTCCTCAGATAAACCTGCAGCTCAAAAGCCCGGACTGGTCACTCTGCCTTCAAGAGTTTCTAAACCATCAATCCCAATTTAATTAGTTTGGGTTCCAGTAGACTTGTTCCGTGCTGCCAAAAAGAGAAAATATGATGGGAACAGTCAAACTTTTGTTGCAAAGTTGGAGAGAAATATCGAATACTGGCACAAAATGCAGGCTACTGGCAGCTGAATCCACATTTCTGACAGAGAGTGCTGTTTTAATGGTTCTTGGGTCACAAGCAGTGATTGGCTGTGGCTACAAGAAGACAATAACAGAGTGATTGATTAATTTTAAAAAAGTGTCAGAGGCGCAAATTCAAAACAGCCTCCCCTGTGACTTATTTTGCAAGCTGTTGAATGTGGAGCAATAATATATTAATAATCGTAAAGCTTAATATTTTCTGAAATTCAATTACATCAAGTATTAATTGAACTCATTTGGACTGAATTGAATTTGTTTATTATGATATGCTGCTCTATCACACAGTTATTTTGGATTGACGCGTCTCTCCCGTCTCTCCGTAATTAGAACTGACAGATACTCAGCTGCTCGGCTGGCCAGCGTGATGTGAAATAAAGTACAGAGATCATCTGAAGTAGGGAATGTAACTAAGACGAAAACCAGAAAGCTGCATTTGGAATTGTCAGGCATTATAACTGAAGCTACTGGTGGGTGGCTATTTAGCGCTGAATTTATGCAAAACTTGTCCTATGCTGTTGTCCCTGACAGCAAGTCTTTATCCCTGAAAAGTCCCAAATCCCCTGCTTTGTACAAGCCATCCCCCTGATTGATCTCCTCAAATTAAATGTTAGAAGAAAATTAGAATGATATCTTTGAGTGGTTTCATGCACCAATTATGGACTAAATTGTACCAATGGTTGAGAAATTATTGGCGGATATATTTTTTTGAAGATAAAGCTCCCCCTAGGGTCTTTGTGGGTGCCACAATTGGAAAACGATCAATAGAATTTTTTTTTGATTCATGTCATGAAAACTGTTTTTCTTTCTTTCTGAAATGTTGTGTGTGAGTACACACGGGGCGGCTGTAGCAGGGAGTAGAGCGGACGTCTCCCGATTGGAAGATCGGAAGGTAGCCGGTTCAGGTCCCAGCATGGTCTACTTGTCGTAGGGTCCTTGAGCAAGACCCTAAAACCCTAGCTCTCCAGGCCCGTATAAGGGGCTGCCCACTGCTACCTCGGACATGTGTCAAATGCAGTGAAATAATTTCGCTATGTTGTACTGTGTATGGCTGTATGTGATCAATTAAGTTATTTTTATTTTTTTATTATTATTATAGTTAAAAAATTGAGGATCAATCGGGGATTGGCGGCCTCAACATTTCTGCTGCTTTGTACTATAGTGCTTTGTTGGGAATAATTACATAGTTATAATTGCTTCTTTTATTCCACATTGTTTTTGTAATATTTACTTAGGTTAAGTGGCGGCAGAGAAAATTAAACTGAAATCATCCTCATGACTGAATCTGGTTTTATTTGAGGCCAAGGTCCCTTTAATAATGTTAGCACAGCCCGTTACTATGATTAATAATGCCTCCCTTCCAGCCGGTAATTACTGCTATTTGTATATTTCTTAATGTATGGAGTTGTTGATATGCTAATTTGTGATGTGGAAGTCATTATCAGAATGCCAATTTGAGGATCGTTGATGATAGATGATTGTATCTATTAGAGCCAGCGGTGTGAAACTGGGTTACAACCAAGGTCACTCCAAATGGAGTTTGCGGGACTGTAGGTGCTTGCAAGTCAGTGTCATCAACGTAGATCATGGAGGCCCATGGATGACCAAGCTGTTGTGTATTATTTATGTATATTTGATGAAAAAAGAGGTAAAAAAGGAAAATGTGTTTCCTGTTTGAGATTATGAGTAGTGTACTGATCCAGCTTCCCTTCACTGCCCTCTTGATTTATCGTAAATGGGAAGCGTTAACTGCTGCGTTTAGGGTAGCCAGATAGAATACCCATCTTCCCTTCCACTCCTACACCACCTTATGATCGTTATGTCATTTGTTTATGATCCACGGCTGCCTCATAATGGCCCGTTTGGCGTAATGCTATCCATCAGTCTTCCGAATGGCCTACTTTCACATAACACCTTTCCCCCATCCACTGTGATGCATTAACACAAAACTGTGTTGAAGCAACGATTGACTTTGAAAAAGTGATGCGAGGACGTGGGTGTGTTTTTAGACAGACAGTCATTTCAGCTGAAGAGGAACATAATGTTTTCAACCACTCTTAAGGAAGTGTGCGAGCTTGATGATTTTTGTAAGATTTTAATCTGAATGAAAAGGAAAGTTGAATGCTCTCTGAAAAAGCTTAAGATAACAGTGAGCTAAAAGATGCGGTGAGTCTATTTTGGTGCATACAGAACAGAAGCTACTTGAGGCTTTGAAATGCCGTACAAAAACCATACTTGGTATGTATTATCAGGCAAATGGAAAATGTACTTCATCCGCTGAACCTTGGCATTTTGAATTTTAGTTATTTGTTTTTACAGCACTCATTCGAGAAAGTGCACGCTCTTATACTTTATTTTTAGACAAGTAGTGTGTGTCCTCATTTTAGGGATGTGGGTTGAAAATGTCAAGGTATCACACAAATCACGCTGCTATCTTACAGAGAGGCTCAATGCCATGAGTGGCCATGAGGGGGAATAACTCCACTTGAGCACAATTCCTACTTATATTTTGTGTACGTAATAAAGACATCCGTGTCCTGCTTTTCTATTAATAATGACTCACACAATCGTTCGAGCCTTTGAGAAACCTATTGAATGTGGCAAGAATGTAATATAGGGGATTGACTCTTTCATTTTCATTGACATGACCTGACCTCCTTTTCATGCCCACTGCCACCCTGTTTAGGGGAAAATGTCATAAGACTCATGTGTCGATCACCCGTGTTCAAGTCGCAACGCACGACGGTGCCGCAGGCTGCACGATAATAAAGCCAACCTTTAGATGCTGATATAGGCAGATACAAATAAGTTAATTTGGGTGAAGGTTTAGTTTTGGCTTTGAATCTGCTTTCACTGTATGTACAAAATGGAAGCATCTGCCGATCAGCCATAATATTATGTTGTATGCCTAAATTCGTGTGGGCCCCCCTTTTGCTGCGAAAACAGCTCTGACAAGTCAAGGCATATACTTCAAAAAACCTCTGAAGGAATGTTTGCGTTCCTCAAACCATTTCTGAACCATTTCCGCTGAAGAATACTAATAAAATTAAGGAATGCCTTTTCTTTTATTTGCATTGGTCTACAACAATTTTTCTGGCAGTGCCCAAGTAATTTTAGCAGAAGTCTGCCCAAAACGTAACAGGGCCTGCCCAGGCTTGCCTTCTTGCCATAATATATTCTTGTATCATCCCTTCCCCGAGTATAGTACGCACATGGACCCGGAATCATCAGACCACACCTCCTTTTTTCATGGTTCAGTTATGCTGTTGCTGAAACCATTATGGGATGCTTTTGTACAGCTCAGAAGTCATAATGGATAATCTGACTGGTCTGTGACTACTCAGTACTACATGCGGCAAGCTAGAATGCATTGTGTGTTCTGAAAACTTTCTGGTAGAACCTGCATTAACTTTTTCAGCAATTTGTGCTACAGTAGCTCTGCTATGGGATCTAGCAACACATGCTATCCTTCCTTCCCCTCCGTCAATGAGCCAGGGGGTTCTATGACTGGTTGCCCAATCTCAGACCACTTTTGGTAGGTACTAAGCACTCCATACTGGGAACAACAAACAGGACCTGCGGTTTTGGAGGGGCTCTGGTCCTGTCATCTAGCCGTCAAAATTTGGACGTTGTCAAATCTTTCAGATACTTATGTTTCACTATTTTCCCTAATTTAAACAGGTCAGCTTCTAAGACAAATTTTTCTCTTGCTGCCTGATATGTCCCACCAACTGACAGGTGCCAATTAATCAGTATAATAAATGTTATTATTACTTTGTCTGTCAGTGGTTATAATGTTATGGTGGATTAGTATATTATTCACCCTTGAAGCAAGTTATTATTAGGATTAGTATAAGTGACATATAAATTAAATTATATTGCACAGTTAGGCTCTGAGCTCGGAGAAATGCGATGGTTTATATCTCACCAGGACTCTTTAATTCTCTCCATATTGTATTTACCTGAGTGATTCAGACACTTCTACAAACACTACAGCCACAGCATAGCAGCACCTCATTGGGAATGTGTTATGTCTCACGGGTTTTTAAATTTCAAATATTGCAGAAGATTCATGTCGTTCGGCAAATCCCCTTAGCTCTACCGAGCTGTTCAGCTTATTTCAGCTCATTTGTTTTCTGGTCCACTTTGCTGCTATGGTTCATTCTCACAGCTCTCATTAGTGTCGTTTTGGGACCCAATAGGACCCTTTTTTTCGGCAAAATAAAATCTTCAATACCTAGTTGAACACAGCAAACAAAGTTAGTGACTAGACAGTGCAGATAGAATGCCAAATATTTCTGCAGTTTTTTTGCTGACATTATTGTCATATTGTATATTTAACGCTTGTTTTTATTGTTGAGAGCGGCCTTTTTAAACTTCACTATGGCATCTTCATTTATTACAGCAACAGTAATGGCTCATTTATACTCATCCTTAAAAACAGACAGTTCATTTTGATAATTTATGCCTATTTGTTTGTAAATATTAGGAGTTATGTTAGTGAATATGGAGCCCTTACATGAACATATCTGCCGTATGTTACTATCATCATTTGTGAAGAATGGCTTGTATTGTATGGCAAATTCTACCATCGCATGTTAATAGTATTAATATTTAACCTGGTTCTTAACTGAAATGATAATTGAGTCTCATCAAAAGGAAAATACAAGGCATTCTTCTCAACAACTAAATTTCCTAATTTTCACGGTGTGGTCATTGGGACCTTTGTCCATCCACTCATATTCTCTAACCACCTATCCTGATCAGGGTCATGTTGGGGAGGCTGGAACCTATCCCAGCTGACACTGGGTGAGAGGCTGGTGACACCCTGGACAAGTCACCAGTTCATCACAGGGCTGACATAGTTCCAGTTCTGGCCAGTGCCTTACTTAGAACCAGTTCTCAGCTTTTCCACTGTGGAAAAACCTACCCTGGCCCCTGAAAACTGGTGATAACAGCCAAGCAAAAGAAAGCGGGGCCAGAAACAGTAGCCAGTGATGTCATAGAGCAGGAGGAGGGGTTATCCGAGCAACCCAAATTTAAAGTTTTATCCCGTGGGTGTACATAGAACCCAAACTGTGCAGTCCACTGTTCATGTCTGCACTGTTTCATGAGTGAGGTCTAAATTTTTTACTCTGATGGCTAGGTTTGATGCTCTGTTGCTCTAATTTTTGCCAAATAATAAGGCAAAAAAACCTTCCATATACCATATTGTCGCACACCTGTCAGCAAGGGTTTATCGCCGAAAAGCCCCAGTCTCCTGCATGGTACAAGAAATCACCCTGATTGAACTCCTTAAATTAAATCTGAAGTTATATGCGAGAAAGCATTTTTAGCAAAAACAAAAGCTTTACCTAGTGAGTTAAATATGATCCTTTAAAGTAAAATGGGATCTAGATAGATGTCCTTTATTTTTATTCATATGATTCAAATTTGGACCAAATTGGACTAATGGTCGATGTTATCTCCAGGAGAGATTTTGTTAAAAAAAAAAAAAATGCCCATGGTGAGTAAAATGTGAGGTATTAGAGTAAAATATGAGAAATACAAGATAGATCTCCGCGACTCGATTCACATGCTTGAAATGTGGGCTAAATTGACCAACGGTTGATAAATTATGGCCCCAATAATTTTGGAGGTAAAGCTCCCGCTAGTGTTCGAAATATAAAAACAGCCTTTCCCAAAATCAACCCAGTTCATTCTCACAAGGTCAAGGTCTGTTGGCGTAAGTTTGAAAATGATCCGTCATATGATTTTTCAGTAATGGCGGTAACAAAAAGGATCTGTGGCAGACTTGATGGACCAGGCGAAGACAATTCCATAATATCCCCCAGTTTTTAGGCATACAAATATATTTCATTTCTTCTTCATTGGCTGTTTCCTTTCCACAGTTAATCATCTGTTTCTGATCATAGTTACCGCTGACAACCTGCTGGCTAACAGTACCAATGATAGTATTTGTTAACCCAAGCCTCAATGGATCCAGTTGGATGCCCCTCCTGACGCAACACTGCCCATTTCTCCAAGCTTGGGAAGCACACTGATTTGTGACCCCTTTGGGGCTGGTTTATATAAATATATTTATATAAACCTGTCTAACTTGGCATTGGTATGACGGATTTACAGTTAGAATAAACAGTAAGGAAATAGAGCTTCTGTTACCTACCATGTGACCCCCTTCACTAATGTGGCATCAAATTCTAATGTGAATTATTGGAGATTTGATATTCTAAATGTTATTTGTGATTTATTTGGGGGATAAAAAATCAAATCTCTTGAGATCTGACTTCTATCCCAAAAACTGATCTGTTAACTTTTACCAGCAATATGGGCCAAGTCTTCTAAGAAGCCAGCTGGTGTCTCAAAGGCATCCAGAACTTTCTCAGTCAGACAGTTATAGCCACAGCACACATTTTATGATGACTACGGCCAACACTGTCAAGTTCGCTCAGCATTTGTTGCTATTTGAAATGTCATTTATCCTATCATTGTGTCTGTAAAATACAATAATTAATTCACATGGCTCCCTGAGAAAAACAACTTCAGTAATCTTAGAGCCAAATAAGAAATATAAATGTATCCGAACAAAGTCAGACAAGTTTGGCTCAAAGGTTGTGATCACAAATGAAAGCTGAAGGAATCATGGAAATGCTGCAGAATATGCCATGAATGTTTAGAAACATGGTAACCGAGTTTTTTGTTTTTTTGTTTTCTGTGCCCAATTATCTGAAACCTACCGCACTGTATTTTTCCCAAAGTCATAAAGGGCGCTTCTATATTCACATACAAAAAAAAAAGACATGTAATAGGTTTGCCTCAAAAGAGTTCATTATGGATATATGGATTCCACTTCATTTGTCCGACTGCTTACAGGGGACCACTTTTATCACATCTACTACCAATGTGTGCCGTCAACAATATTAGTAATAGTATTAATAGTATTAAGATTAGTATAGTTCATCCAGTCATCACATGTAATACAAGGCAATATACAACAGAGTCAATGTTTTAAGTATTAAGAAGTGACTGAACAAGCGCAAGCAGATGTAAAATACTTATATCAGCCAATCAGCCATAACATTATAACTACTGACTGGAGGCGGGTCTGAGCAACAGAATATCCTCTGTCACCTGTCAGTGGGTGGGATATATTATCCACCATGTAAACATTTTGTCCTTGAAGTTGATGTGTTGGAAGCAGGAAACATGGGGAAGCATAAGGATCTAGGATCAAGATAATTGATGTGACACTCTTCATGTGTCAGGAGCGCTGACGAGAGCCAAAGGTGCGGCGGACCCTTAGGGGCCAGAAACCCCCCTCAACCTGGACAACATATGAAATTAAACTGATGTATATGCATGTCCCAAAATAAAGAGGAAATCAATGTTTTTGAGCTACAAAAACAACATTGCATGTTGATTCCATCAAAATTTGTGTTTAATATCACAAAGTCATGCCATTTTCAATCAATAATAATGGAGGATAATTTTATCACCGTTAGTGTTTAATGACTTCACTTTCACTTTCTCATGATGGTGTCACCATGGTCATGGAAATAAGGTTGTTGAAGAACATTCTTTCCCTTAACTGAACATTGTCATTGTCACAATGTTGCATCATCTGCTACATATATCTAGAATTGAACTTTATTTAAATTTGGTCAAAGCCGACAGTGTGGTATTAAAGAATATAAATCACAGCCTGTCAGTCAGTCCAACACTTGGTTTGAATTTAAATATATCAAGCACTGTTGGTTTGATTGAGGTAAAATTTCAGACAGTAGCGGTCTTTGCCGGATGAATCCCACTGACTTTGACAAAAAGGATGACTTTTAATCACATTGCTGATCAGCTAGATGTTTATATCACACTTCACTTTCAAGACTATTGGATCCTTGAGAATGTCAGTATTGAGAGTCGGAAAATGGCTCTGTAGTGTGGAAGTGGGAAAAATATGCAGGCATTTGGGAAATTGAAATAAACGGATTCATTTTCATCGACTTAAATTCTGTAAGTTATTGTTGTTTTCTTATGCGTTGTCTTATGGCCTGTTTGTTGTGTAACTTTTTTAATCTGTAAATGTTGGCGTTGTCAGGTGAGAGGACTCTTTCTGTTTTAAATTGAGATAAACTTTCAATTCTCCAACCAATATTTAAAACCACATACCTGCTAAAGTAACAACAGTCCCATTATCCACAGCTACTACTCAAATATTCCAGTGACAACGTCTGGAAATAAAGCCTAGTTTATATTACACAAGATTATGAAATCAGGTTTCATCACACACAGGAAAACCGTTACAGATCATTTTTTCCCTCAAATCTAATATGAAAATAATATTTCATCCCATATTAGACAATTTTAATATCAATTTTGTGTCCAAAGAAACAATTAATCCACCGCCTAATTTAATCTCTTAAAACCGGATGTGTCACTTGTAAAAAATTAATGATGAAGTTGCCATATTGATTAGAATCCTCGATTTTATCGAAATCTTGAAGAGCTTAAAGATTTTATTCCTAAAAATATTCATAAAATCGCCAGATAAGGTGCAACTACAACTATCACAATATCAGCAAGATATGTGTCTGATGACTTCATTGGGCTAAAATAAGGCTTTTTATTCCTCTGACTGGGGTGTAGAAATGTTCCATAGGACATCTAATGACTTTCCCTATTGCCCTTAGAAAAGGCATGGGACATTTGAGATGTTCTATGAGACGTGATATGTGTGAGATAATGTGAGATTGAATCTGTAAACACCTCGGTAAATGACTTCGGTAAATATAAGAATTTTAGCGTTTTTTTATTGTTGGTTGCATGTCAGCAACCTATCACTAGCATTTAGCTCAAAGCACTGCTGAGCCAAGTTATTGTTGGTTCTCACTCTATTTCTTAATGTTCGGAAGTTTTGTCTCTACTGCTCTTTTCTTACCTTTCTGCTCTCATACCGTGCAGCTCCATAACCAAACACTACAAATGGAAGTCCTCAAACACATAAATGTGTAAAGTGGACTCCATTCCATTCATGTTATAAAAGCTTCAGGGGTGTAATTTGAAGACTAATGATCTAAATTGAATCTTCAAGTTTCCCCTTAAACATTTTCTTTGCAGGCTTTAGTCTCCGTAGAACATTTGATAGATATCAGACAGAACTAAAGTGGATGAAGTTCAGCTATTTTTTTCTACTCATTTGCAGTTGCTAGGGATTCTGTCATGTATGATTATTCACCATATTACCAATATTTGTCTAAATATATAGTCACACAATTATGGGAAACTGTTAGAGATATTCCAGGAAGTCTTATCTTTACACTTTATTTGAGACAAACCAACCATGATGTCACACTTATGTAATTTCCTATCGTTCATCTGCAGCCAGGCATCCGAATGACAAGCTACAGCTGCACTCACTGCAGGAGTAGAAATTATTGTATCATTTTATTCATCGCTCACTTTGTCTGACAATATCACACTGTCACATCTGATTAAATATGGAATGAGCTGCTGAATTAACAAAGGGGTGGCAGCAAAGTAGGAAGCCCTAAGGCATTTACTTCTTCCCCCACCCCTGAGTCAGTCGGTGACAGGTAGTTGGCTTGTTAGTATCATTCATGGTTGACTGAACAGGCCTACCAGGTCCTGGGGGTAATGAAGAAAGCAGTTACAGAGTCTAACCCTGAGCTCTGAGGTACACTTGTGTACAGTGGTCATAAAAACCCATCTTCCTTTAAGCTCTGAAACTTTTATTCAGCATGGCATTGTTGCCCCAGTGATTTCTTAAGTTTTAATGTGTCACTTAGTTTAACCACACTCAATGTTATAGGAGAAAAGGTGGTAAGATGTTATAGAACAGAATTGTATTTTCACATTTCTTTTAGGTGATAGATGAAAATTGAAAATTATATTTGGGTAGTAAATATCATTCAGTGGTGCTAACAGTATCTTAAATACCCAGTAGACTTCTAGTTAATGTCCATAAAAGGGCATATATAGAGTCTTGATTATTAAGAGGCGGTTCGCTGGTCAACTTCATCGGGAACTCCAGGGGAAACAAATCTGAAAGCCTACTCCAAGGCCATTGCACAAATTACAATAAAGTGCTGCAAATACTAAGATGATGTACTGTCCCGGCTGCTGTTCCAAATAGAACTGAAACCCCTCAGCAAGTTCATTACAAAAATGGATATGGACACAGGTTCAGAAGTGGAGTGACCATCAGCCACCTCCATTACATAGCTTTACACCTTGATGTCCTCTAACAGTGAAGACTTCAACTCAATGATCCAGCTTACAAGGATCTAAAGCAAAGATATTGGGATGTCATTTGTGCTTGAAAAGGATGAGCGTAAGGTGGCAAGTTGAAGGTTTGTTCAGAAAATAAAGGGGTTGACTTACCCGAAGTCCAATGTAGCAATGATGTCGAGGCACCGAGGTCAGTCACAGCCAAAAACAATTAGACGCTAAGACAAGTGCTGAGAAGCCAGCTACATAGTAGAAATAAACTGTAAGGCATCAACATGTCTGGCCTTCCAGTCATCGGATATCCAGCTGGAATAGTTAACTGGCCTCATACTCACAATGCATGGAGAGTTTCACCCAAAGTTGGGCACCCTGAGACTCTAACAGCAATGTAAACGGTGAGGGTGTGATCCACGATCCAGGATGAAACATGGGGCTTCCATGAATGCATCAGAAAGATGGCCCCCCGGGATGGAATGCTAAGAGAGTGCCTCAGGCCGCAGGAGACAGTGGGCGATGAGGGAGAAGAGGCTGTATCAGGGATCACCAAGCCCCTCCAAGGGATGTACAACTGACTGAGAGACGGGATGGTGTACAGCAACATTGCTGCCGACTATGGATAAGAAGTCCTGAAGTCCTAGTAGGTCACACCACCAAAGGTAGTTGATAACAGAGCAAAGTGTATGTGGGACTAAATGAAAAGGCATAGAAAAGACCGAAGAAACAGCTGGAAATGCTTGATGAAAGCCAAAGTGAGCGCTGTGGTGATGGGAAAAGAAAATCTGTGACACATAAACTGGACGAATGATTCCATCCGATTCCAGGTACAACGCCTGAGGCCTCTGTCCAGAGGAGTGATACTGCACAGAACACTCAAACTCCTGAACCTCTGTACAAGGACCCGAGCTTCCGGAGAACACATACCACCGGTTCCCACTGAGATGCAACGCAGCAAACCAAAACCAAATTGACATTAAACAACTACAGAGACGGAAAAAAACACATATAGATACGTCTCAAAAATAGCCCGAAAACTCCACTTAAAATAACCACAAGGAGAGAGAAAAATTACCAAAGAATTCACCAGCCACAAATCGGATCAAAAAACACATAAATAGATTTGAAATGACCGTAAACAGATAGAAAAGGCCACACAGATGATCAAAACAACCACAAAGAGACGAGGGGACCACGGAAACTCGGAAAACAAAGAGTCATAAACTGTTTGACAGACCAGATGAACAACAGAAAAAACATTTGCAACTGAGAGACTTGCTCCTATATATGAGTGACAAACAGCATATATACTGACATTATTTCAACTGATAATTTCAAATGGTTAATAATGAATAAAAATCTATCCATAATGTATAGTTTATAACTGCATAGAGCAAAACATTTGAAATCATAAAATGATCTACTCACAGTCTTGTAGTATAACACTTCATTCAGGTTTGCCAGTTACGTAATTGTGAAGTTCAACCTGAGAGGACGTTCATTTTCTGAACATTAACTACGCCTCCTGAACATGCTTAACTGTGACCCCAAAAAATCTATTTAAAAAATCCTTACAACCAAGAACAACTGTTTTGTTTGTTCTAATGTGGAAGCAATGTCTGTGTTGAAAAATGAATGTAACACTCACCGGAGCAAACTCAGACAAATCAATATCATAAATAAATGAAAGTAAACTAATTCAGGGTGACGTACCGTCTATTTATATCAGCTTTCCCACTCGGTCTCTATGTATGTGTCAAAAATGGAAACAGACGGGCTGAAGATTGAGAGTTGCTTCTTGTTAGCGGCTCTGGTCTAGCTCTGAAGCAATGATCCATGACACAAATGATTAATGAGAGCGTGACATGTAATGTTTTATATTGCTGCAATAAAACATTTCTAAATGTCACCCAAAAAAAGAACACCATGATCGCTAGGCAGAGTGGTGCTATTCATAGTTGTGGATTTACTGTGAGAGCTAGGAATGGGCGTATCTGGGAAAATTATCCATGAGAAATTGCTACAAAGCGAGTGTTGTTTTTTTTCATAATTGCGTATTCCTGATAGAGGAATATTACATGGGTGTTTAAATTCAATGTAACAGTAGATGTGTTTAATCGAAATACAAAATAAATATTTACAAGTATTGACCTGAATTTAAAGGGTAGTGGAAGTGAAGCATAATACAAGAAGATGGTGAATGGGAAAAAAGGAACAAAACTGTCAGCCCAACAAAAGCTAATGCTGCTCCGATTAGATCAATAGTCAATGTAAAGTCACGAGTAGAAGCACATTTTGGATGGATTACGAAACACATAAAATTGGCTTAGAAATTTGCTTTAATGTTAAAGGCTCTTAGTGCACGTTGAATGGATGTGTAGTTGTATGTGTGACGTTGATGTGATGTGGTCGCGGGAGCGAGTTTAGGTGAGGAGGTGAGGAGCAGGATTCTGAATGTGCTAGAGTTTATCAAGGATTTTGAATGTAATGCAATACAGGATGCTGTTACAATAGTCTCTTCTTGAGGTGATGAAAGCCTGGATCAGAGTTTCAGCAATTCTTGAGGTGGAAGGAGGCAGATCTCTTGACTTGTTTAATCTGCAGACTGCAGACTGAAAGGTTTGAATCCACGATGACACCAAGGTTTCAGATATGCGGGGAGGGAGAGACAGTATTATGTGTTTTTGATGAAGGAATTTGGACAAATACTTATAATATCAGATTTTTCACGGCTTATTTTGAGGAAGTTCGCTTGCATCTACTCGATTGTTTTTTATTTCTGTGAGGCAGTTTGTCAGAGTGGAGTGGGTCGAAGCCGTTATGGACTTAGTGGATTTATAAAGCTGGATGTCATCAGCGTAGCAGTGAAAGTGGAGGCCATGATGAAGGATGATATAGCTAGGGGGAGGGAGGTAGAGGATGAAGAGGAGAGGACCAAGCACCACATATTGGGAGACTCCTTGATACAGAGGAGCCGTGGAGTAGGTGCAGTTGTTGATGTGCATGAACTGTTGTCGGTTTGTGATGTGGGTTTTATCCAGGAGAGGGCAGTACCGGTGATTGGAGGATTCCAGGCTGGAGAGAAGGATGGTGTGTTTGATGGTACCAAAGACAGCTGTTAGGCCGAGGAGGATGAAGTTGTTGAGGTGGCCTAAGTCTGCAGAGAACAGGAAGTCGTAAGCGACTTGGATCTGTAGAGAAGGAGAGCTTCTCTCTCCTTCTCTACAGATCTTCTCTACAGAGCAGATAAATCTGCTCTTAAATGTAAGTCGGAGGGTGTCTGATTCCCGGAACCAAGACTGGGAGACGGTTTCACAGTTGAGGATCCTGATAACTGGCTGGTTCCCACTCTACCTTTTTAGCAGGCTGAGGAATAGCTGGATGCTGTTAGACTGCTAAACTGCTCCAACATTCCTGCTGAACAAAACCTTCACTGAACTGCTACTTTTTATGTTATACATATATATATATATATATATATATATATGTATAACATATAACTCAGGAGTTGCATGTTATACAAATAAAACTTGTTTTTGTTAGGGTATTTCTTTAGAACTTCAGGGTTTTATTATTTGACTACACACTGAACTGTTCATTTTATCCTCATCTATTAGCTATTATTCATTATAAATTTATTTTTCATTTTATGACTTTTCTGATGACATCAGAGCTGATTCCTGCATATAAGTCTTCTTCCTGTATTCATAAGTCTAGAAAGACAATAAATGGACATTTAAGCCCCCTTTAAATTACAAAATAAGTTATAGATTTAAAGTGTTTTAAAAAATAGTTTGTCCACAAAAGCGCATTATAAGCTCATTTCTAATATTTGTAATTGAATATAAAATTGAAAATTTAATTTGCAACAAGAGAATATGATGGTTAAGAGAATAATCACATTTTTAAACTTCAAAACTGTGTTTCAAAAAAGTACATACAAAGGGGAAGATATTAATAGGGGCTCAGAGACACAGGAGAAATGCTTGTTATATTTATTTTTCATTTAGCATGAGCATGTTAATCTTTTATCATTATAGACAGAACTAAATCAATGTTCATTTAGGTAAATTGAACTTTATAAGTGCTGAAGCATCAGAGATAAACTTCATGTAGTTTTAGACCCTCCAAGCCTTTTAATCACAGTGGTAGTTATTTTTCTAACCAGAAAATGTGTTCACATCCCTGTCAGATCTCCTCAGGCAAATCCACATTACCTTGAAAGGTTGGTGTGCCTCTCTTACAGCAGATGAGATAAAATTTCCAATGTTTCTTTTCCTTTTGAACATTCCATGGAAATCTGGGTTAAGATTACAAAAATAAAACATTAAATCTGATATAGAAGTTTTTCCACTCACCTAGGTTGCAAAATATGTGCAAAAGGGGATTTATTGTTATTGAGATGTTAAATGTGTGACCCATGATTTACTTTTAGATAAATTCAGTAGAGCCATCCACTTATCTGAAGCTTAGTGGTTTCTTTCCCGGCCACTGTAGTCCAAATGTCCTTGAGCAAGATACTGGACCCCAAGTTGCTCCCAACAGCTTTTCCATTAGTGGGTGAATGATGTTGAGAATGGATATCGATACTGATGATGAGCAGGTGGCGCCTTGCGTGGTAGCCTTGGTCTGTATTTATATAGACCGAGGAAGGACCGAGGAAGGAGCAGCGGCTCTACTCTGAGCTCCTTCCGGATGTCTGAGCTCCATACCTTATCTCTGAGGCTGAGCCCAGCCACCCTAAGAAGGAAGCTTATTCCAGCCGCTTGTATACTTGACCTTATTCTTTCAATCCCTACCCAGAACTCACCATAGGTGAGGGTTGGAACATAGAAGAAGCCTTAAATTGAGAGCTTTGCCTTACGACTCAGATCTTTCTTCACCACAACAGGCCGATACAACTCCGCATTACTACTGATTCCACATTGAAGGGCCTGTTCATCTCCCGGTCCATTTTCCCATTTTCACTCAAAAACAAAACACCAAGATACTTGAACTCCTTTGCATGGGACAGCAACCGACTCCAAATCCAAAGGGGAGAGTCCATTGATTCCCGGTGGAGAATCATGGCCTAAGATTTTGAGGTGCTGACTCATACCAGTCGCTTCACACTTGCGATGGGATCCAGTGCTGCTGGAGGTCCCAGACTGATGAATTCCTAGACCAATTCTAAATAATGTCCTCATCATTGTTGGCTGAATCAGTCTCAGTTTGATTGGCTTGTAGGTCAGCATGTTTCTGATGTCAGTGTGTTCTCATTAAAGGCTTCTGTGTTGTTTTCCTGTTGATTCTCTTTTTTATATTCTTTGATTTCTTCATTGGACCATATCCAATATACAAAAAAGTTTTCTTTTTTCTTTTTTCTCTTTGTCTCTTGTTTATTGGTGACGGTAGTCCAATGTCATTTCCTGTTATTGATATGAAATTGATCCATCCCGTAAAGCGCATTAATAGTGTAAATGGACCAAACTAGTTCAGTTTGAAATGGAACTAATCTCTCCGGTCCATGGTTTTTCAGTGGACCAACTCCAGTTTGCTTATGGCCCTACTGATCTACGCAAAATGCAACATCCTCTACACACACTGCTCACTCACCTGGACAAAACAGACACAAGAATCCATGTAGAAAGGTATAGATTGACATCAGCTAAATCATCCCTCGGTGAATAACTGTTTGCCTATACATCGCCATGTGCCTCATGGTTCTGAACTTCCTTACAGAGAAAATTTTGTCTGTGTCGGCAACAAAATCGCAAAAAAATCGACTGTCATAATCAGTACCGGACCCAATCGGCCCATTACAGTTCACATTCTTCACACATGACCGTGGAGCCAGATCCAATCGGAAAATGTGCAGATGATACCACATTTATCATGGAGATGGCCAAACAGCTTTAGAGCTGATGTAGAAAAATATTCATCTGACGGTAATGTGACTAAAACCAAGGAGATGATTGCCAACTTGAAGGGGTCTGCGCACACGCCCCTCAGTGTCAAGTACTCCAAAGTGGAGAAAGCGGAGAACATCACATCCTTCCGATTGCGCACTGCAACAATCTCATATTGTCAGGGCTCTCTCTGCAGAAAACACTTCCAGAGAATATTGAAGCAGGCATGTGTCCCTACTAGCGTAATAACTTTTTACAGATGTGAATTTGAGAGCTTGCTCTTTCACCGCCTAAAGCTGTAATCGATCAGCAAGGCAGCTGTCATAAATGCCTCGGCGTCATTCATTAGGCGTGCAGACAGGATTTTTGCGGTCTTTCTACCCTCTATGCAGGAACTTTTACGAAACAATGCCTGCACCAGGCGGTGCTGAACATCAGCAGGAGCTGCTATGTGCTGTTGGCCTTCCGTTTTTTGGCTATTGAATAACTAACTGGGCCTGCTGAAAATTCCTCAATAGGGGTGCATTGTACAAGCATCCTCCCCTAATTGAACTCCTCAAATGAGGTCCACAGTATTTTTTGCAAAAAAAGCTCCACAAAGTGAATAAATATTAACTATTACAAGTAAATCATATCTTTGAAATGTTTAAAGGTTTCTTTAAAAGGTCAATCATTTCCTAAGATATTTTTCCAAATACATCTTTTTTTTATATTCAACACAAAGCCTCAGCTGGAATGAGGCCATTACAGCTCCATAAATGATGTGTCAAACAAGGAGAAAATCTATTTAATAATTTGTGTGAAATAAACTCTGTAGCCTTAACTAAAAATATTTTCGAATAAAATCAGCTGAGGGCGCCAAACCTATGAAAAGGCTACTGGAATAAATGTGTGAAATAAGTCCCAAAACTTCTGTGTAAAATGACAGATCCCATAAGAGCTGAATGCAGACGCCCAACAAACGTATTAAATCCAAAGCTTTGTTTGCAAAGCAGTCAGTGCTGAGTATAGCCAAACTGGATCATCTATCGTTTGTCACAGTAAACCATAAATAATTCTTTACGATTCTTAAAAAACAGTTTGCTCACATGGTTCACTGCTCAATGGTAACAGCACAGCTACTTTGTAGAACCTTTACAGCTCATAAAACACATCTGGAGATGTTACAAAATGGTGAAAAGTCCATTAGAGTGGTAACGGCCCTTTTTTCATTCTTTTGTAATAATAATAATATGAGAACCTCCTCCTCTCCAAAAACTTCTGCTTGAAGGATAAAGAGCCTTTACACTTTTCATAATGTTGCAATTGCAGCTTGTAAAGCATCTTTCTATTTCTCCAATCATCTTATCAACAACTGATTCAAACAGTTGACTTTTGACAAAGATAATGTGCTATCCTTGATAGCACATTATCTTTGAAGAACACATCAATAATATCACTCGGTGTGCATATTTCCACCTACCTAATATCGACGCTCTCCATCCATCTCGCACAACCAATACCAACGCCATCTTCATCATTGCTCTGTCACCTCCAGTATCGATTAATGCAACTAGCTCCTCTCTGGTCTTCTGCTCAAGCTCAAGGTCAAGAATTCCGCTGCCTGCATCATTAACAGAACTCCTTTCATAGAAATCCTCCCCCCTGTCCTGCAGTAGCTTCAGTGTTTACCTGTCAAAATAGAAGATCCTCCTTCTCACCTTCATGTCGCTCCATAACCTCACACCTCTGTACCTCTCTGCCCTCCTCTAATCCCTACACGCCCTCCCGTGCTATTCGCTCTTCCTCTTCACTACACCTCCTGTCAGTTTATCATTTAGGGGGTCCCCTTTTTTAGCCATGCAGCCCCTCATCTCTGGAACTGTCTTCCGCAAACCGTCCGCCAATTTGACTCACTCCCCACATTCAAATCCCGTCTACAAAAACCTTTTCAGACTTGCGTATTCTGTGTGATCGCTGTTTTGACTGAAGCTAATGTTAGCAGAGCGGTTAAAGCTAGCAGATTTAAGAGCCGGCCACAAGCTCTAAAGTCCCTGAAAGAAGCCAACATATAACATAATGGACTGAACAAGGCTTAAAAGTTTTATTTTCTCTGCAAAATGTGATAGCATTGGTTCAAGGAACGCACAGTGGGGAGGATGGAGGGTGCATTAATTTAAGCATTTCCGAATACATACACAACGTCAAGCATCGAAAATACACTACTAATGATTATGAAACCTTGAAGATAATGAATCGGCATCAGCCAAAATTGCCAGTCACTTAAGAAAAATCATTCACCAGCCAAGAAGATGCCAATGGATGCACCTCTATTTCCAAGCATCCTTTATGTATTTATCAATTTATTCATAAAAAGATTAGTGAAGAGTCTAAGGTTTGAGCAATAGCAGAGATGATATGGTGGCGCTTTGGGTAGCACCTCTCTTCATGTAGAGGGGGCGTTCCCAGTCCAGCTTCCTCCCACGGTCCAAAAACATACAATGTAGGTGAACTAGTGACTGTAATTGCTGTAGGTGTTAATGTGCTCCTGAATTGACGTCTGTATCGGCCAGAGTGTAAACTACTCCTTCTCCCAATGACAGTTGTGATGGGCTCCAGCCCATCTACAACCCTAAACAAGATAAGCCGTTCCAGAAAAGATGGAATTAAAAATGTTTTGATAACACATCTTGTAAGTAAAAAGCAGCAAACCCTGAGGAATGAAATTCATCCTGACATGTGGGCCGCGCCTTTTTTACTTCTTTCCTCTGTTTTTTGTCCGTAGACATTTTTTCTTTTGAACCATGTTCGTGCACAAATATGCACAATGGTGCATTTCATTTCCAGTGAAAGGTCCATTTTATCACCATGGACCATGTATAGCCAACCTGTAGCTGCCGGCATCACAGAGGAAGTGCGACCTGCAGGGACTCAGCCTTCTGCTCTGTGCGGCTATCAGAGGCCGGCTGAGTTGAATCTCCTGGGCAGTCATGATCTGTCATGAACCTGACAGCTGCTAATTTGAGGGTGGAAACATACACTTCTGGATGGTTTGCAGAGATGAGACATGAAACATGCTCACAGAGGGGGGGGTTGTGACAAATATAGTAAGCATAGTAGATTTGGTTGTGCATTTATTCTGTCATTAAACAAGATACACGTAAAATACCTCACAGAATACAAACAGTGATGTGACATATTAGACAGAATGTACACAGATGGAAATTAAATCAAAAATGACAAAATTCATAAATATGGTTATCATAAAAAAAAAGACTGTGAGAATATGGGTGCTATATATTTAGATTTCAGAGCAGCTGAATGGGACCCATCATGTTAAAGTTATTTTACGCTTAAAAGCTTTAGAGATTCACCATAATGAATAAAAGGTACAGGTGCCCTAGAATAAAAAAGGCCTGATTTCTTCTGAAACCTCTGACTTTTTCATCTTAATGTGTTTGTCTGCACAGCGGCGCAGAATGATTCATGCACCGAACAAAAGCAAGGATGAAAACATCCAGCAGGAGAAGGGAGACAAGAAGGAGAGACAAGGCATGACAAACAACACTTGTAAGTAAGTAGGGGAGATTATTCTGGTTGCTAAACTCTCCATGGGGAAAATGTTAAGCAGATCCAATGGATGAAGTAATTCAATTTGAGCTGCTGAATAATAGCATCATTTGCCATGGAATTAGCATCCGCCACTATCAATCAGCATGGCGAAAGACTAACACAAGCTGTGCTCACCAAGGACACAGGCTTTCTGCAAAATTTAGCTCATTTTTCAGGTTAACTTGACGGCAGTCACCCGTCACTGCAGGACTGCTGTGCAAGCAATGCTGATTTTTAATAATGAGTGTATTGTTACAGACATCTGCTTTGGTACAGCAGTGGAATTTTCTGTTTCTGTTGACCGTGTGTTGTGAATAATTGTGCTGCTTTTCAATAAGCGCCGATGGCCCAACCTACAGCCAACACATATATATCACACAGACCGAATTCTTTCCCCAGCAATCAAGGAAATAGTTTTGAGTTATTAGGCAAAAATTCTGGAATAGACTGAAATTTTGCTCCTTAAATGTGATTCACAATTAAGTATTCTGGTGCATAACCCTTATTACTGTCAATGGGGAGGAAACAGATGATCTGCTGTGGCGACCTCTAAATGGAACAGCCAAAAGAAGAAGAATTTTATTTTAACAAAATTCTTCAATTAATTCTTTAGTCTCCCTTAACACTGAACAATTATAACAGGCAAGTCGCAGTCTCCGATACGGCACAGTATACTTTAATACTTTAATAAGAATTTATTTTTAGGATGAGTATTGGGTGCTCACAATCTGCCCGTCCGCTAGTTGCAAGTCCGTTATGCCCTTGGACCACTTTGGTAGATACTAACCACTATAGACAAGGAACACACACTCCACAACAGTTCTGGAGATACTCTGACCTGGTCATTTAGCCATCACAGTTTGGTCCCAGCCAAAGTCCCTATGATCCTTAGTTCATTAATGTCCTGCTCACCTGTTTGGTTGATCACATTTTGAGTCATTATTCCTTATTAAAAAATATGACTGTACCGATTAATAATATGACCAAGTTGCAGCATGTATATGCTAAAAACCACGGGGCCAAATATGGAGCCCTTGGGAGACCATAAATCAAAGAGGCCATCGAGGAGGAGGCGTTAACCACGGCTATTGAGAAAGTCCCATTCCATATGTGCGTTTTTTGACCTTTTAAAGCATGTGAGGATTTAAAAATATTAAATAATTACATTAAACGAAAAAAAATCTAATAACAATAAAACAATTTTCTAAAACTTACCAAGACAGTTTAACGATTTTACTTGATAATGGAGGTAGTGAAGGTGAGCTAATCTAATTAATATGACTATTTGCTATGAAAGTCAGATTTTTTCTACCGTTTAAAAACATGCTCGACCAAATGTTTTGCCTTTTTATGGTAAAATTAGGGTGTCTAAGATATCAAATTAAGAATTAAACAAAAATGTACTTAGAAAATGAAACTGTTGAATAGTTGTTATCTTGGAAATAACATTAAAGGGTTAAGTTTCCCTTTTTTGCTGCTTCCAACACATCAACTTCAAGCAAAACCAACTGTGAACTTCGTTCCTGACATATTTCACCCACTTATAGGTGCCAAAATAAGGAGATAAAGTTCCATCAGACCAAAATTGAAATGTTTATCAATAAGCAGTTTGGCAGTAAAACATAGTTTGAGTTTGGCATTGAGGTTTCAACATCATAACTGCATTTATATATTTATTTACATATTGACTGAGTGATGAGTAAAATATTGACGCTCCACAAATCGGACCTTGTAGTGGGATGCTGGGGTGTTGGTGGGGTTGAATGTATAGACAGCAGAGGTGTATGAAGTATTCAGATATTTTACTTGAGGAACGATTACTAATACCACAGTTTGAAAATAGAAATAGAAAAGTAAATTCCCTGCATTCAAAACCTCACTGAAGTAAAACTAAGTACCATCAGCAAAACATATCTAGTATAAGTACTAATTTAGTAGAATAGTTCCTCTCAGTGATATACAATTATATTTGTATTAACGTTACACTTAATCTAATCTTAATCTTAATCTACAAGAAAATCGTAACCTGTTCAAATTATTTCTTTCCTGTGTTAGCCGTGTAAAAAGCTTTACATAAGATAAGCCTTTTCTAGTCTTGACATTTTCTGATAAAACAAAACTATTTTCAAAAAATGTATGTACCTTATGAGGCACAAACATTTTCTCAACCGATAAAAAATCACTATAGCTACTGACAAATGTTTAACATCAACACGGCTGATAGACGTGATGTGTATGAAAGACAGGAACCTGAAAAGAATCAAGCAACTAAAGCTGTCAGACAAATGAAGTGGAGCATTTTCTCCACTACAAATGAAGTGGAGTAAAGGCATAAAGTAGCCAAAGAATAGGAATAGAAAAACTGCAGAAAATGCGAGGATGAGTAGGGCGCAGGGGTTACTCAGGCTATACCAGGAGCTCACACAGGGAGATTACGCATGAACACATGCTGACAAGGAGGGAGCGCAGGACAATGTCTAAATACACAAGACTAACAAGATAAATAAGAAACAGTTGAGGGCTGGGGACAGAAGACAACATTCAACACTCAAGGAGGAGATACCGGGAAACAGGATTCATTCACACACAGGCAAGAGAAGAAGAAGAGGAACACAGATACTAAGAGAAGGAAGTCAGGAGGAAGAGACTCCAAAATGGAAAGGAAGGTACAAGGAAATTACCATAAAACTAAACCTCTTAATAGAACAGGAAATAAATCCCTTAACTAACAATAATCAGACGGATCAATAGAACTGTGGTTTATAATGATAAGGCTGATTAATGTATATCACCTTCTCACTTTGTTCATTACGTGAATTAAAAATCAAACCGTCTTACCTACTTTCTAATACCGACCTCTCATTTGCCATTTTAAATCAACTAATGCTCAGTAATGTATTTTTTTCACATGTAACAAAAAAAGCTCAGCAAAAGCGCTCTAATAAAGATGTATGTTTAGTGCTGCCATATGGCATCACAGGCCTCCATGATTCTCCACCGTGTGCTGAGTGACTTCCAAGTATTGTGTTTGAAATCGCTGAGGGGGCGCTTGAGGTGATTTTTGCTAAATTGAAAATTTCTCTCCCGGCTCCACAAATTGGCACCCTTTTCGCTGGTGAAAATTTAACAAATTAGATGGTGCTGGCTGTTTTCGAAAGCTAGAGACATGATCCTTTGTCAGGAATTTATTTTACTGCAAAGGAACAGAGTTGACATACGTTTCAACGCAGGCCCGTAATTAGTGTCACTCTCATACAGGATGTACTGCCGAGTATTGAAAGGGTATATTTTCCATGCCTGCTTTTGAATGAAATAAAATCTAAAAGCCAGGAAGGAGCATTTTCTGTTATTACGGACCACAGGGTCTCCAATGTGCATTCTCAAGAGAAATGGCCGGGAAACCAGACCAATTTGTTGCCCACTTGGTTACAAAATAATGCTTGCAAGAACCTCAAGACGGGGGCAAGGCTGCGCTGCACTATGTAGGCTTCACGACTTTCCAAGTTTAAGCAAATGGATGTGATAGTGGGGAGAAAGGGAAAATGGAAAAACTCTGAAACTGCTCTAGTTATGCTCTAGAACACCTGGGTTTAGCACAAATTTTGTTTGTCTTAGAGAGTGGCAGTATGCTTCTCATGGCTTAACTTGTTTCATCTATCCTCAGACATATCGGCAGACACATGTCCATTTACAAAAAGTGCTTGAGGGGCCACATGCTGGAGGGAACTAGTTAAATGTATCACTTTACTTAAGACTCCTACCAGGAATGCAACAAATTTAAATCAAAAATAAATAATAGAACAGCAACCCACCTTCACGCAATTCATTAAACGAGATCCTTGATCTCAATGGGTATTTTTCTCCTGGTTAAATAATGGTTAAAGAAATTTGAAAGAAATAGCAAACAAGCAAAAATATCAAACCAGATTGACCTAAAAACTATACAAATAGACGAAGTATAAATCAGGGATTTGCAGGTTTTAAAATATAAGTAAAAAAATCACAGAATGCTCATAAATATTCTAAGATGGCTCAAGTTCACATAAATAAACAACTCCAAAAGTCGCAGCATCATTTAGGGTGACAAGACGCCGAGCAGGAAGGCTGATAACCTACGCAGGAAAAGCAGCCAAAAACTGGTTATGACCAATGATTGAAGGTATCACGCTGTTAACATACATTGACATTACTAATTTATGGATAACCTAAATGATAAAATTTCTGATAGGATATATATATATATATATATATATATATATATATATTATACGTATATTTAAGTTCATCTCAAAAGCCTTACTATTTTAATGTGTCCTGCCTTGTCCTTGTGTCCGTAGTTTACTTAAATGCTTTTTATTTATTTTATTTTATTATTACTACCTTGAATTAGCTTTTTATTTTTTAAGATTTTTATGGGATTGCATGGCAATTGAATAATTATTTTGAATTTCTCACAATTCTGAACAACAATTTTATCAAATCAGAGTTTAATATGAATGCTATATTTGTTTATGCCATATGCTGTTCCTATTTGAATAAAGTTTATAATGTAAAAAAAGGTAAAAGCAGGCAGGCAGACTCAGCATGCAGGCAAGTTAAGTATGTCCATTCCAAGCAAATATCCAGTCAAAACAGAGTAAAGCAAAGCAACGCAAAGCAGCAGCTTGAGGGGACCCATGGCGGCTGTTAGCAGCAGTGGACCCTGAATACGTCTCTCTACCGCCGGAAGGAGTGAGGCTGTAGCACAGATGCAGCCAGCGCACGACCTAGATCAACTACTACAGTGCAGTATGACCCAACGTGATCATATAAATAAATAACATACCCCCAATCCTTGTAGGAAACCTCCCTGGGGGTTGGGAAGCCCAGGGAAGATCTTAGAAGGTATAAATGTCTACAATAAACACTGATGTTTGAAAATTCACAGACGAAAGGAGACGCAGCGCTGTCACGTCCCTGTAGCGGAGACGGAGGTCAGGTGAGCGGAGATGATGCGATGCAATGCAAACCCAGGCTGCGGGCCATTGCATTCGTCTTGATCCTCACGTTCTGAAATGCATATTCTCTCCAGCTGTCAAAACAAAACTGTCATTTGACTTGCAGTGGCATCCACTGAGGCCTATGTGTGTTGTATTATTCGCCACAAAAACAGGACAGTGTTGTGTGAAAGCTTGCTGAGAAATGACCGGGTCATCATTATCCCTGACCGAAGCTGACAGAATGTCAAAACAACCCACCCAATCCGCTTAGGAGGAGGAGGATCAGCACTTGTAAAATGACTGGCATGCCCTAAGCATGGTTTTCAGGCTGCAGCAGGAGGAGGCTTTACAAAAACAACAAATATTCCAAGGCTTTAATAATGTCCAGTGTAGATTTGAGGATTTCTGAATTAATTAACTTATAATCGGATCTGTAGGTTCTTGTCAGAAAAGCTCTTGTTTCTATATTTTTGGCTACAAGCTGGAAACTGTGGACGCCTCAGACATCTTGACGTCTCTAAAGGTGACTCTTAGTTTAAACTCTTAGCATTGACCCACGTTTCGAGACAGGATTCTTCGATGGCTGTGTGTATTGCTCCTAGTATCTCCACATTGAGATGGTTCCTGTCTTCCATGGAGGTTGCCATGTTTGTACAGTGGCCTGAACAGACAAACAGAACTCTGGTTCTGAACTGACCAACTCGTCATAAAAATACTTGTCATAAGATAAATTATGTAAACTTACATGTAAGTAAAACAAGCTTGTATATTTATGATCTTGAGTGTCTAGAAAGGCGCCAATAAATAAAATGTATTATTAAAAAAATGTTTTTGTTTTTTTAAAGTAATACAGTCCCAGCGGCTGGGACTTATGAAACCATGGTTCTAGTTTAGGCTGGGAGAACTTGCGAGGGAAGTGATTTAATGCTTTCTGGTGAGCTAAAAAAAATTATACTGTACCTTGGTTCCCACATGTTAAGTTTTGTCAGAAAGCTGCCATATTCTACAAGGTTGTAGGTATTTGGACAGGTGATGAAGGGTTTTGTTGTCTATGTTCAATCTGAATTGGGATTGTCAAGTTTTGAACTGTGTCAAGTGTTTAGCTTTTCCGAAAGGCTAAATTAGCGCTACCATTGTCGTCGTCTGCTAGAGCTATCTCATGTGGTTGCATCTCAAGCAACAACGAATCCTGGAGGATATCATACAATGCTTTTGGGTGTCGTATCCATCTACTTCATCACTTTCTTGTGAAACAAAATCGAAAAAATAATTATAAGACTAAAGCCAATCATCTTTAGTAAAAAGTATAAACATTTTTAATTTAAATAAATTGATTGTAGAACAATGCTTCTGTGTTTTTAGTTGTTAATGTGAATTAATTTTTCATAATTAGTATTATCATTTTACAGCACAAAATCCAAGTTGGCTTTTCTCAGTCTTTGCAGAAAATTTGATTTTAGCTGAGAGATAACAAGTGACGCATAGCTACCAAATTCATTAAATTAAATTTCTAATTTAAACCTCTATCCTACCAGGTTAGTCTCTTTTTCTCGTTAGTTGCGATTAAAATCAGTTCTACAAGAAAGACTTGGCCAAAATGGCAGCACAAAAAAGAGACAGACACAAAACCAAAAAATCACAGGAGCTAATTGCTAACCCAGCAAGAGACTAAAGACTCAAAATTAATTAAAACAAAAGCTGCAATTATAAATCAACTCAAATTCCAAGCGCTTCACAATGCCTTTAGAATTCATGGTTGCAATACGAAGAACTAGTCAATTGATTTACATACAATCAATAATTATTTTTTGCTGTGTTCTGTTCTCTTAATGATGTTGGAATTTACATTGTGCGTTAATTAAACTTACATTTCTGAAAACATGTTATGTTTGGTTTTGTTAATTCTTTTTCAAGTTGTTGAAATTCAAACTACGTCTTTCTATGTTTTTTTTCTCCAGATAATTAACCTTTCTGCATTGATGATAGAAAAAAACTATGAAAACTACCAAACTGAGACAGAAAACCCACGATCCAAGACAATAGTAAAAATACTCATCTCATCCTCACCTTGTGACATCTTGAGCCAACTTTGAAGCACCAAATATTAATTATTGGAATTCAAATTATATCTTCCTCCCGTGCTCCCTTAATGCCCGGAAGAAGGCTCCAGAAGCCGAAACATTAGCAGAAGTTGGAAAAAAGAACATTTTAATATTGGAGTAATTGAGATATGTCTATTTGCACGGGTTGCTTTGTTATTGCCACCATTCTTTTACGCACTTTTATGATCCTGACATTGTAGAAGGGTTGGTCATTCAGCAATGTACAGACAATCATAGTGAATCCAGATAAAGGACCAATTGAGGAAAATTTTGAATATTTAAAGAAGAGGATTACCATGAGACAAAGAAGGAACTAGTGAATGCTGGAGTAAAACTGGGTTAAGAGTTGAATCCTTGCTTCTTCTTTTTTTTTATGTTCCACTTTCTTTTGAAAGGCACAAAATAACCAGCTCACAAAATATTTGTTGGATCTGCTTCAAAAATGCATCTTTTCTTTTTCCATTTCTCAGGACATAACCGCAAACAAGTTTCTGCTCCATCCTTGGTTACCAAAGTGATGGGTGACGAGTCTCGCTCCATCTAATATAGTGAGAAACACAATACCTCTCTTAAAAGTTCAGACACGCTCTCTTTAATATGCTCTAATCAGCTGCACAAAAAAATAGCTCAATGCTGTGAACAATGATGCTGAGAAAAAAAGGCTGATGGAGGAGGTGGAGGATAGTGGCCACTCAAACAGTAAATAGCGAATTTGAGGGCGACTCATTCTAGGTATGGTTTGATATGTATTTGGAGCTCGAGTGGCTATTTCTGGTATGTTCATCATGACAAGGCGACATGTCAACAGTATGGCTGTTATAGCTTTTGCAGCAATATGACACCGACAAATAAGCCATATCAAGCGACACAGACAATGCTTATTAGTAGAATCAATTCATTGTTGGATTTGATCTTTTCCAGGCATTTATTGACAAATGTCTCATATAAAACGTTGCTAAACGAGCTGACACAGCATGCAAAATGTTCCTGGGACTTATAGATTTTCTCCCCACTTGGATAGACAAGACCAACACTCACAGGGTCTGTCTCCAAAGTAATTAAGTTATCTCCGGCTGAATAATCAGATTAGGTCTGGGTCTTTTTTTTAGAGGAAGCGAGAAAAGAATCCATCGTGAGTATAAGAAATACTGCAAAACATTTAGTTCTCTTCAACACCCCCAACCGTCCTGCCCTCAGTGATGTAGCAATTTCCCACAAAAATACAATAATAGCACTAGACTCGGACCATCCATTGTCACTTCACAAAAGTCCCCCCACCTACAGCTGTAGAAGGTTAAGGTGCAAAAGAGACCATTTTTTGCTGAAGCTGCTGAGTGCCTTTGCTGTTTGAGATTCACCTATTATACAATTGTAATAGTTATGGAGTAAAATTGTTATCACATATTTTATTCAAGATTCAAGAGGTATTGTTGCCTCTATTCTAATAAGAATAGAGGCAACAATACAGGGAAGGAAATAAGTTCGAACCTGAGGTTCCTGGGTTAACAAAAAGTAAGGTGCTTGTTCTTAAGAGTATTCCAGCAGTCCTGAATGAGCTTATGGTACACTGTCAAATACGTATTTATTGCTTATATAAGGTAACAGACATTGGGAGTGATGGAACTGTTGGGGAGTGGGGTGTTCAGCAGTCTGATGGCCTGTGGAAAAAAGACGTTTGTCAGCCTTGTTTTCCTCGAGTTCACACTCCTGTAGCGACTCCCTGAGGGCAGGAGGGTGAAGGGACTGTGTTGTGGGTGTTTACTGTCCTTGGTGATGTTGCGAACCCTCATGATGACCCTGCTGGTATAGATGTCCCGTAGTGATGGGAAGGCTGCTACAGAGATGAACAGTGCTGTTTTAATTACATGCTAGGGAAGCCTTACTGTCCTGAGCAGTGAACTTACCTTACCACACTCTGATTGAGCTGGAGATGGCATTCTCCACTGTACATCTACAGAAGCTGCTGGGGACTTTGGTTTACATGGCAAATTTCTTCAGCTTTCTTAGGAAAGTACAGTCTCTACTGGTACTTCATGTCAGACACACCCATGTGTAGTGGATGTACTGCTCCTTCCTCCTGATGAAGGAGCAATAATCATCTCCTTGGTTGCCTGCATTCAAGGAGGGATTATTTTCTTGACACCAGGCCACCAGTCCTGTCACCTCTCTTCTGTATGATGTCTCCTCCCTCAGCCCAATCACTGTGGTGTCATCAGCAAATTTTATGATGCTGATGGTCTGGGAGGACACACAGTCATATGTGAAGAGGATGTACAGCAGTGGACTCACAACAACAACACAACCCTGCGGGGTCCCTGTGCTCACAGTTCTGATGCCTGATGTGTGGTTTCCAACTCTGACTGACTGGGTCTGTCTGACAGGAAGTTCAGCATCCAGTTGCAGGGGGAGGTGTCAGTCCGAGGGACAGGAGCTTTTCAGCGAGCTGGTATGGTATGACTGTGTTGAATACTGAGCTGTAGTCAACAAACAGCACTCTCACATAAGTTTCCTTTCCCTATAAGTTTGTGAAGGCTGTGTGGATGGCAGCTTTGACAACATCATCAATGGACCAGTTTTGTCGATACACAAATTTAAAGGGGTCTAAGGTGGCTGGGATGGTCCCTTTGATATGGGCCATGACTATCCTCTCGAAACACTTCATCACAATTGGTGTGAGTGCAACTCAGTGCTAGTCATTCAAGCAGATCAGAGTTTTTTTCTTTGGGAGGGGCACAATGGTGGTTGACTTGAAGCAAGCGGGCAGAGAGGCTTGGGCGAGGGACAGGTTATAAATGTCTGTGAACACATCAGCCAGCTCTGATGAGCAAACCTAGAGTGCAGGCATGGAAATATTATCTGGGCCAGCTACCTTTCGTGGATTCGTCCTCCTTGGAGCCATGCACACCTCGGCCGATGACGCAGCCTTTAGCTTAGCATATAGCCCCCCTCTCTTGCCTAGTTTCTGCCTTGGACACACTGTCCTGTTCAATCGAGGTCCCTCCTTTTACGTCTTGCTGGCTGGAGTTGGCTGGGTCCAGAGGTAGAAGGAGGCCAAAGTCCAGCAAGCTTTGTTTTAGTCCGTGATGAGTTTTGCCTGTGTCCAGAAGTTCCTCCCTGCTGTATCATACTGTCGCTTTCGCGACAAATACAAAGTCACATTGGTGTTGGGAGAGTGAGGTAACTACACCAGGGTGGGGGCCATATTCAACTGCTATTTAACTTTTTTTACAAAGAGGTAGATTTTGGGATATCATACAGATGATTACATTTTGGTGACATTACGTCATGACAGATTTTTAACCATTGCGAGATGGGGCACTTTTGGAGTTTTCACGCTATAACTCATAAATTAGTGGACTGATTTGCAATAATGTCTACCCCTTGATAAACTCCTCCTGTTCTGGGTCCAGACTGTGGTTGAAGAACCCGGGAGATATTAGTTTATTTCTTCCAATAAACAACAAACTGGAGACTCAACTGGGTTTGAGAACAGACTTTTCAGTACTTTACACATATCGGTCACTTCTTGCCAACTAAACTCTGAGTAACTGCATCCGGCTACCAGCACCATCAAGCAATTGCACTCTCTTATCTCACCGGTCCCTCTTCTGCCCTTGCTCGACCACTTACTCAAACACATACAGACACTCTTAAAGGGGCCAGGCCCTCCTGAAACCCAACTGTTGCCCCGTGGCTGAGGTTTGTACTCTCTGAGCAATTTTTTCTAGTTGTATCATGTAGAAACTGTTATAAATAAATAAATAAAACAATCTAGCTAAGTTAAGCTGATGGGTAATGAAAAATTTAAAATAGTACTCCTTCCCATCTGACTTCTTGTTGTGCTGCCTGGTCCGAACGGCAGACTAACTCTCGGGGTAAATAAGCTGTTTTGATGTCCGAAATGCCCTTCACTGCCAGATAGCGGAATGGACTGTAATGCTTTCTCCCAGGGGTTCCCCAGAGGCACAGAGGAGCAAACAAACTTATCTCCTCCAAACCCCCTACTGCTTTACACTGTTTTCATCTTTGTGGATGGAAGTCTGGCAGCATGGGATAGCTGGATACTGTGATACTGAGAACGTTGTCAGGAACTGGAGAGGATGAAAAAATACAGTAAAATAATAGAAATAATAATAAATAATTGAAATAAAGAGGGCTTCAAAAACCAGAGTATCAAGTGTGCTTGATGCTTATTGCCTGGTGCAAAATATTGTGGGAGCTCTGATTTAAAAATGAAATGTCAAAGGGGTCTGAGTGATGTTACTGTAAGTTAAAGTTAAAGACACAGTTATATTCGGACAGAGATCGTACATATTTTAGCACGTTCTTGTATCACTTACGATTACGGATGGAAACTGTCGGGGCAAGTATAGCTATTATTCAAACAAGATACGAAAAATGTCTCCAAACCACACCAAATACAAAAAAGTAAAAGTTTTTGGCCCCATGTTGCAATATTTAGTAATTAATATTAATGACCTCACAAACCACCACTGAGTGGAACAATGCCTCGGTTTTTGCCATCCAAGAAAAAGTTTTGAATTATCGCTGAAACAGACGCCGCGATGACAACTACGCCCTATTATAGCCCTGCTTTGTTTTGAAACATAGTTTGGTTTGATCTTACATCCTTTCTGTTTTTTCCTAGGCAGTGAATGCAGCACAGCTTTCTTGGCGTCTTCTCTTACTTCCCGACACCCTGTAGGGACTTCAGTTGCCAAAATCCCTAATGAGTTTCAGCAGGAGAACAAGGAAGGGTTTGATTAGATGTAGGAGAGTACTAACTGCCGTTTTGTTGTCACCACTGATTCAAACACACTAGACTGCGCAAAACTGTGGTCCGAAAAATATAAAGAAAGGCAAAAAATTATTGGAAGGTGTATTCTCAGATGGGCTTAATGCTGCACATTTAATGCTGCACGGATAATTTGTTAATGCAGTCTGATGCTTGGGCAGGTCCGTTTACCTCACTTAAATGTTTGACGACAACGGTGAATCAGGCTACTGTTTCCAGTTTTACCTAGGAATCACACAATATGTGTTTCTGAGCAGGGAATGTAGATCTACCTAATATAATATACTGTTCACCAATGCCAGCAGACCAATCTGATATGATTTAGATTACTATTTAATATGTCGATACATTTGAAAATATTAGCATAATGTCAAAATTGGTGGTATTAAGTTGAAGTGATATTATAGCAAACATTATTCATGATACACTAGAAGTTTGATACTAGAAAATGCAATAGTTTTTAGGAGGTGTGCATTAGCATCCAGTTTAGGTACAACACTGGTTCCAAAAAGCATCATTATATTGCTTTATCCTTCCACCCAGCAATACATTGCAATGTTACTTTTCTTTATTCTTGTGTGTTGTGTCCCTGGATTTTTGTGGTTTCTTGCTTGTATTATGGCCACACTGTACTTTCTGATACTACAGCGCAATTTTGTATGCCTTTGCACATATTTATAAAACATGTGCAAATACAAACAAACTCATAGTTCATGGGTTATGGTGTGTTAATGCCCATTTTTAATGTCGAGCAAAAATTTGTGTGTTAATGCTAATTTTTCATGTCGAGCAACAATTAGCTTTTTATCATGACATCCATCCTTTCTCTCTGGCCATGGAAACATAATCGAACCGGTTCTCAATGAAGCACTGGCTCTGAACCAGCTCTGGAACTGCCTTTGTAAAAAAAAAACAGGTGAATAACCCATGAATATCTTTGTGTGGTTTTCAGAACTTTATCTTTTAAATTTGTGGACAAATAGATACCAATAATATTTTTTTTAAAACAGAATACTGAGACTCTTGGACTAGGAAATGCAGTAATTCATGTCCTCTATTGCTTTAGGAGGACTGTGTTTGCCGCTGGAGCAGGAATTGTGGCGTTGCAGTCAAAACAAACACTTTAAGATGCATGAAAATAACCTTTGTTGTTGTCCTGGGGATGAACCTTCCAAATGTACTCTAGTCAAATTTCACAATGTCATTCTAAGTTAGAAGAGGGAGTCGTCAAAAAACAGCAAAGCTAATATCTTGTTTCTTTTCTAAGGGTGGAACGTTTGGTTCAGATCAGAGCGCCTTTTGAAGTTGCGCCTCCCTTGAGTCGATAAGTGTGACTAACAATCGGCAACGGCAACGGAGGAGCAGCAATATTGTTCAAAGTAATAGAGGTGTTATCTCACTAATGCACTTCTTACCATACCACGGTAAATATGAGTTAGGTGTTCAGAGGCGTTGAGGACATCCGATGATGCCTGTTTGTCACTTTCTTCCCAGCCACTACTCAAAAAAGTATTTTATGTAGCTGGAGTTTGTCTTTCAGTCCGTTTAATGCAAAAATAAAGGAATCGCACAGCCGCGCCTCGCCTCATCAAAATAAATCAACGGATGACACGGCAACCAAACTGAATTAGATCGAGCAGCATGTTTCCGAGGGGTCGCAGATTCTTGAACCCGGACCCTCTTGATTTAAAGTGGCTAATAAGGTTTTGGTTTCAATACACAAGTGAATTATGTTCTAAATGAGAAATGACAGGAGGAAATTGGACTTGTGGGTTTCTTTGGAGGACACTGTGATTCACAAAATTTGGATCTCCTGACAATCACATAGCAAACAAGCAAACTCTCTAATATTACAAATCCTGCCTCAAAGATTGTAAATAACTAAATATTAAATATGAATAATTACGCAAACACCAGCCACTTTTCCCCAATTATAAAAACTTAACCAATACTAATAAACCACTTTTGCCACCAAAATAGCCCTGACCAAGACCCAAAGGAAGTGTGTTGTAGTATCTGGACACAAGATATTAGCAAAGTCAGTGATATTATTGAATCACTAAAAGTACAGAGACCATAATTCCTCAACAGTTTGTCTGATTTATTCAAAATTTGGGCCATACGAATTGAATCAAGAAGATCTATCCTGTGTATATCATATTTTACTCACCAGGAGGAGCCTTTTTAAAAACAATCACTGTTTTTTGGACATAACTTCACATTTAATTTGAGGAATTCCGTCGGGGATTGCGTGTACAACACAGGGATTTGGAGGCTTTGGAGGGATTTTGGAGGGACTGGGGCGACAGTGTAAGCCTAGTTATGTGAGGTGACCCCACAATGGATCGGAATTATTCGTCCTCAAGTTCCATGGAGGCTTGATTGGGTTGCGATGTGGGAATTTGGAAGCCAAATGGACAGCTTGAATTCTATGAGTCAATTACAATTACTTATTACTTATTATTAATATTTACCAACATTTCTTTTGGTATCTGCATAAGGCTCACTCCATATAGTCTTTTTACGTTGTAGCTTTTAAATAAAATCCACAATCCTTTTGTGACCTCATCACATGCAGAACTCAAAATGTCCTTTATATTCTCACCACCCTGACTGACTGTGAATTTTATGTGGTGCAATTATAACAGCGCCTGTTTTGGAAGGAAAAACTGTCCATTATCCAGGCAGCACTTCTGTTTATCCTCATTATCAGAACAGCAAAATGAAATTAGTATATTCTCTGACTGTAATATTGAGAAACAGATTTTACATTATAAATAACATGACAAACATTTGCTGGAAATCAGTTTTTGATTTTACCTTCAAGTTTTTATGTTTTTAAATTCCTCTTGTGCAAGACTGGAGAAAACCTTCCAAAATATTTACTACAAAGAAAAATTCTTGGTTCCATATGTAAATAAAGTTTAACAGAAAACAAGCTCAGTGATGTCTGGAGACAGTACTATCTGAAGGTTTTAAATGAAGGTTGTAAGTCCCGCCTCTGATATCTGTCTGCGCTTTAATTGCATTTAAGTTAATAGCTACTGACCTTTTAAATCTCTACATATTTGAATAAATACTTTCTATCAAAGTCCATAGATTTTTCACCGTCGACTCCCTGATTAGCTGCCAGTCTCAGACATCCTTGCCGTCAGCCTCTTTGTTTGTTTGAGGCTGTGTGGGACTGACGAGGCTAGAGGATCGCATCTCCTTACTGAGTCTGTTGACTTTGATTAATGACCGAGAAGGAGGTTAAAACACTGATTACACATCAGCAAACTTTCCTCCATTCTTTTACCATCACACCTACTTCACCTGTGTCTGGGGGGAAATCTATTTCTCACACTGAACGAGACAGAGAAAGTGAAAAAAAAGAGAGTAAGATGGGGGAAAAAACAATATCCTCATTCACCAACCGTTCTTAGGAGGAAATTTCATCTGAAACCCCACTTCCACAGTTTTACAAAGATTCTGGCATTCACCAAAATGTTCTTATTTTGGGTTTCTTCTCAGGTAAGAACAGAATCTACAAACAATAAAGAGCACTTTTAGCATGTTTGTCATTGTGTTTTATACAGTTATACTGACAGTTATATGACAGTTATACTGTTGCATAATACAGGAGTTAAATTTTAGACAATATTATATAATATTATTGTCATTATTTTACAAAGCTTTATGTTATTTTAAAATAAATAAACGCTGTACAAAAGACTCGCTGTTCAAGTTCAACAGTAAATAATTGATAGTTTGTAAATAGGGTTTCGGTGTGTATTTTTTTATTTTTTCATGTTTTCATTCAGTTCTATAAGTAATTAAGAGGTTTTGACCAGTGTTGATGTGAATCCCCACTCGAATGGGACCTGAGTGTTCAAGTATCTAGAACAGGACCTAAGTGTGCTCCTGAAGAAAGGCGCTGGCTGCCAGGTGCCTTTTTGTGCCTCAGAAGGTTCATCTGTAATAAATAATTATATATATATTAAAAAAAATAAAAAAATATCCCATTCACCCACGTGGGTGATATGTGTCTTCCTCAAGCTCTGTTTTTCTACCAGAGAGAGTTTGAAGGTTCTGTGCAGTAGTAGCTTTTCCTAGGACTGCACTCTTCTGGATTGAGATCTCAGATGTTGTACCTGGAATCTACTGGCACCACTCTTCCAGTTTTGGATCACATAACCTAATGCTTCTATCACTACAGGGACTCCAGCTGTTCCCACCGCCTCTGATACTTTTCCATCTTTTCATGCTCCTTCTTCCTGATGTTACTGTCAGCTGGAATTGCCACATCTATCACCACTGCCCTCTTCTGGTCCTTGTCAACTACCATTAAGTCTGGTTGGGTAGCCGGTATTGCTTGCTGTTCTGGAACTTGAAATTCCACAGGATTTTGGCTCAGCTGTTCTCAACCACCGTTATTGGTGCTAACCACTGGGACTTAGGGACTGCTAATCCATACACATACACATTATCCAGCCACTTGGTTATGCATCTCAGTGTATGCTGTGCCAGCTTGCATCTTACGACCTGCTACTATGTGCTGGATTGCCTCATGGGCTTCTTTGAAGAGGCCTGCACCTTGGGTCCTGTCTACTGTGCTAGACTCCTGCCTTTATGTATCTGGCCGGCCTTTTCCATTCCATTATTGAATGTTTTAGTGCTTTGAAATGCAATATCGATTACCACACAACAATGCAGTGGTCATTAATCTGCACTAAATTGTCGATGCTAATTTAATGATTGAAAAAAAAAATTTTTTTTCAATAGCTCCGCTGGAACTTTTTCATGTGTGATGTAAATATAACTTGAGTCTTACAGAGGCAATGCATATATGTTTAACTTGATGTTTTAAATGTATTTTTCTTCAGATGTTTTAGGTTAAATAATCCTTCTGCATAATCAATGTGAAAAAAGGATGGATCAAGGATAACACATTATGATTACTACCCAATGTAACTCTTTCAGATGTTACTAGAACAAAACATGAGATTTTAGTTCTTGTACATCAGCTAGTGACCGGTTTCATTATGCAATTTCAATACCCAACATTACTGCAGTTTACAGTGCATTGTGGGAAAATTGAAACTAGATTTGGAAACTGCAAAATTATTGAATTATACCACAATTTATTGTCACACAACATGGCAATTGAATCTAAACATATTTCCTATCTTTTTTTTGTTGCTATGTTCTGTTGTTGCATGTGTTTTTATGAATTAAACCGTTCTGGGAGCTGTTCATAGCCATAATTCCATAGTGAGTATGGTAATCAATACATACAGCAAAAGAACATTATTTATTAAATTGGTAAGACAAAAGAGAAAGAATTCAAGTCAATTTCTACCATTCCATTCTGATTTGGACCTTTGTATTTGATTAATGAAACTGAGTGTTTCAAGGATAGATCAAGTTCTAGATATTCCCAGAATCAAATGTGTAGCATGCATAATCTTAATAATCATAGACTGTATGGAAGTAAATGCTGCTCATTTTGCATAGTTTGACCATTCTCCAAGTTTCATATTATCCTCTTATATGGTTTTTTACTTATGAGAAAGTTGAACTGATATATGCTTTCAGACTTAAATCTCTGTTTCTAATCAGGACTGGAGCAAATTCAAGGCTGGAAATGTGCTCCGGTCAAAAAGGAGCCAAAATGAAACTAGATAGAATGGGGCTGTTTGAAGCCTCTTGGCGTCATGAAATGCCCTCAATGTTTTTGAACATGAGCCAGGGACAACGTTGAGCTTATTAGTTTGTTCACAACTGCTAAGGTGCCAAAGATGTTAAGATTCTATTCATTTTCAGTTTTTCTGTTATTATGGAACTCATTTGGACGATCACAGGACCTTATTTTCGTTATAATAAGTTGTCATATCCAATGTATGTCATCAATTAGCTACTGACAGTAACCAAGAATAAAATATCAATCAAATGTCATGTATGATATTCCATGTGTTCATGTTTGTGTTGACTATTTACTTAACATATTTATTTTATGTTTTTTCTCATTGTCCATCCAAGCCGGTATGGCTCAGACGTCTCATCAGACTCATATCCGATGTAGGCTGGTATCACTAACTACCTTGCCTGAGGGCCAACACTGTATAACCGGGATTTGAACACCAGTCTCCAGTACCAAAATCCGTGATATCCAGCTGGAGGCACCATGTACTGTAGTGTAATGTACCATGTACTTAATGACTCTTCAGGGAGATTTTGAACAAAATGTATCTGCTCTGGTAAATCCCCTTGGAGTTTGAACACTGGTGGTGATGGTGGTTAAATGGTGGATGATTTTGACAGGGTTGATGAATAAAAAGGTTGGTGATGTTTCAAAGAATGACCAGTGATGGGGAGGAGGGTACAAGAGCTACAGGGACTATCATAATATAAAAGATAGAAGCAAGACGATACTAGACTGGCACTGAAGGTTTTTCATCTTGACACTGGACCAGCAGGTGAGAACAGATGATATCTCAGAGATTTATGTCAGGAAATTAAGACAGAGCATGTAGAAAAGATTTGCATTACACGTTAGTATTAATTTCCCTTCACCCAGTGTACAAAAGCAAGGTCTTCTGGATTGACCTTTGGCTGCAGCCTCATTAGTAAATGTGGAGATGACAAGAACCTGGAATAGAACCTGAGTGGCCTCCTGGCTTACTGGTGAGGAGGATGTTGCTTTCTAGTGGTGTGGAGAATTAATCTGTAGGAGTTGCTAAAACTAATTTGGTGGCAAAGGTCATGCTATCATCCAATGGGGAGCTGGGTGTCCTAGCTGGCTGGAGGCACAAACATTCATATTCCTCTGTTAACCTTAACCCCAACTAAGGGGATGCTCTGCATTTCTAACCAAGTGCTGTCAACAGGTCAACACTTTATTTGTCTGGTACATGTAATTACACTCAAAATATAAACACTAATGACATTCCCATCGGCTACAGATAGTGTTTGTGATTAGTGCCTATTTGCAAATGTTAGCATGCAAATTAAATAAACATTCTGTCTGCGAATCCTCAGTATGTTAGTCATGTATTTTTAAGAATGATAGCATGCTGATATGGCCTTTAGCTAGAAGCCCCATATAATATAATGACTCACAAAACAACTGGCTTTGCTGTAAAGGATTTTCTCACAACCTTAATTCCCTATATGATGGGTCAGAACGCAAAGGTCAAATGTGCTTTTGAATGGTTAAGGCAAAAGATATCATCCAAAAAGGTTTGCCTAGACCATTTTGGAAGTTAATCAGATTTACTTTTTAGTTTGTAGGAAATGTCAGGAGGAGACTCATAGGTTGATAAATATGAAACATTGTGCCCAAAAGCGACAACAAAACTGTTTGGTATGTTTATTTGCATTACTTTTCTTATTTAGAAAAGGTGCTGATAAAAATGAATTCTGTGATTCTGCTCTATCGGGTTATTTGTTGGTTTGGCTTAAGAAACTACTTTGTGTTTCCAGGTCATTACATTGCAGAAACAAAACTTCTGCTCAGTGTTTTTTTTAAGATAAGCATCGCCTGCATTACATACCTGAAATAAACTTAAAATAGCTCCACAACTATCAGGTGTGTTTGCATAACTTTGGTGTCTATGGACAGGTAAGACCAAAAATAAATAATTTTCAGTAACATTTTACCTGTTATGTGTGAGTAATGATGATTAAACACAAACAACTTAAGAATCCAATACGTCTATCTTTGCCTGTTTTTGTATTGTATTTTTGTTTTGATTTGGGGGTTGTTGTTTCTTTATCAAAAAGACTCTAATACCATTATATTACAGTAACATCATCAGACAAAAGAACCAATGAATTTGCTACGAAACTCCTTGATAAATGCTGCATCAAAGTTGATGCAGATGATGTTGTTGAAATATGACAAAGTGCATGTTATTCCTTTCAGTTTTTTTGAAATAGGACTAGGACGACTTTTGTTACACTTGGATCCTGAAAATGTGCCAAAAAAATGGGATTGTTTACCCAGAGTAAAATGCCACCAGAAGTCCACTTGTGGTAGGTATATACCGATAACACAACATTTGGCTGTGTGTTGGGCCCAGTCCAGGAGAAAACCTGAGCATTGACTTAAGATGTCTCCTTTCTTTCCCCATCTCCCAAGGAGGACGAGTGTCACCACAAACTTCAGTCCAAAACATTGAGTTATTTTATTATTTTTTAGGCATCAGGGTAGGCATGGCCCAAAACAACAACAGCAAGCATACATTAGTCTACAAAGATGGGATTTAGTTGCTTAGTTGATAATTCCCTAAAACATTTTCATTCTTATTAATGTGGAGCTTACGGTGAACAAGGCAGCCTTCGCTAGCCTTAGCCCTCTGATAGCTATTTAGCACCAACAGCGCTGTTGATCACACCACTAGGGCAAACCCTTTGAACATTTATCTGTTAGACTGCATATTCATTACTGATATATGCAACATCATTTTGAATAGTTGTAATTCCCATTGCAGATAAATTGAATTCTGACTACTCATAATTCAAATTCAAGATATCTCTAATCCAGCATTTTCAAAATATCTACATAGTTCGTTTTAGATATCTAGAATATCGGAATGACATTTTATATATCTTTAATGGCATTCTGGATAGTGAAGCTATGTGGATAATCCTTAAAAGAGGGGCTTGCGATAAAGTGTTGTTGGATAAATCAGAAGAATGTATTTCACCTTCTTTACTTTACATGTTCTTTTTTGGTCACATGTTGTCTGGCTTCACACAAGTCAAAATGTCTCACCATCCTTGCAGTAAAAGAGCAACTGAGGCTGCAGTAGCAACATGGGTTAGTACAATTAGGCAAGGGTGAGCTTTATTCCTCATAAATTAAAGTTCTTAGGTTGAGAGGAAAATATTTTTCACCTAAAAAAACTAAAATTAGACTCTTTTTGAATAAGACATTCCCTGGAGCTGCTCTCCTTTTTTGAGCCGTCAATTTGTCCAATGCTGGCTAAAGTCAGCAGAGCCTGAGCTAAGCCTGTAAAGAGTGAATAAATGAAAATTTGAGAGTATGAAAAACAAATCAATGAAAAAGATGTTGATATAAAGAGAAGTAGAGCAGAGCTTGCAATGAAAAATGAATTCAAATCATATCCGTCCCCTGACTGCCTCTCCTTTCTCGCATCGTGTCTGCCACTGAGGGGCCGCTCCTCTCTCTGTGGGTGATTTACACATGCGTGACATGTGTACTCTGAAGAGGCACAGCATAACAACAAAACGGGAGTTTGACTGTCAGTCCATCCCTCCTCCCGTGCACCCATCCCACCCACTCCAGCCTCTCTGGTCATTCTTGGAGGAGTTGTTCCCTGCCCAGTGGCATGTAGATCTGTATAATGGAGATGGATGGTGGCTGGCTCTGCCGCACCGTGGAACAGACGGACTCCTCCCTAAACGTCTATCTGCCAGTTTCTATCAGTTTCGCTGTGACAGACCCCCTGGGTTAAAACCCAGCTAAACATAAGTCTGCTCAGGTGCCTGTTTTTAAAACTGATTACAAAAGCTTGTCATTAGTACATTTTAAGATTAGTCCTGAGCTCTTACAAAAAATATCAACAAGCATGATAGACTGATGAAAAAAAAATTCTCCCGTAGAGTCTGTTTTGCAAAAGGAAATCCCACAATCCTTTGGAGCTTGCATAGCCGTGTTTTCGTCCTCCTTCCTCACGTTGCCTCTATTCTCCCGAACCTATAACTCTGTAGAGACTTCGACAGTGTGTAGCTGTGTGTGTGAATACTACTTCTACAAAGGTTGTATTATCTTCTCCTTCCTTATGCATGTGTGCCTTTGTCTTCTCTCTGTCTGGTCGGGTTCATACCAGATGCTGTGAACTTCAGTCACTGTGCAGTCTAAGCACTGACACTCAGTCATGTTTAATTAAGCTGCTGGATCAATAAACGCTTTGATTTTCTCCCCGTTATTTCCTGCCTGCAATGCCATCGGTTCACAGTGACTCAAGCAACACCAGTACAACCATTTTTGGATCCTCTGAAATACCCATTAAAATTCCATTAAGTCGCAAAGGAAGAAATGGAAGGGAAGTTTTTAAGCTTGTTGGGTAAAAAGTGTTTGCTCTAGAAGGTCTTTAATTCCTAAGCAACAGTGACGCATTGACAAAGTCGTCCATCATTGCCATTATCACAGACAGAAAATCCATGCTAAAAACATGGCAGATATGGTTATTTTGATGTTATTTGTTCCTGCGTGTTTACTCAGTGAACCATATCCTCAGGATATAGATAGTTTTTCCAAAGAACAAAAGCAGGAATATCTATTTCAGTCTTTTTCCTGATCCCATCTCTTTGACCCAGGAGAATATCTCTGCATACTTTCTGGCTTCATCGGATAAAATACTTTAATGTTTCTGACATCTTTGAATTAATTCAGAGTACAACTACCCTTCATCAAAAAAAAAATCTTGAAATGCAGATCATTACCTGATTTCCACTTCATCAAACTTGACTCACATCCCCATCTATGTCACAGTCTCGATGTACTCACTAGGTGAGTTTACCTGTTTCCCTTTAGTCCGAATAAAATCGTAATGAAAGCCTAAATGAAAATGCTGCATATAAAAAACCCATTCCAAATAAAAAACCCAATTTTTTTTTGAAATTCATTCTGTTGCACGAGGGTGAATTAGTCTTTGAGGAATAACGGTTAAAAAGACCGGAGTACTTCCTGGTCAGCGTGTACCCAGAAAAATCATGTAAAATGCCAACAGTTAGGGATTTGGACCCTGGCAGAGAGTTTGTTTTTAATACAAACTCTCAAAGAATTATATGGTAAAGTAAGATTAATATTTCACCAGGATTGGTTAATAAATGGTGGGGGTCCAGTGGAAGACATGCCTCTGGCCACTATTGAGTTATGTTAGGTTTTGCTGAATAAGGTTGTCCTTCCGATTTCATTTTCAAAGAAAATAAATGTCTTTTTTATGTGAAGAATTTCTATCAAAAGTTTGACGATCCCCAACTCACTCCTCAACTCAGCCCAAATCAGCAGCCCACAACCAGTTTATGAGAACATTGATACGGCGTTGCTGCAGCAGTAGAAAAGTCACCCTGCTGTTCTTGAAGATGGATTCATCCATTGCGCAGGTGGTGTAGCTGTGTCCGATTGTGGTGCAGAGAACCACCAGGCATCCTGTAAGTGCTGTATCTGGTCTGACGCATGCTATCAGTGCCCTGGCAGGAGGCATCAAAGATGGGGAACAGGAAGTAGGGTCTCTCAATCCAAGCGGTTCCATAACACAAAGCGCACATAACAACACATGTGGCCAGTGGTCATTGTCTTCTTTCACGTCCATGGCATCATGCTCAAATCCGTGATGTTTGGTAATATTGTGCAACATACAGTAGACAACTACAATCTGGGCAATTTTTTCTGGCCTTTATAATACATCTCTTCCAGTGCGGGCAAACAACAGAACCAGATTTTCCGTCTGCCAAACTGTTTCTGTGCGCAATGCCATTCCCTTCAAACGTATTAAATACAGGTGCAATCACAAGCACCGCAATTTTTTTCAGGCTTAGTAAATTACATAGCATGTGCTAATTTGATTTATTTGTATGTACTCATCCCAGTATTTTGCGCGCTCGGGTAGAAAACGTCCGTTATTGCAAAATCATTAAGGCAAACGTACTAAATGGATAGTGTGTGTTATTTTGCACATTTAACAGCCGCAATCGTCAGTGTGCACTGCTAGTAGATCAGTTTGCTCATTTGTTTTGCAGGTGCTACCATTGAGCATGTTCACACTTTTTACACACAGAAATGACTTAGGTCCTTTTGAAACACAAGTATAACCATCTGTCGCTTCACTGGTGAATAAATGTTGTCATAATCCTTAGAATCTTTACTTATCACACTTTTCACTGTACATACATACAGAACAACGTCGTGAAATGTATGTCTGCTTTTGACGCATCCCTGAGGGAGCCGTGGGCGGCCCCTGTGAAGCGCCCGGGAAAAAGAGGTTTCAGGGTCTTGCTCAAGGACCCATGGCATGTTGCATCAGGAGCTGCGCTGGAACCCTTGTCTCCCGGTTGAGGGGACAACCACTCTAGCCACTGATGTGAAGCTACTCTGTAATGTATTTAACATTAATGAGACCAGCTCTTGAGCAGAGTTGAAGTGAACTTAGATCATACAGTTTGGCCTAATGCTTGAGTAATGTGGACAATTGCTGGCATTTGTTTAATAATTTATCTTTTTAAGCTTTGGTCAGATGGTTTCCAAATTGTCTTAATACTAATAATTATGAATAAACGCAAGTTATTTTAGGAATTTCAAATGATTTTTGTTTAGATAATGTGTGCAGCCTCCATGGATCTGATGTGTTTTTTCCAGCCCATCCCACAGGCCCGATTGGATGGGGATCTAAGGAATATGGAGGCCAAGTCAGTACAGACCGGGGACACCGAACAAGACCTGCAAATAGCCATGTGGTTTATAGAAAGTCCTGCTAATTAATTTCCTGCTGATTAAAAGGCCAGGGGAAGCAAGGTTGATGATAATGTCAGGCCTTTTTTCATAGAGGTTGATCTTTTGCCGTGGTTTGGCCTTTCATTCACACAGCAGTGGCATTTTGGTGCCTGAAAATACAAAATAATGAAAACAGGTGCCAGGTTTTAGACACCGGGGTTCCATCTCAATATTTCGAGCCTATAGCTGTACAGTAGTGGACCAAAAACAAATGATCATATTTGCATGAGCTGCATACTGCTCAGTTTAATAACACTCTTAAAGCAAACTGTAGGTTTTAAAGAGGACTGGATATAAAGTAGGTTTTAACCACTGCATACCAGGAACAACCAGTTCTGGAGATGTTCTGACCCAGTTGTTTAGCAATCACAATTTTAATCCATTTCAAACTCGCTCAAATCTTCAAATGTCCTTTTTTCAACCCATCGACTTTGTTGGCAAAATGTTCACTTGTTTCTTAATTACCCCATTCCCCCACCCCAGTTTCAGTAGAGCTGAAATTAAAATCTAAAACCATTGCCTTGTTTACATGACATCATTTTAGCTAGCCTTTGTTTTTCAAAACAGCCATTTTAACATGATAATCAGTGTTATTCTGATTTTAGTCGTGTCAGTGGTATTAGTGGCTTAAGACACCAATTTGTAAACATTCTCTGCCCCCCTACTTGTCAGGATGTGTCATTTAAAAGAAGTGTGATGGGGCACCGTCGAGCAATATGGGCTTGGTCAGTGTTTTCTGTCTTTCATCTTTCTTGGCATCTTTGTATATAAAAACCTCTTCCGTCTACCTGAGGTCAGAAAAGATTAAAATGAGAGCTGTGAATAAAAAATAAAAAAAAGGCATCAAATAAAGGAAAAGCACAAAGACGGAGGAGTGAGTGATTTATTTGACTGGCGGTCTTGGTGCTGGAGCGAGACGCAGGCCAATAAAAATGCTGTCTCTTGTCTGGGATTATCCTGTCGTTTCTGGAAGTGACAGACCCTCTCGCTTTGAGATCTCACATTCAGGTGCAAACACAACATGTTGCTGTAGCTATATTAAACCATTCTGGCTATCACGTTTCCATACTCTATGCAAAAATGCAAAAGTTTCCAAATATTTGGCTCCACTGCTAAGAGACTCCACTGTCAAACTGTTTTTTGACAAACTTTCGTAAGGCTTTTATTTACATGTTACGCCCTCTGCTGGAAAAATTTAATGAATTATTCATAAGATATCACTTTTAAAACTTTCATTCTCTTACAGCATGAACGCAGAATACACCTTTTAAACCAGGCCTATGCTGATACCTCCAAAAGCAAGGCTACATTCCTATAAAGCTTAATCACCTATGTTTTACAGGAAATCCCCGATTGAACTCCTTAAATTAAATGTTAAGTTATTTCCAAAAATCACTGTTTTTCATGAAAAAGCTCCCTCTAATTGGTAAAATAATAAAGATAAAGATAAAGATAAAGATAAAGATAAAGATAAAGATAGCCTTTATTAGTCCCACAATGGGGAAATTGCAATGTTACAGCAGCAGAGCATGTTACAGAGTAAGAATAACAGAATAAGAATAACAGGGCATTATGTGCAATTAAGTTAAATTAAATTAAATGTACAAAACAAAGTGCAAGTGAGGTAGGTGTGTGTGTGAGTGTGTGTGTAGTTATGTAGGTGTGTGTGTGTTGCTAACAGTGCTGGTTGTGGAGTTTGACTGCTGCAGGAAGGAAAGATCGGCGATATCGATAATCGATAATAAGAATTAGAGTAAAATATGACAGGTACAAGATAGACAACCTCGAGTCTATTCATATTCACCAAATTAGAAATCAGACCAACGGTTAAGAAGTAATGTTTGAAAAACAGTGTTTCAGTAAGAAGCCCTCCTTAGAGATTTATATATGAACTGTCAGAGAAAAACAATGTATATAGGCAGATCTCCTCGAATCAATTCATGTGCACCAAATTCGGACTAAATCGGACTAACGGTTAAGAAATGACCAAAATAATATATATAATAATAATAATATATATATATAATATCCAAATATAAAAAAGATCCACTGCAGGTGGATCAAAGCACTAATCATATCTCCAATGACCCACCATAGTCTTGATACATACTGTATGAATGCTTATCCCATGCCAGCAGTATTAAATATGACACGTTGCCTGCTCTGGTCTCAGGAATGCAATTCACTGTGTTCCCTAGTGTCTGTATCGCACGTTGCGTGAAACAGAGCTGCTAATGACAAGGAGTGATCATCCGTGTGTCGTTGATTTGGGCAAATCGGTCAGAAACATAAACAGGCTGATGGTGAACAGTGGGCTGATGTTTTGTACTATACCTCCTTTGTACTGTTACCCAATCTCCCTTTTTCTTGGCTGCCCGGGAGCTGTTACAGGAAGGAACTAGGCTAGATCTGTCTTCGCCGGCAGGGGGCTGGCTAGCTACAGCGGGTACTGGCTTTTTATCCAAGGTCTAGAGCCGCGTCTCCAATTCACTGAGCCTCGTCTCCAACGCGACAAATAAACTATTCCTGTCACACTTACTAATAGCACTAAAGGAGAAGTAAGTTAACATATGACACAATGAGCAAGAGAGAGCAGGTGAGTGAGAGGGAGAGGAGAGAGAGAATAACAATCCTCAAGGGTTTAATGATTTTGGTTTCAATGATTTTGGTTTCAATTGATCGTTCTTACATTATTGTGTTCAAACAAATTACACTATGTAATCAGTAAAGATTTTAAAGAGGAATTAGGAATATTTCATTCATCCAGATCTGGAATGTATTATTTTAGTGTTCCCTTTATTTTTTTGAGTATTGTATATAATACTGCAGTTTATGGTACGGGACACGTTATTTCCTCTAAATATTGAAAAGTATTTAGAAAAAAATACTGAATAAGATGTAAATATACATCTTAATCAGTGTTATTGCTGCCACTTGATATGGCCCACACGCTGTTACTGACAGAAAAAAACACTTAGTTACTACTAAATATTATAATTTATATTAAACTAACAAAATACATGTTTTGAATATACACTTTTCACATTTTAAAAAACAGGAGCATTATTTAAACAACAATGCTATTTAACAGGTTTTTAATTATTTTCCTGTCAGGAGATAAATAAAAGATAAATTAAAAAAAAGCATCTCCTCATGTGTAAAATATGAACTGCTAAAGTAAAATATAATATATACAAGATAGATTTATTTGAGTTGATTTATATGCACCACAATTGTACTAAATCAGACCAACGATTGAGAAATTATGGGCCCGAAAATTTTTTAGAAATGAAGCTCCCTCTAGTGTTTACAAGAAGGATCAGAAGAGGCGGACCATGGCGGCTGCGATGACGGTCCATAATATCACTGACTTTGGGGATAAAAAGATAGTTGGATTATAAAATATTTAAAAATCAAAAATTCATGATGCTGAATTGCTTGGATTAATAGCAGTATGCATTACTTTAGCGTTATAACTCTTTGAATGTTGTGTTGAACCCAATGTCAAGCTGGTTCCAAACGGGCACACGGATGAGTCATGTTCAGTTCATGACATAAAACGGACCTCAAGAAATAAAAGTAGAGAGGGGAAAAAAAAGGATAAATCAACAAAATTAAGCAAAATGTTATAAGAATATAAAAAGTCAAAGAAAATTCTTGTCTAATGAATCAGACCCATTTCCATGTTTCTTTCATGAGCAGTTATGTTCAGAGTTCTTGATTTCTTCACATTTAATCGTTTTTTTCTTTTAGACTTCTCGAAAGGAAGCTATGATAAAGGTCTTTATCTCTGATTTATTTACTTTTAGAGTTATAAACAACATATCCTTGACTAAAGTCTTTGTCCGTACCTTGGATGTATTATGTAGTCATTGTTTCCGTATTGAGTATACGCGGCTTTTAACATTCTTATGAGCTCAAATGTTCCAGATAAGGACACCATTATCCCCAGCGCACCGACTGATTGATCCAATTTCCTGATTAATGCCACTCTCTCAGAGTGATTCAAGGACTCACACACTCTCCGTTCGGTGGGTGGCTGACTTAACGAGGTGCGTTTCCATCAAAAAGGCTCTGAAAGCACACGTCTTGAATTGTTTCCCTGCCGGCAGCTGGTTTCATCAGGTCAAAATCCTGCACTTCAGATCAAAACAATCTTTGAAGTGGAGGACGGGCTTTTGATGTGACAAAAAACTTGGTTGACGTTTTCTTAATTTTTTGCACCAGTGTTCCATTTGAATCCCATTTGGCCCGTAGGCGCGAAACTCTTCCCTGTGATCCTAATTCTGAAATGTAGATATTGCTGTAGGAAGCGGACAGCAAACCGGCTGTCTCATTTTTAGCGGATATAAAGTAACAAGAAAAGATGCTAATAAGAAAAAAAGTGTTTTCATTTCATATCTGAGGTTAAAAATCTCTTTCAAATAAAGCATTCACACTGGTTATTACCTCTAAAACACTTGAAGATCTAATAGAAAATATCAAAAAAATAAAACATCAACAAAATGATTATTATTATAAATTATTATATAATTATATATATTGTAATTTAAATCCTGTATTATACAACAGTATAATTTTTAATGTTGGTAAGAGTGCTCTTGAGTGTTTGTCGATTCTGTTCATACCCGAGAACAAATCCAAAATAAAACACAAAAATAGACGAAGCTCTGAGACGAGTCCCATATTTGATTTTATTCATGTCCATTCTTTGCTGATGTGTCTGAAAATAAGTGGTTTAAGTTTCACTGGCGGAAAAAATAGACACTCAGACAAACAGTGAACAATGTTTCTGATGCAGCTGCTGTTCACATTTCGCAGAGCACACCGTTTTTTTGTTTCCTGTGAGTCAAATACCCTGCTTTGGGAATAAACTGTAGCAACGTGAAACCCACAGCAACCTGTTAACTAACACTTGGGGGGCATTATGATAATCCAATGGAGTGAATTAAAATAGAAAATACTTCCCTCCAGGGTGCAGTGGGCTCAACTGATGCGGTTGGAGGTTGAAGAAGGCTTGAGTCAGTAAATATAGCTGCGAGCAGCCATCGCAGTGTTAAGTGTTTCTAGACAAATGTGGCTCAGTTGACTTTGTATATCAGATAATACAGTATTAGCTGTATGATCTGGATTATAGAAATCTCAATATATAGCTGTATTACACAAACATTTGCTGCTTATTTCACTTCAGTTATTAGTTATTTTTCCACTTATTACACATGTGTTTCAGTATAACACTCTCACAATGTAGAGAAAAAGTCACAAAACACAATCCTGGAAGAGGTGGCACGCAAACAGAGATATTTCCCAACTTAGGGAGAAATGACTGATGACTTTACCAGAATTCAGAAGTTTACCCTTTCTGTTGCTGTAGCTTAGTTTTTTTCTCTACAAAAAGGATATCCTGCTTCTCCACACAATGCCAAGGTTGGCTTAGTGGTAAATGAACAGTAATTATATATCGCTTTTCTCAGAGTGCTTTACATTGTGAGCCATCATTCCACATTCTCAAAATCATTCAAACAGTAATGATAGAGGCTGCCATGCAGCCACACATGCTCATCAGGAGCAGTATCCATTCATGTCATCATTCACACCAGTGGAACAGCCAATGGGAGCAACTTTGGGTTCAGTGTCTTTTATTAGGAGAGTTCGACATGTGGACCGCAGTGGCCAGGGATTGAACCACCGACCGTCAGATAAATGACAGACCGCTCTACTTACTGAGCCACTGTCGCTCAGTGCCTAATTAATTTATGCTTAAATTTAATTTCTGTAGACAAAATTCTGCTTGATCCTTAATTCTGCACTTAGAATAACTTCAGTTGCTGCAGTGAATTTTCAAACTCTGGTCTCAGAATATGTACTGCAGTCTATTCCAACATTGCTGTTCTGATGTTATCTGCACTGAAAATGAAGGAAATGCTGATTTTAAATGCTTTGATGAATAATAAATGAAGAAATTTATATTTACATTTTGCTTATATGTATTATAGGAAAAATTCAAAATACAATTTTATGTTACACAGGGGTTTTATGGTTTGAAAATAAATCTTTTTTTTGAAAGACATACAGATTTCCTAGGATGGCAAAATCAAAATCAAGGCTAAAGCATTTAAATAGTTTATTTATGCACTTATGTCTCGATAAATTCCTTTTGGCTTAATATCCTTATACATTCTCAATACAATTAAAGTTCTAAAATTTCTTTGATTCATCCAATCATATAATTGGATGAATTACACATTGAATTAAAATCAAACAAAAGCATGATATGTATTGATTTTTTTTCATGAAATAATTGTATAATGTATAATGTTTAACATCCGCCTATAAGTTGCACTCATATTTTATTATAGATTTAATATTTGTCAAATTCTGTGTCTTTGGTTTCATTTGAACTTCTTCCGAAGTTTTCCATCGATGTTTCCATTACAGGCATTCCACGTGACTCAGAGTGACAACACATCGACCAGTACTTTGACACTAACAAAGGGTGATGTTTATGCAAATGAGATGTCAACTTTGAGGTTCCAGCTGAGAATGTCTCTTCCCTTATGCAACTTTTGCAAACTACTATGTTTTTATCAACTGTACTGTCCTTTATGAACTTCTTTAACCAAAAATGCTGAGCTGCACTTGATTTGCCCTCACATTTGGGACAATGGTGAAATCTTGTGTAACCAGTTTCATACACAAATGCATGACCTCTGGAGCAAAAAATGGAATTATTGACCCTCTATTGTATAAACTATTTAAATAATTTTTAATACTTATATTTGCTTAAATGGTGCAACAATGCACCAATAGAGAAATTACTATGAAATGGTTTTTTTTCTGTACATAATTGTCTTGAAATTAAGACAAAAAAAATCTAAATTATACTTGGTGAAGTGTAAAACTCAATATCTACATGGGTTTTTTAATATAATTTAAATTGGTATTTGGTATAGTTGTTAGTAATAAGATATTTGCATTCTTGTAAAAAGAAAGAATTGTATTACCTATTTTATTTCAAACAGGATTCCCCTGGTCATTTGATTGGAATGATGAAAAAGCAAACAGTAAAAACATTGACTTGGATAAAACACTGCTATGACAAGAATTAACTGTTTCCATATGGAAATACAATGTAGGGCTGAAGGTTTCGTTCTTTTGAAACATATTGAGCGATATTGACTGGTACATCATATTGTTATAACCTGGGTACTGAGCCCTTATTATAGTTTGTATCATAGTTATCTCATGTATACAGAAATCACATCTTTTATGTACATTTATTATTTAACAGCACCATTAGTAGAGTTTTACCCAAGCCATCAGATTTAAGAAAATGGCAGGCGATTAAAGGCAAAAAATTGCCCAGTTCATAATATAACTTACATTATATAGAAATTTATTCCAGTCTATGCATTGCTGCAAGATTTTAAGAATTAAACGTGTATTAGTACCCAATGTGCTACAGCTGGTTGTAGAGAAGAATGAGGAAGAGCTCGGTGGTTAAAATAAGTGCTGAAAAATAAATATTGGTTTTGTTGAACCTTTTGTTTTCGCTGTTGTTAATGCCCTTTAGAGTTTCTCATTTCATCATTATTGTGTTAACATGACATGACTCCAAGCCCAGAGGAATGACTGTGGTTTTCAATTTGACTATAAAACACATTTTCCGTGGTATTATGATATATTTCTTGCGGCCGTGCGCAAGGCCACATTAGCTGTGCGGATTCGGACAATAAAGTGCTAAGTACTGATGTTGAAATGGGGCATGAAATGGTTTGTTTATGATGAGAAATTTCGGAAGCTCCTCACCTTGTATCTCTAGATTCGCCAAAAAGGAATAAAAAGAGAGATTGAGACAAAAAAAAGAAAAAGTGGCAAAGTAAAGAATGTTAATTTGCAGTATGAATAAATCATTTAAAAACTAACCTGGTGCTACATGGGTCTTTGGAATGCCCAAAGGCAATTTACTCCAGGAACGAGAGAGGGCAATTAATTTTGTTTTTCTGTGATGTGTGACTTTTATAAGGTCCCATGAGGTTCATAAAAGTCCCTGTAAAGTGATTGTATGATGCATGTGTATTCAGTCAGACTTTTGTGGCCGCTGTGAATGTCCTGCTAATACTGAGAATAATGTATGGTCTAATTACTTTAAAGTTTAACCTTATTGAAGACAGAAGTATCGTAACATCTGGTGTAAGCCAAACATAGCATTCCACCAAAACAACATTTCACCTACAGTCAAGCATGGAGGTGCACAGCGATGCCGTTGCTTCAGGGCCAGGGTAATGGGCCATTATTGAGAGCAACATGAATTCTTCTCTCTACCAGAAATTATGAAGGAGAATATCATGTCACTAGTCTGTGAAGTGAAGTTCAAATGCAACTGGGTCATGCAGCATGACAGTGATTGTAAGCAGACCGAGACATTCCCTGAAACATTCAGATAAGAATGAATGAAGTTTAAGCTTTGGAGTGTCCTAGTCAAAGTCAAGACCTGACCTGCATTCCAATGTGGCTTCACCAAAGCATTTTTGCAAAGAAGAGTCGGCCAAAATTTCTGTCACAGTGATGTCGAAGACTGATCTCAAGTCATGCTGTGCAATTTACACCATGTATAGAAGAAATCATATGGAGGTCCAATACTTTCTCACAGTACTGTACATTTCTGCATCCTGCAAAACAAAAAGTTCCTTGTATTTCTTCACTTCAGATTGCACATTACTTATGGTGTTGACTCCAGACCTTTTATCTCCAAATCGTATAAAACTAAGAACTTGATCTATCTTTAAGGCCTAAAGAGGAATATCTAAGCAAAATGGGAGAGTAAAGTCTGAGAACCTATTTGTGTGTAAAATCTGATCTATTTTCTGTCTGTTCCCATTAATCATCTTGTGACCCATTAGACATATTGCACAACCCCTCATTAGATATCATCATTCAGAGGTTTTAACCTTTGAATGATAACCTCTGCAAGCAATAAGCCTTTTTAATGACAAAAACAACTAGAAAAACATGGTTGGAAGGTCAGTAATTTAAAAAAATAAATATATATCAACAAATTGTTGCAGTGGTATACGAAGGAAAATGACAGGAGCAAAATGCAACAAATTGGGTCACATAAACAGAAATATATGACTCAAACATCCACTAGGGTTTTTTCACCACTAAAAGGACAAAAAAAAACTTTATTTATTCTTCAAAAACCCAGCCACTAAGGGGTCAAAAGTCAGTGTACTTTCTAGCGACCTAGCTGATATTTTGGAGAAAAGGAACGTAGATATACGTGTCCAAGAGACCAGGTGAAAAGGCAGCAAGGCTAAAACAATTGGAGGAGGATACAAACTGTTCTATCGTGGAGTTTATGGGGGGGAAATGGACTAGGGGTGATTCTGAGGGTGGAGTGTGTAAAGAGTGTTCTGGATGGGAAGAGAGTGTCAGACAGAGTGATAGGTATTAAAATAGTAATTGGAGGTCTCATGATGAACATTGTCCTTGTTTATGCCCCACAAGTTGGTTGGGAGTTGGAAAAGAAAGAGAATTTCTGGAGTGAGTTGGATGAAGTGATGGAGTGTATCCCCAGGGGTGAGAGAGTAGTGGTTGGAGCAGACTTCAATCGTCATGTTGGAGAAGGGAACAAAGAAGATGAGGAGGTTATGGGCAGGTATGGTGTTAAGGACAGGAACATGGAAGGACGGACCATGGTAGATTTTGTGAAAAAAATGGAAATGGCTATGGTGAATATGTATCTTGAGAAGAGGAAGGAGCAAAGGGTGAAATATAAGAGCGGAAATAGGAGCAAACAGGTATATTACATCCTATACAGATGATGCAACCCTGAAAGGAAGTGCGACTAGATAGAATGGTAGTATGTAGGATGACTCTGGAGGTACAAAAGAGGAAAAGAGCAATGGTAGAGCAGAATAGCAAATGGTGGAAGTTGAGGAAGGAATGCTGCTGTGGGAGCTTCAGGAAGTGGTTAAGACGGGCTCTGGGTGGTAGTGAAGAACTGCCAGAACCACAGCAAATGTGATTTGGGAGACAGGTAAGAAGGTGCTTGGTGTCTCATCTGGGCAGAGAAAAAAAATAAAGAGCCTTGGTAGTGGAATGAGGAGGTTCAAGAGAGTATAAGCAGGAAAATGTTAGCAAAGAAGAAGTGGGATAGCAAGAGAGATGATGCGACGTAAGGCGAACAAAGACGTGGCAAAGGCTAAACCAGAGGCCTATGATAAGCTGTATGAGTAATTGGACACAAAGGAGGGATAAAAGGACTTCTGCCGATTGGCGAGTCAGAGACTGAAATGGGAAGGATGTGCATCAGGTTTGGGTGATTAAGGATGGAGATGGAAATGTGCTTACAAGTGAGGAGAGTGTGAGGGCAAGATGGAATTAATACTTTGGAGAACTGAAGAATAAAGAAAATACAAGAGAGAAGGGTGGAAGGTGTGAGAACTGCAAATCCAGTAGTCCCTAAGATCAGTCATGTTTATGTGAAAGCAGCTTTGAAGAGGATTTTGAATGGAAAGGCGGTTGGTCCTGATGGCATACCGGTGGAGGTATCGAGATGTCTAGGAAAGAAGGGAGTGGAGTATTTAACTAGATTGTTCAACACTATTTTGGAGAATGAGAGGATGCCTGAGGAATGGAGGAAAAGTGTTCTGGTGCCGATTTTCAAGAATAAGGGTGAGGTTCAGAGTTGTAACAACTACAGGGGTATAAAGCCTATGAACCAAGGGATGAAGTTCTGGGAAAGAGTAGTGGAAGCTGGGGTTAATATAAGTGGTGACAATTTGTGGTCAGCAGTATGGTTTCATGCCAAGAAAGAACACTACAGATGCAATGTTTGCTTTGAGAGTGCTGATGGAGAATTACAGAGAAGGCCAGGAGGAGTTGAATTGTGTCTCTGTGGATTTAGAGGAAATGTACAACAGTTTGCCAAATGAGTAATTGTGGTATTGCTTGAGGAAGTCTGGGGTGACAGAGAACTATGTTAGAGTTTTGCTGGATATATATGACAGCAGTATGCCAGCAGTGAGGTGTGCAGTAGGAGTCACGGATGGGTTTAAAGTGGAAGTGGGACTGCATCAAGAATCGGCGCTGAGCACCTTCTTGTTTGCTATGGTGATGGACAGGCTGACAGATGAGGTAGGGCAGGAGTCACCATGGACTATGATGTTTGGGGTTACATTGTGATATGTAGTGACAGAAGGCAGCAGGTGGAAGAAAACCTGGAGAGGTGGAGGTATGAAGGTCATATCTTTTAAGCACTTGAAGGTCAGTTGCAGCAAGAAATAATTTATATGTGTGATGAAAGGGAAGTAGGTGCAATGGTGAGGATGCAATGGTATGAAGTTATCTGTGTTGTGAAGTTAACTTTTATCAAAAGTTATCTGTGACAGAAGAGTAGCAGCAAGAGTGAAGGAAAAGGTTTACAAAGCGGTATTGAGACAGGCTCTGCTTTATCGTTTAGAGACAGCAGCTCTGACCGATAGAAAGGAGAAGATTTTCTTTTAGAGTGAGGAGGATGGACAGGTTTAGAAATGAGCAAATCAGAGGGACAGCCCAGGCTAGACGTCTCGAGGACAAAGTAAAGGAGGCAAGATTGAGATGGTTTGGACACGTGAGAAGGAGGGATAGTGATTATATTGGATGCTGGAGATGGAGCTACAAGGAAGCAGAAAAGCGGAGGACCAAAAAGGTGATTTCTGGATGTGGTGGGAGAGGACATGCCAATGGTTGGTGTGAAAGAGGAACATGCAGCGGAAACAAATGATCCGCTGTCGCGAGCCTTCGAGGGAACAGCCAAAAGGAGACATTATGACAAAAGGAATGGCCATTAACACCTTGACTGAATGAAGTTTTTTTTTCTTGTGTGTAGATCTTTTAAGCCAACAATGTTCCGATTCCAGCCTCCATATACATGTCTGCTACCGACATTTTGCCTAAAGATATCTCTACTGAGATCTTATTAGCAAATTCACTATAACTATCTCAATTATCTCTATAACTTAAAGACTTACATCAGAAGAAATATATAACCCAAAATAAACTGCTTGGCCTTAATTTTAATTCAAGAATGTGAAGCTACGCTAAGAAAGCTCATTATCTCATTAGAGTGACACCACAACTGGCCCACTAAGGCCATGTAACACAAAGAAGAATATTAAAGAAAGTGAAAAAAAAAAAAGCACTCAGAGAGTGTAAACGTCCGTCAAAGGCCAAAACCTACCTCTATACCTAAACAGTCATTGTTTCATCATTCCCTGTTCCTCTCTAGTACAAAACACCAAAGGAACAAGGCATAGGCAGATTTCTCCATAAAGGTATATATTATTGCTAGCGTCTAAATTTACCGACAACTCCAACAACCTCTTTGAGTATCGATCCACATAGAATCACAATCTTTACTCTTCATGACGCGTGGTGTGCCATTTCCTGTTCCTCCACAGTAAACAGACATCGTTGCATTGTTGCATCATTTCCCCTTCTTCTCCCAGCACCCAGCCAGACGGACAGATGGACAAGCATGGGTGACAACCTATAGATCAATGTACGTATATGTCGCATAGAGAAAAATGTAGGACTATGGCAAAATATATTTGCATCATGGCTTGAATCATCATCACAAACACACACACACACAAATGCAGCCAATGACAGTACTTAAAGATCCCCCCTAAACTGCACACCTCACTGGCGTACATGTCTCGGAGTGATTAATGGTTGTTGATCGTACCGCACACCATCCTGTGTTGAGTGGTTTGATTGATGCTCGACAGATGGATGTATGTGGTGAGGCAGAGCACCCACGCTGGGAGCTTTGTCTCTGGTCATGACGCCATCAGATAGAAAGAGAAAAGTATGAGAGGCAGATAAAAAAACTGAATTTGCCTTTTTCAATTTGCGAAAGTGTCAAATTTTGTTTTTTGAACTGGTCATAACAGCTTCTGTTTGGTATTTGGTGGAAATAACACTGAGAAAATATGAAAACGAGGTGACAGGTGACCAAGTTCATGCACCCTATGGGGACAAATTTTTACTCTGAAGCCTTAAAAAAGAAACTGCATAACCTCGAGGCTTCTTAACTCTCAGTGGGACACAGTGTCTGTTTTCTTCTGTTTTCTTTAGTCCGACATCCTGCAATGACTGGGCTGAAAAACACATTAAGGAGCTAGAAGTTATAAGTCTCAGCTCAGACATTACACAGACCTTTAGTCCAGTAGACGGAAGGAAGAAGACAACAGAACAGGACACAAGGTAGCATGTTAATCAAGGGACTGAAGAGAAACACAGGCGAGCGGCAGGGTTAAAAGTCAGCTGATTGGGAGGATAGGAAAACATGCTGAGGCTCTTCTAGCGGACAGGAGAGGAAGGCAATGTAGTGCATCACATTGTAACCTCAGGTTCTTGTGGGTTCTTAGGAAAGTCATAGATGGATACTAGTATCTAGTATCAGTTCTATAATATAATAAAGAAAACAAAAAGAAAAGTTAGTTGTGGATGGTGATATGAAAGCTTAAGAAGAGCAAAAAACGAACAAACAGACAAATCCAAGCATGCATTCAATGTTTCAGTGCACTATAAGCAATACCACTGCTGCACGTTGCATGGAAATGTAGAAGTTGTTATTTCTGTTACCTCATTATTTTTAATGCACAGACTGTTGTCTCGCTGTCCGCGATTTTGCTGATAAGACTTCTCTTGTTTCCCTCAACAGCCACGGAGAGCGGACAGCAATGAATATAACATGACCATGATTTAAGTTTAAACACACTTTTGTATAATATCGTGTTGGTGTGGTTTCTTTTGTCTTGTTTTGCATCAATGTAAACACCAGTTATACAACAGTAATTACAGCAAATTGTAGTCAATATTGACAAGTAAAGGGATAACATTTATTTTTTTATTTTCTGATTAAAAAAATCTTTTTGTAGATGCAACTTATTTCACATCTCTGTGGATCCAACAGGTGATGGGGTGATGATGGGCACTCGGAGCTTAACTGCTCTGGTTTTCCTTCCTTTTTTAACTGATGACTGTTCTCAGTTTAAATGATAGCATTAATATTGTAAAAAAAAAGTCATACTTTTGATATGGAGCAGATTTATAACATAAATAAATGCAAGAATAGGACTTCCTCCTGGAATCAAATTGAGTTGGACATCCTCATTGTTTGTCACAAAACAAAAAAATCTAATGAAGTTTCGGAAGACTTGCGATTTATCTGTTGCTCAGCCGCCTTGGTTGACTGACATAGAAAAACATCAGAACTGAGTTACCTCCACCAAGGAGGTTCGGTTTCCAACCATGTCCATGTTAGTTGGTGTAGGGTGGGCTGGTTGATTGGTTTGTTGCTTGGTGGGTTGCTTGGTGGGTGGGTGTGTTATCTGGTGGGTTATTTGCATAATTAGTCGTTTGATTGGTGGGTTGTTGTGGGGTTTTTCAGCGCAGATCCAGAAAAATATTTGGGTTGCAGTTATTTTTGCACTTTTTTGACGCCTCTTCTGCAAAATCAGGCATTTTTAAGGAGGTCGGTATCAATAAGTTTGTGCAATTTGTAACATCGAGAAAAAAAAAACCTGGATCCACCAGTTAAATGCAGCTGGCTGTGACAAATCCTGTAAACTTAGGTTACAGTAGTTGGTTCTCTCTAAAGCTTGACTGAATGAAAGGCAGATGTTGGCAGCGGTATGCACGTATACTGTTGCCGTGTCACGTATTCAGTGGGTAAATCATTAGGGCCGGAACATATTATAAACAGGTTCAAGTCGCACACCTTTTTTACTTAGAAATAGAGTCTCAAAATATGCTTAACCAAACAGTTGTAATTTTTAAAAACTGTATTATTGCAAAAATGCCTGCAGAGAACTCATTAGTGAATGTATTAATATGAAAACAAAAGTTGTAGTTGATGTGCTGAAAGACGTTCTCTTTACTATCCATCCAGTCCTCCAAAGCCTCAAATTCTGCATGTGGGCTACAGAGAGCTCAGAGAGAGTCTCTGGATTCAAGGCCGGCGCTGCTGAAGTGGTTCCTAAACTAGCAGCCGCAGACAGAGCAATAAATCATATCCCTACTAATGGCAGTTCCAAATGAGCCCTCTCATCACACGATAGACAAGTGCCATGCTTTGTGTGCTACTTCAGGCCCAGCTTTAACATCTGGGCGCTCTCAAGCAACCGCGCATGAGATGTGTGTCGCCCTTGTATTCATTAGGAATTGTCTACTGAGCCCTGACAGTTCAATCTAGTGTCATTTAGAGCGTATCTGAAAAGCAAAGCAGTGACAGACAATCAAGAGTATTTTCTCGCTGAAGTTTTGGATGTAAGCAGAGAAAAAACAATTAAACGAAAAGAAGGCTATGCTGTTGATTATCAGAAAAACTCGAAGCAACTTTAACGCTTTAGGTAAGAGCAGGTTATACAGTAATGAACAGCATGAGCTGGCTATGGCTATTTTATTCATTTATTTCAAAAATGCGTAAGGGGTAGATCTAAAATATTGATGTTACCAGACTAACAAGAGAGAAAATCTGTAGTGCTCACAGCCCATAAAACTTTAAAACCGTTTAACTTTAAAGTGACCTGGACCCATGAGCCATGGCGAGGGCTTTCAAGACCGGATAATCCAGTGGCCGATGCAACACCACATTCTGAAACCATAAATTAAAAGTCATACTGTAGTCTGACCGTGGCAAAATTTGATGTCTAACCCCAAAAAGGGTCGGTGTCTCTCGTTTAGTTCCAAAAGCATTGAGTGTTAGGCTTTTGTTCCTTTTGGCAAGCATAAAATGGACTTTGAGAGGGCTGTGCTTTTGCTGTATGGAGATAGGAACTGAATGGAGGAGAGTGTAATTACTATACCTGTCTATGGAACAATGGTTAACCACCTTTGATGCCGCCTACTCCTCTAGAAGAAGCCAGACAGCAAGTACTGTTGGACCAGGGGAGCACAAAAGCTGCCTTGACAGCAAATCCAAAATCTGTGTTCTGTTCTTAGACGAGACAAAAGGGTTATGTCACTGTCATCTTTAAACAACTATGGCCATCACTGGTAATGTATTACATTTTTTTTTAATCCAATTTTTAAGATATCACTTACTTGAGCTTCAATTCACAAATTGATGACTTGACATTCTCCTTCAGATCTCTCTCGGAGAGAGCAGAGTTCATGTCTCCTTCAATTATGGCAAGTCATCATTGTCCTGAGGCAACAAAGAATCTCCATAACATCACACAGCCACCTCCAGGCTTTACTGGAGGGTAAATGTTGTTTTTGCGGAATGTTGTGTAGATTTACACGACCCTGTCCTCCAAACAGTTCGACTTTTGACACATCAGACTTTAGAATATTCTCCCAAAAGCTCTGATGGTCATCAAAGTTTGTTGTAGAAAATTAGATTCTTGTTGTGGTTCCGGGTCAGGAGCGGCTTTTGCCTCACTACTATTTATATCCCCAAGAAGTCGGGGATATTATGGAAACGTTATAGGCGAATAGTCATAGCAGAAGCGTCTGCCACCGCGTCTGAGGCCGCAGGTCCGTCGGGCAAACGTTGTATCTCAAAAACTGCCACGGATCCTTTTTCAATTTTCTACCCAGACAGACCTGAGTAGAAGAAAGAACTGGGTTGTTTTTGTGAAAGTTCGGCTGTACATTTCTGCCACTAGGGGGAACGAAAAGTTTTCTGGACATAATTCTCAACTGTTTGTCCGATTTAGTCCATATTTAGAGTATATGAAAAGACTCAAGTAGATGAATCTTGAATACATTGTTTTCTCTCTAATAGTTAATATTTTAAAGATTTCAGGGAGCTTCGTTTTTTAATTAAAAACAATTTTTTCGGAAATAACTCAAAAAATTTTGTCATGGAACTTTTTTAAATTCTATACCCAAAGAGAGCTTAGTGCCATGAAGAACTTGTTGATTTAAGAATGGTGTGATGTATATTTCCAACAATTGGGCTAGCTTCAGCCTCAAAAGTTTCCTTGACCGTTTATACGATTTAGTACAACATTTGGTGCATATAAATCCATTCAAGGATATCTATCATGTTTATATTATATCCTTACTACATTAATCATTTACAGCTTCTTGTGTGAGCATATGTAAGATAAGATAAGATAAGATAAGATAAACCTTTATTAGCCCCACAATGGGGAAATTGCTTTGTTACAGCAGCAAGAGCAAGTTACAGAATACAGAATAACATTATGTACAATTAAATTAAATTCAATTAAATGTGCGGTTGTGGACATGTTGAGTAGTGTGTAGTGTATGTCGTGTTCCTAAAGGAATTTTGGAAGGCCGCCAATTCTTACAGGCGTTCACTTATGAGCCAAGTTTTCTAAATAATGTTTATGTAGTCTCGTAAGCCTGGCTCAGACTGATCAGTTAAATGATTTCTTATGGCTGCCGGAATTTCTTTTCTTAATTGTAATTATTATTAAATCCCCGAAAAGTCAGTTACATTAAAGAAAACATCCACATCCACTGTGGTTGCAGATCCTTATTTTAACACAATATCTCAAATAGTATTGCATTGATCATTCTCTTATTGTATACCCAAATAGAACGTAGTCTGAGCAAAGAATCAATTGATTTTGAGAACTTTAACTTTTTTTTAACACTAGTGGACCTTTCCAAAGAATTTCGGGTCATAATTTCTGAAAAAAAACATTTGCATGTGAATTGGATGAAAGAGATCTATCTTCTATATATCGTATTTTACTCAGTTCATATTTTGGGGGAGATTGAGTATGAATCAACACGAAATTTTTGATCTAACAGTTTATATTTCATGATCCTGGAATGACCTGCCCGTCACAGCTCAGCGATGACTCGGGTGCAATCCAGTCAATGTTTCAATTTTTGTTTCTGTCTGCCTCTCTTCAACTTTCCTCTTTCCACGTTCATGGTCGTGTGGAGACGGCTCCGAACACCTGCAGCCAATTGAGCAGTACACCAGGACTTGATCCAGCCATCACCCTCCTGTTTACAGTCTCCGGCTCTCCAATAATTCTTCTCTAGATTATTCAACTTCCAGTGTGGTAGTATATCGGCTACTGAATCTGTTGTCACTAAGGATTTGAACCAAAGGCTGTTCATGTCCATAGTGTGTATTTATGTCGCCTCTTTTCCACGCTCAGGTTCCCTCGGTCAGACAGCATCCCTGCGCTCCACTCCTCCTCCACCCAGCCCACACACATACCAAGCCACAGCCGGACCCGGACAAACCCAATCTCCACTCGGAATCAGCTGTTCCTCTGATTCTATACGGACATTAAACCCACGTCAACTTCACCTCCTGGTTTCTGCCTCTGTTCTTGGGTCCTTAATTTCGTGTGCCTTAACACCGCCAGAAGAAATAAAGCTATCATAGTCAATATCTAGTCTAGATATTTTTTAATTCATTTTCTCAGGGAGGAAATACTTTTTCATAAAGGCCCTGTAGGTATTTGATAACGTTTTGGTTTGATAGATAGAATTAGAGGCAGCATTATTAACCCACGGTAAAAAGGTTCTTTCAAAAGCAAAAGGGTTCTTTCCAGGAACTTTCTGTGTTGTGTTGCATGGTTGCTCCAGCTTCCTCCAAGGGTCCAAAATCATACAATATAGGCGAATCTGTGTTCGTATGAATGGTTGTTTTTTGGCAACTTGTCCCCTTGGGGGGCATACCATTTGCAGAATTAGGTTGCATTTATACGTATTACATATAAGTTGGTTTTTTTCTTGTTTTTTTTCTTCATTACTTTGTACAACCAGCACTCTAGGAGATAACTTGGATTAGAAATATGGTGGACAAAACAAACGTGTTCCGGTTAAGACCATGAAAAGAATAAGAGCTTTGATGTTAAATATGGAATTGAAAATGCCCAAAAAAATATCTACAAGACTTTTGAACAGCATCCTGTGGTTTTCAACAAAGTTTGCTGTTTATCCTTCTTTGCTCAACCTGAGCTATATCAATATATTTCTTTATAAAAAGCTTCGTCACTTCCTCTGGATAGTTGGAAATCACGATGTAATATGATGGTGGCATTATTTTTTATTATACATTTCATTTACTTATTTACAGTATTGAAATACTGCTATGGTCCTTTAATCTTCATGCAGCCCACAGCAGCCAATCATAGAGAGTTATAAACTGTCAGCACAGGAGGATGCAATTCTGTGATGAAGAGACATGAATAGGAGTCGTAGAATAAAAACAAGAATGGCTGATGACAATGATGGCCATCCTAAGCTGAAGAATGATGTAATACGAGAAATACAATTAAAACTATTAGCAGAAAATGGAGGAAAAGTGTTTCCATTTGATTGGAACCTAGTTTAAATACATACTATAAATAAAATCAACTTATTTGCGGAAGAAAAAAAAAAGGTGTCCGTCAAAGCTCGATGCCGCCTCTGTGAACACCTTAAACAGGAGCAGATGCTGAAGTTTGGTAAATAAAAAAGCACCTGTTGTGTAAACAGCAGGCTTCCTCCTGGTGCTTCTACTACGTTATAGGAGACTCTTTTAAATGCACCCCTCGGCTCATGTAGTCAATGGGAACATAAAGGTTTTACAATTCCCTTTGTCAAAAGTTATCCATGTTCCATTTTAAATTTATTGTAGTAATGTACTCAGATGGGATTGTTGTAATATAAATAGACATAGTGGCTGCTATGTAGATCAAACGAGTGTCATTTTGATACGCTCTTATCATTGAGCCTCACTCTGACTGCAGCACTTCACCATAAAATATATTTTATGACGGCTTTAACTCATGACAGTATTGATTTCTTAATGCACCTCCATCACTTAATCACCTTCATTCCTTGTCTTTCGTAACAAAGAGTCACCCTTGGTATTATGTTCGACTCTTCAGGCATCAAGTCAAGTCAATCACCTTGCCTGATTATTACTGCCGCAAAGATAAAGCTAGAATCAATGAAATCGCTTCAAAACAAGAACAAAATAATCTCAAAAGTACTTTTGGATAATTAATCCGTCTCTTTGCAAAGCTGCTATTAAGAGCCCTTGAGTAACTCAAGATCATACAGAAAATTCTGCCAGAGCCTTTAAAAAAATAAAACATGGCCATAAGTTTTTAATTCTTCACATCAGGAATGTAAGCAATCACAAAATGTATTTCGAAATCTTTTTTTGCTCATCTAAAAAGCCTTCCGTTGCTCTGCCCCGGTATATACACCGATCAACCATAACATTATATCCCGATGTCTAATATTGTTTAGCTCCCATTCTGCTGCCAAAACAGCTATGAACCGTTGAAGCGTGGACTCCTCCGTGGATCAGACTTGTTTGTCCAGAACATTCCATAAACACCCCTTCCATCATGACCAACATCAGTCTTTTCAGCAATTTGTGCTGCAGTTTGTCTTCTTTGAGATCAACACAGACTAGCCTTCATTCCCCACAAGCATCAGTTAGCCTTGGGCGCTCAAAACTTTGTCGCCGGTTAAAACCAGTTGTCAACCTTAGACCGCTTTCAGTCATCGCAATTCGGCCCTATTCATAGATGCTAAAATGCTTAGTTTTGCCCATTTTTACTGCTTCCATCACATCAACTTTAGGACAAAATGCTCCTTTGCTGTCTAAAATGTCCAACTCACTGACAGTTTTAAAGATATTATTAATGTTATTCACTAAATCTGCCGAGGGATCTAATATACGGGGATCACTGTGTTTCTGAAATTCATGTGCCGTATGAACCTCCCTTGAGTCACAACAAGACATGTTAGCAGGTTGTTATCATGAAACTAAAAACCTCCCAGCTGACGTCGGACAACATCCGTCCCTGATGGTTTTCTAAATAAAGGCTAAAAATATTCTTATTTTGCACTCAAACAACTATTTAGCACTGACTCAATATCTTAGTCACTGAAAATTTAGCATGCTGCTTTCTTTTAATCATTAAGTTATTTTTTGTTAAATCTGACTCTTTTTCATGATGATTTGGTTTTTGTTGGAAAATAATAATTTTCAAGTAGTTTAGTTCAACCTTTTAGCAAAGCATGTTTCTAGAAAACTATTTGGAACATGTTTTTCAACTAGGCGTACACTACCGTTCCAGAGAGCAAGGGTATGTCCCCGAAAAAGTCACCAATCCCCCTCTTTGTAAAAGCAAACCCCCAATTGAACTCCTCAAATTAAATGAGAAGTCATGCCCACCGTATTTTTACTAAAAGAGCTCCACAAAGTTATTAGAATATGAAGTATTAGATAAAAGTAGGGGAAAATTATGATGTAATTCATATTCATATTCAGAAAAATTGGAACTACTGAGGAGAAATAGATAAAGCTCCCGCTTGTGAGAAATACAAATATACAACCGACCTTTACCAAAATTAATGCATTCTTCCTCACACTAAGGAGGGTAGAAAATTAGAAAAATTAGCAATTAATTACTTTTTATGGTATGTTGGGAAAACAATTTTGGGGGGGGGAAAAACGCTCCTACTAGTGAGTAAAATATGGAGATTATAGTTAAATATATATTTACAAGAAGTATCTCCTCGAGTCGATTCATAGGCACCAAATTTGGACTAAATTGGACCAACTGTGGAGAAATTATGGCCGAAAACTTTTGTTGATGAAGCTCTCCCTATTGTTGAAACGGATCTCTCCCCAAATTAATCCAGTTTTTTTCTCACTAAGGACTATGGGGGTATAAAATTTTAAAATGATCCATGAAATAATGTTTTGAGTTATTGCGCTAACACGAAGGATCTACGGTGGCGACAGGAATGACGATTCCAGACAACATCCATATTATATCCCCAACTTTTTGGGGGTGTAAAAATATAACAAAATAATAACAACAATTTAATTGTACATCTAATTTTGAAGTATCGCCTGTGCTCCCAATTTGTTTTAAATTGCACTCGTCCAAGTTGTGTCTCTTGCATCGTTTGCCTTCACATGCACTTTAAATGATTAACTTTTATCCTTGTTGTATTTCATTATACTATAACTCCCCGTTATATTGCCTTGTGTTACGAGATGTGCTATATAAATAAAGTTGCTCTGCCAGGTGAATATGCCTCCACACTGAGCAGAGACAAATCACTTTCCAAATTTGTTTATTTTACATGGAGCTTTAGCAGACCTTATTAATTTCCATTAGGAATCATCTTGTTATTTTTCGGAACGTGAACAACACTGTAGAGTCAGTTTGGGTAACTTGAGTCATTTGTATAATTTAAAAGGTTTTTCTCTGTTAACTATATTGTTTCCTACAACTTTACGATAAGTTATATCTTTCTCTCAGCCGGTTTGGGTTTAGAACCTGCAAATGTGCAGTTCTGGACAAATCTTGCCATTTTCACCCTTGTAGTTTCTAAAGTGACGTAAAGGTCCAGTAAACCCATAATGCATCAGCCACATGAGGATAATCAAAGATTAGCATTTTGAGGCAAAAGAGCTAGACACGTCTATTTAAAAATGACGGGTGGAGACCAAAACGGAGCTCACAAAGACACTGTTCCTAAGATGTGGCCTGACTTTAGAAGTTGACAAAATTTCAATATTGTGCTAGTAGGTCACCAATCCAGGAAAGCAAAATCCACATGAATACAACCATTCTAACTCCTGATATTGTGATTTATAAATGTATTTGTGATTCATTATGGACACAATCACCGAACAAGTAATATTTTTCTCTGAGATATAGGGGTCTGTTTTTAGGCATTTGAACAATTGGTCAGTTTAAAGAACCTTGAATATATTTAAAATTCTCAAAATCAGTATTTCAGCTAAAATAGAGAGATATTTTATCCTCAAGGTTAAAGATACAGATACGGACTTTGAGATTGGATAGAAAGACTTCCATCCAATCTATGTATTCATTTGTATGTATTGTGCACATTCATGGAAAACTTACAAATACAGAAAACACATAAACAGCACATAAAAAACCGAGCAGTACCACCCAAAACCATAGTTAAGTGAAAAGGGCATGAAAATTCTCCCCCCTCATATCGCCATGTATGTAATGGCCTCACAGGCTTTTGACTCTGCAGTATGTGAGAGTTGACGAAGGCAAAGTTTAAAATAACAAATCTGTCTTTATATGTAAATTAATGACCAACAAGCCTTTGAGTGTTCTGCTTATGCTGCCATCTTTAATAATCTGCCTAAAATGATGTGAAATCATCCTTCCGTCTACACAGATGACCTACGACCTGATAGAGCAATCTTTTCGCTTTTAATGGCTGATGCGCAGTTAAACACGGGACAGTGTGGTGATCACCAAGAAGTTTACGTGGACGTTGCATCGGGAACAAATAAGACAGCTGAGCCTGAAGCAGGACAACTCAGGATCAAGGTTTGGCAGCACTTTCTAATGCAAAAATTCCCCCAGTTCAACCTTAGACTTCAAGAGAGAAAGACTGTGACTTCCCTCGCCAGGGATGAATACATCATCATCCTGCCAGCAGACAAGGGGAGATGCCGATGGTTCTCAACAAAAAGCAAGGCAACTTTATTAAAATAGCACATTTCAGGTACAGGGCGAATCAAAATAGTTACACGTTTCAAAACCTGGCTTCACTGCTTATAAGCAGGGTTACTCAAAAACTATAGAACCGATCTCTATGGAACTTCATGAGTGGATGTGGAGTAAACCCTCTACGATGATCTGAGACCTGCACATTTTTCTAACTTTGAATTCCACTGCAAGATTTTGGAGTATTTTCCCTCATTATGCAAAATCTACTGTCTTCCACAAAACTTCATAGAGGGGCGGAGCATGGGTCAGGAAAGTAAAAGAGATATATGTGCGGCTGTTAAGTTTAGTGTGGGGAATATTCTGCTTTATTACTGTAGATGGCTTTAGGCTAATATTTAACTCCTCATACAGGTAACAAGGTAGAGCCACTCTGAAGTAGGCATCAGGCAGGAGAAACCATCAGAGCTTGACAGTTTGACATTCAAAAACATTTCAGTCCACATTGAAATGATGGTTAATAATCCACTTTGAGAGCGAGTGAAATGAACTCTGCAGACCCAAACGTCCTGTACGCAATAATTGCTGAGTTCTATGTTGATACTTTAGGACTTTCAAGCACCGTCTAAAAGCATCTTCAGGCTGGCTTCCTGTTGGAGCAAGAGACAAGTTGCTCTTCTCCCGCTGGAATGCTCTGCCACTCCACAATGTTTTGCCATTCGAGCAACTTGAAACGCGTCAATCAAGAATATTTTTCTTTTCATATTCTGACCGAACTCAATTTTCGGTGACAGCTGCTGACTCGGCACATGTGAATCATGCTCCTAAGCACAATCTCGTCTTGGACAGCAGCGCTGACGATGCACAGACACAGAGGACACTTGGTGGATCTTTGTGGTTCTTTGTGATTGGAAAAAAGATATCAAGTGGAAGGCCTAAAGCAAAAGCAATTTTCAGTAGCTGAGGGGAATATATTGAGGTCAAGTGAATTTCATTTCTTCCCACATTCACTTTACATGAATTCTGGTCTCTAACACATTCATTATGTCTGAACAGCGGCCCCATAGCAGCGCGTGCCACAGTCCTGAATACTGATTTCCCAAGCTTACGTGATGTATTCATGCAAAAGTTATGTTGCATGAGATAGTGGCAGCGTGGCCTCAGAAGAAAGTTATGTCAAAATAAAAGCATCTATTCAATAAGTAAGAGTATAAACTGAGAATTTTCTTTTTGTCCTCACTCTTCTTTGTATTCTCCAGTGGTTGTCAAAACATTCAGATCCTTTAGAAGTACCAATACCAAACTGTGAAAATACTCAACTACAAGTCAAATACCTCCAAACCAAAGCTTAAGTAAAAGTATAGATGTATTATAAGCAAAATGTACTTAAAAACTCAAAGTAAAAGTACTCATTGTTCTATTTAACGGAGCTCTTGCTGTTTTACTGTTACAAAGGATGTTATCTTATTACTGCATTAATTTATAGGCTGATGCTGCAGCTATAGATGTTTAAGAAGGAGGTAATCTAACTACTTAATGATGTTCAGTGGTTTAATACATAAGATAATATTAGGTTGTCTGGCTCTTAACCTCAACTCGTTTTCAGCTTTTTGATGTTAACCAGATAATCAAAGATGCTTTGTGAATAGTTTATTAATGTTGAGAAGTACAAGGACATTCTCAACAAATAAAGAAAAACAATACATGAACATGAAATGTTCATGTATTGTTTTTACATGAACATTTATTTATTTGTTCATTCTTTTTTTCTTTTTTTCTTTATCTTAATTTTTTTCATCTGCTTTTATCTTGTAGCACCTTGAGATTTGATCCAAATGTAAAGTGCGTTATAAATTAAAATGTACTATTATTGCTATTATTATTATTATTATTATTATTATTATTATTATTATATGAAATGTAGGAAATTTGTAATCTGAAAAGTAATATGTAACTCTAGCTGTCAGTCAAATGTAGTGGAGCAGATAACATATATGATATTATATGACAGAGGTATAAAGTAGCATAAAAGCATAAAATGGAAGTATTCAAGTTAAGTACAAGTACCTGAAGTGTGTACTTATGTGGAGTACTTGAAAAAAATGCACTTAGTTACTATACACCACTAGTATGCGCAGAAGTATGTTTCGTATGTTTAGACGATCACAGAGGAAACAACTTTCTAGCCTTCATAACCAAACGATTAAACAACTAGCAATAATAACAATATCGATCCTGTTCTCTTGACCGGATCAGTCTTGGAAAAGAGATTTAAATCTCAATGAGGATTTTATTTTTACCTTATTGAATAAGGGATATAATAATAAACTAAAAAGAAATGGCTGCTCTCTTCAGAGAAGCATGTTTTGTGTTCCGCTATCCCTGAAGAAGCCTCTCGCCAAACCCAAACACAGAGAGAGGGTGAATGAAAGAATTTAATGCCCCTCGTTTTTTAATGTCTTTCTGAAATTCTGCAAGAGGCATCTCACTTTGTGGGTTTATTGACCGGGACCTGTCTGCCTCAGCTGCAGTGACCATCAGGTCAGCCATCCTTTGCTGCACAGTTTATGAACATCAAAGAAACGTGGCAGACGTGCGGATCATGGACTACGGGGACGTTAGACAGCGATAGCGAAAGAGCCGAGGCTCTGCCACTGGCTGTTTAATTTCAAATGAGGGAGATGAAAAGGCATCCTCAGAGCGGAAAGTACAGGTGGGCTGATAGGTAGTAAATAAATCACAGAACCGACAGCATGCTGATTCACGAGGCCCTCTGATGCTTTGTAGGTAGGAGTTCCTGGTCAATAACTACATTTATAGGGAATTCAGCAAAGGGGCAAGTTTGTTTGGAGCGATTTTGTCCGTAGCGTGGTGAATATTTATGAGTACTGAGTTTAAGCAGTGGAATAGGTGAGCGTTCTTTATAAGTGGTCAAAAAAAAAACATCTGTTACCCTTCTGATAATGTGAACAAATGATGGACTTTATTTCTACACAGTAGAAGCAATAATAAACAATCCTTCTTCATGCAGTGCTTTTCAATAGAAGGTTTTTACATTACTTTACACAGTTAAAGCTGAATAGAAAACAATATCAATTGTTATAAACCGGTAAGAAATTATTGTCATTTAAATTGTCAGTTAATTTTACCAACCTACCTAAGAAGGTAAGGAGTTCCAGAAAGCTTTACCTGCAAATGTCCGGTGATTAATGCAAACAAGATCACACATATTTGTATTTTTTATTTAAAGAGATCTGTAAAGCAATGATATTGAATATTGTTTTTGTTCATAAGGTGGCACAATGGGAGCATGTCTTTAGACAATACACACACATTTCATGTGTAGATTAAGTGACTATACCTACAAATGTTCTGATTCATGCTCTCTCGTCCATTCGACAACACTTAGATGAGAAACTATAGATTCCCCGCGCTCAGGTCAGCATGAAACAACCAGCCTGGCTTTCACCACATGCACCAAGTTATTAAGAAATGATCACACAAGTTATTACTTGTTTGTTTAATCCATTTACAGAAATAAAGAGATCATGCTTGGGTCACAGGGGGATATAAGGAATAAGGTACCCATCTAAATATGACTAGGATTGAGGTTTAAATGTGCTGTTAGGCTGTTTATCACCTTCAAACAGACAGAGGTGAGCTCCGGTTTCCATTTCTTTGTGCTATCTGACAGTAGCTTTGTTTTTGTATTTACTGTAGTGCTAAAGGTTTTATATCGATCATATTACTCTTGCCAAGAAAGCTTGTCTTTATTTTTCCTATAGCGTGGACATACAGTATACAGATGGTTGTTTGTCAGAAAAGAGCTTTCCATATTAATTTACTAGTTGTAAGGAATTATACAGGCTCAACTCTTGAACCTTTGCTATTAACGGAATGTGCTTCCATCTTTCATAAAACATGATGCATGGGAGATGAAAAAATCCCACTGCACCTGGACATATTTGATTAAAAAAAAAACAGTCAGCACAGGGCAGAAAGACAGGAGGACTGACTTTATAAATGCAGCTAATACACCTCCAGCATTCTTTGTTAGGACCTTCAACACCAAAGATTACAATGTGTAATTGCTCTTCTTTATTCTATTCTGTTTGAGTTGACTCTGTCTTGTGATCCTGATTGCTAATTTCAGCCCGGCGATTGGACATGGGACCTGTTGCACTTGTCTGTTGATGCTTGTTTCTGTATTATGAATTTAATGAATAAGCCTTTGTAGAAAAAGTTGACCTTCTAAAATGACAATGCCAGATGGAAGAAAAGAAAAGAAAAAACTCAAACGAACTAACAGAAAATGTCATCCCCGAGGTCCGCAAGCTGGTGATAGATTTGATGCCTAACGCTTTCATGCCGTCTGGGTTTTATTAAGATAATATTTTCAACATATCTACACAATGCAGGTCTGCACACACATCTATGCAAGTCCACACTTTATAGCCAAAGAGCACACAGATGAAAACAGACACCATAGCCCATGAGTCCCATGTATATAAAATAAGATTACAGATGATGGTCTATTGTTGGCAATTTCCTCCATGCTCTGAAAAAGCTGAAAATGTACCCACAGACAAATGAAGATATGCAATGGTGCAAAAGGTCCTGTCATATTTATATGGTTTTCTCAAAACCAAACGCACAAGAGCAAAGATCCGCTATAACTGGGTGCGCTTTGTAATAACTTCACTTGCCATTACTTTACTTTATGGGGTTATGGGGACGCAGAAGAGAAGATCACAAGTGTTGTTTACACTGTCAAATTTCTCAACTGTGTGGAGGCTGAGATTGCCGAGAAAGCAGCAAACCTCGAACACAATGTTCACTGTCAGTTTTTCCAGGCAGAAAAAAACTGTCATGTCTCTCGGGGGATCCATGGAGTGAGAGATAGAAATGCTACGAGTCCGTTTTGATTGAAATGAGTCCTGAGAATAACTTAATGTTATGTAAACAGAGGGTTGACATAAAAAAAACCTTGAAAGCTCAACACCAGAGCTGGCCAAAACTTTTATGGGGTCCTGGGCAGAATTAGATTTTGTCAAATTCCCCCCAATGATCATTCAAACACTGTAAATCACACACATTCACACACATTCATTAACAATTTATAAGTTGTATCTGTAATCCTTACATCCGTGGTTCTCCATCATTTTCAAAATGGAGTCACAATGGGGCGTCTGAGTTGTACCGTCTGGCACCAGAGGTAGTGACGGAAATGAAATGGTCACCTGTATAAATACAAAGCAGAAAGGCAGGTAGAGGCCGGGATGTTTTGACGAAGCATTATATGATTGGCTCACAACCAGAAGACTTACATTCATACACTGGTGACTGGCAGCTAACTATAAGAAGAAAAGCAACCAGAAATTTCCTCGAGTTGAGGAGACAGCGTAACGTTCGGTAGCACCTTCCCTTCCAAGCAGAGGACAAGAGGTCAAGACCCGCCACCTTGTATCAGTGAATGTAAACTAGATTGCTTTTCAATGTCAATCCATTTATTAGAGAGCGCAGCTCAATTCATATGTAAGAGCCAGAAGCAGACACTGACGCCACTCTGCAATACATTATAGGCAGGTCACTCTCGGAAAAGACATTTTCAATCTCAATGAGGATTTAACAAGGTAAAATAAAGGACTCACTGATTAAAACGACCCATTGGAAGAGCGCTGTGCTGCTATTGTTTAGCTCAATGTAAAAAGAAATGCAACTTAAAGAAGGTCTTCATTTCAGTGCTGTTGTGTAGTCTCTGCTTTAGCCGCAAATACAAACCACCGTCAACTTGGAATATAGAATGTGTTATACTGGAAATTGACTTTATTTATTCTACTATTTCATATTTTACTCACTAGATGGAGCATTTTTTTTAAACGAAAAATAATGTTTTCCGAACATATCTCAAAATATTTTCATGGATCATCTTCATTTATTTTATACCTAAATAGATCTTAGTGAGGAAGAACTGGTTTGATTTTTAGAGCGGTCGGTTGTATAGTTCGGTCAATAGGGAAATCTCTTAAAGGTTTTCGGCCATAATTTCTCAACCGTAGGTCCAATTTAGTCCAAATTCGGCGCGTATAACTCACATCCGTCTATATAATGTGTTTTACTCTAATGGTTCATATTTTATTGACTAGAGGAGCTTTTTACAAAACGTTTTTTCGTACATAATTTTTCGCCCGAATTAGTCCAAAATTGGTGCATACCATTCGACTCGAGATCCATCTCGTAAATATGGCATTTTACTCTATAAGTTAATATTTTACTCACTCGGGGGAGTTTTTTTTTTACAAAAAACATAATTTTCCAGACCTCATACCTCAAAAAAAATTTCTTGGATCATTTTCCCTTTTCAACGAAGGGGATTAGGGACTTTTCAGGCATATACACTGGCTGGATTAGGATTCATAAGGAATAAAATATATTTGAGTTAGAAATTAGACTTTTTGAGATTTGAGCGTTTGAGACTTTGTATGTATTATCAGTGATATAAAAATAACATTGTGTTCATGATCCTCAGATGGAATATGGAATAAAATCCAATAATATGTTGATCTTCTCACTAAAATTTCCTGATCTTTTATCAAACACCCTTTTGTTTTTTAGAAGCGTCAAATTAGAATTATAAATAAATGAAATTAAAAAATATGGTTTCGTTTTTCTTTGAACTCGGGGCGCTAAAGATGGATCATCTTATTACCTGTCCTTTCAAATATGCTGAATTTAGCTGCTGTAATTGCTACACTTGTGACATAAATAAGCTTTTACGGTTTGAGAATGAGTGTGCAATGTCGTTCATGAACCGAAGATGACATAACTACGGCTGCACCACCTGAACCTCAACTGTATTTTGCTATTGAGTGGCAGAGAAAAAGCTGCTCAGACAGGGTCACTCAAAGTGTACAGACCAACTCTATAAAAGATACATCTCCCCATTAGCCAGAAACACTCTCCTCTCTGTGTCTGATTCACCCCTCAGGGAAAAATCACTCACTTATGCACCGTCAATACCTCCCTCCACAATCCACCTCCAATGCCTCAGCTCTTGGTTTCCTTTGCATTTTTTCTTTGCTTGAATAGTTGGCTAAGTGTCTGCCTTAAAAGTACCTGCTAAATCCTGTCAGAATATGAGTGTTCACCTCTGCTCACGTGCATTCTTTATGCAAATGAACAAGTTTCTATTTTTGCTTGAATTTACTGTCAATGTAAATGTTGAAGAAGTGTAAAAATTTGTGTGGAATATTTTTCTTTGTTGTTGTTTTTATTTTGCTTCCGTATCTGTAGGTATAATGTGATGACAGTGAAATGGAGGACTCTTTAGGTCACATCAGTGTAATTAAAAACAACTCTAATCAATATTTTTATATTCACTGTGGCTCAAATTATACATAGAGATCTCATTAGATGATCATCTGTAAGATTTAAATTGAAAATCCATCAAATTTTCCTCAAATTCGAAAAATAAATATGCAGAAAAGTTTGATAGATATCCTAAATGTTGAAAAAATAAATGAAATTGTCATATAAGTGAGAACCAGCATGTTGTGTCATTAAAGGATGCCTTTTCATTCCATTGCAGACTATCCTGGTATTTTCCGATAATAAATCTGTTCAATTCCTGCAGGGAAAGGCAGAAAAAAAAGACTATGGGTATTCCCTGAGATGGCATGCATGTCAAATAGAAAACGTGTTACAAGCAAACAGAATTATTCCCAAAGTCTTTTCCCCACAGCTCTGCAGTGAGAATAAGCATATTTTAGCTTATAGTTTGTTTGTTTTGCTAAACTAACCCTATTTGTTTTGCTACGCTAAGCCTGATACCGAATGCACATTTGCATAACTAGTGCATTTAACGCAAGTTACGCGAATGTCTTCAAATGTGTCCAAAAGTAAGTTCATAATTTATACAAAACTTCACAATATTTTTCCAGCTACTGTATTAAAGAGGAAAAACATGCGTCCTATAGTAATTGTCATGGTGACATCAATGTTCTGGTCAGGTGATGTCTTTGGCTGGCAGAAATAAATGTTAAAATAAGGCACAACTGCCACCAATGCCAACTGCCAAAGCAAACTTTATTACTGTATTCGGTATCACTGAGGTAGATGTCAGAAATTCAAGAAATATGATGATACCTTGGGGCTGATGCAGAAAAGCTATGAGTGGTAACAAACTTGGGCATGAAGCCATCATCAGGAAAGACTAGCTCCTGGAAGAGAACAGGACGCTGTGTTTGTGGAGCTCATTTTCCAACAGGTGTGAAATGCATAACACATTGTCTGAGGAATTTGTTGATGACTATTTTTTGGAGTGACTTACACAAGATATCTTTAATTGAATAATAGTTAATAATAATGTACAACAATATGCATTTAGTTCTCTGAAATGGACCCGCCCTTGGGGGGGTAGTGGGCAGCCCCCTGTGAATCACCTGAGAAGCAAATCTGAGTAGACTGAAAGGACAGTCTGGGGATTGAACTGCTGACCTTCTTATTAGTGGATGACTACCCTACTTCCTGATTTACAGGAAGAGCTCCCCTACTGATAAGGGTTATTAAAATGCTACCCTACTGTACATGTAGAGTGGGTTCAGAAACACCAAAACATTATCAGATTACTGTTCAGGTCAGCCATATATTGCTGGTATGTATACAACGGTGACTTAATGTAAAAACTAAGGTAAGAGTGAGACCCCCTTCTTGTTCAGTAGGATCTATGAAGGGAATTTGAATCATCATAGAAGATTGGAAGAGGCACCATTTCGGAAAATCGCTGATGTACCCAGACACAAAGGGGTCACCAGCCAGTGTGCCTTTAGTACCGGTCCAAGGTCGGATAAAGAGGTAAGGTTGTGTCATGAAGATTAAAAAAGATCAATAGAAACATTTAGATAAGACTCCTGTGTGAGCTTTAAGCCCACCTTAAATTGTGGCAAACTAGTGAGCGTGATTAGCTTGGTAACAGCTGTAGCAGGGCTGGTCATGAATAAAGAATCCATTACTGAACACAAGTTTCTGTAAATTCCACTTCACGTTCTAGTAATGCGTCCAGTTGAGTAAGTAAGAAAGCTTTGTCGTGAAGTTGATGTGTTCTGATGGCGAGAAAACCGGCCCTTAGAATCTCTAAAACTGCATGTCTCTGTGAGTGAGTTGGTGTTGGAGTGAATTCAGTACACAATTCTCATTTGTCCAGAAGTCCAATTACAGAATATTGATCACAGGAGATCAGAAAAAAATAACGGAGCCAGACCATGAGGTGTAGTGTATAAGAAAATAAGAAGAAACTAAGTTAAGTTACAAAGTTATATGAGTATTCTACTTGACAATTAAGTTTTGCCCTTTATGCTATATTGTTTCTATATTTATTTATGTTCATGGCGTTTTCTTTATAAAATGAATTAAAGATGGCGTCATATGTGCGCAAAGCAGTCTGAAAGTGTCTCGGTGAGATGTCAACAACATGTTTTCTGTAATTTGCTGTGCACACGTTTTTTTAATGTCCCTTGAAGATTTCAATACAAACCTGAGAGCCGAACGGACGTGTTATTGTGTTTTACTTACCTTTATCTACACCTACTCAGAGGTGTCACAGAGACGCCATACAGTATTGACTTGACTCAACTAAATCAATTAGAAAACTAACTGAAGAGAGACTACTGAGACATTTACTGTCACTTGGATTATGGATTACAGCCGAATAAATTTAGAAATACTTAATTTACTGCTCATAACTACTGTCTGTGCTCTAACTGTCATGTGAATTTCTGTTTTTCCATCATCAAAGCTCTAAATGTACCATTGTCTTTGTCGGATTTCTCAACCTCTTTCTCATCCTGTCTCTCTTGTGTGTTCCTCGGCAAAGCTGAAATACTTAAAAACAACAACACCACTGCCTCGCTCAGCCAAAGGAGGACAGACGGCGCATTTAAGATACCTGACAGCTCCCCAAAGATTTCTTATGGCTCTCTTATCCATGCCGCCTGCTGGAACGTAATTATCGCCCAAGTCGGCACAGATCAGTCTTTCAACGGGAGCACAAGTTTTGTGTTTGTTTTTTGTGTAAATTTGTGTTTTTGTGTGGATGTAGATTAGAATCAGACCTAAGATTAGTCTCTGTTGCTGGCTTGTTTTGCACATTGAAATTGGACAGTGGTGAAAATATTCACCAACCAAAGAGAAATACAGACAACACAAATAAGATTATTCTTACTGCATTATTTCTTACCTTTTTTCCTTTTTTTTTTTCAGTCAGTAAAGACAAAAAAAGGAAAGAATTCCTGATGATCTCTTTATAACATCACCTAGAAGCTCTTCTCAGACGACCTAAACCTAATCTGACATGCTATTCTCTGCACCTCATCAACATATGTGCTGATACATAAACACAGGAAATGAAACAAACCACATGTTCTATCTGACCATGGTGTATTCTCCTCCATTAGAGCCGTGACCTGTGAGCTCGCACAGAACGCACCATCCTAATCAGCTGCTCTCTTTGATGTTTAAACCAATAACTTATTTTCCCACGGGTTCAGTCAAGTGCCTTTTTATTCAGCCACAGCTGGGCTTTAAATAAACCTGTGTGGCATCAATGGCCTATTGAGCCTTGATATAAAAGGTAGATATCCAGCGGAGGGAACCATTTATTTAGTGCTTTGGCAGTTATTTACAAAATTGAATTTAGATTATTATTATAAATAATTCTAATTATGTTTACTGCAAGAGAGAATGGGATAGAGAGCTTTCATGAATGAATATAATTTCATATTGGTGATGGGTTATCTTGTGGGTATGGACCAACTGGGAAACAGTAGTTGTATTTTGTTCCCAATCTTTCCCCCCTGACTTTATTTAAATATCCAAAATGTCAGGATGTTATGGAATCATCACTTCCTCGTCCACCACTGCAGATACTTTGTGATAACGCTATAACTCAAAAACTATGTAATGGATGTTTTTCAAATGTCATACCCACATAGACCTTAGTGTGAGAAAGAACTGGATTGAATTTGGGAATGGTAGGTTGGATATTTCCGATATTATATTTTCCGAGAGGGAACCTACTGTCCAGACATTTTTGGGGCATAATGCCTCAAAACAGTTTTTCGGATTTTATTCCTTACCGTTCAATTTACTCCTAATTTGATGCATATGAAAAGAGTCAAAGGGATCTATCCTGTATAAATTGTGTTTTACTCTGATAGTTCATATTTTAGTCAAAAAAAGCTGTTTTGCAGACATTACTTCACATTTAATATTAGGAGATAAATCTTGGAGGTTGCTTGTTGATGGAAGGGGATTGGGCCTTTTTTCTTTACTGTCGGTGACGACATTATAGGCCTAGTTTCTTCATCTCAATGTTGGCATATAATCCTCCAACACTGGCTTTTAAACACATAACATGCTGAAATAGTCTGCTTAGTGGTGAGCACTCATGTCCCACAGCATCTGTATTGGTTCCCATCAGGTACTTCCCACAGTCAACACAGGTGAACTGGTGGCTCTTAATTGCAGATAGATGAGAATAGTTTCTAATAGCTTCTTTTGTGTATAAAACTGTGATTAGTATTACATCTGCCCTGCATCTCACCAATTGTGCACCGGGATAAGCTCCAGCACCCCTCATCCCTAAGTGGTAATAGAGGAAAGATGGATAAATAGAAATACTGCATAAATATTTTCTGAACTGATAATAATCTAATTAATTGGGGTCAACAGCATAGACATCTGTGACTTATTCTTGAGTCGCTACAAAGCTAGCATGAGAGCATTTCAGATTAATCATCTTATATCTGTGAATCTTGCCATATTGGCTCAACTTATCCTGGTTATACTGTACGACCTCCTTCAGGAAACTGCAAAGTTGACAAAGGAATAACAATACTGTCTGTATGACTAATAGATAAGTTTCAGTCTCTGTAAAGTCAAACTTTTGTTATCTCCCTAAAAAAAAAGGCACTGTTTAAAATAATTGAATTAAGGAGTTAATTATCTCTTTAATTTGGAAAAACATTCAAATATTTCATATCTCCATTGAATATATGAATTAATTGAATATGATTGTAATAATATCATAATCTAATACTGAATTAACAAGAGAAACTTAGATGAAGGATGGATTAGAGTCAGAGCAATCAAGAGGCTAAAACATTAATTTTAAGTCAGTCTCTGCAATAAATCAAGCTTTCTTGTAATCAGCACACGCTCCTTTGACTATACCTTTATGGTAGTTTTAATAATTTCTAGTCAAGCCTAACTGGCTTACACCATTGGCAGAATGTTTTTAATAATACAGGAAAAAAAAATTGTATTCAGCAATATTTGGATTATTTCTAGTACGGCTGTTCTTGCATTGCAGGAGATAATGGATTGATCAATTATAGGTATAAATGTGGGGGAAAAAACTGTAGGAACTAATGGAAAATTCGCCATAAAATAACAAAGGAGACTAGAATTGGAGCTGATAAGTAAGGGGAGTCTTGTAGCAGCGTGTCTGAAGATTTATAGCATCTGGTCACTAACAATATATACTATCGTTTATTGTGAAATATGCAACAATGTATATTTTTAAATGAATTCCTCATCTCGTCTGAGGAGGGGTCTTATCTTACCTCTAAGACCCCATTGAGCAGCTGTTTTTAAACTTCAGATAATAGTAGCCCAAGCAGTTATGGAACCCTCCTTTACAGATGAGAAAAAGTTTCAGGGAGAAAAATGCAAACTTTTCAAAATTAAACTACTTCAACGTAAACATTTACTCCTTTTACTTATTCATCTTAAGAAAATAAATACATTTCTTTTAACCCATCTGCACTTGTATTGATGGTAAGTGCCAAAATTGGTTGAAACCATTTCTTAAAAATACCTGCATTTTGATCATGTGGTAGATTCCATTCTGTTTGTGTTTATTGACCTTCACCAGACATCTTTGATAGACTAGCCTATTTATTTTTTATTTGGTGGTAATACTTTTTTCTCAACAAAGTAGGCAAGATACACCTTAAGTGAAACACAGGGATGAGACAAGACAAACAAGGATCTTTCTTTTGTATGATCCCTTTCGGGATCTCCAGTTTCCAACCATTGTTACCGCTAGCGCTCTGTGGCTAACAGTACCAGTGACTACTTCTTAACCCGAGCTCCAACGGATCCAGTTTGAAATCAGTTTCATTTTCCGCATATGATTTGGAATAGAGTTTACATTGGAAAACCCTTCCTGACACGATCTTCCCCATTTATATATTTTAGGCTTGGGACCGGCACTAGAAGTACATGGATGTTCGACCCCTTCATAGCTGGGATATGGGTTGTCATAATATACCTTGTTAAAAACAAAAAAGGCTGGAAAGACAAAGGAATCTACGGACTCAGCGGTGGACTTTGAAGTTATTAAATACATTGTGACATGCGGACAGGGAGTATTTGTGAGTTGAGTCCATCTGCACACAATGCTTATATTATGGTGACAGTGCCCCCTGGTGGTACTACTCCATGTCATTTATCATGTCCATATCTGTAAGTTCTCTGAAAATGTGCGCAAATGCCTACAAAACTAACCCGAAGTATTAATGGAAAGCTCCATTCCTGGACCTCTAGAATCTAACTCTAGATTTCTTGAAACTGAAAATTTCAAGAAATCCTGAGGGGCCCCTGGTCCATAGCATTTGCATAGTATTCTTATGCATCAAGCTGTTTTTATTTTCAGAGACCTATTCATCCAGGTGTGTTTATAGTTCAACAAAAAACAGCATTCTTCAATATCAAGCACATTTACACTGTCACAGCCCCAGTGGCCGTTTGCATATATTTAGTATTTTTCTCCCTGCCCTAGTAGGTAAGGCCTCCTCTCCTGCTCCAGAGTGGCTGCAGCTGAGGCCAATCAGTGATTAGGCGTGGCCTTTGAAGCCCTAATTGACACAGCTGAGCAGAGCCAGTGGGTCAGATGACTGTGTTGCAGTGTGGTGAGTGTAGTTGCCTTGTGCAACTAGACTACTTTCTAGAGGAAAGTGTGATATTTAAGTAAAAGTGTGTAGTTTTGCTTTGTCGTTTGGATTTAGCTTTATTATAGAGTAGCTTCATTTTGAAGACAGTTAATGAATTAATAGTGAAATTCGGGTTTTACTTTGAATACATTTGAATTCACCTTATTAACAATATGCCTTTTTGTCTTTCTTTTTCTGTAAATCCATAAACAAATATATGGATATAAATATATACAGATGTTAATCTTAAATCTTTGACTGAAAGCATGTTTGGATGAAATTTCCAACTCCATCAGAAAAATGCTGCTGTTAAAAACATGCACATCATTCGCTGATCATATTTTCTTGCTCCTGCATTGCTTCATGAATAGCCCTGAAGTTCCTTGGAATCCCCGGTGAGCGCCCTCACATAGTCCTGTCACTCAAAGGCCGTGGTCTTCATCCTCTCCCAGCTTCCACACAATCCTGTTTCACTCTCGGCGTGTCTCCTCTCCAGCCATACTCGCACTATCAGACCTCGTTTTGCTGAGCCTGGCCAGATACACCAAAACCTCCATCTGCTCCTTTTTCACCTTATCTCCTCTGCCTCTACCCTAAATTCCCCATGCCCATTATTCGCACTTTTTCCTTTCTTTGCTCTATCGCTCTCCGTGCGAACACCTCATTATCCCTTATCTGATTTTCTTATTCTCTCTCCCATCTTGCATTGCCCCCCTCCCAATCTCCCTATTTTACTGCCTCTCTGCATCCGCTGCCATTTGCGTGCGGCCCCTTTTTTCCTTTTTAACCTTGCATTGTGTCCCTATCAGGTGTGGTAATAAATGTTGAGGAGATGTTGTGGTAAATTAATTTATGAACAGCAGAGTGCATTAGTCCATTGTTTTAAATGAGTACTTACGGAGTGAAATGAAGCAAATGATAGTGTAATGTGACATTGAAATAGGTCCACAATTAGAGCCACCAAGAGCATTGGCAGATGAGGAAACTCGATAGGGAAGGCTTTGGCTCAAGTACTTCGCAGGGCAGTTTCTTAATATACATTAACTGCAGTCGTCTTCACTGATAGCAAATTGTTTCTGAGGAATCAAGGCTAAATCTCATGAGCCAGCACACCCGTTATAGTAGTTAAAATATTGGGACGCACCAGATGGAGCCAGTTCTGCAATAAAATCCCCACTGGGAGGTAGGACTACTGAGTTTTCCTATTTACTCGTTTCTTAAAGTATATATTCATTTATTAAAAAGCAATTCAAGGGAGGGGTTCGTGATAGAAGCTGATACTAAGGCTGCCTGAGGGTTGATTTTTTTTTTGTAGTTAACAAGCTTTATTGGCCAAATAACCCCCAGAAATGATATTTACAATGATATAAAGCACAAAGAAGATGGAAACCATATCATTTCGGGTGTTGCTCTGGTAACAGCTGCAGTCACACAGCAAAGCAGGTGATAGTGTCTCTGCAGGGGATTCACAGTAAACTTGATATGCCACATAAAAATGACTTTAAAGTCAATAAATCACAGCTACTTAAGGGTGGGTCGCGTTGAACTGCAATTAGCAGCATTTGCAAACTACAAAAGAGATCCAGGAATGAGATGTTTAAGATGTGAATTTCGAAGGCGAACAGCTTGATCTTCAGAATCGGTCAACAGAATCCATTAAGTGGAAATGATGGATTTTTGATATTCTAGGAAATACACTCTCTTGGAATTTCAGTTCTGTACAAAACACTGGTTTTCAGTAAAGGTGGGGGAAGTAATAATAATAATAATACATTTAATTTATAATGTAGACCATCCATGACCACCTGTATCCATCAGAACTGTTCTTACTGTGTTTTCTCCACCCTTCTGATAGTTAGATTTTATTGATTATAAACCGATTAGTTATCAATAATATTGAAGAGAAAATAAGAATCGGCCCTTAGGTCATCAGTGACCGTTTGCTCCATGTTCCCAGGATCAGAACCAACAAGGTGAAGCAGCTTTTGGCACCTCTGCTCCTCACCAGTGGAACAAACTCTCACAATACTTGAAGTCAGCAAAAAAAAAACGGTCGGCTTCTTTTAAATCGGGGATTAAAAATGTTACTGATTACTGTGGCTTTTAACAAAGAACTTTCTTTACCTGCTTTGAATCTGTAACTTGAACTTGCTCCGGGAATGCACAGGAAAATATAAAGGTGAAAAGATGACACAGGGAAATAGACTCACAATAAACAACAGCAAACTCAGCAGCTCAACAGTAAACTAAACTCAAAATCATGACAGATCCATGCATCAACCTTATTCCTCGAGACATTAAACATTTATGCTATTCAAATTAAAGCATTTATTGTCATTAGCAGACAAGCACACGCATTAGACCAAATAAATAAGAATAAATTAAGTATTAAAACTACGTTGTTACTAAAAGAACAATCACAATACATTCCGATAAGATGCAGATGTTGGGATATTGTGGAACAAGATATTCTATTTGATGTTATTGCACATTTTTAGAAAAACTTTGATCTCACAATGTCAACGAAGATGAAAGGACTCTTTGATCTGCTCCTTTATTGCCATTAAGGTTTTATTGGAGTCTATTCTTGCCTACAATCTATCCTCAAGTTTTATGAAAGTTCTTTCTTGTAGTGTTTGCTTAATTCTGCGGACAAACTGACAAAAAACGGACGCTGGTGAAAACATATAAGGATAAGGACAATTTTGCTTACACTTTGGATTTCAATCACGTTAAAACCTTTCTATAAAAGTTGTAAACATAATTTTGTTGTTCATCTTCCTGTTAATCCTGTTCATCCTGTAAATCCTCAGCCTTTCACCTTAAAACGTCACTAACCCTATACCCTTAAACTCTCTGGCTGTCACAGCATTAAGTGTACGTTCACAGCAGTCAGAGTGAACATCAGCTGCTCTCCTGCAGCAGCTCACTCAAAATAAACTCATTTTTCGCCCTCTTTCAACCGGTTTTCTGACACAATGAGCCTTTGACAAGGTTCCATTTAAAGGATAGAAGCTTGGTGCTTTTCGCGGAGAACAGCCTCCGGCTCCTGCTCGATTGTTGCCTTTTACGGAGTTATGTTTGGTTCCTTTATTGTCAACAGACTCAGAAATAGTGGAGATGGAACTATTCAGTCCAGATGAACAGCGACTTGTTATTGGTGTGTGACTGGACTGAAAGCTGCAGCAACTGCTTCGTTGGAGGCATTACTGGAGCTGCATTGTCCTCTGCAGGCGGCAAGAGGTGACTGCACCCTCACGAGTAGAGCCTCACATTTACTTCAGTTGGTCATATCAACCAGTCTCACAAATATAGGTTCAATTAATGAGAAAAAGACTAGAAAAGTAATGATAACTAAAATGCTTTTCAGCAAATTTCACAAAACATCTTAATTTAATGCTGCATCAAGCAGTTATGATAAATTAAAAAAACATTCATATTTTACCGAGCCCCTCTGGTGACGTTGAAGAAAAGAAAGGAATCTCGTGGCCACGACTTAAGGCCTGGGAATGGCCCAATGTCTGCCTTATTAAGACAGCGCCACCAAAAACAATTGTCTTCATTGTCACCAGAATGGCTCTGTAATATTTCATTCACTGAACACGATTAGGTTGAATTGTTTTTTTAAATAGCTGTGTTGACTTTACTGAAACAGTTTCCCATTAATCCAGTTCTTCCTAACACCAAGTTGTACGAAGATAATAAAGAAATATATCTTCATACACCCAAGATCCAGGAAATAGTTTTTGAGTTATGTATTCATAGAGGATCTGCGGCAGTGGATGTGGAGGCAGCGATGACTGTTCCATAATATCCCTGACTTTCCAGGGCTATAAATATGTAATCCCAATAAATTTTACTATCCCATCAATAAATACATTTTAAAAAAAGTCATGCTTTGCACATCCATATTTCATTTACGGCACCTAATGTTGTTTGATTTTCTAAACAGTTATGTTGACTTTGCTAAACACAATTATGCAGTTCAAAGTCTTAAATATTTCATTCTTGCTGTGAAATCCCTTTGTTTGGATTGTCAAAGGTGCAACTACAGTATTTGGTTCGTTCAACATTAAATAAGTCATGTATTGCAAATAATATCCGTGTTTCACTTGTAAGAGTGTGCACAGGCTAAAATTCGGGCAATCGGGAGCCGCAATGATTCTGTGGTTACCCCCTCTGGGTTCACAAGCTGCACAGAACCTGCACAATCTATTAACTGCTACCTTTTCAAACCCAAATATAAGGACAGATGCGCAAACTACAGGACAGAACTTTATTCACAATTTGCTATTTATATAAGCCTCATAGTCTCGTGACTGCTTGTTGACACTCAGCACACGACAGGCAGTGTTACCCCGCATAATAGAGATTTATAACTGATTATCTCGCACGCTCACACAAAGAAGAACCGCGCAGTACCGGCCTAGTTACCACCACCATAGGCTCTTATGTATGACAAATCAACAAAGGAGCAAGAGTTGAACAGTGATAACTTATCACCATAATGCATCCAAACATTGCTCCCTCCTTCAGACGAGCACTATTTGTCTTCTTCACTGTCTGTTTTTTTTTTTTTTTCAATCATGCAGGAAGAGCTGCCGCAGCAGGCTTGGCAGCTGCACGATCACTGATATAATGCGACTATGGAAGCGCTATTAAAACAGCGTAAATGTATGTCGGAGAGATATTTGTTCAAATGTTTTTTGCGGGTTTTGTTTTGGCACAATCTCCACACTGATACAGATAACAGCTCTGATGGCTCATCAATATTCAAACAATTGAGGCAAAAACAAGCATTGGTTCCCCTAAACACTGCATTTGAAGCATTCTGGAAATGATGATAGTGTCCACACTTTGAGTGGCTGTTTTGGCCTCAGGTTGATCTCCACATGCATTCAGTTTGAACATAGTCAACATATGTCCTTGAGTGAGATGCTGAATGCTTTTCTGCTTATCTATTATAAGCTGCTTCGTGTATATAGGAGCTTCCATTCAGGGTTCAATAGGGAGCTTATAGACTAGAGCTTCATGGGTGCTTAGAGGCCTGAGCACTGTCACGACATTCTCTCTCATCCTTGTATTCCAATAATAATACTAAATCCCCATTCCCCCCGATTGAACTCTGAGAAATAATTCTATGAAAAACTACTCAAGTAAATTTCCTCACGACACATAATGTGACATAGGAGTGTGTTGACCCCCACATGCCAATAGGACCTCCTGAAAACGTCTGGGCATAATCCTGGTGAATCGAAAATGGTGTACTGGGGAATATCCTCCCAGACCTGGATCAGGGCACCTGGACAGTCTGCGGTCAGTGGTGGTGGTGTCTGTTGTAGCGATAGAGAACGTCTTAGAGGTTCTCAGATGATTTCAGGTTCGGGGAATATGAGGACCAGACATTGGCATCAATACCTTCATTCCAGGAACTGCCGACACAATCTGACCACATGAGGTTGGGCATTGTCCTGGAACAGCAGGAACCCAGTGTCCACTGGACCAGTGTAAGGTCCGATAGTGGGTCTTGAGTTTCATCCTGGTTCCGAACAGCAGTCAGGGTACCGTGGGCTAGCCCGTGGATGTATGTGAGACCATCCAAGAATCTGTCTCCCAAGACCATCACTGACCCACATCCAGACTGGTCCTGCTGGATGATGATGCAGCAGCATTACGTTCTCCACAGCGTCTCCAGACTCTGTCACGCCTGCAACATGTCCTCAGTTTGAACCTGCTCTCATCTGTGAAGAGAACGGGGTACCAATGGAGAGCCTGCCAAATCTGCAGTTCTCTGGTGAACACCAATTTAGCTCCACAATGCTGGGCTGTGAGCACAGGTCCCAGTAGAGGACGTTGGGCCTCATTCCAGCCGCATGCAGTCTGTTGCTGTAGCCCACTGGAGGTAATTTGTAAGGATCTGGCAGTTCTCGTCCTGTTCCTCCTCACACTGAGGAGCAGATACCAGTTTGGCTGCTGGGTTGTTGTCCTTCTACGGACTAGTCCACCTCTCCTGCTGTAACTTCCTGTCTCCTGGCATCTCCTCGAGACTGTGCTGTGAGACACAGCAAACCGTCTAGCAGTAAACTGCACTCATGGATAATCCATCCTGGAGGAGCTGGACCACCTATGCAGCATCAGTGGGCTGTAGGTACTGCCTCATTTCACAAGTAGTGACAAAGACACATGCAGAACACAAAACTAGAGAAGAGTGAGTCAGGAAAGATAAGTACAGAGAAATGGATGGGGTCCACCAACTGCTTTTGCTTCTCCATTGCACCTGTTGTCACTTTGATTTTCACCAAAACAGGTGAAACTAATTCACAATCATTTGTGCTTCCTAAATGGCGATGATTAAGTTTTCCCTTCATTTTTTGTGCAGTGTATGTACACACAAGATTTGTCCAGGCGAGTCCATTCATATGCTCCAGATGGGACTAAATCGAACCAATGGTTGAGAAGTTATGCGCTGAAAATATTTGAAGCCAGGCAAAAAGCAACAATGTGCTGTTATTTGAATGCTTCCTCTGTTCTGTGTGATCCTTTCATCCCAAAACTTATTCCTCCCTGCTGAAGGCATAAATCTTTAATTTGGTGTAAGAATAAAAAGCTCATGAAATTACAACACAGCTGTGCGCTTTGGTCAGCAACAGTAAATGCAAAGAGTCATCCATCTGTTAGGGACTTTTCAAGCTGCAGGTTAATACACATTTGCGACCCCAGTAAAAGTTTCTGCCAAAGATCAATCCGTGGAAAGAGTTTTCTTACGCCTTTTTTTTTTTTTTTTTCTTGGGCAAGAATAGTTTTTAATTTCGGCAATTTATTGATAATGTTACTCTTTTAATACTTTTTTCTATGTCAACGGTTTTATTGAACACATTTTGAATCTCTATCTCTTATTGAAAAAAGTGTCTCATTTGAGTGAACCTGTTTTTAATAAGAGCAGCTATGTGCTTAAGAGTAAGGGCCCAAGGGGACAGCACCGATCAAAAGACCCCCGAGGAGGGGGCATTAACCATGGATATTGAGAAAGTCCAATTTGATAAGTATTGGCGTATTAACGCCAAACAGAATTGTGTAAGTTGAATCAACCAAAAACTTGTTTTACTACAAGGTTGATTCAATCTTATTAAAAAATTCACTATATTTCATGAAATACCAAATGTCGTAATTAAATTATTTCATAAGTCTTTTTTAAAATCGTGCTTGTTTTAAAATTTTAAATATAAATGAATAAATGCCCCCAATGAAATAAAATATGCACAGAAATCATTTTCCCATAGCTTTCGTTTTCTCTGTGAGAAGTTTTTTTTTTTTTATTTAACCTTCATTCAACCAGGAAAACCTCCATTGAGATTAAAAATCTCTTGTCCAAAATTGTCCTGGCCAATACAGGCAGCAGCACAGTTAAAGTTACAGACAGACAGCACAGCATTATTATTAATGAAATCAATATGAAACTTTCACACCTTAGCCTCTAATTTGTATAACTTTACTTTCTCGCAGATCGTCCTAAATCATTTCTACCGTTTGAAGCTAAATAATAATCCATCCATAATCTGTAAACGCTGATCCTGTGCAAACATGCTGGTAGACTGGAGCCCATCCCAGCTTTCTTAGGTAAGGGGGGGTGTAAAGTATAAGTATGTAAGTTTACCTTGTGTGTGTTTTTGCCATGGGCACAAAGTATGTGGCATTTCCACGAGTCAGTGGGACTGCCTTGCTGCGAGCAGCTGTATGAACCGATGCTATTAACGTCGGTTCGTACGTAGGGAAACGCCACATTGTAATGAGCGACCAAATCCAGCAATGCAACTGTCAACACTGATGGATGCTAGACCTATTGGCAACGAGAACACTGCTGTAAACTTTTCATCTCACCTCATGGACCCTTTTCTGCTCAAACAATTTAACAGAATGGTTCAACCTATTGCACGCCCATTAAAGCTTTTATATTTGCCGATTTAAAAGAGCAGTGGTTGCTGCCGTAGGTCATTCTCAGGGATGCCTGGGTGCACAGGATGCCTTTCATGTTCCCGAGCAATAGCAGTTTTATTTGGTCTAAACAGAGGAATTAAAAAAAAAATAGTGCTGGGCATATTGAATAGCTATCCGGGAAGAGACACCATAGAATTATGCAAGATTTAATTAAAAATGATTATTAAGAATATGACACGTTTCTCTGACACACTCATGCGTATTCGCTGATATGCTGTCAAAATAAAAGCACAATAGATGATGATTGAACTATACTGACATGAAATGTAGTATTTTTTACTCAATCCTCCAAGGACAAAACAAATGTTCACCGTTTGTGTGTAACTGTTACATTCTATCCACTGAGCTACGTGTCTGACCCCAATCCCCTGCGTTGTACAAGCAAGTAATTGATTTCCTCCATTTCATGTGGAAGTTAGAAGAAGAAATCCCTTATTGATCACATACAGTCATACAGAGTACAACATAGTGAAATTATTTCTCTGCATTTGACCCATCCCTGAAGGAGCAGTATGTTTGACGAACAGCCTTTTCGAAAAAGAAAAAAAATCCCCCATTTGAGTTAAGTATGAACTATTAAAAGTAAAACACAAGCTATATTAAAGTGATCTCTTCAAGTTGATTTACATGCTCCGAATTTTGACTAAATTAGACCAAAGGTTGAGAAATTATGGAGCAAGTACTCTTGGAAAAAAGTTCCCCCTAGTGTCAGAAATATACAACCGGTCTTTCTCAAAATCAATCCATGTCTATGGCTAAAAAGCTTGAGATGATCCATGAAACTTACATTTTTTTTTAAAAACGCTCCCCCCAGTGAATAAAATATGAAAAATAAGATATGATATTTACAAGATAGATCTCAATCTATCCATATGTAGCAAATATGGACTAAATCCAACGGCCCGTTAAGAAATTGTCTTTGTAGTAAAAAGCGGCCTCTAGTGAGTAATTTATGAACTGTTTGAGTTAAACATAATGTATACAAGATAGATCTCCACGAGTCGATTCGTATTGACCTAAATGGGACCAACGGTCGCAAAGTTAAGTCCAGAAAACTGACCTTTACCAAATCAATCCAGGTCTTATAATAATAATTATAATAATAATAATAATACATTTTATTTATAACACACATTACATTTGGAATAAATCTCCAATTGCTAATAAAGTGTGTCTTCACACAAAGCTTTATATGGGCATAAAATTTGAGAACGATCCATGATATAGATATAGTGCGAGATTTCGAAGACTTGAGGCAGTTTTGTGCTATATTAACAAAACTGACTTGATTTGACATGTAGGTTGAGGCCATAGCTTTTGTTTACAGCATTCTCTTTCTCAGTAACCGCTGTGCTCCGTATGTAAGCATCAACGTTTGTTGTGTTATTTGGATTTTGTCTTTACTACGTCCGTGCTAGAGTTTGTGGAAATTCATAATGTTGTTTTAAAAAGTTAAGAACAACTGTCAGTGTTTTCATAAGCCCTGCTAAATAATGGAGGTTTCACAGCGGAACACTTTGATACAATCTAACTCTGTTCCTACAGTATATCTACAAAAAAATACAGACACATCTATTCTAGGAGAGGAAGAGACAAAATCCTCTTTTCATAATCCTCCAACTTCCATAACCTGAAGTATTTTGAACAGGTGACAAAAACGGCAACTCTCACTTTCCCCTTAAAACTTCTCCTTCTCCAAAACTTGAAACTTTCCGGTTTTCGTGAAAGGCATTGTGGAATTTGATGTTCAATTTGTAACTAAAACAGATGTGCACAAGCAGACATTTTTTTGGGGGAAAGGAAGTAAATTACAGCACTTCATCAGAGGTTGGCTCCTGGAATGAGCTGGACGCGGCAGATTGATTTCAAAGAGAGCTCGCATAATGAGGAGGGGATTGATGGTGGAGAGAATCTGCTGAAGGGCAGCGGTGAATCTGCTGTCCTCATTCTGCAGGACAAGGCACCGCTGCACCAATCTGAGCCCCCGCAACATGACATCACTCATTTAAATGAAGCCTGCCTGCATTCCCACAACAGGGAGAGCAGTAATGAGACGGCGTATTATTGCAATGTTGTGGTTACAAGTGACGCGGCGCGGGAACGCTGCTAACAGATGCTTGACAAAGTCTAAATGAGGATACGGAAGTAGAATAAACAACTATTTTTAGAGGAAAGCAGCTTGCTGAAGCTCATTTTCCAAATTGTCACATTTAGGAAAAGCTACTTTTCCCTCTCTTTAGTCTTAAGGCTTGTACTTTTCTGCCTGCTGTCTGTCAGAAAAAGGAGTATTACAAAAAATCAGGTCAGCCCTCACCAGAGGTTGGAAGTAACGGAGTATTTATACTATACTAAAGTAAAGCACAAAAAAAGAAAAAAAATCTTCTTAAGTAACAATTTTGTTGAAATCTTTTTACTTTTGCTCCTTACATTTTGACTGTACTTTTTATTCGTTACTTTTGTTGGTTATTTTTATTTGTAATCTATGCGTGCTCTTCGAGAGAAGCACATTGCAGTCTGATTTAAAACTAAATGGATGGGACAATAACACGCAGTAGATACGGTCCCTTGATGTATAGATCGTTGCACATCACGCACGACCATCTACCAAGGCGAGAGACTCAGTCTGCCAGTGACGTTGTCATGTCCGTAACAGATAGAGGGAACGCGCGTCTTACTAGTGGCGACGACGATTCAAATGTCGAGAAACAGCAAGAAGTACTCCGGCATCCTTGGTCGTACTAAAGAGAGATGTTTGAAGTTGTTGGAAACAAAAAAGATTCATGGCGATGCGCTGTTTGCTGTGCAAACCCAGAAGTCTGAACTGCTGGCGTTCAGGATTTCCTCCTCAAATTTAAGAAAACACATACAGGTAAATACGTCTTTGCTGTTATGATTAAGTAATGTATTCTTTAGTATAATAATGATCAGTTTGTTTTTGTAAATTTGCAATGCCTATAAAGTTAAAAGTGAGAGGTAAGGGAGCACTTGCTATTTTTGCTAGCATTAGCATTAGCATGTAAGGAAAGTAACCTTAGCTATATTTTCTGCTTTAATTTGCTGCTAATGTACACAAGATTTCAGCGAATGTCAAAAAATAATTATGATTTTATCAGTCCTATTAATCTTCTCCTATTTTGTGCAAGTGTATATCCTCCTGTAGAGAAGACAAGTGAGTCCCCTGGAAAGGTATACGAAACTCACTTCAAATGCTATGAAAAGGAAATTGATTAAAGGGGCAAGCACCGCATCCAAGCAACTTAAATTGTGGGAAACAACAAGTTTATTACAAAACAAGCGTTGATGAAGTCATTGTTAACCATGTCAATCAAGGTCTGCACCCTTCCAGTATTGTGGAACATCAAGGTTTCAGAACTCTTGTGCATCACTTACAGCCAGATGTGGTTGTAATGTCCAAGGTACAATGAAAAACAATCTTAAGGCTGCCATGAGTGAGATTTGAGTTTATTTCTACCACTACTGACTGCTGGACAGCCCATAGACGAAGTTTCATCGGTGTCACAGCACATTGGATAGAGCCTGAATCTCTAGAGAGGCGCTGTGCTGATCTAGCATGAAAACAAATAAAAGGATCGCAAACCTTCTCAGCACTTGCCGTTGCCCTGAATGATATCCATACAAAGTACAACATCCGTGAGAAGATCATATGCACAACTACTGATAATGGATCAAATTTTATAAACGCCTTTCGAGTCTATGGTGAACTGGATGAAAACAATAACTCAGAACCACTTGAGGGGTCATGGTGAAGTCAAATAAGGGAAAGAGTGACTATTGAAGAGGAAGAAGGTGAAAACATAGATGTTGATGCTGGACCAATGCTGAATGAAGACGATGGTCTGTAATACCAACTGCCAAAGCACCATCGCTGTGCCTGCCAACGTCTAAACCTTGTGTCAACAGTTGATGTCTCGGAGGCAAATGCCAATAAAGTGTATAAGCGTCTTTCTCGTTCAGCATTTTCAAAGTGCAGGGCTCTGTGGAACAACAGTTCTAGATCCACCACAGCTGTGGAGATTATTGAAGATGCCTGCAAACTCCAGCTCTTGAGGCCAAATGAGACGAGGTGGAATTCTTTTTTCTCTGCTGCTGAGTTCAACGCAGGGCCGACACATAGATGAGACATTCAACCACTCACAAATTGTCCTAGGGCAAAATTCAGTGTCACCAATATTGTATGTTTTTGTACTGTGAGAGGAAGCCGGAGCTCCCGGAGAGAACCTACACAGACGCAGGAAAACAAGTGAACTGCGCACAGAAAGGCCAGCAGAGGTGGATTTGAAACCGATACCTTCTTGCTGTGAGGTGGCAGCGCCTGCCACTGTGTCGCCTATAAAATTCAATATTTCTATTATATCAGAATTAAAAGGCATTTATTAATAGTAAAAAGCACAATATGCTTGATGAGACTGCAGTTAACAAAAATGCACACATAGATTCCATTTTACCATCCAAAATGCTAAGTTAAAGCAATAACATCTTTGTGCATAACGGTTAAGATTCCTAAGTAAGGTTACTAATATCTGTCCTAGGCAGATGTAGTTGCTGCTTGATTGTCATGCAGTCATATCCTCATACAAACAGGTTTCAAATTTCAATGTCAATGGTTTTATTATTTGTATTTTTTTTAACAGGTTCACTCCTGCTGAGTTTGCTTTTCAGTATGTGAAAATCGTGAGACCATTTGCAAAGGCTGCCGATGTTCTTCATGGAGAGGACAGTGAGCAGATGGGATGGCTTGTACCTACTGTTACACTACTCAAAACCAAGCTCCAGCACCTCAAGATTTCCTCCAAGTTCTGTTGGTCTTTGGTGGATGCTCTTCAAGCAGGACTTGAAAGGCGATTTGGACATATGCTCACAGAACCACAACAAATTGCTGCTGCAATTCCGGTCCCCAAATTCAAGACTTGTTGGACGAGTGACGAACACATTCCAAATCTTGGTAAGTGTTTTCCACAGTTTTGGCTTTCAGTTAAGACATTTTTGCTGGGTTAATGTATTGGCACACACAGGCCTTCAGGCTTTGTGAGCATTTAGGGCAGTGTATTGTGTAAACCATTTTAACATGTATTTACTCAACTGGTCTATTCGGATTACAAAAAAACTAAAACATTGTCGCATTGAATAGTCATAATTAAATTGTGACTAGTGCAAACTTTTCAAAACTAATTACAGATATCTACTACATCATTGTGACTTAATTCAAGTTGAATGTATCTACATTATCATTCTGACTAGTCAAAACTAGATTTAAGGAACTGTGTAGATTTCTTGAATTGGTATTATGACTAGTCAGAATTTAAATGTAAATATCTGCAGCTGGAATTACAACTAGTGGAAAAAAAAGACATTGTAGATATCGGTAATTAATATCTGGCAAGTAAATGTTGTAAGGGATTTCCAAAAGTGTATAACTGTTGTATTGTATTTCAGTCTCTGTGTGGCAATAATAGTTTAATAGTTTGGAGGCAAATAGCCCATTGAGGCTTCTTATCTTTCTTCAGTTTGTTGTTTTCTTAATTGTGTACTACATAATAGTCTTTTATTTATTTATTTTTTTCCACATTTATGGTTTTCATATAAGTTGAAATATTCCTATTCCCTTGTTTTTATATTGGTATGATGATATAAGGTTTGCAGAGCATAGCAATGTCCTTCAGAGGATGTACTTTTTACTTAGGAGTAAATGTCAGAGCTGGTACTTTTTTCTTTCACAAGTAAAAGATATACTCAATTGTTATACTCAAGTAAAGAATTTCTGTACTTTTTCCACCCCTTGCCCTCACTCATAAACACTACGTAATCTTCTATTTGTATTATTGCTAGCCAGATAAGCACAAACTCCGATGAGGATTAGAACCACATTAGAACTTCTGAGATTAATGCGAAGTACTCAATGCCCTTTCTCAGTTTAAGAAAAATAATTATGGGAAACATAAGAAAACACAAGGTAAAGACAACACTATAAATCCCAAAGAGAAATTATAGACTGAAATAAAAAGAATATAGAATAAAGGTCTATAAAGAGTAAATTTGGCTATTCTTATTCATCTTAATTGTCTGTATTTCTAACTTCTATTACTGACTTTTCCATTTTTTTAATTACCCAATTTATATTTTATAATTATTTAGTTTTTTTTATTACCCTAATTTTTTCCCTTTTCTATTTAATGAGTTATTTCATTTAATTGGTTAATTCAACTTAATTGGTATCTCTTTAATTTGGTTATTTCCTTAGTTTATTTTTAACCCTATTTTTCTTATATAATTGTATTATTTTTAGCCTTTCTGTATATAAGCCAAAAATAGACCAAATCATCAACATTGAATATATTTCTGTATTTTATTTTTATCACAGCTGTGATGCTGAGCTATCGTTAAATTGGGATTTCAAGTTCTTTTTTCTCACTGAAATATATAGTCTTAACTTTTGCTGGGGAATACAGATTTCGATTTTTAACCTTATGGTTTAATAGCGGACTACCGGGGATTCAAAGAGTCACAACAGTTTAAATGCTAAGATAACGTCCTTATACAGCTTTATCGTTTATGTTAACTCCTAAGTGCACGTTTTCAGCTGTTTTTTTTTTTTTTTTTGAGAAAACGTGAATTTTACTCGATTTAAGAAATTCGAATGCTTTCATATAATGTCATGGATTATATGACACCAGATCATACACAACAACTTTTTGAGCGTATAATACTTGTGGTGGGATTTCAAATAAAAAGAGGAAATCCGTTACTAATTAAAAGCAAAAACATTACACAATATCACACTGATTTATTATCCAATGAGGGGAAAAAATGCCCATACATGTCAATGGTTACTTGTGGGTATTAAAACCTAAAGAAAAAAGGATGACGCATGAAGCAAGGCACTGCCTCAGAATGAAATGACTTTCAGTTTAGGAAGGTCAAGCTTTTAGCTAATGCCATTTAAATATATAATTACCTTTAATTAGATTATTCAATCATTGAGAGCTTTTCACTTCTCTGATCGATACATTAGTCCTCATTTTATAAAGCCTGACTATAAAATTACATAATTCAAATACAATACCATAATTACTGAATAAACATCAGGGGTGACAAAGAGAGGGCAGAACAGTATCTCTCCGTGGCAACAGCTGCTCCTAAAGTAGAGGTGCTGACCAAAACAAACAGAATGAGTCAAGAATATATTCAAACAACTTTTATTGTGCCATTAAAAAAATTCCAACTGTGTAGAAAAAATATTTTTCCAAGCATCTATTTTGTAAAGACCAGTTGAAATAAAATATTGTGGTTTTAAAGAGATATTTCATGCTTATACTCTTGTATGTTCTGACCCACGTTGTCTGCTTCAGGTGTGGGTGTAGTGATACTTTGCTTCAACAGAGATTTGGTGTTGCTATTATACACTATAATCATAGCAAAAGTAGGTGTGGACCAGCAGCACCTCCAGGCAACCTGAGAGGCAGCTAGTCTGAGCTGAAATATCTCTTTAAAACACAGTGTAAACAGCAGTATGCGTATAAAATCTGTAGCTCTGTAGACAAAGACAAATATATTTTCATATGTTTACATTTGACAAAAGAGAAATTTTATGACGCTGATGGAGAGAAACAATAAAATGTTTCTTTAAGGTCTTTCTTTATGTACCATCAAACCTAGACAAAAATTCATGAAATCCAGTCATAAAATAGATAAGTTAACCATGATGATGTAGTGTAGCACTTTTTCATATAGAGGACAACATTGTGTAGAAAATTACACCCATAATTGTAGACAAGGATACCATTTATGTAACAGGAGAAATGTTTCAGACTTTAAAAACAAACGGATATATAAGACCAAATTTCTTTCAACAGTAGGGTTGCAGTAGGATGAGATTTTCATGATATAATCCTAATCTCAGGAAATATCTCGGAATTTCAATGTTATGTTAATCATTATAACTATTTATACTTTAGAAAATACATTAAATATTTGAGCTGTAAATATTAGATCTTTTTAGGTAAAACAAATGTTTAAAAAGTAATTTTAAATTATAAATAAGATCTAACAGAATGCATTTATTTATCTTCTCAGGCTGGGTTTATAATAACAGACAGGATGATAAAACCATAAACCTATGACATGCTACATCCCTGAACACGCTAGAACCAATGGCAGGGAAACTTCTACTCAGTCACTAGCTGAGGAAAAGGATTTCATTATTTCCATTTGAACATAAACTATAGGATCTTTGGTTTCACCTTACCAATATACTCCTGCCGTTTTGACTCCAAATATTTAGGAAAAGTAAAAATTAGTCCAGTTTAGTTAAAAAATTAAAGCCATTCAATCAGACAGGGGAAGAAAGCATTAAAACGAAAACTGCTGCTCACACTTACAGAATCATAATGTTATCACTTGTCTGCCAGCAGGGGAAGGAACCCTACAGATTCTGTAGTAAAAACATGTGCCTATTTACCTCAGTAAATGAAAAACAAGAGAATAAAATTGACATCCTCTGTAGCTTCAGTTTGTCTGATGTTCGGCAGTTTTAGTTTCTGTACCTTTAGTTTTTATGTGTTTTTGTTTTTCTCTGCAGGATCATTTCTTCTTTTGGTTAGTTTCACTTCATTTAGCTGTGATTCCAGTTTCTCGGCAGTTTTAGTATCTCTGCAGATTCCATTTCTCTGTAGTTCTCATTTTCTCCTTAGTTCTGTTTCTCTGTAGTTCTCAGTTTCTCCATAGTTTTAGTTTCCATTTATCTGTTGGTCAGTGTCACTGTAGGTCAGTGTTTCTGTAGTTTCGGGTTCTCCGTAGTCAAAACGTTTGTTAGAAATGGTCCTTCCTTTTGCCACTTCTCTTACCATCTGGTTATCCATTATCATGGAAAAATCCTAATTGTTTTTTTTTTTCTATCCAAAGTAGTTAAATACTTTTTTTTACAGTGCTACTGCTTTACTCTTTGTTGAGACTCGCAAGCTGTCATTTGAATGGAAAATTTGAAATTGCACCAATAATAAGAAAATGTACATGGTAGGATAATCATTAATTCGATACCGTGGCATTCCATGAAAATCATATCCGCTGCAACCCTTGATTTCAAAACTAAAAGTGCGAGAATAAATGGTGTTACGCATTCAAATCCATTATTCAGTAACAGACAAAGATGAGTACATTCTTTGTCAATTAAACGTCGGTACAGTATAACACTGATTTTAACCATGAAGAAATTATTCAGTCTATAGTTGTGGGAAGAGTTCAGCACACATTGTGCTTCTTTTGGGACAGAACCTGACATAAAAACAGTTCAGGCAGGTTGATGGTTTCACACTGACTAGTATCAGTTTGAACCATAGATTCCGAGCAGGACTTCCCTTCTTATGCTGCTCCGCTGCTTTGTGTCCCGTCTTCCGGCTACCCCTCCGTGTTACATGCTGCCCACTTTATGCAATCTGATGCAAAAATGGTTACATTATTGAAGAGCCTAAGTGAACGGAGTTAAAAAACTACGTCATGTGCATCGCCGTTCGGCCGCAGCCTGTTTGCAACAGGCGGTAGAGGCTTCTTGTTTAAATCTGTGGATGAGATGAGGGAAAAACAACATTTGACCACATGATTAAACTAATATAAAAATATTATCAACAAGAATCAAAGAATGGAAATGTGCCAATGCAACTCGGTTTCCTCACTATGTCATTGCACCTAAAGTCAGCGGTCCCATATAAAAGCCAATGGTGGCCGATTATGGCACTTTTTAACGAGATAAAAAGCAACCGTTTTCTCAAATTTCTCGTTAACGAGAAAACAAATTAATTTACTGTTTTTTTCTTAATACTCATCAGTTCCGAAGTTTCATCCCCGGTTTCTCTCATATTTTTGGCACTTTGCTTATAAAACCTTAACCGACCTCATGAAAAAAAAAAGGAACCTTAATACACACAGAATCCAGTGCTAAAAACTTTTGTCAATCATTAGAAAACCGTGTTGTCATGGCAGCATTACAAGTCAATACTGTATCTTGTTTTCCCGTGATAATGGAATGAATAAGTCCTTATGATCAAGAAAACCGTTGCTTGTTTTTCCTCCTCATAATAACATAATTAACTCTTTATCTCGAGAAAATGGTCACTATGGCCATAATTAAATATCTGGCACAATTGCTGTTGCGGGCTTAAACATTCAAACACATGTGAGATGCAGGAAGAAAGGAAGATGGTGACGTGGGTCTGGAATACTACAACAGTCATCACGTATTTTAAGGCAGACAGACATCAGTGTTTCCCCTGCTACACCGCTGACCGAACCTACTACTTGTGCTGCCAGCAAAATAAACCCTAGTAATGTTAGACCGCTACTGAGCATGCAATTATACAGTATTTTTTGTCCATGTCAAAGAGAAGCTCCGATTCGGTGCAATCATGAGACTGAGTCCACACAAATACCATATTAGTGAGAAAACTAGTGCCTGATTTAAAGAAAGCTTTCCCCAAAAATTAAAATTCAGTCTTTGTCTAATCACCATACTCAGCCCTTGGATATCCAGGGGCTATGGTCACATTAAAAGCCCAGTTCATCTTAAGAGTTCTAATCTAAATTACCATCAACCTGCATCTCGCTCTGATGTAGATGCATCTATCATTCAAAATGTAAGGCATGTGCGCATAACATTATCCAAACATATTTGTGAGACAACTAATGGCATTCCGACCAAAATGGAAGCGCTAGTAGTAAGCATCTCTGTCAGCTGTTCACAAACAGATGTTAACTAGCTGAAAATCTGTATGTTTCTTCAATTTGTCGAGCTGCAGCTGATCTGACCATTCCCTACACATGTATCCAATCTATGAAAACATGAGTCAGGAACCTGATTAAAAGATAGGATTTTTAAAATAAATTAAGAGATTGTGAGACTATCTTGGGACGTAGGCACACCAATAATCATGCACCCACCACAGACAAAATGTTATTTAGTTTAGAGGCTGTTGTGACAAATTCAGCTTGAATCTTCACTGTAGCCTCTAAACTGGCAGATCGTACAGGGTGCACCCTGCCTCACATTCCGTCTCAGCTTAGATAAATTCCAGCCCACCAAATCCCTTTGTGGGACAAGCAGCCACAAAATAAAAATTACCTGGCTGGAAGGTAGGGTGTAAATAAGGCTTTATCAAATCAATATTGGATCTCTGCTCCTCTAGAGACCTGTAGCAGCTGTACAGAGAGTGTGGGAATTTTGACTGTTTTTGACATGTGCTCCAGAAATATTCACTTGACTTTCCATCACCATCGAGGGGTGGCTAAATAATGACTACATTTTTGGGTGAACTATTCCTCTTGAAAAATGAAAAAGGAATGAATGAATGAAATGAGATCGTGGTTAAAAGCAAGCTTTACATGCATCTTTACCAGAATGTCCTGAGTCCCCGAGTGGCTCTAGTTTTGGCAGCCTAGTAACTTTGGGTGTGGCCCATCCCACTAAATAAACAAAGACATAACGGTCAGGGCAGAAAATCCTTAAAAATATCAAGAAAGTTAGGGCTGATTCTCAAGCAACCAGACGTAGAATCAATCATCCTTTAATCAAAGTTATCAGTTATGATCAGTCAATCAATGAAACAAAAAAACTTTCCCGATACAAAACTTTATGCTTTTCTGGTGGAACAGCTTTTAAGGTGAAGCAGCAGCAGGAAATGTTCGGCTTGCATTGGTAGTTTAGATTGGATGCCGGCTATGCGTTTGCAGAGAAAACACAGCGCTGACAGGACTAGCAGGGATCAGTGAATATTTACATCATACTGAGGTCTCAAATTTGGCCCAGAGATGTAGGAATTACACTACACCACATACATGCAGATAGAAGCTACAGAGGTTATTTTTCTCTTAAGTCTATGTAGTTAAAACTGTTAAAATAAAATAAATGGTAGCTTACCGTTATGTGCAGATTCTACAGGAGGAGGTTGAGGCGTGGGGCTTTCGAGAGACCCGTCTGTGCTGAGTGGATCCACCCTGTGCTTCCTCTTCAGGTAAATTCTGAGATTATTTTTCTTTTTTTTGCTTTTCTCGCCTGTATGGGGGGAAATATTTAACTTACGTTAGGAAAACTTACTTATTTAACTATATAACTTACATGACGCTAATTTGGACTATAAAAATAATGACTCCTTCAAGAACAACATTTTTCACTTGCTGCCTAAGATATCCCACCCACCGACCGGTGCCATTGTGATGAGATAATGTTATGCCTTCAGTAGTTAAATGTTATGGCTGATCAGTGCATATTTTCTTGTAATACACTGAAATAATGGATTTCTATCCTATCAAGCAGGCATGCGTTTGACAGCTCCCATCCATTAACTCTACATAATGATGAACTAAACTACACTTCATTTGTTGTGCCAAAGATCTGTTGCCGACCTGAACTGCCATTTTCTGGTGTTCGACTTTCATCATCTTTGTCAATGTCATCCTCTTGCTCTTCTTCCATCTCTTCCATTTGATCACCGTCAGTCTTCAGGCTGCTGGTCTGGCCCTGCTTCTGCGCTCTTTGGCTGTTCTGTTCCTGAAAGGGACAGCAAGTCCAAATATTTCCTGAGATCTTTGGATAAAGCATGATACAACTTCTACTCAAAGTCTGAAATAACCTCACACACCTCAGAGGGCACCAGGTTGCTTATTGGCTGGAAAGGGTTTTGTAAGTTCTCATCATCTAGCTCCTCTTCCTGGATCCGTCTGCCCTCACGCTCTGCCTCCTCCTGCTCCTGCCGCTCTCTGCCGACAGAAAGAGCACAATTATACCACGCCCCAACTTGCATTTGAACATTTAACACGCGTCTATTCCGGTTAATGATTCCACTTTTGTTGTTTCTTATGTCCCGTGTGTTATCCTCATATCCTCACCTCTCTTGTCGTATTTTCTTTATTCTTTCCAGCCTCGCATTCTTGTCCTGCTCCTCCTGAGCACGCTGCTCGGCTGTGTCCTTCTGCACACGCTCACAAATTGCCTCGTAGTCCATGGCGATGCTGTCAAGGAGCCATTTCAGGCCCTTCTTGATGGACTTATCAAGCTTTTTGCCACAGCCTAGAACTGCACAGCATGGCGTCTGGAGTAGAAACATTGAAATTGAATGACAAGAACTTGATTTTTACGAGCATCTATGAATGAAAGCAGTAAATGGAACTAATTCTGTGTCGGGTTGGACAAAACTGAATGGTACCTTCTAGTAAAACAACAGGTGCAAAAACACTCACAATCTGACACATCGTCTTGTTATCGTTGACAAGGTTCTCTAATGAGAGGTTGTCTACGATGTCTGCTTCCGTTAGTGCTCCCACCTGGTCATGTTTGTTGGCAAGCCTGAAAGCGAAAAAGGAATAAAGGCATATAAAAAATTATTGTTAAAATCCTTCTCTTTCGACGAGGCCAGCTTCCAGAAAATCCATTTCAACTGTACCTTTGAAAGGAAAAGCCGGAGTAATTCAACAGACAGTTGTCAAATCCTTTATCTGCACAGTGTGAACTTAAGGGGGCTTTAAATTTTATGGAAATCTGATAAAATTAGATGTTTTCATCTGATCACTCTGCATTCATGGAAAAATGCATTAAGCTCTCCGAGCCTCGAATTGTGAGTGCAGACCAAGCAGATACCACAAGAAATCAAACTGTAGTGCACATGTTCTGCAACAATCTAGACAAAAAACTCACTCAAGAGTTTCTGCAGTTTCTTGCCCTCTGCACATATATTATATTCTGGGTGAACATCAATTGCCTTAAATCTGGAATATTTGTGAACAGATGATGATCCACTTCGAGGAAAACGCTCTTCATCCTGTAATCCTCAAGACATTTAGTTTTCGTAAATTATCCACATCACTTGCCAAGACAGCATCCAGGACATCACATGCACAGCACAGACAAAAGTTATGATTGGTCGCTTGATTTATTTTGCTGCAGAACGTCTTATGGGCGAAGCATTTTAATAGTCAACATCGCTCAATAGTCAGCGATCATGTTAATTGATCATTGGAAGCAGAAATTGTGATAATTGTTAAATCTCTACTAATTGTACAGCTCTATTCATGTTTATTATGTCAAAAAAGCAAACAAATATGAGAGAATATTGGAGGTTGGTGGTTGAGTGTGAAGATGGGTTTTAATGAGCATCAAACAGCATTAAAGGGAAAGACCTCTACGCAGTACCTAAACATGTTAGATTTTTAAGACTGTTTCTACAGGAAATCTTTAAAAAAAAATGTCGTTCACCCACATTTCTATTGGGTGAACGAGAACTCACACGAGCACGGGTTTCCCTGCGATCCGTGGGTGCTGGAGGACCTCAGCGATGGTTTCCCGTGTCTCCTGGATCCTCTGGATATCGGTGGAGTCAACCACAAACACCACACCGTGTGACTCCGAGTAGTAATTCTTCCAGATGCCCCGGATTTGGTTTCCTCCACCCAGGTCAAAGAAGGTCACGTCAAACTTGCCTTTCTTTAGGTGGACCTTTGAAAAACCAACCGTCGGAGCGGGATCCCGAGGATCCTCTGTGAGAAGGTGAGGAAACAGAAATCATGTTATCACGTTAGCAAAGACAATTCTTTTTTTCAGGGAAAAAAATTGTGATAAATTACAGAGGCACGGAAGCATAAATATCAAGCGGTGTAGTGTAACATACACCCAATAATCTTAAGTTCAGAACTGCCTGTTTAACTGGGATGCACTGGGAGTTCTTACACCTTTCCATCAGAGCCAGCATGAACTTTTTAAGAAATTTTTGCACAACAGTAGTTTTTCGGTGGGATCAAACAATACAGGATAGCCTTTGCTTCCCACATGTATCAATGTGCCTTAGGCATCCATGACCCTGTTGCCGGTTCACCAGCTGCCCCTTCCGTAGGTTCAATTTCTGCAGACTAGGATCAACCTGCAATACCTGCAGTTTTGGAGGTCACAATTTGGCCCTTGTCAAAGTCACTCAGAACTTACTCTTATCTATTGTTTCTGCTTCCAACACAGCATATCCCAACCTCCGACAGGTAAATTGTAATGTCATTCTAACTTCAGCTGTCAGTGATAATAATGTTTGTGTGTACATCATGATACAAACAGAACAGTAAATGTGGCTTTTGTTCAAAATAAAGAAGATGGAGAGCACAGTTAACTATTTTCTATAAAAACATTTTCACGGAAAAATGTGTATTATGAAACATAAATAATACAATATATGTATTTTGTTCATATACATAACTCCCATACATACAAACATTATCTATATCAATAAAAAAGGAATAAATCAATGCAACTGTACCGACCTCCTTGGATTCCTCGTACGGTGGATGTCTTCCCGGCATTATCCAGTCCCACCATGACCAGAGTCACTTGCCTGTTGGATAAGAAAGGGAAACAATAAATATATGTTTGATCACAGACCACGCATTCAGTGCCAAATGCATCTGATGGCAGCTACAGCACTCTGCTAAACTAATGTGCAACAACGGAGTGACATTAGCCGGCATTAGCTTATGTGATGGATCTGGGTGCACAGTAGCAGTCACAGTGGTCAGCTCACACAAATAAGATAAGGATAAAGAATTATGCTCAAGAAAACATCGGACCCAATGCTTTGTATGGCAATATTTGTTTAATTGTTGACATTTCAGTGTTGTCCTGTAATCAAAGTGTATTATACAGATACTCACAAAAATTACTCACAAAAATTCATACTTGTATTAGTCCATGTGTATGTTTAAAAACACACTGTGTTCCTGAAAGCAACACGGGCTAATGGACGACGCGCATCATCTCTGGGTAGTAAGAATAGCATATGACAACTGTCGACTTTATGACGGTCAACATTCCAGATTTACTAACGAAAGTTAGATTACCATCCTAATATGCAATTATAATTATTTTTTTTCCAGAAACAACGAAAGATTTACACTCTTTTACAGCTCTGCCGACACAAGTCCACCCACTAACCTGCCAGGAATAATTATTTTGCCGATATTAATCCTGGAGAGGCTACAGGCTGTTTTTTTTAATGGTCCATTTAAGAGACTAGGAATTCCAGAAAATGAGCCAGCGTTTTCAGTGGATGATAATCATGTAGTCATAACCTAAAAATGCAGGTTTACTTTATATGTAATATTGTTTTTACATACAAAACTATAGACTATTAAGAAAAAGTAAATAACTGAATCTGCTTGCTAAAGAACATAATGAAAATTAGAAATATTGAAAAAAACAAAGAGTTTTACATAAAGCTCATAGAAATAAACATAAGCCTTGTAAATATCATGGATGAACACTTAACTTTTAAATTTCCACGGAAATGACATCAACCGCATTATCCATCTAACAGTTCTCTGGAGCCAGCCAGCTCTCACGGGGACAGCCGCTGGCTCGCAAACTGATGAACCTTTACACTACAAACCCCTCACAACAACAGGAGAAAAGGAAGACACAACTTGAACAGACCTGGCTGCAGGATTAGGTGAGGATTCTAACTAAGTCCCACGGATCAAGTGTTTCACAGGAACCACGTGGTTTAATCACTTATGACATTTTGCTGGTCATAATGATTCACACTCATTGATTTACAAATTCTATATTCAGTAACAGTAGGGTAACTGTGCAATATCCAATCCAAGATGATGATTTAAATAGAACTAATACCATTGTTTAACGTATCCCTTCGCCAAAATATTCATGATTAGTTGATTAGTATTATTACAGTTGATCAAGAATTCTCAAATCCCCAAGAGTCCTCCAAATTTAAAAAATGTTGATTTGCAATTTCAGAGAAAAGGGGCAATATTTTTGTGTGCCATATTTACTTAAACAATTAGGTGAATAGTCAGTCGTTCACAATAAGTACAGATATTTTTGTGTATGTGTATTATCAATTACACCCAATTAGCAAAATATTAAAGAAGTTCATGATTAAGTTATTTGTAAAGCTCTGATAATATTTTTTTAAACCCTGCTTTCAACCTTATTGCGCAAGATTCACTCCTACGGAAGTGAAGAGGGGACATGATTTTTTTTCAGAAATGTGACTTAAAAGTCCAAATTCTGAGAATAATCTCAGCATCGTGACTTTAATCCCAATTCTAAATTTTGACTCAAGTCAAGAATTCTGATTTAAATATCGGAATTCTCAGTTTAAAGTCAGATTTTTACTTTGGTCTGTCTGATTGTAGGTCTGGCTTCTCATCCTAAGTCAACATATCAGTATATCATCATCTCATTTACCTTACAGGCTGCCGGCAGCTTTTCAGCCACTTGCAGCAATTTGACGTCAGGCTAAACATTCCAGTCATGACAGCAATCGGGTGGTCACCTAGTCAGGAGCATCACACCAAAATCCAGTGATTTCAATAGTTCAGAGATATGCCTTTAATCTGATTTCAAAGTCAGACTATTTACTTTAACCTGATTACAGAGTCAAAATTCTTGCTTTAATCTGAATTTAAAGAAGAATATTTACTTAAATGTTAATATCAAATCAAAATATTCATCTGTCAGTCTGTTTACAGAGCCAAAATCCCTTTAATCCCACTGTCAAGACAATTCTCATTTGAATCTGACTTCATAAACCAGAATTCTCCTTTTAATTTACATTAAAAGTCATAATGTTATTTGATCTAACTATAAAGTCAAAATTCATCCTTTAATCTGGCTTTAAAGACTTAATTTATACTTATTATTCTATACCACATTATGAAATCAAAATTTCAAAAACGACATTTTCATGTAGCCCTGTGTCATAAAAAATAAATGTAGACCAAAATCCAGTAACAACTAAGACGTATATGATCAGTCTGTGTTGATATGTATTTAATATATTGGGTAACGAAGAACAATAGAATCACAGCGAAAAACGGACAACTGAAGTCGTGATATTAGTCGATAAAGTCTCTCTTTTGATCTCATGAGACAAACTGATTGGAGGAAAATGATAAAGGAAAGGGGAATGAGAACATTCATCAAGGATAAAATCATCTATTTCACCTTGCAGGCTGTCGGCAGCGTTTCAGCCAGTTGCAGCAATTCGACATCAGGCTGAACATAGCAGTCAGGTCCAGATGACAGCAATCAGGCGGTCACCGATTCAGGAGCGTCAAACAAGTATCCAGTGATTATAAATCGGTCGACTGCCTCGGCTACATGCTGAGATAACATGAGCGTTAGCAGCTATAAAAATAATCATTCAAATAAACGTTATTTTAGGTTGGCACATAAACAAAATCCGTATCCAGTTAGTCATGGATAGCTAAAGCTAATGTAGCTAACGGTAATTTATTAACTCGGTTCCAATTCAAGCCAGAAGGGAATTCATAAAACAATTACGAAGTCGTTGCTGTAATCGTCAATCACGAAACGATTATATGTAGCCTTATCTACAAAAATTGTCAGCTGTTTTCTTTTTTCGTGATTTCTACTCTGAGCTCTTTCTTCTTCGCTTCCTTCATCTTCTTCTGCTGTTTCTTCTTCCTTGATGTTTATTAGCGGTTGGCAAGCCAACTAATGTTTAACGCTGCACAATGCAATACCGCCATCTATTGGACTGGAAGTATGGTTGTTGATAGATAGATAGATAGATATCTACACAAAAGACTGCACTTCTAATTATATCCGTCAAATTCCTGAAGTTGGCAGACGACACAACGGTCATGCATACAGATGGGAAGTCGAACGGCTGGCCGTCTGGTGTGTTCACAACGATTTAGAGCAACAACCTAGAGCTCAAAACTGCAGCGATTGAGAGTGGACTTCAGGAGGAACCCCTCCATCAATGCCCCCCCCCCCTGTTGCTCTATTAAATGCCTCTCTCTTTGCTATTATTAGTAAAAGCTGAAGCAGTAAATGTTGTACTGTGCATGACTGAATATTATTAATAAAGGTAAAATAATAATAATTAAATAATTGATGATAATTAAATAATACTTCTCGTAGTAGTGTAGTAATAGTACTAATAGTTCTTATAGCAGTATAATAGCAGAAATAGTTATATACTTGTGTCAGTACTACTATTATATAACTATTGCTAAAACCTGACTGGTGAACTTTTTATGGAAATAGAGGCACTGCAAGTAGAATAAATAATATTAAGTAAACAAACCTTCAAACTGCACCTAAAATTATTTCCACCCGACTTATTGTCGGTCATCACACTGGCGACGTATTCCGTCGTTCAACTCTCGTCTGCTCTATTGCGCATGTGCAGTTCATTCATTAGCTCGTGCGTGTGGACGCCGTGGTAAAACTAGAACTAGCTCCCCTGGTTCATTCTTACCTCAAGCGCCACGATTACGGTAAGTTAAGACCTCTCTTATTACTCAGCATTGTATACAATCGTCTCTGCATCTTCCAAAGGAACAATTTTGGGCAATAATCTCAATGAAGTAATCTCTACTCCATTAATGTTTGATACGTTACGTATTTAATTTCGTACGGAGATGGATATGAATCGGATACTTGACATTTCTTTTTTTTTATGTCAGTTTACCTTACAAAAATATGTATGCCCAATATTTTAATGCTCCTGCATCTTTGCATTCATTTAAATTTTGAATCACAAACTTGAACCGCGGGAAACATCGATCTATCAAAAAATAAACTAAAAATGATGAGCCTAATAATCAGTAACAGTTAACTTTTTGCTCAATGACTGTGGTTTGAATAATGAACACACTATTTCTCACAGGTGAGTCTGCCCATCCTGCATTCACATGGCTCTTGTCTTTGTTTACGGCACCCTGAAGAAGGGACAGCCTAACTACCATCGTATGGTTGACAGCGCCAATGGTAAGGCGGAGTTCCTTGCCTCCGCCCGCACCAGCCAGAAATACATGCTAGTGATCGCCACAATGTACAACGTCCCTTTTCTGCTCAACATCCCTGGCCAGGGTCACCAGGTACAGGGAGAGATCTACCGAGTGGATGATAAGATGCTTAAGTTTTTAGACGCCTTTGAAAGCGTTCCAACTATGTATCAGCGGACTTTGATTGACCTGGAGGTGAAGGAGTGGGTGGAGGAGGCAGAAGGAGAGAAGAGCCAGGAAGCACGAAGCATTACAGAGGCGTTTGTTTACAGCACGAGAACATACCAGCCAGACTGGCCCTCTCTACCCAATTACGAGAGCTATGATGCATATGGAGATCACAAGCTGGAGTATATATGCCGAGAAGCAAGACAATAATTGAGATGACTGGAATAAGAGGAGCTGATATCTGGATGAATGATACCAATCAGGGAAATTCACACACCATGCCTTAATCTTTCCTTAAACATGTAGTTTGGGTTTCAGGTACAACAACATGGACTGCTTTTTTCTCTTCATACCTTGTCGCTGCTGATGCAGGATGTAGAAACAGTTTTGGCAGTTAAATATGTTAGCCATTTAAACTTAACTCACATGTTTGCTGAAGTCAACATAAATTAAGTAATTTAGTATCCTTATCATTGTGTTTTTGTGGTTCAAGACATTGGTCCTTAATAGCAGTCTTTGTACAACTGTGATTCAGTAAAGAGCAAATAAAGGGTTTGAAATCGAATTCTCAAGTTTATGATAGCTGGATCTGTTTAAACTGTTGGAGATGGCAGGCTGTACACTTGGTCCACTGGTACGTTGAGATATTCACCTGATGTCTTGACCTTCATAAATACAAAAAAATCATCAACATCTGAGACTTCTCTTTTTTCATATGAACACAGTCTTTTCTCATCTTTATTTAGAGTACGAAACTCCAGAGAACTGCAGCGCTACAGAAGAGAAGGCATTTGGCAAACGGACTGGTGAAATCTCTCTTGGCACTGGAAGTAGCGTGGAAGCAATTTGTCCTTTTAAACAAAAGCAAAAGTTATAGGAAAACATGAAAAAACTTTTCACAGTGTATCAAAGTACTGTACAGGAAGTTACAAAAAGGGAAAAGGTGGTTTCTAAAGCTGTTCAAATGTGGCCTCACATTTTATTGATCTAATTACATAGATTTACTCTCGTAACCAAAAGTGTGTCACACAGGTTTACACATACGCTTAAAAATTCTGGCTGTAGGAATTATTTTTTAAATCCTCGTCATTAATGTGTTACTACACAGGAATATTAACTGAGGAAGCATAAAATGCTGACCCAGCTAAAATGTAAGCCTGTGCTGCCAGTTTGGCATACGAAAAGATAATTATGAATCACATGGTGGATGATTGCCATCACAGGAGGCTTGTTTCTAATTACATGCGAGGTGCAAAGATGTAGGAGGAGGGTGGAGGTGAAGTGTGAGGACCTTTTGAGCATTGAGTGTGACTCATCTATTCAGAGTCTTTTATACTGTTTGTGCAGGCTAGTTCTGTTCACAACACCGCTCAGGCAAAGGTCTTCTGTGCACCAGAGGAAGGAGGTGGACGCTGATTCGTCAGTAAAGGTCTTTCCTCGTGTTTGACAGTGAACGGCTTGCAGAGCAAGTGGCGCTTCGGATCACCTCCATCCACCTGGAGACGAAAAATGAAATGGCAATGAAAAACAGTTTCACAACCATCCGGTACCTATCAGTATATATTAATTAGTTTCTTATGTACACTCATTTTCTGAACATTTAGAATCATGTACAGATGGACTAAAGTCCAATAAAGTGTAGGTCGGCGAGCTGGCATGCTTTAGCGCAAATGTGATTCCAGTGCCTTTATGATCAGCAGCTTCAGAGTAGTCTTGTAGAATATGCAGTGGCTTTGAAAGTTGTTATTCTTGTTTTTTTTCAAATAATATCCAAATTTGCCTGGTTCAAGCTATTTGCCATTAAATTCCCCATTTGTCCTCTTCTCACAGCTGCTCCTCTTAGGGGTAGCCAGGGCATTTCATCTCAGTTTGGCCTCTCTTACTTTGTATCGAAGTCGTCTATCCTGGGTTGTCCCTATGATTTGCTCGCTTCTTATCCGGGCTCAGAGCCGGTCCTTGCTGCAGTCCCACCTACACCCTGAACTTTTTTGTCACTGCTCCTGCACACCTCACTGCTGTTGTGCTGCTCGCATACATATCCTGTATAACTCTAACATACCTCATACATAAGATAACACATCTTAACATACGTCCTCTTACATAATGGCTCACTCTATTTTAAGCTTTTTAAGGAACTAAATTCTGATGAACAAATCTGAGACCCAGAAGAAACCCTGTAAATGATTCTGTCTGGGTCAGACGTTGTAAGTGCGTGTACCTCTCAAAGTTGTACTCGCTCTCTGATCTGAAGTAGTAGACATGGGATTTAAAGTGGAGTTTGAAGACGTAATCTTTGTGGATGTTCTCCGACTCAGACGGTACGGTGACAGAGTAGCCCAGCAGAGGAAGGCTGGCCAGAGGGTAGTCATCCTGTGAGCGGATGGGAAAAAAGAACACGAAATAAAGTTCATGTAGTAGCATAAAAATGTATGCTAGGACACATTTTTCTGCTGATAAAACAGCGCCGACCCTCAAATTCTCACTGATATACCGGGTAAAGGCAGATCAACTTCCCCCTTTACTTATCGGTTCAATTCCAGTACCCGATTAGTTCACCGTTTCCCACTGTATTGTGACTGACAGTGCGCCCCACCTGGTGTGACTTGTAGAAGAAGAGGCTGAAGTTGGTGAAGACAACCCACAGTTTCTGCCAGCCGTTACTGTTCTTAAACTTCCTCAGCAGGTTACCTGAGAGCTGATTCTGGAAGCACAGAGGACATGTGAATCTAAACAAAGTACATCAAAAATCACCGATTTCTCTATGACAAGAAAAGACTGAAAGAAAAAAAAACGAGTCCGTTCTTAATACATTCACATGCAAAAACAGGACATTAAAATCATTAAAGTTGAAAGTTTTTAAAACCATTTAAAAACAAAAACAATAGAGCTGAGAGAATGCATAGAATAGATAAAATAAATAAGGTCAACATTACAGTTCAAGGCTTAGATAAACTAAAAACCAATCAAAGAAAATGGAAGAATAAGGAAAAACAATGATGAAAGAATGAGGAGAAAGTATTTCCAGGAGAAAACAGTGTGGATGCGGACAAGTAGTGGTAATACTAGTAGTGGTAATAACAGCAATAGAGGTAGTTCGGAGCCCCATGGAGACCAAGTATGGATGCCAAGATCAACAGAACCCAGAGAGAAGTTAAGTCGTGAATAATACTGAAAGTAGTATTAATTATCCCGCATTCCAGAAAAATAATGCTCTTTCCAGTTCCCCTCATTTTTCTCACATATAAAGTGCATTATAAATGAAATGTATTATTATTATTATTATTATACACAGTGCTGTCAGCAATTCTGTCCGGTGAATGTCTGACAACCTGACAGACGAAGTGAATTAAATGGAGGAAAATATAATGAGTCTAGAATTACTAGAATTATACTAAAGAATTGGGCAGGGATCCTATAAGTCTGTTATAAAAAGGATATTAACGGGGTCTCTGACTGCAAAGTCACACATTCATTATATTCAACCTGCAGAACTACGGTTAGGGTAACTAATAAAACCTATTATTTGTTACTCCTTTGGGTTGATTCCAATGCAACTGGACTTCTGCACAGGCTTTAAGCTGTTTCACCCCTCATCCAAGAAGCTTCTACAGTTCTCTTCTCTACTTCAAAACTGAAGATACCTCTCGGATAAGACGTGAAACATTTTTAAGCCTAAACTTTATTTCAAATATATATCTATTCATATCTGTACATGTACTGTGAGATACAGCAATGTATTATTATGTTGTGTATTTCTTTTGCAAATTAAGGAGAAGGTCGCTAAATGGATGATTATATTTTTGCTTATGTAGTACCTCACTACCCCAGCAGCAGAAAGAAAAAAGCTTTCCAGTATCAGCCAACCAATTAGGGACGTGGAGCAGGAGAGACAGGGCTAAACACACTGGATGAAACCAGCTTGGACTCCATGAGGTGTGATGTGTAAACTAGTTGAACAAAGAAACTGATTCTAGTGACACAAACAGAGTATGTTACCTCCACAGCAACACTGAAATCCACCATGGAGACGCTGGTGTTGCGATGCCAGCAGACATGCACAGTGGTGTTGCCACGGTGACCCTGACGCTCCAGAGACGACCGTGAGCCGCAGAGCTCCTCCTCCGACTCCAGCTCAGTTCCACCGTCATCCGACAGCTCTGGAGGAAGAAGGGCAGATCACACATGCCAGTTAGCAGAGTGCTGACACTGGAATTCAAAAACTGTACACATTAAAAATACAAAGGTTGGTTTTGAACCACTTCATTCCACTAGATAAACAGTGTCTTTGAATATGGGCTGGTTATGTAGTTTGACAACAGCCTGTGGCCGTAGTGTCACGCGGAAGTTTTATGAGAGCAGCTTAATCTTGGTACAATAGCGCTGAAGGTGGAAAATTCAAGGCCTGCCTCTACTTTTCACAGTGTATCTCCAGGTTTCAACAAGTCAAATTCAAGACTTTTTAAGACCTAGGTCAGGGGTTTTCAAACTTTTTACACCGTGTATCACCTCAGAAGATATCCGGCTCTCCAAGTAGCACCATTATGACCCATGTAAAAATACATTGTAGATGACTATATTCAGCTAAACGCAGTTCAAACAGGAAGAAAATATATTCCCAAAAAGAATATTATTTATTGTTGACTAGTCAGCCACAACCACACAAAGTGCGAAGGAGTGGCACTAGAACTGACACTTAAACTCTTTCACATGGTTATAATGCAAGGGGCAGCCCCTCACACACAAACAGTACACGCACACGCATACAGTACACACACAGAGCAGGTGAGAACATTAACACTAACAACTTTAAGTCCCTGTAAATGCACATTTCAAATGTGATGTATCCTGAGTCATATCTTCTTACTGTTTTTAGCCGTTTGCTGCCGGTTGATTCAGGATTGCTGCTGTGTTCACTGTCTTCCACTGCAGTTCCCACAACGCTCCTAATAATATTCTCCTCCTGATCCACACTTCGCTTTCTAAAAGTTCCCGTTTGATTGCGTTGTTATTAATCCATTCGTAATTTTAGATTCCTCTGCTTACCGTCTTCTAGTCCTCACAGTTTAGCTTGTAACGGCTTGGTGAACGCCACAACCCGACTACGTAGCATGCTGATGGACATCTGAACAAAGAAACTACAGGAAAGACTTAACTTATTTTAAAGCCCATTTCATTTAGTCCATGGTTACAATAACCGCTTTACTCTTGACCAGCGGCAGTAAAACACCACACCGGAGACTCAACGCGCTGTTGGAAGCGGCAGCCTGTACTTCAGACCACTGTGCCCTGCTGTACACAAATAAAATCACTTAATTGATCCAAACTCTTTGCTAACGCTGTGTTTTTCCTGCAACTCTTACACATTCTTCAGCCCCGTTCTCTCCCTTTTTCTCCCTCGACCACCCCCTCACACACACACACACACACACACACACACACACACACACACACACACACACACACACACACACACACACACACACACACACACACACACACACACACACACACACACACACACACACAGGCTCTCTTAAAGGGGCCTTGCAATCTTGCAACATACATGTTTAAACTAATCTAATTTAATTTAGTAAAAGAAGGTTAATTCAGAGATTCCTCCGCGTACCACTAGAGGAAACATGCGCACCATAGTTTGAGAGCCACTGCTCTAGGTGCGGACTGAAACAAAATGCACTGATTGAAGGCGTTTGTTGTTGGTTGTTTAAAACCTCTTCATGCTTTTCTGATTTGGCATGCGACTCCAGAGAAGCGATGCCCAATGTTCCATGTTTCAGATGTTTCTTGCAGAATTTGCAGCAGTCTTCAAAAAGGTTTCCAGGCACCAGCTTCAACCACTCACTAAATTGACTGTTCTCTAATCAAATGGTTATTGAATTTCTTTTATCAAAAGAAAGTAACATTAATTCATTTTTAAGACCTGCCAGTGTAGTTTTTAAGACATTTCATTAAAGTTTAAGACTTTTTAAGGCCTTACATTCAGGTTATTGGATTTTAAAATTTTTGAGAGCCCACGAACTACCCTGTTTCCAGTTACCCTTTTCTAACAGTATTATTTATTGTAATCAGCTATTGTATATTTTGGGCTTGCCTTAATCTATTTTACTAAACATTAATTTTGGTTTTGAGGCTCTAAGGAATCCTGTAAATCTGATCAAAGACATTTTAATGCAGTTCAGACCAAAGAGAGGAGAATAATGACTGTCTGTAAACCAATACTCTCTCACTGTTTGAGCCATAAAAGAGCATGACAGACGATTTAACAGAGGAACAATTGAGACGTCACACTAAAGGTCACTGGGCGGATCACTCATTCAACGTCCTGACAATATAAAAAATGAGGAAGAGAAAAAGAGAAAAGGGAGCGACTCCTCTGAAAATATGATGAAAGAGAACCAGTGACAATTCATGGGATTGTGCAGGATGGACTGAAAGGAAAAAAAAGAAATATTGGGGAAAGGAAAGATTGAAACATGAGTTCACAGTAAAGAGGGCTATCAGCAGAGATGATTCAATGCTTTTGTAAAAATAAAAGACAGTAAATGACATTAGTCAGGTTCCAGGGGATTTCATTTCAACCTTTGCTGGAAGGTTATGATAGGAACACCTGTCATGGGAGACAAATATCAATGACAAATGTAGAAACATTCCAAAAAACAGCTGTAGTGGGAATTTTTGTTTTTGTTCCCAAAGGGTCTCAGACAATCCAGCAGTACATTCATGATTAAGTGAGCGGGACATAGTTAACAGGTTTGAGGAGCATTGTATTAGGATTGATGACACAGATCCTCTGAGTCACTATTATGGTGTTAATCTAGAGTTTTCAGGTATCTGCACATAACCTCAGGACTTATTTTGCATATTTTCATGCTTTTCCCAGCATCCAAGACTGATACTAATCCAAATGAAACAAAAATGATGAATACAAAAGACGATAACTTGGTGCATCTATCGGTGCATATCACACAACAGGTGATACCAGACGACTGATTTAAAAAATGAGAGACGAAATAGACGAGAAAAGTACACGAGTGACCTCAAGAAAACATGGGGAAAAAGGGGCTTTTTCTATCCTGATAATTTAGTGTGATTGACATATTTTACAGCACATACAGCGGCGGGCAGACATACTGTTGTCAGAGAGGCTGGTGGACAGCAGGTCAGTGTTTTGGCTGCTGCTCTGCTCCGCCAGGTCAATGGCCATCCGGATGTCCTCCACCCACTGCTCCATCTCCGATGCACAGCTTGGCAGAGAGGAAGTATCAATGAAGAAAATATCATTAGAAGTTAACTAAGATGTCCCTGATGGTTGCAATTCTCGTTATTTACTTATCTGAGAAAAAAGTTATACTTTATGGAGAAGAAAAAACACAATAATTTGCTTAAAATACCCCCCAAAAGTGTACTTTTGTAACTTTTGAGGTATGAGGGAAAATCCTCATCTGAAACACTCACAAAATAAGCCAAAATTCCACTTGTAACCATGGAAACAAAAATAATACAAACAATAAGCATTCTAAAAAGCAAAGTGAAACATTTCAGTACTTAGTTGTTCTGTGTAGGTTTTGTGCAAAATAAAAAAGTTATGCTCTAGAAACAAAACCAACCACCATAATCTGCCACATTGTAACCATGGAAACAGAAAGAGAATGCAAATAGGAACATTCTACATGCCAAAGGACACCATTTTCAACATTTCAAAAAATTTGTAGTTGTGTGCAAAAAGAGTTTTTGACTCGTGCTCCATAAATGAAACTATGTGGCTGGACGGGAATGATTGTTCCCATTCCTACATCCCTCTCCTTACTTTGATTGTGGCGGGGGACTAAAGTCACCGTGTACAAAGGAGATGTCTGCATTACACCACACAATCCCAGATAAAACTCTTTGATCAGTGATTGAGTAAGAATAGAAAACAGGTCATAAAACCTTCACATACAAAATTGTGGTAAGAGACTAAATACATTTTATTATGTGGTTTATCTGCATGCATATCTTTTCAGCTGATATCCTGATTTCAAGTATTGTTCTTCAAAAGTTTCCACTTTGAAATCCTAAAATCCTCCATTTCTTACATGCAAAGTAGATGTTTTCTCCTTTAAATGAAAGAAATGGAAGATTATTGCCATAAATCACAGCATTACAATGGAATGCTGACATTAAACCTCCTGTTTTTGGTCGTATTTCTGTCTTGTGTGTCTGCAGTCACCTGGCTGCCACCACCATAGACTGCCGCTGCCCAAACAAGGTGAAGGAGTGAGGGACTCCCCACTCGTCCTCACTCTCTCTGATCTGCAAAAACACACATCATTAAACTCAGACAGACACTTCATGAAAAACAAGGTCATCTGAAAAAATACTATTAAACTCTGAAGGTCAGCTACCGTCATGCCATAGAGAGGCAGCTGACCGTGGACTTTAAACTGGTTGGATGGAGTCATTCCTCGACTGGTGTACACCAACGAATCGCTGAACTAAAGAAGAGAAAGAAAACTAGATGTTAGATTCTTCTACCGGCTTCATTTTGAAGAGTAGCAGACATGTCGTACCAGGAAGAACATCCTCTGCTGGAGGCCCTTCCCTGAGAGCTTGCTGAGGCAGCCGAGCCTGATGAACTCCTGGAAGATGAACGCAAACGTCAGTCACTTCAACAAATCACATCAACGTGTCCCTTTTAGTTAAGGAGTCTTACCCGTCCGGGAATGACGAGGTTGTCGATGCCAGTCAGATCTTTCTTGAGCTCTAGAAGCTTCTGGAAGTTCTCCATCTTCATCATAGTGCCTTGGAGCTGCAGAGCCACCTCTGAAATATCTGCCAGAGCCGCTGAAGGCAAGATGGACAAACTTGGTGTCACATATAAATACATTCATTTTCAGTAACTGCTTATCATCTTCAGGGTCACAGTGAGGCTGGAGCCTTTCCCAGCTGACTTTGGGCGAGAGGCGGGGCACGCCTTGGACGGGTCGTCAGTTCATCACAGGGCAGGAAGTTAGAGACAAACGACCACTCATGCACACATTCACCCAGACAAATACAGTGCTGTGAAAAAATGTCGGACATGATTTCTTCTGTGTGTCTCTCAGATTGAACTATGTCGGATCGTCAAACTAATTTTGTAAAACAAAGCCAACCTGAGTAAAATACAGAACGCAGGTTTTCATGATAATTTCGTGCAAAGTCTAAATAACGAGCGGTATTGTGAGCGCCACAGGGATAACATAGTAGGTAGTGGGTCCAGCATAAGCAGCAACCAAACACTTGTGATACCTGGAGATCAGTGTCTGACATCACTGTGGTGGAATTTTGGCCCACTCTTCTTTGCAGAACTGTTTTACAGCAGCCACAGTGGGGAGTTTGTGAGCATGGACCGATCTTTTCAGAACAAACAACAGCCTCTCCAAGGGCTTCATGTCCAAACTTTGAGTAAGCCTGTCCAAAACTTTTATTATTTTAATCCTTTTGCGTCATTCAGGGATGATTTTACCCAAATGCATGAGATTATTGTTTTCCTGTATGCCTTGTCTTCACTTGTGTTTCGCCTCAAACACCGACGACCATATATTCTTTTTTCCAGAATGTTCTGGTTGACAGGAGAATTTATCTTTCCCTCAATTACGGCAAGTCATCCTGGTCCAGCAGTAAAGCATCCAGGACATCACACTGCCTCCTCCATGCTCGATCATAGGGTTGATGTTCTTTTAGTGGAATGCTGTGTTTGATTTACGTCTTATTAGTTCAGTATTTGACTCATTGGTCTATAGATTATTCTCGCAGAAAACTCTGAGAATCGTCAACGTATGCTGTGGTTAAACTTCATACGAGCCTTCATGTCAGTTTTATTTAAAATTTTGTTGGAAGATCTGTGATGTTTCAGCATTAGATACACACAAGAATGGAAACTAGAACATTTTAGGCCCATTTTTAAAGCATTTTATCATTAAGACCGCAATAGGTTAATCAGAAAATTTGCGTTCATGTGAATTGATTTTAATCCCTATGCAAGTAGGAAAACTGTCGTCCTCAGCTGGGTACAAGAGTTCATTTACAAATAAGCAAATTAAAGAAACCGATTATGTGACGCACAGCTTTAATTAGCCTTAAAATGTATGTATGGAATTCAATTTAATTCTCTACGGCTATTTTCGGCCCAACAGTCTACCTACGTTTAGATAATTGGGAGATAACACTATATGCCACCCTTACAGGGGGGCATATAGATCAGAAGCGGAATCAGTACTTCTTCATGACTCGGTGCATGGGAGAATAGGATAGAACCGAACCTCTGGAGTCCCTGAAGTCGTCATGGGTGGGCGGGTAGTGCTTGCAGAGCCTCTCCAGGATGAGTTTGTAGTGCAGCAGGCGATGGAGAGGCCTCAGGAGGAAGATGTTAAAGGCCAGGTAGCAAACCCTCTGCTGCTCAAAGTCTCGACACAGAGCTTCCACCTTCCTGCTGGACCTGAGCATAATAAACAGTATATGTATGATATCATATGCAGTTTATTTTCATAATTCTCCTGGTCATATGATGATAATGCCCCAATTTATTCTTTTTCTACCCTTATGTTTTACCCATATATCACCAATACTTTCTATCTAAATGAATAGATAGAACATTTACTCATTCCCAGAAGACAAATTTGAAATTTAATGTGATTTTTGCCTGCTCCCTGAGTAAAAACGTGACTAAAGCAAACAATAATTTTAATAAAATTAAAATAAACTTATAATGTAAATAAAACTAGATTTGCATGAGATTTTACCGGGGGGGGGAGTGTTTGAAATATGCTAAAAATTATTGAATTTTGTTGACGTCATTTCATCACCTAACAACATAATGTTATAATGGTTTTTCCTTGATCATCACACCTTTGTAGGTTTTTTGCAATAACTCATAAATGAACTAAGCGTCTGGCGATGTATCAAATCACTTATCTGTTCGACAGTGTTGCAGCACTGTCAATCAGATAAGTCTTCAAATAAGTAACCCAACTGAGCTGAGCCAAGAAAGTGAAAGGCACAAGAAGATAAAGGAAAACGCACGGTTCCAGAGTTTGGGAGAGTTTTTGGTAGATTTAGAGGCTTGCAGTAATGAAATATTCTTGAATAAAGCGATCTTATTGATTGTCATCACAATAATGTCTGACTTAGGTACTGTTGTGCCTTTGCGGAGGTTTTCTCTCTCTAAGTACTTTCTAGAATCATATCAATCTGGAAAGCTTGTGTTTCATGTCACCAGCGACAGCCTCCAGTCACCTACCGGCAGGCCCGTTCCAGTTCAACCAGGCACTCTGAGTGTTTCTGAAGATGAATAGACAACTGCTGTAGACCAAACAGAAAGAATAATAATATTTAAAACATAGTTGAGAGACAGGCAGTGAGCCAAGATGTACGGCAAAACTTGTAATATCTGTAACTTCTAGAACAGTAAGCCCATCTTGTTTAGACAATAAGAAGGTATAGTGTCACACAGTGAGGATGGAGATAGTTACCCTGAGACCCTGAATGTTCTTCAAGAGAATGTCACCGATTCGCTGATAGTCTCCTTTAATGTGCGCGTTAGAACGACCCTCCCTGAAATAGAAAAAATGCAAAATATGCTTCACATGCAGAGACACAAATTCACCAGTAGATGTCAGAGCGGAGTTCAGTGTCTACCACATGTGTGGAAAACACACTTTCAGCTCCCCCAATCACATTCAGGTCATGTTTGTGTGTGTGTGTATGTGTGTGTGTGTGTGCCCTCCAAAAACAACACAGACAAGAATCTCATGAGAGGAAATGAGGATTTTGAATGAGCACACTGGCTCCCATGATGCAACTTCTTTTCAAATCATTATTTGTTTTAGTTGCAAGTTTGTTCTAGACTTTCATTAAAACAGTATTTGTTTTATATAATGTGACAAAGAATTTTGCTAAAGGCCACTGCAACTGCTTTTCTAAGTTTCTTTTATTCATTTGAATTTGATCATAATTCTCATGCTTTTATGTCTGTGATGTTTTAACCATTTAATTATATGTGAAGAAGGATAAAACATATTGTTTTTTTAATTAATAAATGTGTACAGTGTTGAACCCCCTCTGTTTTCTTCTATTTTTGTGTGTGTCTCATATAAATTATGTCAGGTCTTCAAACAAAAGTTTTTACATACAACAAAGGCAAATTGAGTAAACACAAAATATACGTTTTAAATGATAACTGCATTTAAGGAACACAAAGATCTAATACCAATGGGGCCTGTATGAACAGGGCCATGATAACTTGCCATGAATGATGGAAATATTAATTATACTTTGTCAGTCCGTGATTTTAAGTTACCGCTCAACTGGGGAGTAAATCAACTTCTGAATGGTTCAGAGAGAAAACATTTCATTTTTGGAATGACCTGAGTGGGGCATGTAAAGGTAGTCCTGCAAAGAAGAGTGGGTCAAGATTACACCACAGTGATGTCAGAGACTGATCTCCGGCTATTGGAAGTGCTTGGTTGCAGTTGTTGCTGCTAAAGCTGACACAACATGTATTATGTTCAATGAGGAGGGTCATTTTGGTATTGGGAAAACCATTATGCCTTACTTTCTACGTAAAATGTTGTTTGAAGATCCAACACAGACATATACTAGGAAAGAAGAGATCAGGAGGGGGGTCCAACACTATTTCTGTGTTTTTCATTGAAGTTGTCCCACTGGGGCCGGTCGGATACTGACCACTGCGCCAGCCGCTGCTCCACCTCTTTCAGGAATCCTTGGTGAAACTTGTAGACCGGATCGTAGCTGGCAGAGATCAGGTTCTTCACAGAGTCTGGGAAGGCCTCGTCTTTCCCCACAACACCCTGAAAAGACTACACAGGGAAACATTCACAAGTGGTAAGAAATGCATTGCTTGCAGAAATGAAAGAAAGAAACCTTTCTTTCTAAGGGGAAAGCCCCCCCGCATTCAAAAATTTAAACTGTATAAGTCAAGTCAGTTCAACGTCTTTCACCTTCTTTATTATCTCTCCGTGGTTCTCCAATCCAAAACAAATAGGTTCCTACTTACCTAGTTATGGGGATTATAGATAATTTGTTTGGCAGATTTTTAGAGATCTATCTGAGACGGAAGGAAAACTGCAAACTGCTCAAAAGGAAAAAATGATTTTCAGGTCTAGGAAAAAACATTAGTTTATCCGCAGAAAATTAATACGCACCAGTTTACATAGCTATTAAGCTAAATAGGTGCTTATAAATAGCGTTGTTATCGCTGAGGACTTTTCAGTCCATCTAATTCTTAGACTCACTGCTTTTCTTAGTCTTGGGTAAAAATATAGCATATATTTTACTGTTGAAAAGTTCAATCTGGCCCTCTTGGGATTGTTTTCACTATTGTCAGGTGTTTTTAGACCAAATCATCAAAGAATTAATGTAAGAAATAATGAAAAGCATTAAATAATTGTGGCACCAGTTATACCATTATAAAATGTGTTTTGAAAAAAATTAATACTCCAAAATAAATAATCGTTTTCAGGATAACAATTACAAGAACATAATTTTAATGACATTCGAATTATCTAAATTCCATAACAGACACTGATAGTGATCACAAGCGACATATGAAGAAAACCACACTAGGAAAAACAGACACTATACCTTTTAATTTTCAAATTTATAAATATCTTCACTACATGAACCCACACACCAACCTGCGACATAGACTTGTTATATTGCAGTCTACAAGTAAATCACACAGGGTTATGACAGCTAAGGGAGAAAAGAGTCTGTCCAGCTGCTTCCCAGAAGGACTCCATGGGGAGAAGAGAGACAGACGGGAACCAAATAGGAGGAGGGAGGGAGGGAAGGAGGGAGGGAGGGAGGGAGGGAGGGAGGGAGGGAGAGATGGGTGTGGGACCTCAGACGTGAGGCAGCTCCAGCCAATGAAAATATTTAAGAGTTTTTTTCTTTTTTAAATGTGGCAGCGCCCGCCTTCCTCCCACTTCAAATAGGGTGGAAACTAAAAGAAAAACAGCTGAGAGGCAGAACAAAGATAGAATGGATGGGATATTTTATTCTCTCTAAAGGTCAGAGGGCAAGGTCAGCTCCTTCATATTATAGAAATGGTCTTCACCAGACAGGTGATCCCTGCTGTAGGGGCTTGAACCTGAGAATCCCCCCATCGGTGGTCTCCTTTCATGACCCTCCTGCTGCTGATTTTTACCCTTATTTGTTAGTTAAAGACAATAAAAGCACAGTGGAACCCATAAAGAGTCTGACCCACATGAAGCCGCAGTGTCATGCCGGGATTTAAGGGGCAGGGTGAGTTTTGGTTCTGTGCTGATTTTAGTGGTTGCACTTGTAAAGTAAAGCACCATGAGCTAATCGTCTGTGTCGTCTTAAACAGCCAACAAAGTTTTCCTGCTTGAGAGGCTGCATATTATAACATGCACGTTGCATCCATCCTACATTAAAAAATATGCTTGTAAAGCTCCACACGCTGAACCCCCATCTTTAGTCTTTGCCAAAATAAATGCACATTGAATCCAGCAGAACAAGGTCAAAATTCTGGAGCACAGGGCCACGCTTAAGCCACAATTGCTTTAGCTCCAGGAGACGATATGGCGAGCTAATAGTGGACTATATACACATTTTTTTCACAAATACAGGGACAGGGAGGAGCTTGACTAAATTTTGAAGTATATTTTTGATTTAAAGACAATAGAAAACATCTAGGGTATACATTTTAGTGGAACAAACTAAACTCTGTGATCCCTTAAAGACCATTTCTACTGTTCAACAGTATCCAAAACAGTAGATTATTCTGTGCAATATTCTCTTTTTTGTGTTAAAGACCCGCCAAGACCCGACAACCTCATTGGGTGAGCACCCAATGAGGTTGTCGGGCCTTTAACATCACTATTCCAGCTTCAAATCTTTGAAGAGACACTACAGAACTCTGCACTTTGGGGAAGGACTTGACGGTTGAAAAACAAGCTCCTGGTTTTAACACAGATTGTTTTACCAAAGATCCCTCTCTCAGACCGTTAAGAGCAACAGATTTTTTTAAATTACTGAACCCAGGGTCATCTTTCATAATAAGAAGATCTTAAGAAGTCCTCCTCACCTCTGTGATGACCTGCAGGTCTTTGAGGTAGGTCCGCTCCGTGGTCAATAGTTCCTTGGCTATGAAGTAGGCCTTGTCTGTAGGAAACTTCTGGACACAAAGAAAAAGAAGAGATCCATCCATGTCTCCAACCATTCAAATATCCACTGATAAAACTCCTCAATTATTTATCAAATCTGTTGCTGGATAAATTAAACTATTGATACTGTAGTAGAAGGAATGAACTGCTAAAACAAAAATTTTAAATAAATATAAATTCTTGTGTCAAATTTTGATAAGATTTGAAATGAGATGATGATTTGAAATAGGAATAGCTGAACAGGTGTGTTATCAGCCACAGCATGTAGTGGATTTTCCTACTACATTATCCTGCAAAAACCATGGAAAATATCTGATATAACTTTTATCATGTGTGTTTCAATAATTTTCTGAATGCTATGTATAGACACAGTGAATAATGATGGTCTTCGGAGGACTGCAGTTCTCGGTCTTGAGGAAGAGCATTCTGTGTAATCATGAAGGCTAAAAAGGTTAATTTTAGCATATAAATATAACGCTAATAAGGGATATATTTGGCTTTGGAGTTTGGATCAAAAGTGAATGCTTAGGTTAATTTCTTGTTCTTAATATAACAGTCTAGGTAACCTGGTAAGACATAGAATCCACCAGACCTCTGAAGGTGTGCTGTGGTATCTGCCACCATGAGGTTAAAAACAAATCCTTTAAGTCATGTAAGATGCAAGTTGGAGCCTCCATGGATTGGATTTCTTTATGCAGAATATCAAACAGTTGCTTGATTGGATTGGAGGCTAAGTCAGTCAACACCTTAACCTCATGGTTAAGTCCCTAAAATCATTCCTGAACCATGTTTGCAGTATAGCAGTGAGCATTTAGAGGCTAGAAGAGGCCATAGCCATTTGGGTATGATGTTTCCATGAAGGGGTGTGCATGGTCTATAGCAATGTTTTGGTAGGTGGTACGTGTCAAAGTAACAAAGTAACTTGTGCCATTTCTACCTGTGGTGAGTGACACACTCACAAATAGCTGTCGACATGAAAAGGAAATGTGATTACTAGTCCTGGCCATTTTCTTCCAATGCTCCATGATGCAGCTGATGCTGACGTGCCCATTTTGGATGCTTTCCACATTGGACAGTGGTCAGCATGGTTACTTTGACCCGTCTGCAGCTATGCAGACCCATACATAGCCAGCTGCAATGCACTGTTTTGATATCTTTATATCAGGAACAGAATGAATTACTGTAGCCCTGCTGTGGGATCAAACAACACAGGCTAGCCAAGCATATCAAATCAGCCTTGGGCCGCCATGACCCTGTCATCCTTTTCATAGCTGCTGACATCCTTGGGCTTGCCTATTTTTCCTGCTGCTATCTGCTATCTTTGAGGAAAAATGCTCACAGCTACCCAACAAAATGATCAATATTATTCTGGTTATTATGTGATGGCTGACTAGTGTAGGTAATTTACATTTCTTTAATTTCAAATTGAATAATGCAGTTATTCCTGAATTAAAACAGGAACCCTAAACTGCATCCAACCTGTCTTTATGCCCACCTTCCTTCGCGCCTCTTCCTCGTCATCGTTGCGGACACAGCCAGCGTCAGTGAGCAGTGGGCTGGTGAGAGGTGACAACTGCCGTCCCTCAGGACTCTGACCTGGACCCAGGACATCAATGCAGCCCATCCCCTGTCCATTTCCTGAGCTGCTGCCATTGACAACCACGTGTGGACCTCCAACAGGAGTGTCCTCTGAACCGGGACTTTCTGAGGGGAGGAGAGGGAAACAGAAAAAATGGAAGAGGGAATTGAGACGGGGGAAAGGAATAGAGTAGAGTTTGAGATAAGAGAGAAGGTGGTAGGAGAGGTAACGTTACAATAAATTCTACACGTACGATATAAAAAGCTGCTTTCATGAAATTCACTGCCATCTTCCTTATCGTTTCATTCTTAATGTGTAATTTTGACTGTTTCCTCTGACACTACTCAAAGTAGAGCTTTACATATTCCCCCAAATAATGCCTCTAAATGTAATGGCAATGGATTTCAAGGTAAGACAACGTTATCTTAAACCTTTAGCAAGGTTCCAAATTGAGCCACTGTCACATTCAAGCAGGCTCCAAAACAAAAATACTATGATCCCTGATCTCTGAATGAGTCTACATCTACTCTAGGTCTCTATATGGATCCTCATCTACAGCGTGGTTCTAGTGAAGAGGTTCAAAAGAAGGAGAAAATAACTAATGTTGCTGCAAAGTTGTTAGTAGGAGCTACAAATTATACAAATCAGATTTAAACCATATCTGTGCTTTATAAGAAGAAGATTAAAGATCAAAAAGCTGTGAAGATGCATTCAAATAATATGTATGATCAAAATTTGGTTGATCGTAAAATGCCTAACTGATATTGATATGATGATATATATTTTGTTAAAATGCCCAACTGGTATTGTAGTTAAAAATTTACTAAAATTATGATATGTAATCAAATAGTTGCATTCTTTTTCTGACATATAGACTGACGGAATTTTTTAGCAATGGTCGAAAAAGCATCAATACTATACTCTATGAATACTATAGTAGTTTTTCAATGTCCTTTATTATACACTATAGATATGATCATCTAAAGATATCTGCACACAGACAGAACAACTGATGCTTAAAATTGTTGGGTCTGATTGCTTCAGAAAAGTCCTTGGGTCAAGATCTTAAGAAAACATCATCTGGAGAGAAGAGTAAAAAATGAGCTCTACTTTTCACTACGCCTAGAGTGACTAAAAAGGTTTACTACATGGTTATGACTGTATACTTGCCCAGGTGCAAAGTCTCCATAGAGTCCATTGTTAAACATCAAACTGGTACCACTGAGGGCAGATCTGTGACAGGTGCTTTGAAAGAACTTACCACCATACAAGAAAAAAACTAAAAAATACTACAAAAAAAACACATGTGAAACAAGAAAGAGCTACAAAACATGAAACACGGACAGAAATCATGTGTGCACAGCACCAACCAAAACAGACATCTTCTACTCTACAGACTAGCTACAACACAAGAGGTGTGAGGGGAGGGGATTTTAATCCAAGCAGGGTATACAAGTGGGAGTGTGAAGAGCGATGCAGTGGAGCTGGACGTCGGTTCTATCTACAAAAACTTCTGGAGTCCCTCGTCTTTGAACACACAAGATCTTTTTTTATTGACACTAGTGCACACACAATCAGTTACAGTGTTAAAAAGAGAGAAAGGATTTAGTGAAACGATAAAGAAGTCACAAGAAAAGAATCCAGTAGTTGTTTGGTGATAAGAATAAAAGAGACAGATGTGCAGAAATAAAACGTGTTACAGAAAACCAGTGAGTCAATGGATCTTTAGGCTTAGAGAGAAAAATCAATACCTTGCTTTTGCAAAGAAAACAGAAGACTTTTTGGCAGATCTTCAGATGGATTGGCATTCAGCCTTTGCATGTTCTGTATTCTGTATTTATTAAGACTTTATGCTTCGGTTTTGAAGCATCACCAAACGAATCCTTACGGTACATTCTGGGCATGAACCATTAAGCAAATACAGGACATGCAAATTGAACTACCAATCCTCAAACCCCCAAATCGGAAAGAGGAGCCAGCCAGTTAATTCTGTCAAAGAATCCAGCCGGTCAGTAAAAGTGAGTTTTGTAAACAGAAAGAGAAGCACAGATGTGATGCCAGAAGTCTCTAAAATAAAGGAAATGAATTGTTTTGATATTATGGAATATTAACTTGCTCAGTTTCTCGCAAAGAATTAGATTGATGCTACTCTCATGCCTGTGCAGTGGAGCCTTACAAGACAAAATAGGCAACTTAGGCAATTTCTTCTAAGTGTTTGGACATTTCTCTTTACTTAGCCGAAATAATAATTTACAGAAAAATAACAACATCTGATTTGCAGATATGTGCTCTTTGATGTGGTTGAATGTGATTGCAGCGGTCAGTTAAAACTGTTTTTGGAATGTGAAAAAAAAAAGCTATTTAAAGTGTTCCTGTTTGATTTAGTTACTGCAAACAGATGATATATACTATATTTTGCTAATATATAATGGGGATTATAATAGGGGCAATTTTGCTTCAAAATGTAAGTGTGCTATCAATCTCCTAAGCCTATGCAAGAAATCCGAGCAGAGCGTCTCCTATCAAATCAACATATTGCAAATAAAAAATGGCTCTAATTCATTTCAGTAACATACAAATTACAATATGAATACAAAATCACGATCTATCAGTCAGTTTCCGTATGTACAGCACATTAAAAATCTTAATGGGAGTGATTTGCTATTTGGGGACAGGCAGTGTAAAGAAAACAAGAGGGACTCAACTCCAGCATATATATTATGTGTATATGTGTGTCCCCATCTCCTGACAATACTCAGACGTTCACCTTACAAAATCTCTCAAAAAATAAACCTGCTTTTTTTGTTTTTCACTTACAATTGCATTAAGTTTAACTTTACTGGTGTCTGTCTATCTACCCCCTCTCACTCTGCTGACACTGGAGTTGAGACCCTGTTTTGACCTGTGTGCACAGTGAGGAAAGTGGGGGCCAATGGTTTCCAAATATTTGAAAGAGGCATTGTAAGTGTTAAGTTTCCTGTACTCAATGCCTCTCAAATGTTTTAAACCATTTTGTGTCCCTTGACAGAAATACTGTGACATAGTGAGTAAAAACAGAGCAGTGCAGAAAAGCAGCAGAGACTTATCCTGCCTGGATAACATGCATTCATAACAAAGAACAGAAAATTATGAGAAAACCGCATTCCCCCCACATGCCTACAGACGATGCATTAACAAAGCATGGAGCATGAACATTTTTGTCAGGAGGGAGGAGTAGCTCTGAGGAAAGACTAGGTTCTCTGGTTTCAGAAAGGACTACAAAAGATGAGATCCTGATCACACTGAGCTCGAGTAAAGCCACTCTGTGCTTTTAACTTATCACATCACTGCTTTAGGAGGAGCTGCCGCTACCTGAGCAGCAGTATATGTATGCTAAGTGGCTGATGCTGCTTTCAAGACAGCAATGATCTCAGTGACCCCAAATTAGGTGGTCACTGAGGTTAACCTAAAATTAGGTTAAAATTGTGTGTATTGTAAGTCAAATATTGATGAGAAAAGTGAAGTCGGAAAAGCAGTACAGATAGTGGGAAGATATTTACCTTAATTCACATACATGTCAGTATTTCCTTAAAACAAAGTAAGCAAGACAGGAGTTGAGCTTTGTCAAGCCAAATTCAAACTTGATGGTAGCAACTCAACTTAATATGTTTATGTTTAACAGTAAATATGTTCACCATGTTCACATTCAGGTGGTGTGTCTCAAATGGTGTACTTCATCTTTTTCAGTGTGTTATCAAAATGTTGTATACTGTGAGTACCCGGATGGCTTACTCTATCAAACTAGCCAAAACAATTGACACCTGACACCTCTCACCCATGTTAGTGGCCATTATAGGAATGTAGTAGAAGGGGAGTGGCTTACAATCCCTTTCAAGCTTGTGAAAATAGTTGGCAAGGAAGCAATGCCAATAACATATAAAAGTAATTTCAACTTTGCATGAATTGGGTAGCGTACTTAAACTATTGATTTTGAAAATACGGCACATATTTTAATAGTGCCACACATTTGCAGGCAAGTGCTGCTTACCTCATTTCCTGTAAATGCATTGTGGTAAGGTTAGATTTGACGCAACACTGCACTGTTAAATTCATGTACTTTGCTGTTTAGTATACTTAAAAAAAAGTGTACTGCGTTGTAGTATACTAACAGAAGTAAGTGATTTGAGAGAGCAATAGCTTATAATATTTATATGCTAAAATTTGCTTATAAACAAAACACACAAAGTAGAGTAGAGGACTGTCTGTTGGCGAGATAAGATTAGCTAATTTGCAACAAGCACAAAGTGCAGTTGAGGATTGTGTGCGTGTAAGTGTACAGTTTAGATCCTCTAGGATGTTTCTCTGTTTTTTTTTAGGTCTTTGTTTTTGTGAAATAAAGACATTGCTGTTGTTTTTTTGTTTTTTTTTCTGAACAGTGAACCCAAGAAAAGTTCAACCTAGGAGCAGGGAATCTGTTAGATCCAATTCACAGCAGTAAATCAAACAGCGTGCATTGCAGTGAGCAAACAGCCAACAAATGACAGTGATGGGTATGGAGGGCCAACACTTCCTTCAATAAACAGCATTGGAACAGAAAAGAGACAGCATCCAAAGAAAGTGAATAATAACGGTCAGTTAACTGTTTCGTGTGAGGATGTTGTGCATGCCAGGGGCCGAGCTAAGCAAAATAGACAGCTGTGGATGTTGACATGTTTAAGAACCGTGGTTGGTTTGCTTGGTTAAAACCATGAAATAATGAATATAAGCCTAATGTATATGGCTTCAGCATCAGGAATGTGGGCAGGCATGGACTCTCGGTTATTGTCAGTTATATAGATAAATAAAGACCATGGTCATTTTCACAATCAATCATTTACAGTGATTTAAATCCTTTTCACCACTATTGGTTACTAGAAAAGATGAGCCCAACAAAAAGTCTCTGCTAGTAAACCAGTGCAACAGTGCAGACAGTGTAAGTTGCCCACGGAAGACAGAAATTGAATGAAAGCATAAAAAAGTGCTCCAAGGAAAAAGACGTCCGCTCAGCCAAAGCCAAAAGAGAAAGGCAAACCGGCCATTAGCAACAGCATTCCTCCTGCAGACGGTTACACACGGTTCTACAAATTCAAGTGTATTACGCTACACTCACTACTTCCATTGACGACTAAGAACGTCCAAGTATACTGTACAATAAAGGTGGAATATCTCAGTTCAACAATCATCTTTGTGGTTTAACATGGTCCTACAGCCACAGGCTACTCTAAAGAGAAACTGTAATATAACACATCCAAAGACATATAGCTTATTGAGCTCCAGCTATTATCTTAAAGCCCTTCTATTGCACAAGACAACAGTCAAATAATTTCAAGTTTGTGTAAGAAAATCTCCACATCACGGACACTAAAAACAGGAAAACCATACAACAACAAACAGTTCCATTTGGAGGGTAATGGCAAAGAAGAGCAGCCTGGAAATTTCCCGGCTGTGGGAAAAATAAAGGATCATCTTTTCTTCAATCCTGTTCAATGTATCATATTTCCACTAGAATTTCTCCGACCCAATTTTCACTAATCAGCCATAACATTATAACCCGAAAGGTGAAGTCAGAATACACACTGACTATCTTGTTACACAGGCACCTGTAACTGAGTGGGATATCTTAGGAAGTAAGACAATATTTTGTCTTTATTTTCCAATATTTTCTTGGAAAGTCTGCTTCTGTGGGATGTAATAGACACGTCAAATTCATGGACACCTCACTTTGCAACTTACAAGGCTCAAACTATCTGATGTTAGCTTTTCTTTTAAGTGTTTGATATGCCGGGATACCATCAGAGGTCACGTGAAGTCCATAACACAACAGCTGTGGCTGTTTTGGTGAACCTACACAATATTAGGCAGGTGGTTGCAATGTTATGGCTGATTGTGTATTTGGTTTTCAACGACAAGTGAACATCGTTTACAGAAGTGAGGTATAATCCTCAGAATCTTCCCTTCTCCTAAAAGTTAGGGATTGAAAGTAAGATAAATACTACGAAGAGAAGAATCATGGAAATAATCTTGCCTAAATTATCTCTAACTCTACAGTTGAAATAATGTTTAGGATTTCTTTCTTTTTTTTTGAACATCGACAAACTGAATAAACAATTTAAAAAAGTTATGGCACATTGAAAGTAAGCTCGCTTTTGTCACATTTTCTATGCTCATTCTTTTCACAGAGAGCTGCCTTCAGGCGTTTAGGATTGATCCTCCTTGTGACAAACAGCTAGACAAAGTTTATTTCATTATGTGTAAAGTTGCACTAAAAATCACCGTGCATACAAAATTCATTACAAAAATTTGGTCTAGGTTTTAAGAAATAAACAATGTATAATCGATTCATGTAAAAGTACTAAAGGTGTTTCTATTCTCCTTAAAAAAAAAAACACAAACATGGCTTTGCACGAATTGTGTTTCGATATATAAAGTTTGTCACCGCTATTATTAGCATTAACTATATCTACAGTATTAAAATTCAATCAATTTCATAAATCAACTACTGATAAAACAATTTTTATTAATGTAACTATAGTAGTTGATGTGATTTAAACTGAGGTGAAATGTTTACACGGGATTATATTCACTGTCCATAAAAGTGCCTCATCGTTACCCTTCAACAGCTGAAGACCTGACCACCTATTTCTTCCTCGTTGAAATGGTAACAGCCGTCATCCTCGTCTCCCTCACCCCCCTCCCCTTCCTCCAGCTGGAGACTCCCGAATGAGAACTTGCTATGTGGCAGTGGGGACGAGTTCACACCGTTCGAGTTCATTGAATTCATGGATCTGACAGCAACAGGATTCCCGTACATTAACGGCTGGCTGTACGCGCTGCTACCCGTGTCCGACTCTGCGTCGCTGGTGTCACTGCCGCTGCTGGTTGATCCATCGATCATCTGGACCGGCTGGTTTAGGTTGCTATGGTTCGAGTTGTTACCTGGCTTACCCTGACGGCCGAACAATCGCTGCACTGTGTTAGATCGTTGCTGACCCGGAGTTACAAGGTTTTCCGTATGGTTTCCGTTGGTTATAATCTTTCTTCGCTCCATCGGCGCCGACAATGGGGCTTGGCTGTGCAGCCCGGAATGGTTGTGTTGGTGGATTGGGGTTGATGTCAGCTGGCTGAGAATGAACGGATCGGTATCAGAGCGGTTTCTGATGTTGTTGTTGTTGTACGGTTTAGCAAAGCGCGGTGGTGTACGGTTTGAGGTGATTGGGGAGTAGCTACCGTAGTGGCTTAGTGGTTTGGAAGACGGTGAGATAGTGGGAGTATCAAATGGAATTACTCCTGGACGCTTACTGAAATAATGCCCGCCGTCATCCCAGCGTGAGCCGGCCTGCTGACTGTCACCATTTGTCATCTCTGCGTGATTGAGGGAATTTGTGCGGGGATGGAAGCTGCTGATTACCGGGCTTGAGCATTGACTACGAGTCCCCTTTCCTAATGGTTGTCCAATTCCTGCACCTCGCTTGTCTTGTCCCTGAAAAATTTCATGCAGCATGGTGCTATGGAGGGGGAGCCGACCGTGAAATGAACCTCCATTTGGAAAGATTTCGCAACCTTTTAGCTCCTGACTGACATTAAAGTTGTTCGAAATTGGAGACGGATCTACGGCGCTTGTACTACCCATCTTATCCTGTTGCAGGCCCATCAAACCCCGCTGATGCTGCTGCATCAGCCCCTGGTGATTGGTGTGGTAGAACCCATTTACAACCCCAAACAGATTTCCAGTTTGTCCCCCATTGCTATTTCTACCCTCACCCTTATTAATATATTCACAAGGCTCGTCGGTGTTGCTGTCATTTGCTTTGCTGTGGCCCCTGGCGGCCCTGTTGATCTTTGTCATGTCACATTCACTGTCTATATCGCTGCAGTCTATGTAAGGAATAGAGGAGCTGCTGCCTTTGTTTGCACTGCAGGATGGACCTGGGTTGAGGAACTGCTGGTCTGATGCCGATGTAGTGCCATTGTGGTTCTGGCGGGGCTGAGTTGGGTGAGAGCCAGGAGCTGCTGGGATATCGTGGAAGCCGTTGGTGGAAAATGTGGTCGCCATTGGATCCTTTGAGCCATTAGCTTGAGCTTGATGGCCCAGTCGGGCTAAATCAGGCTGGTCAGCCGACTGGACAGACACGGCACTCTGCAAATGAGGAGAGAGATGGAAAAGGTGGATTGATTACAACCAGAATAAGATCAGATGAAAAATAAGAGGATAAGAATCTGGATAAGGTCCATTTCTGTTGGTGTTAACATGTGTATCACCTCTTTTGGCACCTGTGATCTGAAGGAAGACGACTGAGGAGATATGCTGCTATTGGAGAGAATCTTACTGTGCTTCCTAGAAAGAGATACAGAGGAGGTCAAACCATATGTATCTACTGGAATAAATGAACCTGATGAAGGTTTCTATAGTTTCACCTTTCAAACGGAATCTTCTTGAGCTCTGAGTCTTTCACATAATCAATTATCTGCTTCTGGGTTCGACCGCTGCGGGTGCGAAGAGAAACAAGCAGGTGATGAAAGACAAATGCAAATATGGCAATGTCCCTGGGCTCCCGTTCCGCCCTCTCCTTACCTGAACCGAAACGAGGATCCTCTGGTAAAGAGGATGGGCTTGGGTCTGGGTTTGGGCTCCTCGAAGAGCCTGAAGAAGGCGTGATACTCCACGCAAATCTTCCAGAAAATCTTGCAGCAATCCCTGCTGGCCATAGCGAACTCCAGGGTGTCGTGGTGGGCGCTCTGCTGTAAGACGCAGAGGCAAGGAAATTAAGTATGGATGAATGGAAGAAAGGGAAAATGAATAGACAGAATAAGAAAAAAATGAAAGGCAGTAAAGGACGTGTTCTATACACTTACTGCAGGGTCTGCTCTCAGCTTAATGAGGAACCGTTTGCGCTTGAAACTGAGCTTGCGAACTTTGGCCCAGTTGAAGGCATTGATTTTTGTGTAACCCTAGATAAGGGAGAAGACAGAGTGAGTCGCATAATTAATTTACCCGAAGTAATAAGCTAAATTGCATCCATGTTTATGGTCAGTCTCTTATTTTTTCAGAACCAAAGTCATTATGATAACTGTTTTGGTTCTAAAAATAAAATAAAAATTTAAATTTGTATTGCATATTTATTTAAACAGCCTTTCCTTTATGTTATGTTATGTAAGTATTTTTGCTTTATGGTCCAAAACAGTTTAGTATTAGATGCAGACAAAAATAAAATAAATCAGGACAGGGTCCAATACTTTTTCAAAGTACTTTAGCGTAATTCTGAAGGATGTAATCCACCAACATTTCAGGAGTTTACAGCTCCAAACCCACGCCTTGAGGTAAGCAGCCCACTCAAACAACCCCTGTTTCTGCAAAAACAATTTTAGAGTAAGCTTAGGACAAATGTTAATGATTTTACCTGGAAAACCAGCACCCCAGTATGTGCCACAGACAGACTGAGTTTTGTACCCTCTCGGTCCTTGGCTGGGTGCAGACGGATGCCGTACATCTCCAACCGCCGAGCAATTTCTAGCAGCTGGTAATCTGACACAGCAGGTGTGTGTCCACTGTGGAGGAGAGTGAAACAATCAATCAGCAGCTCATCTTGATATTAAAAACGTATTTTTCTGATCATTGTATTGAGAACATCCAAATCACCAACCAAATAGTGAAGGGCCATTGTTTAGCCTGCCTTCAGATTTGAGACATTATACATTTCTAATCCAGATTTATTGTGAAAGTCGAAGAAATAAACACTCTTGACATACACCACAGGATTGGCTGGCAGTACCCACTATGGGCAGTAAGCAATGTGCCACCGAAAGAAGTTTGCTTCCTCACAAATTGAAAATAGCTTCCTGTTTCCTGTATTAGCAGTTGAATTAGCCATTTCCTTCCTGAGTTGGCTCGGGGACGAGGAGAGGGTGGTATCGGAGATGAGGGGGCATGAAATGCACAGTGCGGCCATGATAAATAATCAGAAGGTCTGTGGCCTGCTTTTTAGCACTTATCTGAGGTTAAGGAAGGGGTTTTAGGGGAATTTACATCACTAGAAAACACGGACACGAACACATTTGTCTTGTGTTGGAATACAGTGGCAGGGAAAGCACGGCTACAATGTAAATGAGCAGGGAGCTTCATTGTGTGAATGTGTGGTCCCATGGGCCAAGAGGGACTGCCAAGTGGTATGTTTGTAGACAGCCACCTCAGTGGGGGGAGAGATTAAACGTGTTTGTGTGCAAATGAATGTGTGTGTTAGCAATTGTGGTTAAAGAGATAAAAATCTCAGCAGGAGCGATTTATGGGCTGGGTATAATTGTATAATGGGTGCGTTTGCGCACGTACATTTGAATAAGCAGATAAATACCTTTGTGAGACTCAATGTGAATTTGTAGGTGTGTGTGTTCGTTTATGTAAAAATACATTTTTCCAGACACCTTTAAGCTTAATGGCACCCTCAAAACGATCCTTGGTCAGACTAAAGCTCAGTTCAGCATTGTGTTTGAAGCTAGGATAATCTAGAATAGCTATTTACCGGTAAACAGTGATGGTGGAACTGTGGTGCATTGTTTGTTTACTTGAGTGTTTGGCTTGGAGTCTAATGCCAGATTGTTTTCACATTTATCTAAAGAAGGAGGAAATATTCTTTATTATCCCCTTAGGTGTACACAAGATGATTTGGGTAATCATTTCTAGTTTGTAAGACAACCATTGGCTAGTATGAAACTCAGGGACCGTTAACCCGACCACATTACTACCCTAAAACGATCACTTTTGTTCACACACCTTTTGTTCACACGTCAACTGCATTTTAGATATCTGAAAATGCAAACTTTAGAAAACAGATTCCACAGATTTTAGCCCAATATTCCTGAGCAAAAAAAACCCAACAAAAACAATGGCCGTCTATTACCTTTTGAAGTTTCATAGTCCAATGTCACTCTAAGTAATAGCCCCACTCCATTGGGCTGTACACAAACATGTTTGCAAACAGGTGTTTGGTATCATTCTGTGGTATTTCTTTTAAAATTACATCAACTACTGGCCTGAAATACTTACAACAGCATTTCAATTATTTTGAAGATCCACGTATACGCTGGGGTTTGGAGACTCGGAGTATAACACAACAGCGCCGGCGTCTAGCGTCACATCGTACACATTGAGAAAATATTTGAAATATTGTATTAAGAAGGAGAAATTGCTCCCCGCGTTTCATAAGACATTTCTCCAATTTGAGAACATTTTTTAGTGGCTTTAAGGTAACTTTATTAGCTACTTTTAAGTCTTCTTTCTAGTGTTGGGCTGCATGCATAATACCGCATTAAAATGTGACACCCGAGTCTTGCCTTTTAGCCTTGCTTGGGTAAAAGAAGTCTGGTCCAGATCTGTTACCATCTCCACTGCCGTCTCAGAGGCGAGAAAAACTCAGACCCACATTATGCCTCCATTGCATTTACATAGACCAGATGCACTAGCTTTGTATTGAATAGGCTGTTTAAATGGGGCTGCAAACTGCTACGTGTTTGTGGTAATACCAAAGGTGGTCCATTTTCTAGATAAAATATTGTATTTGGAAAATTTGAAGATGGTACCAATGGCTATGAGCTCTATTTTCTGAAATTTGATATGCTTAATCCATCTTGTATTATGATACTCTTTATCAATTGAATATTGAAAACACGAAAACTCTATTTATATTTATTAACTGAATGTATGTTTATATGAAGTGCATGCGGGGACAACTCACACATGCTGGCGGTGGCACTCTATGATCTTGTCTCTGATGGCGTCCTGGTCAGGCAGGTACTTATTGTGGAGGAGATGCTGCCAGCTCTGGGTCTCGTCAAAGTCTCCTATCTCAGCTGGTGGAGACAGAGGGAATGAGAATTCCATATTCATTAGAAGTGAAAATAAAGATATAAATGGGCAGAGATGAGGAAGTGGGTAAAATAAGGAAGACTCCAAACAGCTGGAGTGCAGGCACATTCAACAAAAATCTAATCAAGTAATCTCATTTGTACGCCATTTCTATTCAACCCAGCTGTAAATCAGATTTAGGGTGCTGCTGCCGTGTGCCTACAGCTGTCCAGTCACAACAACAATAGACCCTCATGGTGTACCACCTGCTGATGAGTACAGGCCCGGCACTGACGGTTACCCCGGCAACATGGCATGTTCTTTAGCAGGTTGTACCGCAACCTGCAGCCCTGCTGAAATGAATCCTTAAATCTTAAATCCTTCACATGTGGTGCTGAATAAAAAGGTGTGATGATCAGAGGCGACTTGATTACTGGGCGCTGGAACCACAATCATCACTCCATTCAAATTTTATGATTTATCTACTGAATGTGAAGGAAGTCTTGGCATGGGTTCCCTCCTCCATATAGCGTACTGTTGAAATCCTTTGGCCATTGAAGTATTTATAAGTGTTAAACAAAAACTTTGGTAGGAATTGATGCCCCTTTAGTGTTAGATTTGTAACTGTTCTTGTGTAAACTTGAACCAGCATTGCACAGACCATAGTGAGTGCTGCTGAAATCCCCCAAACCGAGATTCTGTCATGTGTATGGGGATTTATGGTCTTTCACATATGCCAAGTATGCAAGTACAGAGGTGCCCAACTTCATGCATAAAGTTTGTTGACACCAGAATGTATAGATTGTGAGATATGATCCTGACAAAATGGAGACCCTTCAGAATCACCCAACTCATTACGTTTACATGGAAACTAAACAAAAGTAAAATCAGTATTAAACTCGAAATAAGGTACGGCTTGGAATGTGTTTTACAAGGGCGCCAAGTTTGGTGAAGGTAGAATGTATAGCTTGACAAAATTACTACCCTTCAGGCGCAGCTTAACAAATCCTGTTAACATTGAAACAAGAATAAAGGAAAATTGAAGACAATTAAAATGATCTATATACTTTGTGTGTAGAATTTAATGAAGCTCCAGTCAGGTTTGATCCATACAAAATCATAATCTTCAGACTCACCTTAAAAATCCTTTGGAACTAGCAAATTTAAGGGCTATTAAAATATAAAAAGGCCCAAATATGTAATGTGGTTAATATGTTTGTTGATGCCTCAGTGTATAGCTTGCCAGATATGCTTCAGACAAAACAATGACCTGTCAGATTCACCTTAAAAATCATGTTTCCATTTAAAGAACAAAAAGAGAAATTAGAAGGCAATTCAAAATATCAAAAAGCATATGTTTTTACCTTGGTTAATATGTCTGTAGAGTTTGGTGATGCTAGAATACACAGCTGGCTTTGTTTTCTCTGGACTAAAAGACCACCTTTCAGACCATATCCATACCAAAATCACGTATAAATGGAAAGAACCAAAAACTACATTTGAAAACAATTGAAAATATCAAAAGGCATTTTTAGAGATGGCTCTGACATTATGAGGAACAGCTCAACAAAGTCAACTTGGTTCATTCCCCAAAGTATTTTACCCCTTAATCCTTATCTGTGTTGTGGGAAAGAAAGATTGTAGGATCATAATAGTTTCTCAAAACTGTGCATGCTCATTGCAATTAAATTGTCCAAAGACGTTCATGTGAAAACACGTTATGTAATGTGTTGCAGGTCTGACTTTATGACTTTACTTTCCTTATTTAGCTCTGGATGAGTAGCACACAGGACTTGTGTGTTTGTATATGTTTCACTTACACTGAATGATGTGTGAGACCATGAGTGCTGCGCTGGTGTCGTTACAGATAAGACGCCCACAGGCCAGGTCACGTTTAATCTGCAGGGCAAACAGATACCTGGAGAAAGAAGAATAAGATACGACACAGGCAGCCACTTAGGAGAGCATGTGAGTGAGAAAAAACAAAATGTAGAGGCAGTGAGGTAAATGCATCCGTTTATAAACTCAGCTGTTAAAAGTAATTTCATTACTCTGAAATTACTGGCAATAATACACACTGCTATTTTATACCCTTAATGAGAAAACCCTCTTCTCTGTCTACCATTGTACAGTTGGTTAATTATAACACGATTCACACTTCAAAGAGATGCTCACACATATACATACATACTGTACATTAAGTATTCACCTGGTATGCACATGTTGCCAGGTAATGGAAGAAACAGCAGAGATAACATGATATATAAGAGCAGTGCCTTAAGGCCGGACTTAATCAACACAAAGACAAACATAAGACATGCATAATCTGTAACTTCCTTTTGCACATATTTTCTACTGGCACACTTTTTTTGAGAATCTATTACACCATTTAATGCCTAGTTTTTCCGCAGTGGGGTATTTGGATCAATAGGGTATGCACGTTTTACGACGCACAGGAATTATTGTCAATGATTCCTATCGAAAGTTTCGTCAGATGGACTATCCTTATGTACCCTCAGGCCACAGTAACTGTTCTCATTCCACTCCATAATCGTCATCTTTCACACATGCTTAGTCACAGTTACCTACTTCACGGTCAGGGCCATCAATCAATATCAGCTGCACTCATTCAGGTAGCCCCGCCCATCCGATCACTGAGTCACACCTGCATGCTTAGTCCATTATCATAAGCTGCTTTCTTGGACTTTGACTCTCTCCTTTCCTTTAGTTCTTTGATACTTATTGTTCGCACACCCTCCACCTCCCCATTTTTGACTAGTCCTCGCTGATTTATCAGCCTCATCATTCATCAGCCAGAGCTGAGTCATCCGCCACGGCCACCAGTATCCAGACACCAAATGGGGATATGCCATACTGACCATACTGAACAACAGAACATACGTTTTAATTAACTGGTGAATGTGTTCAAGTCCTCCAGCCGTAAAAAACATTTTGGGGCTGTTGCGTTAAAAACAAGAAAACATTTAGTTGCTTACATTTAATTTGAAATGCACCTGAAGGCCGTTCATGCACCTCACTGTTTTCTGAGGCACAGCTGCTCCTGGCTGCAGAAACAGATACAAGTACAACTATCTACGTTTACTGTTCTTTACTGCAAATTACTTGATAAATAATTTTTCTTGCTGTTGTTGATGCCTGTGAATATCCACGTTTTAAATAATAAATAAAAACAAATCATACTGATCTATTCTGAATTATATCTGTAATTTGATTATTTTCTATTGGTTTGTTCAGAGTTCTATAAAATAAGTAAATAAAATAAGAATAAAATATCATAACACTTCAGATTATACATGTCCAATTTGAGTGCTGTTCGGCCATGGATGTGGACTCTCTATATGTTTCAGGGGTTTCTTGACCGTCAAAACTTTAAAAGAAATGAAACAAATTAAATAAAGAGAGTCAGTTAAGAGGAAAACATAAATTATCTATTACAAGAGCATTACATGAGATTTTAAAGGTTGGCTTATTGCCTGGGTCTCCACTTACTTTACTGAACGTACACATGCATATGATTAATGGTCTACTACAGCTTTTAGGTGATACCCAATTCAACCTTCTTTTTAGCTGAACGATTACATCTCCACTTAAGTTAATGAGGCTTTAGTGGGTCTTGGGGTCTTTTTATTTAGTCTGGAGATACTACTGCTCCGGTGCTAAAATGCTACTACTACCCCAATGAACTATCTTTTTTTTTAACACTATCAGACTGGAAAGCTCTGACTCGTTCCATATTTAACAAAAGATTGATATCGTCAAAAGAATCTTTCTTCCATCCATCAATCTCTATATATTTGGTCAGCCTACCCGTTAAAGGACATACAGACAACAGTGACATGCTGTGTGCCCACTTCCTGTTTTATGTTGAAGTCTGCTGGCACTCTCCAAGACAACATGAGATCAGTGGAATAAATTGGCAACTTGAAAGGTCAGTGGACAACATGTAAAGGCATGAAAAAAATTAGACTCGTCAAGATTTCCCACCTGGCTAATTTTTTTGGCATTCATGACTGTGGCAATGAATTCAGAGATACAGAGCAGCAGGGAAAACTGACTTTGTTTTGATTAATTAGGTAGGTTTATATTTCCAGCAACAGTATGAAGTGATTGACACAGGGGATTTATTGAGTGCATCCCTCAAGCAGAAAAATATGTTCTCCTTCCTGTGTAGAATCGCTGCCAGTTGAGTGATTTCCTGCACATATACACCGATCAGCCATCATAATAAAACCAATAACAGGTGAAGTGAATAACATTTACTATCTGTCAGTGGGTGGCATATATTAGGAAGCAAATACATATTTTGCCCGTGAAGATGATGTGTTGGAAGGAGGGAAAATGGACTAGCGAAAGGATGTAAGTGACTTTGACAAGGTTTATAGAGCTAGATAAATGTGTTTGTACATCTCCAGAACTGCAGGTCTTGTTGGGGACTCCCAGTCTGCTGCTGTTAGTTCCTAACAAATGTGGTGTGTGGAAAGGCAACGGGTGAACCGGCAACAGGCTCACTGACGCCCAAGGTTCAGTGATGCCCATGGGGAGCAAAGGAAGTGCATCTGATAGAATAGCTACCGTAGCATAAATTGCTGAAAAGGTAAATGCTGGTTCTGATAGAAAAATGTTAGAACATGCAGTGGGCCGTAGTGTGCTGTGACAAAGGCTGCATAGCTGCAGACTGGTCTGAATGCACATTCTGACTTCATCGCCATTTCCTAGTGGCAGTGGCCTTTTTCAGAAGGATAATGCACCCTGACCAGCGCAAATATGGTTCAGGAATGGTTTGAGGAAACAAAAGTGAGTTCAAGGCGTTGACGTGGCCTCCAGATTTGTCAGATCTCAATCAATCATCTGTAGGATGTGCTGGACAATGTCCATGCCTCGATGGATCTGTGCTATTTTGGCAACAAAAAGTGAGACCAATATCGGGCATTATGGCTTCTAGGTTTAATCTAAATTTGGGCAAATGCTATCACAGCAGTAGAAGAAATGCTCATTGTTTCATCATTTCATCATGGGGTTGGCATCAAATAAATTCATCATCCTAGCTTTGTTAATCCAACCGACCAACTTTTTTTATTTACTTATTGGGTCCATTCATCCTTTATTTATTATTCCATTAGGAGCTATTGCTGAATACCAATATAAATAATAATAGATTATATCATCATTACTTGAATTTCATCCTATTTTGATCCATTGGACTCTATGTTCAGCAAAGTGGTATCAATTTTTTTCCATTTGGTGATAACCATGACACAAATAAGGAAAATTACTATAAAGCAAGGTTTTCTTTAAATTTCAGTAGACTGACTGCACACTAACATTGTAAAAAAATCAAAACAATCTTTTTCTTCAATCTCGAGACGAGAGCTTCTGGATCCCGGCTTATGCTTTGCTCTATTCTCAAGAAAACCCATATGTTCAGTTAGAGAGAACCACAGAAGAAGTGATCAAAGAAGATGAAATCTTTGTATTTATCTTTGCTTATGTTCCGTAAAATGGTGCTGAAAGTTGAAGCCCTGAATGAGCTCACATGGGCACAAACTGCTCTTTCAGACTAAACAAAACAAAACCAGCAGACAAAATGGTGACTGATAATTTACACTCCCTCAATGAAGAGGTGAAAAGAGGTGAAAAAAGGGAAAAGGCGGAAAAGGAGGAACATTTGTCCCATATAATCTAATCTCTGCATGCCAACAAAGGTAAACATATGCTTCGCCAGATCAACCTGGATGTCTGTGTCTTCAAAAATCACAAGCTTAGTCTCTTTTCAGCTGGTTTGAATCAACACATCTGTCTATGGGGTTAATTTCATGTGGCCGCCGAAGACAACCTCTTTGAAGTTATGATATGCATTTGGAAATAAATGTGTAATAAATATTACGGGAATGACCAGGAAAAACAAAAAGAACAAAGCAAGACACAACTTCTCGTAACAAATGTGCACAGCTGTCAAACTGCTCCAGTGGAATAGAAAACTGTCTGGCCAAACAAACAGCCAACTGAATTACAACATGTCTTGTAGTCTAAGAGGTTCTTCCTCAGAGAGGTGGGGCTCCTGTGTGGAGAAGACCTACCGAGTCAGCTCCTCCAAAAGCTGCGTGTGGTCAGGAGGGAAGAACTTCACCACAAAGCGAAGGATGGTGTTTTTAGGCCCTGAATGAGGGAAAAGAAGAGCTATATTTCATACTGGAAGAGAGATGTGGAGATACAACGAAGGATGAAGTGTGACACCATTAGTCATATCTGCTTTGAGTTATGACGTCCACCATGAAGGTAATGTTTTAGTTGGCATTTGTCTCGTCTGTCTGTTAGCAGGATTACACAACATATCATAATAAAAAAAAAAATGTTTTAAAGAACTTTGATGGTTTGGCATATTGCAAAAACCCTTAAAACTTGGGGCGGTGTCAGGAATTGGTTTAATTTCATTTAACGTTGCAGATCAACGTATCCATTATTTCACTTTCTTCAGTATAGAGGAACAAAAAAACGTACTTGGTGGTTTTGATGCCTTTGTAATATCTGATCATTGGGAAACTGAGCTGCCTGGGCAAAGGTTTGCACTCCATTGAGTACCCTACTTGTTCTACATAGTACTTTCAATTAATAGATTTTCTGACTTAGTTCAAATGGTAGAGACGTGACGATTCTCTCTAGCATTTACAACTACAATAGCAGCATAGGATGTGTTTGATTGTTGAGAGAAGAGACAGAATGTGTGAGCTACTCACGTCTGATCTGTTTCAGCGTCGGCTTCAGCAAATCCAACCAGAGCTAAGGATGAAAGAGCACAATTTTAATAAAAGTTTTGCACAAGGAAGAACGACAGTGGAGGATTTAGTCATTGAACTGATAGATACATAGTCATTTTTAGAATATTTCGAAATAACAGCCTCATATTTCCTAATGGCCAGGGGAATATAATGGCTTTCCATGGAATTTAAAGCTCCCTTTAAATACAGGTACCCATGACCTGACCCATTCATTCATTATCAACCGCTTATCCTGTTATTTTGTCACGGGGGGCTGGACCATATCCTCGATATAATTCAAGTTAAAAAAGATTTCGGGGGGAGGGTTCATTGCTCTGATACTATTCGCATGTAAAACTTTTACCTGATCCAACTCACACTGCAGTTCTAATTAGGATAAAATAACCTGATATTATAGATGTGCAATACTAGGTAAAGAATGATATCTAAATTCTATAAGGACTGGGATTTTGTCTACAATTATATTTATATCATTCAAAATGTATCAATAAAATGTTAATTACTTGCTTTTGCTAATAGGATTTTAACTGCTGCCGATTAATGGCATCAATGGAAACAACATGTTAATGAAAAAACTTTTAAAACTGAGAAATTTAAGTACAAAATCATTAAAATCATTGCATCAAATTACATAAAGAGCTATGACCCAAGCATGAGAAAGAGCATATTCCAAATTGTCAAACTGAATCTGACAACGTGTTTCACGAGGCTGGTGGTTTCTCCATTTTTTATCACGTGAGCTCCTTATAAAACATATAAAATCATAATGGCATTGTTAATATAAGCATTATAAAATGTCCAGTGTTGCTCATAATGGCTGATGACATGTGGTGGTGTATATTTTTAATCTGGGGTATTAATCACAGTTTATAAAACACACTTTAGCTAGACATGATAGGAAGTATGTATTTCTCCAGTTGCTATACAGCTTTGTGCATTTGTGTGTCATGTTTGCTGCTGCTGATGTTGGTATTTCATCAGCATTCATTTGTATAATTAGACACCTTAAAAACAACTGTCCTTATGTCTGAGGCACTGGAATGCAGTCCACTGTGTAGATGTATGTGAAATATGGCAAATATTTCTTCCCGTTAGAGCTACATAATGACTTTTTTTCATGCATAAATGCGAATTATGCCAACAACCAGAACATTAGTCAAGGCAATAAGTATCTAGAAAACAAATAAAACTCTTGTCAAAACTATTGTCGCACCGTGCAAATGATCACAACCAACTACTCTTTCATGATATAGATGTATCCATATAGATGTTAGTAAAAAGAAGATAGGAACATGAAGCTCCATAAACCCCGGATTACAAAAAGGCATTATACATGCTAAATTTAGATTTGGTGAATCATCAGGTTCTAAACCAGATAAACTAGAAAAATATTTTTGTAAGTCAAGTTTTAACTGAAGTTCCGTCAGGAAGACCACTCTCTTCCATTCCCTGTTGCAGGTTCTTCAAGCTCATACCATATTCCTCTCACCAATGCCACATTCTCATGCATGCTCGTACTCAAATCTATCTAATAACACAAAGGCACATCTACAAATTGTAGACAGTAATCATGCTGCTTTTCATTTTAAATATGCATCCTTCTCATTCTTCTGCTAAGCACCCCTAGACCGCCTCATCAAGTTTCAGCTTCTTCGCCCTTCACCTGCCTCATCAGTTGATAAGCCTCCACAGACTCACCAGTTACTACCATGACCAGTTTCTAAATTCAACGACTACAACGATATCGATATCACTACTTTCAGCGATATCGAATGGGTGTTTGAACTGCCTTAAACTGAGACATTAGGTAGCCTTAGATGGCCCCTTATTACGAATAAAATCGGAAGAAACACCTATGAAGAAAAAAAAAATGCTTCACAAAAAAAGACAACTTTCCAAATGAAAAGGCCCTTTCCAATTGAGATTTGAACCAAAGCAGTTTGTTTTTACTAAAAATTCTCAAAAAAAAGTGGAAGAAGTAATTGGGAGATTCACAAATTATGAACTCTCGAAACACATCTAGGAAAACCGTTAGGAGAACTCTAAGCATAGATCCCACAACAACAGATGTCATTTATAATTATAACAGTCATTTGTGCACACTGCAGAGATAGATATTATTGAATTTCAAGGAATTAACATGTTTTTTTTAAAAGGTGGAACAATTAGATGTTCATTCAATAGACCCGTTCTATTTTCTGTTTTGTATGTTACTGTTGCTTCTGAACAAAGCAAAAGTGATTTAACAAAAAATAATTGTAGAGCACGCAGATTAATTGCCAGAATAATTGATAGAATGATAGATTACTAAAACAATCGATTACTGCAGCCCTAGTTTCAAAGACAAATACAAAGGTAACGTACAACAGTCAAGAAAACCAAATCTGATCTAAGCTGAAAAAAAAAAAACAACAACAATGAGGTGTGTAATCCAAACATAGCCAAATTAATTATTTGAATTTTTTTTTTAATTTAAAAAAAAACAGACAGAAGATTAAGATATTGGTGGGACACAGTGTCCACTTTAGAATGATTATCTCCTAAAATGAAAGATGCTACAACAGCAAGTAAGATCGTGAAAACCGCTCAGTGTGTGTGTCTCACCGTCATCTTGCGGTGGTCTGTGTACTCCAATCCAAAATAGTCCCCCTCTGCCAGGTTGAGATGGACACAAACCAGGTCAAACAGCAATTTGCCGGGTGAACGTTGCTGGTAGAGGGAGAAGAAATTAGAAAAACATGTTAAAAACATTTAAGTAAACAAAAAGCATATTACTTGATTGATCTTGTCTGAGGGACAAATGGCTATGATCCCATGTTTTTGGGCACTCCTGCATATAAATAGGTGTTTTTAACATTTAGCCAAATTAGCATTAGTGACGAGTGATCATGAAAAACTAAAAACCTTCCCCATAGTTAGTCAAAATAAAATGCAAGCATGAACTTATGTACTCATAATACGGTGGCCGACAGGGGCTAACGGACTGTAAACATCAATTTGACAACATGCACATGCTGCAAATTAAGAAAAACATCTTCATCAATTTCACAACACACGGACGCTGCAAAACTACAACACAACATATTATGAAAAACAATTTGCAAAACCACAGCACAAAACATTAAGAAAAACGAATCGCAAAAGCCACAAGACAACAGACAGTCACTTTTAAGTATTTTTCGTTGTCCTCTGGCTTTTGCAGATTGATTTTCTTAATGGGTTGTGTTGCGGTTTTTGCAGTATGCGCATGTTGTCAAATTGATGGTTGCAGTGCTTTTGCCGCTATCGGCTACCGCACATACACACATGAAGTCTCCATTAATATTGCAGAGAACCAGTTTAATAGTTGAGTATGTTGAATCAATGACTTGTCAACGCCACACATCTGAGACAAAGTTCAACTTTCAATGTGAGAACTCAAAAAATCCTCAAAAATTAAAAAGGCCCATCTCCAAGGATATAGTTTGGACAGCTTTTGTGTTACGCCCGAGATCACAGCCTGAATTTTTTTAAAATACAAAAGCCAATGCAAAGCTGCAACTAAACGCAAATACATGTTCAACATGAATGTTATTCACTCAAGTTGAGAAATTCATTTCACGCCATGACATCGTGGAGAGTCCCCAAACATCACACGTCCAGATGTCAAAAGGATGTTGATGAAGGTGTGAAGGACAATTTCATCAGAGCAGCTGAGTAAACCTCCAGATCTAAACCCAGACATGGCAGAAATGTTTCTTTCCCCCATAAATTTTTGATTTTCACAACAAATAATAAGCGTAAATTTCATTTACTGCGGCCATGCTTGATAACAATCTGAAATGGCACAGAGAAACTTATCCGCGAGGGAGGGTAGTTCATTTGCGGCTTCTTATTACTCGCATGATATGAAACGAATAATGCTGCATTGAAATTCACAAGAGAAGAGTGACGCAAATAGAGTGATCTTTTGTGTGTGTAACAGGGCTAGTCATTGTCTTAGTTTTCAATAAACTCCAGCTTGTAGCCATGGGAACTGATGAACATACAATCAGGATTTTCTTACATAGCTAAAGGCATTACTTCAAGCAACAACTTCTCCAGAAACAGACCAGACCGAAGCAACTCATAACCATGGAAACAAAAAATACAATTACATAAATCTATGAATAGCACAAGGCACCACTTCATGTTATGGTTGATGTGTCTCTGAGTTATTCTCAGGAAATGAGATGTGGTGGACGGACAGAGGGAATATATTTCTATATCATCCTTCCAGCGTGTTCTTGGAGGGGATAATTAAGATGAAAATAGAGGATGAGGGAAGTTAGAGGAAATCCGTAATGCAGAGGCTGTAATGTCGCATTTCATCAGGAGCAAGCTGGTAGCAAAAATGTGGTTCTTTTCAAAGGCCATCGTAAATAATTTTGAGCCATTTTTCTTTAAAATTGAGCATTCGATTCAATGATGTCTGCTTTCCAATGCTATAAAAACATGGTGCGAGTACACTGAAAGTGGAACTTCGTGTCATATAACAAGCCAGTGACCTCTGACCTTGATGTGAGGCCCCATGTTTGGGTATAATGAATAGCTGGAAGACAAGGCTCAGCTGGGATTGCTTAATAATAACCACAGTAGCACAGGAAAAGTATGCCTGTTTAATGATATAGCTCCACCTGATGCTGGCAATAGCGAGCAAGAATAGTTCTGTAGGCATGTACTTCATTATTTTGTCTGAATCCAGCAGTAGAACATAACATGTGTCAAATAAGCACCTTTTCCAAAATAGATGTGGTACCAAACCCAAAATTAGCCAGGAATAATTTTCTGTGAGGCAGCTTAAGCTAAACGGTTCCACCCTGAGTTATAGCGTACATTTAAACATTCAGACACTCTGACGAAGCTTCGGTGATGTTAATATGAAGTTTTACAAGGCTCAACATTCCTTCCTCTGACGCGTGTACACAAGAAACAACAAGATAATGACTCAATCATCCAATCTAAAAGTCACGTTTCACTAGTATGTAAACTCTTGACCTTAAGATCAGGAAATGTTGGAGTTGATGTGCTAATCTATTTAATGCTAATGTTCATTATATGATGGTTGACATTCTGATCATCCTTTGTTTTCATCTTGTCCTGAAATAAAACTATAGCCATAATATTGTGTTGGTCCCCTTTTTTTCTACCAAAGCAGTTCTGACCTGTCAAGACATGAACTTAAGACCTCTGGAGGTTTACTGGGGTATCTGGCACCAATACTTTAGCAGCAAATCCTTTAAATTCTGTAAGGTGCGAGGGACGACCTCAGTGGATGTTTTTTTTTTGTCTAGTTCAACCAACAAATGCTTGGTTGGATTGAAATGTGAGTAATTTTAAGGCCAAGTCCACACCTCGCACCTTTTGCTGTGTTCCTCAAACTGTGTTTGCAATGTGGCAGGCCGGTATGTTGCAAAGTACCATCCAGGTGAATGGTGGATCCCAAGGTTCCCTGGAGAACATTGCCCAAAGCTTCACAACGACTTTCCCAGCTTGCCTTCCTCCCATAGTAGATCCAGGTGCCATCACTTCCCCCAAATAAGAGACAGAGATAATAAGAGACACGCCTACAGCCAGCCATCCACATGATATAAAAGGAAGCATAATTCATCAGATCATCTTGTACTGCGCTGTGGTCGAGTTCTGATGCTGTGGGGTTCATTATAGGCGCCTCCAGCCATGAATAGGGATCAGGATCTGCACCTTGACCAGTATGAGGCTACACAGCAAGCTGTGGTCCATTGTTTGTTCAGACTCCTTTCTATTAGAACCAGTCACTTTTTCAGAAATTTGTGCTATAGCAGCTCCTCTGTGGGATCGGATAAGACACACTAGCACGAGCACTGAAAATGTTAGGGATTTGAAAAGCATTATTTCATTTTTGGACAAAAACATTCAACTATGGAATTTATGCCAGCACATGTTTTAGTGACCTCAGTATGATAGCCAATCAGGTTCAGGTTCAGGTTCAAAATACTTTATCTGTACCCGCAAGTAGATTTGTTGGCAGGGAGTCACACCAAACAATACATAAAAGACATAAAATAAAAATACAAAAGTGCGGAGTGCAAAAAGTTCTAAAATATTCCCATTATCAAATAGATCGATAAATGGCTAAAAATGGCTAAAATAAATAAATAGATAAATTGGCAAAAGAAAAAAAAAAGTGCATTTGACAGTTAAAATCTCAGCTATATTCTGACTTGTTCCATTCAATATTGGCTGCTAGACTGAAACCCTTTCTGTAACAATTTTTTCTGCACTTTGGGACAGTCAATCTACGCCAAGAAGGAAGAAGTTTGAATTCCCCATTTAGAGGCTGGAGCTCATCATTTAAGACTGCTATTAGCCGTAACTGCCTGATATATTGTATAAGGACTACAAGTTAGGTTGTGGCTCCACAGTCGGTATACGTGACCATTTAACAATCTGGTTAAGAGATTCCTTATACATTACAGGTGACATTAAGTAGCTCTCTTTGCGCATAATTATTATTTAGCCATTAAATACAATAATTAGGACCATCAGTCCCTTTAATTTGAAATGACAAGATTATTTTTAGCCACTTTTCAAATGACTTTGTTTAAAAAAGAATAGTACTAAAAGGAGAGAACGCACAAAAGCAGCACTTTTTAGAAGCACAAGTTGGTATTACTGTGAAAAACACACATCAAATACAGTAAATGGGCATGGTAGCCAGTGAAGTGTAGAGACAAATGAGGAGGAGATGCATCAGAGCAGTGTAGACCAAAGTGAGAGACGAGTCTGTCACCATCTGGCTACCGTGTGTGTCCATCTGCTTCTGTGTGGTCGGCCTGTGTGCAGGGAAACACCCAGATAGTGTAATCACATACAAAAACTCAATTTCCCATTCCACCCGGTCCTCTAGAAACAACAATAGCTAACTGCAAGACAGCGTTAATACAAACTGACAGAAGACAACCTTGAGCGCACGCTATGTCAGTGCTTGATTGACAGATGCCTTTTTCATGTGTGACGCTTTAGGATTCTTTGGAGTTTGGACAGGATCCAGTTATAGGTAGCAGTAATCTTGGTTAATAAAGGTTAAAAGGAGACACGAGCAGAGCAAACCCGATTTCAAGACAGGACAAAGAAGAGGACAGGAGTCTAAAATCAGAATGGGTTGTAAAAAACTTGCTACTAAAGACATCCACATATAACATTTCAATCTTGTTGAGTAAACTCCGAATAACCCTAACTTGCATGACTGGCTTCTTTGAAGCATTTATATGTAAAACCCCATACCTTTGTCCTGGACTGTTTTTTGATCAAGCAGAACTTTCAATCAGTTAGGCACACCTTGACTGTACATGGTGGTGGTGTTAAATATCTAACTTCAACAATAAAGGCTCCAGTTTTCTGTAAAGCATTAATGGTTTAGGAAAAATATCAGTATTTAATTTAAAAGGGCAAAACACCACGAACACATCGTCCTATATTTCGTCTATTTCATTTGCAACATGATTTCATTAGCCACATTTACCCAGATGTCTGGTGAACCTTTGGCCATCCCTGTATTCCATACCAACAGTGAGTCAGCAGCAGTGGTAGCAATAGAGGACAATTAGACACTTCCAAGAAAATGAGGCAGAGTGGGGGGACTGGAGTGTGACATTTGACGAAGAATCATATGTTCTACACCAGACGCTCCAATGCTCCGAACCCTCTAAGCCGAGGATGAGGTCAACTGCAGTGTAACAGTGAAGGTAAAGAAGCTTGTGTCACCGAGTAATTCGTTGAAACTCTTTCTCTGGTGGAACCCAGACTGGTTATTCGAAATATCAAACCAGAGAGATGCCGTTACGTCGTTACTTTGTTCAATTTAAGCACTTCTAGGTGTCGACGAGAAGTGTTTTCAATGCGTTAGCATGTATAGAAAGGGAAAAAGTGCTGCTCTACGCCTTGGTTTCAGAATGCCAACATTTGTCCAAAATCAGTATTATGCCATCGTCGTTTAGTTCACTGTAAATAAAAACAGTATAGACAACATCCAGTGTTTGCTGCATTGCGGCAGGGGTAGAATCAGCTAAACTTTTCAGCGCGCAACGTACCTACTGAAACAAACGAAAAGTAGGAGCAAGAAACTTAAATGTATAAAGCAGTTCTTGTTGTGTAAGATAAATCTAATTATCTAGGGAGGCAAGATTTCCAAGTAAGTGTGCAGAAGCAATTTCCTTTAATATAAGCAAACCCTTCTCCTATAGCCTCAGCGGGCCTGTGTGCATGCACTAGGGTGAGATCCCATATCACTTATAAGTAATGGAAGACACTGGAATGCTGAGGAGGAATGGTTTTCAAATCTTTAAATACAAAAATACAAATATAATCTCAAATCCCAAAGTGCTGCTTGTCATGAACCTGATAACAGGGTCAAGTTAACTTGTTGCTAAATGTCCAACATTATTTCAGCCTGGTCCTAATTCCACTTTTTTTTTATGTGCAGCAAAACTGTGAACCTTAATTTATTGTACGCATGCGTGAGATTTAGCTGTACCGAAAAGGTGAGAGCAGAAAAGCTGGAAAGTGAGGAAAGCAGGATCCCAACCCGACAGGCATGATCCCACTCTGCTTTTAGAGGCCAACCTCTAAAAACAACCTTAAGTTGTCGTCCAAGTCCAATGAATCTACCCGATAAAGTGCAGAAATACTCAAACTTCAATATTAGAAGTTAAGTATGGAAGGTGTGAAGTGTTAAATGCCTGATAATGTCAGGTATAGGATAGATTTGTAAACCAAACCACATTTTGGGTCATCCAGTCAAGTCATTTGGGTTTATTTTAAGTATACACTGTTTGACTTTCACAAAATTGTTCCAGCGAAGGAGCAGGAAATGACAACAAAGTGGAATGATGTGAAACACAAAACCCCCTGTCATCCTGTTCAGGGCAGAGTCCTAATAATGGTTAAATATTGGTGGATCAAGAATGCCTTTCACATGAAAAGGTATAGTTTCCTGCCGCTGAGGTAGTACCTGCAAATTCCCAAATCTGATGGCTCAGTGCCTAATCCCGAATTGCCAGCAAATTGAAGGCCACTTTGTTACATTCAATGTTCCTGTCTTAAAGGATTCTCTGGCTTGAAATGGTTTTCCACTTAAACAATTTGAAAAATCTCTTTTATGCTTTTTATAACATCTCCAGTACATAAAGGGTGGTAATTTTAACCCTACAGTTGAAAAAATTAATTTTCGGTTCATTTCTTTCGGCGGTAACAAGTGGGTTCATATAAAACTTAGATAATAGATAGATAAAGCTGACTTTCTCACGCATTCTCCTGACTTTGAAGACCTGTTCATATTACTCTATTTTAGCTAAGAATTGTGTGGAAAAACTCTATTGTGTTTTTATGAAGTTCTGCATTCATATGATAACATTGTGAAAAGGACGTTCGAACACCTGGATCTGCAAAAGTGACAAAGTATAAATTCCTGACCAATAGTTGGTGTAACTTTTCAACATCAACACCAGGGAAGAAGACTTGGCGCATGCATACCTGATTGTTCCTGTTGAGCAAAGTAATGTGCAGCAACTCAATAATATGCCGGAGGAGCATTAATGACTACAACAGAGTCTGTGTCACAAACAAAAGAGGGACTCTGTTTTTGTTGTTTTTCTATCCATACATGACTATTAAGCTGAAAGGGTAATAGCTATAAGGCAGGTCGAAAGTTATTATGTTGAGGCTGTAGACAACAAGTCAGTACACTAATGAATCCAAAACAAGTCCAGTGTTCACAAGTAACCTTAACATGGATCAATGCAGCTTACAAAGGAAGACGCCAGTGTGATCTCATGACATGACCTCATCTTGGCAACAATTATTTTGAATATTATATATATATAGGTTTCCATCTTACTAAATAATAAATCGGGAAAATTAGGATATTAATAAATGGTGCACCTCAGGCAAATCACTGAACAACTTCATAATCTGACATTTTAAGGATCTAAAAATTACTGGTGTGTGTATGTGTGTTGAAAAGTTTCAACTGAACAGAGAAATGTAGACCATGTGGAACCCAGACGGAGTTCCTTTCAGTTGAAATAACAATCACTTCATTCAGCAACTACCGTCAAAGAGCCTTTCTTAGTCAGCCAAAAACACATACTTGTACTCAGACTTACACAAAGGCAGTTTTTCGCCATATTTAAGGTGTGATTTTTCTCTTATCTGGCATATGTGAACAATGAGCATATTATCTGTTACATAGGCATACAGTGAAATTCTCACTGGCCTGTGTGCTCGCATTTAAAGAGTCTAAAGTCAGATTTTCCTGCTTTAACTATAAAAGAACCATGCAAAGGCCAAGGTTATATTGTTAAAGGCAGTGCCCAGTTAAACACAGTTGTCCTTTTGGGTTTCGCAGCAATATAGCTCTGGTCATTTAAGAAATTTAGAAGGTGGGCGAGAGAGAGAGAGAGCGAGAGAGCGAGAGCGAGAGAGAGTCTTAGATCGATTTCTAATGAGATATAAAGAGATAATTTGGCCCAAATCCTGACAATCTATGTTGATAATTTCACGCTATGTATTAAGCTTCATGTTCGCTCTGGGCAGTTCATCATGATACAAATTTGCATGTGGTCAGAAGTAAAACAATTCAAAAGCTCTTTGATTCAGAACATCAGCTCCCTCAACCGATGAGAGCGCAGTGTTACGCACTGCAACTTAGGAAAACACATGAAAATAGATAAAACACGAGCAAATAAAGAAAATATCCTCATCAATTTGACAACACACGCAAGCTGCAAAAGTCATAACGCATTAATAAAAAAGAACCGCAAGGGCCCCAAAACAACGGAAGCGTTTATGAAAGACCTTGGTCGTGACTCAGAATGAAACGTTATTCAACATTGTGAAAACTACAAATAATCTTAAGGTTGACAACACTTTTTCTAAGAGAATTGCACATTACCCAAAGCTAAACCAAAATATCAGATTAAGACTTCTCTTAAGCAAATATAATAAACCTTTATTACTGCAGCTTTGGGTACGGTGCATGTTTGGGTAATTATAAGGGTTGATTTGTACTTTTCACAATGTGGATTAACGATTTATTAAAGTCACACGACCGGATGACCCGGGAGTTAAGCAAAGCTAACATGGCAGATAAAAATATTATACATTTTTTGTGTGTGTTGTGTCTTTTGCCGATGGTTTTTTCTTAATGGTTATGTCCTGGTATTTGCAGCATGCGTGTGTTGTCAAATTGATGAAGATGATTTCTTTATTTGCTGGTGCTTTATCTATTTGTGCATGTTTTCTTAAGCTTAAGTGCATGTAACCCTGTGAGGCTGTCTTCCTCAGCCTGTAACCAATGTTCCTCCAGCTGTTTGCCTTCCATTATATGACTCAGGCGTCTTTATAGCAAAAAAACTGGCCTAAAATTAGTGGTGACCCTGAAACTAGATAGCCGAACTTAGCATAGAGGTATCTATTTTGGACCGCTGGCAGCTTGATCGTAGGTCTCATGAGTTAAGCATTTTTCGTTATAAACAAAGCTGCTCCAAATATAGTTACTAAAAATGTGTGAGTTTCAACTTTACACTATTCAATGCACTCTTCTTTTGTCTTGTTTCTACTTCTCTTGCTGTCCTTAACTAGCCTCACTCCCTTGTCTGGTATCCCGAGTTAACCAATGACTTTTTGCCTAATGGGGTCACTTACCAGTAATCTGTCCAATTCTCAGAAAAGTCATCAGACAGCGAAAACACACAGGAGATTCATCAACAAAAAAACCAAGGCCTCTCTTATGCTTCCGGATTAGAGTCAAGCTAAACTGGGAGGCAGTACATCAATGCAATTGCAACGCCTTTTTTTAGAATCCAGTCCTAGAAAATCTCCACATTTAGACTTTATTTTCTCCTTTCATTTCAGATTCTGTGTACAACACTCCCTTTGTGCTTGAGACAGATGACGCAAAATGCCTGTTATTGAAGGAGGCCTTGATCACTCTGCCTCTGTGAACAATCTGGTACTCCACTTCTCCGAGAACCGATGTTAAACACCATAAAAGTCTAAATAGACATATATACCTGGTCATCATTTGGTTTAGCTTTCAATATTTCCCCCTTTTCCTTCCTTTTGTTCCTGTCTTGCCTGGAAACGTATGGCCAACAAAAATATTCTCACTAAATGTCAATGGCGTGCACAGATTCAATAATACCAAATTAACTAAAATCCCCCAAAAAACAGAATGCAAAATTTGTACAAGTTATACCGTTTTTATGATAAATTACATTTGGCTTGTTTTTATTGATGTTTTTTTATAAAACACTGGTTTGATCTATACCCATGAACTTTGTACTAAGAAAAAGACAAGCCTTTAGGAAGTTAAGATCCAGATAAATGACTAGCAGAAGAGAGGAATTGAGCATTTCAAAATCAAGTTTTAAGACATTCAAGAAAGGAGAGGGTATCATTTGAGGCAAATTGACATGAAGTAAATGTTTGAGAGGTCTGTAGTACTGCACTCTGAATAATGTCAACAGGGATGAAAACCAGATGGGTGAGACTGATGATAAGAACTCTGCACAAGAGAACAGACAGGGAAAGAAAACAGCGCTGAACTGTTTGGTTTCTTCAGTCAGTCCCCTGCTATGAATTCCTGCAGGGATGTTTTGCCTCTTTGTCAGAAAGAATGTGTCTTTATTACATCTGAGGTATTACCTTGAATTTCCCGCATTACTTGATGTTTACACTTTACTCACGATTCCACAGCAGTGGCATTTAAAGTCCCTTTTCAAGAAGAGGGAATGTCTGAAAATCAATCTGGCGATTCTTCAATAACCTAAAAAAAAACTTTCAAGGTAAAATAAAGGAAAGGAGAAAGCAGCGAGCTGAGTTGAATCATTTACACCAGAGCACTAGTGAATCACCTGAACCTTAACTGACCTTCTGTCTGGCTGTGAGTGTACGCACAATGCTGTAACTTGAGCTGTAGACCTGAAGGCTCTTTTTATTATCATGGCCAACCTTATCTCTTGGCCTAGAGAGGTTTCATACCAGAGATCAAGCTGTGTCCTGCTGCTAAACTGCAGGTCAATTAGCCCTAACGCAACAGAGAAGGCAGCTTGAAATATACAAATAATTTGAGATATCAAACCACTGCAAAAACCTTTTCTGACTATTTTTCCAACAATATAATTAGGTCCTGTTCCACAAGAGGGAACTGGAAAAAAAGAGATGAGATGAAGAGTTTTGTCCCAATGAGTCTCAGCAATGTTCAATAGTTCAAACCAGGGGTTAAATTCGGCCAGGACGGTCCAGAGTGGCCTTCCGACAACATTGATAAATAAATAAATAAATGTGATTGTCAGTTTCATGCTGACACTTTAATATCATGACCAAGGTATAAAACATGGAAAGTTGTTTGTTTGCATATCTTAATTCTTTCGATTTGATCTTAGACCATTAATTTTGTTTGGATGGTTTGGATGGTTGCAAAACACGTTTGTCCAATTGATTGGACAAACGTGTTTCTGAACTACAAACAAAAACAAGGAGGAAATTATGAGGAAATTTTGTATTTCATGGAAAATAGTCAATTCTAATTAGATTAGCTCAATGTTTTGGTAAAGCATATTTCTAGAAAACTATTTGACTTTTGTTTGGATGGTTTGGATGGTTGCAAAACACGTTTGTCCAATTGATTGGACAAACGTGTTTCTGAACTACAAACAAAAACAAGGAGGAAATTATGAGGAAATTTTGTATTTCATGGAAAATAGTCAATTCTAATTAGATTAGCTCAATGTTTTGGTAAAGCATATTTCTAGAAAACTATTTGACCCTTGTTAAACCTTTTTTTGTTATAGAAAGTTACATAATTCTGTTAAGTAAGTCCTCACATCTTTCAATGTTACGAAAAAACCCTCCTTATCAAATACGACTTTCTCAATAACTGTGGTTAATGCATCTTCCTCGGTGGCCCCTTTGACCTGTGGTGTATCCCAGGGCTCCATCCATGGCCCCTTACTGTTTATCATATACATGCTGCCCCTGGGTCATAAACAGGTTCCGTCACATTTTTAATAAGAAAAAGTGACTCAGAATTAGCCCAACCAATCTGTTGAGCACGACATTGAAGAGTTATTAAGTATTTCAAGTAATTTAAGTTTCCGGCAACATGGAAATTGTAAGGGATCAGAGTCATTAGGTGGGTTTATATGGGCAGTGTAAGACCGATTAGATTCGGAAAAGACGTCTAATCCGAAAGAATATGCTGCATGTTAACACCCCTTTCAGAGTGGAAAGAACCTTTCCGAACTAGATTTCATTCCCTTGAAATGAGGTAGTCAAAATCCTTTCGGAAAGCCTTTTACGATAGTTGGTCGCTTCATGTAAACGCTGTATCGGAAAGCTTTCCGTTTGAGTTACATCTTCGCATGCGTAGCGTCGTGACGTAATGCTCCGCTTAGTTTTTTTCAGCACCGCGATGCATTTTAACTACGGCAAATGTCGCACTGAAATGTCGCACTGAAATATCAGAGTTGCCTGAAACAACGGCATCAAGGACAAATTACAAAGATCCCCCGCTGTTGTTTTTCACCCCCACTGTGGATTGTAGGAAACATCTGTTCTGCTTATGTCAGAGGAAAGAAAATGTCCCCAGCCTGTTGGTATAGGTTAATTTATCATCTCATCCATCTCTTCAGTTCTACTGATGAGCAGGGCAGTAAGGAACAGATTTCCTCATCAATTACTTTTTCAGTCTCCGTTTCTTATGACACTAAAGAATGCATTCAGCCTGAACCACATAAAGTCCCCTCAAGGAAAAAAAAATCATTGAACAGCAGGGCAGCTTGGCGAGGCTTCCTCCCTCCTTGACTCCCCACCAATCACACCCTTTTGTTCAGATTAGGTCAAACAGCTTAACCTACTGGCAAGACGTCAAAGCCACTTCCTGCACTCTAAGGGAAAGGACTGTCCGCACACACTCTAGCAGATGGACACACGTACAGACACATATAAATGACCAGACTCTTGAGTTAATGGCATACCTGCTAGCATTGTAAGTAGCGTTTGCCCACTGACAGCATTGGGCAATCAAGCCGGCAACGCCCAGATGGTTAGGGAGATGAAAATCTCTCCAGCATGCCATGAAGACGATGATGAGCCTCAGTGTACCATAAACATGTATGTGTGTATGTGTGTGTGTGTGGATGTTTAAGTTAACTGAACACTTGAGGCAAACAATTAAATCAAGCAACAGCAGGTATTAAAAGCACATCGATGTACTATTAAAAACCAATTGCTGTTGCAACACAGCGGGCATGCTTGTACTATGCCTCTTGTAAATATCGCCCCAGGGCTGCTTTTTTAGTCCACTAGCTTCTGGGGGAGGCAGGATGGTGAAATGAAAACTGTCGACCAAATGGCATAATGGCTTATTGTAGCACGAGTATATGGTCCCTATCCATGGTGTGCAGACTACTTATTTGCCAAGATTGTTCATGAAATAATGACATCCTAAAGTAGATGTGTTCAATTTGTGAGGCCGCAGAAGTAAAGCCAAGGTATAACCTAAGGTGATAGACAGGTCAGGTTGGTAATGACTTGGCAAAACATTTATAGATTAAGTTTTCTGATCTTCGTATGCATTCATTCATCCATATTTTTGCATGTTTTCAGAGAGCTAACACATAAGGGTTAAATGCAGCAGTACCACTGGAAATCATCAGTCATCAGGGGCAGTGCAGCTGTAAACCAAGCAAGTCGGGACAAGTTGTCAACAAAATGGCAAAGAATGAAAGTGAAACGAAACACACCCCTGAGTCCACATGTAGGGATGTATTCAATGGCAGATTACAACGCTACTTCTGCCTTTGCCTTATGTATTTGAAACAGTATATTATCACAACCTTCTCTACAATCACCAATTTTATTTTCGTCAAAACTTCCTCACTGCCATCTTGGGGCCGTATCGATGTCAACTTATAGCACACATTTATTTATTTAACGTATATCCATTTTTATATTTGGAGGGAACATAAATTAGCCTTAACGCAAAGGTCATTGAGGTAAATAATGTAAGGTAAAACCTCTACAGTGCACCCATGGTTGCAATTACGTCAATAAGTACACTATTTATTTGGGCTACAACTCAATCAAACATAAACAACTTTAAATCATACAAATAATTTTTAATTCCTTGTGAGACTGACAGCGATCCAGTGAGAGGTGTATGCAACCACAGACATTAACCACTTTTAGTTGATCTAGACACTTTTATGGTGGTAGTATTCATAGTATCACTTTGAATAAAGGTAAATGTAGGCTTATAAAAAGGCTTAAAAATTGAGAAGCTTATAAGCCCTCTTTGGCGGGAAAACAAAAACGGAACACGGATGAGTCCAATAACATGATATCAGAGGATATCAGAGTGTGTGAACATCTTTGTTGCTGTCTTTTAAAAAGCATTAGGTTCCTCACCATGTTTAACATTTAAACAAACAGTCCCTTAAAGCAAGTTCTAAATATCTAAGCTCGGCTCATATTTTCTTTTGCACATTGTTGAAAAGTACAAGAAAAACTAGACTCTGGATACACAATGGAATAATTAAACTAGGCCAGTGGTAAACATATTTGTTTGTGTGGTTATGAAGATGCACTGATGATTAAACAATATCACTTTAATTATGGAAAAAAAACATAAATCTTTAATGCAATTAGAACTGGATATCTTAGTGACATTTGGAGCATATCAATCAGCAAATACAATAAACCATACCCTTTAATATAAAAGACTAAAAGAGGAGCTTTGCGGTTGATTAACTTAACAGACAAGACAGTACAAAGAAGTTAATAACAAAGCATAACATTTGGAATTTTGGAAAAATCACACTTCAGATCAAATTGCTAAGTTTTAACTTATCTATTCCAGTAATGCCAGTGAATTCTAAATAGAAAGGGCTTTAAAAGAACTGTTGTCTTTGAAAACTGCAAGAATGACGAGACTAAAGCATGACGAAACGGTCTGACACTGGGTAGGGTACAAAAACAACAGGAACGCATGTATAATAATAAAAGTACAGAAAGGTGGACAGAGGTGGAAACCACTTTTTCTCATAACACATTCCTCAGCAGGTTTCTCAAAGAAAAAGGAACAGCTGGAGACTTTGGGAAACAGCAGGGGGGATGCCACTGAATTCCGCTGAGGCTACTGGAAAACACCCTGACAGAGACGGGGAGATTAAGAAACCTTCACACATTGAAAAGGAAACCCAGTGCAGGATAGTCCCACTATGTGACTTAGGGGCCATTTACATGGTTAAGGTTTCACATAAAACAGTAAAACTGTTGTGTTTTGGAATTTTGTTAACACGGCAACAGCGATTTCAGGAATGGAAAAACCGAATATTTGAAAAGTCCATCTCAATGTAAAGTGGTAAAACAAAACTCTTTGAAAACGGGGTACGTCACAGCCTCACTTCACTTGTGTCCATTACGTTTGCAACCTAATAGTTACGCACTGACAGAACAACAGCCTCCAATAAAAGACGTGAATATTTTCTAAAGAACTACGCACACTGCACTATTACTCTGTGATCCATCCACATTTAATATTCTTGTGATCAATTGTGATGATTATTGTTTCCAAAGTTATACTTCAATAACCACTAACAGTAATATGGAACAGAAATACTGTACCACAAAAAGAAAAACAAACCTGACTAATAATAATGTCGTCCCCCTCCCAAAAATAGATCTCCGTACAATAACAATAGGGTAATCGTGTTTTCAAACAACAAAAATAGAAATAATTATAATAATAATAATAATACAGAAAAAAGATAGAGAAAAGTAAAAAAAAAAAAAAAAACACGTAAAATAGTAGTTTTAAAACCATCAAATTGCAAAAAATCTTGAATCTTAGTTATTGATCTTGTCCAGATAAGGAGCTTTCTGTAGCTCCATGCATCCTAGCCACTGAAAGCTCCATACCAATAACATTGAGATAAATATTAAGCCACTGAGATCAACTGACTTTCATTTTGACATTGTGGGTGTGGATGGGTGCGGATAACCCACATTCCACACTTTTACATTGTTTTATTACCGCGATAGGAAAGATTCATTCTCTATTTCCATACTTCCTGGACAGACTTTTTTTCGTTGTTGTTCATCTGCCATCAACTACTGGCCCGGCAAACAAACTACACAATCTTCAAGTCTTTTTAAAATGTAGAAAGAGAATGAACTTTCGGTTCAGTTCAGCTTTGTTCCATGGTGCATTTAGAAGTAATATATCACAGAAGCAGAACTACTCTTCGAGATTTTCTTTGAGGTGGTGTGGTTCTCTTGCCTTGAATAAGCTGCCTTAGCAGCGACTTTATCACTATTGCCATGGGACAAAAGCAAAATTATTCTCCTCCATCATTGTGTTCATATTTATGGCAGCAGAGACAGATATAAAGCGCAGCCACTATACCCAATAACTTCACACATAAAGACCTGTCTCAATCAACCCAGAGGAAGAACAGGAAATACCTACTAGGTTTTTTTTCCGTGTAACTCTTCATTGCCTCACTTTATACATTTCCGTTTGGGGAAAACAGTTAATGCGTCCAACTCTGACATGCAAATGCTACTTTTTTTCCACCTCTGCCAGATTTATTATTCAAATACAGCATGAGCTGTGAGTGGGTTTGGCTTCCGTCCAGGTTGTTTGGTTCTGATGATAAACCTTCCAGCCTTTAGCTGGTGGCTAATTTCCAATTGTCTTCAAAACAACTTTGACATATTACCCATCCAGACTGCGAAAGTGATTGTGATGACAAGAAAGCTGAGATAATATAACAGTGTGTTAAACAGCGAGATAGTACAACTCATATCAAGACAGGAGTGACTGATTGTGAGAGCGGTATGACAAGCTCTTAAAATTAGTTGGGAAATTTCTGTGACAGCTTTAACAGGTTACTCCAAGCCTGTAAGAAAGTAATTTGTTGTTCTGGTTTTGTGAAGCACAGTGAAGCAGTGATTACCCTGAATGGGGCCTAGTTATTCAACTGTTGGCTGGACTAGCCTCCTCACTGGGGACCTCATTCAGTGCAATTACAAAAAAAGGATCCCATCTACCGCCAAGCAGAGCTGAAAGTGTTTACTCATTTATTGGCAGTACTGTAAAAGGCTTCTGTGGGAGAGAGATGTATCTGCCATCTTTTTCTCTTTCCCTGTGAGACAATCTCTCTCTTTCTCTTGCACACTGAATGTACTACCATGCTCTTTCTCTTCACTGATGGGGCCCTCTTCACTTATTTTCAGCATGCATCCGGCTCCGAAACAAAGTCTTTTTGCAACTTTCTCTCCATCAACAACAGTTATAATTGTCTCACTGTATACAGCTCCGTCTGTGGCCTCATCTTTGAACTCGACATGTCTAACTGCTGACACGTGGCTCTGCGTGCACAGGCCCATCTTAACAGCAAAGTCAAAAATGCATGCTTCTTGTGAAAGAGAGCAACGGAAGTACTCCACCAGTTTGCCCAAATCTTTCTCTAACATAACAAGATATAATTATACAGCAATTGTTCTGTAGGTCCTTCTTTTCATGCCAAAACTGTTCTTACCCATCAATGCATGGATTAAACAAAACATCTGAAGGTGTGCTCTAGAATCTGGCAGGCACCAAGACATTAGCATTGGATCCTATCCTGCTGGAAGAAGCCAATGCCATTATGGAAGGTTTAGGTAGGTGGTAACATCCAAAAGATTGTTAGCTCTATCAGAAATGTATACTACAGTAGCTCTACCTTTGCCACCCATGTCCATCAGTTAGCCTTGCACCCATGGCCCTGATGCCGGTCCGCTAGTTGGTTTCTCTAGACCACTAAGCCAGGAACACCAAATAAGATCTGTAATTTTGAAAATGCTCAGACCCATAGGTCTAGTCAACACAATATGGCACCGGTTTAAGTCATGCTGATATTTACACTTACCACTGCAGATGAACACAAAAGGAGTTTAAGTATCTGAGAGGAAAATCAGTTCATAGTCAAAGGTCCCACTTTGAGGTTTCTGACCACAGGAATGAGACAGTGAATGCCAACCATTACATAATACACAACAATTCCTCTGTACAAGAGACTGCATGAAAGTAGGCTGCATCCGTGTGTTTCTCAAACACGGGACAAAACACCAGGTAGCCGAAACCTTTTAATTAATCTGCAGTTATTACATTGTTTTTTAAATCCTTGTTTACTAAAAAAAAAATATATGTCTATTAAAACCTGTACAAAACTTAAATTGTTTCCTGTCATAATATACGGAAAATGCCTATTTTTCCTGTAAATATCTAGCCTAAAATCCACAGCATTATGCTGCTTAAATATATGTTAATATACAGCTGTTTAGAGTTATTGTGTTATGTTCCTCGTGTAATGTTTGAGTCATAATCGCACAATAAAACATAACTAGAGATATGTATTTCTAGAGATAAGTATTTGTAGGTAGTAGCTATGGTATTATTTGAGAAAATTACAGTTAACAGGTTTATAATATATTTGTTTTTACAGTAATGTACTGAAAACAAAGAGTTTCAAATGTGAAATCTCACAGTTTTTAACGTTTTGACTTTTAGTTTGTGGTGCCAGGCATCTCTCTCTCTCGTGACAACTGAGAGTAGTTTAGATTGGTTTATTTAGTGCAAATCTAAATAATCAAACTTCGCATTAGGACATACATTATACAAAGAACTATCCCCTAGACACCAAATGACCATAACCATGAATAACAATCAACACAAAGTTTTTAAAATTAAAGAATAACCGTATATTATACATTTTTCACGAAAAAAATCCCGTAAACGTTCACTTTCCAATAGAATTCCGCCACAGTTCTTCCTGAATACTTTTTGGTTTTTGATGATGTTCAGTTGCAAAAACTAAAGGGAATCAGTTAATTTCAGTTCAATTTAAATGATTCCACATAACAAAATGAACCTTTTGGCAAAAGAAAGAGTTTTTGTTCCGTTTTTGGTTTAGTTGTTTGGTTGGTATTACTCATGTCCCACCACTGTCAATCCAGCCTGGGGGAAATCCAGTCCGGTTTGTATGATATGAAGCTTACTTTTGGATCTACCGTGCTGAGTAGTGGGAAATGGTATTAAAAAGGTTGTCACAATTAGGTTGACCAAAAAGACAGTCTCTTGTATTTTGACATTGTATCTTATTACAGTGAAGTAAAGGTGAAATAATAAATAAATCTCCTCTTTAAAATGTCCCTTCAATTTACTCTTATTTTTGCAATTCGTAAACCTTTCATATGCTATATATGTTTTTTTCATCAGATGGACGTATGTTTCCTTCAAAACAGAAATGAGATTTTTTTTAACTCCCTATCTTTCCCCCATTTTTGACACCAGGAACAAATATTTGCCAGTAAACTTTCAGCATAATCCACACTCTCTTACAATATAAAACTCTAGTCAACAGGAATAACAATCTTTGAGTTATAAACTAGAGATTGAGTGTTGCCTCTTATCCTAACCTCTAGTACACAAACCGTCTGAGCAAGGAGGCAGTCATGGCAGTCAAGCACAAGCGCAAGACAACTTACTCAAAAGTCACTTCTGGTAAGTGCGTCAAATGGTTTGAGCTACGGCCCCGCCTCCTTGTGACACAAACATTTGCTCAGGCTCTACAGAAGTCACGTGAGTAAACAGTCGTTCCGTTTTTCAAGCACCACACCTCTGAACATTCTGGAACTTAACTGACAAATTTGGAGAAAATGAACCATTGTTAACACCGACATCCGTCTCAGCAACCCAAACCAGGATATTAAGCTTTCAGGGAAAAGAACCAGCAAATAAAAGGCACAAACATTAAATTCATGAGTGAATGCACTACTGTATTTTTTGAGTTGAACAAGCAATAGCCCTAAATCCTTTGTTACTGAGAAGCAGCCACATCCACTTAGCGGAGAGGAAGCGCATATCATCTCAAACCATTGGCTTTGTTATAGGGAATGTTTGCTGGAGCTTAACAAGGCTTGAGTTTCAAAATAAAGGCCCCCAGATGGTGAAAGGACCTTGCCAAGGGCTCTGGAGGAGGTTGGATTTTAAAATTAAAACTCGGGGTTGCTGTGCTGAGCTGATCAACTATAAGTAACCGTTCAGTACAGGGGATTAGCCTAAGGTCAATTGTGGTGATGTATAAATGGTAGCCTGGGCTAGGAAAGACCAAGAAGACTAAAATGTTAAAAATGTTGGTCACTTATATTCCCCATCTGTGAGAGACATAAGGGAAGAAATATCCCATCCACAAATGTAATCAAACAATCATTTTAAACATTTACATTAACTAGTCATGGGGTTCAGTTGAATCACAGGGCAGGTAATAGCACAGAATACAGCTATTACCTGCCCTGCACACCAAATACAGATTTGGTGTGTTACGGTGCTGGAATAATCAGGGTCTGGGGATCTCTCTGGAAGGTAATGAATGGGGCCTGCCGAAGCTACTATTAGTGTCCAAGAGAGCAAAAAGGGAAGGATTATTTTGGAACATCAGAAGTGTTTGGAGATTAGATGGATGGATAGCCAGAGTGAGAAGAAGAGAGGAGAAAGTATGACTGTTACGAGATAATTAATCATAAACTTGCAGGGATAATAAAAGCAGTGTTGAGCCTCAACCGGATATTACTGTGTTTTTACCACCTTTAAATATCACCTGGGACGTACCCGCACAACCAAACCACCGCAATTTAACTACCAACATGCCTACCAGTTTGAGAAGGCATGAAGGAATACAATGATGTTTCCTTTCCAAGTATATTTCTTTTATATTATTGCTCTGTATTCATCTCTCTACATTATAAATATCACGAAAAAAGCCTTAGTGTTAAAGAGCTCAAACGGTCTGAATATCAGCTGCATTTTAACATGCCTCAGGGTAAACACTGTAACCCAAAAAATTACTTATTAATTAAATTAGGTAAATCTAGCCAACCCTTGTCAAATAAAATTTAGAACCAGAGTGTTAGTGTAAGACCGACTTATGCTCAGATACGGCTGAAGCCTTTCATCCGTTTTTTGTGCTCATTTCGTACATCTTTGTGCTAGATGGCCGAAATGGTGCAGTACCATCAGAAATCATAGGACCACACTGGTCTTTTATGAAAATGACAAGAAGGATCGGCTAACTTTGAATAACATTCTCGCCAAGGACTAGTTGGAGCAGAAGAAGATTATGTTTATTCCCATCACAAAGCAGGAAAAGGTCAGGACTATCACTGGTGTGAGAAAAAGAAGAATATCAGAAAGATCAATAGTATACTCAGAATGTTCCAATGTGTTCTCCACATACCTAAAGCCTTGCACAAAACACTCAAAAACACATGAAAAGTTATTTTTAATCAAAAGTTTAAAAATAACTTATTTTGTCTGGACAAAATTGTAACCATATGATCCCGCACAAGCTAATCCACTAATGCGAGGGTGCATTAATAATAATTTCCTCTGCTCTTGTTTAGGCCAAATAACTGAACTCTCAGCTGAGACAACAGAACAATGAGTCTCTGTCGTGAAGGAAAACTGAGACAGTCAGTTAACTCATGCATGTTTCCAAAACAGAGAAGTAACATCTGCTCTATAATATTTGGAGAACATGATGCAACAAATGTGTCTTAAAGTGTTGTAAACGTGCCTTCAGATGAAGAGAAAAAAAAACAAAATTTTGAGACCAGGGTGTTAGGAAATCAATTCTTCACGTCATTGCTATTTCTGTCACATTCCTTCAATATCTGCTCCTTCCAACTGCAACGCTTAGTCCAGGAGAGAGCCGGCAGCACAAAGGCCCATCCATTTGAAATGTCAACAGTTCCACATCGGAGCAAGAGTGCGTTCAGTGCTGGCGGTGTGGATGTAGCACATATATCCTGGGACTGAGAGTTCATCAATTAATGATCATAAAGCAACTGTATCATTTTAATCCTCATAACCCTCCCCCCTTAAGTCCTGCTTCCTCCCACAACAACACACTTTTAAATATAACAAACATACAAGGTTAGGAACCATGCAGATCATGAAACTAAAATCCAATCTGGCAACAAATACGCCATACTGACTTCATTGCACCAAAACACACACACTTCATACACACATGCAAACACACATGCCTGTCTAGTATCTCCTTTTATTCAGACTTTAAAGCTTCCGGCATCCGCAGAGAAGGTCAATCTTGACATGGATATATTGGGTGGTCTTGCAGGGATTAAGGTCAAGAGACTGTGAAAAGGATCAACCAATCAGACGCCATTGATTGACAGAAAAAAAAAATGGCTCCTGCAGTACTCATCTTTGATACAGAGAGAAGATTAAATTGGATACATCTGAACCAATGAGATTTCTTAGGGAGGTCAGATCCATAGAAAACAGATTTAACTTAGCTAGGCTGCCCTCCATGGAAAAGGCAAGACTTCATCTTTGCCAACATAATGTAGTCACTGCCAAAGCTATGAATATGAAGATGGACTGTGTGAGAAATATGCCGGTGCCATTACAAGGGCAAAGTAAAGAATTTCGGCGAAAAGGCGTGAAAAACACCAAGCTTAAAAAAAAAACACACAAAGACGGTTGTGTTCGACACATAGCTATCTCGAAACAAAAGGATCAAAACTCTGACTTCATACCTACCAAAGATATTTTAAATCTTTGTTGTTTTGTTTTGAATCTTCCTCCATGTTCTGTCTCTCAGTCAAGCTTACTTTGTTCTGAGTTAGTTTCACAAGGTGATGAGGCTAATAATGTCTAACCCTAACCCTAGGAATAAATCTAAGATGTGACACAAAATATTAGACGATATTACTTTGTAAGTAATGGTGGATAAATAGAGCTTGCATTGGGGACTATTTCCTGCTGTGGATTAAAACACATGTGACAGTGTAGAGAGTATTTACAGTAGTAGGATAGTATTTTTTGGATTCATTTCTTTTTAGTAGTGAGTCGCCCAGTGTACGTAGCCAATTTATGGCTTTCTACCCCATTTGACAACTGAAAGGAGATAAGAAATCTATTGATGATGAAATAAACATTTGCATGAATTCAAATTCCCACTTAGAAAACAGGTATGAGCTCCAGCAAAGTGCAGTAATTTAGTAACTTTAATTTTCTGAAGTTCCATCAATCTCCACCACAGAATCCGAAGTGGGTTCCATTGGAAAATTCCCTCTCAGTAACTGCGCCTGACATCATGACAAACACAAATTATCTGTGGTAGGAAGCTTTACTTTTGAGGACAAATAAAGATTCTCCCTTAAACAAACGTAAACCTGTTTGATATACCCTCTTTGAATGAATGATCACTGCTGGTGAATTACATTGGAACAGATGAAACCAACTTAAAGCAAATGAGTAACAAACAATCTTCCTTAATTTACCATGCATGGAAACCCACCTACCCACACACACAAAAAAGAAAGAGCACTTCTCTTCTTCTTCAATTATTTACCAGGTGGGGGTGAGTGATGACGTTCTACATTCACGTATTTCTCCATCATGCTGTTTCCATTCCATATTAATAATGAAGCCTGAGTGTGTTGAAGACTGAGTGTGTTTGGGTGCATGTGTGTTCACTAATGCATATGTCACAATTTTATATTAATGAAATGCATACTCAAACAAGAGAACAATGCACATGTTATCAAGCAAAGCTCAAGGAAACAGGAAAAGGCAAATATTAACTAGCAATAAATAGATGTTCATGGTGCGGAGTGACGGCTACTTCAGGATACAGTAGGGTTGCACAATTAATCAAAGTTTAATCTCCAACAACATTTTGCAATGTCTTCCATTGCCTGAACACGCTGCATAGGCTTTCACACCTTATCAAAACATCATAAAATCAACTAATGACGGTGAAAAGTCAAACATTTCCACAACAACAGAAAGGCTGAAGACATTGGATTTTTTGATAATGTTCCCATTAAATAAAAATCAGCTGAAGCAGAGACATTGATGTCATCACAGATGGTCGGTAAAACTGTTAAATACAAAGCAACATTTAGATAATAACTTTTTACTTAATATTTTTCTTATTCATTGCCTTTTGCTTGAATTATTATCATATGTAACACTGTCATCTAAAAGGGTTAGGGTTAGGTGTTAGGGGAGGGGTGGGTACAAAGTAAGATTAAGTGCAAGACAGAAAGCATGATGAACGATAAATTATCAAAGAGTAAAACAATAAAAACAAGTGTCAGTAAAATATCCACATGCACACATGTCACTTTGAAATATGCCCATCCACACAGGACAAAGCAACTTAAAAATCTTCCAAAAAAATATACTTAAACATAAGTTTCAATGAGGTTTATATTAATTGGGGTTATTAGGGATTAGGAACAAAAATTAAGGGACTCAGACATCAGCAGAGAAGTAATACCCCAATCTCTAGGTCCGCTATCGTTCGAAAATACCTTTTATTTAGTTGAGTTTATTTGTTTTGCACTCATTTGGTTTAATTTGATTTGATTGATTAATATAAACTCTTGTTTATAGTTAAACATGGTGTGTCTTTCCTTTTTTGATGTGGCCATCTGAGCCAGGTCACAACAGGTCACTATGGATCAGTCCCAGAGCCTTAAAAATGGCTTTGTAACACTTCCCAGACTGATACATTTTATTCATCCTCCTCATTTCTTCTGGAATTTTTTTAGATTTTGGCATAATGTGCTACTGGTGAGAGCTACGACCGAACTTCCTGCTTCTTGAAATGGTCCAGGACAGGTCAGTTTTGCAAATCTTGCAGTTAACAACTTTATTTGGCCGTGTTGAGGAGGAAATGCACCAACGCTTTGAATGGCTGGTGGTGTCCGATAATTTCATGAACTGATCAAGTAATAAATTCATCAACAACTACTTTCATAATCCAATTTTGTCGATTACTTGGATTATTCGTTGCAGCCCTCGTCTAGTCAAGGTCAAGTTGGTATTGCTGTTGGAGTAATTTCCACAGTTGGTGATGGTTGGCCACAGTTGCCTACATAATCCAAAGGATTTATTAAAACAGTTGGTCTGGCAATTTGATCTTCTTTTTTTTTTTTTTTACCTTTGCTTAATGTGGCATGAGCTAGAAAAATGGTGTTTTTTTTTTTATTTGGAGTAAAAATTTATGCTATCATTTAAGGAGCCTTTTCTTAAAGTTTTTAATTAATGGATTGAGATATCCAAATGTTAAGTTTTGGCCCTTTGGACAACATTGTTTAAGGAACCAATGGAGCAAGCAGTGGACAGAGCCACAGTAACATTTAACCATATAAATGGTAGTTCACCAAAAATTACATAACCTATTTGGTTCATTAAATATAATAATGATTTACAACTTTGGTAAATTTGATGTTTAGTTACTCCGGTTACCATCACTTTATGCTAAACTGGGCTTGAAGAATCAACTCAGTTAAGCATTAAGTTCAATTTACATAACAATGCTTTTAACATAGAACAGTCACCTTTTGTCGATCATGCTGGAAGGCTCAAATGCAAACATCTAGAATAAAATTGGTTCAAAAGTGAGATCTTTTGAAAACGCTACCATTTCCATCTCCATGAAAACATATAAAATGCAATTCTTGTGAGAGCAGGGACAACACAGCCCCAAGTCATGCATGGCTCTGTTAACAGCAACAACAAAAACAATATTACAATATTAGAACATTACAACGCTCCCAAAATGTGCCAAAGTTGCGGTTGTAGTAAATGTATTTTTTGGGATATTCTTTTTTTTTTATTGCTACTATTCTGCAGCCTGTTGGCTGAAATGTTGGCGTAACAGGCTTATTAGTAAAAACACCTTACAATTTAAATATCTATGGTGAGAGAACACCCATTCTGTACCAAGGTTAATGTGAACTGCAGGCTTATCATCGATTCACAAAGTAGACCAAGCCTACTGGAGAAATCCACTGGGGGGCATTGTATAAGGAAGAAGACAAATGAGTTGAGCCAAGCTCCGAAGACAAAACTTCCCTTATTCGAACGAATCTGCGAGAAGCACTCAAAGCGTTATGTCATTCATGTGGTTTGCTTTCCAAAATTTTCTCTTCCTGTTCTATTTCTTTCATTTGATCTGCGCTCCAATTTCCTCCTAAGCCCTTATCCTTCCTTCTACCATCACCTCTCCCATCATTATGATTCTCAGTCAAAACTTCAGCTGGCTTATATTTCGCTTTTGTGACAGCAACCAAACAACCCCAACCTAGAAAATAGTTTGTGAAAGAGTGAGAAGCATTTTGTGGTCTTTCAGCGGACGTGCTCTGCTCTTATTCGGTCCGACTTGTCACATCTAAAGCTGTTTTGATGAGACAGGACATCTAATCTTTGCATGTGATGACTGAGGATATGTAGAAGAAATATCTTTTCATTCTTATGAAAATGACTGCTGCAGCAGGGGACCTCCCTCACATAGACACCACAACCCATCCCTTTGTCAAAGTGTCCACACAGCCCCAGATACACACATCGTCAAGCACTAGCAACCACTTACATTTTTGGCATTTTCAAAAGAGCCAATTATGGCTCCCCGAACTGGCAGCTTTGGATTTTCTGCAAGCCAGCTGAGACAGTGATTTTCTGCAATCTTTCTAAATTATCATCACAAAAACTTCCCAAATGGGATGGGAAATATGAATGTGTGCAAAATGCAGAGGATGGTATGCAACCAAAATCTCTGTCAGAGTGCGGCTGGCACTAATTTAGAAATTCATGAACACTCCCACCCAGAGATGACACACCAAAGCACAGCTGCCTGTGCAGCGTCTCGGAGGAGCCCTTTCTCTAAACAGCACAAAGTCTGCCAGGAAGCTGCTGTTCACATCAGTAGTGAGTATGCAGACAGCTATTGGGATGCACTGAGAGGAAAAACTGAAAGGAATCCTGAAAGAGGGTAAAAAGCTGCGGTGTGTTTCTGTTTTTGACAGAGGATAAGAGGTCTGTAGGTGTGGTGTGTTTAAACAAGAAGCTGGCTTCTCTGATATTTCGTGTGTACTTTATTACAGCTTTTTGGAGATTATATCACTCATTACACCGGAGAGTGGGGGGTTAACGGACATGTAAGACAGACTGACCCTACAAGAACATCTTTCTTCTGTAGCCACAACTTTTGTGCCATTATAAAGACTCGGACCTACCTAACTGTCTGTTCACACTGAATCTGAAAGTAATTTTTGACATGCCGAATAACATACAAAGTCATTAATAATAATATTAATAATAATACATTTAAATTATAACGATCAAATCTGAAAGTGCTAATGCAAAACTCTAAATTTGTACAGCCCATGTGTACAACATGAATGGCATGAAGAAGCAAAATCTGCATTATTTGCATCTTTGAGCAAGTTGAAAAAATAAGATGTAAGATGTTAAATCATGAAACAGATTGAGATTTTCCGCACAAATATAGATGTGTGAGGAAACCTGAGCTGTCTAGCGCTTTCTTTGCTTATTGCTCCCAGGAAACAGCCTCAGGAGGTTGGTCCAGAGATTGAAAGTCCTCATCAACAACAAAGATGTGTGGCTTTGGAGGGCAGATCTTGGTAGTGACAGGTCAGCAGGAGGGCATGAAAACATTAGCAGTGGGTACTCAAAATGGTTAGGTGGGGCCTCCGTGTATTGAACTTGTTTGTCCAGCCGATTCAAAAGATGCTTAATTACGTTGAAGATTTGGTATATTTGTAGGCCAAGCTGACAAACTTGAACTTGTTTTCCTTGTGGTCCTCAAACTATTCCTAAATCTGTTTTGATTGTGGCAGGATTCATTATCCTACTAAAAAAGACCATTGTGACCCTTTTCAATGAAGGTGTATGAGGGCGTTTTCAAAGAACACCAAACAGCTTCCTCCAGCATGCCTTCTTCCCATATTGCATCCTGGTGCCATCCCATGTTAGGTGACACACCCAGCCATCCCACAGATGTAAAAGAAAGCTTGAGTCATCAGACTAGTTCTCCTTGTTCCATCGCCCTGTGGTTCAGTTCCAATGCTGTGCCAATTGTTGGTGCTCTCTGCAGTGGACATGTGAAGTGAAAATTCACTTCACATTCGGTGGATCACATTGTGAAAGGTTCAAACAAAGCATATCTGTGTTTTGTCCAATAGAGGAATTGTATAATTACATATACTGTTGACATTCTCAACCAGTACTATATGAAAAGGGAAATTGTACATATACTGAAAATATGGTAATGTTGTCTGAAAATGTAAAATTTGATAGCATACACAACATATCGTTTTCTGTGCCATTAAAAAATGACACGGAAAAGTGATTTTATACAGCCCTCACAACTGGTCAGTTGTATTTCAGTTTAAGAGCAAGAATAAACATTCATTAAGAATTTCTCTCGCAACAACCTCCTGAAAATGAGTATGAAAATGAGTTTAGAAAATGATCAAAACTAAATGAAAAACATGTGGGTGTTATTTAGTGAGCGCTTAACAACAAGATGAAGATGAAGAATGGAAGACATTCAAACTACAATGTGCAGCGGTCAATTAGTTGCATTTTTATGTCTATAGTCAACTAACGGATCACACACACACACACACACACACACACACACACACACACACACACACACACACACACACACACACACACACACACACACACAAACACATTACTCACCGATATCTGGAAGACTTCTTGTGTGTCATCAAGCATCTGAACCCTTATGGATACTTGTCGCCCTCCAGGATGGACAGGAGGACGCAAGCCAGGTTCCAAGGTAGACACCCCAAAGCTTTCAGTGGCACCCAGCCTCTGCCCAGTTGTAGACGGCCTGTCAGCAGGTTCAACCATTATGACAGATGCTACAGTAAATGAATCTCAAGCTGTAGGCACCTCTGTTCACGTCTGGGGGAGAAGGGAAAAATATTGTTTTAGAAAGAAAATTTGGGGTTGCAATTTAAGTTTTTTATGTGTGTCAAGCCAGCAAAGCCAACGACATGTTCAGTCTGTGATTTCTGTTATTTCTGACTTAAACATAGAGTAGAGTGGGCAGTTTTAAGCCTGAAGGATCAGTCAGAAGGATCTCAAAGCCAAGATTCTGAAAAGGCCTGAACTACCACTGTTACGTCATATCCTACATGTGCAAACATGACTTCCTTATATGGTTTTAGTGAAGCACTTTTATGGATATTCACATGCCTTTTGTGTGTGCTTGATAGATATGAAAGACATTTGCATTTTGAAATAAACAATGACTAAATTAACTTGAAGGGGAGCAAGAGGTTTCCTTGTGGTGTTGAAAAAAATGTTGCAATGCTGGAAACTTCATGCTAATTTAGTTCAAGACATGTGCAAAAGACGTTTGCCAAATGTATTCAGCCTTGGCAACATTGTCCTGAACGAATAAAAACAACCACTAGACATTTAGTCAGTCAGGTTCTCAGCTGTGATTTTCATATTAAGTTCTAATTATTATAATGAGTTCAATATTAAGTTATATACCATATGACCGCACGGTATAGATTTCAGCTGATGCAAACAGAGGCAGACAGATGTGTGCTAACAACTTTCTAGACAGCCGGGTTTTCCAGCTACAGGACATGCAGGTGGGATCCACTGCGTTTCCTACAAACTAAGTACAAAGCCCTTTAAGACCAGTTCAGACTTGAATCAGTAGGGAAGATGAGATACAGTCTGACAACACTTAACCCCCCATTAATGGGCACACACAAACTTTTCAGCACCCTCACTTCTGTGCCACATTTGATAAGCCTCAACCTCAGACAAAAGCAAAGCTCTCAGACGGTTGGTGACATCACGACTGAGGAATGTTTTAGAAGACAGCCAGGGGGGCAATGCAGAGATTGGACTCCCCTGACATACAGTGATGTATATGTCTCTCAGTACATGGCTGGTGAAAAAGGACAAGAAAAATGTAATGAAAATTTACCAGATGTCTATTTCTCTATCAATCTGAGTCAAAATTGACAATAGGTGGGTTCACATGTGACATTTCTCCTATCCAAATTAGACCTTTCCGAATTGCAATGTCGGTCGCCTGTTTACATGCCCTGTGATCTTGCGCGAAAGTGACTTTTCGTCCATCTAACCGTCCAACCATGTTAAACTCTTTCAAAGTTTCAATGAGTTTCAATGAGATGACTCTACGATGTAGACCGATCCTGTTTTGAAGTAGCCATATTTAAAATCAATCGCAGCGCTGTACGTGCGCCGATTATGCTCAGCCAGAGCATAACGTCACAATGCTAGGCATGCGCAAACCCAACTCAAACAGAGAGCTTCCAAAACAGCGTTTACATGCAGCGACTGGCTATCGGAAAGGCTTTCCGAAAGGATTTACACTACCTCCTCGCAAAGGAATGTAATCTCATTTGGAAAGGGCTTTTTCTTTCGGAAAGGGAATTACATGCTGCATTTTCTTTCCGATTAGGCGGAATAAGGATGTCCATGTAAACCCACCTATTGCTATCTTGGTTTGTCACAATTGGCCATGCCCACAGTCACCGCATCATTATCTAAATAGATACATCAATATGTCTTTAGGGACCTACTGGGCAACAAGCTTAGCGAGTTGATCCAAATGTCCTTGTAGTGACTTGTATCAAACTCCTCTTTCTTCTCCTCGGCTGGTATGCATCTTCATTAACAGGCTGAGCAGGGAGCAGAGATGCCATACGTTACACTATTTTGATGGTAAGGACAGTATAATTAAATGTATTATTATTATTATTATTATTATAACTGTGACCAAGCTTGTCTGATGTAAGGCCAAACTTAAGGTTAGTGTATATCGACGTAAGGTTGATGGGGTGGTTTGATCCAAAAGACTCAGTTGCTCATACTGCTCAATTGTGGAGTAAGAAATAAATATAATTTCTGGTCTTCTGTTAACTATCCTAAAATCCATTGAGAGTTGGTCTCTCTCCTCCAAGATGGTAATAAAGTTAGCACAATGACGTTATAATGAAGCCTCAAGTAGTATTCTCATCTGTAAAGTAGGGGTGATGAAGAAATCCCAGCCTTGAAGGGGTTAATCAGGGTACTTCTTGTGTCCAAGCCCAGATAAATGGGAGGGAATCCAGCTTAAGACCTATGCCAAATCATTATGTGGGACACAAAACTGATTTCTAAACCAGATCTGTTGGGACTCGGGTTAACAATTACCACGAGTACTGTTAGCCAGCATGGTATCGGAAGTAACTATGGATAGAAACACAAGATCCGCTGTAGTCATCCTGAGGAAACAGCTGAAAGACAGAGAAGAAGATGTATAAGGAAGAAGATGTATAATATCATTACATCATAATATCATTGGGACTTGCTACTTTTCTCTGTTTTCTGCAGTAAAATTGGATATTTTTGGATAATTGAAGTGTTGGCCAGACAAGAAAGGCTACTTCAAGACTTCCTTTTGGGCTTAAAAATTAATGATGGACGCTCTTCACCATATTGTGTCATTTTTTTTGGCCAAAAAAAAACCTAGTAGATTATAGTTAGGGCTCAGTTATACTCCATCTATAAACAAATATAAACTGTTCGCTTCAGGCAATATCTCTGTCAATGCCGATGAACTTGCATTCATTGTTGGCTTTGATACACCCGCAAGGGGGCGTTGAGGAGTCAAACGTTTTTGACAACATCAAAACATTGAGGTTGTTATTGTGGAAGTGTAATTCATTTATTTAAGTAACAAATATATTTCCAGTTTTTACAATTTAATTTTAATTTAATTAATTTTGTAAACAAGATAATTACTTTGATGATTAGGAAATATTAAGCTTTGTTTTTAGTTAGAAAATACTGTTTAAGTTTAGTTTTATTTTGGTCTTGGCATAAGACATTGATACTCATTTATGTAAAGATACTTGTGCCTTTAAATAATGCAGATGTTATTGTGTATTAGTTTGTGGACTTTAAGGCTAATCGGATCTAAAGTCTCATTCAGTATGTCATATAGTACTTCTCATCAGTTACTACGTTGGCATGGTAGCTGGTCTGTGGCTGACCTCTGACCACAGTGTGAAAGTGGACTGCATCAGAGACCAAAAAATATGTCATATCGTCCCACTGGATACCACCTGAACATGAATGCACAATCTACGTTTGCAAATAAATTCTGAAGACAACGTCCTCGTTTGTTTTTTCATAACTAATCCAGGCTTTTATTCACAGAGTGGGTTTTGCTAATCCTTCCTCAAGCACACACAAACAGCCCTTCTCTTTACCTCAGTGACAAAAGCTGAAACTGGAGCCTGAACAAGGAAACAACTTGAGAATAAAGGGATGTGACATTCGAGTTACTCATTACACCTGTGGGAACATTTGGTTCTTCTGCCCTACATCCTCTTCACACTAAAATGAGTGCTCTTTTCAGTTTTTAATCAAAAGGTAAGCATTGGCGATTTGTCCGCAGGGATTGAAACTGAGGATACAAATCACCGTGTCTCAAGAAATACTTGTGGTTAACTCTCAGAGGTGCTTTAATTATCAGCTTGAAACCATATGCTCACTCAGTCAGGGTCATCTACACGTCCCTGTCTCTCAGTCTTCAAAGCAAGTATCTCAACCGACTCAGTTTTAAAGGTTTACTTAATCATTTACTAACAAGAAGGTACCAATTACCCAAACAAACATCAGTAGTGCTGACAGCACCGTTGGGTTTTTTGCCTGCCGTCTTCAGTACCTTTAGGAAAGACTGTTTTTAAACCAAAACAACAAAGCTGAGCCTCCCTCACTCCGCAATTGAATCAATACACAATACAGCACTACAACACAAAATGTCAAACTGGGTTGACTGAAAACTCTTTTTGACAACAAGTACACAATAAAATGTGACAATTTGGAAGCAGACGTTTCATCTTCTCCTCGGTTCAGGCTGAGGGGATTATACATGGAGTTACTTGAGCAAGAGAGGAATACAGAGTGAGCTGGTCACACTGACACAAAGGAAGCCACTGTGGGAGCAGCAGAGCTTTAACTCAGAGGGTTTGAGGCCTTTATAGTAGCCTTTGAACTTGTGTTAGCTGAAAGTTTGCCAAGAGTCTGTTAGAGGGAAGCCAGGCTCTGGGAATCGGATTTTAGTGAGAGAGGTTCATGACTTATCGTTTTCTTGCGATGTCATTCAGAAAATTTCAATAAATCAAGGCAGCACAAACACTGATAAGCCATAACCAAATAGCCGCTGACAGGTGAAGTGAATAACATGGATTATCTTGTTACAATGACAAGTGTCAGTGGGTGAGAATCACTGACAGGGGCCAGTGATAACTACCCAAGCAACATATGAATATGGTAGGTTGGAAGCTGGGAGTGGATAAAAATAAGGATTTAAGCAACTTTGACAAGGGCAAAATTGTGATTGCTTGATGACTGGGTCAAGGCATCTCCAGCACTACAGTCCTTCTTTGGTGTTCTCGGTCTGCAGTTGTTAGTACATACCAAGGTGGTTTAAGGATGGACAATCAGTAGGTGGGTTAACATGGGACACATTTCTCTTTTCCGAATTAAACCTTCCCTAATTGTCATGTCATGTAAACAGTCGCCTGTTTACATGACTTTTAAACTTTTCCGACCCGGTGTTTACATGCATCGACTCATCTAATTGGAAACGCTTTCAGACATGCGCAGATGATCTAAACTCCCATTCATAGGGTGGCGATAATGCTTCGATGATGTGGTGCCGACTACCAATACGCGCTCAGAAGAAGAATACGACAATGAGGGCATGCACGTTAGTGACTTTTTGTACATCTAACCGTCCAAATATGTTAAACTATTTCAAAGTTGCAATGAGTTAATAACCCCCTGATGTAGACCGGTACAAGGTTGTAGTCGCCATATTTAAAATGCGTCTTGGCGCTGAAAAACTTGGCGGAGCATTACGTCACGACACAAGTGCAAATACAACTCAAACAGAAAGCTTTCCGATACAGCGTTGGCATGCAGTAACTGGCTATCGGAAAGGCTTTCCGAAAGAACTTAGACTACCCCCTTGCAAGGGAATGAAATTGCAATCGGTAAGGTTCTTTCCATTCGGAACGGGGTGTTAACATGCAGCATTTCCTTTTGGATTAGACGTCTTCTCCGAATCTAATGGGAATCAGGCTGCCCATGTTAACCCACCTACTGAGACAGCAACCGGATTATGAAACCAAAACTCATTGATCCGTGTCGTCTGGTCCAGCAAAGGAGCTAATGTAGCACAATTTACTAAAATAGTTGGAAAAGGTGGTTCTGATCGAAAGGTATCAGAATACACAGTGCAGCGCAACTTTCTAGAGTGGTTGACCTGTCAAATTAACCATGCTGGCCCCTGTCCAATGTGGAAAGCATCAACAGTGGGTATATCCAAATTGGATCACGTAGCAATCTAATCAAGTTTTCTTTTATATCATGTGGACGGTCAGGTGCTGTTGTAATGCTTACTTTTAGAAGAGATAACATCAAGATGCTAAATTCTTTTCAGTGCCACAATGCATTTTAACTCGTTGACTACAAAACAGTACCGGTCTGCATCGGAGATTGATTTATTCATTGCAACTTTGAAATATTTTAATATTTTTGGATGATTACATGGGCGAAAAGTCACTCCTTTGTCATATTCTTCTTCTGGGCGCTTGTTGGCGGCTGGCACCGAGCTCACCGAAGCATTATCGTCACCTTATGAATGGGAATGTGGATTGTTTGCGCATATCTGAAAGCGTTTCCGATTAGGTGAGTCGATGCATGTAAACACCGGGTTGGAAAAGAAAAGTAATGTAAACAGGCGACCGACATTGCAATTCCGAAAGGTTTAATTGGGAAAGGAGAAAAGTTTCCCATCTAAACCCACCTACTGATGTATGTACAAGTGAACCATGACGTAATCTGGATGAGAACATTCACACTGAGGTTTGCATAATAGGCAACATTTACCAGTTATAAAAAAGGTCTATTTATCATGACTTTTATTTGTGAATTTTGAAAACAACAGGCTATATATATTAGCCAACTAACCAATGTGAAAGTTTACGAACGTAGATAGGTGGTACAAACAACAGTGTGTAGGGTACGCTGTTGTTTTGCTGCATCTTACCTTAAAAATTACAATGCCGTAAAAATCTCTGTAATTGAGAAATGACATTGTAAATACGTCTGAATCGAGATCACAATCTTTTTAAGATTAATCGCACAGCCCTACAATCCAGTGTCCCCCAGTGCTGCCAGTTTCAAGCCCGCATAAACGGGGAAGGTTTTTCTCAATCAATATGAGGAACACAAAATTGATTCCAAACCATGTCAGTCAGGGCTCGGGTTAACAATTACAATTACTGGTACTGTTAGCCTGCCGGGTACCAGCCTATGGATGAAAGCAGATGATCCTCTGGGGTTAACCAGAATGGGAACAGAGAGATTTTTTCAATAAAATTTAAAAAGTTTCAAATATTTCTATAGCCAAAGATTATATCTTTATCCAGTATATAAGAACCTTTAGCTTACTGCTGGTAAACTAATTTAAAAAGGGGGGAAAAAGCAAGCAAAAAACCCAGAAATCAAGGCAACAGTACTGGGCTTTTGTTCAATCTAATTTGGCAAAAAACACTGAACTCTGATGTAATAATTACAGTTGCAAGTTTAAAAGTGGAGATCAAGGTGCAGATTCATGCAGGTTGCTCAGAAATATAGAATTAGAATAAGAAAAAGACATGAATAATGTGTGTAAAAAATAAAATGAGTTCAACTGCCTTGATCATCTGCGATCAATTGAAAGCTCATGTCGTTGGGAAATTCCCTATGGTAAATTCCCTAAAGCTCTGGGAATAACTAAGTGCACCTTGCAATTACCACACACAAATGAAAGAATAGCTGAAGACCATAAAAGCAGTCATTAGCAGACTTTGAATTCATTTGTATTCATTGATACAAATGAATAATAAACAGCTATGAGGGAAAAAGGACACTTAGACATGACAACCATATCTTGCTAAGCACAGTTGAGGATGAGATCGAGGCTACATCACAGCCAGCTTACACCAGCGGTCATTGACGGATCCATGGCTGCTATTGATATTGCACGTTATCAAGGTGACACTCAACCCGCTGATCCATTAAGCTGCTCTACAGCCTCAGGAGACTTTCAATAGTGTGAATGAGTTCAGCAACCATTCTTCTAGTGTAGCAGGTGTGATATTGATTGCAACAGGGAAGCCAAGCTCCAGATCAGATCGACAAAAAGCTGGTCATGTGTCCTGCTTCCCCACTGACCCCATGCCCTGACCTCAAGCTGAATGATTGGGTTCTAAAAGGTCACATGTCGCCCAAACATTATTAAGAGAAAGTGATTTGGCAGCTCAGCTCAGAGGTTAAGCATTCAGGTTAGGTTAGTACATTCTTAAGAGCGGGATGCACCGTCAGGAGAGGCAAACAAGGGAGAGATCTGGGTGAAAAGGTGCCTTGAAAAGTCACTCATTCTGGCACATTGGCATAAATAAGGTCCATTTCAAATGACTGAGATCAAGTATACATGGACAAGATAGAAGCAATGAGTCAAAAATATCAACAATAACCCAAATGGTGACGATAGAGGTTGCAATGATTTACCTAGTAAATAGAAACGCGAAGGCAGTGATGTCCTCAGTGGCACTCTGAGGGGACATTAAATACACGACCAAGTGCGGTCAGAGAGTTCTTCTTTGTGTCCGTAGACATTTGTCATGTCTTCCTTGGATTTTGGCGACAGTGTCACCCAGCAATTCTGAATCTAGCACTGCCACTGCTCCAATGTCATACCAAAGACTTATAATGGGAGATATGGTACAGTTTGGAATCTCTTTGTAAAGTGCCATAAAAGAGACACTCCCCTATAAAGTACACAGATCAAGAGTACAGTTGACAGAGTGCACGCTACAGGATGTAGGTTAGAAGAGTAATCCTTTAGGCCAGGGAAAAGATGTCACTAGGCTAAGGCAACATGATAACCCTTAAGAGACATGGTTAGTGTGCTGGCTTTACATTAATGTACGTGTAGTGACGTAATGACAATGACAATCTTAGTCTATTATGGTTTTATGAATGGATAGGCAACATAATCTGACTGCAGATTGTAAACACCACTATAAGTATATGCTGGTTGGAGATCCGCGATATATGAAGTTCTCGAAAATGTTGCCGTACGTGTTATAGGTTTTGAGGCGCCTGTTGGAAAGGGCTACCCTTGCCTTTCATTAGAAACTCTGCTGGACCCCCTGAAGCTCAGCCGATTAGGATAACAAACTGACTGGTAGCTATGAAGCTCGTGCTGAAGATATCGCTGTAATCTATCATGAGCTATGTTAGGAAATCAAAGCTTTAAACTGGAAATGTGAATTGCAACGAATCTGGCTGGATCTGAGCAACAGTGGCCAATACACACGGAAAACCAAAGGGGCTACGCGAGACTCATAATCCGGATAGCATTTTTTCCTTACCAGTCCGGTGTGCAAGATCCACAGACCGTCCGTCAGTAGGAGCTATTATTTCCACTCACAGTGCTGTGTTGCATCTAAGTTTAATTCAGTAACGTCCTCTTTTTGCAGCAGAATCACTCCCTCTTAGGTAGGACGTGGGTCCTACGCGGTAGCCATTGAAACAAACGTGGAAACAGCACAGGGAACTCTCTACTGGAACAATGAAGAGCTACACAGCGCTTCTGTCCAGGCGCGGTGTTATGGGTTGGGCTACTGGCTTTGGCCCGCCCACTATAACAACTGACCAATCCTGACAGAAATGAGCACACCTATTTTATTATGCCTGTTGCCTGTGCCTGTTGTACAAAGCAGATTATTGCGGCCACGAATTAAAATAGCTGAGAATTTGAGAGTGAAATTATATTGTTTAGAAAAATAAAGTCGAAAGTAAGAAAGTTTTAATAATAGAAAAATACGTTTTTAATAATGAGGAAATTGTAATTCAAGATTAAACTGGTAAGACTGTTACTATAGAGTCATAATGTTTCGAGAATAATAATACCGCCAGAAGAAAGTTGTAATTTTAGGAGATTAAACTCAAATTTAAGAAAGTTCTAATAATACGAGAAAATAATATTAAGAAATTAAGTCAAGTTTTTATTTAAGTATTATACATAATACAAATAATTAGGGTGTTATGTAATATTACTAGGATAAATCGTTATATTGTAAGGATAAAGTTGAAAGTTTACGAGAATCATTTCGTAATTTTGCAAAAATAAAATTGTAATTTTAAGAGAGTGTAGAATTAGTCAGAATATCACGAAAAGTTGTCATATATTAAAATATAAAGTTGTAACTTTAAGAAAATTATGTCAAATTTAATAGGCTAGTAATATTACAAGAATAAAGTTGTAATATTAAGAGTATTTAGTTACCAAAAAATAGTCATAATCCTCAATTCCGTCACAGTCTGTCTGGCCCATGGGAAAAGATGCTGTTTCTGCAAAAAAACTTTTCAGTATCCTGATTTTTATGACAATGTGATGCTGAATTGCCATAAGATTCGCTATGTCTTTATTTATTAAACTTTTTCAAAATTATTGTCTGATAAGCTGCTCGGCGTTCCTTATTTTGAGGCTGGTGACAGATATTACTGCATAGCAAAAACAATTATGCCTTTATTCTTCTAAATTTATGACTATTTTGCTGTAATCTCAATTTTTTTTATCCTAATATCCAATGGATGGTATATGTAGAAACTGGTTTTAGTAATGCAAAAAATACACAAAAATTACACAAAACCAAGCAAATTGATCAAGAATTTTCATGTCACTTTTGGTAGTGATTTGCAAAAAATACTTCTGTAAAGTTGCAAAAATGAATTCAAAAGAAACACCTAATAAAAATAATGTAAAACCCTTATGAACAGAGCTCAGAACCATGACCCACTTAAACTATGTAACTTCAAAGTCCCGACTTGACTTCCTCTTTCACTAGCATTGAACTACATATAACCACATTTAACTACATATAACCACATATCTCTGAGATGTAGAGCTCCCCAGGGGAGAGGGATGTCGGGATTGTCCTGCTATCACCATGGCCGGACCCAGATAAGAGGAAGTAAATGGTTGGATGGATGTAAGAACGGATAAAAGGACAGATGGATGGATTGATTTGTCCATTACCTAAAAGGCTAACTGACTGTCACCACATCACAATTAGAAACAGTGCATTTCCTACTGAGACCAGAAGCAAGGAGAATGTAGACAAAATGGGAGATGGTGCTGAAAACCCACACTGTAAGTACTACACTAGATGGACTGTCAAGATGACAGTCAGGACAGAACAATCTCAAGAGGTATTTACCCAGGAATAATGCTAAAGAATTGCCTCATGTGTGCAGTTGAAGGCTATCAATTTGGAGGAGACGGCTTCACCATCAAATCTCAGATCTGGAGGAGAAATAAGAAGTAACTTACATTACCAGTAAAGAGCTAAATGATGAGCATGAGAAGGAAAAATGGACATTAAAATGAGAGATGAGTAGACTAGAACTCTCCATGTTCAGAGGAAAAATCATAGGATGAAGGTCATGGGTTACTTCAGTGTGCTGAAGAGTGGTATGAAATGGACTAACTGAAAGAACCCCTCGGTGAAAATTATTTTAGTGGTCACAAGGGCCGATAAAAACCATACAAGCAAATCTCAAATCTTTCATAGACACTTAGAACTAGTTTATACAATAAAAAACTGAAATGAGATGTTTTGGTGGAAAAACTCAAAATACAGCTGTCAGAGAGCGAGAGAGGAGCGCCATCTGCAGGAACCCCCTGAGAAAGAAGAGAGCTTCAGAAAGCTTAGTGAACTATAAAATATCGACTCATTTGCTAACTATCATTCCTCCTTATAGCCCTTAATACAACATTAAAGTGGAGTCAAACAGTAGTTTGAAATGCCTATTAAATAATTTAACTGGAAGTGATAACAAAGGTGATCATAAGGAATATTAAATTCCCAGGGAAGGAGTTCCAAACTTTAAAATGACAGTTAGCTGTCTGGCTGTCAGCCTCTGCACTGCTGCTTCAACTCTCTCCAGGTGAGCCTGCTGAAGTTGATATTTGACTTTCACCACATCCCTCCTGGTAGCCTATTGCCCCACATCATGCTCCTGCTGCCGTACAACCGCTTTATACGACCTCCACCAATGAAAATAGAGCACAGAAAAATGCAGTTGCACCTTTACACAGAAGATATGGGAGAAAATTGATTAAATTAAAATGTTGAACCTGTTACTGTTTCACATCTCTACACGACTGTGAAAAAGTTCCAAAGGCATCATCAGCTGATTGACTCTAAGGAAAATGTTACCTGTAGTACCTTGATTACTTTGATTATCGCTTGATCTTGCAAAACAGTCCGATATGTGATGCATTCACTATTATAGGAGAAAAAACAGATTGTCACTTGAGAGCAACATAACAAGACAGTTAACAGTCTGAGTATTTGTACGACTGAAGTTTGAAGTAGTAGGTTTAAGTGGACAAATTATTGTCAACACTTTATTGCAAAGAAAATTAGGTAGAACGATCAACAGGGTTTCTAATGCAAAGAATGCGGCTTGTGGATGAGTTAGTTGAAATGTTAGATGTGGGAAGGGAGTTTGAATGATCACAGACATTATTGATGGCTCGAATATTCAATCCTGCCTGATGACAGCTCAATATTGGAAGACAGATCCTGAGAGAGAAGCAGGCACAGGATTAAACTAGATCTGAATAAGAACTCTGGAATCCATCATCTAATGTAAGTTGGCTAAGAGACAATTGCCACATTGGACGACCGAACACTGTGGCAGAGAATGCTAGAGCAGGGTCAAAGTATATATGCAGCATTAGCTTGAGCATCACATGGGTATCAGGTGCGCAGATGAGCTGGCAGCAAGAACACTGAGGATAACCAGAAAAGAGTAGAGACTAGAAATACAAGAGAGGATAAAACAGTGCAATCCACTTTGAGTAAGGCTGAGGCACTACCAGAGACAAGATATCAATGCCATGTCTGCTTTTGAGGAAGAAATATACTTAGAATTGCAAAGTGGTGACTCCACGTAGAATAATAAACATAGATGTGTTTCATGTATGTTTATAATTACAGTCGGATGATGTAGGCTTGGACTGGACACGGCACAGGTTGGTTTAACTTGATTGACAGCTAAATTTGTTTATTTTTTTTCTTTAATTTGAGTTTTATACTACCAATGAGTGTGGCCTATGGTAACTACAAACGGTCACAGGTAAATAATAAGGTGTAGCTGCATTGAACATACTTAAGAAGGTTTGAAAATGTAATAATCAGACATACCAGTTTCTGAAAATCTCCAAACCATCTGGATACTGTTATTTTTTGTCCATTTTAATTATTATTTAAAAGTTTTTTAACTTAAAATAGTTATACGGTGTCATAAAGGAAATGTAATTGCATAATGTGCATTGTCATGTATTCAAGCCCTTAACTTGCAGCTCAGTCTATTTTGATTAACCCGTGCGGGATCGATCCCTCGACCAACTGAGCTAAATGCTAATTATGGCGAACTGTCATGTTAATTATTTAATACATATGATGTTTAGAACTATTTTCCTCAATAGTTTGCCATCGAAACTAGCGTTTACTTGCATCACAGTTTCTAAGACAAAAGGTTTGCAAAAGTTAAATTCACAATATAATGCAAACTAGAAAAGAAATTGAAGCCTTTTCTTACCATTTTAAGCATTAGCATGGTTTGTTTCCATAGCTACCCCGGAGAGGGCGAGACGACTCACGTGACCCAGCAAGATGGCGACCACTATGTAGAATTGATATGAACGTGAGTATAATTTGCTAACCGTTTGATTCATTTACCATTGTTTAACTTTGCATTGGCTGAGCCCGTCGTTGGAAGGATACAAGTGTTCCCCGTCCCGCAGTCTGAAAAAAGATTCAAGTCAGTTGCGTTTTTTTCTGGTTCAGCCTAACAACTAAAGTAACGCTGACGGAATCTGCTAACGTTAGCTCCTCTATCATCTGAGTCTTATCATTTATTGTTATCATTACCCAGCTTTTTTCAATTTGGCCAGGTTATCTCAACAAACTCGGCGCTGGAATACTCCCCCTCACTCGCTTTTGTCTCGTTTCTCCCAGGATTTAAAAGAGTAAGAGGGTCCGTTTGGCTGGGAATTTGGATCTATTCAATCATATCACAGAACCGAGATGGCACTTAATGTATTTGGTAAGCAGAATCAAACCCCTAATGTTGACATGTGTCTCCATGTATGATTGTATTTATTCTTTTTGTGTCTCGAATGCTGAAGCGTAGTCTGCTGATGGATTCACTACGATTATATATCGCTCAAGTATTTGCGTAAATTTAGGGAGGAAGAATATAAAAGGCGTTATGAATCCATTATTCCGGCATTATATCTGTTAGATCCATGAGTTCAACAACTGTTCTCAACCCAAACCATAATACTTGAGTATTTCCATTTTGATCTACTTCATACTTATCTTTGGTCATTTCTTAGGCACCTGTGGTGCAGATACTATTCAACAGCATATAAATCCATTAGATAACTGCCACGCGTTTTTATTTTAATTTTACTAATGCATACACCGTAACGCATAACCAATAATTATTCCTCCTTTTGTTCTTTTGGCTGCTTTTGATTAGTGGGTGCCATAGTCAATGTTCTTCTCCGTTTTGTTCCGTCCAATGCCACCTTTATGTCATCCCTTACCATATCAATGTATCAGCAATAATAGTTCAATACATAAATATATCACCAATAATAATCATTACATAAAATGAATATCTTCAAAGACTACAAAAAAGGATTGCTATGGAAATAGTTGTTAACCAGAATGGTTTGATGCTTGTTATATTTATGGTGATGGGTAATTAATTATGGCAATGTATTTTGTTGGGCTTTTATTCTAAACCTCGAATTAAGGAGGGGCAGGGTACGATATCATGTATTTTACATGTAGTCAGGAAACAGTTTCACAAAAATGGAAACACTCAACTTAAGCTCCAATACATCACAATTGTCTTTACAGTATGTCCGCTGCAATCAAAAATTGAGTCAACAGATTTTGAAATAATGTGTAAGAAGAGAAGGAAATGCTGATTAAATTTTGAGGTGACCCAAATATAGATGCGGAGTCTGAATCAGTTTTACCACTTAACTCCCCATTCAAATTTGCAAATGTCATGAAAGATAATTATAGGCCTGTCAAAGTAATAACTACCTTGGCTGATCCAACTCATTATGTATGATGGATCTGAAAGATCAAAATACAATATGAAGCAAGTTTTGACATCATCCAGAATGTATTAGGTTTATAACTCTACTTATTATTTAACAGCTTTGCAATAACAAAATCACACAAGAAAAGTTGAAAACACAACCCTGTTCTTTTCCGGACACACATTTATGGAAACTGCTATTTATCTTGATACCTCAAAATCTCAATCTGGCAACAGGCTGATTCAAGTGAAGTGACATCATCTTGGCCACCTCACCACAGAGAGCACTACGCCCAGGGTGCACTTATTCAACTGAGTCATAGATTAAATTAAAATCATGCATTCCCTTAGAAGGGCTGACAGAAAATTGTGAAAGGACTCTTATATTTGAGAGCATATCAAATTTAGAAGGCAGTTCTCTCAAAATATACTTGTTTTTATGCCCCGACAAAGCAGGCATTTCAGGTTATCCTTGTCTATCCCTCTGTCCCTACATTTATACGTAACAGGGAAGATGGTATCCACATCTCCTCAAAAACTGATGGACTGAATTGAAATTGTTTTCACAAATAATTTGAAGGGGACCAAAAGTTAGGCATCCCATTTTGGTAATTAATTTAGCTTATTTTCACATTTAAGGCACATTTGAACTTAAGTGTTTTTCACGTCAATTTGCTCACATTTGCTTATTATAGAGGTAATGGTCTATTTATTACCCATCAGCATTAACTTTGAGTTTTCAAGCTGCATGGGAACATTTGTCCGTTGACAACTTTTCTAGTTTTCACCATATGTGATACGCCTCTCATAAACAAATTATACGGTATTTTGTTTTGTAACAGCTTGTAAACTATTTTCTGGTGTTGGCAGTAGCATGTGAGTTCTTCCTAGTTCTGTAAAAGCACTACCTTTTATTTATCTCCATCCATATATCAGACTGTTTGTGCGTCAACACTTTACATGCTATGTCTTAGATATTGTGAGTGTGTCTGTCTATCTGTTACCTTGAAAAAGAGGGCGAGACACTAACCTAAGGAGGATTTCAAGCTATTTTGAAGACAGGATACCCGGACGAAAAGTCTTGAATAGATAAGGCTTGTAGAGTGAACTCAGAGCACACAGAGACAGGAAACAGGTTGTTAGTTTTAGCCTTGCAGAGGAGATGGAAGATATCTTAGGCCTGAATTTGCTAGACACTTCTCAAAGGACAGTTAAAACCATTTTAATTCTGTACAGTATCAGGTTATTATTTAACATTTAACGGTATGTTGAAGCGAAAAGACAATATTGATATGATGTGGTAAAAAAAAAAAACATTTTTATGTTAAATATTTTTTAATTAACCATATAAAAACTGTCTTAGGATTAGTGACTCATTTGTTCTCTATCTTCGTACCTCAAACGGTACATCAATTAATGCCTAACGTCCTTTATGTTGGCTTTGATAGATCACAAGGTAGCAGCAGAAAGTTGAATATCCAGTCAACAGAAAGGACGATGGTAGAGTAGGATATGTGTTAATGTACCTTTTTAAGTAAAAAAAACTCTAGCTAAGATGGAGGCAATGATGTACTCGGTAATAGCCTGTCATGTCATTAAACACAGCACAGCATGTGGACAGATTATTTTCACTTTTTTGTCCTTAAATATTTCTCATGTCTTCCTTGAATTACGGGGACACTACTCCCCAATGGTTTTTTGGTGATACTGCTCAGTTTAGTCCATCTTGTCTGCTCTTCAAAAACATGCACAAACGCAGACAAAAGGAACGTACGGAAGAAAGGCTACTTTTGTGTATGTCTTTAATGCTATGTATAATTGAGCTTTTAGGGCTCATGTCAGCGTTAGCCTCAGACAGCAGAATGTTAAGTTCCATATTATTTTCATCATCAAATATGATACATTTCCTATTGATTTTCTAATAGTACTACTGGGGCACTGACCCAAAGTTATCCCCACAGTCTGATTTCAGTTTCACCTGCCATTGGAGTCAGCATCGCTGTTGTGAAATTGAACAGTTAGTTCATACTGAGTCATGGAATAGATGCACAGCAACAAGTATTAACTGGAAATGATTTCACAGTTGATTATTCTCATTTTCCTCATCCCTCTTTTATTAATTTCAGTGTCCTTTTATGTTTGCTTACAGCTGAACACAAAAATGGGAAACACTCCTAAATGCGGATATTATCAACAATTAATTTTAGCTGTGTAGTCCCGAGGCGATGACATTATAACCTCATCCTTGTTACGTTTCCCCAAAGCAATACTAATGAATCTTTCACAGCTTGTTATGCTTCATGCAGTATAACCAGTTTTTACCCCAAACCTCATCTTCATTTTTAAGCTGCTATTATGTTAATTTCGCAATAGAATTTATAAATTATTTGGCTGTCACGATTGATTGTTTAAAAATCTTGCTGCTCTAACCCAGCAGCAACCAGCATTCAATAATTTTTTGATTGTAAGTAAAATAATTATTTTGGTTTGTGCATTATCTGCCCTTTACATCCTGAAATGATTTTAAATGGAAAAGAAGATAAACTTGAGAAAAATAGTGTCTATCAGGCAGATCAGCACCAATCATCACGTTTTCCACTTGGGGGTGCTGTATGTTTTAGTAACTCAGCAACTATTCTTCTCCTTTCCTCAGACCATGATGAATACAGGCCACCAGTATGGAAGTCTTATTGTAAGTAATTTTGGAATTTTTTCAGACTTTAAATTTCTTGGAAATAAAGTCCAAGAAAATGTCTTTTTCTTTAGAGTTTGTGTATTGTGGTACCATTTCTTATGCACATAGTGTTCTGTGTATTTTCTTTGCAGTGTATCAGCTCCAGCAGGAGGCACCTCACCCACGCAGACTCACCTGCACCTGTGAGGTGAGGACACCCTTCCTGATCGTCAGCCACTGCTCAACTGGTCTCTCATATCTTATGTTACTCCCAATTATTCAGTTTTAATCAAATTAACAATACTCACGCAGTATCGATGGTCCACTCCACATAATTTGTTCTGATTTTAAAAGTGTAATTATACCAGTAGATTGCACATAGTTCTAGCGATATAGGTTTAGTTTTTGTGGAAACATTGCACAGTCAACTTGAAGAAACCATGTATGTGGTGGATTACAGATATCAGTCCAACACGTTTTTTTTCAGTTCATGGCAATACACAATAAGTTACAGCTCTCCCCGTAGAATGATGGTTCTGTAAAGCTTAAGAACATCACAGGTCACAGATGATTAAGCCTAAACATGTCCATTGTGGATGTGTGAATGTATTATCTTCTACAGGTGTCTAAAGCAGGTCCCTCAAAAGTCTACTGACTGTGCATTCAAGGTTTTGCATGACCATTTCATGTGTGTGATGAATGTTCCAGGTAGACATTTAACTCTGCAACATTTATCATAATTCCATTTAAATTATGCCGTTAAGAAAAAGAGGGGGGGGGGTTTGTACAAAAGGTTATTTCTCTCCATCTCATAATTGTGTAATATACAGTCAAGGATGTCTGTAGAGAATTTGTGCGCGAGAGCTGTTTTGGTTGGCATCCGGAAATGCATGCTAATGGTTGACGAGCGATTACTAACTCCTCTTTGTATGTATACCATCATGATCAGCTTTCTGTCCGCAGAGACTTTGACTCTTTCATTATTTCTTCTATGCTGTATGAATTTATGCTGTATACAATTCAATTCAAAACGTTATTATGGACAGCTCATGGAGGGGTCCATAGCAAAATAAAAGTAAACAAAAAATTCAACAATTAAACAAAGTCATTATGTATATTGTAGGTTGTAGTTGGTGCTGCTTGTTTTTGCTGTATTTACTGTATATGACATATGTTCGATATATGGATCTATGCAAAACTACTCCTTAAAATAGGAGATTGTTGACTTTATGGACATATAAGGCAAAATCTTTCAAAAAAGAAATATCTGCTTTTCTAAATTTCCTCTCTTTGTCTTTCATACTTGGACACAAACAATAGAGCGTCATGTACATTAACACTCTTTGGTGTCAATTTATTGACTCAACAACAGGTATGTTGTAAATAACAGAATGCCTAGTTTTTTTTTTTACCTGACTTGCGCAATATTATATGCGTTCCTTGCAAAATTGAGAGGTGGGAATTACCAGAAGCCCCAAATATGATATTATCATTTATTGTCATTATATTACTCTGATCTGAAACATATTGAAATATGCAGCATATCATGATAAATGTAGTTTTCTTTTGTCTTATTTCAACAGCAAATTGTGTCCATAGAGGAAATTTTAATTTTCATCTCAGGTTTTATTGGCCTGTTAGGGCAAGTCATATAATTATTGTCGTACTCAATTATTATATAAAGTTAATACAATTAAATATCAATAATTGACAGCCAAGTTGTACAGATACAATATAACAACAAAAAATATTTCAATATTAGGCTGTATCAATTTTCTTCTCCGCTCCTGAAAACAATGCACCCAAGTTTGCGACGGTGTTCAACATAGCCACAAACACACCATGCACTTAATTTCAGAGTTTGTACCACTTTAGACAATAGAAGTATAATAATCCTCTACCTTATATCTGAGGATGGTTGTAAACATTTATGTTTGGAGGAAAATTTCACTTTTTTTTAAATCATGTGATTAAAATTTTTGGTTAGAGTTTTCTTTTGCACATGAGGGCCAGTTTTCTGCCCCAAGTTTATAATTTAACTACCGTTTACATACTTTATTTAGAGTTTTCTTTTGCACATGAGGGCCAGTTTTCTGCCCCAAGTTTATAATTTAACTACCGTTTATTATTTTTTCCTGCAGGTGGACAACCGACCTAAATACTATGGAAGAGAGTAAGTTGGCCTTTTTTTGTCATGGATTTCTAATCAGTACATTTCCTCAATCTATAGTGTTTAAATGTTGTATAAACTGGTTACACTGGATTTCAATCACTCATGTTGATTGGTCTGGTTGCAGCTGAACAGAATTCCGCAATACTTTGATGGGAAAACTTTCTAAAGATTGCATGCTCAGTATTTTCCATATCCACAAAACCTTCTGTAGGGGTGCGGCATAGGCCTGGTAACTTCAGTAGACATGTTTAGGATTCTAGTTTTGCTGTTTTTATCTCCAGGTACCATGGGATGATCTCCAGAGAAGAGGCTGACCAGTTACTGAGTCAGGCCGAGGGCAGCTACCTCATCAGAGAGAGTCAGAGGCAGCCGGGGACATACACACTGGCTCTGAGGTATGTCTGTGCCTATTAGGGACCGAGCTGGTAGTCACCAGAAGTCACATGGGGATTTCGAAAGGAAGGATTTTTATTTTAACCAAAAATAAGAAAAAATTACAAATGCAAGCAGTATTTAACTAAACAGAGCTAAATTTGTAATTTTGCAAATAATACATTTTAGCAATTTAATTAACACAATGGGACTCTGAACAACTGACCTAACAAAGAAAGAATGCAGGAGTAGTTAGGGTGGCTGATCAAACCAAATGAAAACATAAGGGAGTAAAATAACACACTAATTAACAACACAAAGAAACATAACTTATTTTTTGTTGTTTATAATTAACATAATCCTTATATAATCAAATTCAGATTTATCTAAATCTGAGCAAACCAAACAAATTGCAAAAAATAACTAAGCCAAATAAATGTACTTCTTGTATAAAGGTCTGCTGCTTCCTGGGCCTCATCTTTTTCTCAAACGATTGAGCAGCAGAGGCATGAACCCTCCGGCACCAGTAATAAAAATAAGTTAATACAATTTAACTTATTCTAAAAGTACGTACAAAAGTTAACAAAATATGTGCTTGTTACAAAACGAAAATAATATACATTCCACAAATGCTAAATATATCGTACTTACGTTGTATGAAATCAAAAATTATTATGTGACTGTATTTGCAATGTCTGTGTAAAAAGATACCAACCTTAAGAGTTAAATCTGAAGAGAAGAGAACTTCTGCAGATGTAGCCATCTCAGTGCCTGTTCATATATTTTAATTTGGGAAGATGCAGACAATCAAGAACGGATGTGCAACGAGTAGTGAGGATGAATATGTTAAAGTACTAAATAAGGCATTCCAGGGCATTTATTATGAAATAATCCACCATAACTAGAGGAAGAGCTAATCCCAAACTATATTTTACTGTTTTCAAGTGACCCAACCTGTTTTTATGTGGTTGTATTATGTACAGCAAACACATCTCTGTCCATGGAGATGTGGTGCTTTATTAACAATAACAAGAGTTATATCCTTTCCCTCACATAAACGAGTGATGCCACAGTTCGCGTGTTCAGTGTTTCCATTTCCTTTGAATACCCTGAGACTCTGTAGACCTCCAGTACTGTTTTTTAGACCAGCATGCAGTGCCAGAAAACGAAAAGCTGTGATTGCTGAGATAGGTTTGATAATATGCCTCAGGTGCTGTGAGGTCAGATTATGTAATGTAAACATTAATTTGAGCTATAAACTGCCAAGAGGTGCTCATCTCTTTACCCACATGCTGTCATTCTTTCCTCAGGAGGAAGGGTCATATAGTAGTTTTGATTGGCCAAAGTGCCAAATTAGTTTTATATATCATGAATCCTCGGTCCCACCAAGCTTCCTACTTTGCTTTAGCCTGATTATCTTGTAAGTACAGTATATCCATTGTCAGTTTTACTTGAATATGGCCTGTCATCTTCTCAAAGTAGGTGTCACACTTTTAAATGGGTCCATAGCACAATTTGAATTTGTTTTTGGGTCAGTTGGCTCTATTCATAGTTATGCCATTCTTCTTCTATAAAAGTCAGTCTCCCTGTGGTTATAATTACCTTCCATAAATACCCCCTTTCATGATATCGTGTTCTACTCTGGGTTTGTAAAAAAAGGAAACGTTGGCTATTTGGGTTAATGATCTAGCAGAGCTGGTTTATCTCACAATGGTTTCATTGTGATCCACTGACAAGTAGTTAATATGTTGGCCCAGTTCAGTGTCTGTCAGTCACAGCTTCACTCTATTTCATCTTTAGATATTGGGATGAAGTGGGTTTTTTTCCCTATTCTTTATTGAGGTTTTGCTTTTTCACGCCATTTGAAGCAACTTTTCATTCTGTCTTAACCATTAAATTAATTTATATATGAAATTAGGTCTTAGCTAGACAGATATGAAACTCTGGTTTATACTTCCTTTATTCCATCTAGGTTTGGAAATCAGACAAGAAACTTTCGTCTTTACCATGATGGGAAGCACTTTGTTGGAGAGAAGAGGTTTGAGTCAATCCACGACCTGGTCACAGATGGCCTTATCACACTCTACATTGAGACTAAGGTGTGTGTGTGCACATATTTCCATTCCTTCACTATTTTTTCTCTTGAATGTACTCTATTGTACGGTGCTAGTGAATATTTATTGTTTGCCAGTTTAAAATGACTGAATTCACATAGTTTAGACATAATTGGAAACATTGCAATAGACATATTTGAGCCGCTCAAATCTACAACAACTTTCTTTGTATTGGATAGTGTCTGAACATGGTGTTGTCAGATATTAATTGACATGACTAAGATTAGATAGAATAGAGGTTCTACAAGTTTTTTTTTTGAGCATTTTTGTTAATGGCAAAGTCCTAATTTCCAAATTCTTAGTATGTGCCTTAATCCAGAACACTTAATTAGGGAGTGTTATTTATCACAGGAGGTGAATAAATTTCAAATGTATCATTAGGCAGCGGAGTACATAGCGAAGATGACGACAAACCCCATCTATGAACACGTGGGCTACACCACCCTGAACCAGGAACCCACCATGAAGAAACACCTAACACGTAGCCCGGACGCCCCAGATGGACTCGTTCTAGCTAAAGATGACTGCAATGCTGAGGAGAGGGTAAGACCGGAAACACGGGCACTTGACTATTAATGCATATGAAGTGCACTGGAATTGGCTGAAATGGTACTCGAATCACATCACTCTGAGAGGATAAATGTGGAATTCTACAGAAAACCAAATGCATTCTCCAGTTCAATTGTTTTTTGCAAACTATACTAATGGTAAAATGGGTTTTGGTGGTTTTGAATAAAAAATACTTTTTTGGCACCGAGTGTCTTAACATCATATAATATTCTGTTGAGAAAGGCTATGGGTCAGCCTTTGAAATAAACCATTTTCAAACGTTATTGGCCATCAGTCTTTTCCCATGACTGCTAATTTCCTTTGGATGTGGTAAAAAATTATAAATGTTAAGTAGCTACTCATTCATATCTCAAAATTGAGAGCAAGAAAAAAGACTGTAGAAAATATGTATGAAGAGTAAAATGACATCTGGCTTTCGACATGGTTATTCCAGAGAGGAAATGTGAAGTGAATACATTTGAGCTGGATTTTCATTTGAAGCTATAAACCTTCACCTTCACCCTTTTGACTTTGATAATGGTTAATATATGATTATTTACTTACACATTTAATCTGACAAGTCCGGACTGTAAAATTACTGAAAATTTAAAGCTGGGATATTTTGCTTCTGAAAGAGTGTAAATCTTTGACTCTGATGCAAAAAGCTTATTTTTCAGGGCCCGTGCCATTGTTTCTGACGTTTGATCACCACGAGAAAGATAATATTCAATAGGGTCTACCGTACATCCGGAAAGTATTCACTGCACTACACTTTTTCCATATTTTGTTACGTTACAGCCTTTTTCCAAAATGGATTAAATTCATTTTTTTCCTCAAAATACTACACACAATACCCCATAATGACAAAGCGAAAAAAAGTTTGTTTGGAATTTTTGCAAATTTATTAAAAATAAAGAACAAAAATGTAAAATATACATAAGTATTCAAAGGCTTTGCTCAATACTTTGTTGACGCACCTTTGGCTCCAATTACAGCCTCAAGTCTTTTTGAGTATCAATCAATCTTTATTTATATAGCGCCAATTCACAACAACAGTTGTCTCTAGGTGCTTCCCAGAAAGAGCAGGTATAGACCAAACTCTTTATATATTATGTAATATGATTCTACAAGCTTGGCACACCTATTTTTGGGCAGTGTCTCCCATTCTTCTTTGCAGGACCTCTCAAAACTCCATCAGGTTGTAGGGGGAGCGTGCGCACAGTGCACAGTCATTTTCAGATCTTTCCATAGATGTTCAATCGGGTTCAAGTCTGTGCTCTGACTGGGCCACTAGAGGACATTCACAGAGTTGTCCCGTAGCCACTCCATTGTTTTCTTTGCTGTGTGCTTAGGGTTGCCGTCCTGTTGGAAGATGAACGTTCTCCCCAGTCTGAGGTCCAAAAAGCTCTGGAGCAGGTTTTCATCAAGGATGTCTCTGTACATCGTGCATTCATCTTTCCCTCGATCCTGACTAGTCTCCCAGTTCCTGCCGCTGAAAAACATCCCCACAGCATGATGCTGCCACCACCATGCTTCACTGTAGGGATGGTATGGGCCGGGTGATGAGCAGTGCCTGGTTTCCTCCAGACATGACGCTTGGTATTCAAGCCAAAGAGTTCAATCATCAGACCAGAGAATTTTGTTTCTCATGGTCTGAGAGTCCTTCAGATGCCTTTTTGCAAACTCCAGGCTAGCTGTCATGTGACTTTTACTGAGGAGTGGCTTCCGTCTGGCCACTCTACCACACAGGCCTGCTTGGAGGAGTGCTGCAGAGAAATTCTCCACTGAGAATTCTGGAGCTCTGTCAGAGTGACTATCTGGTTCTTGGTTACCTCCCTGACCAAGACCCTTCTCCCCGATCGTTCAGTTTGGCCGGGCGGCCAGCTCTAGGAAGAGTCCTAGTGGATCCAAACTTCTTCCATTTACGGATGATGGAGGCCACTGTGCTCATTGGGACCTTCAATGCTGCAGAAATGTTTCTGTACCCTTCCCCAGATCTGTGCCTCGATACAATCCTGTCTCGGAGGTCTACACAAAATTCCTTGGACTTCCTGGCCTGGTTTGTGCTGACATTCACTGTCAACTGTGGGACCTTACATACACAGGTGTGTGCCTTTCCAAATCATGTCCAATCAACTGAATTTACCACATGTGGACTCCAATTGAGTTGTAGAAACATTTCAAGGATGCTCAGTGGAAACAGGATGCACCTGAGCTCAATTTTGAGTGTCATGGCAAAGGCTGTGAATACTTATGTACAGGTTATATTTTCATTCTTTATTTTTAATAAATTTGCAAAAATTTCAAACAAACTTTTTTCGCTTTTATATTATGGGGTATTGTGTGTGTAGAGGAAAAAAATGAATTAAATCCATTTTGGAAAACGGCTGTAACGTAACAAAATGTGGAAAAGGTGAAGCGCTTTGAATACTTTTCGGATGCGCTGTATGTAAAGCTGCATCCTCCTACATGACTAGAGATAATGGCTGCAAAGTACCGAAGAGATTTTAATTCAGCAGTGTCTGTCACAAATCATTTTCAAATTCATCATTAGTGGATTTATGCAGTGAGCAACCTCCAAGATGCTTTACCTTTGAACTATCAGCCTCTACATAATATTTCTAGAATGGAGGAAGTAGAAATATTGAAGATACATGTATAGTATCTAAATATCAGTGTGTCCAGCATGGGTTCTGCATTTGAAATGTTGAGAAATTCTGTGGAGTTAGAATTGGAGTTATGGTGAGGCAAGGTGCTGTATATAAAGTACTAAGATGGAAGGAGGAGAATCGAGGAACATGGAGCGAGAAGGAGTAGGATGGACGCAGAGGGGAGATGGCCTTCAGCCAAGGGCTCTGCAGTAAAATTACATAACAGTCTGCCTGCAGAAATCTGCTCTCTCTCAAAAACTATGTATTCAACAATGAGACCAACTTTATCGCCAACTCGTGAATTTCCATCTAGCTGTCAGGTAATTGGTTAGTTTCCTGTTTGTAGTTTTGTACACAGACACAAACAGGAACCCGTTTATAGACAGAGCTTCTTAGTGTGTAAAAATAGAGTTTCTCTATATGCTTTTACTAACTCTGATGCTTAACCTCTCTGGGCTTCATATAATGTCATTTTAGTCTTGTAACTAGGTATTTTATGCAGGTGGTTGCATCGGAATGAGGCTGGAGATGTAGACTGAATATGCAGCTGCTTTACAGCCCACAATGGTAGTGTAAATAAACAAACACAAGGACAAGTAATTGTAATACCATTACAATTAAAATACACACACCAAGGGGAATGCACACCATAACAAAGTAACTTGTTCGGTGTTCTGCTAGTGCTGCACGATGCTCAGGCCTTGTTTGACCTGCAGTGCATGACCACCGCTGCACCTCATACATCACTGTCTGTGTGTGAGTGAGTGTGTAAGTGTGATGGGGCTGGTCCTGTGTATGTGTGTGCTTTTTTTAATTGGTTGGATTTGCACTCAAAGCAATACAGCTGTGACATTGAGGCCAGAGACGGGTCTCAGTTGGAAATACAAACAAACAAGAAATATATATATCATAGCTAATGGTACCTTGTGGTGGGTTAAATGCAGTTTCATGTCCTCTTTGAGGTTGATTAGTGCAAAGCTGTGGTGATGAGGTTTAAAATGTATATATTCAAGGTCTTGTTTTGAGAGCAAGTTGGGTGGGACTGTGACCGAAGTGATCGTGAAGCCACTTAGAAAGTATAAATTGTAGGGGATTTGATTTTACAGATCATTCACCTGTAAGTATATGAGCATAACCAGTGTTCTCCCTCATTGTTTCCACTGTTGCTTTTTCTCTTTTTGTCTATAACAGAGTTGCTCTTTTGTTCAACAGCCTCCACGCCGTTATCCCCGTGCATCATTAAATATCCATGGCGTCATACATATTCACTCTGTTGTGTACATATAAACCGAGGATTGGTGGTTTCACTATTTAGAATTCTATGTTTTCCTTAAAATTAAACTAATTAGGATGTATTATATTATCTTTCACTACTTTTCCGCAGAAGAGAGATGGGGGAAAAAATAATTACAAAAAGTCTCTGTATGAAAGAATGAAGTAGCAGCTTGTTTCTCAGCTCATTCGCTCTCTCCCCTTCTCTCCCGGGAAAATCGAGGTGGCAGATTTGGTGACGAACAACAAGAATCTCTGTCTGCTGATTGGTTCGTTCTTCTCTCAATCTGACCTGTTAAATTCATCCTTTGATGCACCGTAGCTCAACCTCCCCCATCCGCCTCTCTCTCTGCCTCCATCATCTCCCTCCTCTGCTGGCTCTATCTGGAGAGTGGAGGGAAAGAGGATTAACACACACACTCAAACGCTGAGCCATGTGGTCTGCAGCACTCACCTCCACCGGACCGGGAGATAGGAATGCTTATTCTGCAGTGTCCAACAGTATGAAGGATTTTGAGCTATTTCAGGAAGAAGTGAACATCTGTTGAGATGTATTAAGTGAACTTTAATTTCACATAGCGTGAAATTTTCTTTTTTCCAAAACTGTTTTTTTATTGGCTTACTGGCTTTGTTTTTTTGTCATGAACTGGAATAGCATCATGCAGGCAGCATCCCTATCCAGAGCTATTGTGATTGGCTGATCTTTGTGGAGCAAACAATTGGTCTCGTGTTGGCTCCTCGTCTCGGGATGCGGCTTTAAAATAATTTGAATCTAGTTTTTGTTCTGTTTCCTTCTTATTCCTGTTGTTAATTATTGTGGGGTTTTGGATCACTTCCATTATTTTCTATGTTTGTGTTTCATTGACATTCTGGTTTGCTTTATTAATTAATAGGATTCTGATTTTGGTCTCAGATCGCACCAAAACCACAGTTCCCAAAATGCCAAGTCGGGAGTCGTACGTTGTTAAAAGAAGTAAAAAGAAATCGCGCAGACAACCTGAGAAAGAAACCAGTCAGAGACGCTCTTTGTCTACCGCAGCTCTCGGTTTGAAAGTCAGCACTGGTTCAGTTGCCTCCCTCCCAGTCTCCGGCAGCACCTCGAACCCCAGCTCAGGCTCGGGATTACACCTCAACAGTGCAGAAGCCCCCTCCAAACCCAATTCACCTGCTTCCACCATCTGGCAACCAATCAGATTTTTTGCCCTTTCGCAGCTCACATCCCTGGTGCGACGGGCCACCCTGAAGGAGAGCGACCTTGCACCCAAATACGAGAAGGTCCACAACTTCAAGGTGAGCCGCCTCTTTGCCTCTCAATGCTGTCCTTTTATATTTGTAATTATCCTGTGTCTCTGTGCTCCCAAAAGTTAATTTTAAGGAGACCTCATGAGCTGAATCAGCAGTTTTCTCATCATTCAAGACATAGACAAAACACATTTCTGCAACTATAGTTGAGGCTTGAAGCTTGAGCTTTAAATCCTCAGATTTCCATTTACCATAATTGGTGAGCACAGACCAGCGCCACAGTCAACATCACACACACATTGAATACTGGGTACCATGGATGTTTTTATCCTTTCAATATATAGAGCCAATTTCAAATAAATGGGTAGTTGGAACTCTGTTCTTACTATATATGTATTTTTTATCATTCCTATTATGTCCTCATCATTATTTGTTACTGCCTGCTCATCATAAAAAAGAGATTATTGCTGCCGTGCAGCTATTCCAGCTAACCCACTCCGGGCTGCATGAACATTTCTCAACTTGTTTTCAGTGTATGTAGAAATTTGCAATTACTAAAATTTATTAATTTTTCTGATTTTTAGCTCATTCATTGAAAGAAACTTTACACTTAAAATAAAAAGATCCTTTTGGCATCAGGATTTTCTTTGCCTCCAACAGGTTCACACCTTCAGAGGCCCCCACTGGTGTGAGTACTGTGCTAACTTCATGTGGGGCCTCATCGCTCAGGGAGTCAAGTGTGCAGGTAACACACACACAGACACATATGAACAGCAATTCTCACACATATGATATGATGCACTTCTCAGTAATCTTTTATGTGTCACGCACGAAACATATTTGATTCCTCTTCTTCTACCTGTTTCCTCATCCACTGTGTTCTCTGTTTAGATGTTTACTCATCCGTGTTGCGTCATGGATATTAAACTGGAAAGCACTAACGTTTTGTGTCGAACAACCTACTGCCAGTGTAATTACTTGCCAGTGTGTGAGATTGTTTTTCGGCACCTACATTTGAGTTCCTTTGACATTTGGGTGATACTTTCACATTCGATCTAGTTATTTACTTTAAAAAGCAGTTATTTTTTGGGGGAAAAATGCAGATGATTCTGCAAAAGATGAATAAACGGTCCTTTTCAGGTCAGGAGTGGCCATTTAGTGATTTTTTAAAAGGTTGAATTCACTGTAATGCTCACATTATGTTTTTCTCTGTCAGACTGCGGGCTGAATGTCCATAAGCAGTGCTCTAAAGTTGTGCCGAACGACTGCCAGCCGGACCTACGACATGTCAAAAAGGTGTACAGTTGCGACCTGACCACGCTGGTCAAAGCCCACAACACAAAGAGACCCATGGTGGTTGACATGTGTATACAGGAGCTCGAAATGAGAGGTAAGCAAAAAAAACAAGTCTGTACTGATTGGCCATTACGTTATAACCACTGACGTGTGAGAGAGTGAAATGGATTGTTTTGTTACTGTGGCACCAGTAAGTGGGTGGGATGTATTAGATAACACATTTTGACCTTAAACTTGATGTGTTGGAAGTAGTAAAATGGGCAAGCATTAGGAACTGAGTGTCTCTTACTAAGAAAATAGGACAAAATTGTTCAGGGATGCTTAGAAGAACACAACAAGTTCAAGGTGATGACTTGGCCTGGACAACAAGTCTTAACCATGGAGACACCACCTAGCAACTTACAGGACTTATCGGCTGCTAAAGTTGTGGTGTCAGACACCACAGCATGCCTTCAGAATCCATTTGTTGACAGGTCAGACCGGTACAGATTTGCCACTAAAGTGAAATTAGACCTGAAACTAAGGTATCGCTTATGGATGCAATTATAGTGAAGAAACTAATTTTCTTGTTTATGAATAAGATGCTTGTCATGCTTTGCAATGTCGAATTATAATCTCCCCTGTTCTGCTTGTCTGTCCTCAGGTCTTGAGTCAGAGGGATTGTACAGAATATCAGGCTTCAGTGAGCTGATAGAAGATGTGAAGTTGGCCTTTGATAGAGGTGAGTTCCCCTTTTAAAGAATAACTTGCCTTTCAAGATCAGGGATGGATGTTTCTATGCCTACAGAGTTGGCATAGAAACATAATCTTGGAGTCAGATCCATTCCTTTCTTCATTTCTTTTGATGATGATTTACCCCACAGATGGAGAGAAGGCTGACATTTCCTCAAACGCTTACGAGGACATCAACATAATCACCGGAGCCCTCAAACTCTACTTCAGAGAGCTGCCCATTCCCCTCATCACATATGATGCCTACCCACGCTTCATAGAAGCCGCAAGTAGGTCTCCATGATTTCTTTACATTATTACATCAATTCAAAGCTGAACTTCAAAAGGCGCTAGGCAACAATATTAAATGATCCAATCCTGAAATACTTGTTTGTTAATGTGTTTTCCATTTTGCAGAGATTTCAGACCCAGAAAAACGTCTGGAGTCTCTCCACGAGGCCTTGAAGCTGCTGCCGCCAGCTCACTACGAGACGCTGCGATACCTCATGGCTCACCTCAAGAGGTCTGAACTCACAATTCCTAGTTTTACTCAAATGCACCGTTGATGGTGGCAGCAGGTTGTTGTTTAAGATTCAGTTATTCATTGTCAGACGTCATGCGTATACTTTCTGTCCTCTCGTCACCTAGAGTAATCCAGCAGGAGAAGGAGAACCTCATGTCTAGTGAGAACCTGGGTATTGTCTTTGGCCCGACAGTGATGAGGGCCCCGGAGCTGGACGCCATGACTGCGCTCAACGACATCCGATACCAGAGACTTTTGGTGGAAACACTCATCACCAATGAAGACGTGTTGTTCTGACCTGTTCCGACAGGTTGACGAGGTGCCAATGTCCTCCGTCCTCCTGTAATAAAATGGGAGAAAAAGTGACTTTTTACATCAAAATTAAGATTGCTACTTGTCGTGGGCGCAAAACATATACTACCTGATATTGTGAAGAGTGGATGGAGAAAACGTATAACAGATGCGACACTAGGATGCAGTGAGTCATTACCTTTTACATATAAGACATTATCAAACATTAACTCAGACAACAAACAAGCTTCAGCCACAAATACAAATTTGGAATAGTGTAACTATATGAGATTTGGATTTCATCTTAATTACATGGAATGACAATTTTCCAGCCTTATATGATTGGACTAATGCATTTTAATGTCATTAGATAACAATGGAGAAATGTGTTCTCTATTAAGATGACATATTTGTTGTGGCAATGCAAGACTACCTAATCTATGTAGGGAAACATTGTTTTATCCAGCTCTACGTTAATATCTCTTCTGAATGGATACCTTCACTGCTTTTATATTTTTCAACCGGACTTCTTATCTTATTTGTAAGTGTTTACATGGACTACAGAATCAAGAAAAAATACAGCGCTGCTTTCAAATTAATGTTACTAATGGTGTTTTCCATCATATCAAGGTGTCCCTGTAATCCTCCTCCAATAAAATAAGAAGCGCTGACTTCCTAACAGTAGACCGCTGGATAGATGGGTGGATGCATGCATGGATAAAATGATTAACTCACAAGTTTATACACTCATTCCTTTGAATTGGACATAAGTGACTTGGGCCTATTGCGTTTCATTTCTTTTTGACTCTTTACTGTACATCTCCCAATTTCTCCTCCATTATAAAGGGAACATGGCTGCTTATAATTTTTATATCATATTTAAGGTTTTTGCAAAGGAAGTATTTTTCAGGTTTTGTTGCTGTATGAGTTCATCTAGACTCAGTATCATCTTGGGGTTGCTGGAGCTGCAGATTAAATGGTTTAATTTTTTATTTTTTATGATTGAATCCTTTGTTTTCTCATTCCATGTTTGGGGGTCTGATGGTGAATTTTGTGCCAAAGTACACTTAAAGATGAAAATATAAAAGTATTTCAAATCTAACAATCTGGACACCTTCATACATCACTGTGGGGGTTAATAATGAAAAGAGGGACACACAAGTGACTTGAATTTTGAATATGTGAAACTGTGCTTTATTTTGCCTTGCTTTGGTTACCCTCTGTGTAAATCAGTATTGTAATTAAGCAGTGCTAACAGGCAAATTTTGAGTTCGCAATACTAATTGGAAAATTTTTAATCGCATACCTGAACACAGTTCAACAGATTGAGATGCTAATCATTTCAAAGCCTGTCAATTTTACTGACCTGAATGGGACAATTCAGACTCTCCAAAGCAGGCATGCTGCAGCACTACATTATTTGAAATTTGAATATCCTGTCCCAAAGAAACTCATTAAAATAAAATTTCATAATGTTAATTTCCATCCTCAGTCTTGGCAGTAAAAGAGGCAGTGGAACCTCCCTAACTGAATGTGCCTGCAGACAATAAGGCCATGGACATGTTTGGAAGGATGGCACATCTCTGTTCGCTTGAATCAATCCTGCTTTCTATTCGTAATATCTGACGGTGAAATTGATATAACTAAAATTAGAAACCAAAAACTCAGAAGAAAATTTCATTTCACCTTTGATTCAAGTTATTGTAATCATATACCACATTTTCCTATCAGAAATGTGAAAAAGCATATCTGATGGTTGGCTGCAATGTTTTGAATGTGCTCTGATGTAATGAAAGCAGTATTAATTGTGTCATAATGTTGCCACTCAACCGTAATCTTAAGGAGTGTATTTGCCATGATTTTTGCTTCTTTAAGCTACTGCCATTTGGAAAAGGACGGATCCCCTCTGAATGCACCCCCACCTGAGCTAACACACATTAAACCACCCTTTTATTAATTTCAACCCCCATTTCTGTCGGGGGTCACTGATTACCCTCCCCTAGTGCGCTTCCTTTTGCAAAGCAGTGATAACCCGGCAGATGTCTAGACCCTCCTGAAGCAAAAGCAGATTGAGTTTTGGGAAATTCAAGTGAACCCATGCTGGGTTTGAGTGCAAACCCAAAAGGGATGTACCATAACGGCAGCATCAGCACTTTTATAACGGGCTCATGTTTTTCTTTTTTCAGAATGTGTCCTTTATTTTAACTGTTTTGACGACTTTATCCTTCCCTTTTTATCTAATAAACTACCATCAGACTAACCCAATAACTTGCGAGCCTTACGTGATCTGTGACACATGCTTTTTTGGTATCATGAAATGTCTTTTTTTTGTCATTGCTGTAAAGTTTTTTCTACATGGTTTATGCATGGTGAAATTAAATTATTAAATATGGCTCTTATTTTGCCCCTGTCTGAAATTTTTGTTAGTTTGTATATTCTGCCTTCAACATAGAAATTTGTATACATTTTTCGTTTGTTTTGCAAATTTTATTTGTCTTTTTAAGAGATTGTTGATGTTGCCACTTTCACCATAAGGACACAGATTATAGGCTTTTAACATCATGTGATGTTGGCTGATCCTTGGCCTCCCATCATTGGGTACTGCTTAATTAAGGGTGCCTCAGTGTCTTGAGGGGATGGCGGGACACTGACATCCATATTATTAGATACTTTAAATTATGATTCTATCAGAAATTTTATGTTTCATCATGGTCCCAAGGAATATAAATAGGGATTATCTTTGTTTCAGTGAAGGAATAGAACCCACGGCGGACATCTCCAGACAGTAGGATATGGGACTTGCTCGGCGCAAGGTTAGAGAATATACGAAAACCATCTCGGTTCAGTTTTAATGTTGTTAAAATACCAGCTACTCAAAGAGCACAATCCTCTGGGATGTGAAAAAAATCTACTTTTAGGTACAATTTCAATTAGATTTTCTATTAATTTGAAAAGTTAATAATGACGTAAATCTCAACCAGAGGTCATGACGTAACCAAACTATATCAATAGGATATACGAAATGTAACTGGGCAACAATTTAAGGGATTATCCTTTACTTGATATTTAACGAACAAAGCAAGTTTTACACATTACCTTTTGCACCATGTCGACGTTTATAAATGCAGAATATCATAGTCAACGTAGAGCCTCGTTGGCGCAGTAGGCAGCGCGTCAGTCTCATAATCTGAAGGTCGTGAGTTCGAGCCTCACACGGGGCATTAGTTTTGTCCTTTTGATTATTTATTTTACAGGAAAATTAAGTCATTATTTAACTTTTAGCCTGAGTTCACTTTAGCCTGAATCAAATTAAACGTGCCCAAAGTATCAGAGGGCCACATCGGACATCGCCAATAGAGGCAAGTGGCGGGACCAGTTGCTTCTACAGGCGGCATTTCGTCAACCTTTAGCTAAACGATGCCGCTCATTAAGCAAGTAACTAAAAATGTTTCAATTTCTAGATCAAATGTGTCATGGTGTTATATGGTAGCCCGAGAGTGTAATCTGTACTGGATGTAATCATGGGCTACAGAACTAATATCCCTGTGTACCCTGTCTGTTAGAACAGCGCTGGTCTGTGCTCGTAGTTTATCTCATGTTTATCGTCATTTGGTGACAGTTTACCCAAAATGCAATAATATAGATATATACAGAACAAGACGTCTTGCTACTGTATAAATATGCTAGATATTTCCGAATTAACACAGCCCGGCTAGCTCAGTCGGTAGAGCATGAGACTCTTAATCTCAGGGTCGTGGGTTCGAGCCCCACGTTGGGCGCATACACTTTTCCTGATTTTGAGCAGAAACGAAAGCATACGGACATACATTACTTTTTTAATTATAAGTCAGCCCTTCAATTGAAAGCAACATGTAAACATTTCTCCCTTTCATAGACGCCGTTACTGTAATGGAGTAGAAGTGTAATACTCCCCACATTCAAATTCCGTCTAAAAAAAACCTTTTCCAATTTGCTTACTTTGTGTGATAACTATGTTGACGTTGTATTTATTTTTAAATTTATTGCATATCCTTTTAGTAATGCCTTGATATTTATTGTCTTTATTTATAGTGTAACAGTAAGGTGACACTGAGTGTAAGGTGGCCTGCGCAAAGGCACTGCAACTATAAATTTCACAACAAACGAAAGCAACACAAGCATGCTGCAAACGCCACAACACAACACATTAAGAAAAGTGATCGGCAAAAACCACAACACAAAACATTAAAAAAAACAGAACATAACAGAATTGTTAACTAAGGATAGTCAAAAGTATCCTGGACTTGCTTTTGTATTAATAATAATAAATAATAATACATTTAATTTATAATGCACTTTACATTTGGATCAAATCTCAAAGTGCTACAAGGCAAAAGCAGATAAAAGCATCAATAAAAAAATAAAATAAAATAATAACTATACAAAAACGTGACCAAAAGCATTAATGTTAATTACTGTAAGTATTGCTTTATTTAGTGAATAAAACAGATATTATACACGAAGTGGCCATTGCAGATCTTTTTTTCTTGCTTTGTTTGGTTGTGGTTTTTGCAGATCGTTTTTTTTAAAAGTGGTGTGTTGTGTAAATGTGATACTTTTGCAGCTTTTTTTCCCCCTGAGATTTGCGACAATTTCTTAAAGACATTATCTGATGTACAAGCATTGGTGGTTCAGTGGTAGAATTCTCGCCTGCCACGCGGGAGGCCCGGGTTCGATTCCCGGCCAATGCAACTACAATTTTTGGGTGGAATTTATTTAAGAATCTAGGCGTTACATAATTCTTTTTAATTTAACAACAGAGTGCAAATAGTTGAGCTGTTTTAGAAAGTTGTATTCAGAATGTGAATAGTGGCCAATGCAACTAGATATGTATTTTTTCTAGAATAGTACCACGTGTCAGAACTACTCTGTTTTTATGATATGTGTTTATAGTAAATGTATTATTATTATTATTATTATTATGATTATTATTATTATTATTATTATTATAGTGTAAAAGAACGTGAAAAACGCTTATAATGTGAGATTCGGACAGTTCACATCGATTAAAAAAAAACTTTTTAGGATTAAAAAAGTGAGTGTAGACTATTTTTCCGAGTGTATTTAATTGTGTTGAAGGTTTTTTCATCTCCAGCTTGCTATGAAAGGGACATTGTAGTGAGGGTCGGCCATTTGATGTGGGTAAAAAAAATTACCTCCCTATTGGGGAATTGAACCTGGGTCTCCCTCGTGACAGGTGTCGATACTTTCCACCGTACTAACCATGAGTTTTGATTTCACGCAAATGTTTTAAGATCTAAACCAGCTTGATCCGAGACAGGTCAAACCGCTCATCAGTATTTGGCTATACTGAATACTTCGTGGACCTCTAGAGGGGGACAGAGTCGGAAGTCCCTGGTGATTCTCAAGCTCGGTTCTCAAGCTCAAAGCAACAGGATTGTTGGAAAGTATATGTATATTAAAAATACTACAGCATTTCTGCTTGGTGTTGCTGCAGCATGGGAATTATCCAGTTGACATTGATCATCTAACGCAGCATTATCGGAATTGTCCCTAATGACAAAGCTTTTTTGGCCGGGATATTTCATAGGATAATTCATGGGATATTTTTGTGTGAAGTCCTCAGATACGGTCGAATCTTTATAATTCGAAACGTTAGAAAATCTCGACATGATGGCCACTCAAACAGCGAGTGGTTCATTTACTATAGATTGATGCGGGTCACCATCTACTAGTTAGTTTAACGTTGAGTACCATCGTCTTTGACGCAGGAGACCGGATTCGTTTCCCCAACAAAGAGTAAATATACTTTTCTCTCGCGTTTATAAAAAAGACATCTTGAACGGAAATAAATATTTAAAACAAAAATGTATCATCATGGTTTAACTTTTATAATGTTGGACCAGTGGCTTAAATCATTGTCAAAGTATTAAGGGGGTTAAGGTTTGCATAACTTGCAAAACCATTGTTACCATAATAATAATTCATGCTTATATTAATAATTTTTACAAATGAGGACACAGCTTTGAGTCAAAGGAAGAGGAGTCGTGTCTCTGCGGAAGAGGAGGCAGCGCCCTCTGCTGTTCAGCCAAAGTTTTGAAAAAGCTTACGGCACCTGGTATTCCCAGGCGGTCTCCCATCCAAGTACTAACCAGGCCCGACCCTGCTTAGCTTCCGAGATCAGACGAGATCGGGCGTGTTCAGGGTGGTATGGCCGTAAACGAGTTAAGGTAGCCAGAATAGATTCTTTATACATGTCTGCCTCTGCTTTCGATGACATTTATGTATATGTATGTAGGTAAACATTTAGCATATTTATTTGGCTGATACAATTTCTCAAGTGGGTTCTTTCAAAGACTGTATTGTAAACGCTTTAACTCTTATTTGATGAACGGCTCTGACCACCCAAATGTTCTACAACGAAAGACCTAATTTTTAATTTTGTAGTAACACGAAATAAATATCATACTGAATGAAAAATGCTTCAGATTCTGAATACAACTTCTTTAAACATCTCAACTATATGCCCTCTGTTGTTAAATTAAAAATAATTATGTAACTCCTGCGTTTTTAAATAAATCCCTCCCAAAAGTTATAGTTGCATTGGCCGGGAATCGAACCCGGGCCTCCCGCGTGGCAGGCGAGAATTCTACCACTGAACCACCAATGCGACGATATCAGTGGATCTGCCAGCTCAATACTTATAAGTAATTTAAAATATGTTAAGTGCAGAAGGAGGCAATACAAGTAGAATAACTAATAATAATAATAATAAATTTAATTTATAATGCACTACGTGTCAGTTATCCCAACCTTATGGCTGTATAATTGTAGGAAAATGCAGATCCAGAATGTATATCTTAAAATCCCATTTAAGAAATTTGCCATTGTTGAATAAATTCCACAGAAAAAATTTATCATTTATTTCTTAAAGGAATGCAACTTGAAAACATGACACCTCAGCCCAAAATTAATTTGATAAAAGTTGCACAGATCTGATCTATTATCTAGAAGAATAAAACAAAAAATTAAGAGATTAAAATACATTTTTCAAATACCTAATACACATCTACATTAAAAATAAACCATAGTAAACAAGACGAACACTAAAACAGGGAATAAAAATAGAGCTAACTCTGTTTTAAAGAGTTTAAAATCATCAACTCAAAGCAGTACTGCTCTGAGTCACAAACACACAAAACTCTATCAAAACTTCCATGCGTCAGTTCTTCCAGGTGTAGCTGTAGTTGTTCATGCTAATATGAGTCAGAGCAGTCTTGCCCAGGCTGGTGAGCTGCTGAAGCTGCTGGATGGAGGCAGGATGGAGACCACAACGAGACAAGTCCACTGACCCACAAGTCCCCTGCAAACACACAGACAGACCGCCTGAGTTACAGAATGTAAAATAATTCAACACAAAGAGACCATACCACAGCATAAATATGAACTCACGTGGTAAAAACTAGAGTAGGGCATAATCATGGCAGGGTTCTCATTTATTCTGAGCGATTTCACCCTTCTTTAGAAATCCTATACATCTGGCTTACCTGCTCTTTGGAGGTGTGTGTATTCATGATGGCAGTAGGTGCGTGGGTGTAAAGAGTCGCCGAGAAGTTTCCTTTCTGTGCGGGCCTTAGCAGGGTTGTGATGGTGTGGAGGGAGGATGGGAGGATAGGACCTGAAGGAAGCAGGGGACAAAATAAATCATCAAGTCATTTCATGGGTGTTCTTCTGCCATTTTTGGCCAAATATACCCGACTGAAACATACAGCTGCGTACCTGTGATCTCCAGACTGCTGATGTTCTGATACGTTGAACCCACCTGAGACTTCACATTCACACTGCGGGCCTGCAAAACAAACAAACATTCACACTCAGGCATTTGCAAACACAGTGCTAGTCATACACGTGTTTACCATGTCTCTACTTACCTTCAGTGTCTGCATTGTAGCTCCTCTGAAAGCGACAGGAGCCAGCAGAGTTGGAGGTAGACCAGCCTGGGAACCTGCTGCAGCCACTACACTCTTACAGTTGATGAGGAAGTTGATGAGGGTGAAAGTGTGTGAGCCTACAACACACACCACAGACTCTGGCTTGTGATCCAGCGACACAGCGTGGCCCTCTTTTCGCCTGCACCAAGAGTCAAGGAGTTTTGACTAGTTGTTGTTACTAATGCATACATGCAGTCGTGGACACAAAGAAAACTGCCAGCTGGGTTAGAGTAGGATACAGTTGTATGCTGATGCTGTCTGGCTTCTTGATTTTGTCCTGGACTCCCATCTCCTTCAGCCAGGAGAAGCCTCCATCTTCATCATCGTTGTCTTCATAATTACCCCCTTCGTCACCAGCTTGATAGTCCTCATCGTCCTTCAGCTCACAGCACCTATGATTGAAATTATTAGCATATTTTACCCTTACACTATTCAAGTATTTTCTCCTTAATATGATAACTTTGATTTAACATAGCAGTACTATTTAAAAGTAGCAGACCCCCTTATATCTTGTAGTAAAAGTAAACTGACTCCTGTGCTTTCTCTTTCCGCTCTTCCTCTTCCTCGTGGTGCACTGTCCGGCCTGGTTGCTCCCTACTCTTCCTCCTCTCCTCCACTAAAGGAAGACTGAACTCTATACCTAAACAGAAGCAGAAAACGAATGATTAGTTGCCAATGAAATGGTTCTACTTCTGATCAACCAAAAGAGATCAAAAGCTTCTGGAGGCTACCGAATGAAGGAATATCTGATGGTTGTAGGACTGAAAAAAATCCAAAACATTCAATTGAAGCCTACATTATCCGGGTTTTCACAGCAAGAAAAACACTCTACTAGGACTCACCTTCAACCTTCATTGCCTCTCTGAGGCCCCTGGTTGTAGGAGATATTAAGGCAGAGATGCTGCTCGACCCGCCGAGACCTGCTGCTCGGAACAACACTGTAAACTGATAGAAGAGATTGGATGAATTCATTAATTAATTTCAAGTGGGAATGAAGTCCTGCTGTGTTCATGGGATCTACGGTGAAAACTAGATTTTAGATGTGTCTGAATATAATCAAATCTCAGGAAGACCTAAAATACACAGACACCTACCTGATAGGAGCAGAGATAGAAATAAGGACACAGTCTGGCCTTTAGTAGACTGTAGAGAGACGACAGACTGACTGACCTGAAAAAGTCAAGCAGAAGGAAAAGGCTGTGATATTAAATCATTCAATGACACCGAGTACTGAATTATTTGTTTTGCATATGTTTTGTCACATTTCTGTGCACTAGATATAACATTTACGAAATTAAATGTTGCTAGTTGCATTTGCTTTTTTGGCCTGGGCAAAATAATCCCAGGTGCATTTAACAGTTGGTTAATGTGCTGCAGCTCATTGGGTGCATTTCCCCCAAATATCAACAACCCAGGGTGCACAATATGTCATGAGTAAATGTTTCATTAACTTGATGGTAATGTGGGTGTTGACCTTTAGTAAAATTCTGCTTTCTGACTCTGTGCTATGCAACATTTGATATGCTGTATCGCTACAAGCTTTTCATTTACATAGAAATGTTGAAACACCAGAACCATATTCTCCCAAATTATGCAAAACAACAAATTAAATCCATCTTTTTGGTTTTTAAGAACAAATATTTTATGTGTTTGTTATGGCAAACAATAATGCAATCTAATAGTCATTTTACTTATATATATATATCCTCTGCCTCTGGAGCAATGCTGCACGTGTGCTCATGCCTCACCATTCACTCATGAGACTCTGCTGTAGTGTTGCATCTTGTGTCCATGGTGTGTTTTTGCCTGTAAAGCTTCTCTCAGCATTAATGCGGGGGAACAAAGAGATCCAGGGCAGGGAGGGGTGCTGCCAGTATGCAAGACTCTGCTGGAAGGCACAGCGAAGATCTGAGCAGGTCTTGGGATCCTGTAAGAAAACAGCAGGGCATTCAGACGGACTTCAAAAACTTCTCACAAAAAAAATGACTACAACTGCTGCAGAGATAATCCCAGTAATGTCCTCTCACTAAACACACTACCTGTATGCTGTATGGTAGAGTGCTAAACTGAGCTTTACAGTGTTGGCTAAGACCCAAGGCTTCCTCCTGGGCTTTGGGATGCTCTGCCCATGCCAGCGAGAGTGGGGAGGTGAAGAGGAGGCGAGTCTTCAGGCTCCAATCTGCTGGATAGTCTGTGCAGACAGGTGGAGCTATGGAGGCCGGAGCAATAGACTGGGGACTCTGGGAAAATAATGATTTTTAACACATATATCCAGGAAGACCAACCATAAAGATGTAGATAGACTGATATATAATATATATATATATATATATATATATATATATGAGACAAAAAAAGAGCATATAGTACAGAAAGAAGCAAACCTTTAGGAGTGGACTTTTGACATCTTCCTCCTCTTCTTCAAACAGAGACTCATCCTCAGAGAAAGTAAGACACTTCTAAGCAGAGGACATAGAGAAGTAAATAGAAGACTCACTCTATTTACATTAAAATGGTTTAAAATAAACAAATATTTTTTCCCAAATATGTCACATGTTAAAATTAGCTTCTAAAAGTAGGGCAGATTGCGTGGTAATTCCCAATATTCCTGGTTTGGACCCGAGTCGGCTGAGATTTGATGTAATTGCTGATCAGTTAATGTGCTCTTATCGGTTAGCAGAGCCAACATTCGGCCGTAACTGCCCTGCTACGGTTCGACACAATTCTATTTTTATTCGAAGATATGATAACCACCCTGCTCGAAATATCCTTATGTTCCTGTTTTTCCACCTCCGCCAGCCTCACACTGAGAGGTAAATACCCCTGACAGTGGGTCTTTGTTGACATCTCCTCCTCATCTCCCTCCTTTTCTGGCCGTTTCTTCATCTTGCAGCTGTCCGCAGCTTCAGCGTTCCCCTCATCGTTATAAATAAGTAACTTCTTCTTCGGGCTGCTAAACGTATTCTCGATGTTTGCGAAAGGGTTCCTGCGTTTTATTCCAGACCCTGGGCGATTTTGGCCGGTGAAGAGTGGTCCAGGGGAGAAAGGCCGAACACACGCCGGAAACGAGTCGCTTTGTCCCGGACTACCAGAGGAGCCCTGGTCGCTCGGGCTTGAGGTGACACCGGCGTCGCTGCGAGCTCTTTTCCTCCTCATTCGCAGAATTTCCGCCGGTCGCTTGAAGCTGGGTGAATATCCCGTCTGTTGAGACATACTAGCGAAGAATAGTTGTTAAAAATAGAACCAAGTTCAAATATAAAACAGCAAATATGCTGAATCCGACGGTGTTCTGTTGTTGCGCCTTCCGTACTTTACAAATTTGGCGCGTTGTGTGCTGACGTAGCTCCCGCTCGTGCTGCGTTTGGGGTGAATGGGAAAAAGAAGAATCATTCTCAAATTTGTGGAACTAGCGAAATAATTCTTCTTTCGAAGCCGCAGTTTTGAGTTGGCACGTGACGTAATAAGAACTCTTCATAGCCGGAGAAGAAAATTAAAACATGTCTGATTTAGAATAAAACCTGACTCAAATGTACAGTTACTGGATAGCCGTTAACGGACTAAGGTACCGACTTTATTTATTTTAACAAATCATGAGTAGTTTCTGGAACTACGATGAATTAATCTTCTGGATTTATTTCTTATTAATTTAAAAGAATGAAACTATAAACTATACGAAACAAAACGATGATATATTTTCAAATTCAAATTTCTTTTATTCTATCTTATGAGTATGGTTTGTGGGTATCTTATCATAATTTAACTATCAATAAATATTTGATATATTTTTGGAACCTATGGTGCTTAGTATTGAAGCTATGATGTTTTGTATTAAATAAAGTAGCTTCCTTTAAAGATATCAGCAAGGTTGAACTGTTTGATATTTCTTTATTGGATTTCGTAGCTTTCTTGTATTTCTTCTGAAGTTTTCTTTCTGTTTTTATGTGTAGGAATCACAAGTTTGTGATACTACACTTTGGGAAGCTCCCACTGTAACACTTGCAACCGTTACACATTCCACATTTTTTTTTGACAACATTACAAAAATAAAATGATAAATCAATCAATTTGGTGTCTATCATGGCTTTCTCTCCCTGAAGCATTGTGCTGCTGGCCCCTCCTTAACATTACCACCTCTGACACTGTCACAGTGATTAATAGGACATTATGTAAATTCTGTCTTGCTGTTAACTTCTGCCTCATTTGTCATTACGGTGGATCATCAATCACAACTGAAGCTCAGTCAAGCATCAAATGATGACTGCTGTTATGAAATCAATTCTTATCTGTTGGTAGGATAGAAGAGAGTAAAACTAAAATGTTATCAATATATTCCGTTTTTCACTCTTGCCTAATAACAATAGGCAGGTCTGCTGAAAGCTCTGCTTCCAAATGACCTTCAAACCCATTAATAAGATTTTTATCTTTTCTTCTTTTACTATTGTTAAGTAAGATCTGCCACGGAGAGAAAAGTAAGTACTTTTTTATTTTGTTAAAGACCAAATCTCATAGAACCCAGCATAAAGACACATAAATAAACAGTTTATGGATTGTAGAACCCCTCAAGAGGAAAAAAAAAGGTCAATAAAAAGCATGGCTTTATGGAGCTGAAGGAAAAAGGACAAACATTTATTTTCTTCATCTCTTGGACGACACAACTGCGTGGGTTGTCGTATTGCAATCAGACCACTGGATGTCGCTCTCCGTCATTTTTAAATGACAATTCAAGTCTATAATACTGCAGGATAAATTTTTCTCTAACGTCCACTTTTTCAAACATGAAACAACCCACGCTCTATTTTTTCGCCAATTCCAACAACGTTCACTGTCCATTCATGTAATTTCATTAAATTCTTCAAAATATAATAATTTTCCTACCTTTTTATACAGGTATTGTTAGGACTGTATAAACTGAAAAATCCTATGAGAGGAAAGAGGAAACAACTTCTCTACGTTCCATCAAACTAAATTTAACCCTTTTAAAGCTACATGTGTAAATGATCAACATAACAGCTTGAAGTCACATGTTATGGTTCCACTGGTAGATCCCTGTATGTGAACATGGTAAATAAAATTTAGTGCTTTACATCCGTTTACATCCGACAAACATCATGTCTGTTTTTATTGTTAACATTGACCAAAAAAAAGTTGCAATATTTGATGAGGTAGATAGAAGTTTACTGGCTAGAATTGTACAGTTGGAATGTATTTATCAACGAAAATGCATCAAGATGACACGAGACAGTTTTAGCAGTAATATACTAAATGTAGAGAATCTTGATTGAAGTGATTTGCATTGAATTGTCAAAAATGCAAAGTTATATCGTTCCTTTCATTGTAATTTATCAATACAACCGTGGAGATTAAGTGTTTCTCCACAGTGATGATAAACTGTATGTCGTCATGAAGCAATGTCACCTGAAATGCACCTATGCAAATTAGCTTTTCAAAAAAACGGTTTGATCTTAAAACGTGCCTTTACTGGAAGGCTTTTATCTAGCTTATCTTGTGTTTCCTCCTTTTTTTATTAGAAGTTTTTATTTATTCTTTTTAACAAAAAAAATTGTTTTTTTTTGCATTAACCATATCTTTACATCTTTATTTATCTTAATTTTATGTATGAAATGTGCTTTACATATAAAGCTAGGTCTCCCCCTGATTGAATTCCTCAAATTAAATATAAAGTTTTGTGTTTCTAAAAAAAAACTCCCCTTAGTGAGTAAATATGATACATATAAGATCTGTTTCCTTGAGTCAATTCAAATTCACCGTATTTAGATTAAATCAAACCGACGTTCAGGAAGCTATGTCCAAAACACCTCTAGTTCATATTGTACTGTGGTGAGTAAAATATACAGAAAGAGCTCCTCGATTTGACTCATATGCACCAAATTTAGGCTATTTCGGATTAAGATTTTAAGTTAGTTATGGAAGTTATATCTAAAAACATGTGTTTATGGTAAAAGAAAAAAAAGCTCCTCCTACTGAGTAGAATATGAACCATTAAGGTAAAATATAATACATACACCATATATCTCCCTGATTCGATTCATATGTTCAAAATTTGGACTAAATTGAACCCACGGTTGAGTAATGCTACCTTAGTGTAGTAAATATAAAAATGACCTTTCCCAAGATCAATCCAGTTCTTCCTCACACTAAAGTCTGTTAAGGTATGAAATTTGGAAATGATTAGTGAAATAATTTTTACGTTTTCGCATTAACACAAAGGCCCTGTAATGAGCAGCCGTGATGACTATAATATCCCCAACTTTTTTGAGGATATAATTATACTGTTATTATTTACACCTTTCAACCCAGTAAACCCAACGGCACATGGATTAACATCCAAGGAAACCACAGATGCTGAAACTGCAACCACTTCCAAAACACCACTAACGTAAAGTTCTTCACCCACCCACATACGGGCAGAACATTTCCAACCAAACAATTTATTACAAGTACCTCTGAGACAACATGCATGTGATCATGTAGATCACTGATGGACAGGCATACATTGGACAAACCAAAAGAGCATTCGAACAATTTATCTCAGAACACAACTTGGCCATTCGCACAGGAATGATGAATGATGACTTTACCTTCAAATGTTTTCCATGAACGGAATTTAAGATATCAAAACACACATTCTGAATTGTGACCATTACTACACACAAGGGGCCTTGGTGACCTTGGGACACACCTACTGCAACCAATCACATAGCACCTCCTGTTTGTCCATTACTTTCATGCTATCATAGTTCCTCTTTCAGCATCTCATCCTCACCTTGTGACATCAAAAAGCCAACTGTAAAGCACCTTATATAAATTGCTGGATCACCAATTATATCCTCCTCTTATATCTTATTATTGTTCGGAAGAAGGTTCCAGAAGCCGAAACGTTAGCACAAGTTGAAATAAAGATCTCACAAATTGGAGTAATTGAGATCGGTTTACTTCCACTGGTTGTTTCTTGTTTTTTTTGCTAGTGTCACCATAACTTTTTTTATGATATTTACATAATTAGGTTGAGCAATATATACTTACAGTAGAGGAAGACAAGTCCACTCCCACCATCCTACTGTTATTATTATCATTCATTTTATTTACTTTTTCCTGCCTTTAGATTTGTTGAGATGACTTGTGAGGATATGCCTTTGCCTCTTCTCAGTCCTGTCTGAATATGTGCCATCACCTTTAACCAAGATACTGGCTGAAAGTCACTATTCATCAAAAAATGCTCCTGGAGGCATTTCACACCAGACCTTTGATGGCGTCTGTGAGAAGCATTAAGCATGAGAACTCACAAATGATTACTGATCACACATAATTTATTTGATGTGCCCCCTTTTCCCAACCTTTGCCTGCAGTAGATCAGCTTTAATACTGTGTACTCACTGTCGGGCTTCTACTGCTTCACCTTTATATAGCAATGTCTGTGTGTGTGTGAGTGTGTGTGTGTGTGTGTGTGTGTGTCTGTCTGTGTGTTTTTGCGTGTGTCTGTGTGTGCGTCTGTGTGTGTGTGGAAACTGGCAGAGTAGGCAGGCGAGGGCTTGTCCGTTTGCCTGTAGGAATTCCTTCATGTTCAGGAATAGCATGGATGAAATGTACACGTGTGCATGTGTTTGTGTGGTTTGGCATAGGTAGCCTACGGATGGCGGCACAGAGGGAATTTTATTTGAGAAAGAAACACATTTGAGACAAATCAGATGACAGATTTCTTTTCCTCACAAGAATATTTATATAAAGCAAAATGAAATGTTCACAATGGACACTGTCAAAACAAACCTGCTCTGTGTGTGTAAAAGAAAAAGAAGGTGAATGAAAACATGATCAAATGTATCTACAACCAGTACAAATCCACAGTACCAAAAATGGTATCGTAGGAATAAATACATATGAACATTTTGTCCGCAATTTGTTAATCAAGTCTCCTTTATCAATTAACTGGTATCAATAATATAAAATTAAGAATGATCAATTATTATTATAGATGTGGATGCATTCTGCTGGGTTGGAGGTTTGCAGTTAGTTTTTGTCCAAATTTACATCAAGCGCCGTTTCTTTATTTTCTTTAATCCAGCAAGAATGAGCAAGGTGTGATGAAAACATGGAGAGATGAAGGTAAACAGGCCATCCACAATATTTGGCAAGAGCAATTCATCTAGTCACAACACCAACAACATTTACAGAGAAATAAGTCTTGTTATTTTTCAAAGGAAGAGGGGGTCAGTCCAGTGCCGTCACATGCACATTTTTCAGTGTAAAACCAAAATATAACCATTCTCCTCTCAATTCATCCTTCATTTAACTAGATCCTCTTCTTTAGAATCCTTTTCTGTTTCTTGAGAGTGAGACTAGGGGGTCCAGTCACGGCTGCTGGTTGGCTGATTCATCTGTCAGTCATTCTGCTTGTTTTTCATTGGCCGACACTCTTAGTGGATTGTCTGTGGACCTTTTAAACTGGGCACACTCAGACAGCTCCTGGTCAAGGGATGATGAACAGTAATGGTGGAGTTGTTTTAAAATAAAGGTTAGAAGCCAATGGACACTCATTTATAAGGAGCATTAGAGGCAGATGCCATATTGAAGGTTGCAATAAATGGGACATACCCAACCAGTCCTCTGGGGGAAACGTCGTCCAAAAAGCATTAAAAACCGAAAAATGAGCCACAAAGTTGCAGTGGGAGCGCATCTTCACTACCATGTTATTTGTTTTTACTCCGTCTCACATAAACCGTCTTGCTGCCACAAATTCTCATCATAGAGTACCAAATGTGGATTAATCAGCTTCTCAAAATAGTCCCCAACAAATGCATCATTTCCTACAGTTGATGTAACATTTGTTCAGATCTTCCTTGTCCAACTCCATACATCCACCTAACGAACCATTCAACCTTCCATCCAGGGTTGTTGGTGCTGGCGCCTATGCCAGCTAACATTGGGAAGAAGGCTGGGTACATCCGGGATTCTAGAGTCACCATTTCACCTACACGGCATGTTATTGGAATGTGTGAGGAAGCTAGAGAACCTAAAGAGATTTGCAAGTTGTTTTCAAAGATCTTTCGTCGGAACTAATGGGCAAGGAGCCAAGACAGAGTGTATGGAAGTCAGGAAGTATTGGGAGACGGACTTAAACATTGTTGGTAATGGTCTATTCAGAGTTTCCTGACCTTTAAAGAAATTATAGGTTTTGAATCATTCAGACTTTCCATGATGTTAACTACATGCTAAAGTGAATCATTGATCTGTATCCTTGCAGAATTTGATGTTCACCATCTCATGAGCAGGTTCTCAAAGCACCCACTGTGTGCCGCTATAAGTGTTATCAACCACCGGCTCAGTAGGGTCTCCAGACAGCCTCAGCGGCTGCCATGTTTGTTGGGGAGCTACTGTGGCTAGACTCTACCTCCACACCCACTCCTTCATTCTGATTAGGCAAAGACGGGTGAAGGAGGGAGGAGCCCGTTGAGGCGTTGGTGCAGGGAGGCAGGATCCTTGGTGGGGAGCGCGAGTCACCGCTGCTTCCTCCTCCAGCCATCATGGAAAACTGGTATGAACCGGCGGCAGCGGAGTAGTACAGGTGATATGGCGAGGAGGTGGACTGGAAGGGCCCATTCTGAGCCTGGTGAGGGGCATTTGCAGAGTAAGGAGGAGGCAGATATGTGTGATACCTCCCTGCTGGAGTAGTTGCCATGGCTGTTGCCATAGTGATGCCAAGGGTGCCATTTGAGACCGAGTTGTGAGAGGGGGTGTAGGTGAAGGCAGCCGCTGTGGGAGGGTAGTGGACACGGGGGTCGGAGAAGCGGGAGTCAGGTAACGAGGGGAGGGATGTGAAAGGTCGTTCCAAGGTCATCCTTGGATCACCAAAGGCAGTGAGGTCAGAACCTGAGAAATGGAAAAGGTTAGACTTTACAACTTACTCTTCTTCTCTATCCACTCTTGGTGCTCATGGTTGTGTGTTACCTGTGAGTCGCGAGGACATGTCACTGAGCGAGGATCGACCTGGCGAAAGAGGATTGGCCGAGTGAACGGTGGGTGTTGTAATCTGGCCAAGGTAGGGATATGACTGGTCATATGGCCAAGATGGCGATGACTGCATCTGTCTCGAATCTGAGAGAGAGAGTAATCATAATTATCATCATAGTAATCACTAAAACCTGCAGAGCTGTAAACCTAAGATTAAGTTGAGTGATGACAAAGGTTTTTTCCAGTTCAGTCAAATTCTTTTTTTTCCTAAAAAGATACAACAGAAAATTAGGCAGGATGGGAATATTGTAAACTCACGCAGTAACCCTGCCTTTTAGTAGGTCAAAATCTTCCTTTTTTGGATCCCATACTGTAGATTAGTACACTGTATAATATAGGTTCTCTCTTTTCAGGCTTTAATAAACTCTGATAGTAAAACTAGATAGAGTGGCAAGTTACCTGAAATCCATTGGTAAAATTATTTGAATGATTAAACAAAGTGTCCTTTTAAGAGCATTAAACTGAAGTCCAATTCTGGATTCAACCCTTAATGCAGAACCACGTCAAAAATTTAAAGCGTTTTATGATGGTCTCATACTCATTCTACCACCAAGTTTCATGGAAATCCATTAAGTAGTTTTTGCATAATTATAATAATAATAATAATAATACATTTAATTTATAATGCACTTTACATTTGGATCAAATCTGAAAGTGCTACAAAGTAAAAGCAGATAAAAGCATCAATAAAAAAATAGAATAATAACTATATAAAAACCTGACCAAAAAGCAGCAATGTTAATTAAAGTTATAGGTTCTGCTAAAAAGGAAAGTTTTAAGTCCTTTTTTAAATGTGTCAGTCGTCTGTGGAGCCCTCAGATGGTCAGGGAGGGCATTCCACAGATGAGGGGCAGCAGAACAGAAGGCCCGATCACCCATGGTGCTGAGCTCAGTCCGGGGAAGGAGGAGGCGGTATGACTGGGTAGAACGGAGGGATCGTGTTGAGGTCAGTGGGGTGAGTAGTTCTTTTAGGTAGGGGGGTGCATTACCATGGATGCACTGGTGAGTGAGGAGAGAGATCTTACAATCAATCCTGGTGGAGGTGGGAAGCCAATGAAGGGAATGAAGAACAGGGGTGATGTGTTCGTGTTTACACTCATCAGGATTCTTGCATAATTGAGCAAATCCCACCAACAAACCAACCCACCAACTAATTAACCACCAAATCAACCAAGCCACCCACCCAACCCCCAACCCACCAACCGACCAACAAACCACCAATCAAACCACCGAACCCATACACCCACCCACCCGACACCACCTACCCAACCAACCAACCAACCAAACAACCTTCCAACAACCGAACCAACTTACCAAACAGCAAACCAGCCGACCAACCTACCCACCCACCCAGCAAACAACCAACCAAACAACCTACCAAACAACCTACCAACCACACAACCAACAAACCAACCAACTGACCACCCGTTCTTCTGAACAAAAGGCAGGTTGACAGAAAGATCGATCAAACAACCAACCAACTGACTAGTCGACTTACTGATTGATTAACCGACCGACCAGTCAAATGACAAACTGACCAACCAAAAGACTGACCGACCAATGACTGACTGATCAACCATATCACCTACTGACCAACAAGTACACAGTGACAGTATTAGTACCTTTCCTCTTGTGCCTGTTTTCATGTTTGGAAGCTTATTTTAGCATTTTTTTCTATTCTGGTGGCTTTTTATCTCAGGTCCTGTGATTATTGATTTATGGAGCAGTGTTGTGTTTACCAGTCATTGTTTTAATCATGTATAATCTGTGCTGTCAAAGTGTGTGCCAAAGCAAACGTAATGTCTGTTTCATATCGAAAACAATATTTGCAGGTATAAATAGAGTAAACTTTACTTTGTTGTTTGAAATCAGGCTGCCACTGTGTTTTAATGTTTGTGAACTAAATGGATAATATTAATGTGGCTTTCCACAGCCATGTGTGTCATGTGATGTCTGGAGAGCAATATTTATTAAAGTAGAGTGATACTCATTAAGTCGCCTTATATTATGACATCATCACTTGGTATCATGAGGAATCGCTCACGTACTTGTGATTCTTTTAAATGGACATTGCCAAGCTTCTGAGTTACTGTGTTCTCTTCTTATCGCACTGATGTGCCAAACACATAGTTTAGCTCTCTCTAGTGATCACAAAACTTCTAATTAAGTGACGTCAAGTTCTTGACTGTAAGTCACATGATGAAAACTCAGCAAATTCCATTTATAAAAGAAGGACATCAGATATGATCACAATGTCAAACAGAAAAAATGAACTTTAAGTAAGGGATCATTTCATTAGTTGGTTTGGCCCTTAAAATATATTTAATTGAACTTGATAAATTGGCATAACAACAACATATTGTATAGTAGTATAGTAGTATGACCATGTACAGGATTTGAATGAAGTCTGAATTAAGTAGTCTGATAATAAACTCTTCGAGACAGAAGCTGTTGATATTGAAAGCAATAGAAGAAAGAGAGACGGAGGAGAGGAAGCGATTAACTTTGTGTGGGGGTGGACGGATGAAGGGGAGGGCTGTGTGTGTGGGCGTGTGTGTGTGTATGTGTGTGTTTGGTGTTCTTTCATTCAATCCAGTCTTTTTCCCCACAGTCTAATAAACGGCGGTGATCACACACAGACTTGCAGACAAGAGTGTGTATCTGTGTGATTGTGTGTATGCAGACAGATGAGGAGGCAAATTGTACACAGCAGCCAAGACGTCAATGAAGGCTTTTTAAGTCTAGCCAAGAGCTCTCCCAAGAACTGACGTATGTGTGTGTGTGTGTTTGTGCGTGTATGTATGTGTGTGTGAGAGAGAGAGAGACAGAGAGAGAGAGAGAGAGAGAGAGACAGAGAGAGAGAGAGAGAGAGAGAGAGAGAGAGAGAGAGAGAGAGAGAAATAGAGAGAGAGAGAGAGATGTGGTGGAAGGGGGTGGTGGTGAAGCCAAGGCCCCATGCCAAGCCCCCTCCTTTCATGGCTCGTCTACCCTGGCAGCGTGCATGAATGTGGGGCAGGAGTCACTGACGCCTGGCTGCTTGGAAGTTGAACTAGAACACATAAAATCCTGTCTCTGGAACTATTAAATTATTTTCCTTTATCTATTGTGAATATTAGAAATAATGAAAACTCGTTTATCACACTAAATGAAAGGTCCACTGTCTTAAATGCTTGGGGAAATTCCATAATTGATTTGGTAGAGAAAAAACAAATAAAAACATCCACTGGTTGCTCTATAGCCTCAGACTATGATGTGACATGTGCACATTTGTTACACAGCAGGGGTTTTTCATTTATGTTAAATTAGTTCAAAAGTGACATTGTGTTAGGATCACATGTTTGTGTTACATGTTTGTGTCATGTCTGCATCATTCATTGTATTCGTCTACATTGTGGGAATATGATTAAACACATAAATATAAAATGGAAAATAAGATGGAATAATAAAGGTTATAACGCCAGGGTTTGACACATTTTGAAGACCGGGCAGCAAGACCAGGTGATAAAGCAGCAGATACATCAAGTTATGATATCAATTAATACTGGTTTTGGATTTTTCAGTTGATTTAATAACCAAAATCCATATACCACACAGTGATTCCTGTGGTTTATGGGCCTTGATCCACTTTCCCCAATAGTTACATACCCACCGAAGATCCTTCCTGTTAACACGATAACCAAAAAGTATTTCATGAATCATTTTCAAATTTTTCTACCAACTTAGATCTTAGTGCGAGGATGAAGTGGATTGATTTTTAGAAAGTTTGGTTTTATATTTACAAAAAATAGAGGGAGTTTTATATCCAAACATTTTCTGGCCAAAGATTTGCAACCTTTGTTCGATGAAGTCCAAATTTGGTGCATATGAATCGACTCGAGGAGTTCTATCTTGTATGAATCATATTTCTATTTTATTTATTTGTTTTATTTCTTTCATTGACAGGGACAGTGAACAGCATCTTAGCTGTGTAAGAGTTAGCTATGAGCTGATTTACATATGTAGTCCCTGGGCAGGAGGCAAACAAATCATCACTGTCAAGACAGTTAACACTACAGTATAAAAAGCAGTTAAAGAGAATGCTGAATCTTCATAAAACAACATCAGCGACCCAAACAACAACAACAATAAGATATCAAAGCATTAAAACATTACAACAATTGTGATTATTATTTTACACTAATAATTCATATTTTACCCACAAGGGCAAGCTTTTATTAGAAAATACTGTTTTTTGGACATAACCTCCTAAGTGTTTAGCTCAAATCTGGTGCATATGAATCGACTCCATGAAGTCAATCTTATTCAGTTCTATCATAGGGATTACTTGTACAACGAATATAAATGATGCAGCATAAACAAGTTAGACCAGACTTAAAATGCACAAAATGGATCAAATTTAGGAGAACAATAAATTGAAGGAACATTAAAATGTTTCTTTCTTCATGCAAATGTATTTTGTACTTGATTGAATGGCCTTAGGACATTTAACATGAGTATAAGTTCTTCATTATGTCAATGCAACATTCTTTTCCCTTATCTTTCTTTTATTCTGGCACGTGCTGCCACTCACATCAGTCTCAATTCCAGCTAGACATCTGACATGTGACACCACTCTATGTATTTTATATCTGCTGGGAGCTATAACTGGTCTGGCAGGAGCAGGAACACAGACTTTTACCACACTGCCAAACACGTGCAGACCAACGCACACAGACAAGTCTTTACATTATCATTATACGGAATTTACTAATCAAGGCAAGGCAATTTTGAGAAATGAAAGAAGGGAAGACGACTATTAAAAGAGAAATGAAAGCTATGCAGTGTGGCTGATGACGGTAGAGAGAAAATGAAAGAAAAGGGAAGAGAAAGAAAAAGAGATTGGCAAAATATCAGCTTCACGCTGCTATTTTATTTATTAGAGCGATCAGAACAAGAAGAAAATATCAGGTCCTCTCCAGTCTAAAGAATGGATGATGTCTGTGAACCAAACAAATGCAATAATAAAACTATTAACACAAACAGGCAGATAATCCCGGGCCACCGTACTCACCAACACACAACTACCATCCATCTATTTTTCTGCAAGCAAGTTTACTATGTTGTGTCGCCAGGTCGGCCTGGCCAATATGCAACATTTAAATTTATCTAACAACAAAATCTCTACTCTGTTATCATAATTTTAAGGTTACAGGATTTACATTTAAATTTACTGGGTCCTGTTTTGTATTTAAATTTGCACCAGATTTTAAACACCCATAGATAGAAACCCCCTAAATAACCGACCTAAGTACTGAAAAATACCTTATTTTAAAAAAAAGTGGGAAAAAAAACTGGATCCACCGCTTAATGGATATTCACACCGAAATATAATGGATCCTGTTTTGGCCCAAGATTCACCCTCCCACCAAGTTTCCTGGAAACGACGTCATAGATTTTTTGTACAATAATAATATAACCAACCAACCAGCCAGCCAGCCAGCCAACCAACCAACCAACCAACCAACCAACGAAACAACAGACCACCAACTCACCAACCATCAACCACCTAAGTGATCAATGCTAGTCACCAACCAAACATCAAACTAACCAACCAAACATTCAACCAACCAATCAACTAAATAAATAACCGACCAACCACCTCATCGAACAACTCAAAAACCAACCAACCTGACTCGGTGTGACCGACCAACCAAAAGATACCAAAAAACCCAACCTTCTTGTTAGAAATGCATGTGGTCATTATTGTGTCAAATGCTTTCATTCAAAAATAATTCCTTCCACCAACTAAGTAGCTACATGAATTGGTCTCGGGCCAGAATAGACCCCATTAAATTAAGGTACAGGTCCGGTCAAAGGGGCAAATCTGCTGAGCACTGGTGAGTGCTATTCTAGGTCCAACTGAAACAGCACCAGAAAATTATGCAAATTAATTTGAAAAACTTCTGAACAGAGACAACCGCACTGATGTTTACTACTCTCCATGCTCAGGTCACCTAGTGGATTGCATCCCCTGTTTGCTGTAAAGGAACCGTGCTGATAACTATGACATCATCCTGCCCAATATGAATCCGACTTAAATCTATTTCAACCTCTCAATTTGCCCTACAACAGTATTTGATCTATTTTTTGAAGGGCCTGCAGTAACTGATATGTTTCAGACTCTGCAGGTAATTGGATTATACTCCGTCAGTGTACAGTCACGCCTGTTGAACTGATGAGCACATGGTTTGGTTCTTCACTCTCCAAACACAAACACACACACACCTCACACCTGTGATGTGTTCAACCATTGGACAACAGAGCTTGCATTATATCCAACAGTGAAGCAAGCTTCTACTACTATTTTTTTCAACACAGACAAATACATATTAACTTAAATATTTCTCACTGTAGCACTTCCTGCCAGCCTACTCTCATTTCCTGCCTCGGCACGACTTACTTCCTCACTCACAAATAAACACACATGCAAATGCTCACACACGTCACTTCCACTGAAGGCAGAAGAGGAACAGATTCCGTCTTTTTTAACCACATAGCGTATCCACGGCAACCGCAGCAGACACTGTCACCTGTACTCACACACACACTTGCATGCACAAACACTGAGACCACAATGGATCTCAAGAAAACCATAAGGAGGAACAAGGAGCTTTAATGAAAGCGGAATGCCTATGAACACACACACACACACACACACACACACACACACACACACACACACACACACACACACACACACACACACACACACACATACACACACACACCCACACGCACACACACACACACAAACACACACACACGTACACACACATGTACACACACAAAGTACAATATTTTGTTATTATTGTTATATTCTGTTTCCTGATGCTGTAAACAATGACATATTCTGAATTTTTCGGTCAATGGGAAACAAGCATGGTTATAAGACAAGTGCGCATCATTCTTCTGGTTGCAGAGAGAATGTTGATCTAACCACTGGCATACATATCAACATCATTGGAGAGAAATCTTTAAAATGTTCCCAAAATCCATTACAAAATATAACATGTTTGAATTAAAAACCAAAACTGGGAACATTTTTTTCCCCAAATAACCATCAACCTTATGCATCTGAATATACAGTACATGTACACATTAAAGGATAGTACTTTAACCGATATGTTATCATGGACAGATGACATCATAACTATTATTACAGTATGTTACTGGGAAGTCGCGTCTGAGTAACCTTTCATGTTTGCTCAAATATTTGTCATTGATTCTAAGTCTTTGCCTCATTGGGTTGTGTTTACAGAATAGATTCTCAATACTCTCGCTATAGCTAATGTGGTTAGCGGCTTCAGCTAGCATTCATCGAGTTGGTTTATTCCTCTCTTCCTGGCCTCATACGCTGGTTGGTCTTGCTTTGCATTATGTTTGCATAAATGGTCTTTGGGTTTAACGAGTCTGAATGATAATTTAGATATATATACAGTATAAAATGAGTGAGTGGTTTGTATTCTTTATCAGAGTTACTTTGCAGCCACCTGACTTTACTTTTTCCCATTTAAGAAAGTCACATTTCAAGTGTTATCCAAAAACAAAATGTTATCACTATAACCACTATATAAGGTTTCTTCTAAATTTGGATGATCAACCACCTGAAATATTCTCCCTATACACTGAAAAATTGCGCAATGTTTAAAAAAGTTTAAAAAAAAACAAAATCTTGAAATCACTCTTTCTTCACTCTTTTATCTTTAAAGCGGTTTGCTGATAATCCAACCAAGCAACCAATATTTAAAAAAAAATGTCATCAATATTCACCGTCTCAGTTAAATACGTACCTAAAAGTTAGATTTACAGCAGTACATTAAAGTGGAAAGTCTTGAAGCATAAGCAGAGTACTGCTGATCTTTGTCAGCAATCTTGAGTACATTATTTGATAAGCTTAAAATTATGATTCCTAAAAGTTCAGACTATAAGACTATTAGGACTATATGAATAAGTCAAAATGACGAAAGCCTTTATGCGTTACCATGAAGCATCGGTAATAACTGACACCCATGCCTCAAATTCAATTAGGCCAATTTTGTATTTGATTAAATTAGAAGAAATAGCATGAATCATCATAAAAGTGTTTCAAAATACAATTAGTCTCGGGCAAACGTGGAGGCTGATTACTCCTCTTTGCTTCTTTTAATTCATTTGTGCTCTTACCAGCAGCTATCTGATGAGTCGGGCCGGAGAAGGTGACGGGGTTGAGTGCTGCAGATTGGCGGGCATTGGCGGAAGGTTGATGGTGATGATGATGAGGGGGCGTCACCCTCATCGAGCTCCTTCTCAGATGTTCTAGCTCGCTTAACCTTTCAGAGAAAGCCAGAGAGCCAGGTTTGACTTCATCCATCTTCTGACGATGACCTGGGAGAGAGATGACATGACTGTCGTGATATTTGACGGTCACATGGTCACACAGTTTCATAGAGATGAACACAGAGATATCTGGAGGTGATTTGTCAGCAGGTTGTTTGATATCTGATGACATAATCCAGGGATTACAGTAACAGTTACAGCCCAACACAGGCTGTAAAGTCCCGACATTGTTAACACATGGTCTGCTAGTGCCTTCAGGAATCTGATGATGGGCGCCTCACAGGGCTCTGGCTGTCTCCCTGTGTGTGTGAGTGTATGGGTGCTCTGTCACGCTGTCTGTGGTGTTGGCTGTACTTCAAAGCCCTGACACTGAGCTCCAGTTACAGGCACTTCCTCCCAATGGGGGAAGTGTGCATATGAGTGTATTTATACTGTGTGTGTGTGGGCGAGTTAGAGACGAGTGATGGTTATTCACAGCTGAGCTGAGCTGTAGGGAGTCTTCCTCTCTTCCTGTCACCTCATTGACTCCTCGGCCCAGTGTTGCTTACTTCACTACAGATAACTGAGAGTTATTCACATTAAATACATAATTAGCAAAACAAAATCTGCCTTTCTCTTCATCTTGCTGTCATTTGCCGTTAGAAACACCCATGTTTCATCACACCGAGTCAGGGAGGAAGTCAGGGTTGCATCAGGTTTCTTTACTGACTCACTCATCAGAGGGTGCTTTCGCGCCTACGTTGTTGGGCCTTGATTCTCAGACTTTGCAGTTTTACAGATGTGACACTTCCCCTGATCAAAGATCTGGATTAAACAGTAGGAATATGTTCCGACTAAGAGGTGGTCTCATTCGGGTTCAAATTTTATCATAATGTATCTACTGTAACTTTACTGTACTGTAACTTTCAGATGTGAAAGCGCCATGAGAGTTTTTCTGCAGGGATTATAATCAGGTCCTCACTGGAAATCTTAGTTTATTGATTTAAATGTAGCGGTATATGTCAGATATTAAAAACTATTTTCGGATATCAAACATAAACCAGTCCATTCTCTTCGCACATGAATAAAATTAATGCAGAAATATCATGCTCCAACTCAAGGGACCAGGATTCAACATAAGAAGGGGAAGCAAAATAAGATTATGATTATATTTAGGAGATAAATGAAATCGAGCAAAGCCATTTGAATGGATTCATATTTCCTTTGAAAACTGTCCGTATCTTTCTGTCAGTTTATATTCTCCAAAGTATTCTTTAGTGTGAGACCTCAAAACACTAATTCCTAGCTAGACTATATATAACTATATATAACTATATATATATATATATATATATATATTCATTTTCTTCATTTTTTTTGCAGTGAATATATAAATATATATATCTAAATATATATATATATATACTGCTCCAAAAAATTAAGGGAACACTCAATCATGGCAGTATGACACCGTGCCGGTTAAACTTCAGTGATATCCATCTGTCCATCTGAAAGCCCAGGTGATTTTGAATCAGTTTCACCTGTTTTGGTGTAAAAAGCATGACAACACTGTCTCGCAGTCTCCAGAGCATTGAGGAGATGCCAGTAGACAAGCCATTACAGGAGGAGAGGTGGTCAGCTCCGTCAGAGGACAGCAACCCAGCAGCCAAACTAGTGTCTGCTCCTCAGTGTGAGGAGAAACAAGAGGCGCACTGCCAGATTCCTAAAGAATGACCTCCAGTGGGCTACTGGTGTGATGTTTCTGACAAAACAGCAACAGACTGCATGCGGCTGGAATGACGGCCCGACGTTCTCGACTGGGACCTGTGTTGACATCCCAGAACCATGGAGCTCAATTGGTGTTCACCAGAGAACTGCAGATTTGGCAGGTTCTCATTGGTGCCCCGTTCTCTTCACAGATGAGAGCAGGTTCAAAGTCAGGTGATGTTGCAGGCGCGACAGAGTCTGTAGACGCTGAGGAGAACGTAATGCTGCTGCAGCATCAGCCAGCAGAACTGGTTTGGTGGTGGGTCAGTGATGGTCTTGGGAGACAGATTCTTGGATGGTCTCACAAACCTCCACGGGCTAGCCCACGGTACCCTGACTGTTGTTATGTACCAGGATGAAAGTAAGACCAACTATCAGACTTTATACTGTTCCAGTGGACTCTGGGACAATGCCCGGTCTAATGTGGTCAGAGTGTGTAGGCACTTCCTGGAGGATGAACGTATTGATGCGAATGACTGGTCCTCATGTTCCCTGAACCTGAGACGGGGGACTGAGACGTTATGTATCTCTGCATCAGACGCCACCACCACTGACCACACACCGTCTAGGAGCCCTGATCCAGGTCCGGGAGGAGATCCACCAAGACACCAACTCCATCTCATCAGGACAATACCCAGACGTGTTCAGGAGGTCCCTTTGGCATGTGGGGCTCAAACACACTCCTAGGTAACATTATGAGTTGTTGTGATGAAATTCACTGGAGTTGGATCAGTCTGTCATTTCTGTTTTTCACTTTGATTTTTGGTGTAATTTAGAATTAGACCTTTAATGGTTTAATGATTTGGATTTCCATTGATCATTCTTGCATCATTTTGTTCTCAACAAATTACGCAATGTATATCAATAAAGATTTTCAACTCAAATGTTTCTTTCATCGAGATCCGGAGTGTGTACAAATATGAATAATTTAATCTGATAAAAATAAATGAATGCAAAGTTATAGATAAACCTTATGTTTTTAAGTAGAAAGTTACAGGGAATTTCTTCATAAACCAATTAACTTATGCATATGTTTTTTCATTGAATATTATACATAATTTTAATCACTTGAAAATGAGTTCTTCTGTCTCCCGTTAGAAAAAAAAAACTTAAATTATTGGACTTATTTGCAATGATACAAATGGTAAAAATAAATTAATATAATGAATTACTTTTAATTAAATTCAAACTTTTAGGTAGAATTACGCTTTAATGACATAAAAGTGTAATTATACACTTATAATAAACCAATGAGTAGTTTATTATTGAATATTATACTTTAAGTTATTGCATTTAAAATGCAATTTTCTGTCTCCTGTAATTAATCACACTTACGTTGTTAAATGTATTCTCATTGATGCAAGAATGATATGGAAATATTAATATATAATTAAATTAAATTTGATGTTTAAGGTCTAAATATTTTGAGTGCATATCACAGTTGCCAAACTATGAAGTTTTCACAAATGAACATTTTAAAAATGTTGGATTTACGAGATGTTATTGAACCAAACTCTGCAGGTTCACAGAATATATCAACAAAACCTGGATTTTTTGTTTACTTTAATTTAGTCAGCAATACAGCTTTAAATAATTTTAGATTCTGCTGGTGTAAACCTGAAAATATGGGCTGTGTTTGTGGTAATTGTATTTGAGTGTATGGATGAAAATGGGGAATAAGAGGAACCTAAAATCGATCCCTGTGGGACTCCTTGCTCATATCTGTAAAGCAGGAACTCGACAACAGTATCACTCACGTCGTGGCTCTCTTGGACCATCCACCGTGATTTTAATGGCTCTCTGGTACGTGGCCACCTGCGGAGGATTTGTGAACACGGTGATTGTCAGAGTGAAACTCTTCCCTAGAGAGAGAGAGAGAAATGGATATAGATGAGTAGACGAATTGAAAACATATGAAAAAAGTGAAAAAGCATTCATCACACATTTGTCTCTCATATCCTCTTCTTCCCTCCCTCATATTCTCCGTAAAATATCCTTCTGCTTTGCTAAATACATTAAGCCAAAAATAGAATGCACCGCATACCCCAAGAAAAAAAAACAGACCATGGATGGCTGATGCTAAGGTATGACTGTGTCTATGCGTGTAATTTTGTAACTTTTCATGTGCTTGTCTTAGAACCTCTAGAATTAATTGAACATTTTCAGCCAATTTCTACAACTACGAAATCCGGTGACGTAGGGACTGCTATCATACCTAGTTGGAGAAGTTTTGTAGGCTTCATGGTGAGCTAAGAGCGACAAGTATCTCCTACAGGAAGTTGCAATGCTGGAAGCACAACAGTTAGCATGGATTCATAAATGAATCGCCAGGAATTCTGCATGACCATGCACAGATTTGTATTCATATTACCACAACTTTTCTGACAAAACAAAACTACCATCCCAAAGTACGCTCTCCAAGCTAGCAGCGTGAAGAGCTTAGCTTGTTTGCTAATAAGATAATGTTGACACTGAATCCATGTTTTCAAGAGAGATGTTTGTGCCATTGTGGTTTCTCCTTAAAAAAGTTTAGAAAGCAGTTGATACTCTTTTAAAATTCTATGATTCAATGTGCTAAAACGTTCTCGCTAACCTTCAAAAACATTCTGCATTTGATGTATCTCTAAGGTAAAAAATTTAAAGAAGCACAAATTTATATCGGCCTTGAGGAATGCAATGGTGATTCAGCTGAAATGTATTAATAATTCTTTTAATTAATTTATTATTTTATACATAAGCAAAGACAATAAGAAGTATGGTTAATATGACAAAGCTTGATTATTTATTATATTAAGCTCCAGATGCTCTAAATATTGTTATGGTGAAGTAAGCAAGACAGAAATTCAACTATTGTGGTCAAATCTTTATTTTACCTAAGATGAGAATCTTCTACCAATTCTGCTGTGTCAGTTACTTGCTGCATGAAACAATTTGATCACTGACTTTAAGGGAAATGAAGTGCTGACAATCACAATAATAAAGGGGTCCTGCAAATGTAAACGCAAGTAGAAGTAGACGTACAAATGTAAAAAATATTGACTGCTTAAGGATTTTCTCTATAGCCTTTGTTGCATCTTTGACCACTGGTGTCCCCCATGGCTCCATCCTTGGCCCGATACGGTTTAGTATATATTCTGGCACTTGGTCATATTATGAACAGGTTCAGTCAAGTGGCTTGAATCAGAAATTGAGAATGAAAATGTCCTCAACCAAACACTTGAGCAGGAAATTGAAGGGTTAAAAAGTATTTTCTCAACAGACTCAAAAAACACTCACTCCTTAGGTTCATCACAAATATTCAAAATCAGCTTATTACATGCTTGGTTTTCACTGTATAGGAAGTTTATAAAAATTATAATCTGAAATGACCGATAGCTAGACAGCTGCATACAGTGGAATCGTCAATTAAGGTTATCTTTTCTTTGTTTTATTGTCCTTCATTTAGTCTGGACTCGTCTTGGTGTCAGAAAACTCTGCAGTGATTGAAAATAAAAAATAATGTAAAGAAGAAGAAAATGTAAGAAGAGACAAAAACACACACACATATATATACAGTAAAAGCACAGATCCACAAATTGATTGATTTTAAGGAATAAATATACGGTACGGATACACATTCTATTGCACCATGTGTACATTTATTGTAATTATCGTGTAATTTAATGTTTTACTATCTCATATTTTTTACTATTTTTCTTATTATTTTATGTCTGCTGAGTCGCGGGAGCCTATCTCAGCCGACATTTGGCGAGAGATGGACTGAACCTTGGACATATCAAAAGTCCTGAACGGGATAAGTGGTTACAGATATTTTATTTCTACATTCTCTCTGGTTGTTTCTACTTTGATCAGTAAAGTTTATCATGTGTGGTTTTTTCTTGCTTTATGACTACTGTGCAAGCTGTGGATAATCTTGAAGCTACCTACAAACCACCAAAAACTTGAACCAACAAAACCTGGACAAAAAATATATGCTGATTGTATTAAATGTCAGTACTACACATGTATGGGATTACGTGTGTGTGACTGGGGGGTCGCTGCAAGCACCAGCATTGGAAGTAGCAATCATTCAACAATCTCATCGCAGCAAACACACATTCCCCCAGCCACACATGCAGACCACCACTGGTGTGTGCCATGGCTGGAGTAAAGTTACCACATGCAGACTGCCTGATACCACACAAACAGCAGACACATGTGGGCAGAGCAACATGTCACTCCCACAACTCTCAATCCTGGTGTCTGTGACATTATATGGACACAAAGAGTTGTATCAGATAAG